>CM038675.1:683804117-686204117 GCA_021605145.1 Aegilops bicornis
TCTCCATTGCAAAACCTCCTCCTCTCCTCTCCATCATCTCCTTTCCAAAACCACCATCTCGCCTCTCCTCTTCTCGATATTCTCCATTGCCAAAGCACATCCTCTCCTCTCCCTCATCTCCATTGCAAAACCACCTCCTCTCCTCTCCATCATCTCCATTCCAAAACCACCGTCTCGCCTCTCCCTCTTCTGATCTTCTCTCCATTGCAAAACCACCTCCTCTCCTCTCCCTCTTCTCTATTGCAAGACCACCATCTCTCCTCCCATCTTCCAAAGCTAGCACCGACCACCTGTAAGCGACATCTATGGAGAGGATGCACCAGCGAATCAGGCAGATCACCGGCGGCGACCAGGCAAAGTTAGCCATGTTTAAGGAGATCCTTAGTTGGTTTGACAATGAGTGGGAGATTTCGAGGATGGTGCGGGCCATGTGGCAATGCATGCGAGAGAGCGAGACGACGGTGATGAGGGCGGCGATGTACATGTACTCCTCGGCGCCACGCCGCGATCCTCCGAAGTTCATCGAGTATCTCCTATGGGCGATGGAGCAGGTTCGCCCGAGGCGACATGGGCCAAAGGAGGTGGTGGGCGTACAGGTCGAAGGTCGAGCACCGAGAGGATAACAAATCGGTCGAGTATGGTGTGCCGTTCGTGAGGGTGCAGAGCCAGCCGAAGCCACAGGAGTATTCGTTCTCCCACAGCAAGAGGAGGCCGGATGGCGCGACGTCGCTTCCCCGACGTTCTCCATGGTTCCCTCGATGCTCGCCTCGTTTCAACGGTGGCGGTAGGGTTTAAGGTAAGCTTCGCACTAACCTAATCTTCCACCTGCTCATGCTTACAATTAGTGTGACAGCTAATGAAAATCATGCTTACAATCAGTCTTCGAGTACTACACCAATCACCCTAAAATAGCTCTGGACCTTTGGGTCAAAGTTGTGACACAGTGTAGAAATAAAGAAAAATAGATTGGTGCTTCTTTTCGTAAAAGAGTACTCCCTAGAAAACTGCCAATATAAGCTACTAGTATTTGGTTAGAGGATTTGCTGCCGAGAAAGATCCGTCCACAGAGCGCCACACATCCCACTGGGTTGTGGTGGATGCCAATGCGTGCATGCAGCATGGTTGGTGTCGGTAATTTTACTTGGCACACTGACTTTCTGCATATATGTCGGTTCCCTACATACATTTGTGCAGTTCCACCAAAATGCAATTGAATAACCCTGTTTGCACAGATAATGAAAAAGCGTGATTACATTATAGTGGCACTAGTTGATGAAACACACAAAATAAATAGAATAAAATATTGCGATAGTATCATAGTATGCCATGTTGCGAGGGCGAGATGGGCCCTGCAACGCCTCATACGATACGCCTCATACTGGACATCGTCCCAAGTCTCCCAGATACACCTTCCGCGTTGATGAACATCAGCAGCAGCAAGTAGTACAAGGAGGCGCCTTTGAGACATTCAAATCTTTATTTTTGTACATATCAACTAAAATTAAGCACCCCAGCTTGTAAACGCTTAAACATTAACAATGGGACTAGTTGATGAAACATACTTTAACAAAGAGAAGCACTTTCTTTATCTACATTGGAAATGAAATGATAGAGATGACACTCGCTCTATTTTAATTGTATTATTACTTCATTTTATCAGTGACACTAGGGTCGAGCAGGTGGCAAACGAGGTGTACCGTGCGTCGCAAGGATGGAGGCCGGGGTGCTTAGACTGGGATGCTGAAGCTGGCTCTTTCAGTCACCAACATGGATGATTCAATTCATGGGACCTTTTGGTGCAGTTCACCTAAAATGAAGCAATGTCCCGTGAGCTAGCAGCTTCTTCTTCAATTTTTTTAAGAAAAGGGCTCCAGCCCCGGTTCCATTTCCATCAGAAAACGAAACCCACAGAGCTTCTTCTTCATTAGTTGCAATACAATTGAGCAACATGAAGGTTGGTTATGAAGCTTCTGGAATGCTCAACTATAATTTGGATATCATTTGTGTAGTTTAACTAAGATCGAGCGTGAAATGTATATCTCTGTTTGCACAAAAAAGGTGGAAAGGAGGGTGACTAACAAGTAACAAGTGATGAAACATGCATCAAATGAAAAGAAGCATGTTCCTTATCTGAATGGCAATCCTACAAGGACAGTAGCAATTTCTAAAGCGGTGGCATTGCTAGATATTAGTGTGGGCATCAGGATTAACTATGACAACCGTTAAATACGACATTACTTTGGGCACGGGAGAGTAGGCGGACCAGGACAGTTACATTTCTAACGAAAAGAACCAACTTATCTTAATGAGAACTTTTAGCAGGACATGTAAAGAAGTGCCATTGATCCATATTACTGGAGGCATTACATTGAAAACAACATTGGTTTAACGTGTCCTTACTTTTAACAAAGGCGATCGCTACATTTTACCAAAGTGGCATTACATAAGAGTGGCTCGGGGCAACAAACATCGTAACAGGATATCCGGGTTGGTCCTGCTTTTTGTTCGGTATAGCCACCTTATCTGTGTGAGGCTAGCAAATCTAGTGCTGGACTTACTACATTGACTTGTCCCCAGTCCCCACTTTCTTTCCTTTTTAAACCAATAGATCCGGTTTATATTGAGTTTGTACTGCCTTTCCCTTTATTTCCTATTAGACCTAGAGACCAGTTGGATAGCCAGTCTCTGCTACTTTTCGCCCCCATTATTTCCTCTTTCGACCAAGTCCTAGATTCAGGTAACAAATCCTCCCCCACCCCCACCCCCTTAACCCCTTTCTTCCTTGTTTGAACCAAGTAGTACTAGATTCGAGTGCATGAACTAGTTTTACCTCTTAAACGTAAAAAAATTAGGTGGTTTTCGAATAGCCGATCGATCCTATCTACGAGGGGGCCTGAGAAATAGTAAAAGTTACAAATGTAGCGACGTTAGGAGCTCGGGAAGTAGAGCAAGGCCGGTTTCGAAGGAAGTTATACCTGATAGTCGCCGGGATGTCACTAGGTGGGCGGCGGGAGGCCGGATCTGCCCACACTACGGCAGCAAGGAAGAAGAGGCCAGAGGCCCTCCCTCGCCAACGGTGCTTGGGAGAGAACGGCAAGGCAGGCTGATCGGGACGTGCCCAGCAGTGGGTAAGAGCCGTCGCCGAGGACGACCGCGTGAACGTTGCACCTTCTCACCTTCCCCGGCGGAGAGGATCCGGCTGGATCTATGACCAGCGGTGAGCACACACACACACACAGAGAGAGAGAGAGAGAGAGAGAGAGAGAGAGAGAGTGGCCACCGCTGTCGTGTTTAGATCTGGAGAGGCCAAGACGGTGTGAAGAGAGCAACACTAGCAAGCAAACGCGGAGGCTCCTGCCTATATAGTGGAGTAGTACTTAGTTTTCTTTTGTCTACCGGAGCTGGCTTGACCTCGTCAATGACTGTCGAGAAGTCTTCATGCACGTGGCCCGGAGGCGCAGTTGTCGTCATTTTGATCTGAAGCGCCGGATTATAACATATAACACGAAAAAATGCCACATGACAAGAAATCATAACCTCACTGCCCAAAGGAGACAACATGAATCCTGACGGACAAACTAGACGAGGAACAAAGCTCAAATTAAAGATAAACTCGTAAAAAAGGGGTCCGTCGTTAGATGTCCTAATTAACATAGCCGGCTTGACCTAGATGGCAGCCGAGTAGTCACTGTTCGTGCATGTGCCCCCAATGACTAGCCCAACTCAGTTGTTGCTGTTTAACCCTCGCAGTGATCCGAAGCACATGACACATAATTTTGCGAGATGACAAGAAACCTTTTTTTAGATTTCTCACCACAACTACATCATGTACAACACAGCCTGCACGATATGTAGACGATAGCCAATCCAGGCGTGTCTGCTGGAGTCTGGTCACATGCATGGACGAACTGATCTTCCGTGTCTTGCAGGGATCGTCCATGCACCAACGTAGTACAGCACTTCTCTAGTACTATCGCTTGTCTCCCTCTTCTATTAAGTCACCCGACTTGCGGGGCCGGGGAGTGTGCTTATGGTCGGTTCTCAATTGCCTTCCCACATGTGTGTGCGAACGCAATATGACGCGCGTTCCATACGGAGAGCAGCGTGCCAGACCGACCGACCGTCTGGGGTGCGACGTGAACGCGACGTGCGTGCTGTATACTCCGTACATGTGTACCGCCATTTTCTAGACGCTTTGCTCCATGGCGCGGGCACAATCCATGGATACAAAATTAGTATACTGTATACTATTTAAAAGTCGAGGGCGGGGCTTTTCCTGCCCGGTAGGCGGCGGGACAGTTCCGCCTAGTCGGTTCGACAGAGACGCGAGAAGACGAGGGAGTAGGCTGCTGCAAACGTAGGGCTGCATGATTTGACAAATGAAGTTATGGCTGGATAGGTGGGGCCCCGTGATTTGACTTGCCATTATCATTTTAATCATGCACTACGACCGACGTGAGTCTCCCGATTCTGACCACCTCCATACAGTGCCTCTGCCAATGCTCCACCATGTAGTAGTAGAGGCTGGCTCTTGCATGAGAGCCCACTTCTCCACTTTTTCCTTGCCTCTCTTTCCTCCACATATGCAAAAATGCCATGTAAAGCGCACTATTGTACTTACTTGCTCCTAGAGGTGCTTAAGCTTGCCACATAGGCATAAAGTCTGATGTGGCAAGTTAATCAAGAAGAGAGAGACTAGTTTGGTGACCCAAGGAAGAAACGATGCTAAGCGCGTGTACCTAGGTGAAAAGACAATTTTGAGGCTAGTTGTAATGGTAGTATCATAGCTAGTATCATGCATGTCAACTAGGCAATTTTGATGAGGTGTCATAAAATTAAATGAAGAAAAAGAGGATTGAGTATCATATGATGATACTATATCATAATAAATGCTATACTACTATGTGTCATGCATGGTAATAAATAAAGTACTACATGATACTAGTATATGATACTATGCATTAGGGAGGTAGTACACTAGTATCATATGTATGATATTAGTATATGATACTTCCCATTACAACCAGCCTGAGTCTATAGCTAATTATATCAAGTACTACCTCCCTAATGCATACTATCTGTCACGACCGGTTTTCCAATAAAAATGATTATTGAGAAACCGACCTTTTGATTCCAGTATGAGGAAAATCCTCCTGACTGGTAGACAGATTCTTGATACAACAAGCCAGTAGCATTGAAATATATTACGGTGGTCGAGCTGGGATGCTCAACCATTTATTACAAGCATGCCAATAATGTACATAATGGCAGTTATGACACAGTGGGGTGGGTTACTACTGACATGAGAATAAAGCGGTGGTGGAATATCACAGTGGAGTGGATAAAATGACTCCTACACTGGCAGCTCATCGAGCGTCGAGGTGAGGCTTGATGAAATTATTTGGGTAGCGGAAGCGGATATAACACAGTGACCAAAACCAGGGTCGCACGAGACTGACTGGGATTCCTCTAGGCGTTGGACTCGCTATTGAACTCTTCATCCATGAGATCGCCTTCGTCAGCATCTGGCCAAATCAACAAGCCGGGTGAGTACATTGAAAGTACTCGCAAGACAGTACAGACATAAGATATAACAAATTCATGCATGAATGTGTCATGAGCAATTAGTATGGTACTTCCAAATGAGGAAGTAACACGACATTAATTAGTAAGAAGGAAGTCAGGTGGTAGTAAAAATAACTGAAAACCGATCGGTATGCAGCGGCGCCTCGACGGGTGAACAAATAAACAAATCACGCTATACGGGCGTCTGAGCGACACCACATAAAGGGCTTATATTGAAAGTAAGAGACATGCGTGCCCGCGATCCGGACGTCGGGCGACATCACAGAAAGGGCTTATATTGAAAGTAAATGACAACAATGCGCAGTCGGACGTCGGAGCGACATCACAGAAAGGGCTTATATCAAAAGTAAATAATAACAATGCCGCAGTCGGACGTCTGAGCGACATCGCAGAAAGGGCTTGAAATTCACTTTTCATATCTGTTAACTTGCAAGAAATAGTGTTCATAGGAAAATATTCAACACATGATAATAAACGGGTTAGTTCATCCACAGGAAATAAACATTTAATCGGACTTAACACTCATGTGGTTCTCGGGAGTTTCACACCGAGACCGACCTTTAATCGGACGGAAGATAATGAGCACGGTACTTGGACATGGATAAGATGGTTTCAAAGATTTTTGACTCTGCAGAGCTTGTACTAAATTTCCCACAGCCAACGGGTTTCCGTAGTCACAAGGACTAGTTCCGTTTACGGTATTTCGGAAGAAAAGACATCTAACCAGTACACACCCATCCCACCTTATGTTGCCAGGAATCACCCTGGACAACGTTCAAGAAAAACTTTGAGACGGGGAGATCACAATCTCGAATAGCATGGGATCAAATTTATATACGCGCGCTCTAAGGGGTGCCCCCCTCTCGGTCCCAACCGGAAACACCCATGCCCCCTGATCGGATGATAGGCTTTAATCCAGGGCCATGGAACCCTCATCCCAGCCTCTTGATTTGGTGTGTACCAGAAAGCGGTTTGCAACTTACTAAGCCATATTTCCTTGCGGAAAAACATGTGGTAGTATAGGAGGGAAACAGATGGAAACTGGACCGATTCATGTTGACACTGGTCAAACAGTCAGGCATAAGACTGGCATGCTACAAAGACTGCCATCTTACCCATTCTTACGCCATCACATGGCCATGCAAACTCGTATCCAATATCTTATGGATTTTCGGAACTCACTTGTCTCCACTTTGCATGTAATATGACATTCATCGAGGTGCTCATGATCATGCCATGCAACTACTTAATGCAAACATGCCAAAACACTCATCATATCGAAATTTCAAACATGCTTGCCTGGTTCGGAATAGTCGGGGCCTAGCTCGGTGAAGTTTGCGGTTCTGTCACCTCCTCCGGTATCTACGGTATACAAAAATACACGCGCTATCGTAAATACCGTGAGGTGTACAGAAATATACCAAATATTTTTCAAATAAATCTGATAAAAAAACTAGACAAAATTTTGAAGAGGGCAGAAAAAGAATCGCTCAAAAATCCTTTGATGTTTAAAAGTTATAAGTGTTTTGGTCCAAGGACCTTTCTGTAATGAAACCGAAACTTCCCAGGGGGCTAAGCAAAAAAGTCCAGAAAACGATTCAGACTGGAAAGCGCATTTTGCCAGAATACGCTTTCAAAAAACGGTTCGTTTTAAAAAGAAATGAGAGACTGACAGGTGGGTCCCACCCGTCAGGTTTGAAATTTCAAATGGGGAGACGGAGCTCGTCGGCGCCCGAGAGCTGCGGTGGTCGCCGGCGGCAATCCACGGCGAGGCAGGGGGATCGGGTGGTACCTCCGTGCTCAGTGCATCCTTCCGCGTTGGTGGGTGGTGGTGGTGGTCGCCGGTGAGCACCACGTCGATGGCGGCCCTTGCTCCGGCGGACGGCGGTTCGGATGGAGTTGGATCTCGCCGGAGAGTGCTGCGAAGGGCAAATTGAAGTGGGGTTTAGACTTCTGGGTGCTCGAGGGGATTGCTGACGAGGTTTGGGTGCCGGGGATGGCCTCACCGGAGTGAATCGAGGTGGAGGCCGAGGCGGAACGGGGCGGCCGGAGTTGGGGGAGGAGACCTCCCCGAGGTCCTCCTAGTGGCCTGGCGGAGTGTTGGTGAGGTGCAGAGGTGGTGCATGCTCGAGGGCGAGCCTGAGCCCCTTTTATAGGCGATCCGAGGTGATGGCCGTGAACGGAGTTCTCCGGCGAAGGTTACGGCGGCGCAGGGCTTGGTCGGGGTGGTTTAGTGGTTGAGCGTTATCGTGGAGGTCCACTGGCTCCATTTAGGCACTAAACGAGCTTGTATTAGAAGCTTTGGGGTGGGTTCGACGGAACGGGGCGGCGCGGGCCCGTCGGTGGCAGAGGGCGTGCCCTGTGCTTGCCGGGCCACATCGATGGTGCAGCGGGAGTGCGCTGGCATGCATGAGCCACGCGGAGGGCCAGGGAGCGATGGGCGGCGCCGGGTGGCGTGGCGAGCTGGCTCAGGCCCTCGCTGGCCGCCACGGGTGGTGCAGCCACCGCAGAAACTGCCAACGCCGGCGAGGCTCGCCGCCACCGACGCCTGCACCCGTCCAAGGGGGCGTGCGGCGCTCTGGCCAGGGAGGAGGGGCCGTGCGCAATGCGCCAGGCGCACTGCTGACAGTGATGAACTCGACGAAGAAACGACACTGAACTTTCTGAATCTCTGAATCTCTCTGAAAGTGCAAGGTAACAGTGCCGGCCAATTGTTCGACAAAATGATTTTGGTATGCGGGCGGTTCTCCTTGAGCTGATTTTTGGTGGGATGGCCTCTCATTGCAACTGGGGGTTGCCTGAATTTTGGTGGAATTTTTGGAGAAGGGGAGATATGAATTTCACCAAATTTGACATATCTGGTCCAAACTTGCAAAAGCTGAAAGTTGAAAATTTTGAAGAGAAGAAGAGTGGATCTTGATGGTTCTTGGTTGTGGGTGCTAGGGACTATCCAGAGGAGTTGGTTTGAGATCAAAGTTCAAATGCAATTAGGTACTTGCTTTGCAAATCATTTAGGCTCAAAATAATGGACATAATTGTTTTGGGGAAAGAAATAAATGAAATAAAATCCAAAAATGAGTTGGACTTGTTGGGACAGAATATTTGGACTGCCCCCAAAGTGGAAGGAGGGGTTTTGAAAGGATTTACCGCAAGAGGCATGGTAAAACCATGGGTGGTTTCAATATAAGAGAAGACCCAAAACTCCTAGGGTTTTCTTTTAAAAGAAAATAAATTCCATGAATTAAATTTGAGAAGGGGATAAATGTAAGAAAGGTTTTTAATAACCAACACCAGGGTTGAAAAAGATGCCAAAATAAAATCCTTCGCCAAAGGGGAAAATTTTGAGAGAGAGATTTTTGGAAGGGATTAAATGACCTTCTTCAGAACCAACAAAGTTTTTGATGAAAACCAACTAAATTTTTTTTGGAGTGTCACAACACCTACCCCCTTAGGAAAAATCTCGTCCCCGAGATTTCAGCTGATCCTTTGATCCTCAAATAAGTGTGGGGGCTCTGTCCGAAGAAAATCCTCTCTTTCCCAAGTGGCTTCACTCTCGGTGTGATTGCTCCACTGAACTCTGAAAAACTTGATGGTTTTCTGTCGGGTCCTCCTTTCAGACTCCTCCAAGATTTTTATTCGATGTTCCCGATATGTGAGGTCTGGCTGCACGTCAATGTTTTCATGGGGTACCTGCTTCTCTGGGTTGCTTACGCACTTCCTCAAGTGCGAGACATGGAACACGTCGTGGACGTCGGATAAATCTTCGGGTAAGTCTAGCTGGTAGGCTACCGTGCCTCTCCGTGCCACTATGCAAAATGGTCCGATGAATCTTGGTGCTAGCTTCCCCTTAATCTTGAATCGCTGCATGTGCCCTCATAGGAGATACTCGTAGGTACACAAACTCACCGGGTTCAAAACTGACTCCCCGATGTTTTTGATCGTCATAACTCTTCTGTCGACTTTGGGCTGTCTTGAGTCGATCCCTAATCACCTTAACTTTATCTTCAGCCTCCTTGAGCATGTCTAGGCCGAAGATATGGCTGTCTCCGGTTTGTGACCAATTTAGCGGGGTGCGACATCTCCGCCCGTACAGAGCCTCAAATGGTGCCATTTGGTGCTGGCTTGGTAATCGTTGTTGTATGCGAACTTCTGCGTATGGTAAGCTTTCTTCCCAACTGGTCCCATAGGTGAGGACACATGCTCTTAGCATGTCTTCTAGAATTTGGTTTACGCGTTCGCTTTGTCCATTAGTCTGGGGTGGTATGCGGTAATCAACGCCAGCTTGAGTTCGAGCTTGTTGTAAGTGATCCCAAAATCGGAGATAAATTGAGTGCCTACATGCGATATTATTGTCTTTGGAACTCCATGTAAGCGGCATCGACACGGGAGAGATAAAGCTTGGCAAGCTTCTGAGAGGTGTGGGTTGTCTTCACGGGGATGAAGTGTGCTACTTTAGTCAGTCTATCAGTGATGACCCATATGGCATCATTTCCGTGCCGTGACCGAGGTAGCCCAACAATAAAATCCATTCCAATCTCGTCCCATTTCCACTCTGGTATTTTATTTGGCTGTAAATGTCCGGCCGGTTTCTGGTGCTCGGACTTGATGCGTTGACAAGAGTCACAACATGCGATGAACGTGGCTATGTCCATTTTTGACAGTGCCACCAAATTTTTTCCTGAATATCCTTGTACATTTTTGTCCCTCCAGGATGGATTGAATACTGGGCGGTGTGGCCTTCAGCTAAGATCTGCTGTTTAAGGTCCTTGATATTTGGTACGCAAAGTCTATTTCCGTACCACACTATTCCCTCGCTCGTCGATAATCTAATTACGAGGCCTTGCCCAAACTCACTTTCCGTTTAATGCCTTCAATCTTTGGGGTGTCCATGCTGAGCCTCTTTAATCTTTTCTACCAAGGTAGGCTGCATTTCTAAATTCGATATGCTGCCTTTGGTAACTACCAGCAAGTTGAGTTTAGCAAACTCCTGCTGAAATTCAGGTCTCAGGTTTGGTAGGTTGTCGTCGTTTGGGCTAGGGTTCTGACTTAGAGCGTCTACCACTACATTTGCTTTTCCTGTATGGTAGTGGATTCCAACGTCATAATCCTTCACTAATTCCAACCAGCGTCATTGCCGTAAATTCAGTTCCGGTTGTGTGAAAATATACTTGAGGCTCTTATGGTCCGTGTATATTTCACAACAATTTCCAAGTAAAAAGTGTCTCCATTCCTTGAGTGCATGAATAATCGCTGCTAACTCCAGTGTCATGAGTAGGATAATTTTCCTCATGCTTGCGAAGTTGTCTGGAGACATATGCGACTACCTTGCCTTCTTGCATCAACACGCATCCGAGGCCCTTCCGGGATGCATCACAATACACCTCAAAATTCTTGTGTATGTCTGGCACAATTAATACTGGTGCTGTCGTTAATTGCCTTTTTAATTCTTGGAAACTTTTCTCGCAAGCTACCGTCCATTCAAACTTGTCTTTCTTGAGTAGCTGCGTCATTGGCTTTGCTATGGTGGAGAATCCTTCAATAAATCTTCGGTAGTATCTTGCCATTCCCAAGAAACTTCGTACGTCCGTTACACTGGCTGGTGGTTTCCAGTTGGCACGGCCTGACCTTTTCCGGGTCTACGGCAATACCCTCTTGGGTTAGTACGTGGCCCAGAAAACCTACTTGCCTTAGCCAAAACTCACACTTGCTGAATTTAGCATACAATTGATGTTTCCTGAGTTCCCTAGTACAATTCAGAGATGTTCAGCGTGCTCTTCTGGTGTCTTGGAGTATATCAGAATATCGTCGATAAATACCACAACAAACTTGTCCATAAACTTCATAAATACTTTGTTCATGAGGTGAACAAAATATGCGGGGGCGTTCGTTAGTCCAAATGGCATTACGGTGAACTCATATAATCCGTATCTGGAGGTGAATGCCGTCTTGGGAATATCTTTTGTTCGTACCTTTAATTGATGGTATCCCGACCTCAAGTCAATTTTTGAGAATACCTTGGCCTGAGCGAGCCGATCAAATAAATCATTTATCCGTGGCATCGGGTATTTGTTCTTGATTGTGACCATGTTAAGCGCTCGATAGTCTATACACAATCTCAGTGTTCCATCCTTCTTTTTGGCAAATAAAATTGGTGAACCCCAAGGTGAGGAGCTGGCTCGTATATATCCTTTGTCTAGTAATTCTTTTATTTGCTTCTTCAGTTCTACCAATTCAGATGGTGCCATTCTGTATGGTTTCTTGTATATGGGGGCGGTTCCGGGTGCTAGCTCAATGCTGAATTCTATCTCTCGGTCCGGTGGCATGCCTGGTAGTTCTTCGGGAAATACGTTTGGAAATTCACACACTACTGGAACCTTGCTTAATTCAGAAATATCCACCTTGTTCAATCTCGGTTGCCGGGATATTTTTCTTTCTTTGGCTGAAACTTTTATTGTCTTCCCGTGGTGGTGGGTGAGAATTACGTTCCGGTTGAAGCAGTCAATAAAACCTTTGTTGGTGGTTAACCAATCAATCCCTAAGATGACATCTAGTCCTTTATTTTCCAACACAATAAGATTGGCGTGAAACTTCAACCCTTCAAACTCAATAACCACACCTTGGCAATAACTCTGGGTAACTTGCTTAATCCCAGGGGACTTGACGATCATAGATTTTTTCCAAGGGAAGTATCGAAAAATTATTTTGCAAGGCAAAACTTTCGAAATGAATGAGTGAGAAGCTCCAGAATCAAACAAAACCATGGCAGGTATTGTGTTGACAGGAAACATACCGAGTACGATATCTGGGGCATTCTCAGGCTTCCTCTTTGGTCACGTGGTTCAGATGACCCTTCCTGTGGTTGTTATTTGGGTTGAAATTGTTGCGCTTTGGTGTCAATTATTGCCTCCGTTGTTCGGCTTTGGGGTCGAGTTCCTTGGCTTGGGGCAATCGCTTGGCATAGTGCCCTTCTTCTCCACAAGCGTGGCAAATAGCTTTGGGCGGTATGTGAACTCCTTGTCCCTTGCATGGAAATTCTTGATTGGGCGTGAGACGTTTGTCGTCGGTTTGGGTGTCCCACCTTTCTGAAAATCTGTCTTGCTGCGGTGGTTGCGGGCATGATTAGTCTGGTCCCTTTTGCGCTTGCGGAAATCTTCCAAGCTGCGTCTCTCATTTTCCAAGGTAATGGCCTTATCCACCAGCGTTTTAAAATCTGGGAAGGTGTGCACAACCAGCTGGCATTTAAGCGCCAAGGCCGGACCGTCTAGGAATTTTTCCATCTTCTTGCTTTCAGACATACGTTCCTCATTGGCGTAGCGAGACAACAGAGTAAACTGACTGTTGTATTCTGCCACCGTCATGGTCCTTTGCTTGAGGTTGTCAAATTCTCTCTTTTTGATCTTCATAAGACTTTTAGGAATATGTGCCCCACGAAAGCCTTCTTTGAACTCCTCCCAGGTTATATTATTTTCATTGGGGTGCATGTGAGATAGTGCGGTGCATATAGCACTTTCTCAAGATCTGAACACTGGGCAATAATTAATTTTCTTTCCATGTCTCGAAGCCAGTCCTCGGCCTCAAGAGGTTTGTCAGTATGAGAAAATGTTTGGGGACGCGTCTTCCGTAGCTCGAGATAACTTTGATTGCTGCTGATACTGTCCACGGTGATTTCCCATATTGATGACTTGGTTCATCATTTCCTGATGTTGTTGCTGACTTTGCTCATAAAGATGGCACATTTGGGAAAGTGCTGTTCCACTGTCCTGTTGACTTGACTGCCCCTGTGTGAAATTGTTGCTTGGTTGTGTGCCATAATTTTGCTCTGGCGGAGTTGGCATGGAGCGCGTCCAAGGACGAGACATTGTTCACTCTGGGGATATATTTTGTAAAAACTCATAAGAAAAGAAATTGAGTCACAAAAGTCAATAAATTCATGAAGACGGAAAAAGTCTTAAATGCTCCAAGATTTTTAAAGAGAATAAACGCTATGCTACGGAGAAGGACTGCTCATTACATATCTTACACACAAGCAGTAATTATACAATACATCACTCAGGATATGCGTACATATACGACATGTTATTTAGGCTAGTGCACTTCTCCCAGTTCCTACATGATGCGCAAACAAGCTACTTCTCACAGCCTATGTACATATAAACATATCGTACAAGTCGGTACATCACATGGCGGCTAAGCGTACTTAGTTGGAGATGGTAAGGATTTCCCTTGGCCTGCCGAGGGTGAGGCGCAGTGAGGCTGGGGACTCAACCTCCTCCTCGCTAATAGGCTCCAGACGTGAAGTGCTGCACTGAGTTGGAGGAGCTGGCGCCCTATGCGGGACAACACGAACAGGAGTGGGCGCAAGGGGTGGTGCGAATCTAATCGGAGTAGGTGCAATGACTTGGTTGAACTCCTCAGTGGTAGGCACGCGACGAGTAGTGGCGAGAGTAGTAGGTGCAAAAGATGCCGATGACGAGACGAAAGTCAGTGGCGGTGCAGTGTGCAGGAGCTCCCTCCTGTTGGCGGCACAGCCATGGACTGAGTCCATGCGGGCAGCCACAAGGTCGTCCACCAGGTTGTCGAAGGATGCCTCCAGAGCCCGGAGATACTCGATAAGCATCTCAAAAGCCTCGTCTTGTTCTCCTATGGGGTAAGAGAACGCGTAGTGACAGGTGTATGGCACGTGACATGGAAGGTAGCGGTAACGACGAGTCTTCATTGAAGGAAGGACATCCCTGAGACGAGCTATCGCCTCACGGGCTGCCATCTGCATCGCATGCTTCTCCGTAGGATTGGCTCTCCCCAAGAACCGGAAACGGCGTAACTCAACACGCCCTCCCTTGAATTGCACCGCGGCCTGGTGCATGGTTAGACTGTCGTTGACCTTGTGCTCAGAGAGTGTGAAGACTGGGCGCACAAATGGCCCCATCGCGACTTGGACGATGAAGGAGAGAAACTTGACGAACCCATCAGGCATGTTAGCGAACATCTGTGACTCGCAGTCGTTGCCAGCCATCTACAAAAGTAGGCAAAAATTCTGAGTGGTCAGATCATAAATATATGCCGATCGCCGTAAATTGACTACATTTGTAAAAATATGAATTTGCTCTATTGTGCTAATAACCGATTAGCGATCGCACCTAGTGGCCTCCTACAGTCAGCCTGGCTTTGGTACCAAGCTTGTCACGACTGGTTTTCCAATAAAAATGATTATTGAGATACCGACCTTTTGATTCCAGTATGAGGAAAATCCTCCTGACTGGTAGACAAATTCTTGATACAACAAGCTAGTAGCATTGAAATATATTACAGGGTCGAGCTAGGGATGCTCAACCATTTATTACAAGCATGCCAATAATGTACATAATGGCAGTTATGACACAGTGGGGTGGCTTACTACTAACTCGAGAATAAAGCGGTGGTGGAATATCACAGTGGAGTGGATAAAATGACTCCTACACTGGCAACTCATCGAGCGTCGAGGTGAGGCTCGATGAAATTATTTGGGTAGCAGAAGTGGATATAACATGATGACCGTAACCAGTGGTCGACGAGACTAATCGGGATTCCTCTAGGCGCCGGACTCGCTATCGAACTCTTCATCCATGAGATCGCCTTTCACAAGATTCCGCCAAATCAACAAGCCAGGCGAGTACTTTGAAAGTACTCGCAAGACAGTTCGGACATAAGATATAACAAATGATGCATGCATGCATCATGAGCAATTAGTATGGTACTTCCAAATGAGGAAGTAACACGCCATTAATTAGTAAGAAGGAAGTCAGGTGGTAGTAAAAATAACTGAAAACCGATCGGGTGTCTGAAGCGACGCCTCGACGGGTGAACAAATAAATAAATCATGCCACGATCCAAGGCGTCTGAGCGACACCACATAAAGGGCTTATATTGAAAGTAAGAGACATGCGTGCCACAGTCGGACATCGGGGCGACATCACATAAAGGGCTTATATTGAAAGTAAATGACAACAATGCCACAGTCGGACATCGGAGTGACATCACAGAAAATGGCTTATATCAAAAGTAAATAATAACAATGCCGCAGTCGGACGTCTAAGCGACATCGCAGAAAGGGCTTGAAATTCACTTTTCATATCTGTTAACTTGCAAGAAATAGTGCTCATAGGAAAATATTCAACACATGATATTAAACGGGTTAGTTCATCCACAGGAAATAAACATTTAATCGGACTTAACACTCATGTGGTTCTCAGGAGTTTACATCACCGAGACCCATTGAATCGGACGGAAGATAATGAGCACGGCACTTGGACATGGATAAGATGGTTTCAAAGATTTTTGACTCTGCAGAGCTTGTACTAAATTTCCCACAGCCAACGGGTTTCCGTAGTCACAAGGACTAGTTCCGTTTACGGTATTTCGGAAGAAAACACATCTAACCAGTATACACCCATCCCACCTTACGTTGCTGTGAATCACCCCGACAGCGCTCAAGAAAAACTTTGAGACAGGGAGATCACAATCTCGAATAGCATGGGATCAAATTTATATCACGCCAGCTCTAAGGGGTGCCCCCTCTCGGTCCCAACCGGAAACACCCATGCCCCCTGACCGGATGATAGGCTTTAATCCAGGGCCATGGAACCCTCATCCTGGCCTCTCGATTTGGTGTGTACCAGAAAGCGGTTTGCAACTTACTAAGCCATATTTCCTTGCGGAAAAACATGTGGTAGTACAGGAGGGAAACGGATGGAAACTGGACCGATTCATGTTGAACTGGTCAAACAGTCAGACATAAGACTGGCATGCTACAACACTGCCATCTTACCCATTCTTACGCCATCACATGGCCATGCAAACTCGTATCCAATATCTTATGGATTTTCGAAACTCACTTGTCTCCACTTTGCATGTAATATGACATTCATCGAGGTGCTCATGATCATGCCATGCAACTACTTAATGCAAACATGCCAAAACACTCATCATATCAAAAGTTCAAACATGCTTGCCTGGTTCGGAGTAGTCGGGGCCTAGCTCGGTTAAGTTTGCGGTTTCTTCACCTCCTTCGGTATCTACGGTATACAAAAATACATGCGCTATCGTAAATACCGTGAGGTGTACAGAAATATACCAAATATTTTTGAAATAAATCTGATAAAAAACTAAACAAAATTTTGAAGAGGGCAGAAAAAGAATCACTCAAAAATCCTTTTCTGTTTAAAAGTTATAAGTGTTTTGGTCCAAGGACCTTCAGTAATGAAACGTAAACTTCCTGTGGGGCTAAGCGAAAAAGTCCAGAAAACGATTCAGATCGAAAGCGCATTTTGCCGCATACGCTTTCAAAAAATGGTTCGATTTAAAAGAAATGAGAGACTGACAGGCGGGTCCCACCCGTCAGGTTTGAAATTTCAAACGGGGAGACGGAGCTCGTCGGCGCCCGAGAGCTGCGGTGGTCGCCGGCGGCGATCCACGGCGAGGCAGGGGGATCGGGTGGTACCTCCGTGCTCAGTGCATCCTTCTGCGTTGGTGGGTGGTGGTGGTCGCCGACGAGCACCACGTCGATGGCGGCCCTTGCTCCGACGAACGGCGGTTCGGGTGGAGTTGGATCTCGTCGGAGAGTGCTGCGAAGGGCAAATTGAAGTGGGGTTTAGACTTCTGGGTGCTCGAGGGGATTGCTGACGAGGTTTGGGTGCCGGGGACAGCCTCACAGGAGTGAATCGAGGTGGAGGCCGAGGCGGAACGGGGCGGCCGGAGTTGGGGGAGGAGACCTCCTCGAGGTCCTCCTAGTGGCCTGGCGGAGTGTTGGTGAGGTGCACAGGTGGTGCGTGCTCGAAGGCGAGCTCGGGGCCCCTTTTTATAGGCGATCTGAGGTGATGGCCGTGAACGGAGTTCTCCGGCGAAGGTTACGGCGGCGCAGGGCTTGGTCGGGGTGGTTTAGTGGTTGAGCGTTATCGTGGAGGTCCACTGGCTGCATTTAGGCACTAAACGAGCTTGGATTAGAAGCTCTGGGGTGGGTTCGACGAAACGGGGCGGCGCGGGCCCGTCGGCGGTAGAGGGCGTGCCCTGTGCTTGCCGGGCCATGGCGACGGTGCAGCGGGAGTGCGGTGGCATGCATGAGCCACGTGGAGGGCCAGGGAGCGATGGGCGGCGCCGGGTGGCGTGGCGAGCTGGCTCAGGCCCTCGCTGGCCGCCACGGGTGGCGCAGCCACCGCAGAAACTGCCAACGCCGGCGAGGCTCGCCGCCCACTGACGCCTACACCCGTGCAAGGGGGCGTGCGGCGCTCTGGCCAGGGAGGAGGGGCTGTGCGCAACGCGCCAGGGCGCATTGTTGACAGGTGACAGAACTCTGACGAAGAAACAACACTGAACTTTCTGAATCTCTGAATCTCTTTGATATTGCAAGGTAACAGTGACGGCCAAGTGTTCGACAAAATGATTTTGGTATGTGGGAGGTTCTCCTTGAGCTGATTTTTGGTGGGGTGGCCTCTCATTGCAACTGGGGGTTGCCTGAATTTTGGTGGAATTTTTGGAGAAGAGGAGATATGAATTTCACCAAATTTGACAAATCTGGTCCAAACTTGCAGAAGCTGAAACTTGAAAATTTTGAAGAGAAGAAGAGTGGATCTTGATGGTTCTAGGTTGTGGGTGCTAGGGACTATCCAAAGGAGTTGGTTTGAGATCAAAGTTCAAATGCAATTAGGTACTTGCTTTGCAAATCACCTAGGTTCAAAATAATGGACATAATTGTTTTGGGGAAAGAAATAAATGAAATAAAATCCAAAATGAGTTGGACTTGTTGGGACAGAATATTTGGACTACCCCCAAAGTGGAAGGAGGGTTTTGAAAGGATTTACCACAAGAGGCATGGTAAAACCATGGGTGGTTTCAATATAAGAGAAGACCCAAAACTCCTGGGGTTTTCTTTTAAAAGAAAATAAATTCCAAGAATTAAATTTGAGAAGGGATAAACAGAAGAAAGGTTTTTAATAACCAACACCAGGGTTGAAAAAGATGCCAAAATAAAATCCTTTGCCGAAGGGGAAAATTTTGAGAGAGAGATTTTTGGAAGGGTTTAAATGACCTTCTTCAAAACCAACAAAGTTTTTGATGAAAACCAACTAATTTTTTTTGGAGTGTCACAGTATCATATACTAGTATCATATGTATATGCATCAGGGAGGTAGTACTTGATGAGGTGTCATACACTAGTATCATATGCATGATATTAGTATATGATACTTCCCATTACAACCAGCCTGAGTCTATAGCTAATTAAATGAAGCAAACTTAGCAACACCATTTCATTGGAAGAGGTCACTCCTTGGCAAATGCAATAAATACTAGTACTCCCTGTGTCCCATAATATAAGAATGTTTTTGGCACTACACTAGTGTCAAAACGTTCTTATATTATGGGACAGAGGGAGTACGAAGAAAGAGATAGAGAGGAGTAAAAAAATACACTTATAGCCAACCTTATAACCAACCTTGTTGTAGTATGAGTGACTAAGTAATGACTATGTATGACATGCCAACATCAGATAGCCTAACGCACCGTGTTAAATCTCCATGGCGACCGCCATGAAAGTGACGCGACGGTCGTGGTTGGCGAACCATGATACGGGCTCTTTGGCAGCCCTTGGATCTGAGATCAAACGGTCGCATGCTAAGTTGCTGAAAATTTGCGTAATAACCCTCCGTGATAGGATATTCACCCATTGGTCTAGAATCACGCCATGCAACCGCTCGATCTCCGATCCAAGGGCTCTCGGAAGCCCGTATCATGGGAGAATGGAAAGCCACTACCTCGCCGCTTGCACGCCGGGCAGTTCGCTTCCTACTCGTCCCGCACGTCCTTTAATACTACGGCGGTTCGCTCCTAGTCGTCCCGTCCCAATCACATTACGGCAGTTCCACTAATCCTAACCCTCCTCCCAAATCCATGGCGTCCCAAATCTCCCCGATCGGCGGTGAGTACAAGGTTAGAACCATCACCGGCGATGAGTTCGACGTCATCTACACCCGTTCTTCCGCGACGGTGAAAGGAAGCCTTTCTCACTTCAGACGCATGTTCGAAGACTCACATGATGAGTGGGTCGCCGGGCTAGATGTTGAGTACACCACAATCATGGGATGAGAGAAGGATCTAAAGGACGAAGAGAGGAAGAAGCCCGCCGTGATCCAGGTTTGCGTGCATGACTTATGCTTGGTCTACCACATATGCCATGTCGACGTTGAGTGCCAGGATTTTAAGGACTTCCTCGAGAGCAACCTAGTCAAATTCGTTACTGTAGACTTTTGTAACGATAAAGAAGTCCTGCGTCGGATAGGCCTCATTGTGGGCAACACCTTCGACCTCCAAAAGAATCGGCTGGTGTCCTCTCGTCAGCCTTCAATGCTGACCCTGGCAGGAGCCATGGTTCATCCTTCGTACGTTAAACTGGAGAAACCTCCATACACGTTTCATCGTCATGCATGGCAGCGGAATGTACTAGATATAGACCACATCCAATACGCTGCAATGGATGGCTACCTTTGTTTCAATATCTACAAGGGTTGGATGAAGAGCAACAGCCAAGTTGGCGGTTCAAGCAAAGAAGTATCGGCCAAGAGGAAGAGGGACAAGGACGAAGTCGAGGACGTGGACGAGGACTCCGAGTAAGGTGGCAGTGTCGTTGCTCATGGTGGTTCTAATGCAATGTCTACTGGGATTGTTGCTAAGTTTAATTTCAGGTTTGCTTAATTTTATTTGAGGGGTGTGTTGTCTGAGCCCAATGAGAATCTATGTTATGTTTCTTCTTGTTACTTTAACTCTTCAGTAAGTACATACTAGTATTTCTTACATTTCATCTTTTAGTTGGTATAGTACTACCACTGCTTATTCACATTATATACATACAATATATATGGCCAACATCATATAGCCATCAGTTTAGTTGTCAAAGAATTTCGTGGTGCTTAGTTTTGTCAAAGAATTCTGTGGTGCTTAGTTTTATTTGAGGGGTGGGTTGTCTTTGGACACCATTATTGTGACTAGCCTTTTTAATAGTACTATATGCATAATTTGGCGACGAGCGCTCTCTATATGTACCACCTTTTTTTAATTTCAAGTTTTTCTCCATGGCGCAATCCATCGATACTACTGTTGTACAAAAGTATACATTTTTTAAAAGGCTAGAGGGCGGGGCAGTCTAGCTTGGTCGGTTTCACAAGAGGCGAGGGCCTTTGTGATTTGACGGCTCATTACTGCTGGAAGGCGGGGCCTTGTGATTTGACTGCTCAGATAAATGCTACCGACGACCTGATCGAGGAGGAGAAGAACTGCAAGATACTCAAGTTTTCCACTAGAGTAGTACTACGACAGAGGAGCACGAAACACGGCAGCCCAGTGCCATATGGCGATAAAAAATGATCTAATTTGCTAGTCATCTCATTGTTAGCATTGTTCTACTCATTCCCTCAAAAAACAAAAACCATTGTTCTATTCATGCCTCGCAGAGAACGTGACACGTGCGGCAAAACACCCGAAGCAAAAGATGAAACACAACAGCAAAAGAAGAAGGAAGATTATCACCCAAATGATATAATTAAGCCGCTGAGTCGTGAATCGCTTCTTCATCGCTTCCACGACCTCCATCTCCTTGCGCGTCTCCTCCGCCATCTTCTTCATTCTGTCCATGACGCGAGATTTCTCGACGCGACCCTTCATCATCTGTTCCACGGCCGCATTACGTACCTTTTGATGCAGCCGGTGCTCGGCGCGAGCTTCGCCAACTCCTCCTTCTGTTCCATGACGAGGGCCTGCAGCATCTTCATCGAGGAACTACTATTCTCATGCAGCTTCTTCTAGCCAGCGTTCTTCTCCTTCCACAGGTCGATCTCGTGGCAGAGCTTCGCCTTGTCCTCCTGAAGTCGCAGGATTTCGCCGGTCGCCTTCTTCTCCAAGGCAATGCTCTTCTTCAGCAGCATCACCAAACCGGCGGTAAACTCCCCCTGCTGGTTGAGCTCAGCGGGCATGTCGTCGAGGCTCTCCTTCAGCAACTCCATCAAGCCTTGGATGAACTCCTTCTGCTTATTGAGGTGCTTATTGAGCTGATCGGGCATGCCATCGAGGGATAATGACTCCAGCTCCGCCGGCTCGGCATGTTCGCCTTCGCGGCTAGGGCGCTCCTGGGAGCCATCGCCTGCCCGTGAGAGATCTTTCGAGGTCTCTGCGTGGTGGCGAGCCCTCTTTTTTTTTCCATAGCCTTGGTTGCCGCTCCCTTGTTACGAGTAGTTCTCGACCTAGAGCTCTGCTCATCGGCCATGGCAATGACGGACGAAGAAGAAGCACTTATGAGGAGGAAAGGTAGAGAAATTTTCGGTTAGGTAGTTCCCCTTTTTATAACCTAAGTACTAGCACTAGTAGTACTAATACCTGCATAGTGGGAACACGTTCAGGTTTGGTACGTAGTACTAGTGGGTGTGAGCAGGCTTTCGAATGTGATGGGAACAAGGTAAAGATTAATTGATGGTTTTGGTTTCGAGGCCCGAAACGGCTCCCGATGAGTTTAGTGGAACATAAATTTCAAGCAGACTACCGCGCTCAAATGCGTAAATATTATGTTATCACAAAATTGGCACAAAATCTGAAGGAGACCAATGGAAGTACTACTAGCAACCCACGATTTAACTACTCGCATGCGCCGTTGATGGAGTAATAATGTCTTTCTTCCGCCCTCACGTCCACTCAATTTGCATGCGCTGTATTAATTGACCATCAATGAAGTGAACGACTTTACACGCGTCAAATTATCACATGGGGTGGATCTTGGTACAAAATTGCATCCTCCCGTGTACCCGTGTGTGCGTGCGAGGGAATGAGTGCGTGCGTGGCATGCGTGCACATCTTCGCTTCGTGAATGTACCGCCAGTATGGCTCAGGGAGGAAGAGTACATTCTTCTGGAACCAGCAGCACGTCACTATGATCAATCCACGCAAGGAGGTCACGACGACGCCTCCACATGTGCCACGTGGCTTCATGAACTGTAAGAGAGACACTGTGTAGCGTGCCATTGGTATTCTAATTTACGTGTTTTGCACATACTCGAAGTACTAGTAATTTACACGTGCATTGCATGCATCAGATTTTGCAACCAAATTATGAATAAATACCACACTATAGCATGTAAGCTCTTAGTCATATATGCGTGATGTAGCCCTTCGTTTAATTCTTATAGTTCATCTCATTCAAAATCAAATTAGTTTTTATAAAAAGCTAAGAACGCGTGAATAGGAAAAACATGGGATTATAGTGGAATGTCTATTGAATCCTACAGGATTGTACGAGTGTTTGATTGTGCATAGAAAAAACACATAATTCTTTCAAAGAGGTTTGAGTGGATGGGATGTTTCCTATGAAATCTAGTGCAAATGAATCATATGGAAAAATTCCTATGGTTTACAATCCTACGAATCAAACAACCAAGATAGGAAAAATTCCTAATGATTAGAATCCTCCAAAATTCCTTTGAGAATCTTTTGAATCAAAGAAGCCCTTAATCTATTTTATGATTCATGGAATTGTGCGTTGTAAAGCATAAAGTAAAAACAAATAATGGCAATTCAACTAGAAGAAAAGTTTGGGCAGTTATGATACGGAAGATTCTAGAACAAAAGAGAACCACTGTTGTTTTGAGGTTTGTGCATTATGCTTAAGTTCAACCATGGAGTCTGCTAGATTGTACATGTGGCAAAATCCGGTGGGGGCTAGAAGATGGTGCGAGGGGCCGAGTGGAGGGAGACTATGAAGGAATGCACAAGTGCGAGATCGATATTTAGAGAGAGGGGGCGAACACGTGCGCTGTTGCACGCGGTGGCGAAGCCATGAAAAATTAATGAGCTAGGGGGCCAAGCATTGCTAATCTTTTACGAGGAGGGTCAATTCATGAAATTAAACCTTTTTTAGCAGCAATTGTCTAATGATCACATTCATATTAGCCTCGATATATAGTGATGTCAGGGCAGGCCGCCCTTATCGCCTTGTCTTCGCCATTGTGCACACATCTCGAGAGATGAAGCGGAAGGCATGGATGATGAGAGGGGACCGTTGGATATATAATTAATGTGGGTGTATTAGCTATTTATGTTAATCCTATATAGAGAGGTACAGATTGATCGATGTGGACGTGGGAGAGGTATAGATTGATCGATGTGGACGTGGGAAAGAGGGTGAGACCTCACTGGATATATCGATTGATCGCTTTGTGTGAGAAACTATGAAAGACCTAGCTATATACACACATACATAGAGGAACATCAATCGTTGCGCATGCACGCGTGAGAGCCCAGTATGAGGGAGAGGGGGATGTGTGTGGGTGTGTGCTTTCATGGGAGACCGACCTGAAGAAAAAGATTGCATGCGTGCGATAGATAATGCCGACTGGTAGTGTGTGTGCATGCATGCACGAGAGAAAGTTAGTGGTACAATTATAAAGAGAAGACTACTGTGTGGGTGTAAAAGAATATGTGAGGTCATAATCAATGTAAAGTTGAATTCAAATATTTGAATAAGAGATCCTGATGTTTGAAACCCATGCATGCATGAATATAGCGGAGATCTGCGCGGTGTGCTTTGGAAACGAGCATGTTGTAATGTATACACATTGAACAAGGTCAGACTGATTTGAATTTGAGATACCGATGGCAGACATCATTTGCCCATGTCGCATCCGTACATGTAATTAGAGATGATGGGCGGATTTCGCATCACATATCTATATCTATACCCCTATATATATATATTATATATATTTTTATATTGTGAGCGGGTAACTTTAACTTTGAAAGATGGTCGTTGGATGAGGCGAATCCGAAGGTCCAAAGACGGCAAATTTGAGCACTATTGGCCGTTGGATATCATCTAGATTCCACCAGATTTCGCCACATGTATAATCTAGAAGACTCCATGGTTGAACTTAAGCATAATCCACAAACATCAAAACACAAGCACTTCTTATTTGTTCTAGAATCTTCCGTATCATAATTTCCCAAAAGTTTTTCTACATGATTTGCCATTATTTGTTTTTACTTTATGTCTTACAACGCACAATTCCATGAATCTTAAAATAGATTAGCTTTCTTATAAAAACTAGATGATTTTGAATGAAATGAACTATAAGAATTAAACGAACATCTACATCATGCATATATGACTCAAAGCTTGCATGCTATAATGTGGTATTTATTCATAATTTGGTTGCCAAATCTCATGCCTGCAATGCACGTGTACCTTACTCAAGTCTAAATGGTGTTTGTGTGTGTTGTGCGTGTTGAGGTGCAAATTGTCTTTTTTTTTGGGTACACGTTAAGCTTGTTCTTTCGAAATTTCAAGCCGCGCCTTGTTATGCCGAAAATCGAAGCTAGCGTCTCTGTCTATCGTGCTACGAAACTCCCGCCTCTTCAACCCGCGCCTTGTTAGCCCGAAATATTTAAGATATATCTTTGTCTCGTTGTGCTCCGACAACTCCCTCCATCTCAACCCGCGCCTTGCTATTTCAAAATTACAACGCGCGCGAAAACTCCCACCTCCTGTGAAATCCCGACACGTGAAATGCCCGTGGTACCCCTGAACCGAAAGAACCGCCTCAAATCGGTGTGGGGGTCCTGTCGTAACTTACCCCACCTTTCGGACACGCGCATCTCTAAGCCATGGTTCCCCACTGCCATCCCATCCGCCCACCCATTCGTACACCGAGGCCGCGAAAACCCGCGACGAAACCCCACACCCTACTCCGTCCGCCACCCAGCCGGAGCTTCTTCCCCGACGATGTCATACACAACAACACCTCGACGTCCCTCATCCACCGTACCGGATGAGGATCCGTCGTCGATCTCATCATCCCGCTGGTTCAGCCACCCCGTCCTCCACCTCCAAGGAGCTGCCCCGACGTTCCCCTCGTCTTTCGCGCCACCTCCATTCCCACACCGCCGTCTTCACCTGCACCACCAGAAGAGCATCATCATCACCGTTTCCTCGGATGAAGCTGCTGCCTAATCGGCGCCACCAAAGAGGTTGTACACTAATCGCCGCATTTTCTTCTTGATTCGATCTCACGGTGCTTCTAGCGCTCGGTCCCGAGCCGACACGGTGCGGCACTACTAGGGAAGACCCTATACACAGAACTTTAGCAGTAGCGTGGGTCAAAAAAGCACGCTGGTGCTAATTAGCGATAGCGCTGATCAAGTAACCGCTGCGCAGATAAAGATCTAGCGATGAGCGTCTTGCTGTACACACGTTACTACTAAAATTCCCACGGCTTAGCCCATAAGCTACACATAGTAGTAGCGATCTATGACGAACCGCGCTACCGCTACGCTGTTTGTAGCAGCGCGTTTTTATATAAACTCGTTGCTGCTAAAGGTTATAAAATTAAATGGAAAGAAAATGGAAAGGTAATTGAAAATGAAAGAAATAGAATAAGGTGAAAGGAAACAAATAAAATGTGAAGAAAACTAAATGAAAAAGGGAAAAAAGAGAAAGGAGTAGCAGTAGCGTGTATCAGCGAACGCGCTGTAGCTAAGGTAGCAGCAGCGCTTTTCTCAGAACGCGCTACTGCTACTTCTGACTTAACCACGGGCCGGTTCGTCCTTCCCCACGCCACTTTCCCCCAAATCCAACTCTCTCCACTCTCGCCGCCGCGCGCTCTCCGCACCCTCTACGCCGCCCCGACCCCCGACCTCAACGCCGCCCCCGCCCCCGACCTCAACGCCGCCCAGACGCCGCCCGACCCTAGATTCAACGCCGCCCCGCCCGACCTCAACGCTTGGACGCCTTGCCAGCCCGACCCCGACCTCGGCGCCTGCCCCTCCCGACCTCAACGCTTGCCAGACGCCGCCCGACCCTAGATTCAACGCCGCCCGCCTCGACCTCAACGCCGCCCAGACCTTGGCGCCGAGCCCGACCCCGACCTCGACGCTGCCTGCCCTTCCTCGTCAGTAGCACCCGAGGTGAGCACGCCCGCTCCTCCCTCTTCCCTACCTCTGCCTAGGGTTTCTTTATATTTTAGTTGCATATTAAGTTTATTTTTATTTATAGTAAGTTTATTTTAGTTGCATATTAAGAACTAGGTACTAATTAGGTACTAGAATATTTTTATTTATAGTAAGTTTATTTTAGTAAGAACTAGTTGAATTAATAAAACTAGTTAGTAAGAACTTGTTTCTATTTTTTAGTTAAAGCAGTTTTTCCCGCCTCGACGTGGACGATGCCTATCCCGCATCCTCGCTGCCGAGTCGGCGGAGGATTTACACCTGCTTGACCAGATCGGCCATGTCCGGACCTGGCTCCGCCGGGTGGTACTGGAGGCGCTACCTCACCGGGGGCGCAGGTTGGTGAGGAGCCACTGTCGTTGACCCGAACCTTCTTTGGTGGCGGTCGCGTGGGCGTGATGATCGAGAGGCTCGAGGACTCATGGAGGTGGTGCGTCACCGTGTCGATGAGGAGGACACGACGTCCGTCGCTACTTGTTTGCGTTGGAGCACGAGCCGTTCTCCAATACCGGCAGGTGCTCCGAGGATCTCACCGGAGCTATGATCCCGTGATGGTTCCTTCTCTGTGGGTGTCCACCGCCGCACCGATACCCGTCGTGTGCTAGGGTTTTAGTTCTATTAGTGATGTTATATGTATGACACTATTCGTGATGTATTAGTGATAATATTCGACGATATGTACGGACGTATGAGATGATTTACTTTGCTTATTGAATGCATGCTAATTTGAGTCCTATAAGATATTTTGAAATGTATATCTTGTATTGCTCAATATCCAAGTGGCCCGTCATGTTTGCAGGAGTTACACCTCCGAGTGGCCTATGTTTTGCTGGAGTGTTGATTCATTTCCGTTCCGGCAAACTTCAGCGCCGATATGTCCTATTTTAGCAAAGGTCATGCCGGATTTTTCCGTGAATTTTGTCATGACTTGTGCCAGAATATGTAGGAAATATCGAGTGCCCCAGATTTGTGTGTTGAGTATCTTGGTAGTTGTCTTCGATCTATTTTCAATTAATGTTTTAACTATGAACATAGGAAATGTCTGACGACAAAAAGGATTTCGGTATTTGCAAATACTGCGAAGACGAGCGCGGCTTTGCGTGAATCTTTCTAGATGATGATAGGCGCTCAAAGATCAAGTCGACGAGAACTTCAAGTGGATCTGATGAAGTCACAAATGACAAGTCTTTTTTGTAATTAAGCATGACATCCGCTTCATTTGCTTGAACTTATTTTTTACTATTCTACTAGCATATCCCCGCCATGCAAGAGTTTTTGTATTGGATAAGATAGGTTTCAGGTCATCATGCGGAGGTAAAGAAAGTTTATTTGAAGACCGAGCATGGTTATATTTTCCATGCAAAATTATACAATTCAGACGACTACACCTATTTTGGATGCAAAACATGGCGAGCACTATGCAAGGCTTATGCATTTGAGCCTGATATGGTTATCACCTTTGATATTCGTCCAGAAGATGATATTGAAGGTAATACCGACATCTGGGTCGATGTGCGACGCCTCGATTATACCATTATGTAAGTTTCTCAACCAAATGTATGTCTTTGATATTGTTTATTCAAAAATAGTTGACAACTAATTTGTATTGTCAGCTTATTTCGGTGCAAGCAAACATGTCCAGCGCTTGGTAGACAGGACCTACTACTGTCCCGAGGCTGAACTAAATTGCGAGGAGCTAAGTCATTATGTTTCATGGCTTGAGGATCTTGATACTGTCAAGACAAATTTTCTTCCTGGATTTAGAAATGTTAGTACTGAAAACGTGCGACCAATAGTGTTTGTAATTAACTACGGTCACATCCATTTAGGAAGGATGGTAAGATTTTTACTATTTGTCCTCATTGCATCTTTTCCATACATTATTTTTGAAGCTAAACTTCATTGCTAAGTATGTTACCATACGATGTTCTTCAACAGGGACTCCGGATGAATGTTGTGCCTTATGGGATCGAGACTAAAGGTACCATGAATATTATCAGCTTACGGCCAAGATATCCTACAGATTACGTTAGTGCATTCAAGATTAGCGACGGATGCTTAATAGTGCAAGACTGGACCAAATATGTGTTGGGGAGCGCAGAGAAGTACTAGGGGCAACAAGCAGAGGCGCTTTCCACGATTAGGAGACAGGTTCATCTGCATGCTCCAACTTGATCAAGGAGGAGAGCTACACATGTTTTATGTTGTTTTACCTAAGAGAGAGCAGCAGGAGTGATTAGCTAGCTAGAAATGAGTTTCGTGGACGATGATGTGCTACACTATTACTATGATGATAAAATAGCTAGTGTTGGTGGTAATGACTATGATGATTATTATTAGCTAGTGTTAGTGGTGATTAAATAAATCTTGTTGGTGGTAATGACCATGATGATGATTAAATATCTTGTCTTTGGCGGATTAGATTCAAGTGGAGGCAACATGTGGTGCACATCGAAAGTACTACTAGTCCAAACTAGATCAAGTTTGGATTAGTAGTATACTTTTGACATGCATCACATATCGCCTCCACTTGAACCTAATCCACCTTCATTTGACACATTGTTATGGACATAATGATGTAAACCTCATAACTAGTATTGTACCAATATTTGTATGATGGCGCATAAATACACTAAAAATAAAAAAATAAAAAAAGTACTAGTAGCTATGGACCGAAAACACGCTGCAAGTAGTTACCTTAGCAGCGGCGTGGTAACGAACAAACGCTGCAGCTATTTGTCCTAGCGATGGCGGGTGGCACGCGCTGCTGCTAAGCAATAGCTGTAGCGCCGTATTAGTAGTGCCTATACCCGCGCTACTGATACATCTAGAACCCGCGCTGCTGCTAGCCTTTTCCCTAGTAGTGCGGCTCCATCCACGGCGGCTTCGCCGGCCACTTCCTCCACGGCGTCGCTCCCTCGGCGGCGACGTCCACATCAGTAGGAGCTGCTGCTGCTTTAGCTCTCGCTTTCGCTTGTTGCTTTCTGCTCTTGCTCTCGGTCCCTGCTCTGCTCTTGCTATTGCTCTTGCTGTTTGTTGCTCTCGCTCTTGCTCTTGCTTGTGATGCTACTCCGATTTGGCTACACTTGACCGATTGAATCGACTTTTGGGTCGATCGATTTCCACGGGTGGGCTCGCCGGGTGAAGGAAGAACCAGCCATGTGAGGGAGGGCTCACGGAGAGGTACCCCACTATCTATCTTAGGGTTCAGGATAGGCGGTGGTCGCTGGCGGTGGCGGGCGTTGGCGGGCGGTGGCGTGGGGATCGCCGGAGAAAAAGCTCGGCACGGGGGGCCTAGAGCGATGGCTGGGGCGGCGGCGGACTGGCGGTGGGGAGTGTTTTCGGGGCGGGCGGGGCGGCGCACCGCCGGCCGCGGGCGGCGGGGGGCTGCTGTTTGGCCGATGGTGGCTGGCGGCTCAGGGGGGTGGAGGTTGAAGATGAACCGCAGGCCCTTGATTTCGTATCCAACGGCTGCAAAATCGACTGACCAGAGATGAAAAAGTCAGTCGACCGACATGTAGCCTCACCTTGCTAGTGCATTCAGTTTCGACAGCAAAATTCAGTTTCGACAGAAAAATTCAGTTTGGACAGTTAGGTTCAGTTTTGATAGTTAAGTTCAGTTTCGACAGTTAACTTCAGAGATGAGCGGCTGATGTATTTTACATCTAGCACTTTGTAGTTATGTATTTTACGTCATGTATGGGAGATGCTATTAGAATTCCACTCAGGTTTGAGCTGTGCATTTGTCGATGGGCCTGGGAGTTGAGCTAGTATGGCAGTGGCCTGGGTCCAAAGTAATAGAAGTAGCACAAAAACATTTTTTTAGTGTAGGATTTTCCTTGCTCAAGCCTGCCTACTAGAATCGCTTGATGCTTGAAAGTAAAAGTGAATGAAAAACATAGGAATTGGAAAGTTTCCTATGGTACTACTTTTCATGAATTTGGTGCAAAGGAATGGAGCAAAGGAAAACTGTAGGATTTGTTCCTTTAGTGTCTCCTTGAAAGAAAAACCATAGGAATTCTAATTTCCACCTCTCCTCCTTTTCATATTCCTATTCATCAAGCACAAGACTAAGAGATAGTAGCATAATAGCATTATAACCGTACATTTTCTTGTGGTTTGACTTAATCTGACCATGCTTTTTGCATCCTGTGATCATCCAATTGTTGTGAATCAAACACCCAGATTGGCAGAAATCCTGTGTTTTTAAATTCTCTGTTTTGCACATGCATTCCTATCCTATTCCTGTCTATTTCCTATCCCTGCATTGTTAGAATCCTCAAATTCAAACAAGCCCTTACTCAATTACTTCGTTATAGATATGTGTCAAAGAAAACCTTGTGTTGTTTGTCCTACTCCTGCCAAGGGCCAGTGTTCCACCTCACCACCGCACCAACGGAAAGGGTTCACCACGGCAGGATCCGCTCTCCGGACTATCTTTCGCCACCTCGGATCTTCTTCCTCACGCCGCAGCCACGACAACCGCATTACCATCATCAATCGGGCAGATGACCTTGAGGACTACACGAGTGTGCAAGAGAGGTCGCACTCTTCCGTGGTTCCGCCACGTTATGCGCCGCTTAATATGATGACATGCTACATTATCGTCGTGTTCACCTATTAGACTACGAGTCAGTCCAAACTAATGCCGAAACTTGAGTTTTTAAATGGTTGTGGGGTACATATTGGGGGTGAATCAGTACTATCTGTCTACTATCTGGTTAATCTCCGGTGTCTACTATGAGTTTCATGTTGGGTGGAAACAAACATTAAAGGAGCCATTATCTGTATTTTTTAACTAAAGCTATTATCTGCCTGCTATCATTGGTTTTGGGTCTATCCACAGTTTGCTACCATCGCTCTGGATTTGTGCATGCATTCCTTACATAATCTCACTATGTTTTATTCCTATGCATGCCAGTTATTGTACACAATGGAACTGATCATGTAGAGCAAAAGAGACGAGCCTTGCGTGGCAATAAAATTTCATGCAGATGTCGTTTCATGGTGGGCGCAAAGGCAGCCGCCCCTCCACCCATTTCAGATCGTAATCAAGAGGAAGATAACTATTCTGAGGGGGATTCAGAAGGAGAAGACCACTCCTATTTACCCCATGAGGTCTTCGTTCTAACTTGGCATGCTGATGTTGGTAATATCATGCATATGGTGCCTTGCATTGCTTCTTGTATACATTAAAGATGTCATCCGCTTAGTTTAGACATGCTTTGTGTCAATGCCATCTGTTTTGTTTCTTTATCGTATATGTGAATCATGCAATGCCATCTTGTCTAGCCAGGGCATCATATATGTGAATTTTGCAATGCCACCTGGTTAGCCATCATCTTATATGTGAATTATATCATGCCATCATTTTTATTATGTGTTAAATTTGTCAACAATTTTAGTACATTCAATTACTCTTCTGTGCATCGACCATTAAGACGGTCATGGAAAAATCTGGAGTGGAAACAAGGTCTTCAGAGCGCATAATGCTATCTTCTGAAGCGCATGTCTTTACGGTTACCGATAGCTCCTCGGAGGAGGATTCAGAGACAGATGACCAGTCATATTTCCCCACGAGGTGCATGCCCTAACTTGGCAGGGTTATTTTGCTCATATCGTGCGTATGGTATCTTGCATTGCTATGTCAATTGCTTAGTTTAGACATGCTTTGTGTGAATGCCACCTGTTTAGTGTCTAATTACCATATATGTGAATTATGCAATGCCATCTTGTTGCAAGGCATTATGTATGTGAATTATGCAATGCCATGCTGTTTAGGCAAGCGTCATATATGTGAATTATATCATGCCGTCCTTTTTTTGTATTTCTCATTGCTTTTGTCGACAATGTTTGTATATTCAACTGTGCATCAGCCATTTGAATTGGTGATGGAGAAATCTGGAGTGAAAACAAGGTCTTCAGAGCAGACAATGCTACCTTTGAAGCGAGATATCTTCTTTGATTCTGAGATGATTCAGAGGCAGATGACCAGTCCTATTATCCCCTTGAGGTGTATGCTCAAACTTGGCAGGGTTATAATACTCATATAGTGCATATGTTGTATTGCATTGCTTATTTTTTGCATCATATACACAATATTGAATGTCATCTCCTTAGTTGACACATCATATATGCAATTGCCCTCTACTCACTTCCTTAGTATATAAATAATATATTTGAATTATGTCATGCCATGATGTTTACATAGACAACATGTATCTGAATTATGGCATGCCAACCCATTTTCTAAAGACATAATATAGTTATATCATCTCATCCTGTTTACATAGTCATCATATTTTAAATTATGTCATTCTATCCGTGAATTATATCATGCCATCATGTTTCCATCGACGGCATGTTTGTTATTTATGGCATGCCAACCACTTTAATAGACACATCGTATAGTTATATCATGTCATCCTATTTACATAGTCATCATATTTTGAAGTATGTCATTCTATCCTGTTTAGTTAGCCATCATAAATGTGAAATTATGTCATGCTATCCTGTTTAATTAGCCATCATATATGTGAAATTATGTCCTGCTATTACATTTGCTTAGACAACATAAATGTGAATTATTTCATGCCCTGTTTTCCTCCCTACTATCCATTGCACCTGTCTATCTTACAATGTCTGTACATTCAATTACTTTTCTTGTTTATCAGCCATTTCAATTGGAGGGAGTGATGGCAATATCTGTGGGAGTAAAAACACGGTCTTCAGAAAAGATCGTGCTACCTGTCGATGCAGATAGAACCACGGTTGTACTTGCCCAAGAATCATCCCCACCACACATAACCCACACCCATGCAGATTGTACCCCTACCCAGTTGGACAGAGAACCAGCGACACCCCTTCTAACCCCAAGCCCAGCAGATAGACACCCAGTTCCCGTTGACACGGCACCGTCTCCACCATAGAGCACCCAAACATGAGCAGTTAGTAAGGCAACTACAGTGCCCAAATCACGAGGACCACCACTCCGAACCCGAAGTCAATGCTTAAAGCAGAAGAATTGTTCTCGGGCCAGGTTACGTAGCTATGGTTCATACTACTTTGCTCTTGCATCATTGTATGCATCGATACCAACCAATTTCAAATTTGAAGGATGCAATTGAAACTCCAATGGCATAGCAGGTATGTTTTAAACCTGCTTTCTTCAACGTGTTTGGCTGTTTGCTGTTGTAACTTGCTCTATGTTGATTTCAGTTTCAATTGAATAAACAGTTATGTTCTCATGCCATGCACATTACAAGTGTTGTTATTCTTTGTGTAGTTTCCCACACTTATATTCTGTCTATGCTACTTTGTCTTAAATAGATATGATTGACTGTATCTATCTTGATTTGGCAACGTAAACTAGAATGATATAGACCATACATTGACCATACTACATAGATATATGTTTGTTTCATGCTGTTATCCTGTCCACCTTACTACTGAACTGGTTTACCAAAATGAGTTTCATATACTACATTGTAAACCTGAGACGTGTTTGTTTGTTTCCCTTTTAGAACGCGGATAAAATATTGGAGAAGAGTACCCTGTTATGCAATGGTAAAGGAAGTAATGCAGATAAGGTTCAAGATAGTGAGACATCCATGTTGGTCTCCAAGAAAGCTGATAAAAACAATATTGAGGACACCGAGACAACCCCAAAGTCCTGTCTTGATGTAGTGTTCGAGTTCTTGGCTACCACTTCTTGGCACCAGACTCTTGAACTCGTTACTGAATCAGTCCGGCTTCTTGAGTCTCAACTTCAAGTTGAAAGACATCGATCGATGTTATGCGACAGGAAGCCAAGGATCGAGGAAGTCCTGCAGAATTCAGATGCATACTTTACGGTGCAACAAAGTATTTGGAGGACTTAAGCGCCAAAAAGAGAAAGTTAATAAGCTTGCTAAGCATCTTGCCCGACATTATGGGTACCTGGATATTGTTTCTTGAGCTCTTACGAAGTGGTTTCGATTCTGGACTTGTTTTGCTGCGGCATTTATATCTTTGTTGTGTTCCCTATATTTACCTTGGTGGCGAACTTTGATGCCCAGTGGATGTAATATGTGTAATAGCCGTGATAGCCTAGTGTAAGTTGCTTGCTTATTTATTTACTTGTTGTCTTGTTTATTTGTTTGCTTGTAGTCAGTGCAGTTCTTTTTCTGCGGTTTGCTAGTGGCTGCAACAACCTATTTTTTAAAACTAGGCCACAATAACCATGGGCTAATATTTCTTGTAGTGACACTTTGCACCTACGGTCGTAGAAACAGTGGGCCTTCTACGGGCCGTATAAACAGTGGGCCTTCCACGGGCCGTAGAAACAATGGGCCTTCTACGGGCCGCAGAAACAATGGGCCTTCTACGGGATCTCGGGTAGGGGGTCCCGAATTGTGTGTCTAGGCGGATGGTAACAGGAGACAAGGGACACGATGTTTTTATCCAGGTTCGGGCCCTCTCGATGGAGGTAAAACCCTACTCCTGCTTGATTAATATTGATGATATGGGTAGTACAAGAGTAGATCTACCACGAGATCAGAGAGGCTAAACCCTAGAAGCTCGCCTATGGTATGATTGTTGTTCGTCCTACGGACTAAAACCCTCCGGTTTATATAGACACCGGAGAGCGCTAGGGTTACACAGAGTCGGTTACAATGGGAGGAGATCTACATATCCGTATCGCCAAGCTTGCCTTCCACGCCAAGGAAAGTCCCATCCGGACACCCCCTAATCCAGGACTCGCTTAGGCCTTATACGGGCAGTATGATCGATTGGCCAAACATGGGCCAATAACAGGCCGCATTATGGCCGTAAACGGGCTAGAGTTGGAATTGTCCGTTCATGGGCCGACCATAACGGGCCATCGTTAATAGGCCGTATTTCATGACGCTATGAAAACGGCCCAACGTGTTAACGGGCCGACTGTAACCACGGGCTAAATTTGGCCCATAAGCAGAAAATGACAGTAACGGGCCGTAAGTAAACGAATGCTGGAAATGAGCCCAAGAATAAATGGGCTCTGAGAAGGCCGAAAGATAACATGGGCTGGAAATGGCCCAACGGAATAATGGGCCCTTAATGGGTATAAAGTGATACACTGTTCATTACGGTCCAGTTTCACCACGGGCCGTTAATGGGTGTAAAGTAATAAACTGTTCATTACGGGCCAGTTTCACCACGGGCCGTTAATGGGTGTAAAGTAATACACTGTTCATTACGGGCCAGTTTCACCACGGGCCGTTAATGGGTGTAAAGTAATACCCTATTCATTACGGGCGGTTTCACCACGAAGGTACATTAATAGGCCAAGAGTTACATAGGTCCTCATATGGGCGAAAGACGTCATGGGCCATACATGGGCGAAGTGAAAGCAGTGGAATCATATTGGGTGGCCCAGATGACGCCATCGGGCCTAATTCGGATAGGCGAACGGGCCTTGGGTTAGTGGGCTGTAAATGGGCTATATGCGAACATGCCGTTAACAGGCTTTACATGGGTCGGCCCGCCACCTTTTTACCAAGTCAAATGGGCCGGCCTTTTCACAGGAATGGGCCTCTGTTGGGCCGTGCCATGTGTCGACGTATCATAGGCGCCTTCTGTCCAATGAGTGGATGACATCTATCCCCATGGTGAGCCGACACATGTTTCCTCCAGCCAATGAAGATTTTACACGTGGAAAATCCCCATTGGTCGGGGCTGTTAACGGGTTATCGGATCCAAAACCCGACCCGATAGCTTAACGGCGTTCCGTTACGGTGGATGCCATGTGTCGGTCACCCTTGACGAAAGCACTTCGTGACGCCAGCGATTTATCGTCATGGAAGTGGACACTTCCGTGATGATAATTTTGGTAATGTCATGGAACACTTCTCACGGCAACAGGTATGACTATCTCGATTCTGTCATAAATTTGTCATGGATGTACATGCATGACAAAAAACGCGACCTACTGTGACAAACACGTATCATCACGGAAGTGTATTTTTTTTGTAGTGATATCATATCACTTATATTGATTGCATGTGATGTTTATCCTTTATGCTTCTTATTTTGCTTAGATCGACGGTAGCATTATAAGATGATCTCTCACTAAATTTCAAGGTATAAGTGTTCTCCCTGAGTATGCACTGCTATAAAGTTCGTCGTGACGAGACACCACATGATGATCAGGTGTGATAAGCTCTATGTTCACATACAACGGGTGCAAGCCAGTTTTGCACACGCAGAATACTCGGGTTAAACTTGACGAGCCTAGCATATGCAGATATGGCCTCGGAACACTGAGACCGAAAGGTCGAGCATGAATCATATAGTAGATATGATGAACATAGTGATGTTCACCATTGAAAACTACTCCATCTCACGTGATGACCGAACATGGTTTAGTTGATTTGGATCACGTGATCACTTAGATGATTAGAGGGATGTCTATCTAAGTGGGAGTTCTTAAGTAAGTTGATTAATTGAACTTTAATTTATCATGAACTTAGTACCTGATAGTATTTTTCATGTCTATGTTGTTGTAGATAGATGGCCCTTGGTGTTGTTCTGTGGAATTTTAATGCGTTCGTTGAGAAAGCAAAGTTGAACGATGATGGTAGCAATTACACGGACTGGGTCCGTAACTTGAGGGTTATCCTCATTGCTGCACAGAAGAATTACGTCCTGGAAGCACCGCTGGGTGCCAGACCCGCTGCTGGAGCAACGAAAGATGTTATGAATGTCTGGCAGAGCAAAGTTGAGGACTACTCGATAGTTCAGTGTGCCATGCTTTACGGCTTAGAACCGGGACTTCAACGACGTTTTGAACGTCATGGAGCATATGAGATGTTCTAGGAGTTGAAGTTAATATTTCAAGAAAATGCCCGGATTGAGAGATATGAAGTCTCCAATAAGTTCTATAGCTGCAAGATGGAGGAGAATAGTTACATCGGTGAGTATATACTCAAAATGTCCGGGTATAACAATCAATTGATTCTACTGGGAGTTAATCTTCCGGATGATGGTGTCATTGACAGAATTCTTCAATCACTGCCACCAAGCTACAAGAGCTTTGTGATGAACTATAATATGCAAGGGATGGATAAGGCAATTCCCGAGCTCTTCGCAATGCTAAAGGCTGCGGAGGTAGAAATCAAGATGGAGCATCAAGTCTTGATGGTTAACAAGACCACCAGTTTCAAGAAAAAAGGGTAAAGGAAAGAAGGGGAACGTAAAGAAGAACGGCAAGCAAGTTTTTGCTCAAGTGAAGAAGCCCAAGTCTGGATCTAAGCCTAAGACTGAGTGCTTCTACTGCAAAAGGACTGGTCACTTGAAGCGGAACTGCCCCAAGTATTTGGCGAAAAAGAAGCATGTCAAGGTGAACAAAGGTATATGTGATATACATGTTATTGATGTGTACATTACTAATGCTCGCAGTAGCACCTAGGTATTTGATACTGGTTCTGTTGCTAATATTTGCAACTCGAAATAGGGACTACAGATTAAGCGAAAATTGGCTAAGGACGAGGTGACGATGCGCGTGGGAAATGGTTCCAAAGTCGATGTGATCGCGGTGGGCACGCTACCTCTACATCTACCTTCGAGATTAATATTAGACCTAAATAATTGTTATTTGGTGCAAGCGTTGAGCATGCACATTATATCTGGATCTTGTTTGATGCGAGACGGTTATTCATTTAAATCAGAGAATAATGGTTGTTCTATTTATATGAGTAATATCTTTTATGGTCATGCGCCCTTGAAGAGTGGTCTATTTTTATTGAATCTCGATAGTAGTGATACACATATTCATAATATTGAAGCCAAAAGATGCAGAGTTGATAATGATAGTGCAACTTATTTGTGGCACTACCGTTTAGGTCGGTGTAAAGCGCATGAAGAAACTCCATGCCGATGGACTTTTGGAATCACTTGATTATGAATAACTTGGTACTTGCGAACCATGCCTCATGGGCAAGATGACTAAAACGTCGTTCTCCGGAACAATGGAGCGAGCAACAGATTCTTTGGAAATCATACATAGTGATGTATGTGTCCAACGAATGTTGAGGCTCGCGGCGGGTATTGTTATTTCGTCACCTTCATAGATGATTTGAGCAGATATGGGTATATCTACTTGATGAAACATAAGTCTGAAACATTTGAAAAGTTCAAAGAATTTCAGAGTGAAGTGGAAAATCATCGTAACTAGAAAATAAAGTTTCTGCGATATGATCATGGAGGAGAATATTTGAGTTACGAGTTTGGTCTTCATTTGAAATAATGCGGAATAGTTTCGCAACTCACGCCACCCGGAACACCACAGCGTAATGGAGTGTCCGAACTCGTAATCGTACTTTACTAGATATGGTGCGATCTATGATGTCTCTTAATGATTTACCACTATCATTTTGGGGTTATGCTTTAGAGACGGCTGCATTAACGTTAAATAGGGCACCATCTAAATCCGTTGAGACGACGCCTTATGAACTGTGGTTTGGCAAGAAACCAAAGTTGTCGTTTCTTAAAGTTTGCGGCCGCGATGCTTATGTGAAAAAGCTTCATCCTGATAAGCTCGAACCCAAATCGGAGAAATTGTCGGTGTGGAACGACACCTATGGGATCACAAGATTCCGTACTACGGTTGCCGGGGCGCAGGGTTGCGAGAAGAGCGGGATTAGTAACCAGCACAAGGATCGTTTACCCAGGTTCGGGCCGCGAGGATGCGTAAAACCCTAGTCCTGCTTTGGTGGATGTATTTCAGAGAGTTCTTGAGCTCTCGAACTAGCTACAGTGGGTGCGTGGTTCCAAAGAGTCGAATCCCTCTCCAGTATGCCATGGGCCTCCTTTTATAATCGAAAGGGGCTGCCACAGTGGCATCTGAGGAGGTGGAAAAGCGTCTGATATTGCGAGCTTATCGCTCGCATTACAGGACAAGACGCATTTAATGCGCCGCTGAGGTGTCCCTTAGCTTTATCGGGGGCGGGAGCGAGGCCCGTCCCGTCCGTCGTTGCTCCTCCTCGCTTCGACACGCGCCCTGGCCAGCGATGCGTGCGGCGCCATGTAGGCAGGCATGCAGCTGAGGTGGCACGGTGGTGGAGCCTTCACGAAGATCTATATGCTGCCACGTAGGCGTGTGCTGAGTTGGCCTGGAAGTTGCATGTTGCCACGCAGGTGCCTGCCCAGCTGGTTGGGCTGGCATTTATAGCAACGGCGGTGGAGATTTGGTTGGTGCGAACTGGCGGTGGCCTATTTGGCGATCTCGGTGAGAGCCTTGCTGGGTGGCTTGGAAAGGGTCTTGCCATGGCGCGCTGTCATGCCCGGCAAGGATCTTGCTGGGGGTTGATGTCTACTATGCAACCTTCTTCTTGTAGACGTTGTTGGGCCTCCAAGTGCAGAGGTTTGTAGGACAGTAGCAAATTTCCCTCAAGTGGATGACCTAAGGTTTATCAATCCGCGGGAGGTGTAGGATGAAGATGGTCTCTCTCAAGCAACACTGCAACCAAATAACAAAGAGTCTGTTGTGTCCCCAACACACCCAATACAATGGTAGATTGTATAGGTGCACTAGTTCGGCGAAGATATGGTGATACAAGTGCAATATGGATGGTAGATATAGGTTTTTGTAATCTGAAAATATAAAAACAGCAAGGTAACAAGTGGTAAAAGTGAGCGTAAACGGTATTGCAATGCTAGGAAACAAGGCCTAGGGTTCATACTTTCACTAGTGCAAGTTCTCTCAACAATAATAACATAATTGGATCATATAACTATCCCTGCAACATGCAACAAAGAGTCACTCCGAAGTCACTAATAGTGGAGAACAAGCGAAGAGATTATGGTAGGGTGCGAAACCACCTCAAAGTTATTCTTTCCAATCAATCCGTTGGGCTATTCCTATAAGTGTCACAAACAGCCCTAGAGTTCGTACTAGAATAACACCTTAACACACAAATCAATCAAAACCCTAATGTCACCTAGATACTCCAATGTCACCTCAAGTATCCGTGGGTATGCTTATACAATATGCATCACAAAATCTCAGATTCATCTATTCAACCAACACATAGAACCTCAAAGAGTGCCCCAAAGTTTCTACCGGAGAATCACTACGAAAACGTGTGCCAACCCCTATGCATAGGTTCATGGGCGGAACCCGCAAGTTGATCACCAAAACATACATCAAGTGAATCACATGATGTCCCATTGTCACCACAGATACGCACGGCAAGACATACATCAAGTGTTCTCAAATCATTAAAGACTCAATCCGATAAGATTACTTGAAAGGGAAAACTCAATCCACTACAAGAGAGTAGAGGGGGAGAAGCAACATAAGATCCAACTCTAATAGGAAAGCTCGCGATACATCAAGATCATGCCAAATCAAGAACACGAGAGAGAGAGATCAAACACATAGCTACTGGTACATACCCTCAGCTCCGAGGGTGAACTACTCCCTCCTCGTCATGGAGAGCGCCGGGATGATGAAGATGGCCACCGGTGTGGGTCCCGCCCCTCCGGCAGGGTGCCGGAACAGGGTCCCAATTGGTTTTTGGTGGCTACAGAGGCTTACGGCGGCGGAACTCCCGATCTATTCTCGTCTTTGGAAGTTTTAGGGTACGTGGGTATATATGGGTGAAAGAAGTACGTCGGTGGACCTCCGGGCTGTCCACAAGGTAGGGGGCGCGCCTTAGGGGGGTGGGCGCGCCCCTCACGCTCGTGGGCAGCCCGGGACTCCCTTGGTGAGCTTCCGGTACTCCGTGGGCTTCTTCTGGTCCAAAAATAAGTTCCGTGGAGTTTCAGGTCAATTGGACTCCGTCTGATATTCCTTTTCCTCGAAACACTGAAATAGGCATAAAACATCAAATCTGGGCTGGCCTCCGGTTAATAGGTTAGTCCCAAAAATAATATAAAAGTGGATAATAAAGCCCAATATTGTCCAAAACAGTAGATAATATAGCATGGAGCAATAAAAAATTATAGATACGTTGGAGACGTATCAGGGGTCTTGTGGCTCTCCTCGGCAAGGATCTTGCCGAGGACCGTTGTCTTTTAATCCTCATCTGATCTTGAACATTCCTTGTCTTCACAAAGATTTGCATGCCACCATGGAGATGCCTCCCGGGCCCTAGTTCCAACGTAGTTGTTTGAGTTGGAACCCGTGGGCTCGAGGGTGGCTCACTCCGCTGGCGTGGGCGAGCCGCCCCGGCAAGGGCCTTGCCTGGGCCGGTGAGGTTGGCCCCGGCAAGGATCTTGCCGGGGGAACCTGCTTCGCCTCTCTGCTTCTTTGTGGTCTCGGTATTGGCATTGCTCTGGCTGTCTTTAGCTTTGGTTTTACCTTGGTTCACCTCCCCTGTTTCGCTTGGTGTGGCCGCGGGCGCGTCTTTGACTTTCCATGCACAGGTAAAGGGGTACAAAGGTGGGCCCCCTCTTTTGTACACCGACAGGAGCCCTCGGGCCTGGGCCACACATAAGCGCGACATGTTGTTGGGCCAGGCCCAAAACGGTGTGTGGGTACGCCGGGCGGTTTTTACCGCGGTAAAACTTTTCGCGCGCTGCGCTTCCCATGACCCTTGTTGAATGCGCGACGTGGAGGGGTGCGCGCGACGTGGGCGGCATGCGTGGGGCAGTTTCCGCACGCATGCGTCACATCACAGTAAATGGGCAGCGCGACCCACACCTTCCCCATAAAAAGGGATAACCGCGGGCGCACTTTTCCTTTTACCCTTCGCGCAACCCCAATCTCGGAAGCCTCTGTTCGCCTTCCTCTTCTTCCCCAATCTTCGCCTTTGCTCGCCGCTGTTGCGTTCCTGCCGTCCTCTGTTCCTTGCCCCCCTCCCACAGCCGCCATGGCACCAAAATCCACCAAGGGCAGGGGAGTGGCCAAGGATGCCAGAGCGGCGGACGCAGTCCGCCTTCTTCCCCTCGACAGTTGACGTGTTCGAGCTTCGAGAAGCCTTCAAGCCCCTGTGGGGGGTGAAGATGGGGGGAGAGAAGTCGGGCCATCCAGCCACGCGCGTCATCCCTGCTAACTGCGCCGAGGCTGCCCCAAATCGGCACCCCTTCTTTGTCGACTATTTTTCCTGCGGGCTTTGTCCCCCCTTCTCCGATTTCTTCAGCGACATCATGCACACCTTTGGCTTCCGCCTCTTGGATATTACCCCGAATGCGGTGGCATGCATGGCCCTTTTTGTGCACCTCTACGAGGGTTTCACCGGGGTGCTCCCCGACACGGCGCTCTTCCGCCATTACTTCTTCCCTCGGATCCAGACGGGAGGCGCCATTTCTGGTTGCATCACCTGGATCCCAAGGTCCAAGGGAGCGTACCCAGATGGCACCATGAAGGATAGGTGGGAAGAATGGTGGGGCCGGTGGTGCTGGATCGAAGAGGAGGACCCGCCGACGTTCTGGGAAGTCCGCCGGACGCCGCCGGTCCACAGAAGCGATTGGAGCGACGTCGACACCAGCGACGAGAAGCTCACGGTCACCACCACCAGGATCCTTCGGCTCATCGAGGCCGGGCTCACCCTTGAGATGATCGGGGCAGACTTCATCCGCCGCTGGATCGCTCCACTGCACAACAAGGGGAGGCCAGCCTGGCTCTTCCCGAACCCCGCCGACATCATGCGGCTTCGCCCCAGCCTCGACCACAACTTCACAGAGATGGGGCATGCCCATTTATGCTAGCGGCTCTTCTAGCTTGATGTGGGGCGCGATGGCGAGGTCGAGCGGACCGGCAAGGTCGCGAGGGCCACCGCGAAGGCCGGCAAGGTCTTCAAGGGGCCTTTGTTCAAGCTGCCGGTGGGAGTGGTCCCGTTGTGCAATAATTCGCGCCGAATCGAGATCATCGCAATGATGCCGGACTGCAATGCGCATGGCCCTGGCCCGAGCTGGAAGGAGCCAGAGGACGTCGAGGTGCAGCAGTTCTTTGACACTCTGCACGAGGGGTACATCAACACCGACGCCGAGCGGCTGCTCGTCCAGGATACCACCCAGGCGAAATTGGACTACATCGCCACCAGGGCGAGGGAGGCGCAACTTGCTGAGGAGGCCGGCAGCGCTGGTGGTGTGGAGACAACGCCGCGACAGCCGCGGAGGAGGAGGAGTTCGCCCAATGGGCGGCGGCCGCCGGGGAAGCCAGCAATGCCGGCACCGAGGTTCCTCTGGTTGAGGATGCGGCCGACGAGTCGTCGTCGGAGGAGGCCGGGGCTGTTGATCCTCCGGCCACGGGGAGAGGGCGAGTGCTGCGGCGGGCGACTTTCGGCGAGCCGGTGCAGCCCGTCAGGGCCGCGCGGCGGCCAAAGTCCTCGGAGGAGTCCGCGCGTCAGACGAGGTCCGCGGCGGCGAAGAAAGTGGTGAAGGCCGCGACAGCAAGGAAGAAGGCATCTGCTTCTTCTTCGTCCAAGTGCACGCAGACTCTGCCCTCCTCCCCTCCTCCGGCAGATGCCGACGCGGGGTCACTTTCGACTTCGGATCCCTCAGCCCGAGGAGGAAGAGGAAAACAGCAGAGGACGAGGTGGACGACGAGTAAGTATCTGGCTTCTTCCCGTCATCTCTATCTCCTCAATTTGTGTCGCTTGTCTTGACTTGTTTTCATCTTTGCAGGGACGCAGAGACGTTGGCCCAAAGGGTGAAGAGGGCCAAGACCTCCGCGGGTGGCCAGCCCCCGGCTGGTACTTCAAGGGCGCCACTAGTGGTGCTGAGTAGCCCGGACAGCAGCCCCCGGCCCAGCCCCCAGCGTAAGCTCACTACTCTCTCCTCATTGGCATGTGAGGGAGTCCTAGATTAGGGGGTGTCCGGATAGCCAGACTATAGCCTTTGGCCGGACTCCTGGACTATGAAGATACAAGATTGAAGACTTCGCCCCGTGTCTGGATGGGACTTTCCTTGGCGTGGAAGGCAAGCTTGGCGATACGGATATGTAGATCTCCTACCATTGTAACCGACTCTGTGTAACCCTAACCCTATTTGGTGTCTATATAAACCGGAGGGTTTTAGTCTGTAGGACGAACAACAATCATACCATAGGCTAGCTTCTAGGGTTTAGCCTCTCTGATCTCGTGGTAGATCTACTCTTGTACTACCCATATCATCAATATTAATCAAGCGGAGTAGGGTTTTACCTCCATCGAGAGGCCCGAACACAGGTAAAAACATCGTGTCCCTTGTCTCCTGTTACCATCCGCCTAGACACACAGTTCGGGACACCCTACCCGAGATCCGCGGTTTTGACCGACATTGGTGCTTTCATTGAGAGTTCCTACGTATGCGTCATCTTTAGGCCCGATGGCTCCTCCGATCATCAACAACGATGCGCTCCAGGGTGAGACTTTTCTCCCCGGACAGGTCTTCATATTCAGCGGCTTTGCACTGCGGGCCAATTCGCTTGGCTATGTGGAGTAGATTGAAATCTACGCCCCTGGCCACCAGGTCAGATTTGGAAGTTCGAACTACACGGCTGACGTCCGCGGAGACTTGATCTTCGACGGGTTCGAGCCACAGCGAAGCGCACCGCACTGTCACGAGGGGCATGATCTAGCTCTACCGCCGAACAGTGTCCTGGAGGCCGCACCAGAGTCCGCTCCGACCTTTAGCTCGAAGCCGACCGTGCCGATCGAGGACGGGTGGCTGGACACCGCCTCGGGGTCTATGATCTCTACGGCGATTGAGCCGTACACCTACCCCGTCCTTTGCAAAGCTCGTGACTCCATGGTGCCGGACTCCCCTCCGGACTCCGAGCCTTCCGCGCCCCTGCCAATCGAATCCGATTGGGCGCCGATCATGGAATTCACCGCCACGGACATCTTTCAGCACTCGCCCTTTGGCGACATTCTGAATTCACTAAAGTCTCTCTCTTTATCAGGAGAGCCCTGGCCGGATTATGGTCAGGAAGGTTGGGATGCAGACGACGAAGAGATTCAAATCCTACCCACCACCCACTTCATAGCCATTGTCGATGATTTAACCGACATGCTCGACTTCGACTCTGAAGACATCGACGATATGGATGACGATGCAGGAGACGACCAAGAACCAGCGCCCACTGGGCACTGGAAGGCCACCTCGTCATACGACATATACATGGTGGACATCCCAAAAGATGGGAATGACGATGGAACAGCGGAGGATGAACCCTCAAAGAAACAGCCTAAGCGCCGGCGTCCGCGGCGCCGCTCTAATTCCTGCCACAGCAAAAACGGTGATTCCGGCACGGGAGACAATAACACCCCGGAGAGTGCCGAAGACAACCCCCTCCAGCAGGATTCAACGCAGGAGGATGGAGAAGCCTGCCCTCATGAGAGAGCGGCAGAAAGAGAGGTAGAGGGCGATAATTACATGCCTCCCTCTGAAGATGAAGCAAGCCTCGACGACGACCAATTCATCGTGCCCGAGGATCCCGTCGACAAGAGCGTTTCAAACGCAGGCTCATGGCCACGGCAAGCAGCCTCAAGAAAAAGCAGCAACAACTTAGAGCTGACCAAGACTTGCTAGCTGACAGATGGACTGAAGTCCTTGCGGTCAAGAGTATGAACTCGGCGCCCTCCAAGAGCTAACCAAGATGCAGGCTACTACCTTGATTAGAGGAGGAAGCACCCAAACCTACATCACCAGTGCATGATATGGCTGACCGGCCACCTCGTGGCCGTGACAGAGAGGCCTCTCGGCCCTCAACTCAAGCCGCACCCCGACGCCGCTCAATAAATACAAAGGCGCGGGGAAATGTGCCAGACCTGCGAGATATATTGGAGGACAAGGCAAGGCAGACAAGATCGATCTACGGATCGCGTGGGCGCCCCACGACACGTGACGATAACCGTCACGCCAGATATGGCAACTCCGGCCGGGCCGAACACAGTAGACAAAGCTCATTTGAGCTGCGTCGTGATATAGCCCAATCTGAGGCGCCAAGACACCCACTATGCTTCACAGATGAAGTGACGGATCATCAAATCCACGAGGGTTTCAAACCCGTAAACATTGAATCATACGATGGCACAACAGATCCTGCGGTTTGGATCGAGGACTATCTCCTTCGCATCCACATGGCCCGCGGTGATGATCTACACGCCATCAAATACCTCCCACTCAAGCTTAAAGGACCAGCCCGGCATTGGCTTAACAACTTGCCAGCAGAGTCAATAGGTTGTTGGGAAGACCTGTTAGCCGCATTCCTCGACAATTTCCAGGGCACATACGTGCGACCACCAGACGCCGATGACCTAATCCACATAATTCAGAAGCCAGAGGAATCCGCCAGACAATTCTGGACACGGTTCCTAACCAAGAAAAATCAAATCGTCGATTGTCCGGATGCAGAGGCCCTTGCAGCCTTCAAACACATAATCATGACGAGTGGCTTTCCGGCACCTAGGGCGGAAAAGCGAAATCCATGGCAGCCCTCACAACACTCATGACCGGCTTTTGCGCGGAGAGGACAGCTGGCTAGCTCAGAGTAACAACATGACCAAGAGCCCAGTAATTCGGATACCAAGGACAGCAATGGCAGGTCGGCGTCGCAACAAGCACAAGCGCCGCATTAACGGCGATAATGCCGAGGATCTGACGATCAATGCCGGATTGAGGCTCTAAACCCGGCCGCAGAAAAAGCCATTTAAAAGAAATACTCCGGCCCGTCCCAATTTGGACCGAATACTCGATCGCTCGTGCGGATACATGGCACCCCGAATTAGCCAATCACACCAACAGGGATTGTTGGGTGTTCAAGCAGCGAGCAAGTTAAATGCCGAAAACAATGACAAGGGGCTGCATAGCAATGACGAGGAGGAGCCACGTCACGAACAATAGAGGACGAAGGGCTTCCCCCGCAAGTGCGGACGGTGAACATGATATACGCAACCCACATACCCAAAAGGGAGCGAAGCGTGCACTAAAGGGGCGTATATGCGATGGAGCCAGTCGCCCCAAAGTTCAACCCGTGGTCTTCCTGCTCGATCACTTTTGATCGAAGGGACCACCCCACTAGCATCCGCCATGGCGGATTCGCCGCATTGGTTCTAGACCCAATCATTGACGGATTTCACCTCACTAGAGTCCTAATGGACGGCGGCAGCAGCCTGAACCTGCTTTATCAGGATACGGTCGCAAAATGGGCATAGACCCATCAAGGATTAAACCCACAAAGACGACCTTTAAAGGCGTCATACCAGGTGTAGAGGCCAACTATGCGAGGCTCAGTTACACTTGAAGTGGTCTTCGGATCCCGGATAACTTCGAAGCAAGGAGTTAATCTTCGACATAGTCCCGTTCCGCGGCGGCTATCACGCCTTTGCTTTCGGACGAACCGCATTTGCAAAGTTCAATGCGGTGCCGCACTACGCATATCTCAAGCTCAAGATGCTAGGTCCTCGAGGAGTCATTACGGTCAATGGAAACACCGAACGCTCTCTCCAGACGGAGGAGCATACGGCGGCCCTCGCGGCGGAAGTACAAAGCAGCCTCTTAAGGCAATTCTCGAGTCCATCTATTAAACGTCCGGACACCGACAAGCGCGCCCGGAGTAACCTACAACAAGACCGCCTGGCACGTTCCGAGCACGCATAGCAATGCGGACCAAGCCCCAGCCCTCGCGAAATTGCGAAACCAGTACTACGCGTACATAATTACGCTCTGGAAATACCATGGGAATAGGGGAAGGGGCACGACCACGACATGCCCAGAATGCGGCTCAACCACACCAGGGGCTCCCGACTGTGTCATTCTTTTCTTCTTTCTTTTTACTTTCAGGACTCCGTTCTCACGAAGCCCTATCCGGCATTAGAATCGCCGAACACACGATGCAACAGCCAGGGAAGCAGCAAGCTACGTCGAGTGTCCATGTGGTCTCTATTACGAGCAATATATCTGTTTTACACACCATCCTTGGCTTACCCTCGAGGGGGACATGTTAAAAAGTCTCGTCCCTTGCTTATCGCACTATTTGTATCGTTCTGCTCTTACTGCAACCCTTTTGAATAAACAATATATAGCTTCTGCCTATTATTGAATTCCCTTTTTTTCTACATATATATGTTCATTTATGACATTGTGCAACCGTACACTCTGGTACGGGCAATACACCAGGGGCCTAAGTACCCCGCAATATGGTGTGATAAGTCCGAACACTTTCACAAGTGCGGCATCCCGAACTTATAGCATTATATGCATCGGCTCCGAATCATGTCTTGGGTCAATAGTTGGGTTTGCCCGGATCCCATGTTTTGGTACCTTATGTTCCGTTATATTGGCTAAGGTAGTGCTGGGAGAACCACTGCGATTGTGCCCCGGTTGAACTGGGTTAAGCACCTCAGTGGAGAAAGCTAAAACTGACTGTCATGATAGGGCGAGAGCCGGTCGCTGTTCGAGAGGTTTTCGAGTCCCTAAAGACTTATGCCGCTTAGAGCGAGGAGTCGGCATTGTCCGGCCTAAGGCGTGGATAGCGCCCCGAACTCGGTATTCCGAATACTAGGGGCTTCGCCGAAATTTAAAATTATAGAATTCTATGGCCAAGTGAGAGTGTTCAAGCATTATAGTCTGGTTGCCTTGTTCGTTGCGTTGAGCGCCTCCCTTGAAGGACCCAAGAATGGGAACAAGAGCTCAAGTTCATCCCAAACACCCCAAAGACTCGTGGCATGGGGGCTGAAGCCGACGACTCACCATCTCTCAAATTTAATAAACGGCCGCCTGTAAGGTAATATTTTAAATTCAACGGTGTTGTTTCAGTGCATATGAACAAGTTCTCAGTCTGCAGGATAACAAATGCGAGTCTACTCAAAAATTATATCTTTGGAGCATTCATCCGCTATAAGGCAGGCACCCTTCAGGACGCCCTCATAATACATTTCAGGCTTGCGATGCTCCTTCTTTGGTGGTGGTCCGTCCGTCACAAGCTTCTCAGCGTCCATCTTGCCCCAGTGCACCTTATCAAGGGCAAGGGCCCAACGGGCACCTTCGATGCAGATGGAGCGCTTGATGACTTCAAACCATGGACAGGCGTCCACCAACCGCCTCACCAGCCCGAAGTAGCTCCCAGGCATGGCTTCCTTAGGCCACAGCCGAACTATGAGGCCCTTCATGGCCTGTTCGGCCACCTTATGGAGCTCGACCAGCTGCTTCAGCTGGTCGCTTAAGGGCACCGGGTGTCCGGCCTCAGCATACTGAGACCAGAACACCTTCTCCGTCGAGCTTCCCTCTTCGGCTCGGTAGAATGCAGTGACATCGGACACCTGAGGGGCAGATCTGCGAATGCTCTGGAGAGCTCCGGATTCAGGTAAGTAACAGATAATTCACTTTCACATGCTTGCTTTGCATATAGAATGCCTTACCCGCCGCTATCTTCTTCATCGCCTCAATTTCCTGGAGGGCTTTTTGGGCTTCGGCCTTAGCGGCTTTGGCGCTCTCAAGGGCCGATGCGAGCTCGTACTCTCGAGTCCATGAGTCACGCTCCAAACCCTCATGTTTTTCCACGAGAGCCTGGAGCTCTTGCCGCACCTCCGCCACCCACGCCTCCTGCTTCTCTCGCTCGGTGCGCTCCGCGGCCGCATTGCTTTCGGCCTTGGACACTGCTTCCTTCAGGGTCGCCACCTCGTTCGTGGCCCCTGCAGTATTCAACTTATTCCTGTGATTTTTTGCAACCACATTTTTTAAATACTCCTATAAGGTATTACTTACCTTCCTTGTCCTTGAGCTGCTTCTTGGCAAGTCCGAGCTCGTTCTCGGACCGCTCGAGGCTCTGCTTTAATGCATCAACCTCCGCTTGATCGGTCAAGGCCGAGAGGTCAGCAGCGCAGCCTGCATTCCCATATTGACATACTTATGTTAGACTCCTGCATATATCTTTTTAGATCCTCAGTTCGGCTATTTCTTTTCTGAACACCAAACTGAGCATCAGGGGCTACTGTCTATGCGGTAATATTCTTATATATCTTAAATACATACCTCAAAGCCTGTTAGAAGGCTGGCACAGGCTTCAGTCAACCCGCTCTTGGCCGACTGAACTTTCTGGATCACCACACTCATAATAGTGCGGTGCTCCTCATCGATGGAAGCACCGTTAAGCGCCTCCATCAAATCATCCGGTGCCTCCGGTTGGACGGAGGTCACCGGCGTCGCAGTCTTGCCCTTCTTACAAAGGGGTCGTCTGCCGGACTCCGGAACCACTGAAGGTTCCGGTGCGGAGTCCGGCACAGGGCCGGACTTAAAGCCCTTTGGGGTTTTATCCCCTTTGAGCCCGGGTTCCGGGAGGTCGCCTTCTTGGCGCCTCGAGCCACCTCCTCCTGGCTGGGCCCCTTTTGGGACTCCACCCCAGCGTCATCCGTGGCGGGAGTAGACGAGGCGGTCGGAAGTGTGGTGCTATTCACCTCCGACGAATCCAGGGAGCCGCTCGACGAATCGTCAGACGGGCTGCATGGTTATACTTGGCATTAGAAGATGCTGTGCGACAAATGGAACGCCATGAGTTCTTCTGGTGTCCGGACACTTACGATTTCGCCAGGGGCTTGGTCCTTGGTGCCCACCCCTCTTCGCCGTCGTCGGCATTGGCGGTGTAGTCCGGAGGAAGGGTCCTTACCTTCTTGGACCCTCCGGCCTCCCCAGTTGGGGCGGCCTTCCTTTTCTTCTCTCCCCCCGCTGGGGGAGAGGCCTCTTTTTCCTCCTCCTCGTCTTTGCGGGAGGAGCCCGCCTCGGAGTCATCAGACGATGAGTCCGACAACATCGGCACCGGAACTCCTTGAGTTCCCGTGGCCTTCTTCTTGGCCTTCTTCTCCGGCACCACGTGAGGTGCCAGAACCAGCAGCCCCGTCAATCGGGCGTCCGCTGGGTCTTCTGGCAAGGGAGCCGGACAGTTAACCTGTCCGGACGTCTTCAGCCAGTCCCGTCAAAGGTAAGGGAGTTTTTAGATCCCGCATAGAGTCAAACTATGAAAAAATAGTCCCGTGAAGGGTAAAAGAGCTTACCCCGTTGGCTTGATGCCGCGAGCTGAATCCGCGATCTTCGGTAGCGGATGCGGGAGCCTTGGCGCCCTTGAACAACATCTTCCAGGCATCTTCGTACGTAGTGTCGAAGAGCCGGCTCAAGGTTCGGCGTTGTGCCGGATCAAACTCCCACAAGTTGAAGGCCCGTTGCTGGCATGGGAGGATCCGGCGGATGAGCATAACCTGGACTACGTTGAGAAGCTTGAGCTTCTTGTCCACCAGGTTCCGGACGCAGGTTTGGAGTCCGGTCAGCTCTTCCGAATTACCCCACGTCAGGCCCGTCTCTTTCCATGAGGTGAGCCGTGTAGGGAAGCCAGATCGGTATTCGGGGGCCGCCGCCAATTGAGAGTCGTGCAGCTGGGTGATGTAGAACCACCCCGATTGCCACCCCTTTATGGTCTCCACGAAGGAGCCCTCGAGCCATAGGACGTTGGCCATCTTGCCCACCATGGCACCTCCGCACTCCGCTTGGTGGCCGCCCACTACCTTCGGCTTGACATTGAAGGTCTTCAGCCATAAGCCGAAGTGGGGCTGGATGCAGAGGAAGGCCTCGCACACGACGATGAACGCCGAGATGTTGAGGATGAAATTCGGGGCCAGATCTTGGAAATCTAGGCCGTAGTAGAACATGAGCCCCCGGACAAATGGGTGAAGTGGAAACCCTAGTCCATGGAGGAAGTGGGGAGGAACACCACCCTCTCATGGGGCCTGGGGGTGGGGATGAGCTGCCCCTTGTTGGGGAGCCGATGCGCGATGTCGTCGGACAAGTACCCGGCCTTCCGCAGCTTTTTGATGTGACCCTCCGTGACGGAGGAGGCCATCCACTTGCCTCCCGCTCCGGATATAGTTGGAGAAGGTTGAGGTGGGATGTGCGGACTTGGACGCTGGAGCTTTAGTGCACGGAAATGGATAAGCAAAGGAGGAAGAAGGCGTGTGTGAAAAAGTGGATCCTTATCCCCTTATATGGACGGACAAAGTTATGCGTCCCCACCGGCCAGATAAAACTCGCTTATCTCCCAAGCGCCGTAATCAATGGCGCGTTTGGGTTACCCACACCTGTATTGATGAGAATCCCGGCATAAGGGGACACGATCTCTGCTTTGACATGACGTGCCAGGGAAACCGCCTCGCTAAACGCGCTGAGGTGGGACAGTGAAAACGATTCGAATAAAGGCTTGGCCGTGGTGTGATGTCACGCCACGGAATACGTCAGCTGATTGAACTTGTGTAAATGTTATTCTCTCTACGGTGGTATGTGGAACTTATTTTGCAGAGCCGGACACTATCCTTGTGTTCAAAATCTTCTATGAAGTATCCGGAGGAGGAACCCGCCTTGTAATGCCGAAGACAATATGCGCGCCGGACTCGTCGTCATTGAAGCCTGGTTCAGGGGCTACTGAGGGAGTCCTGGATTAGGGGGTGTCCGGATAGCCAGACTATAGCCTTTGGCCGGACTCCTGGACTATGAAGATACAAGATTGAAGACTTCGTCCCGTGTCCGGATGGGACTTTCCTTGGCGTGGAAGGCAAGCTTGGCGATATGGATATGTAGATCACCTCCCATTGTAACCGACTCTGTGTAACCCTAACCCTATTCGATGTCTATATAAACCGGAGGGTTTTAGTCCGTAGGACGAACAACAATCATACCATAGGCTAGCTTCTAGGGTTTAGCCTCTACGATCTCGTGGTAGATCTACTCTTGTACTACCCATATCATCAATATTAATCAAGCAAGAGTAGGTTTTACCTCCATCGAGAGGGCCCGAACCTGGGTAAAAACATCGTGTCCCTTGTCTCCTGCTACCATCCGCCTAGACGCACAGTTCGGGACCCCCTACCCGAGATCCGCCAGTTTTGACACTGGCAGCATGTGTTAGGGGTACGATTCTTTGGTGCTGACCTTGCCGGGTATGCAGGAGGAGAGCGGCAGCAGGAGGAGCCGCAGAGGGCTACTCCCAACACGCCGCCCCCATCAACCACGCCGCCCCGAGGGGCGTCCCCGGCAAGGGCACCAAGCACTGAGCCCACGCACATGGAGGAGGAGGAGAAGTTGGGCGCTGGCGGTTTTGCCTCGACGCCAAATATTGGCGGGGAGGGGACTTCTTTCTCCCAGCCTGGAACTGGCGCTGGTAAGTTTCTCGCCTTTTGTCCCTGTTCTTTTTCCTTTCTGGATATTGGTCTTGGCCTTGCGTCACTCCCTTCTTTGGTGTCCAGATGCCTCCTCGGTGAACGTGGACGCCATCATCGAGGATGTTGCCAAGGCCGCCGAGGCGGACGCCGAGAAGATCGCCACTGAGGAGGCCGCCAAGGGCGCTGCTGAGGACAGCGCCAAGGGGCCTGCCGGGGAGGCCGGCAAGGCCGCCGTTGAGGAGGCCAGCAAGGGGCCTGCCGGGGAGGCCGGCAATGGGCCTGCCGGGGAGGCCGGCAGGGCTGCTACCGAGGAGGAGGAGGAGGTGGCTGATGACCGGCCTTCCTCCTCTGCTGCTTCCGGCTCTGGCAAGTACCTGAGGGTGGGCGACGACTTGTTCGTCCACCTTCCAGGCGCGTGGAGCACTAGGACACCCGTTGAGGGAGAGGTGTTCGACGACGAAGTGCTTGCGGCCGTCGGGCTTGAGGTCGATGGCTCCCAGGAAGAGCGGCTCCTCCACGCCATGGGCGCCAGCTTCCGGAAGCTCCAGGCGCTCCACCGCGCCCGCCTGGACAAGGCTAAGTCCAGGACGGCGGTGGTGGAGAAGGCAGAGGCGGACCTCCAGAAGCGTGTTGCCGAGACGCAAGACTGGTTCCGCCAGGCTCACGAGGAGCTGAAGGCCAAGCGCGACGTGGAGCTCACCATGAAGCTGGCCGACATCAAGAAGGCCTAGGTGATGGTGGAGGGCTTGGCCACGGCAGCCGAGGCCGCCCGGACTCAACACCAGGCCGCACTGAACTCCGAGGAGGAGGACCTCGCTAAGCGCAAGGCGGACCTCGACGCCAAACTCCGCGCCAAGGACAGGGAGGTGGAGAAGCTTGTTTTGCAGCGGACCCGTGAGCCGGAGCAGAGGCACAAAGAGGCGCTCGATGCCCAGGCCCAGGTGCATGCCGGCAAGGTGAAGGAGTTGGATGTGGAGTGGGATGAGCTGAAGGAGCAGGCCCTGAAGTTGTCCCAGGAGAAGGACACGCTCAACGGCATCCTGTCGGACGCGCAGGGCGCGGCCATCAGCATGGCCGGGGAGCTCTCTGAGGCCAACAAGTCCATCAAGAACCTCACGCTGAAGCTGGAGGACCTCGAGGGGATGCTCACGGAGGCCAAAGCCCGGGAGGGGACCCTGGCCAAGGAGCTGGAGACCGAGAAGCAGCTGCAGAGGAACGAGGCCGCCGATCATAAGTATTTCAAGGAGGGCGTGAACCGCTGGATCGGCCGCCTGGAGGACATCGCCGACAGGATCACCGTGCAGCTGGCTACCATGGGGATGCCAAACGTGAGGTACGCCCCAGAGCGCAGCGGGACCACCAACGCCAAGCTGACCTTGTTCTTCGAGTGCGTTCTCGGGGCTCTGGAGCAGCTTCACGCCAACCGGACAGCCTCGCTAGCTGACGAGGCCCGAAGGCTTTGCCAGGGTGCCATGACCAAGGTTCTCACCAAGGTGGCATACTGGTACCCCGACCTCGACTTCAACGCCGCGCTGGAGAGCTTGCCAGAGGATACTGACCTCGCGCCGCTCAGGGAGCGCATCAAGCCCATCATCAACGGTGTCGGCGGAATTCTGAGGGTGGAGGGCCAGCGCCGGGATTAGGCACCCCGTTTCTTATCGTCGCTGTAGGTTCATGGCCATGACAATTTCTATCTTTAGTTAGAATGGCAACAACAATCGATGTAATATAACTCCGCAGTACTTTGAGATTATGCATGTTATTCTCCTGTTCGATTTCCCTTTGTATGTCCACCCTACGTTAACTGGGTAGGTTTGCCGACGCGTAAACCCAGGGCGGCGTCTTGGGGACAGATCCCCATTGGCCTGCCGGGTGTGCGTGCTGCCGGGCAAACCACCTTACCGCCCTTAGCGCGGCTTCCCGAACAGTCGAGCTTGACTCGAGTCAGAATCGAGAGCGTTGTCAAGTGCAGAAGGCTACCCCGCGACTCTCGACACGGCCGCTTGAGCTGTTGAGCGGACTCGAAACAAAACGAGGATGTTGCCAATTACGGGAGGGCCCCTTTGCGTGCAGGTTTCTCATACATAGGCAAGATCTCCGAGGATGATAACCTTATATATAAGAGGAAATAACTCAAGGCTCTGAATGACTTAGCTTTTCTGTTTCCGCGCTGGCGTCCTTCACGTTCGCAGGTGGCACTCTTTCTTTCTCCTGGCCGTCTCCTTCTTGGGAGCCATGGCGATGGAGAACTGCTGGGCCAACTACTAGACCCGATTCTCACAATTGCGCCCCCTACCTGGCGCACCAAAGATGTTGGTGGAAACGACACCTATGGGATCACGAAGATCCCTACTACGGTTGCCGGGGCGCAGGGTTGCGAGAAGAGCGGGATTAGTAACCAGCACAAGGATCGTTTACCCAAGTTCGAGCCGCGAGGATGCATAAAACCCTAGTCCTGCTTTAATGCACCGCTGAGGTGTCCCTTAGCTTTATCAGGGGCGGGAGCGAGGCCCGTCCCGTCCGTCGCCGCTCCTCCTCGCTTTGACACGCACCTTGGCTAGCGATGCGTGCGACGCCATGTAGGCAAGCAGGTAGCTGAGGTGGCGCGGTGGTGGAGCCTTCACGAAGATCTGCATGCTACCACGTAGGCATGTGCTGAGTTGGCCTGGAAGCTGCATGTTGCCACGCAGGTGCCTGCCTAGCTGGTTGGCTGGCAGCTGCATGCGAACGGCGGTGGAGATTTGGTTGGTGCGGGCCTGGCAGTGGCCCTGCTGGCGTCCTTGGTGAGAGCCTTGCCGGGTGGCCCGACAAGGGTCTTGCCATGGCGCGCTGTCGTCCCCGGGAAGGATCTTGCTGGGGGGTCTTGTGGCTCTCCTCGGCAAGGATCTTGCCGAGGACCGTTGTCTTTTAATCCTCATCTGATCTTGAACATTCCTTGTCTTCACAATGATCTGCATGCCACCATGGAGGTGCCTCCCGAGCCCTAGTTCCAACGTAGTTGGTTGACTTGGAACCCGTGGGCTTGAGGGTGGCTCACTCTGCTAGCATGGGCGAGCCGCCCCGGCAAGGGCCTTGCCCGGGCCGCTGAGGCTGCCCCCGGCAAGGATCTTGCCGGGGGTACCTGCTTCGCCTCTATGCTTCTTTGTGGTCTCGGTCTTGGCGTTGCTCTGGCTGTCTTGAGCTTTGGTTTTACCTTGGTTCACCTCCCTTGTTCTGCTTGGTGTGGCATGGTAGCTCCATTGTCCGTCTGCAGGTAAAGGGGTACAAAGGTGCGCCCCCTCTTTTTGTACACCGACAGAAATGTGTCTTCATAGGATACCCAAAGGAGACTGTTGGGTACACCTTCTATCACAGATCCGAAGGCATGACATTTGTTGCTAAGAATGGATCCTTTCTAGAGAAGTAGTTTCTCTCGAAAGAAGTGAGTGGGAGGAAAGTAGAACTTGATGAGGTAACTATACCTGCTCCCTTATTCGAAAGTAGTTCATCACAGAAATCTGTTCCTGTGACTCCTACACCAATTAGTGAGGAAGCTAATGATGATGATCATGTAACTTCAGATAAAGTTACTACCGAACCTCGTAGGTCAACCAGAGTAAGATCAGCACCAGAGTGGTACGGTAATCCTGTTCTGGAAGTCATGTTACCTTACCATGACGAACCTGTGAACTATGAGGAAGCGATGATGAGCCCAGACTCCGCAAAATGGCTTGAGGCCATGAAATCTGAGATGGGGTCCATGTATGAAAACAAAGTGTGGACTTTGGTTGACTTGCCCGATGATCGGCAAGCCATTGAGAATAAATGTATCTTCAAGAAGAAGACTGACGCTGACGGTAATGTAACTGTCTACAAAGCTCAACTTGTTGCAAAAGGTTTTCGACAAGTTCAAGGAGTTGACTATGATGAGACCTTCTCACCCCTAGTGATGCTTAAGTCTGTTTGAATCATGTTAGCAATTTCTGCATTTTATGATTATGAAATTTGGCAAATGGATGTAAAGACTGCATTCCTGAATGGATTTCTGGAAGAGGAGTTGTATATGATGCAACCTGAAGGTTTTATCAATTCAAAGGATGCTAACAAAGTGTGTAAGCTCCAGCGATCCATCAATGGACTAGTGCAAGCATCTCGGAGTTAGAATAAACATTTTGATAGTGTGATCAAAGCATATGTTTTATACAGACTTTTGGAGAAGCCTATATTTAGAAGAAAGTGAGTGGGAGCTTTGTAGCATTTCTAATATTATATGTGGATGACATATTGTTGATTGGAAATGATATATAATTTCTGGATAGCAAAAAGGATACTTGAATAAAAGTTTTTCAATGAAAGACCTCGGTGAAGCTGCTTATATATTGGGCATCAAGATCTATAGAGATAGATCAAGACGCTTAATTGGACTTTCACAAAGCACATACCTTGATAAAGTTTTGAAGAAGTTCAAAATGGATCAAGCAAAGAAAACAAGGTGTGAAGTTGAGTAAGACTCAATGCCTGACCACTGCAGAAGATAGAGAGAAAATGAAAGATGTTCCCTATTAGCTTAGCAGGGAGGTACCAAATTAATCCAGGAGTGGATCACTGGACAACGGTCAAGAACATCCTAAAATACATGAAAAGGACTAAGGATATGTTTCTTGTTTATAAGGTGACAAAGAGCTCGTTGATAACCCACAAGTGTAGGGGATCGCAACAGCTTTCGAGGGTAGAGTATTCAACCCAAATTTATTGATTCAACACAAGGGGAGCCAAAGAATATTCTCAAGTATTAGCAACAGAGTTGTCAGTTCAGCGACACCTGGATAACTTAATATCTGCAGCAAGGTATTTAGTAGCAAAGTAGTATGATAGTAGTGGTAACGGTAACAAAAGAGTAATGAAAGCAAAAGTAATATTTTTGGTGTTTTGTAATGATTGTAACAGTAGCAACGAAAAAGTAAATAAGCGTAAACCAGTAGATGGAAAGCTCGTAGGCATTGGATTGGTGATGGATAATTACGCCGGATGCGGTTCATCATGTAACAGTCATAACATAGGGTGACACAGAACTAGCTCCAATTCATTAATGTAATGTAGGCATGTATTCAGAATATAGTCATACGTGCTTATGGAAAAGAACTTGCATGACATCTTTTGTCCTACCCTCCCGTGGCAGCGGGGTCCTAATGGAAACTAAGGGATATTAAGGCCTCCTTTCAATAGAGAACCGGAACAAAGCATTAGCACATAGTGAGTACATGAACTCCTCAAACTATGGTCATCACCGAGAAGTACCCTGATTATTGTCACTTCAGGGTTGTCGGATCATAACACGTAATAGGTGACTATAGACTTGCAAGATAGGATCAAGAACTCACATATATTCATGAAAACATAATAGGTTCAGATCTGAAATCATGGTACTCGGGCCCTAGTGACAAGCATTAAGCATAGCAAAGTCATAGCAACATCAATCTCGTAACATAGTGGATACTAGGGATCAAACCCTAACAAAACTAACTCGATTACATGATAGATCTCATCCAACCCATCACCGTCCAACAAGCCTCACGATGGAATTACTCACGCCTGACGATGAGCATCATGAAATTGGTGATGGAGGATGGTTGATGATGACGACGGCGACGAATCCCCCTCTCCGGAGCCCCGAATGGACTCCAGATCAGCCCTCCCGAGAGGTTTTAGGGCTTGGCGGCGGCTCCGTATCGTAAAACGCGATGATTTCTTCTCCTTGATTTTTTTCTCTCCGAAAGCAAATATATAGAGTTGGAGTTGGAGTCGGAGGAGCTCCAGGGGGCCCACGAGGTAGGGGGTGCGCCCTGGGGGGGGGGGGGGGCGCCCCCACCCTCTTGGGCATGGTGTGGCCCCCCTGGTCTTCATCTTTGGCAAGGATTTTTATTATTTTTGACTAGATGTTCCGTGGAGTTTCAGGTCATTCCGAGAACTTTTGTTTTCTGCACATAAAACAACATCATGGCAATTGTGCTGAAAACAGCGTCAGTCCGGGTTAGTTCCATTCAAATCATACAAGTTAGAGTCCAAAACAAGGGCAAAAGTGTTTGGAAAAGTAGATCTGACAGAGACGTATCGACTCCCCAAGCTTAAACCTTTGCTTGTCCTCAAGCAATTCAGTTGATAAACTGAAAGAGAAAAAGAAAAACTTTTACAAACTCTGTTTGCTCTTGTTGTTGTAAATATGTAAAGCCAGCATTCAGGTTTTCAGCAAAGATTATTACTAACCACATTTGCAATAATTCTCAGGTCTCATGTTTACTCATATCAATGGCAGAATCAACTAGCAAGCCATAATAATAAATCTCGGATGACAACACTTTCTCAAAACAATCATAATATGATATAACAAGATGGTTTCTCGCTAGCCCTTTCTGAGACCGCAAAACATAAATGCAGAGTACCTTTAAAGATCAAGGACTGACTAGACACTGTAATTCATGGTAAAAGAGATCCAATCATAGTCATACCCAATATAGATTAACAGTAATGGATGCAAATAACAGTTGTGCTCTCCAGCAAGTGCTTTTTAATAAGAGGGTGATGACTCAACATGAAAGTAAATAGATAGGCCCTTCGCAGAGGGAAACAGGGATTTGTAGAGGTGCCAGAGCTCGGTTTTGAAATAGAGATAAATAATATTTTGAGCGGCATAGTTTCATTGTCAACATAGCAACTAAGAGATGGCGATATCATCCATGCTACACACATTATAGGCGGTTCCCAAACAGAATGGTAAAGTTTATACTCCCCCTCCACCAACAAGCATCAATCCATGGCTTGCTCGAAACAACGAGTGCCTCCAACTAACATCAGGTCTCAGGGGGAGTTTTGTTTGCAATTATTTTTGATTTAGTTTGCATAAATCATGGGACTGGGCATCCCGGTGACCTGCCATTCTCTCGTGAGTGAGGAGCGGAGTCCACTCCTCTTGAGAATAACCCACCTAACATGGAAGATAAGGGCGGCCTTAGTTGATACATGAGCTATTCGAGCATACAAAACAGAATGTTTATTTGAAGGTTTAGAGTTTGGCACATACAAATTTACTTGGAACGGAAGGTAGATACCGCACATAGGAAGGTATAGTTGACTCATATGGAATAACTTTGGGGTTTAAGGGATTGGATGCACAAGCAGTATTCCCGCTTAGTACAAGTGAAGGCTAGCAAAAGACCGGAAGCGACCAACTAGAGAGCGACAACAAGAATGAACATGCATTAAAATTAATAAACATTGGATGCAAGCATGAGTAGGATATAATCCACCATGGACATAAATATCGTGAAGGCTATGTTGATTTGTTTCAACTACATGTGTGAACATGTGCCAAGTCAAGTCACTTAAATCATTCAAAGGAGGATACCACCCCATCATACCACATCACAACCATTTTAATAGCATGTTGGCACGCAAGGTAAACCATTATAACTCATAGCTAATCAAGCATGGCATAAGCAACTATGATCTCTAATTGTCATTGCAAACATGTTTATTCATAATAAGCTGAATCAAGAACGATGAACTCATCATATTTACAAAAACAAGAGAGGCCGAGTTCATACCAGCTTCGCTTATCCCAATCAATTCATCATATATCATCATTATTGCCTTTCACTTGCACGAATCAACGATGTGGATAATAATAAGAGTGCACGTGCATTGGACTAAGCCGGAATCATGAAAGCATTCAATAAGTAGGAGAAGACAAGGCAATATGGGCTCTTAGTTAAATCAACAATAATGCATATAAGAGCCACTTCAACAATTTAATCATGGTCTTCTCCTATCGACCCCCAAAGAAAAGAGAGGAAATAAACCTATTTACACGGGAAAGCTCCCAACAAGCAAAAGAAGAACAGGAAATATTTTTGGGTTTTCTTTTTAATTATTACTACTACAGCAGGAAAAGTAAACTAAATCGAAGCTACACTATTTTTTTTTGTTTTCTTAAAGTTTAACAAACACACAAGAAGAAAGCAGGAAAAAGAAAATAAACTAGCATGGATATTACAGCGAAAGAGTATGAGCACCGACATTTAGTAATGAGTGTGTGTGAACATAAATGTAATGTCGGTGGGAAATACGTACTCCCCCAAGCTTAGGCTTTTGGCCTAAGTTGGTTCATTGCCAGGGATGGCCTGGCGGATACCCGTGGGTGTAGCTGGAGTCGTACTGTGATGCAGCGGCTATCGCCTCCTGAGCTGCAGCGTGGCGTCGAGCTGCCTCCGCTCTCCTCTCGTACTCATCTGCCTCCTCTCTTGTAATAACATGTCTCCCTTTTGTCTGAGAATCAAAGAAGGCAGGAGCAGGAAGAGTAATACGGACAACACGCATTTTATCAAAGATTAGTCGATATAAGAGAGGTGATTCAGGCCTCTCGACAAATTGGTGCGAAACCATAGAGTTATAATCTAAATATGCGGGAGGTAACTCCATATCACCCTCACAAACGTCTACCTCAAGAAAATTTGCTAAGCGGGTTGCATAAATTCCTCCAAAGAAATCTCCATTATATCTATTATGATGCAACCTACGTGCTACAATGGCTCCCATATGATAAGATTGGTCTCCCAACACAGCACTCTGAGAATGCTAAGGTCACGGACACACATGTGACATGCTTCATCCTTACCAGTTATGCATCTACCTATGAAGAGAGCAAAATAATGTATAGCAGGAAAGTGAATGCTCCCTATGGTAGCTTGTGTTACATGTCTAGATTCTCCCACGGTTATACTAGCAAGAAATTTTCTAAATTCAGATTTACGTGGATCAATAGTACTACCCCATTGTGGAAGTTTGCATGCAAAAGTGAAATCCTCTAAGTCCATGGTATAAGATTTATCATAAAGATAAAACATGACAGAAGGAGAATTACGCGAAGATGAAAATTCAAACCTCCTCACAAATGAGCTAGTGAGATCATGATACTGTGGGCATTTGTCTGCCTCAAAGTCCACGAGATCGGTGTTACACACATATGCGTTAAATTCCTCTTTAATTCCCGCTCGATCCATAAAATTTTCCGAGGGCCACTCACAAGGCCGCACTAGAGCATCTCTTGGTGGTTCCTCGTCAGCGTCACGCATAGCAAGCCTGGGACCTTGCTTCCTTGAAGAGCCACCTTGGAACATCTTCCTGAACATATTGTTTTCTCTGAAAAATTTCTGAAATTTTTAGTAACTTCAAACAAAAGTGAACCAACTTCAATAAAATTGACAGCAACTACTCTTACAAGTGCCTAGAGCGTATATCAAGCATTAGAACTACTTGGAACCATATAAATTTGACATGCAAGATCAAAAACATGGTCACCTATGCAGCACAAATTTGCAAAGAATCAATCACTATAAAAAAACTAATTGGACCAATGGAGGAGTCACATACCAAGGAACAATCTCCCCAAGCAGTTTGGTGAGAGGTGCTTTGAGCAAGGAGATTGAAATTCACAGCAAAGTGAGCTGGAACTCGTGCTTGAGCCAGATATTCGTGTTTGTGGGAGGAAGAAGAAGAGGATGGGTGCAGGAATAAGTGGAGGAGGGCCACCATGGGCCCACGAGGCAGGGGGTGCGCCCTCCACCCTCGTGGCCAGGTGGCAGCTCCCCCCACGGTGTTTTCAGTACCATAAATCCTCAAATATTTCCGAAAAAATCATATTAAATTGGCATGGAATTTGGAGGACTTTTATTTTCGGGATATTTTTATATTGCACGGATAGATCAGGAAACAGACAGAAAAATACTATTTTTACTTTATTTCTGTCAGGACCCCGATTCCAAGTCACATCGATCTAGCCGGTAACACCTAATATTACTTTGCGGCCTCACGCACGGTATTCCCACGGGTGTCGCCTTACCATGGCCCGGGACCGTTTGCGCCTTTTGGGTCACGTATATGATAGTGTCGCTAGCTTCCATATGACAGATAACCCGGGCCGACATGGCTAGTCGTGAACCCAAAGCGGCACTAACCCATGGGGACAGGCATACATGAATCAACTTCGAGCATGTCGGTCGCCAGGCGTGTGAATCCGGGCTGTAGCACTGGGCTAACAGGACTCGGGAACCCGGGCTGTAGCAGGCTAGGCAAGACTGGATGTCACCGCGTGACATTTCCCGAAGGGACAGAACCAGAACGAAGTGAAACCCATGCCCGGCTAGTCAAGCGTCTGGCGGTAGTGCTGGGCTAGCGAGGACTCCGGTGAACAACTGTAGCCGATTACTATGGCTCATGGAAGCACTAGATTACATTTCCCCATAAGAGAGGCTGCCAAGGATAAACAACTAGATTGTCGGATCCCACACATACCAAGCATTTCAAACATACACACAATATGCTCAATATGTGTAAATACAACATGGCATCACAACATAACTCTACGACTCAAGTATTTATTCATTAGGCTCCGAGGAGCGAGATATTACAAACATGGGTCTCATGACCCAACATTCAGAGCATACAAGTCAAAACACAAGCGGAAGCTTAACATGTCTGAGTACAGACATCTACAAATGAAAAAGGCTTAGAAGCCTGACTATCTACCAGATCCTGCCAAGGGCACAAGATCGTAGCTGAGGTCTCAAGCTAAACGTCAAAGTCCACACGGAACTACTAGCGAGACTGACGTCTCTCTGCAAAACATAAAATAGGCAAACATGAGTACAAATGTACGTAGCAAGACTTACATCAGAACTAGCTACATATGCATCGGTATCAATAAAGAGGTGGTGGAGTTTAACTGCAGCAAGCCAGCTTTGACTCGGTGGCTATCCTAAATTACGACTGCAAGTAACTCTTTTGAGGTGGCGCACACGAGTCCACATATTCACCATATCAATACACCACTATGGATCCGCTCCCGTCTCCCTACGAGAACGCCATCCATAGCACTCACGCTTATCTTACGCATTTTAGAGTATCCACTTTCACTTGTCTATGAACTGTTATAGGCAACCCAAAAGTCCTTTACCGCGGACACGACTATTTGAATAGATGATGTTAACCCTGCAGGGGTGTACTTCTTCACACACGCTCTCACCACTTACCGCCGTTTTCACGACATGTACTCGGCAACCTTCAAGCGGAAGCCCAACGAGGGTGTCGGCCACGACCTACCTAAACACTCAAGTCTCTAGTCCAGGTTTATCGCCTATTCAGGTTCCATCCGCAGGGAGTCCGGCCGAGGTTTCCACATAAAGCCCCGAACGATGTGAGCAGGGTTCCCGAGACACCAAACGGGCGGCCGGTACACCGTGCCACGGTGTATCTACCGCATCATAGCCCACCCCTAGGGTCAGCGCTACGCACGGCCTCCAACACATATCCTACAAACACCAGAAACTAGTTGCAACTCCTGGACAGAGAACAAGGGTGGTTAAGAAGCCGAGAGAGTCAATTAAGGATCCCAATGTGTGGTAGTAACTGTTCATGGATCACAAACACATAACTTAGTTCTTGAGGATGGTTTCAATGAGGCAACCCACCATGTACTCCTACATGGCCTCTCACCGCTACCTTTACCAAATCGTGTTCACACACTTAGCTCACACACAGTAGGACATGTTCATCACGATTCCAATTCATTCCCGATGAATCAGACCTGACTCAACTCTAAGCAGTAGTAGGCATGGCAAACAAACATGAATGAGTAGGCATATCAGGCTCAAACAACTCCTACTCATGCTAGTGGGTTTCATCTATTTACTGTGGCAATGACAGGTCATGCAGAGGATAAAGGGGTTCAACTAGCGCAGCAAGTAACAAATGAATCGTTGTTGACCTAATGCAATAAAAGAGAGCAGGAGCGAGAGAGAGTGGGATTATATCAGAATTAACAAGGGGGTTTTGCTTGCCTGGCACTTCTGAAGATAGTATATTTCTTCATTGGTGTCACCGATCACATCGTCGGTACACGTCTTACTGAGAGGGACAAGCACCGACAAACAAAGAGGAAGCACAATCAATGCAATGCACAATATGATGCATGATCATGACATGGCAATATGATGTGGTTTGAGCTAATGCAACTAGCAGCAGGTTAAATGAAGTTGGTTTGAACCCTAGGTTCAAATTCAAACTCCACATAAGGCATTTCAAATGCCATTTATTCAAATTGTTGTATACAACATATTTAAGTTGTTCAAACATGCCTAAAAATGGTACAGATGGATAGATTGGATTTTTCTGATCATTTTTCATATATAATTTGTTTGGTTTGGAGTTACGGTTGATTTCCTATGATTTTCAGAAGTTTATACTAATTTCTGGGATTTCTAAATCATTTCTGAAATAAGAAAAACCAGAAAAGCATTACTACGTCATCATGCCATCGGCGTGACATCAGCAAGTCAACAGGGCCGGTCCAGGTCAAACTGACGTCCGGTCCATCGTCAATGACCCAAAGGTTGTTCAAAGGTCAATGAGCGGGTGGGGCGAGTCAACAGACACGTCAGCAAGTCAACATTGACGTGTGGGGTCGATCAGCGTGTGACGTGGCCAGGTCAAACTGACCTATGGGGCCCGTGGGAGTTAGTTTAATCTAAACGCAAACAAATACCGGTTTAGTTAGGGCGTGGGGCCCAACAGTCGTTGTCCTAGGGTTAGAATAATGACATAATTAGTACTACTCTAATCCGCCACGTCAGCTTGCCGGAGTATGGCCGGCGGCGACCTCAAACCGCGGCGGCGTTCTCTCGGGATTGAGCTACGGGCGACCATTTGCCTCGCCGTTTGCGTCTAATGGCAGCGGTGAGTGCGGCGCATCTAGCAGGGCGGATGCCGGAGGCTGGTATGGACGGAGTAGGCGGCGGCGGGGAGCTAGGCGGCGGCCGGAGTTCGGTGATGGCATGAGCGGCCACTATGGGGCACAGTAAGGATAGCTAGGGGGTGATTACATGCTCAGGTTCAAGCTATGGCGCCTGTAGCCGCGACAGCGCCATGGCCGGCGGCACGGGCTCTCGGCTCCGGTGGCTAGGCTGGTTAGGGGAAGAGATTCACTGCGGGGAGAAGGGGGAAATGCTCGAGAGCTCACAGCGGGGTAGAAGACGGTCTCGGAAGGCTCGGGGAGGCGCTGAGGATGACGAATCGGACAGCGGCATCCGTCGGCCATGGACGAGGATGAAAGGTCGGGGACGGTGCTTCGGTGCCCTTCCGGTCGCGTGGAGCGGTGAGTAGGACGTAGACGAGGCGGCGGAGCTCTTGGATACGTCGGGGAGGCGTGGGGTGGCCGGTGGCCATTGCTATGGTGGCCGGCTGGTTTGTCTTTCGGGTGGAGTCTTGCGAGAGGGACGGGGAGGGATGAGCACGAAGTGAGAGGGCTGGGAGGGTGCATGGCGTCTCCGGCCAGCTCCAGTGATCGGCAAGCGGGAGGCGTGGCGAGCTCGGCGGTGTCGCGGTGTCCCTCCTCTGCCTACTGGCAGAGGTAGGCGATGACTGGTACCAGGCCAGTGGGTTGGGCCATGCTGGGCCAGGCCAGGTAAGCGCCAGGTAAGTGCTTTCTCCGCTCTGTCTTTTCTAGTTTTGCTCTGTTTTCTATTTATGAAATTTTGTTTTGATTTGATTTAAAACATCAAATCATTTTTGAACTTTATGTAAATTTTTATGTGAGGTCAGAAACTAGTGCAAGGTCATAAGCAACTTACAAAAATATTTTAACTTTATTTCTTATATAACAGAAATAAATTCAACTCAAGTATGTCATTGATTTAAGTCAAAGGCCCAAAATAAATATTTTAAAGCCTCCAAAAATATTGGTTTGAATTTTATTCTTGCCAATATTTTTCAAGGTTTAACAGGAACATTTTCTTGGGCTACTTTGAGAAGATTTTAATGTTGATCATTTTTAAATGGTTTCTGAGGCTTTGAAAATTCGTCAATTCAAATTTCATTTGAATTTAGACATGATGACATGAAGATCAAGCAAAGACAATAGGGGTTGAGCTAGGACTGTGACAACTCACCCCCACTAAACAAGAATCTCGTCCCGAGATTCAAGACATGAGGTAAGAGGAAAGGGAGGTCACAAAACTATCACCATCTTCATGATCCATTTGCCCTTCTCGAAGATGTTGATTCATTGCTTCAAATTGATCTTCACGTCTTTGCTTTCGGGATCTTTATCCAACACGATGAACACAGAAGGAAACTCTACCGAAAACGTTCTCCTCGAAGACCGATCACTCAAGATCAACTCACGGAATGAGACGTAGAAACATCTCTTGAGCTGAGAGGCAAAACACACCTTAAAAAAAGGATGGAAGAAACAATTGACGAGGGTTTCAAAGTAGCAAGAAGAAACTGCCATGATCCCATAACGGGGCACCTTGGAGGAGGTGACTCGTAGAATCATCCCTTAAGTGGCAAAAAGAATTACTTTTGATACAGAGATCTTTGAAACTCTTTATACTAGTCTAAGGAAAATCACAGTCGATCATTGGAAGGGGTTCGAAAGAATGACATACTCCAACTTGAATGGATGACGTGGACTACCTTGTTGAAGACAACGCAATGGATGATTTTGCTTATCATCGAAAATGGACGGGACCCAAGGTAGAATGGGACGATGGCGGTGCAAGCTGGGAACAAAATGCAAATGTCGGGAATGTTCCAACCATCATATCTGCCTGAGATTCGGATCTGGCTGGGAACGGGATATTTCAGACAGCATGTCTGGGAAAGAAAGTTTGCAACACAAACCAACGAGATAACGTTGCGAGATTCTCAGGAAATGAACTATGATAGCAAGCTCCAAAACATGAGCTGGTTCTGCTAAACACATGTGAACACGCTGTCCCAGACAAGCATGACCACATGGTAGTCTTATAATAAAACACTATCGAGTTCTGGTCGGGAACCATCATCAAGGATTTCGAAGTCTTTACGGAAGTCCATGGATTAGATCCCAAGCATAGACTTCTTTTCCTTGAGCAAGTCAATCAGTGGCTTGGTGTGCTAGTGAATACTTATGGAGTGGAGGTAATTAATCTACCAAACTATAGAATACATTCGCACATGCATAACTGACTTGGGATGGTGCCAGAGGAAACAAAAACAATCTTTCTCGAACTCACGGCGGCAGTTGCACCAAATGCACATGAATTCGAGGAAGTCACTTCTTCCATCCAAGCATAGGATTCATGAACGGAACACGAAGGCATTGCTTACAAAGTTTCCAACACTAGGTTGATGTTCAACATGAATCATGGGGGAGACAAAATGCTGCTGATGAGCTCAACAGCAACTCATCGGAATTTCCATATCACTGGACTTCCACCATCATGTGAACACGGTGATAGCATTGGTCGGACCAAAATATGTAATGGTGTATGCTCGAGGGATCAACCACGAGTAAAACAACATTACGAACATCGTTGGTTCTGATTTGACTTGACGATAGCCCATACTCAAGTCAAAGTTTGGACAAGACGATAGATTCAACAACCGATCACGAGGAACAATCGATGAAGATATCATCTCTCGTCAACACACACACACACACAAGATATCCCCTTTGGAGTGAACTAAGTGGATTAAGCTTTTATCTTCCAACTCTCCAAGTTGTTGTTTTAGCTTAACCAATTAGTTCAGAGGTATCTAACACGGATTCTTGGAGAAAGAGTGGTTTATTGGAAAACAAACTTGATCACGAACTCAACATATCGGTCAGGGGACGACGTGGTGACACTTCCGTGAAGATATTCAGAAAATCACGAACCACCGATATGTCTCTAAGCTCGAGAACAATCTTGCTTTTCAAGGCAAGTCGACATGATTAGAAGAGTGAGGGATTGACACAGTCCTAACTCATTGATCGAAGAGTGCACCGGAAATAAGGACTAGGTAGCACAATCAATCTCAGGATGGTGATTCAGTAACCAACACACTAAGAATGAGATTTTTATCCATTAACCACTAAGCAACATGGTTGCTAGGGTATTGATTTCACACATCATGATTCACTTGTCGGCATTCTGGTTGCGACAACACGGGACCGAGGAATGAATAATGATGGCGAGAAGTATCACTGCATCAAGAATTCATAAGAGGTTGTGCAATTCCCGTGACATTCTTGACATAAGATGGCAATACTCCAGGGTAGAACAGATTAGAAGCTAGATTGGCATTTGATCTGTGGAATACAACTGCTTTGACCCAATCCTGGAAATGGACAAGGTACTGGAGTTTGTTTCTCCTAGTCATTCCAGAATAGAATGGCTCGACGGACTACAAGAATAATAGGCATCGATGAACACGGTTGCATTAACTACTCCTGTCTATCAATTGATAGACGAGGATCAGAAGACAACTAAGAGGGACAACTCAAGGAACATATAACTTTCTGAGTTGTGGATGCATAGATTAGTATGTCGAACAAAGTTCAACAAGTTTCTTCCAGGTAATCCATGCAGAGAGGTAGGACTGGCAGAGTATCAACATAGAATCGAGAACTCGTCATGAGCACTCTGGTTGTGATCTTTTGGTTCAAAAGAACTTCTGCCAAGAATGGTTCATGGTATTTGGGAGAAGGGAATACCACGAACCTCGAGGACTAGCGCAAAGGTTACTAATAACCTAAAGGAACTAGCAAACACTATAAACATGAAGTAAGTAGGGTGAATCTCGGGTTCAAAACCCAAGGAGTAGAATACCTACTACTAAGTGGCATCACGAGATGCTTTCGAGAATAAAGGCCAGAATCATCACAACGGAACAGAAAACATGGCTAGATTACTAGGTGACTCCCTAAAACACCTAGGTTCATAATAATAACTCCAACATATATGCCGAGGCAGCGGAGTACCTCAACACACTAATTTGTGTGATTAATCCGCCCAAATGAACATTAGAAACGGAGAGAAGGGATTTGCAAATGCATCGGACTATATAGAAATCTGGGATGACTCGGACAGCATAACGGCTGTAAATGCTCAAAATGATTTGAGACATCCTGCAAAATAGTGGCATGACCACTCAACATCACAATAACAAGGTTCTGAGATCAACTAACAACACACAGAAGTAGTAGGAACTGAACTAGGGCTTGAAACCAACAATCCTATAAGTCTATGGATTGTTACAGGTGTCATCTCGATAAATAGATGAGAAGGCCTAGTTCTTAATCCCGTAGAAGAGAAGAGGTTGACCTCATCGAGAAGGCCATGAGGTATAAGGAGTAAAAGGAGCCTTACGTTCCCTTCCACAATCAATTCCCTTACATAACTAAAGCATTTCTAGACACAACTTGACCGGTTTGGCTTGGTAATCCTACAGCAACGGGGCTCGATACCAAAGCTGTTAGGACGCCGATTCCAAGTCACATCGATCTAGCCGGTAACACCTCATATCACTTTGCGGCCTCACGCGCAGTATTCCCACGGGTGTCGCCTTAATATGGCCCGGGACCGTTTGCGCCTTTTGGCTCACGTATATGATAGTGTCGCTAGCTTCCATATGACAGAGAACCCGTGCCGACATGGCTAGTCGTGAACCCAAAGCGGCACTAACCCATGGGGACATGCATACATGAATCAACTTCGAGCATGTCGGTCAGCAGCGTGTGAATCTGGGTTGTAGCACTGGGCTAACAGGACTCCGGGAACCCGGGCTGTAGCAGGCTAGGCAGGACTCCGGATGTCACCGCGTGACATTTCCCGAAGGGCAGAACCACAGGAACAAAGTGAAACACATGCCGCCAGTCAAGCGCCCCGAGCGGTAGTCTTTGGGCTAGCGTAACTCCGGTGAAAAGGGCTGTAGCGGACTACTATGGCTCATGGAAGCACTAGACTACATTTCCCCATAAGAGACGCTGCCAAGGATAAACAACTAGATTGTCGGATCCCACACATACCAAGCATTTCAAACATACACACAATTTGCTTGATATGTGTAAATACAACATGGCATCACAACATAACTCTACTACTCAAGTATTTATTCATTAGGCTCCGAGGAGCGAGATATTACAAACATGGGTCTCATGACCCAACATTCAGAGCATACAAGTCAAAACACAAGCGGAAGCTTAACATGTATGAGTACAGACATCTACAAATGAAAAAGGCTTAGAAGCCTGACTATCTACTGTGTCCCGCCAAGGGCACAAGATCGAAATGGCCGAGGTATCAAGCTAAACGTCGAAATCCACACGGAACTACTAGCGAGACTGACGTCTCTCTGCAAAACATAAAATAGGCAAACGTGAGTACAAATGTACGCAGCAAGACTTACATCAGAACTAGCTACATATGCATCGGTATCAATAAAGAGGTGGTGGAGTTTAACTGCAGCAAGCCAACTTTGACTCGGTGGCTATCCTAAATTACTTAATCGCAAGTAACTCTTTTGAGGTATTACACGCAGTCCACATATTCACCATATCAATACACCACTATGGATCCGCCCCGCCTCCCTACGAGAACGCCATCCATAGAACTCACGCTTATCTTGCGCATTTTAGAGTATCCACTTTCACTTGTCTATGAACTATTATAGGCAACCCGAAGTCCTTTACCGCGGACACGGCTATTGAATAGATGATGTTAACCTGCAGGGTGTACTTCTTCACACACGCTCTCACCACTTACCGCCGTTTACACGACATGTACTCGGCAACCTTCAAGCGGAAGCCCAACGAGGGTGTCGGCCACGGTCTACCTAAACACTCAAGTCTCTAGTCCAGGTTTATCGCCTATTCAAGTTCCATCCGCAGGGAGTCCGGCCGAGGTTTCCACATACGGCCCCGAACGATGTGAGCAGGGTTGCCGAGACACCAAACGGGTTCCCGGTACACCATGCCACGGTGTATCTACCACATCATAGCCCACCCCTAGGGTCAGCGCTACGCACGGCCTCCAACACATATCCTACAAACACCAGAAACTAGTTGCAACTCCTGGACAGAGAACAAGGGTGGTTAAGAAGCCGAGAGAGTCAATTAAGGATCCCAATGTGTGGTAGTAACTGTTCATGGATCACAAACACATAACTTAGTTCTTGAGGACGGTTTCAATGAGGCAACCCACCATGTACTCCTACATGGCCTCTCACCGCTACCTTTACCAAATCGTGTTCACACACTTAGCTCACACACAGTAGGACATGTTCATCACGATTCCAATTCATTCCCGATGAATCAGACCTGACTCAACTCTAAGCAGTAGCAGGCATGGCAAACAAACATGAATGAGTAGGCATATCAGGCTCAAAAAACTCCTACTCATGCTAGTGGGTTTCATCTATTTACTGTGGCAATGACAGGTCATGCAGAGGATAAAGGGGTTCAACTAGCGCAGCAAGTAACAAATGAATCGTTGTTGACCTAATGCAATAAAAGAGAGCAGGAGCGAGAGAGAGTGGGATTATATCGGAATGAACAAGGGGGTTTTGCTTGCCTGGCACCTCTGAAGATAGTATATTTCTTCATTGGTGTCATCGATCACATCGTCGGTACACGTCTTACTGAGAGGGGACAAGCACCGACAAACAAAGAAGAAGCACAATCAATGCAATGCACAATATGATGCATGATCATGAAATGGCAATATGCTGTGGTTTGAGCTAATGCAACTAGCAGCGGGTTAAATGAAGTTGGTTTGAACCCTAGATTCAAATTCAAACTCCACATAAGGCATTTCAAATGCCATTTATTCAAATTGTTGTATACAACAGATTTAAGTTGTTCAACCATGTTCGAAAACGGTACAGATGGATAGATTGGATTTTTCTGATCATTTTTCATATATAATTTGTTTGATTTGGAGTTACGGTTGATTTCCTATGATTTTTAGAAGTTTATAATAATTTCTGGAATTTCTAAATCATTTCTGAAATAAGAAAAACCAGAAAAGCATTACTACATCATCATGCCATCGGCGTGACATCAACAAGTCAACAGGGCCGGTCCAGGTCAAACCTGACGTCCGGGTCCACTGGTCAATGACCCAGTGCTGTTCAGTGTCAATGACAGGTGGGGCCGGGTCAACAGACACGTCAGCAAGTCAACACTGACGTGTGGGGTCGGTCAGCGTGTGACGTGGCCAGGTCAAACTGACCTATGGGGCCTGTGGGAGTTAGTTTAATCTAAACGCAAACAAATACCGGTTTAGTTAGGGCGTGGGGCCCAGCTGTCGTTGTCCTAGGGTTAGACTAATGACATAATTAGTACTACTCTAATCCGCCACGTCAGCTTGTCGGAGCATGGCCGGCGGCGACCTCAAACCGCGGCGGCGTTCTCTCGGGATTGAGCTATGGGCGACCATTTGCCTCGCCGTTTGCGTCTAATGGCAGCGGTGAGTGCGGCGCACCCAGCAGGGCGGACGCCGGAGGCTGGTATGGACGGAGTAGGTGGCAGCGGGGAGCTAGGCGGCGGCCGGAGTTAGGTGATAGCATGGGCGACCACTACGGGGCACGGGATGGATAGCTAGGGGGTGTTTTAGTCCCCTGAGATCATCCCGAGCACGATTACATGCTCAGGTTCAAGCTATGGCGCCTGTAGCCGCGACGGCGCCATGGCCGGAGGCACGGGCTCTCGGTTCCGGTGTCTAGGCTGGTTAGGGGAAGCGATTCACTGCAGGGAGAAGGGCGAAATGCCCGAGAGCTCACTGCGGGGTAGAAGACGGTTTCGGAAGGCTCGGGGAGGCGCCGAGGACGACAAATCGGACGACGGCATCCGTCGGCCGTGGACGGGGAAGAAAGGTCAGGGACGGTGCTTCGGTGCCCTTACGATCGCGTGGAGCGGTGAGGAGGACTTAGACGAGGCGGCGGAGCTCTTGGATACGTCGGGGAGGCGTGGGGTGGCCGGTGGCCATTGCTATGGTGGCCGGCGGCTGCAGCTGCGCTCGGGTGGGTGCGCGCGAGAGGGAGAGGGGAGGGGATGAGCACGGGGGGGGGGGAGAGTGAGAGGGCCTGGGAGGGTGCGTGGCGTCTCCAGCCAGCTCCAGGCGGTGGGCGGCAAGCAGGAGGAGGCGTGGCGAGCTCGGCGGTGTCGCGGTGTCCCTCCTCTGCCTACTGGCAGAGGTAGGCGATGACTGGCACCAGGCTAGTGGGCTGGGCCATGCTTGGCCAGGCCAGGTAAGTGCTTTCTCCGCTCTGTCTTTTCTAGTTTTGTTCTGTTTTCTATTTATGAAATTTTGTTTTGATTTGATTTAAAACATCAAATCATTTTTGAACTTTATGTAAATTGTTATGTGAGCTCAGAAACTAGTCCAAGGTCATAAGCAACTTACAAAAATATTTGAACTTTATTTCTTATATGACAGAAATAAATTCAACTCAAGTATGTCATTGATTTAAGTCAAAGGCCCAAAATAAATATTTTAAAGCCTCCAAAAATATTGGTTTGAATTTTATTCTTACCAATATTTTTCAAGGTTTAACAGGAACATTTTCTTGGGCTACTTTGAGAATATTTTAATGTTGATCATTTTTAAATGGTTTCTGAGGCTTTGAAAATTCCTCAATTCAAATTTCATTTGAATTTAGACATGATGACATGAAGATCAAGCAAAGACAACAGGGGCTAAGCTAGGGCTGTGACAATTTCAACTAAATAACAGAAAGTATAAAGAGGGTATAGAACGTTGTGCCTTCTAGTTTCATCCGTCTCATGATCATCAAAAGGAATCCACTAACAAGGTTGATCAAGTCGTGTTAACAAACTCATTCCGAATAACATGGAACCGGAGAAATTTCGAATAACACTATGTTACCTCAACGGGATATGCACATCCCCTATAATAAGAATATCATATTTCTTCTTGACGAGGGAAGAGGAAATTCAAAACCTCCAAATATAATTGATGGAATTTTTCCAATAGAATTGATACTATGAACTTGAGGTTGTTTCCTCGGAAAGTGTACCGTATGCTCATTACCATTAACATGAAAGGTGACATTGCCCATGTTGCAATCAATAACAGCCCCTGCAGTATTCGTAAAAAGGTCTTCCAAGAATAATAGACATACTATCGTCCTCAGGAATATCAAGAATAACAAAGTCCGTTAAAATAGTAACGTTCGCAACCTCAACAGGCACATCCTCACAAATACCGACAGGTATAGCAGTTGATTTATCAGCCATTTGCAAAGATATTTCGGTAGGTGTCAACTTATTCAAATCAAGTCTACGATATAAAGAGAGAGGCATAACACTAACACCGGCTCCAAGATCACATAAAGCAGTTTTAACATAATTTCTTTTAATGGAGCATGGTATAGTGGGTACTCCTGGATCTCCAAGTTTCTTTGGTATTCCACCCTTAAAAGTATAATTATCAAGCATGGTGGAAATTTCAGTTCCGGTATCTTTCTCTTATTGGTAATGATATCCTTCATATACTTAGTATAAGGATTTGTTTTGAGCACATTAGTTAATCGCATACGCAAAAAGATAGGGCTAATCATTTCCGCAAAGCTCTCAAAATACTCACCATCCTTTTTCTTGGATGGTTTGGGAGGAAAAGGCATGGGTTTCTGAATCCATGGTTCTCTTTCTTTACCATGTTTCCTAGCAACAAAATCTCTCTTAACATAACGTTGATTCTTTGATTGTGGGTTATCAAGATCAATAGCAGGTTCAATTTCCACATCATTATCATTACTAGGTTGAGCATCATCATGAACATCATCATTATTATTTTCACTAGGTTCATGTTCATTACGAGATTGTGTTTCAGCATCAGAAATAGAGATATCATTTGGATTCTCAGATGATTCAATAATGGGTTCACTAGAAGTTTGCAGAGTCCTATCATTTTTCTTTTTCTTCCTTTTAGAAGAACTAGGCACATCAGTATTATTTCTCTGAGAATCTTGCTAAATTCTCTTAGGGTGGCCTTCTGGATACAAAGGTTCCGGAGTCACTCTACTAGTTCTAGTAGCCACTCTAACAGCATAATCATTTTTCTTACTATTCATTTCATTGAGCAAATCATTTTGAGCCTTAAGTACTTGTTCTACTTGAATGGTAACCATAGAAGCATGTTTGCTAATGAGTTTAAGTTCACATCTAACATTAGCCATATAATCACCCAAGTGTTTAATCATATAGGTATTTTGTTTTAATTGTCTACCAAAATAAGCATTGAAGTCTTCTTGCTTATACATAAAGTTATCAAACTCATCAAAGCACTGACTAGCAATTTTAGTAGGAGGGACTTCAGCTTTATCATATCTATAGAGAGAATTTAGCTTTACTACCTGTGTCGGGTTATCAAGACCAGGAGGTTTTTCAATAGGTAATGGATCAAGATCATATGTTTCTTCCACATGCGGTAAATTAAGACCATGTATTTCTTCAATAGGAGGTAAATTCTTAACATCTTCAGCTTTAATACTTTTTTCTTTCATAGATTTCTTTGCCTCTTGCATATATTCATCATTGAGAAATAGAACACCTCTCTTCTTCGGAGTTGGTTTAGGAATAGGCTCAGTAGTTGGAGCAGGAGCTGGCTCAGGAAGTGCCCAATAATTTTCATTTGTCAACATATTATTCAATAGAATTTCAGCTTCATCTGGTGTTCTTTCCCTGAAAACTGAACCAGCACAACTATCCAGGTAATCTCTGGAAGCATCGATTACTCCATTATAAAAGATATCAAGTATTTCATTTTTCTTAAGAGGATGATCAGGCAAAGCATTAAGTAACTTGAGAAGCCTCCCCCAAGCTTGTGGGAGACTCTCTTCCTCAATTTGCACAAAGTTGTATATTTCCTTTAAAGTAGCTTGTTTCTTATGAGCAGGGAAATATTTAGCAGAGAAGTAATAAATCATATCCTGGGGACTACGCACACAACCAGGATCTAGAGAATTAAACCATATCTTAGCATCACCCTTTAATGAGAACGGAAATATTTTAAGGATATAAAAGTAGCGAGATCTCTCATCATTAGTGAACAGGTGGCTATATCATTTAATTTAGTAAGATGTGCCACAACAGTTTCAGATTCATAGCCATGAAAAGGATCAGATTCAACCAAAGTAATTATCTCAGGATCAACAGAGAATTCATAATCCTTATCGGGAACACAAATAGGTGAAGTAGCAAGAGCAGGTTCAGATTTCATTCTATCTCTAAGAGATTCTTTGCTCCATTTAACTAATAGCTTCTTAAGTTCGTTTCTATCTTTGTAAGCAAAAATAGCTGCAGAAGCTTCCATATCAAAAACATAACCCTCAGGAATAACAGGCATATCTTCATCATCAATTTCATCAACATTATCAGTTCCAATAATTTCTTTCTTTCTAGCCCTAGCAATTTGTTCATCAAGAAATTCACTAAGGGGCACAGTAGTATCAAGCATAGAAGTAGTTTCATCATAAGTATCATGCACAACAGAAGTGGCATCATCAATAACATGCGATATATCAGAACGAATAGCAGAAGCAGGTTTTGGTGTCGCAAGCTTACTCATAACAGAAGGTGAATCAAGTGCAGAGCTAGATGGCAGTTCCTTACCTCCCTTCGTAGTTGAGGGATAAATTTTTGTCTTAGCGTCTTTCAAATTCTTCATAGTGTCCAGCAGATATAAATCCCAAGTGACTCAAAGAATAGAGCTATGTTCCCCGACAACAGCGCCAGAAATTAGTCTTGATAACCCACAAGTGTAGGGGATCGCAACAGCTTTCGAGGGTAGAGTATTCAACCCAAATTTATTGATTCGACAGAAGGGGAGCCAAAGAATATTGTCAAGTAGTAGCATCGGAGTTGTCAGTTCAGCCACACCTGGATAACTTAATATCTGCAACAAGGTATTTAGTAGCAAAGTAGTATGATAGTAGTGGTAACGATAACAAAAGAGTAATGAAAGAAAAAGTAATATTTTTGGTGTTTTGTAATGATTGTAACAGTAGCAACGGAAAAGTAAATAAGCGTAAATTAGTAGATGGAAAGCTCGTAGGCATTGGATCGGTGATGGATAATTACGCCGGATGCGGTTCATCATGTAACAGTCATAACATAGGGTGACACAGAAGTAGCTCCAATTCATAAATGTAATGTAGGCATGTATTCCGAATATAGTCATACGTGCTTATGGAAAAGAACTTGCATGACATCTTTTGTCCTACCCTTCCGTGGCAGCGGGGTCCTAATGGAAACAAAGAACCGGAACAGAGAATTAGCACATAGTGAATACATGAACTCCTCAAACTATGGTCATCGCCGAGAAGTATCCCGATTATTGTCACTTCGGGTTTGTCGGATCATAACACATAATAGGTGACTATAGACTTGCTAGATGGGATCAATAACTCACATATATTCATGAAAACATAATAGGTTCAGATCTGAAATCATGGCACTCGGGCTCTAGTGACAAGCATTAAGCATAGCAAAGTCATAGCAACATCAATCTCAGAACATAGTGGATACTAGGGATCAAACCCTAACAAAACTAACTCGATTACATGATAGATCTCATCCAACCCATCACCGTCCAACAAGCCTACGATGGAATTACTCACGCACGGCGGTGAGCATCATGAAATTGGTGATGGAGTATGGTTGATGATGACGACGGCGATGAATCCCCCTCCTGAGCCCCGAACGCATTCTGCATCAGCCCTCCCGAGAGGTTTTAGGGCTTGGCGGCGGCTCCGTATCGTAAAACGCGATGATTTCTTCTCCTTGATTTTTTCTCTCCGAAAGCAAATATATAGAGTTGGAGTTGGCGTCGGAGGAGCTCCAGGGGGCCCATGAGGTAGGGGGCGCGCCCTAGGGGGGGCGCCCCCCACCCTCGTGGACAGGGTGTGGGCCCCTGGTCTTCATCTTTGGCAAGGATTTTTTTATTATTTTTGACTAGATGTTCTATGGAGTTTCAGGTCATTCTGAGAACTTTTGTTTTCTGCACATAAAACAACATCATGGCAATTCAGCTGAAAACAACGTCAGTCCGGGTTAGTTCCATTCAAATCGTACAAGTTAGAGTCCAAAACAAGGGCAAAAATGTTTGGAAAATTAGATACGACGGAGACGTATCAACTCCCCCAAGCTTTGCTTTGATAACTTGTAGATTTTTGCAATAAGCAATGTATGAGTTCTTTATGACTAATGTTGAGTCCATGGATTATACGCACTTTTCTCACCCTTCCACCATTGCTAGCCTTTCTAATACCGCACACCTTTTGCCGGTATCATACACCCACCATATACCTTCCTCAAAACAGCCACCATACCTACCTATTATGGCATTCCCATAGCCATTCCGAGATATATTGCCATGCAACATTCCACCGTTCCTTTTATTATGGCACGCTCCATCATTGTCATATTGCTTAGCATGATCATGTAGTTGACATCGTATTTGTGGCAAAGGCACCATTCATAATTCTTTCATACATATCACTCATGAATCATTGCATATCCCGGTACACCGCCGGAGGCATACACATAGAGTCATATTTTGTTCTAAGTATCGAGTTGTAATTGTTGAGTTGTAAGAAAAATAGAAGTGTGATGATCATCATTTTTAGAGCATTGTCCCAAGTGAGGAAAGGATGATGGAGACTATGATTCCCCCATAAGTCGGGATGAGACTCCGGATGAAAAATAAAAAGAAAAGAAAAGAAAAGAGGCCATAAAAAAGGGAAAAGGCCCAAATAAAAAAAATGAGAGAAAAAGAGAGAAGGGACAATGTTACTATCCTTTTACCACACTTGTGCTTCAAAGTAGCACCATGATCTTCATAATAGAGAGTCTCTTGTTTCGTCACTTTCATATACTAGTGGGAATTTTTCATTATAGAACTTGGCTTGTATATTCCAATGATGGGCTTCCTCAAATTGCCCTAGGTCTTTGTGAGCAAGCGAGTTGGATGCACACCCACTTAGTTTATTTTTTTGATCTTTCATATACTTGTAGCTCTACGGCATCCGTTGCGTGGCAATCCCTACTCACTCACATTGATATCTATTGATGGGCATCACCATAGCCCGTTGATACGCCTAGTTGATGTGAGAATATCTTCTCCCTTTTTGTCTTCTCCACAACCACCATTCTATTCCACATATAGTGCTATATCCATGGCTCACGCTCATGTATTGCGTGAAGATTGAAAAAGTTTTGAGAATGTCAAAAGTATGAAACAATAGCTTGGCTTGTCATCGGGGTTGTGCATGATTTAAATATTTTGTGTGGTGAAGATAGAGCATAGCCAGACTATATGATTTTGTAGGGATAACTTTCTTTGGCCATGTTATTTTGAGAAGACATAATTTCTTTGTTAGTATGCTTGAAGTATTATTATTTTGATGTCAATATTAAACCTTTGTCTTGAATCTTTCAAATCTGAATATTCACACCACAATTAAGAAGAGTTACATTAAAATTATGCGAAGTAGCACTCTGCATAAAAAATTCTCTTTTTATCTTACCTACTCGAGGACGAAAGGTGAATTAAGCTTAGATGCCCGATACGTCTCCAACGTATCTATAATTTTTGATTGCTCCAAGCTATATTATCTACTGTTTTGGACCATATTGGGCTTTATTTTCCACTTCTATATTACTTTTGGGACTAACCTATTAACCGGAGGCCCAGCCCAGAATTGCTATTTTTTGCCTATTTCAGTGTTTTGAGCAAACGGAATATCAAACGGAGTCCAAACGGAGTGAAACCTTCGGGAACGTGATTTTCTCATCAGATATGATCCAGGAGACTTGGACCCTCGGTCAAGAAAGGAGGGAGGCGGCCACGAGGGTGGAGGGCGCCTGCCTCGTGGGCCCCAAGCTCCACCGACGCATTCTCCTCCTATATATACCTACGCACTTCAACAGATCAGATATGGAGCCAAAAACCTAATTCCACCGCCGAAACTTTCTCAGATCCACGAGATCCCATCTTGGGGCCTGTTCCGAGTTCACCGAAGGGGAATCCACCATGGAGGGCTTCTACATCATCATCATAGCCTCTCCGATAAAGGGTGAGTAGTTTACTTCAGACCTTCGGGTCCATAGTTAGTAGCTAGATGGCTTCTTCTCTCTTTTTGGATCTCAATACAATGTTCTTCCCCTCTCTCGTGGAGATCTATTTAATCTTCTTTTTGCGGTGTGTTTGTTGAGAACGATGAATTGTGGGTTTACGATCAAGATTATCTATGCGCAATATTTGAATCTTCTCTGAATTCTTTTATGTATGATTGGTTATCTTTGCAAGTCTCTTCGAATTATCCATTTGGTTTGGCCAACTAGATTGGTAGTTCTTGCAATGGGAGAGGTGTTTAGCTTTGGGTTCAATCTTGTGGTGTCCTTTCCCAGTGACAGTAGGGGCAGCAAGGCACATATTGTATTGTTGCCATCGAGGATAACAAGATGGGGTTTTTATCATATTGCATGAATTTATCCCTCTACATCATGTCATCTTGCTTACATGCGTTACTCTGCTTTTCATTAACTTAATACTCTAGATGCATGCCGGATAGCGGTCGATGGGTGGAGTAATAGTAGTAGATGCAAAAGTGAGTCGGTCTACTTGTCTCGGACGTGATGCCTATATACATGATCATACCTAGATATTCTAATAACTATGTTCAATTCTGTCAATTGCTCAACAAAGAATTGCTCACCCACCGTAAAATACTTATGCTCTTGAGAGAAGCCACTAGTGAAATCTATGGCCCCCGGGTCTATTCTCATCATATTAACCTTCCTACGCTTTATTATTGCTTTGCTTTTTTACTTTACCTTTTATTTTACTTTGCATCTTTATACCAAAAATACCAAAAATATTATCTATTATCTCTATCAAATCTCACTTTCGTAAGTAACTGTGAAGGGATTGACAACCCCTAATCGCGTTGGTTGCGTTGAGCTATTTGTTTTGTGTAGGTACGAGGGACTAGCGCGTGGCCTCCTACTGGATTGATACCTTGGTTCTCAAAAACTGAGGGAAATACTTACGCTACTCTGCTGGATCATCCTCTCCTCTTCGGGGAAAACCAACGCAAGCTCAAGATGTATCAAGAAGGATCTCCGGCGCCGTTGCCGGGGAGTCTACGCAAAAGTCAACATACCAAGTACCCACCACAATCCCTTATCTCCCGCATTACATTATTTGCCATTTGCCTCTCGTTTTCCTCTCCCCCACTACACCCTTGCCGTTTTATTCGCCCTCTCTTTTCCATTTGCCTTTCTTTGCGCTTGCTTTTTGTTTGCTCATGTGTTAGTTCGCTTGCTTGTCATTATGGCTAGTCTTATATCTTCTCCATTGTCTCCCGAGAATAAAGTTCTAAATTTTAAGCAAAGGGAGGGAGAAAATCTAAAAGACGCTTGGTATAGAATTTGCAATGCTCAAAATAGATCTACCAGGAAGCAATCTACCTCAGTTCTTCTCCGCAATTTTTATTTAGGTGCCAATCCTTGGTACAGATATATCCTTGATACCATTACCGGAGGGAATTTCTTGGGTAGCCATACTTTTGATTCTTATAATGCTATGATAGATTTATTTGGCTCACCACCTCTTTTGGTTAATGGAACTATGTTAACTTTGGAGCATGTAATGCAAAGACTTGAAATTATTGAAAATAAAGTTGCTACCGTTGAGTTAATTGAAAATCTAGATAAAAGATCCACAATCAAATTACCCAATATGGATCTAAGGTAGGAGTAACTTTGAAAAATATTAAGGAGAAGGAACCCATAGTTAATGAGAAAATAAATCAAGATTCCTCTAGAATTGATAAACTTGAGGGTATCATTACCAACTTGGGAACCGCTTTTTCTCCCTTAAAAATACTCCAAGTCAACCTACTAAAATTGCTAAGCTCATGTATGTTCCTAAGAATAAGGGTGAATCCTCTAGTAAGGAAACCGCGGATCTTAAATCTATAAGTATTCATCCCAATCTTTTTGCTATCATTAAGGAACCATTTGCTACGAATGAATTTTTTGATCTTTTGCCTAAAAATTTGATAATTACTAGAAATAAAGAAATTTCTGAGGAAGGTAGATGCCTCGTTGAAGAATTGCCTACCAAAGATGGCAATACCTAGATCTATCCTTGATTTTATGCCTAGCTAGGGGCGTTAAACGATAGCGCTTGTTGGGAGGCAACCCAATTTTATTTTCAGTTTTTAGTTTTTGTTTCTGTTTAGGAATAAATAATCAATCTACCTTCTATTTAGATGTGGTTTTATGTTTTAATTAGTGTTTGTGCCAAGTTAAACCTATAGGATCTTCTTGGATGATAGTTATTTGATCTTGCTGTAATTTCGAGAAACTTTCGGTTCATGAAAACAATTGTTAAAAATCACTAGAACATGATAAAATAGTGATTCCAATTTATGCTGATCAATAAACAAATTGCCTAGGTCTCCCTATTTTGGCTGAATTTTTGGAGTTCTAGAAGTTTGCGTTAGTTACAGATTACTACAGACTGTTCTGTTTTTGACAGATTCTGTTTTTCGTGTGTTGTTTGCTTGTTTTGATGAATCTATGGCTAGTAAAATAGTTTATAATACATAGAGAAGTTGGAATACATTAGGTTTAACACCAATATAAATAAAGAATGAGTTCATTACAGTACCTTGAAGTGGTCTTTTGTTTTCTTTCGCTAACGGAGCTCATGAGATTTCTGTTGAGTTTTGTGTTACAAGTTTTCAAGTTTTGGGTGAAATCTTTTGATGGATTATGGAACAAGGAGTGGCAAGAGCCTAAGCTTGGGGATGCCCATGGCACCCCCAAGATAATCCAAGGACACTAAAAAGTCAAAGCTTGGGGATGCCCCGGAAGGCGTCCCCTCTTTCGTCCACTTCCATCGGTAACTTTACTTGAGCTATATTTTTATTCACTACATGATATGTGTTTTGCTTGGAGCGTCTTGTATTATTTATGCCTTTGCTTGTTAGTTTACCACAATCATCCTTGCTGTACACACCTTTTGAGAGAGCCATACATGAATTTGAATTTGATAGAATACTCTATGTGCTTCACTTATATCTTTCGAGCTATATAGTTTTGCTCTAGTGCTTCACTTATATTGTTTCTAATATACTTTGTTTTATACGAGCATGGAGCAATCAGAATTGCGAGAGGTATGGGGATCTTTACCCCACTTCTCCACCAGACACTACAAAAAAAAGACACATCCATGACATTTTGGGCCGAACGAAATTTTTTTCTGTCATACATATGACACTTCTATGACAATAATTGTGACAACACCCGGTATCATCATAGATGTGGTGGGCTCCTACTTCTATGACAAAAAATCATGACAGAAAATGGGCTTTTCGACTTGGGTGGGCCGGAGACGCAACTGCATGACATTCCTTGGGCCGTCCATGACGGAAAAAACCGTGGTAGAAGCGAGGGGGAGGAAAATTTCGGGGAGTTGCCGGTTACGGTGGGAGGTCGGGGGCCGAGCGATGCGCATTTCTCTCAGACGTCTGTGGCGTGTGTGCGGCGTTGGCTCTAATCGAACCCGAAGCGAGGCATTGGGCTCTAACTGAACCCGAAAGCGACAGACCGCAGGCTGCGCGTTACTGAACCCGAGCGATCGATCGATGGCTGTTAACTGAACCCGATGGAGCGATTCCTTTGCTACTGCTGCTAACTGAAGCCAATTGATGCTGCCTCTGGGATGAACAGTGAGTGTTGCGGGGGAGTTTGGATGAACAGTGAGCGGTGGCGTTGCCTCTAGATGAACAGGAACCCGTGGTGTGGAGGGCTGGATGAACAGTAGACGGTGGAGGGGTGGCCGTGGAGGGGTGGTTGAACAGGACCCCGTGGTATGGAGGGCTGGATGAACAGTAGATGGTGGAGGGGTACCCGTGGAGGGGTGGTTGAACAGTAGCCGGTGTTATAGCGCGCGGTGGAGGCTGGATGAACAGGAGCCCGTGGAGGCTGGAGGAGGTCGACGGTGGAGATGAACAGTATCCCGTGGAGTCACGTTTTGCGGTATGCCACACCCCTCCCGATGAACAGGACCCTGTTTGACCAGAAGCGCCCAACACAAGTCCGTTGGCCCTGCTTTTGCGGTATGCCACACCCCTCCCGATCAACAGGACCACCGCTTCGACCGTAGGAGGTCCGTTTCCTCCGTTTTGCGGTACGCCACACCCCTCCCGATCAACAGGACCCCCGTTTCGACCGTACGAGGGATGTTTCCTCCATTGTGCGGTACGCCAGGCCTCGTTTCCATCGCCTGTTCCGTCCAAGCTCTCCCGATGAACACGACCACGCATTCCGTTTTGACCCAGCCGGTTGGCTCCCACGCGTTCTGTTGCCTCCGGATGAACACGACACATTCCGTTGCCTCCCCATGAACACGACGCATTTTGTTGCCTCCCCATGAACACGACGCATTTCGTTGCCTCCCCATGAACACGACGATGACGTTGTTTCTCCGTTCCAACCCAGCCATGTACGTATGCGCGAGTAGGCGTTCGAGACCCCGCTTATGTACGACGCGGGTCGTATTTTCTTTCTTGCACCTCGCCGATGTACGTGACGTATACATGCTACATGCGCCGCCTCTACAACGCCCAAGATGTACGTGACACGTCGCGTGACCGTAATGACAACGCCACGCACGCTTCGACTAGGTAGGTCCCGATCGCCGTGCACTTCCTTGCTCGCGAAGATGTAGCTGGTAGGTCCCAGCAATGTGGGGCGAATCATTTTTTGCCCGGACGCACTTCCTTGCGTGCGAAGATGTAGCTGATGGGTCCCAGCAATGGGGCTTAATCGTTTTTGCCCGGACGCACTTCATTGCGTGCGAAGGTGTCGCTGGTGGGTCCCAGCGGTCAGGGGGGGGGGGCGAATCGTTTTGCTTTTTTGCTCCCGGATGCACTTCCTTGCGTGCGAAGATGGGCTGGGTCCCAGCAGTCAGGAGGAAACGTTTTTTTCACGAAATATAGTGGCCCGTCTGGTGGGTCCCAGCTGTCAGGTGGAGGAATCATTATTTTCCACGTAATAAGGAGGCACTTCCTTGCTGCGGCCGTGGACCCAGCTGTCAGCCTCTCCACGTACAGTCCACGTCCGATGGAAGTCGTTCCTTGACCACGTTGACCACGCCGCGCCGAGAGCACCAGGGCGGTGGACGACGGCGAGGCCTAGGAAGGGGACGACGCGGAGCCGGTGAAGACGCCAAAGGCGGAAGCCCACGCGGAGAGGAATACGAGGTTCACTGGTTCGGCTGCGGTGTGGGGTTGCCGTCGCCGGCCGGCCAGCGGTGGGAATAGTAGGTGGTGAGGCCTCCGGTAGCATAGCCGCCACGGGAGGCAGGAGCATGCGGCACGACCGGGCGTTGCTTTGGGCGGCCGGAGCAAGAAGACCAGAGGTTGAAGAAGCACTACGGCCGTTGGATGGACATCGCACGGTCACCGGAGCTAGAATCGTTCATATTGACTAAAGTTGACAAAGGCCCCGCCCCACCAACTTAGTAGGCCCACAAGTCAGCCTCCCACCATGGTGGGTCCCAGCTAGCAAGGGGAGTATTCATTTTTTTGTGCGTAATAAGGAGGCACTTCCGGTCGGTCCGAGCTGACAGCGCGGGGAACGTTTTTTTCACGACATACGCTGGCCCGTCCGGTGGGTCCCAACAGTCAGGGGGGAAACGTTTTTTCACGAAATATGGTGGCCTGGCCCAAAGGGGTCCCTCGCCGTGTGGAGGAATAATTATTTTGCGCGTAATAAGGAGGCACTTCCTTGCGCCGCCTCGACCCGCTTGTCAGCCTCTCCACGTGACAAGATTTCTTCCGATGGAAGTCGGTCGTTTACCATGTTGACCACACCGCGCCGAGAGCACCAGGGCGGTGGTCTGGACGACGACGATGCCTAGGAAGGGGACGACGTGGAGCCGGGGAAGACACAGTAGTGGTAGCCCACGTGGAGAGGAGTACGAGGGTTCACTGGTTCGGCTGCGGCGTGAGGTTGCCGTCACCACAGAATAACAGGGGGTGTGTGTGAGTAGAGGGATACCCTGGGCCAGCGGTGGGAGTAGTAGGGGGCGGTGAGGCCTCCGCAGCATCACAGCCGGCCACGAGAGGCAGGAGCACGCGGCACGACCGGCGCTGCTTTGGGCGGCTGGAGCAAGAAGACCAGAGGTTGAAGAAGCACTATGGCCGTTGGATGGACATCATACGATCCGGAGCTAGAATCATTCATATTCACTAAGTTGACAAAGCGCTCCGTCCCCGTCAACTTAGTTGGCCCACAAGTCATCCTCCCACTATGGTGGGTCCCATCTAGTAGGGTGGGTATTCATTTTTTGTGCGTAATAAGGAGGCACTTCCTTGCGTGCGAAGATATAGCTGGTGGGTCCGACATGTCAGCGGGGGGAACGTTTTTTTCGCGAAATACAGAGGCCCTTCCGGTGGGTCCCAGCTGTCAGGTGGAGGAATCATTATTTTGCGCGTACAGTCCATGGCCGATGGATGTCGTTCATTGACCACGTTGACCAAGCCGCGCCGAGAGCACCATGGCGGTGGACGACGGTGAGACCTAGGAAGGGAACGACACGGAGCCGGGGAAGACTCCGCAATGGTTTCCCACGCGGTGGGGAGTACGAGGGTTTACTGGTCTGGCTGCCGTCGCCGGAAAATAACAGGAGGTGTGGGTGAGTAGAGGAATGGCCTGGTGTCGGTGTCAAAACCGGCGGATCTTGGGTAGGGGGTCCCGAACTGTGCGTCTAGGCGGATGGTAACAGGAGACAAGGGACACGATGTTTTTACCCAGGTTCGGGCCCTCTCGATGGAGGTAATACCCTACTCCTGCTTAATTAATATTCATGATATGGGTAGTACAAGAGTAGATCTACCACGAGATCAGAGAGGCTAAACCCTAGAAGCTAGCCTATGGTATGATTGTTTTTCTATCCTACAGACTAAAACCCTTCGGTTTATATAGACACCGAATAGGGAGTCGGTTACAATGGTAGGAGATCTACATATCCGTATCGCCAAGCTTGCCTTCCACGCCAAGGAAAATCCCATCCGTACACGGGACGAAGTCTTCAATCTTGTATCTTCATAGTCTAGGAGTCCGGCCGAAGATGATAGTTCGGCTATCCGGACACCCCTAGTCCAGACTCCATCAAGAGCCCCGAACCAGGCTTCAATGACGATGAGTCCGGCGCGCATATTGTCTTCGGCATTGCAAGGCGGGTTCCTCCTCCGAATACTTCATAGAAGGTTTTGAACACTAGGATAGTGTCCGGCTCTGCAAAACAAGTTCCACATACAACCGTAGAGAGAATTACTTTTTGCATAGATCTGCTGACGTATTCCGTGGCGTGACATCACACCATGGCTGTGCCTTTATACGAATCGTTTTTACTGTTCCACCTCAGCTCTTTCAGCGAGGCGGTTTCCTTGGCACGTCTTATCAAAGCGTGGATCGTGCCCCCTTATTCTGGGATTCTCATCAATACGGACGTGGGTAACCCAACCGCGCCATTGATTTCGGCGCTTGGGAGATAAGCGAGTTTTATCAGGATGGTGGGGGACGCATAGCTTCGTCTGTCCATATAAGGGGATAAGGATCCACCTTTTCACCTACGCCTTCTTCCTCCTTTGCTCATCCATTTCCGCGCACTCGAGCTCCAGCGCCCAAGTCCGCACATTCCGCCTCAACCTCCTCCAACTATGTCCGGAGCGGGAGGCAGGTGGATGGTATCCTCCGTCACGGAGGGTCAAATAAAAAAGCTGCGGAAGGCCGGATACTTATCCGACGACATCGCACACCGGCTGCCCGACAAGGGGCAGCTCATCCCCACCCCTAGGCCCCATGAGAAGGTGGTGTTCCCCCCCCCCCACTTCCTCCGCGGACTAGGGTTTCCACTCCACCCATTTGTCCGGGGGCTCATGTTCTACTACGGCCTAGATTTCCATGATCTGGCCCCGAATTTCATCCTCAACATCTCGGCATTTATTGTCGTGTGTGAGGCCTTCCTCTGCATCCAACCCCACTTCGGTTTATGGTTGAAGACCTTTAGCGTCAAGCCGAAGATAGTGGGCGGCCGACAATGAGTGCGGAGGCGCTTATGGTGGGCGGGATGCCCAATGTCCTTTGGCTCGAGGCTCCTTCGTGGAGACAATAAAGGGGTGGCAATCGGGGTGGTTCTACATCACCGAGCCGCGCTACTCCAAATGGGTGGCGGCCCCCGAATTCTGATCTGGCTCCCCCACACGGCTCACATCATGGAAAGAGACGGGCCTGACGTGGGGTGATTCGGAAGAGCTGATCGGACTCCAAACCTGTGTCCGAAACCTGGTGGACAAGAAGCTCAAGCTTGTCCACGTAGTCCAGGTTATGTTCATCCACCGGATTCTCCCATGCCAGCAACGGGCCTTTAACTTGTGGGAGTTTGATCCGGCACAACACCGGACCTTAAGCTGGCTCTTCGACACTACGTACGAAGATGCCTGGAAGGTGCTGTTCAAGGGCGCCGAAGCCCCCACATCCTCTAACAAAGATCGCGGGTTCAGCTCGCTGCATCAAGCCAGCGAGGTAAGTTATTTTTCCCTTTATGGGACTCTTTTTTCATAGTTTGACTCTATGCGGGATCTAAAACTCCCTAACCCTTTGACAGGACTGGCTGGTGAAATCCGGACAGATTAACTGTCCGGCCCCTTTGCTAGAAGATCCAGCGGACGCCCGATTGACGGGGCTGCTGGCTCCGGCACCTCACGTGGTGACGGAGAAGAAGGCCAAGAAGGAGGCCATGGGAACTCGAAGGAGCTCCCGACGCCAGGGGCTGTCGGACTCATCGCCCGACGACCCTGAGGCGGAATCCTCCTCTGAGGAAGAGGAGGAAGAAAAAGAAGCCTCTCCCCCAGCGGGGGAAGAGAAGAAGAGGAAAGCCGCCCCAACTGGGGAGGCCGGAGGGTCCAAGAAGGGGAGGACCCTTCCTCCGGACTTCTCAGCCAACGTCGACAACGACGAGGAGGAGTGGCCAACAAGGGCCAAGCCCCTGGCGAGATCGTAAGTGTCCGGATACCCATGGCTTTTTTATCATTGCATAGTGTTCTCTAATGCCGAACAATCATGCAGCCCGCCCAAGGACGAGTTCGCCGCTTCGTCGAGCGGGTCCTTGAGTTCGTCGGAAATGGAGAGTACCTCCCTTCCGGCCGCCTCCTCACCTCACGCCATGGACGATGCGTGGTGGGGCCCCAAGGGGGCCTGGTCGAGAGGAGGTGGCGCAGGAGGCGCCGCAAGGCAGCCTCCCGGACTCCAGGCGCGGGGGGAGCGAGACCCCCAGGGGCTCTAAGCCCGACCCTTGTCCGGACTCCATAACGGAACCTTCAGCGGTTCCGAAGTCCGGCAAGCAGCCCCTTCGTAGGAAGGGTAAGACGCCGGTGTCCTCCGTCCAACCGGAGGCACCGGATAGCTTACTGGAGGCGCTTAACAGCGCCTCCATCGAGGAGGAGCACCGCACTATTATGAGTGGGGTGATCCGGAAAGTTCAGTCCGCCAAGAGCGGGCCGACCGAAGCCTGTACCAGCCTTCTAACAGGCTTTGAGGTAAGTTTAGAATATGTAAAAATATTACCGCATAGACAGTAGCCCCTGATGCTTAGTTCGGTGTTCGGAAAGAAAAGCCGGACTGAGGATCTAAAAAGATATACGCAGGAGTCTAACATAATTATGTCAATATGGGAATGCAGGCTGCCCTGCTGACCTCTGCCGCACTGACTGCGGAGGTCAATGCATTGAAGGAGAGCCTCGAGCGGTCTGAGAACGAGCTCGGCCAAGCCAAGAAGAAGCTCGAGGAAAAAGAAGGTAAGTAATACCTTAGTAAAGAAGTACCTTATAGAAAGGATTCAGTTGCAAAAAATGACAGGAATAACGTGGGTATTGTAGGGGCCACGAACAAGGTGGCGACCCTGAAGGAAGCGGTGTCTGCGGCCGAAAGCAAAGCGGCCGCAGAGCGCACCGAGCGAGAGAAGCAGGAGGAGCGGGTGGCGGAGGTGCGGCAAGAGCTCCAGGCTCTCGTGGAAAAACACGAGAGTTTGGAGCGTGACTCAAAGACTCGAGATTCCGAGCTCGCCTCGGCTCTTGAGAGTGCCAAAGCCGCTAAGGCCAAAGCCCAAAAGTCCCTCCAAGAAATTGAATCATTAAATAAGATAGCGGCGGATAAGGCAGTTATGCAAAGCAAGAATGTAAAAGTCAATTACCTATTACTTACCCGGATTCAGAGCTCTCCAGGAGCATTCACAGATCTGCCCTGTGCGTCTGATGCTGCCGCATTCTACCACGCCCAGGAGGGGAGCTCGACGGAGAAGGTATTCTGGTCTCATTATGCTGAGGCCGGACATCCGGTGCCCCTAAGCGACCAGCTGAAGTAGCTGGTCGAGCTCCACAAGGTCGCCGAACAGGCCATGAAGGGCCTTATTGTTCGGCTGTGGCCATTGGAAGCCATGCCTGGGAGCTACTTTGGGCTGGTGCGGCGGCTGGTGGACGCCTGTCCATGGATTGAAGTCATCAAGCGCTCCGTCTGCATTGAAGGTGCCCGTCGGGCCCTTGCCCGTGCTAAAGTGCATTGGGGCAAGCTGGATGGGGAGAAGCTTGTGACGGACGGGCCACTGAAGGGCAAGGAGTATCGCATACGCCGAAATGTATTATGAGGGCGTCTTGAAGGGTGCTCGCCGTATAAGCGGATGAGTGCTCCAAAGATGTAATTTTGAATAGACTCGCATTTGTTATCCCGTGCGCTGAAAACTTGTTCATATGCGCTAAGCAACGCTTGTTAATTTAAAATATTACCTTCAGTGCCGCTTATCAAAATTGAGAGATGGCAAGTCGTTGGCTTCAGCCCCCATGCCACGAAAGTCTTTGGGGTGTTCGGGATAAACTTGAGCGCTCTTGTTCCCATTCTTGGGTCCATCGAGGGAGGCGCTCAACACAACGAACAAGGCAACCGGACTTATAATGCTTGAACACTCTCACTTAGCCATAGAATTCTATAATTTTAAATTTCGGCGAAGCCCCTAGTATTCGGAAGAATGAGTTCGGGGCGCTATCCACGCCTTGGCCGGACAATGCCGACTCCTCGCTCTAAGCGGCATAAGTCTTTAGGGACCCGAAAGAACCTCTTGAACAGCGACCGGTTCTCGCCCTATCATGACGGTCAGTTTTAGCTTTCTCCACTGAGGTGCTCAACCCAGCTCAACTGGGGCACAATCGCGGTGGTTCTCCCAGCGCTACCTTAGACGATATAACGGAACGTAAGGTACGAAAACATGGGAGCCGGGCAAACCCAACTACTGACCCAAGACATGATTCGGAGCCGATTCATATAATGCTATAAGTTCGGGGTGCCGCACTTGTGAAAGTGTTCAGACTTCTAACACCATATTCTGGGGAACTTAAGCCCCTGGTGTATTGGCTGTACCAAAGTGTACGGGTGCAACATGTCATGAAAGGAACATATATATAAATAAAGAAAGGAATGCAATAATAGGCAAAAGCTATGTATTGTTTATTCAAAAGGGATCGCAACGTAAAGCGTAACGATACAAATAGTGCGATAAGCAAGGGATGGGACTATTTAACATGTCCCCCTCCAGGGGTAATCTGCGGGATGGTATGTAACACAGGTATAATGCTCGAAGTAGAGACCACCTGGACACTCGACGCAGTTTTCTGCTTCCCTGGCTGTTGCATCGTGGAGTTCGGGCGCTAACGCCGGCTGTGGCTTCCGGAGAACAGAGTCCCGAAAGTAAGAGAAAAAAGAATAAAAGAATGACACAATCGGAGCCCACAGTGCGGTTGAGCCGCATTCTGGGCGTGCCGTGGTCGTGCCCCTCCCCTTATGCCCATGGTATCTTCAGAGCGTAGTTATGTACGCCTAGTACTGGCTTCGCAACTTCGCGAGGGCTGGGGTTGGGGACGGATTGCTACGCATGTTCGGATCGTGCCAGGCGGTCTTGTTGTAGGTTACTCCGGGCGCGCTTGACAAAGGTCCGATTGTTTATTGGCGGATGGAGAATTGCCTTAAGAGGTTGTTACGCACTTCGCCGCAAGGGCGGCCGTATGCTCCTCCGTTCGGAGAGAGCGTTCGGTGTTTCCATTGACCGTGATTACGCCTCGAGGGCCTGGCATCTTTAGCTTGAGGTATGCGTAGTGCGGCACCGCATTGAATTTTGCGAATGCTGTTCGTCCGAGTAGTGCGTGATAGCCGCTGCGGAACGAGACTATGTCGAAGATTAACTCTTCGCTTCGGAAATTATCCAGGGATCCGAAGACCACTTCGAGTGTAATCGAGCTCGCATAATTGGCCTCTACACCTGGTATGACGCCTTTAAAGGTCGTCTTTGTGGGTTTAATCCTTGAGGGTCTATGCCCATTTTGGCGACCGTATCCTCGATAAAGCAGGTTCAGTTGCTACCGCCGTCCATCGGGACTACGGTGAGGTGAAATCCGTCAATAATTGGGTCAAGGACCAATGCGGCGAAACCGCCATGACGGATGCTAGTGGGTGGTCCTTCGATCAAAGGTGATCGGACAGGCGGACCATGGGTTGAACTGGGCGATCGGCTCCATCGCGTATACGTCCCTTTAGCGCACGCTTCCGCTCCCTTTGGGTATGTGGGTTGCGTATATCATGTTCACCGTCCGCACTTGTGTGGGAAAGCCCTTCGTCCTCTAGTGTTCGGGCGGTCGGGCTCTTCCTCGTCATCGCTATGCAGCCCCTTGTCGTTGTTTTCGGCGATTAGCTTGCTCGCTTGCTTGAACACCCAACAATCCCTGTTGGTGTGGTTGGTTTTTCAGGGTGCCATGTATCCGCACAAGCGATCGAAAGTATTCGGTCCATGTTGGACGGGCCCCAGGTATTTATTTTGAATGGCTTCTTCCAATCGACCGGGTTTAGAGCCTCTGAATCCGGCATTTATCGCCGTATCTTCGGCATTATCACCGCACGCGGCGTTTATGCTTGTTGCGACGCGACCTGCCATTGCTGTCCTTGGTATCCGAACTATCAGGGTGTTTGGCCAAGTTCTTGCTTCGAGCTAGCCAGCTATCCTCTCCCGCGCAAAAGCGGGTCATGAGTGTGGTAAGGGCTGCCATGGATTTCGGCTTTTCCTGTCCTAGGTGCCAAGCTAGCCACTCGTCGCGGATGTTATGCTTGAAGGCTGCTAGCGCCTCTGCATCCGGACAGTCGACGATCTGATTTTTCTTTGTTAGGAACCGCGTCCAGAATTGTCTGGCCGATTCTTCTGGCTGCTGAATTATATGGCTAAGGTCCTCGGCGTCTGGTGGTCGCACATATGTGCCCTGGAAGTTATCAAGGAATGCGGCTTCCAGGTCCTCCCAACAAATGATTGACTCTGCTGGCAAGCTGTTAAGCCAATGCCGAGCTGGTCCTTTAAGCTTGAGTGGGAGGTATTTGATGGCGTGTAGATCATCACCGCGGGCCATGTGGATATCGAGGAGATAGTCCTTGATCCAGACCGCGGGATCTGTGGTTCCATCGTATGATTCGATGTTTACGGGTTTGAAGCCCTCGGGGATTTGATGATCCATTACTTCATCTGTGAAGCATAGTGGGTGTGCGGCGCCTCTGTATTGGGCTATATCACGACGTAGCTCATATGAGCTTTGTCTATTGTGTTCGGCCCGGCCGGATTTGCTGTATCCGGCGTGACGGTAATCATCCCGTGTCGTGGGGCACCCACGCGATCCGTAGATCGATCTTGGATGCTTTGCCTTATCCTCCAATATATCTCGCAAGTCCGGCGCGTTTTCCCGTGCCTTGGAACTTTTTGAGCGGCGTCGGGGCGTGGCTTGATCGGAGGGCCGAGAGGCCTTCTTCGTCGCTGCCACGGGTGGCCGGTCTGCCATGTCGTGCGCTGGTGACTTGGGTGCTTCCTCCTCTAATCGAGGCAATGGCCTGCATTTGGGGTAGCTTTTGGAGGGGTGTTCAAGTTCATACTCTTCGGCTGCAAGGACTCCAGTCCATCTGTCAGCTAGCAGGTCTTGGTCAGCTCTAAGCTGTTGCTGCTTTTTCTTGAGGCTGCTTGCGGTGGCCATAAGCCTGCGTTTGAAACGCCTGTTCAAGCGGGATCCTCAGCACGACAAATTAAATGCGTCGTCGAGGCTTGCCTCGCCTTCGGAGGGAGGCGCATAATTACCGCCCTCTACCTCTCTTTACGCAGACCGTCGTGCAGACTTGCTTCTCCTCCTCCTGCACCGAGTCCCGCCGAGGGGTTATCTTCAACCTTGTCCGGGTTGTTATTGTCTCCGTGCCGTAATCACCGCTTTTCTTGTGGCGAGATTTAGAGCGGCGCCACGACGTTGGCGCTTGGGCTGTTTCTTGGAGGGGTCATCCTCCGCTGTTCCATCGCCGTTCCCATCTTTTGGGATGTCCACCATGTATATGTCGTATGACGAGGTGGCCTTCCAGTGCCCTGTAGGCGCTGGTTCTAGGTTGTTTCCAGCATCATCGTCCATACCGTCGATGTCTTCGGAGTCGAAGTCGAGGATGTCGGTTAAGTCGTCGACAGTGGCTACAAAGTGGGTGGTGGGTGGGCGTTGAATTTCTTCATCGTCCGCATCCCAACCTTCCTGACCGTAATCCGGCCAAGGCTCTCCGGATAAAGAGAGATACTTTAGTGAATTCAGGATGTCGCCAAAGGGCGAGTGCTGAAAGATGTCCACGTGGTGAACTCCATGACCGGCGCCCAATCGGATTCGACTGGCAGGGGCACAGAGGGTTCGGAGTCCGGCACCTTGGAGTCACGGTTTACACAAAGGACAGGGATGGAGTTCGGCTCAATCGCCGTTGAGATCGTAGCCCCCGAGGCGGTGTTCAACCACTCATCCTCGATTGGGGAAACCGGCTCCGGATTAATGGTCGAAGCGGGCACTGGTACGGCCTCCAGGGCACTGTTCGGCGGCAGAGCTAGATCGTACCCATCGAGACAGTGCGGCGCGCTCGGCTGTGGCTCGAATCCGTCGAAGATCAAGTCTCCGCGGACATCGGCCGTATAGTTCAAGCTTCCAAATCTGACCTGATGGCTAGGGGCATAGCTTTCGATCTGCTCCAGATGGCCAAGCGAATTGGCCCGCAGTGCAAATCCGCCGAATACGAAGATTTGTCCGGGGAGAAAAGTCTCACCCTGGACTGCGTCGTTGTTGATGATCGAAGGAGCCATCGGGCCTATCGGACGGCTACAGAGGAACTCTCAATGAAAGCACCAATGTCGGTGTCAAACCGGCGGATCTCGGGTAGGGGGTCCCGAACTGCGTCTAGGCGGATGGTAACAGGGAGAGAAGGGACACGATGTTTTTACCTGTGTTCGGGCCCTCTCGATGGAGGTAATACCCTACTCTTTCTTGATTAATATTGATGATATGGGTAGTACAAGAGTAGATCTACCACGAGATCAGAGAGGCTAAACCCTAGCAGCTAGCCTATGGTATGATTGTTGTTCTGTCCTACGGACTAAAACCCTTCGGTTTATATAGACACCGAATAGGATTAGGGTTACACAGAGTCGGTTACAATGGTAGGAGATCTACATATCCGTATTGCCAAGCTTGCCTTCCACGCCAAGGAAAGTCCCATCCGGACACGGGACGAAGTCTTCAATCTTGTATCTTCATAGTCTTAATTTAAATTCAATGAAATTTTACCCGCACAAAAACAATGAAATTTAAAATATCAAAATCCGAAAGAAAACATTATTTGGGAACTAATTGCATGTTTGCTATATTTTTTTCATTTTACAGCCCATTTATTATTACTTATAGCCCATTTCATATTACTTATAGCCCATTTATTATTACTTATAGCCCATTTCTTATTACTTATAGCCCATTTTCTGGGCAAAATGCATCCCTCCTCGTCTTGAAAGATTTCCGGCCCAGCAGGGCATAGAAAAGCAAGTAGGCCTATTTTGGTTATACGCAAAAAGCAAAATAGATGGCTAGCCATTTTTCGTAAAGGAAAAAAAAACAAACTAGGCTGGTCATGTGCTAAACATATGAAATAAAAGCACTGGGCTAGACGGGACACGGCCCCAAGACAACCCAGCTTGATACCCTTCTCCCTCCGAAAAAACAAAATTATCGCAGCGTCTTCTTTGGGTCCCTACTATCATCCTCACCATGTACAGTCATCTCCTTATTCCTCTCGGTTGTTGACCATGTTGACAACACGGAGGGCAGGCCTTGTGGCCACAGCGAACCAAGGCGGAGGACGACGGTGAGGCCTCGGATGGGAACGAACAAGAGCCGGGGAAGATCACAGCCAGCCGTGGGAGGCGGGAGCAGGCGGTCCCGCCGGCGCTGGTTTGGCTTTGGCGGCTTGAGGAAGAAGAGACTGAAGAAACACGATAGACGTTGAATGTCAATCGAATGGTCAAGGTTGGCACAATCGTTTTTTGACTAAGCGGACACCAAGTAGCATACTTTTTTATATATATGAAGAAAACTGCGAGGAAAATGCGTTCGTCTGCCGTCCTCCTCACAGGGAAAGTTCGCCACATAAGTGACTAGCACCCTTGGTTTTCAACCGAGAGGTCTTGGGTTCGAGTCCGAGGAACTCTCAATTTTGTCCTCCTTCCTTCCTCGCAAAAAAATGGAAAGAAAATCAAAGACTTGGGAAGGCGTACAGAACAAGCTAGTGTACCAGTAAAGAGACGTTGCCGAGTTTTAGAAAAAAGAAAGACGTGCTCCTGTAGCTGGTTCGAATCCAAACCTAGACTATGACTATATATGGTGCTATGCTACTCTGCAAGTAATGAAACTGACATATCCAACGTTCGCTTCTCCTCTTCTCTACTTACTCTGCCTAGCATCAGAAGCTCTGGCCGCAGCAACCATGTCCGCTGGCTGCTTGTCCACCTGCTCTTCAGCAGGCAACAACCAGATATGCGCCAAGTCGCCACCCGTACCATCGCCTGTGGGTCTCATCACACCCCCGCCGGCACGCGCACCACAGCCGATTGCTCATCGCAACCCGCTGCCGTTGGTGTGGTGCCACCGCTGTAAATCACGCAGAGTCATCCGTCGCGTCTCAACCACAATCCGCAACCCTGGCCGAGTCTTCTACAAATGCCCGAATCATGGGGTAATAATATGTTTAAGTGTTGTTCTGCTGCTTTCAGTTGCTAATTTTTTTAATAGTTTGGTTGATGATCTTCCAATTTGATTCGAGCTGAAAAGGGAAGATTCGTGTGATTTGTATTTCTAGGAAGTTGCTGATGTGGGGGAATGCAACTGCGCTGATTATTTGGTTAGCCGAGGAGTCCCAATACCAGCAGGTTGGGGTGTTGGACAAGTAACTGAAGGAATGACAGAAGAGGAAGATGCAGAGCAGAAGGTTAAAGATGCAGTTCCTCTGATCATGGCGCAAGCAACAATTACGCTGAACGGCCTTTACAGCAGAATGAGGAGATGAAAGAGCTTGTGAAGATAATGGGCAAAATCGATGTGCTCAGAGGGATGATTGTCTCTTTATTTACAAAGGTATGTAGCACTTTTCGTGATGTATTAAATTAGCTACGACATGAGCACTTTGTCAAACTAGTAATGAATGAAACCTGTAGCAGTGTCGGGCGTAGTGTTGTGAACATCTAATGATTTCTATTAACGGAAATCAGGGGTATCCCCTTTGCTCATATAAATAAATAAATAGCAGAGGCCCTGTCGGGTCAGCTTTGTTCTCATTCAAGACGCCGAGCAAATTGCAGTCCAACAGCAAACTATGTCATCAAATTCAAGTTTCACAGCCAAATATGAGTACAACTAAACAGCAATGTCATCATGTTTTAGTTGTCATACAATCACCAAACACAAATCAGCATACATAACAAGTGATGTTCTCACAGCAAAATACTAAACAACATGGTCATCAGGTTCCAGTTGTCATAGGAAACACAATTTCACATAGTAGATAAAAAACTTCTTCTGACAGGCAAATACGACAAAAGCAATGTAATCATCATCCGCAGCAGCAGCGTCAACATCTTCGCCATGTGTATCAGTCTGAATCGTAATTCCCCACGGTGTCATCTTCTTCTTCGTCCTCAACGTCCTCGAATGTTGGCTTCTTCTTGATCAACTCTTGTATGTCCACAGCACGACATGCAATCTTTTCGCCGGCGTCATTGACGTGATGGTTCTCAAAGATATTAGGAACATTTGTGTTATCTTGTACATCAGGAGCAGTGTAAGCATCATCTTGTTGTGCAAGTTCATTAAACGAATTCCTCTGCTCAAACCTTTGCAATACTCTCCAGTCATCGCTACGTGTAAATGTGTCTTCCAAGAAAAATATATGTGTTGCTGTCTTCCAAGAAAAACACTGTTGGAACGGGATTGTTGAATGAGAAATGATGCATCGGAACAAATGAAATATTTGAATGAGGTGACAGCCTCGAATTAATTAAAACACAGACGAATCTCCTGATATGTCTTCCGAACTCCAGAATGATAAACTGGCGAGAGGCGAATGAGCAAAGAGAACACTTCGAAGGAAAAGAATATGATTAACCCGAAAAAAAAACTTGAATTGAGTGCACCGGAAAAAGAAAGGGATGAAGAATGACGAACAAGACGAGAATTCACCGGTTGAAATAATTGAGGGAAGACTGAAGAGGCTCCACACGAATGAAATTGACGGTCGAAACAGACTCAAACTCCGGGAAGAAAAAGGGTGGGAGGGCGGGAAAACAAAGACAACTTGGAAGGGGAACCGATGAATATCTTGAAGAGAACACCGGTGGAAATCATTGAGGAGAGAGAGCAGAACTTCGCACGAGTAGGATGGATACTCGATTACGGACTCCGGCTTCGAGAAGAAGAAGGGGTGGGCGGGTGGGAAAAGAAAACAACTGAGGATTGAACTTAGCAAAGATGAAGATGGTCGAGTCGACTTGACGAGAAATGCACCGGACAAAAGAGGATGGACAACTCACGAAACTAACCACGTGATACTAAAGAAAAATTTGAAGGGGAAGAGGAGTAATTCAAAACACCTACGTCAAGATTCCTCACCAGAGCGACGAAGGGGCAGAGGAGTAAAAGAATTCCTACTCTCCGATATAACTAGACTCAGAAAACAGTTTTCTTCTAGACTCAACAACGGCCAAACTACACGATCAATCAAGGGGGCTCCTAAGGTCGGTCGAGGCTCTGATACCAACTTGTCATGCCCAATATGCGACCCTATCCAAAAGGAACTCGAAGGTCCCACCAAGGATAGACCCGCATATTGAAACACTTTTGCAAGGTGGATATCATTACATCAACATTACATAATAGATGGGGATACATCCAATACATACCATGTCACATGAATACAACAACATCATATACAAGATCAACATCCGACTACGGATGAAACATAAACAGAAACTCAAACGACATCCACCACGCTAGCCCGGCTGCCGACCTGGAACCTATCCCACGATCGAAGAAGAAGGAAGAAGAACTCCAACACAAGTAAACATCGCTCTCACGTCATGATCATCGCATAACATGTACACCTGCAACCGGTGGTGTAGTAATCTGTGAGCCACGAGGACTCAGCAATCCCATTACCATGGGTATCAAGACTAGCAAAGCTTAAAGGGAAAGGAAGGGATAAAGTGGTGAGGTTGCAGCAGCGACTAAGCATGATATGGTGGCTAACATACGCAAATGAGAGCGAGAAGAGAAACAAAGGAACGGTCGTCAACTAGTAATGATCAAGAAGTGATCCTGAACTCCTACTTACGCCAGACATAACCCAAGAACCGTGTTCTCCTCTCGATCCACCCCGAAAAGAGACACTCACGGTTATGCACATGGTTGGTGTATTTTAGAAGAGTTTGCTTCAATTTTACTACAACCGGATATTAACAAATTCCCATCTGACACATAACCGCGTGCACGGCTCTCAAAAGTTTATACCTGCAGGGTGTCCCAACTTAGCCCATTATAAGCTCTCGCGATCAACGAAGGATATTCCTTCTCCCGGAAGACCCGATCAGTCTCGGAATCCTGGCTACAAGACATTTCGACAGCAATAAAACAAGACCACCAAAGCCGCCGATGCGCCGACAATCCCGATAGGAGCTGCCCATATCTCGTTCTCGAGGCAACACGGATGAGACATCCTACGAGTAAAACCAAACCCGAAGTTTCCCGAGGGGCCCCGCAGTCTACTCGGTTCGGGCCAACACTTGGACAAGCATTGGCCCGGGGGGGGGGGGGCTAAATAAAGATGACCCTTGGGTTAATTACTCCCAAGGGAAATAGGTGGTGGTGAGGCAAATGGTAAAACCAAGGTTGGGCCTTCTTTGGAGGAGTCTTATTCAAAGCGAACTGTCAAGGGGTCCCATAAATCACCCGACCGCGTTAGGGACGCAAAATCCGGGAACATAATACCGATATGACGGAAACTAGGGCAGCAAGAGTGGAACAAAACACCAGGCATAAGGCCGAGCCTTCCACCCTTTACCAAGTATATAGATGCATTAATAATATAAGAGATATTGTGATATCCCAACCAAAATCCTGTCCACCATGGAGAAATCTTCAACTTCACCTGCAGCTAGCAACGCTATAGGAGGGGCTGAGCAAAAGCGGTAACATAGCCAAGCAACGGTTTGCATAGGAAAGGTGTCAAAGGTTAGAGGTTCATGGCAATATGGGAGGCTCGATAAACAGGTAATAGGTAGCGCAGCAAAGCGATAGAACGAAGCAACTAGCATAGCAACGATAGTAGTGAGATCCAGGGTAGCGGTCATCTTGCCTGAAATCCCGCAAGGAAGAAGAACGAGTCCATGAAGAAGATGAAGCCACGAAGACGAACCATGCGTAGACGAACGAATCCTCACGATCGCAACGAAACGGGAACTAACAAGAAGAAGCAGACATCATAGTAAACACTCCACACATGACCAAAGCATGATGCATAAACAAGCATGATGCATGACAAGTCTACATGAAGCTACTCATTGCAAAATATGATGCAAACAAGAACAACACATCAAAGCAAGTTTAAACGAGGCCGGAAACAACAATAACAATTCCGGTAAGTCCTCATATGCAAATTTCGAAATTGGTCCAGATCTGAATAAACCTTATGTTCAAGTTGTCAAACAGCAAGTTAAGATGCACCACGATGATCTACACGAAATTCTAGTCAAGTTACATATAAAGTTCGTTTAATTCGGAGCTACGGCCTAGAAGATATGAGCAAAACAAGTTAAACATGGCATTGATGCAAAATGCATCCAAACATCAAGCAAACACCTCAAAACAAGGATGCAACATGATAATATGAAACTACATGCAAAATCAAGCAAGTTTCATATAGAGCACACTCAAAACGGGGCAACGGTTCAACACATACACACTACTAGTTATAGCAACAATCTGTCCAAAACAGCAACTAGGCATATTGCAAGCATCAAAACAATATGCTACAGCATCTCAACGTAATAACAAAAGGCATGGGAATGATGTACAGGTAAAACATTACAAAACATGAACACTGAGCTATCTCCAGAAATCACTAGAACATGCTCAAACACACATGGCAAAATTGCAAATAATAACAGTTTCAGGCTGTGCAGAAATAACATCAGGTTGCAATGTTTAGACCTATCAAACAACATGCTACAGGAACTTATCATGGCAAACAAAGACATGGAATGAATCTACTAAATGCATAGATCAAATGTCCTTTAGTGACCATGAGTCAAAAAGGATCAGAAAAATATGATGGCACCCATGTAAACATGGCAAACTATATTACAGATTTAAACATGGCAGGAACAACAATAACTAGGCATGTAGGTGAGCTGGAACCACTCACCACAGAGCAATAAATGGCATGACAAAGGACCCAACAGTAAGAATACATGTTTATGAAGCTAAACATGGCAAGATCAAGTTCATAGGGTGCATGGATCACTAACAACAATCATGGCAACATTGAACTTAATGTTAACACGCTGACATCAACATTATTTAGCAAGTTGAGAGTAAGATTACAACAAGTTTCAGCAGGCTATAATTGCAACCATGGGCATGGATGGATATAGCATGACATGTATATCAAAACATCCTTAGTGAACAGCTCCAGATTATGCACAAAATGACTTGTAGAAGCAGGTTAACATAGCATCATGATATAGCAGATTCAGACTAGCAAAACAGTAACAGCAAGTACCCTACTTAGCAAGCTTGATGCACTCACTACAGAACCCAAAAAAATACATGGATGGCACCACTATGAAGATGGCATGACATAGATCAAAATCATGTAGAGCTAATTCTCATAAGATGCACACATCAAATGCAACAAAAATGACAAATCATCAAGTTATAATAGTTTCAGCAGATTAACATCATATAGCACTCTTGCAACGATGATTCATGCATCAAGATTAACTCAAATGAACATGGCACAAAGTAATGGAATGTAGAGAATCTCACAAAAAACATTTTGACATATTACACGCACGAAACGGATCAGTATGCAGAGAGTTATGGCATGATGAACATGACAATATAATGCAAAAATATACTGGACTTGGGCGTTTTCAAAGGGGGGGAAAGTCAACCTCAAGATCCAGATCCGGGCACGGAGTGGATGTGGTGGCCGGGGCAGGGAAGGTCGCCGGAGGCCGGGAGGGGGCGGATCCGGCCGGAGGGAGGCCGAGGCGGCGGAGCTCGAGGGCGGCGCTGGAGGCGCGGCCCGGCTGGCGGTGGTTTCCGGTGGCGCCGGCCGGACGGCGGCGGAAACCGGTGAGGCAGCGCCGGAGGCGGAAGGAGGCGCTGGCGACGTGGCGGGCGGTGCGGCCGGGCGGCGAACGACGGCGGGCAAAGGCGCGGCCAAGCGGGCGCGGGCCGGATGAGCGGGCGGGCCGCGCTACGATCGAAAGCGGCCGGGCGGCGGCCGGGCGGCGGGAGTGCCACGTGGCGCTCCCTGGTTCGCTGGTGGCGGCGGCTGGACGTGTCCGGCACGGACGGACATGTCCGGCGCGGCGCGGAGGGAAAAAGCTAGGGTTTCGGGGGGTTTGGACTGCGGAATTTTCGGGGGGAGGGCATATATATAGGTAGAGGGAGCTAGGAGAGTCCAAATGAGGTGCGGTTTTCGCCCACACGATCGTGATCGAACGACTGAGAGCATGGAGGGGAGTTAGATGGGTTTTGGGCCAGTTTGAAAGGGGTGTTGGGCTGCACACAAAAGAGGCTTTTGCGGTTACCCGGTTAACCGTTGGAGTACCAAACGACCTCCAAATGGCACGAAACTTGACAGGCGGTCTACCGGTGGTATACCAAGGCCGCTTGACAAACCTCGGTCCATTCCGAGACCGTTTAACACCCGCACACGAAAAAGAGGCAAAAGGGGGGCGCCGGAGACATAGGGGTGCCGGATTGCAAAAGCGGATAACGGGAAAATGCTCGGATGCATGAGACGAACACGTATGCCAATGCGATGCACATGATGACATGATATAAAATGCAGATGATGACATGGCAAAATGCAACACGCAAGCACATGACATGGCAACGACGGCGAATAACTGAAGGACACCTGGCGCATCGAATCCGGGGCGTTACAACTTACTTAATATAAGGTTGTATCTCAGGACAGTTATTCAACACATACCAAACCATTTTGTCCAAATCTTTAGGTTTGTCCTCTTGTCGACTCTTCCCTGTAACTCGAACAGAATAATCGAAAACATTGAGCCCGGGATTGTCTTCACCCACCTCTTTGCTAAGCTGATCAGCTGTTTCAATGTATTTTGAGAAGAATGTCAACGCTTCTGTAGCAATGTAGGCCTCTGCAATGGAACCCTCGGGTCTAGCTCTGTTCCTAACATAGCCCTTGAAAGTGCCTAGCCGCCTTTCAATAGGGTACATCCAGCCATCTTGTCTTTGGACCTCTAAGTAGTGCCTCATCGTAGATGAACAGCCAAATGCACCATCACATCAAAGAAGGCTGGAGGATATATCTTCTCAAGGTCGCATAGGATAGTTGGTATCTTGTCTCTAAGACGGCTCCAAAGCATCTATCCCGATATTTCTCTGCAGAGTTCCTCAAGAATTGTCCCAACTCTCCAACTGCTCTGTATAAGCTGTATGCCCAATCCTCTAAGGATAACAGGTAAAACCCTTTGAAGTAGGACGTGGCAGTCATGAGTTTTCAACCCTTGTACCTTGTTTCCATCTGCAGACCGACTCTCCTTTCAGGGTTGGAAGCAAATCCATGTGGGAATCTCACACGTGATAGGACCTCGCAGAATTCTTTTCTTTTTACCTCGTCCAAGACGTACACAGCTGGGGCCATATCCCGTGGTTTACCTTCATCTTGCACCGCAAATCCTTTACGATACCCAGTGTGTCAAATCAATCCTAGATTTTAAGGTATCTTCGTCTTGCCTTCAATGTTAAGAAGTGTGCCGATAATGCTTGTCACATATATTTTTCTCGATGTGCATCACATCAAGATTATGCCGCAGATCCAAATCTTTCCAATACTCCAAGTCCCACAAAGTGGACTGCGGGTAAATAATAATCTCTCTTCTACCGTGCCATGCTTCCTTTTCCGCTACCATTACCGGGATGGTTTCACGGTGTAATATACTGACCTTCTCTAATTCCACTTGCAACTCATCGGTGGTGAGCCTCTTTGGCGCATCCACGGTTTTCATGCTTTGCATTGAACACATGTCTTCGGTATTTTCTAGGATGCGGCTTGTCCTTGGCAAGGAAGCAGCGGTGTCCAATGTAACAGATCTTGCTAAGTATTGCGTATGATAGCGGATTCCTGTCTGTGAACACATGCATTGTAACCATGTGTCGCTCGCACGACATAGTGCCCAAAGCCGGATAATCATGGATGCACCAAATTACAACAAGACGCAGAAAGAAATCAGCTGGTGGGCTGCTATATAGGTCTCAGTGAGAACACCCTTCCATAGCTGTTGAAGTTCCTCCACAAGAGGCTCCATGAACAAATCAAAATCCTTTCCGGGACTTTTTGGACTGGGATGAGCAAGGCCATCATGTAGTTTGATTCTTTGGTGCAGACATTTGGAGGCATGTTGTAAGGATAACAAGCATCGGCCACATGCTATATGTGGCGCCTTGAGTGGCCAAATGGGTTAAATCCATCTGAAGCTAAGCCAAGTCTAATGTTTCTCGGGTCATGACAAACTCTTTGTGTTTATCATTGAAGCTTTTCCACTCACTACATGAGATGGATGGCTCATTACATTCGATCTCTGTACTCCTGGTTCCTAGAATGCCACAGTACATCCTCTCTTGTTTCAGCATCATGAAACAACCTCTGCAATCTTGGTGTAATTGGAAAATGTCTCAGAACATTATGAGGAACCCTCTTCACAACATCACCATCTTTCCATCTTGATGATTTGCATTTGGGCATTCACTTAAGTTGGCATAATCCTTCCAGAACAGAACACAATTATTCTTACAAACATGGATCATATCATATCCAATTCCAATTGCCTGAAGGAAATTCTTCATTTCTTGTAGGTGTGTGGCAGCTCGGGCATTGTCACAGGAAAGATTTGCGGAAAGCAGCCAACATCACATTGAATGATTTGTTGGTCATCCGCTCAGATGTCTTCACCTAAAGAAAGGTGACCATAGCTGAGAATACTGATAGCTTATTTCCTGGGGTGACAGCAACGTTAAATTGTTCCAACATGCGGGCCCATCATTTTTCTTCTGCAGGTGAAAGTTCATGGAATGCACGAGCATTTCGTAGCATTGTTTCAATGTTGGTCAAACTCACTGGCTCCGTCACCACCACCTCCTCCTCCTCTTCCACCTGAGCATCAGGCAGATCAAGATGGTGATCTGCTGCTTCCACGTAGTCAATAACATTGACGTTCACAGATTCACCATGATGAACCCACTTAGTATATGTGACCGACATCCCATACAAGTGTAGACGATTTTGCAGATTGATCGGGGTCTTGTAACTGAATTCATACAACTGCTACGGGCAGAGCACATCTGATTTCGGACCACCGTACTCAGCTCTGATAAAGTTCATGAAGTTTTCAACCCCCTCGACACATGCAGCGCAGAATCTTCGAGCAGAAGTTATCCAAGTCCTGCCCATCTATTAGACATACAAATTAGTTCTTCTACTAGATATTACAGGAAAAACATATATGCTTTTTTTATGAAGTCCAGAAAAAAAATACCAGGGTCGATGTCTAAAGCTATGGCAAGATATTTGGACGAGCAGATCTAAGTAACGAAATATATGTAAAGCTAATTCAGCAAACATATTTGAGTGCTAAATTATGGCAGGCTGTTTCAGCAGTCAATGAGGCCGAGCACACAACCATCAAACTATCGAAGGCCATCGCAGCAACAAAGATCGAGCATAAAACGGTGTAGAGCTATTTCACCTAACTGATTGGCTACTAGACCATGGCAATCTACGTCACAGTAAATATATGGCAGGATATTTTAGCAACTAATCGGCCTTGGCATGCCATCTCAGCTAAGAAGATTGAGTGCATAACAGGGCAAGGAAGCTTCTTAAGTAGAGCATATTGACAGTAAACTACTTCGGCAAACAGTGAGATTAATAGCGTCTATCAGCTAACATTCAGCGCTACACCAACATGAACGGGGCCTCAGTCTAGAATGCGCGTACCGTGGGAGAAGCTGACCGCCGTGCGTCTCCACATGAACGTCGCCAGCGGTGGCGGCGCTGACCACCGTGCGCCTCCACAAGAACATATCCAGAGGTGGCGGCGCGGCTAGAGGACGGCAGTCTACGAGAGCGTACTGTGGGAGCGAGAGGATGGTCGTGCGTCCCCTCGACGAACCGTGGCGCCAACATATCGGTGCGGCGGGGAGGGCGGCTTTGGCGGAGCGAATGGAGTGGAGGGGGGGGGGGTGAGGGAGTCCTTGACTAGGGGGTGTCCGGATGGCCGAACTATCATCTTTGGCCGGACTCCTAGACTATGAAGATACAAGATTGAAGACTTCGTCCCGGGTCCGAATAGGACTTTCCTTGGCGTGGAAGGCAAGCTTGGCGATACGGATATGTAGATCTCCTACCATTGTAACTGACTCTGTGTAACCCTAACCCTATTTGGTGTCTATATAAACCGAAGGGTTTTAGTCAATAGGACAGAACAACAATCATACCATAGGGTAGCTTCTAGGGTTTAGCCTCTCTGATCTCGTGGTAGATATACTCTTGTACTACCCATATCATCAATATTAATCAAGCAGGAGTAGGGTATTACCTCCATCGAGAGGGCCCGAACCTGGGTAAAAACATTGTGTCCCTTGTCTCCTGTTACCATCCGCCTAGAAGCATAGTTCGGGACCCCATACCCGAGATCCGCCGGTTTTGACACCGACATTGGTGCTTTCATTGAGAGTTCCTCTGTGTCGTCACCGATAGGCCCGATGGCTCCTTCGATCATCAACAACGATGCGGTCCAGGGTATGACTTTTCTCCCCGGACAGATCTAAATATTCGGCGGCTTTGCACTACGGGCCAATTAAGCAGCCATCCGGAGCAGATCGAAAGCTACGCCCCTGGCCATCAGGTCAGGTTTGGAAGATTTAAACTACGGCCGACATCCGCGGAGACTTGATCTTGACGGATTCGAGCCGCAGCAGCAGCGCCGCACTATCTCGATGGGCATGATCTAACTCTGCCGCGAGCGGTGTCGGAGGCCGCACTAGTGTCCGCTCCGACCATTGATTCGAGTCGATCTCGCCGATCGAGGATGGTTGGTTGGACACCACCTCGGGGCTGAAATCTCACGGCGATCAGGCGAACACCATCCCTGTCCGTCGCGAAGCTTCGTGACTCCAGTGCGGACTCCTCTCCGGACTCCGAACCTTCAGCGCCCTGCGGTCGAATCCGATTGGGCGCCGGTTATGGAATTCACTGCCGCGGACATCTTTCAGCACTCGCCTTTTGGCGATATCCTGAACTCACTAAAGTCTCTCTATTTATCAGGAGAGCCCTGGCCGGACTACGGTTAGGAAGGTTGGGATTCAGACGACGAGAAAATTCAACACCCACCCACCACCCACTTCGTAGCCACTGTCGATGATTTAACCGACATGCTCGACTTCGACTCCGAAGACATCGACGGTATGGACGACGATGTCAGACGACTCAAGAACCAGCGCCTACAGAGACGCTGGAAGGCCACCACAACTCACGATGTGTGCATGGTGGATACACCCAAGGGAAGCGATAGCGAGGAGCAACGGGACACTGCGAAAAGTAATCCTACTGGAAAGCAGTCAAAACGGCGACTAAGCGCCGCTCAAAACCCCACCTCGACAAAGACAGCGCCCACACAGACCCAGCCATAGAGCAGGGCGAGCCGGCCGACGACGAACATGCCATGGAGGAACCATCCGAACAGGATAACTTGGATAAACAACCCGTCCCCGGCAGCGGCAATGATCCGGACAATTTCTCGCCGGACATATCATTGGAGCAGAAGAACCTCCACAGAGAGCTCGTCGCCACCGCACGTAGCCTAAAAAAGCAGAAACGGAAGCTCAAAACAGCGGAAGACGCACTCCGAATGAGATGGAGCAAAGTACTCAACACCGCAGACAAATTTGGCGATAGCCGCCGAACAAAGAGCTACCCAAAGCGCAAACTACTGCCCGAATTCGACGAGGAGGCCGTAGAGCCCCCACGATCAAAGAACAAAGAGGCCGCCCGGCCGGATAGACGACCACGTGGCAAACATAGAGCGGCAAGCGGCGCCGCACACAAGCCGGCACGCGATTCGCATAAGGAACCGCACCAAAAGAATGGCCCAGTCAGGTCTATCTACGGGCCAAGAAAGCAAGCTCTAGAAAGCAACACAATGTGTCGAGTATTCGAACACCACGGCACACTCAAATACAGGGCACCGCACATCCCTATGTTTCACCGATGAGGTGCCGGATCCGCAATTTCGGTGGATTCAAACCCGTAAACATAGAGGCATACGACGGAACAACAGACCACGGAGTGCGGATCGAGGATTACATCCTGCACATACACATGGCGGAGGAGATGACCTCCACGCCATAAAATACTTACCCCTGAAACTCAAAGGCCAGCTCGGCATTGGCTTAAAAGCCTTCCCGAAAACACCATTGGAAGTTGGGAAGAGCTCAAGGATGCGTTTCGGGCAAATTTTCAGGGGACCTATGTCCGCCCTCCGGATGCAGACGATCTAAGTCACATAACTCAACAGCCCGGAGAGTCAGCCCAGAAATTCTGGAACAGGTTCCTTACCAAAAAGAACAAAATAGTCGACTTTCCGGACGCCGAAGCCTTAGCAGCCTTCAAACACAATGTTCGAGACGAATGGCTCGCCAGACACCTCGGTCAAGAAAAGCCGAGAACAATGGCCGCATTAACAAGCCTCATGACCCGCTTTTGCGCGGGAGAGGATAGCTGGCTAGCAAGATGCAGCACCAGCGACCCAAGTACATCCGAGGTCAGGGATGGAAATGGGAAACCACGGCCTTAACAAGGACCAGCGCCGGACCAGGGGAAACAGTCCGAAGAGCGCGACAGTCAATGCCGGATTGAAAAGCTCTCGGCAGAACAATAAAAAACTGCACCTTAAGGATAATAGCCACGAGCTATCCAACCTAAACAAAATCTTGGACAAGATATGCCAAATCCACAGTACTTCCGGGAAGCCTGCAAACCATACCCACAGAGATTGTTGGGTCTTCAAGCAGTCCGGCAGACTCATCGCCGAACACAAGGGGCTCGACACACCAAGTGAAGATGATGATGAACCCCACAAGCAGAGCACCGGAAAACAAAAGAATTTCCCACAAGAGGTTAAAACAGTAAACTCACTTCACGTGATAACGGCGCCCACTAAAATGCGCGCCGCATAGACTACCCTAGCGGAGTACCAACACTGGTTGTCAAAACCAATCACCTTCGACCATCAGGACTACTCCGACAGTATCCGGAACGCAGGATGGACTGCCTTGATATTAGATCCTATAATCGACGGATTCCAATTTACACAAGTCCTCATGGACGGCGGCAGTGACATAAACCTGATATATCAGGACACAATCCGCAGGATGGGGATAGACCCAACCAAAATTAGCCATAGCAACACTTCCTTTAAAGGAATAATGCCGGGCACATATGCCCATTGTACGGGCTCCCTAACATTAGAAGTTATGTTCGGTTCATCCGACAACTTCTGTCGCGAAAAGTTAGTCTTCCATGTCGCCCCATTTAAAAGTAGCCATCAAGCACTATTGGGACGCGAAGCTTTCGCCCGCTTTAACGCAATTCCACATTATGCATCTCTTACACTTAAAATGCCCGGTCCACGAGGCATCATCTCATTAAACGGAAACTCCGAGTATTCTTTGAATACGGAAAAATGTGAGACTACCTTAACAGCCTCACACTAATACGGCTTTGCTGATCAAAGCATCTAAAGTAGGTCGTTCAGACCCCGGACACGGTTAGGCAAGTCCGGCTTAAATAAACAAGGGGCGTACTAGCCGCGTAACCCCTTACAAGGGGCTCCACGCATGTACAACAAGAGACAATAAAGCTCAATTTTATTCATTTTTTGAATCGTACTCTGTTTATTTCAAATTACATTTTTTGCACGATCTTTTTTCAACTAAGTTCCTCTCTTTTACAGATGAACGCCGTGCTATACCCGTCCAGGATCGACACAACGGAGACACAGCGCAGAGCGTGCAGCGAGGACCCGTTGCAAGGATTCTTTTTAGATTAAGACCCTGCGTAAACCTTTTTCACTGTCTCTTGTTGTTACTCATCCCCCGATCTCTTATTATAACCGAGGAGGAGGCTGGCGTTTTGGCATCGGCCGCGTTAGAAGTTTGCACGTACCTGGACACCAGGGGCTTGTTACCAAGGGCATTGTTCGGCCCCCTTTATAAAAGACCGAATACCTTAGGGAGTGTTCGGCGTCTCGAGTTAGGCCTTATATGCATCAGCTCCGAATCATGTCTTTGGTCAAATGTTGGGTTTGCGGCTCACGTGTTTTGCTGCCTTACGTTCCGTTCTATCGGCTAACGCGGCACCGGAGAACTATCTGCGATTGTGCCCGGCTCGCCAAAGAGCACCTCGAGAGAAAGCCGAAAACTGACTGTCATGATATAGCGAGAGACTGGTCAACCACTCGATGACCCACAGGAATGTTTAGAATTCCTCCGCATTAACGAAGGACCGTTTCCCGGTCAGGCAAATGCGCACCCCGAATTCGGGAGAGTGCGGTGCCTCCAGGGGCTATATAGTAGCCCCACCATCGAACTCCTATGGCTAAGTGAAAGTGATAAAGCATTATAGTCCGGTTGCCTAGTTTGCTACGCTACCACCTCCTTAATAGGACCAAGGCGTTGGATTAAGTGTGAAAAAAGCGCCTTCTTTGCAAACACCCCGCACTATGTGTGTGGGGCTGAAACCAAGACTGCCATCTTTCAGGTTATATATACATATACATCAACGGCCGCACAGGGAGTAGTTTACTAGTTGAACGCACAAGTATAAAAAGCTCTTATATTATATTGAAACGCTGTTTCATAAGTTACACATGTCATTCAAACATAACATCCTTCGAGCACTGCGTCTCTATTAAACGAGCGCCCGGAAGAACTTCCTCAAAATAGCGCTCGACTGGTACTCGGCTTCTGTCCGAATTTGGGGACGCAACGTCGATGGCCTTCATTTCTGCCCAGTATGTCTTGACATGGGCAAGAGCCATCCGCGCACCCTCAATGCACGCCGACCGCTTCATTGCGTCGTCTGTGATACCGCACCAAGGAACTGCTGCACTAAGCCAAAATAACTCTTCGGCTAAGGTTTCCCCGGCCACAAATGAGTCACGACATGCTTCATGGCAAGTCCGGACAATCGATTCAGCTCGTCCCACTCGGCCAACCGACCGGTTATCGGAAGAGGACGCTCTAGACTATGGAACTGCGACCAAAACAGCTCTTCCCTTATGTGCCTCTTCTGGCCTCGGAAGTGCTCGATCGCATCCGCGGCACTCGCCGCTCAATCCAGATAAGCATCCTCGAACTCCACAACGGTCCAAGCGAGCATACTTGGATCCGTGAACTTCCTCCGCGGCGAGAAAAAGGCTTTCCAGCAGCAACATCCACAGCCTGACGCAGCTCCTCCTTTGCAGCTCTCATTGCGGAGAGGGCATCCTTGGCTTCGGCGGTGGCCTTTTTCAGGTCCTCTTGTTCCGCTTGACGTTCTTTTTCAAGAACCCCGCAGCGGTCGGTAGCATTCTTCAACTTTATGGCTATATCGGCCGTTTCCTCTTTGCTTCGGCAGTGAGCAGCCCGTTCGGCTTTTAGCTCTTCGGCCGCCCTTAAAGCGGCCGCACTACTATTTCTGGCTTGCTCTTTAGCTCGAGCGAGTTCCGCCCGCAGCTCCTCCACAGCAGCGGCACCACCTGCATTAAGCATACAAGTAGTAAAACGCAGGCGTCAAGCTCCCTTACGGCGTCCGCGAAGATGTCTCTTACCGTGTGACTCGTCAAACCGCTTTTTGACATTCGCGATGTTCGCATCTGCCTCGTCAAGTTGCCGCTTTAGTTCGACAAATTCATCAGTCTGGCTGGCCACCGGACGCCCCACCACCTATTTAGGAGCGGTGATATGTTATAACTGAGATTATGATCCTCGGCACGCTGTCAATTTTGACAACATACCGAGTCTCAGGGGCTACTACCTACATATGGCGCATTCTATATGCATAACTGTCAGAAGGTACATCATTTTTGCGTACCTCGAACCCCGTCAGTAAGCTTCTGACGGCTTCATGCAATCCGCTCTCAGCGGATGCAATTCTTTCAATCACCGTACCCATTAGTGCACGGTGATCTTCTAAGATAGCCGCTTCGCCCGGCAGATCCTTGACTCCTCCGACCAGACGCCCGGTTGGCGCGGGACCTTCCGGCCCCCGCCGGACTGGGAAACCCTCGCGACTACACCTCGTGGTCGTCGCCTCGCATGAAGGTGCGGCAGTGGAGGCGTTTCGCTCTCCATCATCTCCAGAAGAAGATCCCCCGAAGACGAGCTCTGCTGAGAAGGGCTGAGATCCGAACTACAAGGTATAATTTCGGTTATCTTCAGAAATAAATACAGGGATGTCCTTATTACAAGACCCCTTCTTTTTACTTACGGCTCGCTGGAGGGCTGATCCCCTTGGGGAAATAGTGCGGCTGGGATACTTCCCAGCACCGGACTCTCTGACGAAGATTTCTTTCCCCTCTTTGAGGCCTTGACCTCCGGATCTTCCGAAGCGGTCCTCTTCTCTCCTTGGAGGGTCGGACTTTTGAACCCTCCTTCCTTGAAAGCCTCCTTCGTGGAGGCAGTTGCTTCCCCGCTCCCCCCTTCGCCTTCTTCAAAAGGCGCGGCCTTCAGCATCTTGGTCAGCACGGGATCCGGCGTGGTCTCTGGGAGGGGATCCAGACACCTTATCAACTTTGCCTTCGCTATCCACTCCTGTTCAAGAAACAGCTCCTTTAAGGGCAAGTTTATGATAAATGAGCGGACAGCCTGTCCGGGTACATGACTACTTACTTGAGTATCTGGGCGATTGCAGCTTAGTCCTGCGTCCTCAGTCAGGTCCGGACACTTCTCTTGTGATCCGAAGAACAGTTTATACATCTCCACGGGAGTCGTACCCATAAAATGTTGGAGAACTCGTGGTCCCTCCGGATTAAATTCCCACAGACGGAGGGGGCAACGTTTGCAGGGCAGAAGATGCCGAATCAACATAACCTGCGCCACTACGACTAGATTGATCTCTCTTTCTTGGAGGTCTCGAATACGGCCCTGCAGTAGAGGAACGTCCTTGGACGGCCCCCAGTCGAGCCCCTTGTTGACCCATGACGCCAGCCGCTGTGGTGGACCTGAGCGGAAGGCAGGAGGCGCTACCCATTTGGTGCCCCTAGGAGCGGTGATATAGAACCACTCCCGTTGCCACAAACCAAGCTCCGCCGGAAAAGAGCCCTCGGGCCACGGAGCATCAGCGCACTTGCTTATGATAGCCCCTCCGCCCTCTGCCTGTTGCCCCTTGATCATCTTCGGCTCCACCTTAAAAGTCTTGAGCCACAATCCGAAGTGACGGGTAATCTGGAGAAAGGCTTCACATACGACAAAGAATGACGAGATGTGGAGGATGGACTCCGGATTCAAGTCGTGGAATTCCAGCCCATAATAAAACATGAGCCCCCGCACAAAGGGATCCGTCGGGAAGCCTAAACCCCGAAGGAAGTGAGATACAAACACCACGCTCTCACCGGGCTCAGGAGTGGGAATGACCTGCCCTGGGGCAGGCAGCCTATGCGAAATCTCACCGGTTAGGTACCTGGCGTCTCGCAGCTTTAGCACATCCTCTTCCGTAACGGAAGAAGGCATCCACCGGCCGTGCTGGTCGGAGCCGGACATCGTCGAAGGTCCGAAGCGCCTGAATCAGAAGCTTTGGTGTTGGAACTCGCTGCTAGAGGCGGATTCAATTGAGATTGAAAAAAAAGAGGGCCTTGGTCTCGTTATAAAGAGGTTGAATACCAAGAGCCCTCCCCGTGATCGCTTGGGACTCACCTTCGATAGAGGAGGCGGGCCAACGGGCGCGGTTGGGTTGCCCACACCCGTATTGATGAGAATCCCGAAATAAGGGGGCACGATCTACGCTTTGATAAGACGTGCCAAGGAAACCGCCTCGCTAAACGTGCTAGGGTGGGACAGTAAAAATGGTTCAAACAAAGGCTTGGCCATGGTGTGATGTCACGCCGCGGAATACGTCAGCAGATCTGTGCGAGAATTATTCTCTCTAGGGTGGTATGTGGAACTTGTTTTGCAGAGCCGGACACTATCCTTGTGTTGAAAACCTTCTATGAAGTATTCGGAGGAGGAACCCGCCTTGCAATGCCGAAGACAATATGCGCGCCGGACTCGTCGTCATTGAAGCCTGGTTCAGGCTACTCAGGAGTCTGGACTAGGGGGTGTCCGGATGGCCGAACTATCATCTTTGGCCGGACTCCTAGACTATGAAGATACAAGATTGAAGACTTTGTCCCGGGTCCGGATAGGACTTTCCTTGGCGTGGAAGGCAAGCTTGGCCATATGGATATGTAGATCTCCTACCATTGTAACCGACTCTGTGTAACCCTAACCCTATTCGGTGTCTATATAAACTGAAGGGTTTTAGTCCGTAGGACAGAACAACAATCATACCATAGGGTAGCTTCTAGGGTTTAGCCTCTCTGATCTCGTGGTAGATCTACTCTTGTACTACCCATATCATCAATATTAATCAAGCATGAGTAGGGTATTACCTCGATCGAGAGGGCCCAAACCTGCGTAAAAACATCGTGTCCCTTGTCTCATGTTACCATCTGCCTAGACGCACAGTTCGGGACCCCCTACCCGAGATCCGCTGGTTTTGACACCGACAGGGGGTTTGGGGAATATTTGGCCGAAGGGCAGTTGAATCGAATTTGGGGGGAATTTGTGTGTGTGTGTGTGTGTGGCGGGAGGATTTTAGCGCGGTGGGCGGGGAGTTGGCGCATGGTCGGTTTCTCCAAGTGCAGTCCACGTGTCGGTGAAGAGGCAAGCGAAGCGCGTTCCGCTTGCGTGAGCCGTGTGCAGGATCGAGCGTGTGTGGGGTGCAATCACGACGCGACAGGGAGTGTTGTGAGTGTACCGCCTTTTTTCCTTTTAAAGTAGGTGCTTCGCCCCCTAAAAAAATGTTGCTTCGCGCGATCCATCGATACTACCACTAGTAATCTGGTAATCCCGACTAAAACGGCGCGGCCGGGTCTTTTCCCGCGAGATATGCTTGGAGGTTGGCTTAGTTGGGTTTTTTAGATTTGTCTTGGTTCAATAAAAAGCAGAGTTGGTGATGATGGTGTGCCTGTCATCCAGCAATATAGGCCGTCCGATCTATATCTAACGGATAGGAAGGAAACTATGACAGTTTACCCGCACTCCTCTCCACATTTGCAGATAAGGCTTTCCCTCGTTCATCCTTTTCTCCCACAAGATCTTGATCTTCCGTGCAACACACGGGCATCTTGCTAGTACTCCTACAATATGTATATTATTGTGAAAGTTCATATACACCGGCCGAGATTAATGCAAACACGGCAGATTTTCATTACATTTCAAACTTTTATAGGACAGAAAAATAAAAGAAACCCGACCCTAAACCTATTCTACGACGGCGTCCTCCATCTGCGATCTCTATATGCGGGCGGGGTTCAAGACCCGTGAAGTGAAGGTGCGGTCTCCGGCGAGGAAGAGTAGAACACGGGATACAGACCGGTCAGTTGGCACACCATACCCTGCCGCCTCCCATGCCCTACTCATCATCGGAGGAGTCCCCGACCTCGGCGGTGCTGGATGTTGGACGGCGGCAAGTAGGACGCGTGGCTGACGGTGCTCTCGTAAATCGGCCGCCCGGCGTGACCACCGCCAGCGGTCGGCCCACGTCCGGGTTATGCCGCTTATTGGCCGCGAGAGGCGACTTGAGCGAGGGCGGCGACCTCGAGCTTCATCCCCGAAGACAAGATCTCCCGCAGAAGCTGCTCGCTTCTGGCGGTCATGGCGGATGTGGTGCGGTAGGAGGACGATGCGCTATGGTGTGGAGGTTAGCTGGGCATTGCCGCTTTAAGTAGCGCATTCCGGTGAGGCCAAGCGTTCGGGTGCGTCATTAAGTCGCCGGAGTTGGTTCCTCGGGCACCGAGCCTCTTAACGACGACATGCAAACGGATGGCATGAATGCGGGCAGCTGGCGCCGGCTGGGAACGCACCGTGCGACGGCGCGAGGGACGAGGGCTTTGGTGTGCCAGGGTAGTCAGCTGCGGTCATGGCAACGGTTGAGATGCCCTTTGCTCAAATGCGATCCCCGCATGTCATTGAAAAAGCAAGATGACCCGGCATGGTCTCAGGTCCAGAGGATGCAGTTGGCCGCGCTACACTACTCCGCGGACGCGTTGCAGCGCCCCATGCATCCTCGACGAGCCGGGTGTTGGGGTGTGTTTGGATTGTGGCCAAAGTGCACCTTACCAAAATTTTGGTCATGACCCAAAGATTGGTCTTTGTTTGGATGGTTGCCATTTCTTTGGCATGCCAATGAACTCTAGAAAACTCTAGTTCATTTTTCTTGCCAATGTCGGCCAAATCATGGGCAACCAATACCTCAACCAAAATTTTGGCTACCCAATGCTTTGATGGGGCAACCTTGGGCACAAACCAAACATACCGTTGGTCGTGCCATAGCACTAACGCCACCCTCGGCACACTAAAACCGACCGTGTCTATCGATGATATGAGCGTGTCGCTCACCACAGTTGCCGTGTCCAGAGGCGGTGCTGGAGCTGCGCCCCGTTGTTGGCCCCAACGACCCACATGAATGGTTGTCGATGGCGAGGAGGTCGTGGGCCAGCTCCTCCATTGGACTAGTCTGCGCTACGTCGTCCAGACGGGTGTGCCCCACATGTCGGTTTCCCTGTTTTCCCGGCCATATTCGAGCGTCAGTGCTCCGCGCTGCGCATTAGGCCTTTCACTATGTAGGCCAAGCGAGACAACTTATTGTTTATTTGAGCTGTTCAAGTGTAATCATGTGGCATTTTATTATTTCTCATTCCTCTCCAACCCTCTTCTCCATCGATTATGTCGCCCTCCAGTCGAGTCCATCCTCCCGCATGCCTCATTTGAACATTCCGCCGAGTATCATTCGCATGTGCCCACCCTAGTCCTCTTTCAATAGATCTCCGGACCCCGAGATGAAATTGAGAGGGAACGAGTGGGGGCACATGATACCTAAGGCGGATTCAAAATTTTGAACTGGTGATCATAGCATCCGCAAATCATATATAAAGGGTATTCAATGTTCGTTTCGTTTTTGAACGTACAATATACTCCCTCCTATCCTTTCTACTTTACATATAAGTTTTATGTGTAGTCAAAGTATCTCTACTATGATAAAAAAAAGGTATCAACTTTCAACAACGCCCAATCAATATTGTTAGATTCGTACGTACTCCTAGATTTGTACTCGAGATGGTTTCCAATTTGACTATTGACAAGATTAATAGTACTCCTTTCACATAGGTGAGTAAGTCGTCTTAGGCTGTGCACCGTGACCAAGGAGGAGGGGAAAACGAGAGACATTAATGTGTATTTGCTAATTAATAGTACTGCATGCAATGAACTAACCACTGCATGTCATGTTTGATAGTCTCAGGTCATTAAAAGCATGCACACCCTCATCTCTTATTGGTTCAGATGTCAAGAAACAAGAAACGAGGTAGAAGTTCATGCACCGCGCCTACATGTTTTGGGATTATTTGGTTTTCGTAAGATGACTTACACACCTAGACAGAGGGAGTACATGAGATGTATAATGTGAAAATTATATCATTGGAAACTCCTTTCACATACGAAATTGACCATATGCTTTGTGTAAGTTGCATGTCATATATTATTACTCTAACATTTGGTCAAAGTTAGCCTCGAAAAACGCATTAGACCCTGTATGCTTTGTGTAAGTTGCATGTCATATATTATTACTATAACATTTGTGTAAGTTGCATGTCATATATTATTACTCTAACATTTGGTCAAAGTAGTATAGTGGAAGTGGATCCTCTAACGTAGGTATCCCTGCCTTACCCTCCCTTTCGGTCACTTACTGGCGGACCCCATGCTTGCTGATACGTCTCCAACGTATCTATAATTTTTGATTGCTCCATGCTATATTATCTACTGTTTTGGGCAATATTGGGATTTATTATCCACTTTTATATTATTTTTGGGACTAACCTATTAACCGGAGGCCCAACCCAGATTTGCTGTTTTATGCCTATTTTAGTGTTTCGAGGAAAAGGAATATCAGACGGAGTCAAAACGGAATGAAATCAACTGGAGAAGTTATTTTTGGAAGGAAACCTACCAGATAGACTTGGACCCTACATCAGGAGATGAGGGAGGTGCTCATGAGGGTGGGGGCGCGCCCACCCCCCAAGGGCGCGCCCCCTGCCTCGTGGGGCCCCTAAAGCTCCACCGACATACTCCCTGCACCCATATATACCCATGTATCCTAAAACTTCCAGAGCAGAGATTAGATCGGGAGTTCCGCCGCTGCAAAACCTCCAGAGCCACCAAAAACCAACCGGGACCCTGTTCCGGCACCCTGCCGGAGGGGGGAACCCTCACTGGTGGCCATCTTCATCATCCCGGCGCTCTCCATGATGAGGAGGACTAGTTCACCCTCGGGGCTGAGGGTATGTACCAGTAGCTATGTGTTTGATCACTCTCTCTCTCGTGTTCCCTCTATGGCACGATCTTGATGTATCGCGAGCTTTGCTATTATAGTTGGATCTTATGTTTCTTCTCCCCCTCTTCTATCTTGTAATGAATTGAGTTTTCCCCTTTGAGTAATCTTATCGGATTGAGTCTTTAAAGAGTTGAAAACACTTGATGTATGTCTTGCCATGCGTATCTGTGGTGACAATGGGATATCACGTGATTCACTTGATGTATGTTTTGGTGATCAACCCATGAACCTATGCATTGGGGTTGGCACACGTTTTCGTCGTGATTCTCCGGTAGAAACTTTGGGGCACTCTTTGAGGTTCTATGTGTTGGTTTGAATAGATGAATTGAGATTGTGTGATGCATATCGTATAATCATACCCATGGATACTTGAGGTGACAATGGAGTATCTAGGTGACATTAGGGTTTTGGTTGATTTGTGTCTTAAGGTGTTATTCTAGTACGAACTCTAGGGCTGTTTGTGACACTTATAGGAATAGCCCAATGGATTGATTGGAAATAATAACTTGGAGGAGGTTTCGTACCCTACCATAATCTCTTCGTTTGTTCTCCGCTATTAGTGACTTTGGACTTACTCTTTGTTGCATGTTGAGGGATAGTTATGTGATCCAATTATGTTATTATTGTTGAGAGAACTTGCACTAGTGAAAGTATGAACCCTAGGCCTTGTTTCCTATCATTGCAATACCGTTTACACTCACTTTTACCATTATTTACCTTGCTGTTTTTATTATTTCAGATTACAAATACCTATATCTACCATCCATATTGCACTTTTATCACCATCTCTTCGCCGAACTAGTGCACCTATACAATTTACCATTGTATTGGGTGTGTCGGGGACACAAGAGACTCTTTGTTATTTGGTTGCAGGGTTGTTTGAGAGATACCATCTTCATCCTACGCCTCCTACGGATTGATAAACCTTAGGTCATCCACTTGAGGGAAATTTGCTACTGTCGTACAAACATGTGCACTTGCAGGCCCAACAACGTCTACAAGAAGAAGGTTGTGTAGTAGACATCAAGATTTTTTTTGGCGCCGTTGCCGGGGAGGTGAGTGCTTGAAGGTATATCTTTAGATCTTGCAATCAAATCTTTTTGTTTCTTGTTTTATCCCTAGTTTAGTTTATAAAAGAAAACTAAAAAATGGAGTTAAGTTTGTCTCATACGCTCTTTTTTAATATCTTTCGTGAGTTTGATGAAAAGGAAAATTGTGCTCAAGTGCTAGAAGAAGAAATCTATAGAATGTTTGATACTAAATCTTTGAATGATGAGCATGATTGCAATGTTTTTAGTATGAATTCCTTGAATATCCATGATGCTAATGATATGCAAAGCCACAAGCTTGGGGAAGCTATGTTTGATGAAGATGATATTTTTTGTCCCCCAAGCTTTGATGAGCAAATTTACTATGATGAAAGCATGCCTCCTATCTATGATGATTATTGTGATGACATGTATGCTCTAAAGAATAATGATAACCATGAAACTAGTCATCTTGATCTTAATTCTCAATCATATGATAGTTATTTTGTTGAGTTTGCTCCCACTACTATTCCGAATGAGAAGAATTTTGCTTATGTGGAGAGTAATAAAATTTCTATGCTTGTAGATCATGAAAAGAATGCTTTAGGTGCTGGTTATATTGTTTTATTCATTCATGATGCTACTAAAAATTATTATGAGGGAGGAACATATGCTTGTAGGAATTGCAATAATATCAAGTTTCCTCTCTATGTGCTTAAAGTTTTGAAGTTATGCTTGTTTTACCTTCCTATGCTAGTTGATTATTGTTCCCATAAGTTGTTTGCTCACAAAATCCCTATGCATAGGAACTGGGTTAGACTTAAATGTGCTAGTCATATTCTTCATGATGCTCTCTTTATGTTTCAATTCTTATCTTTTATGTGAGCATCATTGAAATCATCATGCCTAGCTAGGGGCATTAAACGATAGCGCTTGTTGGGAGGCAACCCAATTTTATTTTAGTGTCTTAATTTTTGCTTCTGTTTAGTAATAAATAATACATCTAGCTTCTGGTTAGATGTGTTTTCATGTTTTAATTAGTTTTTTTGCCAAGTAGGACCTTTGGGAAGACTTGGGTGAAGTCTTTATGATCATGCTGTTAAAAACAGAAACTTTAGCACTCACGAGATTAGCTTCAACTTTTTACTGGAGAGTGCTATTTAGTTGATTATTTTTTCAGATGATTACTAGACAAAAAATTTCAGGTCCACCAATTTATTTTAGAATTTTTGGAGTTCCAGAAGTTTGCGTTAGTTGCAGATTACTACAGACTGTTCTGTTTTTGACAGATTTTGTTTTCATTGTGTTGTTTGCTTACTTTGATGAACCTATGGCTAATAAAGAATGAGTTCATTACAGTAACTTGAAGTGGTGTTTTGTTTTCTTTCGCTAACGGAGCTCACGAGTTTTCTGTTGAGTTTTGTGTTGTGAAGTTTTCAAGTTTTGGGTAAAGATTCGATGGACCATGGAATAAGGAGTGGAAAGAGCCTAAGCTTGGGGATGCCCAAGGCACCCCAAGGTAATATTCAAGGATAACCAAGCATCTAAGCTTGGGGATGCCCGGAAGGCATCCCTCTTTAAATCTTCGTTCATCGGTAAATTTACTTGGAGCTATATTTTTATTCACCACATGATATGTGTTTTGCTTGGAGCGTCATGTCATGCCATTTTATTTGTTTTGCTTGCTGTTTGAATAAAGTATCAAGATTGGAAATTCTTAAATGTTAGAGATTCTTCACATAGTTGCGTAATTATCCGACTACTCATTGACCTTCACTTATATCTTTCGGAGTAGTTTGTCATTTGCTCTAGTGCTTCACTTATATCTTATAGATCATGGTGGTAGTTTTATTTTGAAGAAATAGATGAACTCTTATACTTCACTTATATTATTTTGAGAGTCTTAAATAGCATGGTAATTTGCTTAAATAATCCTAATATGCTAAGCATACAAGATTAGTAAGAATTCTTATGAGTGTGTTGAATACTAAGAGAAGTTTGATGCTTGATGATTGTTTTGAGATATGACGATGGTGATATTAGAGTCATGATAGTTGAGTAGTTGTAAATTTGAGAGATACTTGAGTTGAAGTTAGCAAGTCCCGTAGCATGCACGTATGGTTAAAGTTGTGTAACAAATTTGAAACATGAAGTGTAGCTGGCTTGTGCATCCTTATGAGTGGCGGTCGGGGACGAGCGATGGTCTTTTCCTACCAATCTATCCCCCTAGGAGCATGCGTGTAGTACTTGGTTTTTGATGACTTATAAATTTTTGCAATAAGTATGTGAGTTCTTTATGACTAATGTTGAGTCCATGGATTATACGCACTCTCACCCTTCCATCATTGCTAGCCTCTTCGATACCGTGCATTGCCCTTTCTCACCTTCTGAGTTGATGCAAACTTCGCCGGTGCATCCAAACCCCGTGATACAATACGCTCTATCACACATAAACCTCCCTATATCTTCCTCAAAACAGCCACCATACCTACCTATTATAGCATTTCCATAGCCATTCCGAGATATATTGCCATGCAACTTTCCACCGTTCCGTTCATCATCATGACATACTTTACTTTTGTCATATTGCCATTGCATGATCATGTAGCTGACATCGTATTTGTGGCAAAGCCACCATGCATTATTTTTCATACATGTCACTCTTGATTCATTGCACCATCGATACCTTAGGAGGCATTCATATAGATCTTGTTCTAGTTTCGAGTTGTAATTCATTTGTTGTAATCAATAGAAGTGTGATGATCATCATTATTAGAGCATTGCCCAAACAAAAAAAAGAAAAAAAGAGAAAGGCCAAAAAATAGAGAAAGGCCAAAAAAAAGAAAGGCCCAAAAAAAAGAAAAAAAAGAAAAAAAGAAAAAAAAAAGAAGAAAAGAAAAAAAAAAAAAAAAAAAAGGGCAATGTTACTATCTCTTTTTCCACACTTGTGCTTCAAAGTAGCACCATGTTTTTCATATAGTGAGTCTCATAAGTTGTCTTTTTCATACTAGTGGGATTTTTTCATTATAGAACTTGGCTTGTATATTCCTACGATGGGCTTCCTCAAGTGCCCTAGGTCTTCGTGAGCAAGCAAGTTGGATGCACACCCACTAGTTTTCTTTTGTTGAGCATTTATAGCTCTAGTGCATCCGTTGCATGGCAATCCCTACTCCTCATATTGACATCAATTGATGGGCATCTCCATAGCCCGTTGATTATCCTCGTCAATGTGAGACTTTCTCCTTTTTGTCTTCTCCACACAATCCCCATCATCATATTCTATTCCACCCATAGTGCTATATCCATGGCTCACGCTCATGTATTGCGTGAAGGTTGAAAAAGTTTGAGATTATTTAAGTATGAAACAATTGCTTGGCTTGTCGTCGGGGGTATAGAAGTTGGGAACATCTTTGTGTGACGAAAATGAAGCATAGCCTAACTATATGATTTTGTAGGGATGAACTTTCTTTTTCCATGTTATTTTGAGAAGACATAATTGCTTTGTTAGTATGCTTGAAGTATTATTATTTTTATGTCAATATGAACTTTTCTCTTGAATCTTTCGGATCTGAATATCCATATCACAAGTAAGAAGAATTACAATGAAACTATGCCAACTAGCATTCCACATCAAAAATTATCCTTTTTATCATTTACCTACTCGAGGACGAGCAGGAATTAAGCTTGGGGATGCTTGATACGTCTCCAACGTATCTATAATTTTTGATTCCTCCATGCTATATTATCTACTGTTTTGGGCAATATTGGGCTTTATTATCCACTTTTATATTATTTTTGGGACTAACCTATTAACCGGAGGCCCAGCCAGATTTGCTGTTTTATGCCTATTTCAATGTTTCGAGGAAAAGGAATATCAGACGGAGTCAAAACGGAACGATATCAATTGGAGAAGTTATTTTTGGAAGGGAACCTACCAGATAGACTTGGACCCTACGTCAGGAGATGAGGGAGGTGCTCACGAGGGTGGGGGGCGCGCCCACCCCCTAGGGCGCGCCCCCTGCCTCGTGGGGCCCCTGAAGCTCCACCGACGTACTCCCTGCACCCATATATACCCACGTATCCTAAAACTTCCAGAACAGAGGTTAGATTAGGAGTTCCGCCGCCGCAAAACCTCCAGAGCCACCAAAAACCAATCGGGACCCTGTTCCGGCACCCTGCCGGAGGGGGGAACCCTCACCGGTGGCCATCTTCATCATCCCGACGCTCTCCATGACGAGGAGGGAGTAGTTCACCCTCGGGGCTGAGGGTATGTACCAGTAGCTATGTGTTTGATCTCTCTCTCTCTCTCTCTCTCTCTCTCTCGTGTTCTCTCTCGTGTTCCCTCTATGGCACGATCTTGATGTATCGCGAGCTTTGCTATTATAGTTGGATCTTATGTTTCTTCTCCCCCTCTTCTCTCTTGTAATGAATTGAGTTTTCCCCTTTGAGTAATCTTATCGGATTGAGTCTTTAAAGATTTGAGAACACTTGATGTATGTCTTGCCGTGTGTATCTGTGATGACAATGGGATATCACGTGATTCACTTGATGTATGTTTTGGTGATCAACTTGCGGGTTCCGCCCATGAACCTATGCATAGGGTTTGGCTGCGTTTTCGTCGTGATTCTCCGGTAGAAACTTTGGGGCATTCTTTGAGGTTCTATGTGTTGGTTTGAATAGATGAATTGAGATTGTGTGAGGCATATCGTATAATCATACCCACGGATACTTGAGGTGACAATGGAGTATCTAGGTGACATTAGGGTTTTGGTCGATTTGTGTCTTAAGGTTTTATTCTAGTATGAACTCTAGGGCAGTTTGTGACACTTATAGGAATAGCCCAACGGATTGATTGGAAAGTATAACTTTGAGGTGGTTTCGTACCATACCATAATCTCTTCGTTTGTTCTCCGCTATTAGTGACTTTGGAGTGACTCTTTGTTGCATGTTGAGGGATAGTTATGTGATCCAATTATGTTATTATTGTTGAGATAACTTGCACTAGTGAAAGTATGAACCCTAGGCCTTGTTTCCTATCATTGCAATACCGTTTACGCTCACTTTTATCATTAGTTACCTTGCTGTTTTTATTATTTCAGATTACAAATACCTATATCTACCATCCATATTGCACTTGTATCACCATCTCTTTGCCGAACTAATGCACCTATACAATTTACCATTGTATTGGGTGTGTTGGGGACACAAGAGACTCTTTGTTATTTGGTTGCAGGGTTGTTTGAGAGAGACCATCTTCATCCTACGCCTCCTATGGATTGATAAACCTTAGGTCATCCACTTGAGGGAAATTTGCTACTGTCCTACAAACCTGTGCACTTGCAGGCCCAACAACGTCTACAAGAAGAAGGTTGTGTAGTAGACATCACTTGCTAGGCCCCGCATGTCAGTTACTCAATGGGTTCGGCCACGTCAGGGGATCCTCATCCGTAGTATACTCCCTCTGTTTTTATTTACTCTGCATAAAACGGAGGGAGTGGTGGTATAATAAATGACGCGGGCGGGGGAGGGGGAGGGACATCGGTTTGCTCTCAATTGCAGTCCCACAAGCGAGCGAAAATGCAAGACGAAGCGTGTTCCATTCGGTGAGCGACGCGGAGGGTCCAGCGTGCCGGGCTGCAACGCGAACGCGACAAGAGCGATGTACAGTCAAAACCGATTGACCGGTCATCACCGGAACCATTATTCACACCAGAACCTTCGCTGCTCGGCCTACGCCAGCCATCGCCCTAAAACCACACCAAATCTCAGCCCATTCCCCCACCTTTCGATCCCCTAGCCCACATCAAGCGTCCCCTAGTTCGGCGGAAAGCCATGGTGCGCCGCAATATCACTTACTACAAGATGCCGACGCGGGCGCCGCAGAAATCGTGGCGGCGGTCGGTGCCTGAACCTCCGTTCCCAAGCTCGCTGCGGCGGGCCAATCCCGAGTTCTGCGGAGCCAAGCTACGAGGAGGAGGAAGCCGATCCAATGTTCGCTGCGGAGGTCGTGGCGCAGAAGGCCCCGATGGGTATGAGGCGATGGGCGTCGACTTCGTGCGGCGTCCGAGTCCCCCATGGTGCAGGCGGACCAGCGGTTCAACATGGCGATACTAAAGGAGGACCGGGAGGCAGAGGCTCAACTCTACGCGGAGCGTGCGCATGCCGCTTCCATCGAGGCTCTCCTGCAGGCGGAACCGGATGTCGTGGATGTGAACCGGGCGACGGAGGCTCAACTTGAGGCGGAGCACGCGGATGCCGCTGCCATCGAGGCCCTCTTGTAGGCGGAACTGGACGTCCTGGACATGAACCAGGTGGCAGAGGCTCGAATCGACGCAGAGCGCACGGATGCCGCTCTCATCGACGCCCTCCTGCAGGCGGAACCGGAAGTCCTGGACATGAACCGGGCGGCGGAGGCTCGACTCGACGCGGAGCGTGCGGATGCCGCTGCCAACGAGGCCCTCCTGCATGCGGAACCGGACGTCCTCGACTTGAACCGGGCTGTGCTCTCGTTCGTGCAGAGCGCGCGCACGCTCCGCTTGAACGAGTAGCTGGAGGCCGAGGACAACCACGGTGCGGAGACACACGTCGGCAGCGGCAGCTGGTTCGCGCCCGGCAGCCAAAGACGACGAGGCCGTCTCTTTCCGCGAAAGCGATGATAGTTTTTCTTTATGTTGTTGTTTTTATGGATCTTTTGCTGTGTAAAAACATACTATTTGTTATGCAAGTCGCCTGACTTGGGTCAGTCTACCATTTTAGGCGGTTGGATGAATATCCTACGTCTCCTAACCCTTCTTTCCTTCTTCCTCACCTCTTCTTCTTCCCCAACAGACCACCGCAAGGGCCGTACGGATACTCCCCAACATGTGGTTGGATAAATATACTATATGAACGAAAATTGTGTGTCAGCGATAGGATGGCTGAGTTTGGTTTGTTCACATGTGACATCACGTGTCAGTGAGGGTGCGTTCCCTTGGTTGGGTTTGCGGCGTGCATGAGCGACTGTGTGAGGGTGCGGTGCGACCGCGGCGTGCAGGAGCGACCACGTGAGGGTGCGGTGCGACCGCGACATCCATGTGCAAGTGTACCTCCTTCTCATTTTGCAAACTTTAGGCAAGCTTGGCAAAAATGTGTGGCGAAGTTTGGCAATGCAAGGCCTAGACCCAAACAGGATAAGTAAATGCGTGCATTACTAGGAGTACTAGTGTTAAAAAATAAAGGCGGGGTTTTCCTTGGCGGGATTTAATCGACACAAATCCTCGCGTTTCACGTGTCAATTAATGCGTATTTTTTCTCGAAAGACCAAAGAGCTAACCATCTCACTCCTCATCGCTTGATTAATGCAGCGCCATGCAAGCGAACCTTCTCACTTCCGCATGCATGCAGGGGATATTAATGTCCTTGGTTGCTAACCCCATCAATTTTGCCTCGATTAGTGTTAGTGGCCCTTTGCAAATTGTAATTTTGATATACTGGCCTTGTGTACAAAAAATGGAGGTAGTAACTATATTTGAATTCCTTGCCCATTGCGGTGACGTCGGCGACTTCTTTTTGTGGTTTGGCGAAGTGCGTTCGACGGAGAACACCATTGAGGGAGACCACGGTAATTCGTTCGCAAGTGCCGCCTGCAAGCCGAGACAACCGCCTTATTTGCATCCAGGAAGTCCTTTACTAGTACTACTACTAGGAGTACTAGTGCGGTGAGATGTTTTCTCGAAAAGAGATGGAGAAGCGGAGTCAGCTAAGAGTGAAATGATAGTTGCTTCGTCCGTGCTTTGTGATTTGATGCCTCACTGCTTTGTGATTTGTGATAGAAGGGACATGAGAGTAGACTCATGCTCTATCTTTGTACTACATGCGTCCAAGCATGGGAGAAAGAGGAGAGACGTTGCATTTTTCTATTCCTTCAATCAATCAATCAGCGAGCTTCGGTTCCATCTTTTGGCTTTGGCAACACCGTCCACAATGGTTCCCACGATGCCAAAAGCTATTTTCACATTTGGCTACACATTGTGGATGCCCTTAACCGTACCACTTGGTTTTGCTCCTGTGTGCTATCTATACAAATCTCAATTATATTGATCTAAAAATTATAGAATCAAAGATTAGTAAAAGGAGGTGATTTTGCCGTGCGGATGGCGGGGAGGTTTCTTATTTTGAAGGGCGTTGTCCTGGCGGTTTGCTAACATGCGGTCCCACGTGTCAGTGCTTTACCAAGCTGATCCGCGTCCCACATGAGGCAGAACAACGGCAGAAGCAACACGTGGTTAAGTTGAAGAAGATGAGGGAGAAGCGGATTCAGCAACGAGTGAAATGATGGTTGCTTCGTCCCTCCAACTTGTTTCTTTAGCATTATTACTTCATCCCTCCAACTTAACTGTGGGAAAGGTGAAGCTTTGTGATTTGACGCCTCATTGCTCATTACTATGCCGGCGCCATGACTGGGGTGCTTCACCCCGGCTGCTCTGCACTGTATTCGGTATGGCACGTGCACCCGGTAGCTTGATGTCCCACATGTCGGCGAAAGGGACTAGAAGATTTATGAAAGCGGCGCTCCACTCTTACCACGGAGGAGTAGGCGACACGACGGCCCGATGAACTGTCACTTGTCTTGTATAGTACTATAGTTTTGCTATTTACATACGATCCATCGATACAAACCCGATTAAACAGGAAAGGCGGGATTTTTCCCATACGGTAGATGATCTTGGCCATACATTTCAAAGGCAATTTTAATGTATGCAAACTGAATAATTATAAGTAACAATATGATATCTAGTAAAACTAAAAACACATATGATTTATTGTGTTAGAGTGTAGTAGTAGTAGTCTGTATTGCATATTTGTTAGATGTAACATGCGAGCGATGTAGAAATGTAGTTTTGGAGGGCCTCTGAGAGAGAAAAGCGTAATACGGTCACCGAACTTTAGAATAAGCTGATTACGGTCACTATATCGTTTTGCGGTGATTATCCGGTCACTTGCTCACGATTCAGCATCGGATTGCACTCTGTTGACCGGCCAAATAGTCTGCGCATGGCGCCATGTTGACTAGTTAAATTGACCATGTTCCTTGTGGGTCCCACCTGTCGATTCGCATAGGGAAAAGGTCGATTAAACACAAATTTACGGTAGCGACAAGGCTCCAACCCGATGCTGGAATCACCTGGTTGTGTATGTATGCTGCCGGGGCACGATGTGTGCGCATGCACATGTAGGTTGAGCACTTGAGCGTGAGAGTGTGTGTTGGTCGTGTGGTGTACTGGTGTGTGCATGCATGCGTGCGTGTGTGCGTGTGAGTGTTGCGTGCATGCGTGGCTGCGTGTGTACGTGTGATTGTTGCGTGCGTGCGTGCGTGGGTGCATGTGTTTATGTGAGTGTTGCGTGGATGGAGTTTGTGTGCATGCGTGCGTGTGTGTATAATCACCACACCAGCTCCTGTGTGTTAAAACAGACGGGTCAACATACCAATACAAGGCCACCTTGTCCGCTGTGCCCGCGGTCATGACTTCGAACCACCATCAAAATATTTTTTTGTCGTTTGTTTTCATTCTTACAAGCAAGATGCCCGTGCGTTGCAGGTAACATCAAGATGCATTTGTATGACTTGTTTATCTTGTGAGAGAAAAGGATGAACGAGGGAAGGCCTTATTTGCAAATGTGGAGCGGTGTGTGGGTACCTTTTTGCAAAATTGCCATAGTTTCTTTCCTATCCGTCAGATATAAATCGGACGGCCTATATTGCAGGATGGCAGGCACACCATCATCACCAACTCTGTTTTTTATACGAGTGTATTTTATGTATTTTATAATAGTGTAGATGTAGAGTAGATACAAGTCGACAGGTGGGCACGATGTTAGTGAGATAATGTGATGCAACAGTAGAGGTGCCACGTGGAGCGTTTAATTGGTCAACTAGTCATGTCATGAGCAAATACAAAGTTGTACGATGAGCCCGTGACTGTATAATAACCACTAAACGTAAACGGTCCATAATGAGTGGATTATGAAGTCCAATGTATGTATCATGCTTTCGCTTCAAATACAATGATCGTCATTGCATATATCGCTAGAGAAAGATGAAACACGCGTGAATTTTCTGGGGGCTTACTTTTAGAGGACCTGGAGATAGTTTTGTGGTCATAAGTGAAAGTTGCGTACATGGGGGGTGTATGAGATGGAGAGAGAGATGCTCTTCGTTTCTCTTTATTATGACTAACTTTGTATATGATATAAAAATATACAAATTCACAGTCTTGGAATAAATATCATTGTGGGCACCATGCAATGCAAATTAGCGTTAAATACTCCTCCATATAACTTTGTAATGTTGTATATATGTAGAAACTCTAAAATAATTTTTTGGCCACACTTTATTCAAAAGGAATGTTGTATGCGAAATAAACGTGAAGAGAGGGCTTTTTAGATCAATAGGGTACGTGATGTAACATGTGTGAATGTGTAGTTGATGCATTTGGCGGGGCCTAGAGAGGTATGTTTGTGTATTACGTATTCGAGAGAGGCATGGATAGAGGGGCCGACAGGGGGGGCGTGGGAGAGATAGCACGAGAAATGAGAGTGGTCTAGAGAGAGAGACGAATATGATGTCACGACAAGAGATTCCATTCCCTTGAGTGTGTATATGCAAGGGGGGAGGGAATAGAGGCACCAGGAGAAATTTTGTGTGTGTGTGGTGTTTGTGTTGGTATGTGTGGATGTGAGAAGATAATGAGACGTGGGGGCAGAGGGTGTGTCACCGCGTGAGGCCCGGTGGGTCGAGGTGAGGCCCTTCATTCGGTTCCGTCCTACGCCACATTGGTCGGCCCATGACACATTTAGGAAGACTCATGGATGACTAGTCGTACAAGACAAAGATAGCAGAATTGTGAAGGACTCTGTGTCCACTGACAAAGCCGGCTAGGATTTGTAACCCTAGGTTCTTGGACTAAGGTAATCCCTTTATCTCTGATATTACTATTCAATCAACCTAACTTTAAGGGGCATCCTACAAAATGCTCTGCTAGAATCATACTCGTCGATTAGGAAGAGAGGTGTGAGATAATGCGTGAGAGACAGGCGTAAAGATAATGTGCGTACATGAGACACGTAGGCAGGTCCATGTATATAGAAAGGGTCGATGAGGATTGTGCGTGTGTATGTTTGCGAGAGGAAGAGTGCTTGTGATAAAGGTTAGTGAAAACCGTTGTAAATGGTTACGAGAGGGAGGGAGGGTTATACCTAGAGCATGTGTGCGAGAAAGACACCTCGGAAGAGAGTGTGTGAGCATGTGTGAGAGACCACCGATGGAGAGTGAAACTACACGTAAAAGACTGCTCTACACATTGATTAAATATATAAATTGTATCCAAATATTAGGATGGGATCATGATATTTGCAATTGCGTAAGGAGCGGTCATTGATCCATCAGACATCTAGATTCTATCGAATTTGAGCATATCTATGTTATTATTCGACACAATTGATCCACATAGTTAGTATTTTGAACTCCAGACAATGCATCGCTTTAGCAATCGAATATAAACGTGAGTATAGTTCATGTTGTGTGTGTAAAGCACATTATACATACGAAAGTTACACAATGGACATTTATACATAGCTACCTATGAATTAGCATACATTTGAATTCAACCTAAGGTGGTTTAAAAAAATCGAATTCAACATGAAGTCCATTCAATTATTTGAATTTGATATCATGGCATTTGTAAACCATACCTAAACTATGGGGGTACCAATCTTTGCTCTGATTTTGTACATAATAGCATATGTAGTCGTGTACAAAATAGATTCAAATTTAGCTCCTCCATTCCAAAATAATCATAGTTATAGGATTTTCAAGTGTCAAAATTTCAAAAGGAAGCGGATAATTTAATGAGGTTTTCAAACATACAAGGTCAAATATAACGTTGTCTACTTAGGTCAATCCTCATAGTTCAAGAGTACTCTAAAAGTGAATGCTTGTGTTTCAAAATTTCGAACGAAGCGCCAAAAGAGCCTCTAATAGCCCGAAACCGCGTGAGACCAATGTTTGGTAGTACAAGGAAATTACTTTAATAATAACTCCGACCTGTGAAACCTACCGGCCCGACGTCCAAAGGTCTAAACCGGGGTAGGTTTGTAGCTTCATCTAGACGCCACGCAACCGCCTCCGAAAAACATTCAGACACAATGGCCGCCTAAGCACACATGCGCGCGGTCGAAATCGCTCCCCCCACTATTTGGGGCACCTGGGATTACCATCCTACCCCCGACCCATGATGGGTCCGAAATTTAAGAGGGCAAAGTTTGTACTTTCCCCAAATTTCAAACAAGCGTCCCATCTTACATTCAAAAAGCCAAAAACAAGCGCGTCCCAGACCGAAACATGGTTCCCCCCCACCCGTCCGCCACCCCATCCCACCCATCAACCGCCGCCCTCCTCTATCACGCCGGAGCCGATACCCCGACATCATCGTCCACATAACCTCAACATAACGCCCTCCACGGCTAGTAGTTGAAGCCGAGGCCGAGCCGTCCGTGCGAGCCAGTTCAACCACGCCGTCCCACGCCTCACCGCTGCCGCTCCAACTCGCCACCCTCCACCGCACGAGTTGTTCACCTTTCGCCGTCCTTCGCCGCCTCAGATCTGCTTCCCCTCCGCCGACATACGGCCATGGCAACACAATCAACAATTTGGCCATGGGTTCGTCCAAGCCTGCACCCTCCAGAACATCGGTTTCCCCGTTAAAAAGAAGAAGATCACCGCGACATGTGGAGGTGACCACACCGGCAACCGAAGAAGGTACTCCTCTTCCCTTATTCATGCAAATCTTACGTCTCTGCTTGCACGGTATTCATCCCACAGAAGACACTAGTTGATCGCTTCTTCTTGATACTAGATGTTCCTAGTAACTCGCGATACACAAGGTTTCTCCTCATATACTATTTCACCTTAGCTAGAGGTCCGTCGCCCCTGAATTTCAATTTACGGCGATTGATTCCCAATTAACGGAAGCATTCCCGGTGTAACAGGCGCTAGTACGACTATTACGCGGGAAGCGGTATATGGTGTTTATCTTAAGGCGTCTGTGGCCTAGAAACTCTGGCGCCCGATCCGGAGGTCGGCCGGGATTAAAGGGATGGCTTTGGGGCGCTGCCAAGCAATGGGTGGTGTGAGGTCGATGGGAGGCGGGCGGCGGAGGCACAGGTCTGGGCCGGTGGTCGCTGGCGGTTTGAGAAAGATCGTCAATGATGGTGGCGGGAGGTGAAGCGAAGGCCATCTGCCTGTTCCTTATAGATCGGACGGTTCATTAAAAAAATTGACTGGCCTTTTTATTTTCAGTCGACTGTTATCTTAGATATGACCACATATGGTGGTGTGCTAGAGGAGTACTTGCATTTCCTGTGCTCATATATTACAAAATCATACGAAGTAGAATCTAATTTTGTTTGCCATGCAATGTTGTAGAGCTATCATATGTCTCTTGTCATTTATTTTTCAGCCACCTGCTATACGCTACTTTTACGATTGCACTAGTTACGCACACACTTCATCCATACTCTCACTATTTTGTTTTTATGCAAGGGTATTTCAGAGTCTGCCGAAAGGGAAGCAAAAAAGAAAAGAGACAAGTCGTGCCAGCTTTCTACGCGGCTAGAAGCGGCATGTTATAGCGCTTTAAAGGGTGTAGTGCCATCAGATGGAGACAATAAACGTTGCTCTGGAGTTGATGACCTCGCTCGCAATGAACCACCATCCCAGGTGCTTGCTTTAACTTCGCGGTGTCATATGTGGTTGCATGTTGCATATGGTGTCTAGCTTGTATTGAAAGGCCAAAGTCGGTCTTTATTAAGATAAGGAAAGATATTTTTTACATGAACCACCATCCCGTGAGCACCCGGAAGACAAATAGCTAGTCGGGGCCTTTGGCCGAGCCGGTGACAAGCCCAACAAAAGACAGGCATCACCTGGAAGCCAACTAAAAAGCCGCGATGGTGGCGAAGCAGCCCGCCTCCCACTAGGCTCTCAGGTCCTAGATGATCATGTTCACCACTCCAGCCGGATGTCTAGCTTGTATTGTTTCCAATTTGGTTAAATTGCATCTGCTTAGCTTACACATTATACCTTTGAATATGACATGCCTTTACATTTTGGTACATACTAGTACATACGTGTATTAACCATGTTCTTACATCAAACTAATGTTCTTGTGTATCCCTCATCAATCACTTATGACGAGGCAGGCAGGCAAGGGGACTACTCCTCATTTAAAGAATGCAGCGTCAGCCTCCCGACATGATTCTCAAGAAACAGAAATGCTAGATGAAGATAGTGAACGTAGCTCTGTAGTTGATTACAACATTTCCCCTACACTAGCATCGCAGGTGCTTGCTCTAACTTGGCAGCATGATATGTGGTTGCATGTTGCATATGGTGTCTAGATTGTAATTCTTCCAATCTGGTTAAACTGCATGTGCTAGTCTGCTTAGCTTATACTCTTGTAAATGTGACATTATACTGTTAATGTGACATGCCTTCCTGTATTTAGTACATAGTACATCTGTCTATTAAGCATGTCCTTACATAAAACTATTGTTTTTTTGTATCCCGTGATCAATCAATATGACGAGACACCTTTAGTATATGCAGTGCGATATTAGTTGCATCTTTCATATGATTTATAGCATGCGCTGCTTCTAATTTGTTGAAATTCCATTTATGATGGGACACTTTTAACTTGGAAGAGTCATATTGCTTGCATCTTTCATGTGGTGTCTAGCTTGCATTGCTTCTTATTTGCTGGAATGGTTTCTGCTTAGTTTACACAAACAGTTGTGAACATGCCATGCCGTCTTGTTTTTCGTACATATTCGATCCTGGTATCATGTGTTTGCCTTACATCAAAGTAGTGATTGTCAGTATCATGCATGAATGAGTTACGAAGAGAATTTTATTGCTTTTTCTTGTCGGTTTTACTTGACAATTCAAAATCAATAAAGCGGAAGGAAGTTAGCAAGGCAGCAGATAAAGGTGCTCCTTCCAAGCGGAGGGCCTCTACAGGTTTCTACTCCTCCACACCCCCAAGATGATTTCCAAGACAACACATGCATAGACACTCAACAAAGCTGTGTTTATGATGAGCACGTCTCCCCTAGTGCAGCATCACCGGTGCTCCCTCTAACTTGGCACTGTTATATGTGGTTGCATGTTATGTGTGATGTCTAGCTTGTATTGCTTCTAATTTTGTTGAATTCCATCTGCTTACTTTACACATTATACTTGAATAAGACACATGTTCTTGTTTCTATAACATACAATATCTGTCTATCACACCATGTTCTTACATCAAATTACTACTGTTGTGTAACCTGCAACAATCACTTATCATAAGACACGTTTGACTTGGTGTGATATAGGTTACATCTCACATTCTTTTCTAGCTTGTACTACTAATTTGTTGAAATGGCACTTATGACGAGACAGTTTTAACTTGGTAGAGTGATATTCATTGCATCTTTCATATGGTTTCTAGCTTTCATTGCTTCTAATTTGTTGAAATGCATTCTCCTTAGTTTACACATCATAAGCTCTGAATATGCAATGCTGTGAATATGCAATGGCACTAATGACGAGAGACCTCTAACATGGTAGTGTGATGTTGTTTGCATCTTGCATATGATTTATTTCTTGTCTTGCTTCACATTTGTTTAAACGCCATTTATGCTTTGAGACACATTAACTTGGCGGAGCGATATTTGTAGCATCTTTCATATGGTGTCTACCTTCCATTGCATTGCTTCTAATTTGGTGAAATGTCTTCTTCTTAGTTTACACATCATAGTTACGGTTATCTCTTCCGTCCTGTTTTTCATACATATTACATCCTCCTATCATGTGGTTGTCTAACATCAAAGTTCAGTTAAATACGCATCACGCATCAATTTGTTCTGAAGAACTAAATTGTTATTCGTTTTTCTTGTCAGCTTGACTTAACATGGCACAGAGAAAGAGGAAGAAAAACAGAATGGCAGGGAATGAGAAGCGGATGAATCCTGCAGATTCTGCTGGTACTAATGGTGCAATAGAAGGTGAAAGTCCAGCGGAAAATTCTACAAATACGGCATCTCATGCTACACGAGCTACAAAAAAGCCAAACAGAAACAAATAGCTGCCACCAAACAAGAAGAGACAACCATAGTTCTTGCAACACCTACCACAATACTACCATCTGCACGACATACTCGTGCGTCAACTGAGCTAGCAGCACGTTCCCAAGATCCCTTGCCACTTGTCACTATTCCCAAGCACTCTTGACACAAGACGAGTTGGCAATATCAGATGAACCTTGTGAGCTTCAACAGCAAGAAGTTAGTTGTTGGAGTCAAGTTACAGTTGCATCCTTCTTTATATGTAGTCTCACAGTTTGATGTACACTAACACTTCCTGTGTTCGTTGTTGGACTAGCACCTAGGCGCAAGAGGAAACAAACATCAGGGATAATGCTCGATAGGTTAACTAAATCTAGAGGAGGAAGAATGGAGATCCATTTTGAGGCAGGTTTAAAAAGGCCACGTGATGCTCTGAGTCACCAAGTTAGTATCGAGAGGCAGCGGTTGCCGTTAGGTGTCATGTACGTATCCTCCCAACATGGATTCGATACAGGAATGACAAAAGACGAAACCAGTTCAACACCTTCCTCGACCATTTATCTATAATTATGGTTATGTATGGAAACTAGTAATATCGTCTTGCTCTGTCCCATACTTTCTAGGTTCCTGATAATGAGACTCCCATAATTTTCAACAGATGAGGTTCAAGTTGGATAGCCAAGATGATGCAACCAGACAAGCTTGCACCCATGTTTTCAAGTCTGCTCTACGACAGTATCGGTATAACTTGAGGAAAACTCACTTTGAAGGCAAGGCTAACAGTGAACTTTCCCAAACATCTCCAGTGGAAAATATATCGGATGAAGACTGGAGGGGCCTTGTTAAACACTGGTCTGATCTGAATTATCAGGTACATTATATATATGTGATCAGATCACATGTTGAAGTCCTATTGACGCATGTGCCACACAAATCTATCTTCTTGTAAGTAACTGTTCAAAGAACAAGGCCAACCGTCACGAAAGTGAAATTCCAGCAGGCAGCGGGATCTCGTAGCTATATTGCACTGCTGCGAGGCTCTTGTAATTAGTTGTTGTTCCACTCTTTTATTTGTACCATATTATCGGATCTATATTGACTTGTTCGAAATGCGAGAGGAAAGCCATAAGGACAAAAAAAGTACCTGCACCAAATGCTGTGGAAATCTTCAAGGACTGTCACACCAGCAAGAAGAAGGGCATGACTACACCAGTCAAAGCCGCTGTTGTAAGTCCTTAATCCTCATGCCTTTTAACTACTACTTACTCTGACTTGTGCCTTGAATTGCATGGTTTGCAGCCAATGTCTATTACTCTTTTCAATTTTATACAGAATTGTCTTAGCGTATCATTGCACCTTGCAAGGTTTAAAATGGAGGAGTGATGTTCCTTTGATCTTGACCCGTAATCTAGTTCCGTGCTGGACTTGCCCACACAACGTTACAATTGCCTGTTTATGCATTCTCAGTTGTTTTGTGATATGAATGATGTTATACTATGTTTACCGTATTATAAACTTCGTCTCTTTATCCTTAGCCCTCAATACAATGTGAAGAAATAGACAATACATTAGCGATGGTACATGGTCATATGTTTGGAACCTGGTTTTATTATGTACTTTGCAATAAAATACAACTAATATTTTACATGGGTTCACAAGAATAGTTCTGTATATAGACCAAAGCTATTTTGTTTGGTTTCTTTGCCTCCTTAATATCTTACGTTACGGTACTACTAATGTAAAACCTCAACTTTTCAGTGAGCTATGGAAAAATGGTGGAACCGCCACCTTACGAAGGTGGTGAGGCAACTATAACCGCAATGTCGACTCTTGATGTAGTGGGTCGATTGCCTGTCCACTATGATGCCAAAAGCACGTTCCTACGTATCTTGGGTTGGTTGTTAAGGCAATATCGTCCAAAGCGCCTCATGATCAAGATATGCAAGCTCAAAGCAATGTTGTATCTGCGCTCGAGACACAAGTCCATTCCCTAACAGAGGCCCTTTGTGAAACAAGGAGAAACATTGCTCAATGTCGTCCAAGATATGCATGGTTTTGAAACCAGACTATCGGACATTTGCTATGTTGTTCGAGAGCCTAGGGAAATGAAGGCGAGGTTATGGTGCTCCATCGGACAATATGACATGAAAAGCATAATCGGTCAAATGAACCGAGCTTACGAACTTACGGTGATGCATTTATCTGCTAGACTGATTAAGTTTTATGCCGACCTTCCTTTTGTTATATAGTTGTAATTTGTTTTGGTGCGATACAAAATTTATTCTTAACGTGCAGCCACCGGCTGAAGAAAACAACAAGCCATTTTTGTATAGTGTAGGGTGTTCCCTATATTTGCCTTTGGTGGCGATCTTGGATGCCGAGTGGATGTAATCTGTGCAATCGCCTTAATAGCCTAGCGTTAGTTTGACCTTATTTATTTCCTAGTCTTCTTTTCCCTGGTTTGCTAGTGGCGCAACTACCCATGGGCCATATCTGGGCCGTAGGATCCATGGGTCTCCTACGGTCGTCGATAAATGGGCACATGTCGGTGGGCCTCGGGCCGTTGATAAATGGGCCTGTAATCGGTGGGCCTCGGGCCGTCGGATAAATGGGTCTACATGGGCTGTAATCGGGCGTATTTGGTATCGGCCCAGCATGGTAACGGGCCGTTAACAGGCCGTAGGACTGCAAAAGCTTAATTCTGTCACAGGAATAATGGGTCGTTAATGGGCCATAATATAGGACGGCGGCCGTAAACGGGTCGACTCTTGCCATGGGCGAATTTGGCCCATTAGGGTAACGAGCCAAGAACGGCGCTTGCCATGGACGAATTTGGCCCATTTGGGCAACATGCCGATGTGGCCGACTCTTGCCATGGGCGAATTTGGCCCATTAGGGAACGAGCCAAGAACGGAAGTAATCGAGGGCGAAAAAGGAGCCCAAGAACGTATGGGCCGTCAATAGGCCGAAAGCTAACAGTGGAAAGCGGCCCATGTAAATCACGGGCCGTTAACGGGTACAAAGAAAATTACTGTTCATTATGGGCTAGAGTCACCGTGGGCTGTAAAGGGCGAAAGATCTGAAAGGCCTCATATGGGCCGAAAGGCGTCGTGGGCCATACATGGGCGAAAGTGAAATGGGCTGGTGTTATATTCGACGGCCCACATGGCGTTGTTGGGCGATTTCCTTTAGTGCCTAACGGTGCGTGAGTTAACGGGCCGTAAAATGGGCTATTCTTGAAGAGACCGTTAATAGGCTTTTCATGGGCCAGCCCGTTAACTTTTGACCAAGTCACACGGGCCGGCTTTGTAAGCTAAATGGGCCAGTGGTGGGTCGTGGCACGTGTCGACATATCATAGGCGCCTATCTGACCCACTGACGAGATGAACGTGTTTCGTCCGGCCAATAAGAATTTTACACGTGGAAATTCCCCATTGGTCGGGGCTGTTAACGGGTTATCGGATCCAAAAGCCGACCGTATAGCTTAACGGCGTTCCATTATGGTGGATGCCACGTGTCGGTCACCCTTGACGAAGGCACTTCTGTGACGCGCGATTTATTGTCATGGAAGTGGACACTTCCATGATGATAATTTTGGTAATGTCATGGAACACTTCTCTGACAAAGACACGATTATGACTATCTTGATTCTGTCATAAATTTGTCATGGATGTACATGCATGACAAAAAACGCGACCTATTGTGACAAACACGCATCATCACGGAAGTGTATTTTTTTGTAGTGAGAGTTGATACGTCTCCGACGTATCTACTTTTCCAAACACTTTTGCCCTTGTTTTGGACTCTAACTTGTATGATTTGAATGGAACTAACCCGGACTGACGCTGTTTTTCGAGAATTGCCATGATGTTGTTTTATGTGCAGAAAACAAAAGTTCTCGGAATGACACGAAACTCCACTGAACATCTAGTCAAAAATAATAAAAATTCCTTGCCAAAGATGAAGACCAGGGGCCCACACCCTGTCCACGAGGGTGGGGGGCGCCCCCCTACCTCGTGGGCCCCCTGGAGCTCCTCCGACACCAACTCCAACCCTATATATTTGCTTTTGGAGAGAAAAAATCAAGGAGAAGAAATCATCGTGTTTTACGATACGGAGCCGCCGCCAAGCCCTAAAACCTCTCGCGAGAGCTGATCTAGAGTCCGTTCGTGGCTCCGGAGAGGGGGATTCGTCACCGTCGTCATCATCAACCATCCTCCATCACCAATTTCATGATGCTCACCGCCGTGTGTGAGTAATTCCATCATAGGCTTGTTGGATGGTGATGGGTTGGATGAGATCGATCATGTAATCGAGTTAGTTTTGTTAGGGTTTGATCCCTAGTATCCACTATGTTCTGAGATTGATGTTGCTATGACTTTGCTATGCTTAATGCTTGTCACTAGGGCCCGAGTGCCATGATTTCAGATCTGAACCTATTATGTTTTCATGAATATATGTGAGTTCTTGATCCTATCTTGCAAGTCTATAGTTACCTATTATGTGTTATGATCCGACAACCCCGAAGTGACAATAATCGGGATACTTCTCGGTGATGACCATAGTTTGAGGAGTTCATGTATTTGATAACCCACAAGAATAGGGGATCGCAACAGTTTTCGATAAGTAAGAGTGTTGAACCCAACGAGGAGCTAAAGGTAGAACAAATATTCCCTCAAGTTCTATCGACCACCGATACAACTCTACGCACGCTTGACGTTCGCTTTACCTAGAACAAGTATGAAACTAGAAGTACTTTGTAGGAGTGATAGGATAGGTTAGCAAGAAAATAAAGAACACGTAAATAAAACTAGGGGCTGCTTAGATAAGAACACAACTAAAGTAAATATGGCGAGTGTGGCAAAGTGATGGTAGGAGTTGTGGAATTGTCCCTAGGCAACTGACTATATTACTAGACCGGTAATCATTATTGCAATTTTATTTGAGGGAGAGGCATAAGCTAACATATTTTCTCTACTTGGATCATATGCACTTATGATTGTAACTCTAGCAAGCATCCGCAACTACTAAAGATTCATTAAGGTAAAACCCAACCACAACATTAGAGTATCAAGTCCCCTTTATCCCATACGCAAACAACCTACTTACTCGGGTCTGTGCTTCTGTCACTCACGCCACCCACCATAAGCAAATCATAAACATATTGCAAACCCTACAGCGGGGATCCCTCACGCTTGCGCGACACGGAGGGCACAATAGGACAACACCAATAATAAAACATGCAATTCAAACCAATCATAGCAATTCATCAATCACCGATAGGACAACGAAAATCTACTCAGACATCTTAGGATGGCAACACATCATCGGAAAATAATATGAAGCATAAAGCACCATGTTCAAGTAGAGGGTACAACGGGTTGCGGGAGAGTGGACCTCTGTAGATAGAGGGGGGAAGGTGATGGAGATGTTGGTGAAGATGATGGCGGTGTTGGTGAAGATCGCGGTGATGATGATGGCCCCCGGCAGCGCTCCGGCACTTTGGAAGCAAGGGGAGAGAGGCCCCTTCTTCTTCTTCTTCCTTTACCTTCTCCCTAGATGGGAGAAGGGTTTCCCCTCTGGTCCTTGGCTCCCATGGCTTGGGAGGGGCAAGAGCCCCTCCGATATTGGATCTATCTCTCTGTTTCTGCGTTCTGTTCTGGCTCTGTTTCACCGTTTCGTGTATATATGGAGATCCGTAACTCCGATTGGCCTGAAACCTTCACCGTGATTTTTTTCCCAATATTAGCTTTCTTGCGGCAAAAGAAGAGCATCAACCGCCTTACAGTGGGCTCATGAGGGTAGGGGCGCGCCCCCCTACCTCGTGACCACCTCGGGCACTGTCGTGGAATTAACACGTCAGATGTCCTCATGAAAGGACTTAGTCGTGGAGCCATCGCAACGGGTTAGCTTGAAGGGGTTAAACCGGACAAGGGTCACGGGAGTTTATACTAGTTCGGCCCCTTCAATGAAGGTAAAAGCCTGCGTCTAGTTGTGATGGGATTGATTGGGTTTCGATGACCAGGGAGCGAAATAAGCTTGCCTGAGTCTCGAGTTGTTGTTTTTTGTCCCTGAACCGCCGCCGGGTCGTCCCCTTATATACATGGGTTGGCCTTTGGCGGTCTCTGAGTCCCGAGGCCGACTCATACAAGTGTTCGGCTCGGTCTCTCCTTTCCTTATCTTACAACACAAGTTACATGACTATGGCGGTTTTACCACTACGGGCCCTAATCCGCCTTTGGGCTCCGGGCCTCTAAGCTTCACAGTAAAACGCCATCTTCTGAGTCTTGTGGGCTTCAATATAGTTGAGGGTGAACCGGCCCCTCCTGGGCGGTTTACACTCAGTAGTTATATCCCCAACATTAGGCCCCAGATTGATTTGAACCTGTTCATGTCAATCTTCAACACTAAGAAAAATCCTGTAAATATCTTCCTTCACTTCTCATAAACCACCATGATATCTTCCCTTTATAATTCTTGTTAAACCGCCGTGACGTCATTCTCTGGACACAGCAACGGATCATCATGACGTCATCTCTGTAAAAAACGAATAAAAAGATTCCCTTCATTTAATGTCATCCCGGAAATCGAGGCGACAACTACGCCACTTGCTGCTTTGGACTCCTCGATTCTCGCGCATGTCACTTATCCTCTGCCTTATTATAAATAAGCCTGACGGGCCTTTTCATTTTTCTCCCGTTTCTTCTCATCTTCCTCCTCGCGACCCGAAGGACCTCCGCGTCGCCGCCGCCGTCGCTCTTCGGATCTGCATCGACCAAGGCCGCTGCATCAACCTGTTTGCTCCAGAGACCTTGCCGTGCTCCTCCGTCGCCGAGTGGCCCTGGTAAGTTCATGTCTCGTAACCCTAGATCTTCATTAAAGTTTTTCGAGTTCATCCATGTCCGCCGCTGTTCATCAGTTCTTCTGTGTTCCTCCTTCTAGTCTTTGTACTAAGGGTATATAGATGTGCCTGATAGGTTTGAACTGCAGCTAGATCTATTCCGTTAGTTCACCGTACTGTAGCATCTTACTGCTTCTGAATAAACTCCGTATGGTTCATCTCTGTTCCTCTTTAGCACCATTTTAGGGCTCAGAAACATTTTCTTCAGTTATCCACGGTAGATCTAAAATTACACTGTCATATTGCGAAGCTTGTTTTTGCAAAACTTAGTAGAAATTTTGAATCTTGGCCCTTCTGCCTCTGGGCGGTTTAACTTTTGATAGACAATCCGCCATATATCATTAGCCCTCTCTTAAACCGCCAATTGAACCTTACATGGTATTTTTCTCCGGTTCAACACTGAATTGTACACCTTAAACCGTAAATTCTTAAACCGGCACTTGTTTTTCCTTTCAGTTCCCCCTTCCGGAATGGCAAAACAATTCTATGCTTACAATTGGGTTCCGTGCGGATCACGGAAACACAAATCAACGGTTATGTCACCACTTTGGTGTTTTAGCCTCAAAAAGTGTTCTCCTTTGGCGAGTTCCGAATCGGAATGTCCACTGAACCTCAAGAAGGAGAGGTGATTGTTTTTATGCAACACTTAGACCGGGGATTCAGTTCGCCCGGATCAAAAAAATTCCGGGATGTCCTCGCAAGCTTCCAACTCCATCCACAAGATATTGGTCCGAATTCTGTGTCCAATATATGCAACTTTCAAGTATTCTGCGAAGTCTATCTTCAAGAAGAGCCAACCGTGGAGCTATTTCGGGACTTCTTTCATTTGAACCGCCGTACGGAATTCTCAGATGGTCCCAACACAGAGCTTGGTGGCGTTTCAATTCAGAAAAGAAAAGAAGTTGACTTCCCTCATGCAAAACATCACAGCCATCCCAAAGATTGGAATCAAACCTGGTTTTACTGCCGGAACACTGACCCTGATGGAGAAAATCCTATGCGAGGTTATCGCCCTCACCGGCTTAGCAACGGCCACCCATTACCTTTACACTTGACCGCCGCAGAACGGAAGAATTTTGCACCTCAACTCACCAAGCTCCGGGCTCTGATGGCCAACGGTTTAACTGGCATTGATCTTGTCCGCGGCTGGGTTTCTTGGGGCATTTTACCTTTAAGCCGCCGCCCGGATTGATGCATGAATATCTTGGTGATGTCAAAGACCCTCAACGATATCACGAAATAGCAATAACCGAGCTTGAAGTTCTTGAATCGGTGAAGAAAATGCTTGATGAACCGATCTCTGCATGTAGCCAAACCGGGTTGGCTCCATTTTGCGTCTCCAATAAACCGCCAGCGGTAAAGTTCATCTAAATACTTTACTGATTTGCTTCCGTATTGACTGTGTACTAACCTTTCCTTGTCTTAATTTCAGGCTAACAACTCCTTTTGGAAACGGACTAAACCGGCCCGGGCTCCTCGTGCAAAGACCAAGGCCACCAAGAAAGCTGGCAAGAAGAAAACCACTGAGTCTTCTGATCCGCCAGAAGATGAAGAATCCGACACTGAGGTAGAACTTGACTCACTTGGTTCCTTTTTCCTCCATCTTATTAACAATTACTATTCCCAGGATGATGCAGAGGCCAACCGTGCAGAACATGTTGAGGTAATCCTTCTTTCTTCCGATTCAGATCTTGTACCGGTTCAAAGAATTCGCCGCACAGTCCGGAAAGTAAAACAATCTCACCCCCTTGCTCATTTGGATCCAAAATTTTCTTTGGAGACACAGCAAGTTGAAGAACGTCGCACAACCCAGCATAGCGGTCAACAAATCACATCATCTGGTTTAGCTGATACGCCAACTCAGAAACGTCGTCCAGAGGTGACTTGTTCTCCTGAAAAGCGTTATCCTTTGAAAGGTTTCTTCCGATGCCCTCTCAATCCGTCTGACCCGAATTACCAGGCTTCTTCCAACTCGTCTGGCGGTTCATCAACCACTCAGCTACCTCCTCTCAATCTCATCGCTGGGTAAGTATATTACTCCTTAATTTGTTTCTTTTATTTGTCGGTTTACCATATTCTAACCTTTGACGTTGTAGTGCCAAGGCTCGATTAAGTAAGAAAGCCAAGAACAACGACCCTATTGTTGATGTCGATCCAGAGAAGACTCCAGAGCATCATGGCAAAGACCCTGAAGTTGCTATAGATAACTCTGCTGGGAAAGACCAAGATGCTGATGCTAACCCGCCAGAGGTTGAACCGAATGTAGAGGTTGAACCGAATGTAGAGGTTGATACTTCACATCCTCCTGCTCCTCCAAGTCCAACAGTGGAACAGCGGGGCTCAACTGCTGACCCGCCAAGCCCTGCTACCAAGGCGCCAAGCCCTGTTAAGAATGTCAATTCATCCAGTCCGGCCAAAGATGATGACGTTGTTGCTACTGGCACTGCATATACCGCCCCTGGTAATCCAGTTGTTCTATCAAAGCACACTGCCAAGGATGAATTTGGTGCTATGAGCAAGGGGAAGGAGAAAACTGATTGGTCAGCTTATGTCGATCTTTCTACTCAAGAGCTCCACTCCGGCTTCTTGAACCAGCTTTACACAAGTCGTGATTATGAAGCCGGTTTAGTAAATCTGATGGAGGAGAGCTATGAGGTAAACAGTTTTGCTCTTTGCTCTGTACCTTCATCGCATTGTAGCCCCCAAGGGCCGGTTTGTCTTTAGAAAGTCAAACCGGGACTTTGTATATTCCATACCGTACTTTATGAGATTTCCTTGTGTATTTACGATCAAACACACATTAGCCCCAAGTGCCATGATTAAAACTTGTTTTAATCCTTGGGACTTCAATAATCAGCATAAAAATGATCCGCATTAGCCCCCAAGTGCCAAGTGTATAACTGGTTAGATGCTTGGGACTTTGACAAATATATTAACATGCTCTCTTACTGTTGCAGAGTGAGATACACCAACAAGTCCCACAAATTGCTGACCTTCAAGAAAATCTGAAATCCCAACAAGCAGAAACCACCAAAGCCAAGGATGAATTGAAAACCGCCTTAACCACCATGGAGCAGCTCAAGGAATGGTACAAGTCTGAGCAAGCCAACTAGGATACTGAAAAGGCTGGATTGCTGAAGCGGGTGGAAGACGCTGAATCAGCTCTTAAACCGGTGACAGAAGAACTTACTGGATTAAAGCGCCAAGTCAATGCCATGACCTCTGCAATATTTGGTAAGCACTGTTTTACCAAGGCTTTATGAATATTCCGCTTTGAAATTTTCTCCGGTTTAACATGCACTTCTTAAACCGCTATAGGTAGGCGCATTGCTCATCTGGGTGCTGATATGCGGAAGAAACTTAAGGCCGCGTATACGCTGATTGAATAGCTGTATACCGGCGTCCAACGGGTTATCTGTGCCACTTCTTATGACAATGCGGCTCCAACACTGATCAAGGACATGCTGGATCGGCTATCTATGACGCGAGCGCAGATAGAAGAATTGAAGCGATCCGCTGCCCGGGCTGGCGCTTTGCTAGCACTGACTCGAGCCAAGGCATGGATAGCTGATCTTGATCCGGCTGATATAGCCAAGGGCTTCCCCAGTGCACAAGAAAACGGCGACGTATTTGACAATGACGCCCTCAAACGGGTAACAAGGGAGATGCGTCCTCTGGCGAGTCAGTTGGCAGAAGAGGCTAACCTGACCGTTCACCGATCCTTCTACGACACAAACAACAAATGGGTTGAAGCTGTTATTCCTGAAGTGCAGAACTTGGTTCCACCAATCCGTAAGCACACTTACGGCCCTGACGTTGATCCGGCTGAGCTTATAAGTGAAGAGGCTGTCTTTCAGGCTTTAACCCGGATTGACTGGACCACCAATGACTTCCGGCCATTGGATGGGGAAGAGGAGGCTGAACCGACGCCAGATGACCCATCTACTTCACATCAACCCGGCGATGAAGCTTAATCCGTCAAGTCGGTTGATACATCAGAAACTGTCCGTTGTGCAACAATTCCATATTTTGGGCCTCTTAATGCCTTGTAATAGGGTAGCAAAAACTATTTTGATCTGCTGCCATCGTGCAGGAGGAGATATTTTATGTGATCCATCATGTCAATGCCAAGTTTGGTTCAAATATGCTGCCATCATAATATGCAACTCCTGTGTGTGCATAAAAAGAAAACAGGGTCCTGGCGGTTTACCGCCGGACGGGTCATAATGCCCAAGAAAAGGGCTGATTGATAATCAAACCGTAAAAATATGAAATGATTCATACCTGTGATGTAATATCCCTGTTTAGTTGGCTGGTTAACTTTGATTGTAGTAAGGGTGAAAACCCGAATCTGAAATTCTTTGTACAACCCCATCATGTACTGATGTTGTATAGTAAGTCATACCGGGTGATGATACACACCAGATGATCAAAGCTGGTGACTGGTAGTCAACGCCAGGCCGGGTTAACAAACTCCGGTTTAAGAATAAGGTATGTCAACGTGTAGTTGCAAACCATGCCTGTTTAAAGAAATACCAGGGTAATAAAATGACTGACCAGGCCAAGAAAATCGGTTTAACATAAAATTCAGCAAAACGCAAATAAAATCGTGTAGTCAAGGCTTTTTGAGGGCTGCCAGGCCCAAATTTGAGGCTTTTTGTGGGCTGCCAGGCCGCTGAGTTGAACCATTTAACAGAGCCTTTTAAGATGGACCTCCAACTAACCAATCACCGTTTTAACTTTGACAAGTTCAGGGTCTCAATGAGAGTAATCACAAAGCGTTAGGAGGCCGTGCCGAGATGACCTGGATAGGAGTGTCTTACTTGATGAAGGCAGGTTAACCCGAGGTTTTAGGTAAATATACCAGGCTTCCAAGCCGTGGGTCGATACCCAGCTACAAGGGTCCATTCAAACTCCTTGGTATTTGACACAAGAAGCCCCCAAGTAACGTGATGAGCTGTGCTCATTGAGTGCCTATGTTTGAGTTGCACTACAGGAATCCAGTATTTTGCCGTCCGCCACGGCGGATGGCAAAGAGCTTTGCCGTCAGCGGCGGACGGCAAAGAGTGACGGCAAAGACAGGGTCGGCAAACAGGTCCTTTGCCGTCTGCTTTTCACGGCGGACGGCAAAGAGTCCTTTGCCTACAGTGGCGGACGACAAAGGGGAGGGACGGAAAAATACTTGACGTCCGCCAGCGTTAGTCCGTTAGGTGGCTAACGGCGGCCTTTGCCGTCCGCCAGCGGATGGCAAATTTGACCACCCCTTTGTCGTCCGCCAGTTGACGTCAGCAGTGCGTCAACGCCCACACTGGTTTGCTGTCAGCCACGGTGGACGGCTAAGGTTATTTCTTTGCCATCAGCTTTTCTTTACCGCCAGCCAGCTGACGACAAAACCTTTGCCGTCCGCCACGGTAGGCAAATTTGCCAAATGGCACAGGTGCCGGGGAAGCAATTGGGCGCCACGTGTCCCCTTTGCCTACGATGGCGAGCAACAAGGGCTCTTTGCCGTCGATGGCGGTGACAAAAAGAGCCTGCACGCCTCTTTTTAATTCTGTTTTTCTTATATCCAACAATTATCACAAAGACACAGCACATATATATCCATCACATAAATATCACAAGACACATATATATATCACAGCACATATATATCCATCACATATATATCCAACACATATATATCCATCCATACATACATAGTAGGTTGCACATAGTCCCATCAATCCATACATATTACAATATGCAAAGTTTCATCATAGCAAGCGAAGCGAGAATACAAGAAGTGCATCAAAGGAAAAAACAAGCAATCCATCATATGATCTTTGGCTTCCGTGAAGTGAATGAAACACGCAAAATGACAAATAAGAAAGTTAGAAAAAGAATAGAAGAAGAAGAAGAAGACTAGAAGAAGAAGTATATGCCATTTATTAACTAACTTAGGTGAACTGGATCATTTATGAGCTAAATTAGTTGAAATGGATCGTTTATGAGCTAAGTTAGGTGAAATGGATCGTTTATGAGCTAATTCAGGTGAAATGGATCATTTATGAGCTAACCTAGGTGAAATGGGTCGTTTATGAGCTAACCTAGGTGAAATAGGTCGTTTATGAGCTAACCTAGGTGAAATGGGTCGTTTATGAGCTAACCTAGGTGAAATGGGTCGTTTATGAGCTAACCTAGGTGAAATGCATCATTTTGGAGCTAAGTTAGGTGAAATGGATCGTTTATGAGCTAACCTAGGTGAAATGGATCATTTATGATCTAATCTAGGTGAAATGGGTCGTTTATGAGCTAACCTAGGTGAAATAGGTGGTTTATGAGCTAACCTAGGTGAAATGGGTCATGTATGAGCTAACCTTGGTGAAATGGGTCGTTTATGAGCTAACCTAGGTGAAATAGGTCGTTTATGAGCTAACCTAGGTGAAATGGGACGTTTATGAGCTAACCTTGGTGAAATGGGTGGATTTTAGCTAACCTAGGTTAAATGCATCATTTATGAGCTAACCTAGGTGAAATGGATCATTTTGGAGCTAACTTAGTTGAAATGGGCCGTTTATGAGCTAACTAAGGTGAAATGCCACGTTTTTGAGCTAACTAAGGTGAAATGGGTCATTTTGGAGCTAACCTAGGTGAAATGGGTCATTTAGGAGCTAACGTAGGTGAAATGGGTCATTTTAAAGCTAACGTAGGTAAAATGGATCATTTAGGAGCTAATCTACGTAAAATGGGTCATTTTAGAGCTAACTTGGATAAATTGGATCACTTGTAAGCTAACTAAGGTAAAATGAGTCATTTTAGAGCTAACTTAGGTAAAATGGATCGCTTATGAGCTAACTAAGCTAATTATGCAATTTTTGACATAAGTAAGCTAACTCTAGGTCATTATGGTAAGCATATTGGAGGAAATAAAGCTAAGTCTAAGTCTAGAGAAACTTACCGTGATCGGGGAGGTGTAGTAGCGGGCTGGCTCGTGCAGTAGGCTGGAGAAGGATCGTGCGATGCGTTTACGGAGTTAAGCTGCACCAAAGATCATTTCCAATGTCTCGTTAGCATTATGACACTCAAATGTTAAGACTAGCAAGTAATGTCCATTCAAATTAAACTCACCGTGCTCCCGGGGAGCAATCTTGGCATCGGTGGAGTGGTGCGACGGACTTCTCGCACACGCATCGCACATTTGGTTTTCACAACAGAGTCATACTAGTTAGTAATGAGACTCAAATGTTAAGACTAGCAAGTAATCTGCAGAAGAAACTTACCACAAGGAGCTCATACATGGCCCTTGCACGCATGTCATTCCGTGCCCTCTCCTCCACCAACATCTTTGTCGTCCTCTCCTCCAACTCCGCTGCCTCTCCGCCGCCTCCAGAAGTTTCTCCATTCTATCTCTCTCACTCTGTATAGTAGCCTGCAACACCACTCACATGACCATTTGTAATCATTGATGGAAGCGCACACAATGTAATGGAGAAAGATAGCTGAGTACGTATAACTAACCTTGATGGCGAGTTGGACTGGCCGTTCACGAGGCCTTATCTCAGAGGCCGGAGCTCGATTGGCGCGCCTTGATCTCCGGGAGAGTTCTAGGACAACGGATAAGTCCATCTCCCATGGCTATGGAGCCATGGGACCTCCACTCACCAGATATCATCGGCAACTTTGTATCAATGGGACCTGGCTCGGGTTAAAGTCCTCCCTTTCCTCGCCTTCCCCGATCTCTATATTGCACGAGCTTGTCGTGGGCGGAGATGTTGGTGAAGTTCTTTGCATCATCGAGGTCGACGCAGAGAATGCGTTGACTTTCTTGTAAGGGCCAGTGTGGGCCATGGCATACTGGTCGTACACCTCTGGCACCTTATCCGCCTTATTGTAGCGTGCCTGAAAGAGAGAAACAAAGTAAATTAGTAATTAAAGGGCTAAAGCTAGCATGATGAATGAATTGCATGAATCATGAAGCAAACCACATACCCAGTTCCGCCCGTACTGAAATAAGTTGGAGCTGCCTTGGTGGTGTGGCACACCTTCCATTTCACTACGGGAAACAGAAGATTTGCCGTCAGTAATTTCTTTGACGTCAGCATTTTGTCCGGGCATACGGCAAAGAAAGGGTTTGCCGTCATCAGCAGATGGCAAAGAACAGATGAAGGCAAATCCATACTTTGCCGTCTGCAACAAAAACCACAGACGGCAAAGAGTCTTTGCCGTCTGCAATTTTTTTACCAGATGGTAACGAGCTCACTTTGCCGTCTGTAACAAAATACACAGACGGCAAAGTCTTTGCCTTCTGTGTATTTTGTTACAGACGGCAAAGTGAGCTCTTTGCCATCTGTAGAGAAAACCGCAGACGGCAAAGAAAAAATACAGCACGCGGATCCATCACGCGGATCGATGACGTGGCAGCAATCCACCACCGCGCGCTGCTCCTGTGCACGATCCAACTTCGCCTCCACCTCCTATCCTCTTCTCTCTCTCCCGTCCCCCACGCCTCTCCTTGTTCCCAGCCTCTTCTCTCTCTCTCCCTTATCCTCTTCTCTCTCCTGTCCCCCACGCCTCTCCTTGTTCCCAGCCAAGATCCACCTCCACCTACCGCCGTTCCCCAAGCCGCTGACGAGCACCAGGTAAAGCTCCGCCGCCCCTACCTTCTTCTCCTTCCTCCTGCCTGTCTTCCTCGTTCTCTATCTCTCCCCCATACCTCACCCCTTGCCCTCTCCGTCTCAGGCAGCCGACGCCATGGACGGCTGCGGAGCTTCGCACCACCCGACGTCAACCGCATCACCACCCCAAGGGATCCATGCGCGTGGCCGCGTTGAGCCGCCGTGTGTGCCGCCGCATCAATAGGTTCGGCAATGACTCTTGGCCCTGCCGCTTCATTGCTCCTGCCCAAGCCGGCCTCCGCTTTCTGACCCCTCCAGCGGCGAGCTGCCATGCCCGTCCTCGTCGCACTGGTGCTGTGCTCCAGTATGCTTGCTGGCTGCGACCAGAGCCCTGTACATATTTGGTTCGGTTGCAGCGCTGCTACTTCCCGGTGAACCAGAGCCCAGGCTAGCAACATGTGTGTTGCTTTCTTGATGGGTTTTAAGTGGATCTTAATTGGATGTATCCTGGCACTTGTCCGTGTATAAATCTGATGTGCAGAACACTTAGAAGTTGCTACTCGTAGGATATTCTTGCTCGTATGTGTACACGTGAAGAATGGCAAGCTTGTAGATCCATTTTCTTTTTGTTAAAGAAATATACATCATTTTTATTGGATCTGTATTGCAAATCTTTGTAGTGACGCCATCGTCCTCTTTTGCTCTAACCACGCTGTACACACGACGCCGGTGCGACCACTGAAGCAGCAGCTGCCCTCCTCTCTGCTTCCCTTCTTCCCGAGCTCATCGAAGCAACAGTGGCCGCCCTCCGAAAGCTTGGAATGACGTTATTTTCAAAAAATAAAAAAAATAAACTTTAAAATAATCTTTGCCGTATTTAGTTTAGTCTAGATCACGGCAAAGAAAATATTTTCACTAACGACAAAGACCGCATTCTTTGCCGTCTGTTATTTATAAGGCTGACGACGAATTAGATTTGGCTGACGGCAAAGTCTTTGCCGTATTCCCGATAAAAAGCTGACGGCAAAGTATTATTTGCCGACTTATCTTTGCCGTCTGAGTTTGCCGTCTGCTTTCTGATGGCAAAATCTTTGCCGTCTGGATTTCGGTCTTTGCCGTCTGTGATCCACAGACGGCAAATTATTTGTTTCCTGTAGTGGTTGGGCACGTTTGTCCTTGGCCTCGTTACGCGTTGACCAACACCTCCCAACAATCCATCCGACCCGCACACTATCTCGGAGGGGCCTAAGTTAGCAAATAGAAACTTCAGTGCTACGGCTATGAATTACTAAATGAAGGAATTAAGTACAAGGCCTTAAGAATTACCTTCATGTACTTCTCCTTACTCAAGAACTTATCGCGGCACTCCTGCTTGGGCTTCTTGATACCACGCCCAGCGTAGTAGTCTCGAACAGCCTGCACCCGAGCCTCATGCCGTAAGTTCTGAAGTAGGCGCTTGCACTCCTTGTGGATAACATATGCCGCCTCCTCCTCGTATCCCTCCTCACACCTGTAGAATGTCTGCAATCAAATGAGACAATATTGATTAGTACAATTAATAACTAGCTAGTTGAAGATTTTTAATTGTGTAAAGGAGAAATTACACAGAACTTTACGATCACCACGTGCCCTCGTCTTGCACAAGACACCGTCGATAATCTCACCCGGCGGGGCTGAGGCAGCCAAGTAGTGCTCCCAACTCAATCCAACCTCTAGAAGCCGACCCTCACCAGGCAACGTGACAAACCCCGGAAAGTTTTGCCGAATCAGAACTCCAAGGACGGAGTTGGGCCGGCGGACACTTTCATGGTGGTCCCAACCCCTGCAGCATGACAGGGCCAACGCATTAGTTATTTGAAGAAACGTGAATGCAGAAGGTACAAAAATATTAATTGCACTTACCTCTCCCCATCAGGTAAAATCAACCACCTCTGCTCGCAGGTCGCCGGCACGGACGGGAGCCATGTAGCACCACGCTGGTAGACGTTGCCCCCCTCCTCCCCCTCCTCCCCAAAATCAGTCGGCTCCCCACCATCATCAGCATGGCCACTCGGCTCCCCGCCATCATCAGCATGGCCACTCGGCTCCTCAGGCTGACCCGACCAAGTACCCCATCCAGACATGTGCTCCTCCAGGGTCTCGTGGGCCGAAGGCCCGTCGACCCGAGGCTCGTGGGCGAAGACCCGTGGACCCGGAGGCTCGTGGACCGGAGTCCGTGTAGCCTCCTCCTCAGACGAGTCCACCCTAGCAGTCACGTGCTCGGGTGAAACAGCTGGGGGCGGCGGCGAGGAAGGCGTCGTAAGAGTCACCCTACCTCCTCTCCCTAGACCACGTGCTCCACCTCCTCTCTTCTTCTTACCTCGTCCCCTGCTGGGCACCGCGGTCGACGAAGAAGGGCCAGCGGTGTCGCCATCTTGTCCGACAACGCCTTCGGCGGAGAGGTGCGTGTGGAATGGAAGACCTCGCTGCACGCTACCGGCGAAGAAGGGGCCTCGGCGCGCTCCCGACCAGCACCCACCATCTTTCAACACCTGCCATGACAAAGAATAAATGAAATTAGTACAACATAAAAAAAAGTACCGACATGAATAAATAATATGTATATCACTTAAGTGTATCATCATCAAGTACACCATAAAAAAATTGAATACCTGACACTACTAATAATCTCGATCAAGATTATCATCAATAAATGCATAATCATCATCATCACTATAATCAATGATGGGCTCATAGGGTTCATTGGCATCAACATGTGCAAGGTCACCTTAGCGTGTCGGTCAAGCATTGACAGGTCATCCGCATGATAACCTCTTCTTGTTCGGCTCTTCTTGTTCCTCCTCCGGGTGATGTCGGATTCACCGTCATTGTCTACTTCAATGTTTTGGGGTGAAGCATAGCGGTTCTTGAAACGCTTTTTGGAAAGACGTGTCTCTTGGAAGAATTCTCCTTCATATGTATGCAGGTTAATGTGAGGTTCATAATCCTCTTCCTTTGGGGAGAAAGTCTATGCGTGGCGGCACTTCATAAACGACATCCCAACCTTTCAGATTTGGATTAGTTTGGCGGGCCCACGGTAGATAGAATACTTGGGTCGCTTTGTTGAGCCGTAATATAGACATCAAGAACATCTAAATGGGTGCTTTGGTTGATTTCAACTAGCCCTATATGTTCATGAGTCCTTCTAGTCTCCTTAATTTGAAACCAATAACATTTGAAGACTACGACATTCGGTGGGTTTTCACCATAGAACAGAAGTTCATAAATTGCTTCAACTCTCCCATAATACTCGGTACCTCCTTCGCCGATAGCAGATACACAACAATTTGTAGACTTTCGGTCGGCCATAGATTGCTCTTTGCCATAGATGCAGGCGATACCCGTTGATGTCGTACTTGTCAAATGAATGGACCTTATAGTCAAAACCATAGCGACTTGTCTCAATTCGGCGTCCATAGACTCTGAATTAGCCTACAAGTTTAATATGAAAGGATTGTTGCATTACGAACAAATTAGCGAATGAAATGAAATTGTCTAATAGAAATTACCGTTTGTTTGAACCAAGAGATGAAACCGGGATAGCCGACTCCTTGCTTTGCGAGAAGGCCATACTCTTCGACGGAATCCTTTTGGATCTCCGCTCCATACGAGAATATGGCGACGTATCGACTGTATGACATATCCAGGAAGAAGAGCAGTTCAAAGGAAATAGAAGTTGCGAAACAATGTACCGAGAACTTACTCGATGTACGGCCGCACTTCTATCAGGTTGTTGAAGATATACAACGAAATGGTCCGCCATTCTTCGTTATCCAAATATACTGGATGTGAAACACTAGCTGGTGCGAGATTCCCTTTGAATAGGCTGAGGTTAGATCCACCCTTTTTAGGGTCGTCAGCATTGTACCGAGGCTTCGGATTATGCAAATGACGATTTTTTGGCTTCGTAGTGTGCTGTTACGAAGTTTGCCGCCTCCTTTGTGATGAATGCCTCAGCCATCGAAGCTTCAATTCTACGTTTATTTTTACATTTTTCTCGAAGCGTCTTCTGCATCCTCTCAGTTGGGTAGCACCAACGATTTTGCACGGGCCCCCCCAATCTTGCCTCGGTTGGGAGATGCATAATCAATTGCTGCATTGGATTAAAGAAGCCCGGTGGAAAGATCTTCTCTAACTTGCAGATCAACTCCGGCGCCAACTCTTCCATTTCTTCTAGCACGCCAGGCGATAATTCTTTCGCATTACGAACCACGAAAGAAATAGCTGAGTTACGCGATTACTAGTCATTCATCCTCGGGGATGAAGCCACGCATAACATCATCACCGGCATTACCCGCTCAATCCATATGTGCCAATCATGACTCTTGAGACCAAATATCTTCAATTTATCAAGATTCGCTCCCCTCTTTAGATTCGCTGCATACCCATCAGGGAACATCAACTGCTGTTGCACCCACAAGATAGTTTCCCTCATAGCTGGCCTTCCAAGATTGAACCATGCCTTTGGCTTCGTCCAGTTCTGCTTTCCTTTCGGTTCTTTCATGTTTTGTAACGACCTATCACATAGCACCTCCAGATCGACTCTAGCCTTAGTATTATCCTTTGACTTCCCATCTATGCTGAACAATGTACCAAAAAGTGCCTCGGCGATATTCTTCTCGATTATTGCATCACGTCGATGTTGTGTGGGCAAAGGAGGTCTTTGAAGTAAGGCAGATCCCATAAGCATGTTTTGTGAGTCCACACGTGCTTAGTATTATACCCCTTGAAGTACCCTGGACGCTGTGGATCTGGCTCGAGAGCGTTTAACTGATCCAGGGTCTGTTGGCCTGTCTATGTAGGTGGTGCAAAGTTTTTGACAACTCTACCTCTGATGAAGTTCTTCTTGTCTTTCCTAAACTTATGGCGAGGATCCAAGAACTGTCTATGCATGTCGAAGCAAGAAAACTTGCGACCGGCCTGAAGCCAACGAAACTCAAGAGCTCCCTTGCATGTGGGGCACGGGAACCTTCCATGCACACACCAGCCAACGAATAAGCGCGACGCCCGGCAAGTCATGCGTCGAGCACATGTACCGGAACACGCATTATGAAGTTCCATTTGCTATAGGCGTCGTATGTCTTGAACCCATTATCCTGTGCTTCTTACAATTCGTCCTTAAGCGGCTGCATGTACACATTCATATTTTTCCCGGATAGTTGGGCCTGGAATTATCAACGTCGGAAAATGTTCTTTCTTTGCATAATCTGTCCGGGGAGATTGAGTGGAAAGACAAATACAGACCAACAACTGTATTGGGCTGCCGTCATACCAAACACTTGAACCCATCCGTCTTGATGCCGACTCGAGGATGCCTCGGATCTGCCGCTTTGTCAGCATGTAATTCATCAAACTTTTTCCACGCAACACCATCCGATGTGTGTACCATCATCAGATTCCCATCTGTATCTAGTTTGGTTCTTTTGCCCGTTTTGTGCCATGTCATCTGGCTGGCCGTCTCTTCGACCATGAAAAGACGTTGAAGTCTTGGTACGATTGGCATATACCAAAGAACACTAACAAGGATTTTGGTCTGTGTCTTCTCACCCATACCGTTGTCTACCACAATATACCTGGAAGACTTGCAAATGGGACAATAGTTCAAGTCCGCATAGTCAAGCCTAAATAAGGCACATCCTTTCTCACTGTGCATGTATCTTCTCATAGGGCATCTTCGATTACGGAGGATTTCGTCCGACCGGTACAGGTTTGCAGGCATTACATGGCCTTTGGGTAGAAAGCGTCCAAATCTTGTCATAATTGCGTCATAGCATTCTCTCGCCTAAGTTGAACTGAGCCTTGAGCCATTACTTGTGAGATGGCATCCAAGCGACAAAGCTCGGTGTGCTCGTGGAGCGGACGTTTTGAAGACTCCAACATTTCATTGAAGGCCTTTGCAGATTCCTCCATCTCCTCGTCCGAATCCGAGCATCATCATAGTCTTGCACCATGGTTTCCATCCGGTACCATGCTCGTCGGTGAGACGATGATCCACCTCAGCTTCGGTCACGTTAGGCGAGACTCACCATGAAATGTCCACACCGTATAATCGGGCGTAAAACCATTCTTCTGCAGGTGTTTGCCCATTTCAGCCTCATCCTCTTTTTCCCAATTGCCGCTTGCCGTAAGCAGGGGCACCAGGTTTTCTTACGGCCATTTGCAAATGCGGCTTGCACAAACCCCTTGGTTTTTGTGAACCATTCAGCGCTCCATTTGTTACGACCGGTGTGGTGGTATACATCCACGCATACGATCACTCATCTTGACTTTCGAGCTCTTTGGACACACAACAATTATATATGTAATTCACCATGTATATATTCATCAGTTGATCTACTTTGTCAATTTTATTACGTCCATGCAACCTACCCTCTAATAGGTAATGATAGGTCCTAATCCCACCCGTGTATGTGTAGATTGGGTTCATTTTCCCATGCTATGCTCCGGATCCGACCTTAAAATTTCGGCACCTCCCGCTGTTCTCTCGATACACGTCTACGCAATAAGCGGAGAAGATGTGTACAGGAGAACAACAGGGGAGGCACCGACGAAATTTATGCATCGGATCCGGAGCAAAGCATATGGGAAAACGAACCCAATCTACACATACTCGGGCTGTCCATGGATAGCGTTGGACAATTCGAAAGAATCAAGGTTATAAATATGCAAATGCATGCATATTTATAACTATGACACTTTCGAACGGGAGACACATATTGGTTACGCATACTGATGATTCAAGACACATATATAGCTAGCTATCAAGTTTCATCAGAATAGATCAAATAATTAATGGGGGAGGAGGACATGTCATTTGTGCTCACCCACGAACGAAGGGGCAGAGCTCGTCAAACGCACGGCGAGGTCGTTGAACACCAAACCTCGCAGCGATGAAACAACTGCTCATTTAAAACTACCCGATCAACACAATTATATATGATGTTTTTCATAACAAAATCGAAAAATATATGACCTAACTAATAATTCACAAATATATGACCCCGTCGGCCTCTGGAAGGCCAAAGAACACCTTACCGGGAGGTGTAAAATTAGGGGTGTAAATCGATTAAGTCGGGGTCGGGGTCTCGGGGTCTGGGTGTCGGGTCGGGGTGCCGTGTCGGTGTCGGGGTTGGGGTGTCGGGTCAGGCTCGGGGTCGGGTGTCGGTGTCGGGGTCTCGGGGTGGGGTGTCGGGGTGCGGGTCGGGTCGAGGTGTCGTGTCGGTGTCGGGGTCGGGGTGTCGGTGTCGGGGTCGGGGTCGGGGTGCCGTGTCGGTGTCGGGGTCGGGGTGTCGGGTCGGGGTGTCGGTGTCGGGGTCGGGGTCGGGGTCTCGGGGTCGGGGTGTCGTGTCGGGGTGCCGGGTCGGGGTCGGGGTGCCGTGTCGGGTCGGGGTTTTTTCCTCTTTTTTCCTTTTCTTCTTCTTCCTCTTCTTCCTCTTCTTCCTTTTTCCTTCTTCTTCTTCTTCTTCTTCCTCCTCCTTTCCTTTTTCCTCTTCTTCTTCTCCTCCTCTCCTCTTTTTTCTTCTTCTTCTTCCTCTTCTTCTTTTCTTCTCCTCCTCCTCTTCTTCTTCTTCCTTTCCTTTTCCTCTTCTTCTTCTCCACCTCTCCTGTTTTTTTCTTCTTCTTCTTCTTCTTTCCTAAAACTGAACTAAACCTAAAACTAAACCTAAATCTAAACTAAACATAAACCTAAAACTAAAAAAACAGAAAAAAAAGGAAAAAAACTAAATCTAAACCTAAAAATAAACTAAAACTAAACCTAAACCTAAAACTAAACCTAAAACTAAAACTAAAACTAAATCTAAACTAAACATAAACCTAAAACTAAAAAAACAGAAAAAAAGGAAAAACAGAGGAGAGGTAGAGCTCACTGGCGGTGGAGGAGGGGCCGGCCTGGGGCAGCGACGCTGCCCGGGGAGGTGGGACGGGGGCGGGCGCGTGGCGGTGGCCGAGAGAGGGCGAGGCGGGCGACGAGGGGGCCGGTCTTGGCGACGGCCGGCGGCAAGTGGCGACAAGGCGGGGGCCGATGGAGGAGGGGCGGGCGGCTGGAGGCGGCGCCGGGCCCGGGCGGTGATGGGGCGCCAGGGTGCTGGGCGGCACCGAGACGGCAGCGGCGGGGCGACAGGCGTGGGGGCGGGCGACGGTCGGGGGCGATGGGGCGGCGGTGGTGCGAAAGGCGGGCGAGTGGTGGGGCGGCGGCGTGTGGGGAGCAGGGAGAGAAACAGAGAGAGGGGCGGTGGGGGCGCGGTTCGATATGTTTACTCTGTGCCGGCCGCCACCTGTGCCGGCCGCTAATGTGCTCTTGGCCGTCCGCGAGCAGACGGCAAAGAGGGGGGCCGTTAAGTATTTTTTAACCAGCTCCTCAGTGGGGCCCCATCCCTCTTTGCCGTCAGCTAGCGGACGACAAAGAATCTTTGCCGTCAGCAAGTGGACGGCAAAGAACTAGCTGATGGCAAAGGCTTTCTTTGTCATTAGCCAGTTCTTTGCCGTCTGCTTTCAGGTAGCTGATGGCAAAGAGCTTCTTTGTCGTCTGCTAGCAGACGACAAAGAGCTGGCAGATGGCAAAGTAGCTGATTCCAGTAGTGTTGTGCATAGCATCCAGACTCTCTTTGGCCCCTTGGGTGTGAAGCTCCCAAGCTTTGTGGCTTGATAGCCGGTTTAACAGGTAGTACTCCACTTTGTCAGCTGAAGCCCCCATGTAACTCAAAGGATATTTGAGAAAAAATAGCAGAGGCCCCGCTTAGAGCAAGGATGCTAATTTATTTATTGATCATAATATATACATTGTCGAAATATATACATAAGAAGAGCCTATGGCTCAAGTGTAATAAGGCCGGAGGAGAGCTATGTTCCACGGCCGCCGAGTCTCCTCCTCAGAGTTGCGTGAGTTGTCTCGAACGTCAATGAGGTAGTATGATCCGTTGTGCAGATTCTTGCTGACCACAAAGGGTCCTTCCCAAGGCGGGGATAACTTGTGCATGTCGGTCTGATCCTGGATGAGCCGGAGCACCAAGTCACCTTCTTGAAAGGTTCTTGTCCTAACCCGACGGCTGTGATAACGCCGTAGATCTTGTTGATAAACCGCCGATCGAGCAAGAGCCATATCCCGTTTTTCATCTAACAGGTCCAGTGCCTCTTGGCGAGCTCGCTCGTTGTCCGCTTCAACATAATTAGCAACCCGGGGCGAGTCATGACGTATATCGCTTGGGAGAACCGCCTCTGCCCCGTATACCATAATGAAAGGCATGTAACCTGTTGATCGATTGGGGGTGGTGTTGATACTCCACAACACAGAAGGTAATTCTTCCACCCAACAACCCGGCGTCCGTTGCAAGGGAATCATGAGCCGGGGTTTAAGACCCTTTAAAATTTCTTGATTAGCTCGCCCCGCTTGACCGTTGGATTGAGGGTGTGCCACAGATGCTAGGTCAAGCCGGATGTGCTCTCTCTGACAGAAATCCACCATCTCACCTTTGGAAAGGTTGGTACCATTATCCGTGATGATACTATGTGGAAAGCCAAAACGAAAGATAATTTTTTTGAGAAATTGAACCGCCGTAGCTGCGTCACACTTGCTAACAGGCTCCGCTTCAACCCACTTGGTGAATTTATCAACTGCCACCAACAAGTGGGTCTTTTTGTCCTGGGAACGTTTGAAGGGTCCCACCATATCAAGCCCCCAAGTAGCAAAAGGCCAAGTAACGGGAATCATCCGTAGTTCCTGAGCCGAAATATGAGCTCTGCGTGAAATTTTTTGGCAAGCATCACATCGCTTTACCAGATCCTCCGCATCAGCATGAGCTGTCAACCAGTAAAACCCATGATGAAAAGCTTTTGCAACCAGGGACTTTGAACCAGCGTGATGACCACAATCCCCTTCATGAATTTCCCGTAGGATCTCTTGGCCTTCTTCCGGAGAAACACAACGCTGAAATGAGCCCGAAACGATACAGCGGTGTAACTTGCCATTGTGAATAACTATTGACTTGGACCGCCGGACTATCTGTTGAGCCAGGACCTTATCATTTGGTAGCTCGCCCCGGCTCATATACGCCAGATATGGAACCGTCCAATCTGGTATAACGTGTAAAGCGGCCACCAACTGAGCCTCCGGGTCCGGGACCGCCAAATCTTCTTCTATATGCACCTTAACAGACGGGTTATGCAAGATATCTAAAAAGGTGTTAGGAGGTACCGGTTTACGCTGAGATCCAAGCCGGCTCAAAGCGTCTGCTGCTTCATTTTTGCGCCGATCGATATGCTCAACCTGATACCCTTTGAAGTGTCCCGCCACAATATCCACCTCACGCCTGTAAGCCGCCATGAGTGGATCCTTAGAATCCCAAGTACCAGAAACTTGCTGAGCCACCAGATCAGAATCTCCAAAACAACGAACTCGACTTAAGTTCATCTCTTTAGCCACACGGAGACCATGGAGTAAAGCTTCGTACTCAGCTGCATTGTTAGTACAAGGAAACATCAAGCAGAGGACATAGCAAACTTTATCCCCTCGAGGGGAAGTAAGGACAACTCCAGCCCCCGAGCCTTCCAACTGCCTGGATCCATCAAAATGAATGGTCCAGTACGTATTATCCGGTTTATCTTCCGGTGCTTGCAGCTCGGTCCAGTCATTGATAAAATCCACAAGAGCCTGAGACTTGATGGTTGTTCGAGGTACATACTTTAAACCGTATGGCCCAAGCTCGATTGCCCACTTTGCAACCCGGCCAGTGGCTTCCCTGTTTTGAATTATATCGCCCAAAGGAGCAGAACTAACCACCGTGACTGGATGGCCTTGAAAATATTGCTTGAGTTTTCGACTGTCCATAAAAACCCCGTACACCAACTTCTGCTAATCCGGATATCGTTGTTTTGACTCGATCAGGACTTCACTGATGTAGTATACAGGTCGTTGAACCGGATATTCCTTCCCAGCTTCTTTACGCTCAACCACAATTGCCACACTAACCGCTCGGGCATTAGCAGCCACGTATAACAGCAAAAGGCTCATGATCAACTGGGGCTGCAAGAACTGGCGGTTCAACCAACTGCCGCTTTAGCTCCTCAAAGGCTGCATTGGCTGCGTCCTCGAGCGAAATCATCCTCTTTTTTAACATCTGATACAAAGGAATTGCCTTCTCTCCCAAACGGCTGATAAACCGGCTAAGGGCTGCAATCCGACCTGCGAGACGCTGAACATCATTGATACACTTTGGTTTAGCCAGGGATGTGATTGCCTTAATTTTTTTCTGGGTTGGCCTCAATGCCCCTGTTGGATACCAAAAACCCGAGAAGCTTGCGCGGAACACCAAAAACACATTTATCCGGATTAAGCATCATCTTGTAAATCCGAAGATTGTCAAACGTCTCCTTGAGGTCATTGATCAGTGTTTCCTTCTTCCTGGATTTTACCACAATGTCATCCACATAAGCATGAACATTACGCCCAATCTGCGTGTGAAGACAATTTTGCAAACAACGCTGATAAGTTGCCTGAGCACTCTTGAGCCCAAAGGGCATAGAAACATAGCAGAAGGCTCCAAAAGGAGTGATGAAGGATGTCTTCTCCTGGTCCTTAACTGCCATCTTGATCTGATGATATCCTGAATAAGCATCCAAAAACTCAAAGCGCCACAACCCGCCGTCGCATCAATGATCTGATCAATACGTGGGAGAGCAAAGGGATCAGCCGGGCAAGCCTTATTCAAGTCCGTGTAATACACACACATACGCCAAGTGCCATTTTTCTTAAGAACCGGCACCGGATTAGCCAACCATTCAGGATGAAACACTTCGACGATAAAACCAGCAGCCAACAGCCGGGCTACCTCTTCACCAATTGCCTTGCGTCTTTCTTCATTAAAGCGACGAAGAAATTGCTTGACCGGTTTAAACTTCGGATCAATATTAAGAGTGTGCTCAGCGAGTTCCCTCGGTACACCTGGCATGTCAGAAGGCTTCCATGCAAAAATGTCCCGGTTCTCACGGATGAACTCGATGAGTGCGCTTTCCTATTTTGGATCCAGATTGGTGCTGATACTGAACTGTTTGGACGAATCGCCGGGTACGAAGTCAACAAGCTTAGTGTCATCAGCCCGTTTGAAATGCAGGATTGGGTCATGCTCAGTGGTGGGCTTCTTTAGAGGGGTCATATCTGCCGGATCAACATTCTCCTTATAAAACTTTAGCTCTTCTGTAGCACAATCCGCCTCAGCATAAGCCGCATCACCCTCCTCACAATCCAACGGGATTTTTCGACTTCCATGAACCATGATAGTCCCTTTATGACCCGGCATCTTGAGCTGCAAATAAATATAACAAGGCCTTGCCATGAATTTTGCATAAGCCAGCTGCCCAAACAGCGCATGATACGGGCTCTGGATTCTTACTACCTCAAAGGTCAATGTCTCAGAGCTAGAGTCATGCTCATCACCAAATACAACTTCCAAAGCGATCTTACCTACGGGATATGCCGATTTACCTGGTACCACACCATGAAAAACAGTGTTGGACGGTTTAAGATTCTTATCTGTCAACCCCATGCGACGGAATGTCTCATAATACAGAATATTGATACTGCTTCCTCCATCCATGGGTACTTTGGTGAACTTATAACCTCCCACCTGAGGCGCCACCACCAGAGCTAGTTGACCCGGATTGTCAACCTGGGGCGGATGATCCTCCCTACTCCACACAATAGACTGTTCCGACCATCGTAGATAACGTGGAACTACCGGTTCAACAGCATTGACTGCCCTCTTGTGAAGCTTCTGATCATGCTTGCACAGACTAGTGGTGAACACATGATACTGCCCCCCATTCAACTGCTTTGGGTGACTCTGGTAACCCGACTTCTGCTGATTCCCTTGATTATTCTGCTGGTTATTACCACCTTGGTTGTTCTGGTTGCCATAATTACTCTGAACCAGTTTGTACCGCCGCCACCATGGAAACCTGGACCTGAACCTCCCGATGGACCCTGATCATACCGGAAAAGATCAGAGTTCTTGAACTCCTTCATAATATGACAATCCTTCCAGAGATGCGTTGCAGGAGCCTCCTTGGTCCCATGCTTCGGACAGGGCTGATTCAACAAACGCTCCAGATTCATCGCCCCACCACGCTGGGGCGGTTTACCTTTTCGGCGCTACACATTAGCATTAGCCACAAAATCTGAATCCGCTTTACGCTTACCATTATTCCCATGGCCTCCATGGTTGTGCTGCTGTCCCTTCGCACCGCCATTCTTCTTTCCCTTCTCCGGTTTCTCATTATCAGAATCGGGATCCTTGGTATTATCAGAATCGGCATACTTTACCAAGGCTGCCATGAGGGTTCCCATGTCGCTGCAGTGGTGCTTGAGCCGTCCAAACTTCATCTTCAGTGGCTTAAACCGGCAATTGCGCTCCAGTGTGATAATCGCTTGACCAGCGTTAATCCGGTCGGACGAGTGTAAAACTTCTGAAACCCGGCGCACCCAATGAGTTGTGGACTCGTTCTCTCCTTGAACACAAGCATCCAGATCCACAATGGACATGGGCTGCTTGCACGTGTCTTTGAAATTGGCTATAAACCGGGCTTTCAACTGATCCCATGACTCGATGGTATTAGCTGGCAGATTTTTCAACCAAGTACAGGCTGTTCCCTCCAACATCATTGTGAAGTACTTTGCACAAGCTGCTTCATCTACATCTAGCATCTCCATTTCCATCTCATAACTCTCGACCCACGCCTCAGGTGGCTGATCCGCCGTGTAGTTAGGCACTTTGCGTGGACCCTTGAAATCTTTGGGCAAACACACATTACGGAGAGCCGGAATAAGGCACGGCACTCCCCAGGAACTGAAGGCAAGCCCGGTGCCTCGTTCAACTGACGCTGCTGGCTGAACCTGGGCGGGTTGATAACGACCCAAAGCGGCATCCCTTCATGCCCTGCCATGATCCACCACATCTAGAGCATTGCGATGCCGCGCGCTGCTAGACACCTCCTGTTCATCCATACGCCTGCTATAACTTGGGCTCGGACGAGGGGTTGAATGAATTCTATCCCGACTATATGAATAAGCCTGCTGCTGTACCACGGCGGTTTGGAGAAGATCTCTCGCCCGCCGCGTCTCAACTGCTGCTATTGAATCACCTTCCATCGGAATGGCCGCCAGGCGTGAAGCTGCGGCAATCATGTTATCCAGAGGGCTCGAGAAGTGACCCGGTGGTGTAGACACGTATTGCGGCGGGTTATCTGTTCGTCGGGGTGGCTCCTTTATCCGTAGTTGATCCGGAACTGTCCAGGCGCCTCCGTCTGGTTTGCAGCTACCGGATTGCTCGGCCCAGCGCCTGGAGTCTGAAAGAGATTTAACCCTTCGTAAACCGGCGGCAGACGTGACCGGTACTTCCTTCGCATTACATCCTCTGATGCGGTCCGATCCAGCATGAGCTGGTAATTCTGTGCCTGTATCCGCTGTGATTGAGCATCCAAAGCGGCCCGTTCCTCAGCCATCCTAGCATCCTCAGCTGCCAGGTCCTCCTTAGCCTGTGCTATTTGGTCCTTCAGTTTCGCAACGTCCGCATTGTGCTGATCCCGTGTCTCCGGGGTGACTGTCGCTGTCAACAAGGTCGCCCAGGCGTCCATCAAACCGGAGAGGACTTGCGCTGGACGACGCGCCGGGACTCCTGCCGCGGCTGCTGATCCGGTGTTCATCGCTGTGGTGGATGAAGACTGCAACGTGGGCTGTGTTCCGGCCATGTAAACAGCAACCCGACTTGGCAGTTCAAGGTGGTCCAGAATACTGTTGCCATCGGAATATCCTTCGAACACACCGCTATGAATCTGGTACAAGGACTCAGTTTCGCCAGTGGATGACTCGCCGTCAGAGTATACGGCCATCTCACCTTCAGACACCGGTTCAGATCCGATCCCATGGACACATCCTACGAACGCATGCTTCATGGCGGGCTTAACCCGGGCTGGACTTGCACGCTGAGCCGTCTTGACAAGGTCGGTGCAGATGTCCGGCTCAGGGCCCGGTTCGCCGATCTTGCCGATGAAGACATGAATTCCGCCGAAGGGGACCCGGTACCCATAATCAATCGAGCCGGCCTCGGGGCCCCATCCTTCGTCGTTGATGTAGAGCTTGCCGCGACGACTTTTGGTCATCCAGCCGATCATGTACCCCTTAAGTCCTTCAGAGCAGCCTTTCAAGAACTCGACACCATCGTGCGATAGCCCCACGGTGGGCGCCAACTGTCGTGGAATTAACACGTCAGATGTCCTCATGAAAGGACTTAGTCGTGGAGCCATCGCAACGGGTTAGATTGAAGGGGTTAAACCGGACAAGGGACACGGGATTTTATACTAGTTCGGCCCCTTCGATGAAGGTAAAAGCCTACGTCTAGTTGTGATGGGATTGATTGGGTTTCGATGACCAGGGAGTGAAATACGCTTGCCTGAGTCTCGAGTTGTTGTTTGTTGTCCCTGAACCGCCGCCGGGTCGTCCCCTTATATACATGGGTTGACGCTCGGCCGGTCTACAGAGTCCCGAGGCCGACTCATACAAGTGTTCGGCTTGGTCTCTCCTTTCCTTATCTTACAACACAAGTTACATGACTATGGCGGTTTACAACTACGGGCCCTAATCCGCCTTTGGGCTCCGGGCCTCTAAGCTTCATAGTAAAACGCCATATTCTGAGTCTTGTGGGCTTCAATATAGCTGAGGGTGAACCGGCCCCTCCTGGGCGGTTTACACTCAGTAGTTATATCCCCAACAGGCACCGTCTCGCGTGGATTTTTCTTCCGGAATTTTCCATATTTTCCAAAAATAAGCTCCGTCCATTTTTATCCCGTTTGGACTCCGTTTGATATGGATATTCTGTGAAACATAAAACATGCAATGATGTGAACTTGCACTGAGCCTTTGGATCAATATGTTAGTCCCAAAATAATATAAAAAGTTGCCAAAAAGTATATGGAAGTGAATAATATTGGCATGGAACAATAAAAAATTATAGATACGACGGAGACGTATCAGCATCCCCAAGCTTAATTCATGCTCGTCCTCTAGTAGGTAAATGATAAAAAAGATAATTTTGGATATGGAATGCTACCTAGCATAATCTTGATCATATGTCTAATCATGGCATGAATATTAAGACACGAGTGATTCAAGGCAATAGTCTATCGTTTGACATAAAACCAATAATACTTCAAGCATACCAACCAAGCAATTATGTCTTATTGAAATAACATAGCCAAAGAAAGCTCGTCCCTACAAAATCATATAGTCTGGCTATGCTCCATCTTCACCACACAAAATATTCACATCATGCACAACTCCGATGACAAGACAAGCAATTTTTTCATACTTTTGACGTTTCTCAAACCTTTTCAACTTTCACGCAATACATGAGTGTGAGCCATGGACATAGCACTATAGGTGGAATAGAATATGATGATGGAGGTTATGTGGAGAAGACAAAAAAGGAGAAACTCTCACATCGACGCGGCTAATCAACGGGCTATGGAGATGCCCATCAATTGATGTCAATGCGAGGAGTAGGGATTGCCATGCAACGGATGCACTAAGAGCTATAAGTGTATGAAAGCTCAAACTGAAACTAAGTGGGTGTGCATCCAACTTGCTTTCTCATGAAGACCTAGGGCATTTGAGGAAGCCCATCGTTGGAATATACAAGCCAAGTTCTATAATAAAAATTCCCACTAGTATATGAAAGTGACAACATAGGAGACAATCTATATGAAGAACATGGTGCTACTTTGAAACACAAGTGTGGAAAAAGAGATAGTAACATTGCCCCTTTTTATTTATTTTCTTTTTTTTATTTTTCTTTTTTTTTGCGGGCTTCTTTGGCCCCATTTTTTAATTTAGGCTTCTTTGGCCTCTCTCTCTTTTTTTTTGGACGGGGCAATGCTCTAATAATGATGATCATCACACTTTTATTTACTTACAACTCGATATTACAACTCGATACTAGAACAAAGATATGACTCTATATGAATGCCTCCGGCGGTGTACCGGGATGTGCAATGATCTAGCGTAGCAATGGCATCAAAAAATGGACAAGCCATGGAAACATCATGCTAGCTATCTTACGATCATGCAAAGCAATATGACAATGAATTCTCAAGTCATGTATATGATGATGATGATGAAAGTTGCATGGCAATATATCTCGGAATGGCCATGGAAATGCCATGATAGGTAGGTATGGTGGCTGTTTTGAGGAAGATATAATGAGGCTTATGTGTGATAGAGCGTATCGTATCACGGGGTTTGGATGCACCGGAGAAGTTTGCACCAACTCTCGAGGTGAGAAAGGGCAATGCACGGTACCGAAGAGGCTAGCAATGATGGAGGGGTGAGAGTGCGTATAATCCATGGACTCAACATTAGTCATAAAGAACTCACATACTTATTGCAAAAATCTATAGTCATCAAAACAAAGTACTACGCGCATGCTCCTAGGGGGATAGATTGGTAGGAAAAGACCATCGCTCGTCCCCGACCGCCACTCATAAGGAAGGCAATCGATAAACACCTCATGCTCTGACTTCATTACATAACGGTTCACCATACGTGCATGCTACGGGACTTGCAAACCTCAACACAAGTATTTCTCAATTTCACAATTACTCAACTAGCATGACTCTAATATCACCATCTTTATATCGAAAAACTATTGCAAGGAATCAAACATATCATATTCAGCGATCTACAAGTTTATGTAGGATTTTATGACTAACCATGTGAATGACCAGTTCCTGTCATCTCTCTAAATAGATATAAGTGAAGCAAGAGAGTTTTAGTTCTTTCTACAAAAGATATACCCACGCTCTAACAAATATAAGTGAAGCAAAAGAGCATTCTACAAATGGTGGTTGTCTATGTAAAGAGAAATAGGCAATCCAAACTTCAAATGATATAAGTGAAGCACATGAAGCATTCTATAAAGCCATACTCAAAAGATATAAGTGAAGTGCATAGAGCATTCTATAAATCAACCAAGGACTATCTCATACCAGCATGGTGCATAAAAGAAAAAGTGAAAACTAAATGCAAAAGATGCTCCAAGATTTGCACATATCACATCAATGAAACGAATCCGAAAACATACCGATACTTGTTGAAGAAAGAGGGGATGCCTTCCCAGCATCCCCAAGCTTAGACGCTTGAGTCTCCTTGAATATTTACTTGGGTTGCCTCGGGCATCCCCAAGCTTGAGCTCTTGCCTCTCTTCCTTCTTCCCACGTCGAGACCTTCTCGATCATCGAACACTTCATCCACACAAAACTTCAACAGAAAACTCGGTAAGATCCATTAGTATAATAAAGCAAATCACTACTCTAAGTACTGTTGCAAACCAATTAATATTTTGTTTTTGCATTGTGTCTACTGTAATATAACTTTTTCATGGCTTAATCCACTGATATAAATCGATACTTTCATCAAAACAAGCAAACTATGCATCTAAAACAGAATCTGTCTAAAACAGAACAGTCTGTAATAATATGAATATTCACCATACTTATGATACTTGAAAAATTCTTCCAAAATTAGTAAAAATAAACAATTTGTACAGAAATACAGTGCAAAAAGAATCAGAAACATTTGACATTCCAGTAAAAATTTAAAATTCGCGCACTACAGCCAAAGTTTCTGTCCTACACCGCACAAACCAACAAGCATTGTAAACATCCTAAAGGCAAACTTTGGCACATTATTTTTGTAATACAATGGAATTGTACAAGGGGTAATTAGTTTTGTTGAAAATTTTCTGTAATCAAGATTCACAAAGTTGCCGTGAGCATGAACAAAGTTCAAGGAGCTCTCCCACTTCAACAATGCTTGTCTTTCTCACTTTCGCTTTTCTTTTTGAAAAGTTTTTAGGTTCCCCTCTTTATTTTTGTTGTTTTTAAACTATATGAAAGTACTCAACAGAAATAAATGACTCTCTAAAAATTCCGGGTTGTCTCCCTGGCAGCGCTTTCTTTAAAGCCATTAAGCTAGGCATATAGTGCTCAAGTAGTGAATCCACCCGGATCCCAAGGTATATCAAAGCCAATTTTAATTAGCATTTAGTAGTGAGCACAAAGCAACATATGTCATGTAATGACGAAGTCTAACTATCTTCCTATGCATTGGCATGTCATAAAAGAACAATTCATGCACACATAGTAAAGGCAAATGCATAGTATAAACAGTTTCTTGCAATTTTATTGTATTGGGAACATAGAGAGGTGAAGATATAGTTCCTCTCTCATAATAATTGCAAGTAGGATCAGCAAGCACATGCATATTATATCTATCAAAATCATCATGTGTAGAAGTAAGACGCAACCCATCAATATAATCCTTAATAAGTGCAAACTTCTCCGATATAGTATAATCGGGAGAATCCAAAAAGATAATAGGACTATCATGCGTGGGTGCAATAGCAACAATTTCATGTTTAACATAAGGAACTGTAGCAAGTTCATCTCCATAAGCTTCATTCATATTGGCATCTTGGCCACAAGCATAGCAAGCATCATCAAAAAGGGATATTTCAAAAGAATCAACGGGATCATAGCAGTCATCATAGCATCCATCCTTCGGTAAGCACGAAGGGAAATTAAACAATGTATGGGTTGAAGAGTTGCTCTCATTAGAAGCTGGGCACGGGTGATCAATCCGCTCTTCCTCCTTTCGTTCTTCGCTCTCCTCCTCATCTTTTTCATCCAATGAGCTCACAGTTTCATCAATTTCTTCTTCCATAGATTCCTGCAAAATATTAGTCTCTTCTTGGACAGCGGAGACTTTCTCAATAAGTGCATTAAATTCATAATTGTATTCATAATTCTCATAGAAATATTTGAGGATAGCTAAATTTTCAGATCTATAAACAACATCATCAAAATCTTCAAACTCTTTACACGTAGATTCAATTTCATAAGAACCCATAAAAGCAACAAATTCTTCTATTTGTTCCACATCATAGTAATCATATATACCATTAGCATAAGAAGCTAAGGTTTTATTATCATTAAATTTGCATGAAAAGGGAAGATGTGGAGAATTCATCCTAGAGCAACAAGTATAATCATACTCCATGCATAGTTGCCAAGCATACCACTTCAATATATGAATTTGATCCCATAATAGTTTCCCTTTTTGTGTCAAGTGATAATCCCTAAAGTATTCACGTTGATCCAACGTTACTCCCATTACATAGTTGAATGGGTTTTTCTCAGGATTATTAAAGTAGTACATAATATCTTTCACATAACCAACATCGAGGGTTTTAGGAGGTTCCCCATCTCCATGAGCAGCAAGTACACCTAATTTTTTTGGTATTTCGTGTTCCATATCCATAACTAAAGATAAAGAACAACTAAGAACAGCAAATAAAAATTACTTAGTGATAAAGCAAACAAGCACACACGAGAATATTCACCCCACACTATTGCTCCCCGGCAACGGCGCCAGAAAAAGGTCTTGATAACCCACAAGTATAGGGGATCGCAACAGCTTTCAATAAGTAAGAGTGTCGAACCCAACGAGGAGCTAAAGGTAGAACAAATATTCCCTCAAGTTTTATCGACCACCGATACAACTCTACGCACGCTTGACGTTCGCTTTACCTAGAACAAGTATGAAACTAGAAGTACTTTGTAGGAGTGATAGGATGGGTTAGCAAGAAAATAAAGAACACGTAAATAAAACTAAGGGCTGCTTAGATAAGAACACAACTAAAGTAAATATGGCGAGTGTGAAAAAGTGGTGGTAGGAGTTGTGGAATTGTCCCTAGGCAACTGACTATATTACTAGACCGGTAATCATTATTGCAATTTTATTTGAGGGAGAGGCATAAGCTAACATACTTTCTCTACTTGGATCATATGCACTTATGATTGGAACTCTAGCAAGCATCCGCAACTACTAAAGATTCATTAAGGTAAAACCCAACCATAGCATTAGAGTATCAAGTCCCCTTTATCCCATATGCAAACAACCTACTTACTCGGATCTGTGCTTTTGGCACTCACGCCACCCACCATAAGAAAATCATAAACATATTGCAAACCCTACAGCAGGGATCCAATAGGACAGCACCAATAATAAAACATGCAATTCAAACCAATCATAGCAATTCATCAATCACCGATAGGACAACGAAAATCTACTCAGACATCATAGGATGGCAACACATCATCGGAAAATAATACGAAGCATAAAGCAACATGTTCAAGTAGAGGGTACAACGGGTTGCGGGAGAGTGGACCGCTGTAGGTAGAGGGGGGAAGGTGATGGAGATGTTGGTGAAGATGACGGCGGTGTTGGTGAAGATCACGGTGATGATGATGGCCCCTGGCAGCGCTCCGGCGCCACCGGAAGCAAGGGGGAGAGAGGCCCACTTCTTCTTCTTCTTCCTTGACCTCCTCCCTAGATGGGAGAAGGGTTTCCCCTCTGGTCCTTGGCTCCCATGGCTTGGGAGGGGCGAGAGCCCCTCCGAGATTGGATCTATCTCTCTGTCTCTCTCTGTTTCTGCCTCTGTTTCACCGTTTCGTGTATATATGGAGATCTGTAACTCCGATTGGCCTGAAACCTTCGCCGTGTTTTTTTCCGAATATTAGCTTTCTTGCGGCAAAGAAGAGCATCAACCGCCTTACGGTGGGCTCACGAGGTAGGGGCACGCCCGAGGCGGTCGCCCCCTACCTCATGACCACCTTGGGCACCGTCTCGTGTGGATTTTTCTTCCGGAATTTTCCATATTTTCCAAAAATAAGCTCTGTCCATTTTATCCCGTTTGGACTCCGTTTGATATGGATATTCTGCAAAACATAAAACATGCAACAGACATGAACTGGCACTGGGCACTGGATCAATATGTTAGTCCCAAAAATAATATAAAAAGTTGCCAAAAAGTATATAAAAGTGAATAATATTGTCATGGAACAATAAAAAATTATAGATACGACGGAGACGTATCAGTATTTGCTATGTGCTAATGCTTTGTTCCGGTTCTCTATTAAAAGAGGCCTTAATATCCGTTAGTTCCCATTAGGACCCCGCTGCCACGGGAGGGTAGGACAAAAGATGTCATGCAAGTTCTTTTCCATAAGCACGTATGACTATATTCGAATACATGCCTACATTATATTGAAGAATTGGAGCTAGTTTTGTGTCACCCGATGTTATGACTGTTACATGATGAACCACATCCGGCATAATTATCCATCACCGATACAATGCCTACGAGCTTTCCATCTACTGGTTTATGCTTATTTACTTTTCCGTTTCTACTGTTACAATCATTACAAAACACCAAAAATATTACTTTTGCTTTCATTACACTTTTGTTACCGTTACCACTACTATCATACTACTTTGCTACTAAGTACCTTGCTGCAGATATTAATTTATCCAGGTGTGGCTGAACTGACAACTTAGTTGCTAATACTTGAGAATATTCTTTGGCTCCCCTTGTGTCAAATCAATAAATTTGGGTTGAATACTCTACCCTCGAAAGCTGTTGTGATCCCCTACACTTGTGGGTTATCAAGACTAATTTCTGGCGCCGTTGCCGGGGAGCATAGCTCTATTCTTTGAGTCACTTGGGATTATATCTGCTGGTCACTATGAAGAACTTGAAAGACGCTAAGACAAAAATGTATCCCTCAACTACGAGGGGAGGTAAGGAACTGCCATCTAGCTCTGCACTTGATTCACCTTCTGTTATGAGTAAGCTTGTGACACCTAAACCTGCTTACGCTATTCGCTCGATATGTCGCATGTTATTGATGATGCCACTACGCTATGCATGATACTTATGATGAAACTACTTCTATGCTTGATACTACTGTGCCCCTTAGTGAATTTCTTGATGAACAAATTGCTAGGGCTAGAGAGAACGAAATTATTGAAACTGATAATGTTGATGAAATTGATGATGAAGATATGCATGTTATTCCTGAGGGTTATGTTTTTGATATGGAAGCTTCTGTAGCTATTTTTTCCAGCAAAGATAGAAATGAACTTAAGAGGCTATTAGTTAAATGAAGTGAAGAATATCTTAGAGATAGAATGAAGACGTATCACTCGTCGTAAATGGTTACGTCGATGCAAGCTTTGACACTGATCCGGATGACTCTAAGTGACAAACCGGATACTTGTTTATATTGAACGATGGAGCTGTCAGTTGGTGCAGTTCTAAGCAAAGCGTCGTGGCGAGATCTACGTGTGAAGCGGAGTACATAGCTTCTTCGGAAGCAGCAAATGAAGGAGTCTGGATGAAGGAGTTCATATCCAATCTAGGTGTCATACCTAGTGCATCGGGTCCAATGAAAATCTTTTGTGACAATACTGGTGCAATTGCATTGGCAAAGGAATCCAGATTTCACAAGGGAACCAAGCACATCAAAAGACGCTTCAATTCCATCCGTGACCAAGTAAAGGAGGGAGATAGAGATTTGCAAGATACATACGGATCTGAATGTTGCAGACCCGATGACTAAGCCCCTCTCACGAGCAAAACATGATCAACACCATGACTCCATGGGTGTTAGAATCATTACTGTGTAATCTAGATTATTGACTCTAGTGCAAGTGGGAGACTGAAGGAAATATGCCCTAGAGGCAATAATAAAGTTGTTATTTATATTTCCTTATATCATGATAATGTTTATTATTCATGCTAGAATTGTATTAACCAGAAATTTAGTACATGTGTGAATATAAAGACAAGCAAAGTGTCACTAGTATGCCTCTACTTGACTAGCTCGTTGAATCAAAGATGGTTAAGTTTCCTAGCCATAGACATGAGTTGTCATTTGATTAACGGGATCACATCATTAGAGAATGATGTGATTGACTTGACCCATTCTGTTAGCTTAGCATTCGATCATTTAGTATATTGCTATTGCTTTCTTCATGACTTATACATGTTCCTATGACTATGAGATTATGCAACTCCCGAATACCGGAGGAACAATTTGTGTGCTACCAAACGTCACAACATAACTGGGTGATTATAAAGGTGCTCTCTGAGGTGTCTCCGATGGTACTTGTTGAGTTGGCATAGATCGAGATTAGGATTTGTCACTCCGATTGTCGGAGAGGTATCTCTGGGCCCTCTCGGTAATGCACATCGTTATAAGCCTTGCAAGCAATGCAACTAATGAGTTAGTTGTGGGGTGATGTGTTACGAAACAATTAAAGAGTCTTGCCGGTAACGAGATTGAACTAGGTATTGAGATACCGACGATCGAATCTCGGGCAAGTAACATACCGATGACAAAGGGAACTACGTATGTTTTTATGCGGTTTGACCGATAAAGATCTTCGTAGAATATGTAGGAGACAATATGAGCCTCCATGTTCCACTATTGGTTATTTACCGGAGACGAGTCTCGGTCATGGCTACATAGTTCTCAAACCCGTAGGGTCCGCACGCTTAACGTTCGGTGACGATCGGTATTATGAGTTTATGTGTTTTCATGTACCGAAGGTAGTTCGGAGTCCCTGATATGATCACGGACATGACAAGGAGTCTCGAAATGGTCGATACATAAAGATCAATATATTGGAAGCCTATATTTGGACATCAGAATAGTTCTGGGTGAAATCGGGATTTTACCGGAGTACCGGGAGGTTACCGGAACCCCCCGGTAAGTGTATGGGCCTTATTGGGCCATAGTGGAGAGAGAGAGGAGACCAGGGCAGGCCGCGCGCCCCCTCTCCCTCTGGTCCGAATTGGACTAGGAGGGGGGCACCCCCCTTTCCTTCCTCCCTCTCTCCCCCTTCCTTCTCTCCTAGTCCAAATAGGGAAGGGTGGGGGGAATCCTACTCCCGGTGGGAGTAGGAATCCTCCAGGGCACGCCATAGGAGGGCCGCCCCCCTCCTCCACTCCTTTATATATGGGGAGGGGGCACCCCATAGACACACAAGTTGATCATTGATCTTTTAGCCGTGTGCGGAGCCCCCCTCCACCATAATACACCTCGGTCATATCGTAGCGGTGCTTAGGCGAAGCCCTGCGTTGTTAGCAACATCATCACCGTCATCATGACGTCGTGCTGACAGAACTCTCCCTCAAAGCTCTGCTGGATCGTGAGTTCATGGGACGTCACCGAGCTGAACGTGTGCTGAACTCGAAGGTGTCGTGCGTTCGGTACTTGAATCAGTCGGATCGTGAAGACGTACGACTACATCAACCGTGTTCTCATAACTCTTCCGCTTACAGTCTACGAGTGTACGACGACACTCTCCCCTCTCATTGCTATGCATCACCATTATCTTGCGTGTGCGTAGGATTTTTTTGAAATTACTACGTTCCCCAACAGTCCGTTCAACCTGACAAGTGGGGCCGCGTTGGGTGGTGTTGTTGTTCGACCGTTGGGTCGTGGTTTCGTTGGGCCATCCCTTGCATTAAACGTCTGCGCATGCCACCAGGACAGAAGCCTGCTATGCATGCACCCAGCAAACCCTGCCTGCATGCGTCGATCGAGCCTGCATGCGCCGATGCCACGATCCCACGATGCGCCGACTGAGCCTGCATCCACCGACCGAGCCTGCATGCGCCGATGCGTCCGCTGGAAGTGTAAGTATGAAGTGTCAAACCCACAAGGAGCTAAAGGTAAGATCAATATTCTCTCAAGCCCTATCTACCACTGATACGACTCTACACACACCGAACGTTTGCTTCCAACTAGCAACGAGAAATAAAGCTATGTTGTGGGTATGAAGAGGATAACTTTGCATGATATCGGAGAGCTAAAATATAAAAGTAGGTGCTGTTATCATAAATTTAGAATATATTACTAAATAGTATAAATAGCAAGTATGGAATAATGATGGATCGGTGTGCGGAATTGTCCTAGGCAATTATTAACAAGACCAGTAGTCGTCATTGCAATATCATACGAGGCAGAGGCATAAGCTAACATACTTTCTCCACTTGGATCATATGCACTTATGAGTGGAACTCTAGCAAGCGTCCGCAACTACTAAAGATCATTAAGGTAAAACCCAACCATAGCATTAAAGCATCAAGTCTTCTTTATTCCCATACACAACAACCCCCTTACTCGGGTTTGTGTTTCAGTCACTCACCAACCCACTATAAGCGAATCATGAACGTATTGCAACACCCTACAGCGGGAATCCCTCACACTTGCGCGACATGGAGGGCACCATAGGACAACACCAAAATAAAACATACAACTCGTACCAATCTAGATCATCAATCAACCCAAAGACAAAGGATATCTACTGACAACATCATAGGATGGCAACACATCATTGGATCATAATATGTGGCATAAAGCACCATGTTCTAGTAGGGATTACAACGGGGTGCGGGAGAGTGGACCGCGTAAAAGAGATGAGGATGCTGATGATGATGGTGATGTTGATGAAGACGATCACCGCGGCGATGATTCCCCTCTCGATGGCACTCCGGCGCCACTGAGAGAGAGGAGGAGAGGTTCTCCCCCTTATGCTTCCTCCTCCATGGCCTCCTCCCCTAGATGGGGAGAGGTTCTCCCTCTGGTCCTTGGCCTTCATAGGAATGGTGGCCCCTCCAGGATCCTCCTCCATGGCCTCCGGTGATGATGGCCCCCTCCGGCAGGGTGCCAGAGAGGGCCATATTGATTTCTCGTGGCTACAGAGGTTTGCGGTGGCGGAACTTCCGATCTAGGTTATTTTCTGGGGGTTTCTATATTTATAGGAATTTTTGGCGTTGGTTTCACGTCACGGGGGGTCTCCGAGTCGTCCACGAGGCAGGGGCCCACGCCTGTGGGGTGGCGCGCCCCACCCTCATGGACAGCCCGGGACTCTTCTGGACCAACTCTTTTGCTCCAGGGGCTTCTTTTGGTCCATAAAAAATCAAAAAAAGTTGGCACGTCAATTGGACTCCGTTTGGTATTCCTTTTCTGTAAAACTCAAAAACAAGGAAAAAACAGAAACTAGCACTGGGCTCTAGGTTAATAGGTTAGTCCCAAAAATCATATAAAATAGCATATAAATGTGTATAAAACATCTAAGATGGATAATATAATAGCATGAATACTTCATAAATTATAGATACGTTGGAGACGTATCAGCATCTAAGCTTAATTCCTGCCGTCCTCGAGTAGGTAAATGATAAAAGAAATAATTTATGAAGTGTCAATGCTAGCAGGTGCCCAAGTTTTATCAATGATAATTTCAATCACCTTTTCTAGCATCATTATATGTCATAACAGTAGCTCATCTCATAAAACTTTTCATGATGAAGTAACAAGCTATTCACATGTTAAAGTATAGATCATAAACTTTCTTGAAAACTAACAAACAGTGCTCTTAGTCATCAAACAATTGTAATTCATCTTATTTTCAGGAAGGGTCTATGTCAGAGCTTTTATTTAGCAAAACCACATACTCAACTATCATTTAATCTTTCGCAATTGCTAACACTCACGTGATATTTATGGGTTCAAAGTTTTAATCGGACACAGAGAAATATAGGGGCTTATAGATTCGCCTCCCAACCTTTTACCTCAAGGGTAATGTCAACAATAATAGTTCATGATAAGTTACATCCAATTGGATATATATATCAGGATCTTTCCAACACAATGTGCTTGCCAAAGGATAAAATGTAAAAAGAAAAGGTGAAGATCACCATGACTCTTGCATAAGGTAGAAGATAAAAGTAAAAGATAGGCCCTTCGCAGAGGGAAGAAGAGGTTGTCATGTGCTTTAGGTTGGATGCACAAAATCTTAATGCAAAAGAACGTCACTTTATATTGCCTCTTGTGATTGGGACCTTTATTATGCAGTCCGTCGCTTTTATTTCTTCCCTATCACAAGTTCGTATAAAGCTTATTTTCTTCGCACTAACATATCATACATATTTAGAGAGCAATTTTTATTGCATGCACCGATGACAACTTACTTGAAGGATCTTACTCAATCCATAGGTAGGTATTGTGGACTCTCATGGCAAAACTAGTTTAAGGGATATTTGGAAGCACAAGTACTATGTAACACCCCAAAAATTTAACCATGTTTTGTTGATCAAAATTCTGCCAGGGGATTTAATTTTTATTTTCTGGGTTTATCTTTTGATCTCAGAACCTCTCTTTTCTTCGGAGTTGTGGAGTTTTCACCCCAAGTATAAACTTTTCAATTATTATTGGACTTGTTTACCCTCTCAAGAAAAACATTTCTCTTATCAGTGGAATTATTTACATAATTATTTTTCCTGAGCTCTATTTCTCTAAAAATGATTTTTGATAAGATTTAGGGTCCCATTTGCACTACAACCCTTTGATAAATTCATTTAAAAATCCCACCAAAATTTGGGGATGACCTATGATGTCCCTAAATAACTTTTATGCAAAAATATTCTTTAATCATTTGGAGATTTTGAGCTCTACACCAAGTTTTCAAATCTGGTCCAGATTGCACTTTTGCACTACAACCCATTTAAATATTATTTAAAAACTTCCACCAAAATTTTGGGATGTTAGTAGTAGTATATAATTCAACTTTATGCAAAAACCCATTGATGTTCTTTGAAAAATTTGAGTAAATCATCCTCATCTTCATTCTGGTTCAACTTGGTGATTTGTACTGCAACCATACTTTAACTAGCCCTTTTTCCCATGATTGTTTTTCCTACTTGTAGTATACCCTACCAAACCCTTAAGTCTAGGGGAGTGAACCTATTGGAGTATGTTTGGTCCATGCAATGATGCCATTTAGCTTCTGTCCAGAATTAGTTTTCTCAAAAACTTGCACTAGAAAGTTTCTAGCTTTGGCCAACTAAACTTGCCACCATCCCCTACATCTAAAGAGACCCCAATCTGGAGATTTTGGCCACCCCAAGAGTTGCCTAGATGCCATTGGCATTCTGTCAAGCACCTTGTGTGCATGACCAATTTTGGCTTAGTTTTTAGTTTGTGTTATGAACTTGATCCCCTGACCAAACCATCATGTCCACTAATCCCCTAGCTAGTGATAGCCTAGCCCTGTTAATTTGTGTTTGCATCCAAGCCTCCTAGCTCACCAGGGCATTTCGTTGAGCGGTCACCATGCGTGCTCTGGGCGCGGCCAGAGCACGCTTTTTGCACGTGCGTGCGCCCGAGCCGCCGCGTCCCACTGCCGCCGCCCCGCGCCTGTTCTGGTCCCTTCCCGCTTCCAGCCGACGCACCCGACCCCTCCCTCACCGCAGAGCCGCCCCTGGCGCCCTACAGCACCACCGTCAGGTCGGCCACGGCGGCTAGCGGCCGGCCACAGTGGGCTCCTGCCCCGGACGGCGCCGCCCGAGCCACCCCAGTGTGCCAGCTGCCCTCTGGAACAACTCGATCCCATCCGTAAGTCGTCCGCTAGCTCGTGTCGCCGCCACGTCGCCCAGCAGCAGAGAACGGCGGTTTGCCGTCAAGCTTATCCCCGGCCGCCGCGGAACCAACCTTGGCCACCTATAAATAGGGGCCCCCGAGCTCGTCTAGTCCCTCAGGCAACCTCTAGACGTTCCCCTCGTGCCCCCTCAGCCAGCAAACGACGGAGGGAGGCTTTCTCCCGCGTCTCCGACCAGTTCGGCCGCCGCCGCCCTCCGGTCCATTTCGTCGCAAGCAGACCCTCCCCCGTACATCTAGCACCACCATCCTCCTCCTCGACCGCGAGGAGCCGCCCAAACCCTCAGCTGCGTCGAGGAACCACCGTAGCCCAAAGCCCCAAACCTCCCGAAGCCACCGGCCTCTGCGAAGCTCGCCGCCGGCGACTCCCTCCATCCCCGCCACCCCTACGACCATCGGGAGTACCGCCCTGGACTGGCGGATCCATCCCTGCCCTCCAGAGCCCGCGGGGAGCTGCTGTTCGCTGGCGTTGATCGCCGGAGCGCCGCCTCTGTTCGGCCAGAGGAGGAAGGAGGCGGGGGCGAGCGGTCAAACCTGACCAGTGGGCCCCTTGGACCCACTATCCGTGACCCAGCGCCGGTCCATGCTGGCGTAAGTGGAGGCGTATTCCCAGAGTACGTCTTCGACGTGTATTCATTTCGAATTTTTTTTGTTTTTTTGTTTTAATTTAAAAAAACACAAATTTGACTAAACTTTGACTGGCTATAACTTTTTAGATATAACTCCAAATGAGTTGATTCTTTTTCCTACCTCTCTCAAATATTGTCTAGTTTATTTTCAGATTTATTTGAAAAAAAATCAGACAACTTTTGTGTACAGTTCTAAAACTATGTATTAACTCAAATTTTTTTAAGTAGGATTTTTGGAGAGGGAAGAAAACTTTCATTAAGTTTTGGAATGCACCCTACCTCTCCACAATTTGAAGGCAAGCATTCTGAACTCTGGCATAATATTTTTTTTGTGTGTCATTTGATACGGTTACAACACTCCTTGTCTCGGAGTTCTCGTTATTTTATGTGATGATATGAACTTACTCATAAGTGCATATTGATGATTCCGTGCTACTGAAATTTGATACGTTGTGATAGTAATCACCCTCGTATGCTTTTCATGCATACCGGAAGGAAGCCGGGAAAGTCCCTGTCTTGGGTAGACACGAGCTTGTCCCTAGTTCCTCGTCGAGACGAGTGTGTCCGGTATGGCATGATGAGGTATGATGAGTGGTGATTCTATCTGTTAATGGTAATATATTTGTTAGGCTAATCATACAGGGAATACTTAAACCTCCTGAGTCGGCCGTAGATCGAGTCTTGTTCCAGTAACCCCCATACTTGCTTCGTACTACCACTTGTCCCTGCCGCAGGTAGGGTGCAGTTCGATAAGTTGTCAACCGCTTCCTAGCACACACCGTACAGATAGGCCATGGTGGAAGATACCGGCTGAATCCGGTAGGCATGCCACCTGGTCCGGGGGCATGGGTGTTTACGGTTGGGACCGAGGGGGGCACCCCTTACTAGCACTCGGTATAAATTTGATCCCATGCTAATCGAGGTTGTAGCCTCCCCACTTAGAGTTTTGCTTGACAGGTGTCGTGGGTGATTCCAGACACCGGTAAGTTAAGCTGGTGTGTGCGGGTCAGGTGTGTTTTCAATTAAAAGACCGTAGACGGAATTAGTCCCAATGGACTAATGGAATCCATTACTCGTGGGTAAAGAGCACACCCTCTGCAGAGATGAAATCTATTCGAATAGCCGTGTCCATGGGTAAGGACTACAGTCTGGGATGGGTCAAGTGTCGGTCTTAGTGTCGGTCTTCGGAGGAGAAATTGCTAACCCAAAACATGGATCATGACTTGTGACTTATGATGATTGTGATTATCATTATTATGGACTAACCCTTTATATTACTTGAATTATCGAGTATCCCTGGGACGGTTCTACCTCCTGGATATTCATCGTGATTATTTTCTTATAAGCCCTTTATGTGGTGTCGCTCAGACGCCCGACTGTGGCATGTTTGTTACTTATTTCACTTATAAGCCCTTTATGTGGTGTCGCTCAGACGCCCGACTGTGGCATGCTTTATATTATTATCCTTTCGAGGCGTCACTTCAGACACCCGATCGGTGCATTCTATTCTTATTATCCGATTGCATATTCATGTTTTATATGAACAACCTGCCTACGTGCATCATGGATTTTTATTTCGTGACAGGCGCTGTGATCACATAATATTTCAGAGCATGATTATCATTGGTTATATTATATCCGTGTTCATAATGTTTGCGAGTACATTCAAAGTACTCACTGGCTTGTCCCTGGCTATTGTCTTGGCCAGATTTCTTGCATGTAGAGGAGCATTGAGATGACAACCCCGGAACCTAAGCAATGGTGATAGCAGCCTCGCGAAGATAGGAGTTATCCAGGTCAGCTGTTCCTGTGGGAAATGGAGTCCCATAGACGCTGATGATCCACAAACCGCTTCCGCCATCAACCACTAGAAACCATTTGTTGTACTCATAGGCCAGAATGGTCTTGTACTACATATTTTGTATTTTCCTTGGAATTTCTGTATCAAGTTGGTGCCTCATCAGCTAACAGTAATCCTGGGGCTGGTGGGCACAAGGGCCATTTTCTGGGAAATTAATATCCCGAAAATACGGTCCTGACATAGTATCTCAGCATGTTGGATGATCCATGACAATATACTTTATTTCAGATATAAGAAAACATAACCCATTATGTTGTCTTCCTTGTCCAACATCAACCTTTTATCATGTCATATTTTAATGAGTGCTCACAATTACAAAAGATGTCCAAGATAGTATATTTATATGTGAAATCTCTCTTCCTTCAATATTCTTTCATGAATTGTTCAAGTGACCAATTCTGCGTTTGCTAACTTTCAATAAGTTTACTACCTATACTTATTCTATGTGAAGTCATTACTCCCCATGGTATAAGCATATGAAACATATATAAATTCAGATTTATGATATTAAATTCATTCAACCATTTACTCACAGGATATATGTGAAGCATGTGAGTAAATGACAAACTACTCCAAAAAGATATAAGTGAAGAACACTGAGTAGTCAAATAATTAACAAGCCATGGGAGGATTATTTTTCGTTCAAGATTTCAGATCCGATGATTTTATTCAAACAGCAAGTAAAATTGAAAATACGCTCCAAGCAAAACACAAATCATGTGACGAATAGAAATATAGCTCCGAGTAAGGTATAACGATAGTTTTGAAGACGAAAGAGGGGATGCCTTCCGGGGCATCCCCAAGCTTAGGCGCTTGAGTCTTCCTTGAATATTACCTCGGGGTGCCTTGGGCATCCCCCAGCTTAGGGTCTTTACACTCCTTATTCTCCTCATATCGATATCTCACTCAAAGCTTGAAAACTTCAATCACACAAAACTTAACGGAACTTCGTGAGATAGGTTAGTATGATAAAGTGTAAACCATTCACTTTGGTACTGTAAAAGACAAGGTTCATAATTGTTCTCACACAATGCCTACTGTACCATATCATTTCTACAATTTATATTGAGAAATATAAGCCATAGAAACTAGAAAACAAGCAAACTATGTAATGAAAACAGAATCTGTCGAGAAGCAGAGCGATGCTGTAATGATGTGAACAGCAACCATACTTCTACTACTCCAAAAATTATGAGATAAATTGGTGGACGTGAGGAATTTGTCTATTAATCTTATGCAAAAATAATCAACTCAAAAGCACTCTTCTGTAAAAAAATGGTAGCTAATCCCGTGAGCGCAAAGTTTCTGTTTTTTGCAGCAAGATCACATTAACTCTCACCCAAGTCTTCCCAAAGGTCTTACTTGGCACTTTATTGAAAAAAAAGCTATGGAACATGATTACTACAATAGCTTAATCATGTAAACACACAACAACAGTAAGGGTAAATATTGGGTTGTCTCCCAACAAGCGCTTTTCTTTAATGCCTTTTTAGCTAGGCATGATGATTTCAATGATGCTCACATAAAAGATAAGAATTGAAATATAAAGAGAACATCATGAAGAATATGACTAGCATATTTAAATTTAACCCACTTCCTATGCCTAGGGATTTTGTGAGCACATAATTTATAGGAACAAGAATCAACTAGCATAGGAAGGCAACACAAGTATAACTTCAAAACTTTAAGCACATAGAGAGGAAACTTGGTATTATTGCTACTCCTACAAGCATATATTCCTCCTCATAATAATTTTCAGTAGCATCATGAGTGAATTCAACAATATAACCATCACATAAAGCATTATTTTCATGATCTACAAGCATAGAAAATTTTCTACTCTCCACATAAGGAAAATTCTTCTCATTCGGAATAGTGGGATCACTAATTCCTAATGTTGACACTCTTCCAAACCCGCTTTAGATGATAGTATTATTAATACTCCAAAAGATATAAGTGAAGTTCATGGTGCATTCTACAATTAATATTGACTAACCAATATCCAAGCTCAAAATATATAAGTGAAGCACACCAAGCATTCTATAAAACCATACTCAAAAGATTTAAGTGAAGCACAAAGAGCATTCTATAAGGTCATACTCAAAAGATACAAGTGAAGCACAAAGAGCATTCTATAAGGTCATACTAAAAAGATATAAGTGAAGCACATGAATCATTCTATAAATTTATGAAGGTACATCTCATACTAGCATGGTTCTTAAAGAAAAAAACACACAAAGGACAAAAATCATGTGAACAAAACAAAAACCGAGGTATACCAATACTTGTTGAAGACGAAAGATGGGATGCCAACTGGGCATCCCCAAGCTTAGATGCTTGAGTACCCTTGGAATATTTACTTGGGATGCCTTGGGCATCCCCAAGCTTGAACTCTTTCCTCTCTTTATTCTTCTCACATCGGTAACTCCTCGTTCTTCGAACACTTCATCCACAAAAACTTAACAAAAACTTAGTGAGATCCGTTAGTATACTAAAGCAAATCACTACCTTTAGGTACTGTAATGAACTAGTTCTTTATTTATATTGGTGTTAAACCTACTGTATTCCAACTTCTCTATGGTTCATACCCCCCGATACTAGCCATAGATTCGTCAAAATAAGCAAACAACACGCGAAAAAAACAGAATCTGTCAAAAACAGGACAGTCTGTAGTAATCTGGAAGTTTAGTAAACTTCTGTAACTCCCAAAATTATGAAATAAATTTGAAAATTTGAAAAATTTGTTCATAAGTAATGTGCAAAAAGTTTCAGACCCATTTTACCTTCCAGTAAAAAAATTAAATCACGCACTACAGCCAAAGTTTCTGTTTTTGTTCTGCACATAGTAAACAAGCAATCTAATCATCCTAAAACCAAAGCATGGAACATTATTTTTATAATACAATGGATATACACAAGGGGATAATTATTTACAGAGAAACTTCCATGAAAAATTCTACATTTTTTCCGTGAGCATGAACACGAGTGCTCAATGTCGACCCTCACTTCTTCAATGCATAACTTTCCAATCACTTATCTTTTTGAAAAACTTTTTAGGCAAGGAAGGCAAGTAATTTTTTTTGTATTTTCATTCTTAATTTTTTTGTATGTTTCACCCACAACTAAACAGAAACAAAAAGGAAAAACAAAATCTACTTAGTGAAGAAAGCAAACAAGCACACACGAGAATATCAACCCACGCTATTGCTCCCCGGCAACGGCACCAGAAAAGAGCTTGATAATCCCCAAGTGCAGGGAATCATCGTAGCAATTTCCAAAGGTGGAAGTGTAAGTATGAAGTGTCGAACCCACAAGGAGCTAAAGGTAATATCAATATTTTCTCAAGCCCTATCTGCCACAGATACGACTCTACGTACACCGAACGTTTGCTTCCAACTAGCAACGAGAAATAAAACTACGTTGTGGGTATGAAGAGGATAACTTTGCATGATATCGGAGAGCTAAAATATAAAAGTAGGTGCTGTTATCATAAAGTTAGAATATATTACTAAATAGTATAAATAGAGAGTGTGGAATAATGATGGATCGGTGTGCGGAATTGTCCTAGGCAATTATTAACAAGACCGGTAGTCGTCATTGCAATTTCATATGAGGGAGAGGCATAAGCTAACATACTTTCTCTACTTGGATCATATGCACTTATGATTGGAACTCTAGCAAGCGTCCGCAACTACTAAAGATCATTAAGGTAAAACCCAACCATAGCATTAAAGCATCAAATACTCTTTATTCCCATACACAACAACCCCCTTACTCGGGTTTGTGTTTCAGTCACTCACCAACCCACTATAAGCGAATCATGAACGTATTGCAACACCCTACAGCGGGAATCCCTCACGCTTGCGCGACATGGAGGGCACCATAGGACAGCACCAAAATAAAACATACAACTCGTACCAATCTAGATCATCAATCAACCCAAAGACAAAGGATATCTACTGAAAACATCATAGGATGGCAACACATCATTGGATCATAATATGTGGCATAAAGCACCATGTTCAAGTAGGGATGACAACGGGGTGCGGGAGAGTGGACCACGTAAAAGAGATGAGGAAGGTGATGATGATGGTGATGTTGATGAAGACGATCACCGCAGCGATGATTCCCCTCCCGATGGCACTCCGGCGCCACCGAGAAAGAGGAGGAGAGGTTCTCCCCCGTATGCTTCCTCCTCCATGGCCTCCCCCCTAGATGGGGAGAGGTTCTCCCTCTAGTCCTTGGCCTTCATGGCGATGATGGCCCCTCCGGGATCCTCCTCCATGGCCTCCGGTGATGATGGCCCCCTCCGGCAGGGTGCCAGAGAGGGCCTAGATTGATTTCTCGTGGCTACAGAGGCTTGCGGCGGCGGAACTTCTGATCTAGGTTATTTTCTGGGGGTTTCTGTATTTATATGAATTTTTGGCGTTGGTTTCACGTTAGGGGGGGTCTCCGAGTCGTCCACGAGGCAGGGGCCCACGCCCAGGGGGGTGGGCGCGCCCCCACCCTCGTGGACAGCCCGGGACTCTTGGCCCAACTCTTTTTGCTCCAGGGGCTTCTTTTGGTCCATAAAAATCAACAAAAATTGGCACGTCAATTGGACTCCGTTTGGTATTCCTTTTCTGTAAAACTCAAAAACAAGGAAAAAACAGAAACTGGCACTGGGCTCTAGGTTAATAGGTTAGTCCCAAAAATATATAAAATAGCATATAAATGCGTATAAAACATCTAAGATGGATAATATAATAGCATGAATACTTCATAAATTATAGATACGTTGGAGACGTATCATCCGCCACGATGCACTGACCGAGCAGGTTTCTTGCACGCCAGTCGCCACGGATGCAGCGATGGTCACTGCCGCTGGTCCCTCTCTTCTAGCTAGGTGGCTACATATTTGTGGCTTGTGTAAAAAAAGAGCCGCTCCCTTGCTTAGTTGTACTCATTCATCACATAGCTCAAACTAGGAAGAACTTAATAATAGAATAGATAGAAAACTTAATAATAGAATTTAAGTGCCAACAAGCCCATAGCAACTCCAATATAGTTCAATTACAACTTAACATAACATAGACTAAAAAAGGTAGAGGGTTTAGAACCCTACCCGCCGCCTTCTCCACCTCGCTCCTCCTCCGGGCGCCCTTTTCACTGCTCCTCCGAGGCGTTGTCGATGGGGTACGGAAGAGTGTGCATGCGCGTCACGGTGGGGAAGATGTTGTTGTACTCCGTGAACCTGTTGTGGGTGGTGAAAGCAATGAACTGGGAGCCACACCAAAACACCCGACCAAGGAGGTAGAAGGTGTCGAATGTGTTGGTGAAGTGGGCAAGGAGAGCAACCACCACCCGGTTTTGGATGACCTCTTTGACGCGGAACATCGTTGGAGATCCCCTAGGGAGGTGGTGGTAGCCGGACGCGAGGAAGAACTCAGTGAAGTTCCTTGCGGTCCTTAGCCTTGATATCGCCCACACACGTAGTGTGCGATCAAGTACACGCCGGTAGGGTAGAGCCTCTCCGGCACGGTGGGTGGGAAGTGGTAGGTTGGTCCGGTGTACTGCATGGCTGAGGGATGTGCAGAAGACGAAGAAGGGGTCGAAGAGCAAGAAGGGAGATGGACGAGGGATGGCAGAGGTAGAGGGTGGCTTAAATAGCCGTAGTTCTATGTGTTATTTGGCCGTGGCAATAACGGGGTCAAATGTGAAGTAACCCATTTTCAAACCCACTGCAGCATCGGGAGTGTACACGTGTGGGAAATGGTGGTTTGAAAAAGAAGAAGAAAAAGAAGCTAATTACACGCGTGGGAATCTGTGGTCAAACCCTATATTATATGAACAAAAAGAGACAATTTTTGAAGAGCTTGTGGCCATTTTGCATGATAAAAATAAATTTGGCCCATAAAAATTTGGTCATTTGCTACGCAATGTCAATTTATTTCAAACGATGCAAAATTACAGAGCCAGCACGTTCACAAAAAATAGAGCAAACGATGCAAAAAAAAACGACGCAATTCAACGGCTCAACCAGAGCTTGGTTTCTTTTTGGGCCCAGTAACAACGTTTTTTTTCATGGAGTCAGTGGTGGGCGAGCAGCCGAGCACAACCAATAGGATCGCCTCTCACGGATCACCCCACGATCCAACGATGCGGAGCCGTCCTTGTGATCCAATGGCGCGGAGCCTGCACATAGCCAGCCCACCTAGTTCCTTCTAGAAGGCCAGATCTGAGGGCTGTCGCTTGGCGCGAGGGTATGATCGGACGGCTGACGTTGGGAGCTAGGGTTACGCGAAACTCCACGGTGTTTAGAGGGGTTTTGAGCTGGTCAACGGGGTTTCGATGGCTTTGACTGAGCATAACTAGTTTAAAAAAATCGAAAAATATAAAACCTTCACCGTTCGTAGTTTTATAAGACAAACTAACGAGGAAAAATAATAAACTTGGTCTATGGTCATTTTCATGAAAAAACCCTAGTTGGCACGACCGAGGTCAAATGAGCACCATTAATTTAAAAAAAATAGAAAAAATTTAAAACCTGCGCACAATGTTGTCTTATGTGACATGTTACCAACCAAAAATCATAAACTTGGTCTATGGTCATTTTCATGAGAAAATCTTCACACATATGAGCTATCATGTACATGATTTCATAGAGTTCAAGAAGAGGAGGTGGTGTTACCTTCTATTTTTGAGAAATTAAAAAAAATGAAAAAATCACTAAGGCTTTATTTTAAAGTGAATAAGAAGGATCTGAAGTTAGGTTTCCATTTTTATATTTCAAAACGTATTTTTAATAGTTTTTATATTAAAGCATATGTTTTCAAAATAAAATGTAAAAATATGAAGATTAATTCAAAAAATAGTGAGACTTTGAATCCACACTATGGAAAGTGAATATGTGTTAATAAAAAAACATTTGGCTCATTTAGAGTAGGTTCAAAAAAACTTGATTAGAAGTGGGCTGTTTACCCTAGCCTGGGAGCTCATTTAGAGCACATTTTCTCAAATTCAAATTTATTTGACCTCCTCTAAATCACTTCAAAATTTGCACACATGATCTCCTACACAAACATAGATAGTTTGCCAAGGTTTTACTTGTTTTTGCCTTTTCTTGAATTTGTATTGTCCAGGTTTGCCAAGGTTTACATGATCTCATTTGGAGCATGCATTTGATTTCCTACACAACATGTGTGATCATTGCAGCACCTAAGATCATAGTTCACAACATCTAAACATAACTAACCATAGATTCAGGACAGACAAATATACCACAGGCAAATTTAAGGACAGACAAATATAGATAGCAACCAGATTACTAGCATCAACATAGCCAACCATAACCAAATTCATGAAAACTAAATTCAGTTCAACAAACCATAACCAACGAGATTCAGTTCAAGAAACCAAAAGTAACCCAACAGATAAACTTAAAGTTTTTGTTCACAACATCACATCATCGATCAAATCACGCCGGAGTCAAGGCCTTCGCGAGGGTGGCATGCTACCCCCTGATCATGTAGTCCTCTCCGCGAATGGCTAAATCCTTCGCATGAGATAGAAGGTGATCAAAGCGGCCATACCTTGGCTTTGGCTTGGTGGTGCAATAGGGGCAGTGCCACTTCTTGGTCTTGCAGTTGTAGAAGGAAGCAACTCCCTTGGCCTTGATCTTCACCACCTCCTTGGCTGTGAAGGACGCGACGTTGCCCTTGTACACTTCTTCTCCAGAATCATACTGCACACATGAATGAGTTACATTAATACATTATAGATTCATGGATACACTGTGTCAAAGGAACTAAATGAACAATCTAAATTTCAAGTAGGCTTATTTCATATTCTTCATCATCACTTTCCTCTGGATCATACGGGTCGTACTAGTCCAGCTTCCTCTTTCTACCCCCCCCCCCAACCATCATCTTCCTGAACATACAATTACATCCATCACTAGTAAATACGGAAGCCAATTGAAAATTTAGATATGCACACATGACACATTGATCATAGGGCTAATATACTCCCAATATACTATGATCATTGTTTTTGCATTTTCCATTGGCATGCACACAAATTGAACAACAGAGCTAATATAACTAGGGTATTGTGGACAAATTTATATACTAATGAATCAAGGGTTACTTTTGGTTATGACACTCAAATTTATATTGTGATTCATATGTTAGGATTGTGATTATAAACATAACTAACTTCTTAATCAATGGATTCCATTTGGGCATATGACATTCAAAACCCCAATCTGAGTAGCATTCAAAAACAAATCTAATAGGGACCTAATCTAAGGCAACGAATCTGAGTAGTAGCATTAAAAACCCCAATCTGTGAGCACTAAAAACAAATCTAATAAGCAGGCATCTGTTCACAACATATAGAATTTTTGCAATGAATTTATCCAAATCTAAAAACCCCAATCATTGCAGCACCTAAAATCATAGTTCACAACATCTAGCTAGCATTTTTGCAACGAATTTATCCAACAAACCCTAGTCCAAAAACCCCCCATCCCCCCAACCCATACAAAAAAAACCCAGTCCATCCGTCAAACCAACTACTCTAACCATCTGAACTACCGTATGAATCACAATATAACCAATGCAACTAAGGAGCAAACTAACGCTACAAGCTAAGCAAGTGCAAATACCTGCTCCTCCACGGCAGGCGGCGCAACGGGGGCATCGGGATGGACTGCGCCGCTCGACACCGTCACCTTTTGCAGTGATGAGGCGGAGCCCGCCACATCCGCAGCGGTTGCGAGTTTCCCCGCACCGCTGTGGACGCCGACGACATCCGCGGTCACCGCCCCCTGACCCTGCAGCTCCACCACATCTTCGGCCGCTGCGCCGGCGTCGCCACGAGCGCTGGCCATCTGAAAGATGGAGGCGATGAAGGTGAGGAAGATGATGCAGCGGGGGAGAGCGAGACGGTGTGGTGGAGGCAGTGGAGGAGAGCGAGACGACGCTGGTAGGGGAGAGGAAGACGATGCGGCAGGGAGGGGATTTGGAGGAAAATGGTAGGGGCGATGGAGGTGGTTGCCCTCTTTATATGATGGGACATTTCGGGTATGTCCATGGACACGTGCTACCCCACGACCGCGGTCTTGCATGCGCCCACTGTCGGTGTCAAAACCAGCGGATCTCGGGTAGGGGGTCCCGAACTGTGCGTCTAGGATCGATGTTAACAGGAGACGGGGGACACGATGTTTACCCAGGTTCGGGCCCTCTCTATGGAGGTAATACCCTAATTCATGCTTGATTGATCTTGATGAATATGAGTATTACAAGAGTTGATCTACCACGAGATCGTAATGGCTAAACCCTAGAAGCCTAGCCTGTATGACTATGGTAATGTATGTCCTTTCCGGACTAACCCCTCCGATTTATATAGACACCGGGGGGAATCTAGGGTTACATGCGGTCGGTTACATAAGATGGAATCTTCATAGTCGGTCGCCAAGCTTGCCCTCCATGCCAAGTAGAGTACAATCCGGACACGGGTACAGTCTTCGGCCTTCATGTCTTCACAGCCCATCAGTCCGGCCTAATGGATAACAGACCGGACGCCCGAGGACCCCTTAGTCCAGGACTCCCTCAGTAGCCCCCGAACCAGTCTTCAATAGCGAGGTGTTCGGCACACTAATTGTCTTTGGCATTGCAAGGCGGGTTCCTCCTTTAATGATCTCCAAGCGATGTATTCGGCTATCGATTCAATGTCTCCCCTCGGCTTCTGCGCGTTAAATAAGTTCGCCTTCCACGTGTCGACCGAAGGTGGAAGGTCAGGGTATTTTTGTAGATTACACCCCGTCCATGCAAGGAAGAGCGCCTATTAAATAGATTGGATCCTAGATCCATTTGGCACCACGCAGAGGAAATCCCCGGAAAATGCTTAGGAGAAACCATTACAGCATGGCTAGCGCCCCCAGCTCCTCCACCCGTTCAGGCCTAGAGAAAGGCGAGTGGGAAAGGTGTTCAGTGTGCCACAGTCAATTGACGAAGTTGCAGACACAGGGATTTCTCCCTCGCAGAGATCTAGTTCCTGTTCGTGCGGGGCTAGATTCCTCCAAGGGTGAGATTCAGGCAGAGGACTTTCCCAATCCATCCGGGGGAGAGCGGGTATGTTTCGTCTCCTACCTGCTAAGGGGCGTTGGATTTCCTATTCATCCGTTTCTCCGAGGGCTTCTGGAATACTATGGCCTCCAGCTGCACAACTTCACCCCTACCTCCATCCTGCACATCGCGGGTTACGTCGCTTTATGCGAATTATTCCTGGGTATCGAGGCTCATTTTGAGGTGTGGAGGAAGTTGTTCTGTCTTGTCCCGCGTAATCACGAGGGGCCAATATTTGAAGTGGGCGGAACCCAAGTATGGCGTATCGCCGATATTGGATATATGTCCGGCACACCAAGGAAGGCACCCGAAGAATGGCCTTCCGAATGGTTCTATATTGAGGACGTCGCGCTTCCTGACCAAGTCCGTAAGGGTCTTCCTGAATTTGCGAGCGTTCTGCTGAAGAAACGCCACAGTTGGCGTCCCCGAAGTTTTGAAGAGGATGACAGCGCAGAAGTTTGCCAGCTTATGAGCAAGATAAAGATGCTCACTCAGTCCGGACTCACAATAATCGAGGTAATGGCGACCTCCATAGTGCGAGGGTTTCAGCCGCTACAATACAGAGGGCTGCCCATGTGGCACTACAATGGAGAGGATGACGCCTCCCGCTATTGCCGGAAGGGTTCGGATACCCCCGCCGCTCTGGCCAAAATATTGGCCGAGCTGTTTAAAGGGGAGGAAGAGGAGTTTCTTCACATTAAGCGCAGAGATGGGTATTCTATGTATGATCCTCCCAGTTGGGGTAAGCCACAACCCCTCTATTCCACTCATTCCTCTTTCGGATTATTTTTGATAAATTTCAAGTCTGTTTGTTATGACAGCACTGGCGGAAGGTCACCGAAGGACTTCATAGTTGCCCCACAGCCGGAGATCCACAACCGGGAGCTAGATCCTGGGTTTGAAGAGGATCCAGATATATTCGTGGTGCTTGCGGAAGGAGTGTTTTACCAGACAAGCTATGACGGCACTGAAGTGGCCATCACCGCCAACTACCCTGGCCTTCTTCCTGCTTCTCATGTAAACAATTAAGAAACACCCTCTCTAAAAGAGTGCTCTTATTCTGCCTCACCCACTGCACTATATCGTGCTTCACAGGGGAGACGTTCGGCGATTTCAAAGAGATCGGCTCCCGCGCCGGGCAAGCCTTCGAAGAGGTAGGTGGGTGAAGACACAGCCAGGCCTTCATCAAGGAGGTACGAATAAACATGCTTTTCAGCAGCCGCATCCGACTGTGACTCGTGTGTTTGTTTGGTTGCAGGAAGAGGGTTCGCCGAACTGTGTTTGGGGACCCAGTCGGTGGTTTTCCCAACAACCGGGATGTAGATCCAGTCGGGGAGACCGGGGCCGGTGCAGGGACAACGCCGGACTGCCCTTCGGCCGAGGGTTCGGAAAATATGTCCGTCACCAACTCGGAGGTAGAGAGCGCCATGAACCATCGGCGCTGCAGGGCTATCTTGCGAGACCCCAAGTTCCCGGAGGAGGCTTTTAATGCCTTTAGCTCGGGCGACGCGTACATCCGAGCTGCTCGAGATGGGCTTAGAAGAGCCACGAAGCAATATCTGACAGATGTGCAGGTAAGTTTTCGTTGTCAAAAAAGGATAACCATATGCCCGTAGCCCCCGAGACTGAAAGCAATTGGCACAACTGATTTAAGGATCGTTGTACGACCAGGTCCTTACAGAGAAGAATTATTGCTAGCCCAGGAGCTGGAGCAGTGCCGGGCGCAGCTAAATGCTGCTACTGCCAAACTGGAAAACGTCAAGAAGTAGTCTTTTGGTAATGTTCCCCTCCACCGAGGAACAATAATTGTATACCAACTGTGCTAATTCTGCTGCTGATCGCATAATAGGGTCGTCTGATCAACTTGAAGAGAAGTTGAAGATCGCCCAAGAGGGAGAAAAAGAGGCGAAAAGGCAACACGCCGCTGGCGAGCGTGTGCTAACCTGCGTCAGAGACGAGAAAAAACAAGCTACAGGATTCCAACACTACATTGGGTGAAGAATTGAAAGATGTTCGAGCCTAGCTAGCCAATTCCGTGAAGGAGAACAAGAAGCTGCGGGGCGGCTGACGGTCTCCTGGACTAGGGGGTACTCACCACGTCATCTCCCGATCTGTTAGATTGGGCCGAGGACCCCCATGGCCGTATACTCATGGGCCAGTCCGGACAGCTACCGCATACAAGGAAGATTCCACAAGACTTGGCGATCAAGACAAGGACTCCTCCCCCACCGGCGTATTCGGCTAGGACTCTTGTTACCCTAGGCCTCTGGTGCATTATATAAACCAAGGCCAGGCTAGTCGATAGAGATATACAACAATCATATCATAGCTAGCTTCTAGGGTTTAGCCTCTCTGATCTCGTGGTAGATCTACTCTTGTACTACCCATATCATCAATATTAATCAAGCAGGAGTAGGGTTTTATCTCCATCAAGAGGGCCCGAACCTGGGTAAAAACATCGTGTCCTTTGTCTCCTGTTACCATCCGCCTAGACGCACAGTTCGGGACCCCCTACCCGAGATCCGCCGGTTTTGACACCGACATTGGTGCTTTCATTGAGAGTTCCGCTGTGTGTTCGGCAAAAGGTCGATGGCTCGCCTGCAGATCAACTACGACTTCGGCATCTTCGTCACCAGCTCGACTGGTCACCTTGGTTCGACCAAGGACTGCGCCCTATCTCCGATCGTCATGTTCGGATGATGGCCTTCATCAACATCAGCTCCGATCTCTATCAAGATCATGGATAAATCATCCAGGGAGCCCGGGGGCTCAACGTCAACATTGCCCTCGGGCGATCGTGCTGTTTTTCTGGACAGCGAACTTGTATCCGCCGTGACCGCCTCCTCGAGCGTCGGTTTGACGATTGCTTCGGTGGAATAGTGCGGAATTACGTCTACAACAGCCACGCTAAATTTGGTCGAGTTCCGATTGAGGAATCTCCAACAATCTACGATATACCGGAGCCCTGTCAAATCTGAACGAGAATGTGGACGAGTTTAGGGCGTGGTGTCCAGCTTCTAGCTCGGACCTCCTTTGGAAGATCCAACCATTGATCGACTGCAGAATTCCTATGTCTACCACCCCTCAAAATTTCAGCTCAATCCGACCGTCCAAACTCCGGGAACCTTCCGATTAGTGCATCACTTTTCGGATCTGTTTTCTGCGCGAAAACAAATCCGACCCGAGTTCGTCCTTTTTACGAACGGGATTTCGGACATCCTTTTTGAAGGAAGTTTTGTATGGCATATTGTGTTTTGTTCCCGAACACATTCCACTAACTTTAAAATCTTTTGAACATGATCTTCAACATCATGCTGGTGTCAAACCAGTCCGACAATATTGCTCCACGGCTGCCGACCTGTGCTAGACACGTCGTCACTTTGTTGAGCCGAGCTCAACTTCTTCGGATCATCATCTCGGCAAGCTGAACAAGAGTCCGGCATCGCGAAGGATAAATTATCACCAACATCGCCGCCCCACAGATTACACGGAGCGGGCATACCGGCATCGCCGCACGGTCGCTTCATCAAGCCGGCATCGACCACGCCACGACACCGCATCGGCAGGGCCGCACTATTGCTTCTTCAAGCTGGTGTCCATCACGCTGACCTACTTCGACATCTCGGCTGGACCGGGGGCTTCGCCATCTCTTCATCAACCTACTCTGGACACTTCGGCGTCACTAGCCGACCAGCTCCGTCACGTTAGCTGGACCAAGGGCTTTGCCTTGATGAGCCAACCTTTGCCAGCATTGCCATGCCGTCGTTTTATCGCCCATCAGGCAATGGGTGCGCGGATCGAGTCCTAATTTTGGGAATCACCTTCCTTCGGATTGCTACAACAAATAAACCAGGTGCTATTAATCCCAGTATTTTTTGCTTGTTTGGGTTCATTTTTCCCAAGGAATTATTACTCTGGTATGTCCATCATATGTACACAGGTCTATCAAATGGTGGCCGCATTAACGACAGTTGCATGGTGGTTCGGTAAGTTTCCGTACATAGTCCGTGACGCCCGCATCCGAGCTTCGGACCGACCTGTGAATTCAGGCTTTGCCACGCCTTTACCGCATCACGCCGACGCCCTGCATCGACATTGACTTCGGCGCCAGGCCATATTTCTTTTATTACTCACTTTGCATAAATTATTATGCAACGTTTTTTATCATTATTACTATTATCTCCGGTTTGCACCATTTTTTGTGCACAGGAAAATGACCCGGGGACTTCGGCGTCACTCTGCCGGTCTGCATTGACCGTGCTATGTCACCACTTCGGCGTGTCGAGCTCTCCGCTCCGCAACCTCGGGACCGGCTTGGGGGATGGAACCTTGTCCCGTATCTAGCTCGGACCGCGTCATCAATACCGAACACATTAACCAGCTAAGTCGCTTTCATGCTCAAAGCTTTAATTTCTAACTTGTGTTCGGTTCGACCAAGCATTATACTTTTTTGGAAAAATGTTGCTTGTAAAAACTTTTCTTGTCCAAACCTTGTTTGTGACGCATAAATTCAAATACCCAATTCATTCGGGGGCTTCCTTCATGAAGCTTTTCCTCTTGCATATGATTATACTTGTACGGCTTCGTTCCTTGTTCGTGTATTACGCCACAATATGCACCATATTGACTTAAGCGATTTGCAAGCTGGGTTGCCTCGCTCCTGTGTTTACCCCTACGTTCCCGATTGTTCGGCTAGGGAGTAAAGGGAGCACCTCTGCGATTGTCACAATCGGGTCATCCGAGCCGGACCTCAGACTGGATGAAGCCAAAAGCTAGCGCTCTTATAGTTTTCAATGATGGTCAGCACACAACGGAACTCATGAGTACAAAAAATCTATTGCACAAGTCTCATAATAACAATGAGCACCGAAGAAAGGTATCGGTGGGGGTACTATTTTCTTTGAAGATGCTTCTTACACTTCGCAGTAATATAGCATAAGTTCCTTGAGCGCGCTTTGTCTGTTACAGCATTATGGCCTGATTGTCTGGTTATTGGAAACACCGTCGATATTCTCGATAAATGGAGTACATAACACTTTTCGGTCCTTGACCGAAGAGGGAGAAGCCGACGGTCGGTTAAGACGTGTTTAAAGTTCGGTTGAACATAGATATGATATAAGTACTTCGGTACATGCAATCATTCTTTTACCCAAGTCACTTGGGGGCTCTTAAATTTATATGAGCCATTTTATGATAAGTGTTCTTCTTCTTAGTCATCGCAAAGTTTTTTTTTTATTATTATTATTATTATTATTATTATTATTATTATTATTATTATTATTATTATTACTATTATTATTATTATTATCTATCACTCCTTTTTTCGACACGAGCGTGTGGTCACTAGCCGGGGAGCATAATTTCTCTCTCAAAGCCGCTAGAGTTTAGTTTGCTAAACTGGCCTAGTGAGAAGTACTCCGCCCTCGGATAGGAGGTTGAAGCCGTAGGCTGACCCGCTTGAAGTTTTGAGATAGGATGTATCATGTTAAAGCATGACAGAAGCACTTCTTTCGCTAAGGCCAATTTCCGGATTGGCACCGAACACTTGATCTCGTTCGGACGTCAAGTTTTCTTGACATTTTTGGTTTTCCAAGCTTATGGCACTTTTTAAACTATTTTTGTGTTTTCAGCACAAGTCTCGCAGTGCAACGCCGGACACCTTTAGAGATTCGGCAAAAACATTCTCGGATATTGCTATATATGCATCAGTTTCAAATTGTGTCTTCGATCAATAGTTGGGTTGCCCGGCTCCTGCGCTTGCCTCCTACATTCCGCTTTGTTCGGCTAGGTGTGCAAAGGGAGAACCACTGCGATTGTGCTTCCAGCTCACATGGTTAAGCACCTCGGTGGAGAAAGCCGAAATCGGCTGTCACAATAAGCGTAAACTGGTCAGCGATCCGATGACGGTGTTAAACGACGGGCCATTCATAACAATGGCGGAAGTGTTTACGGCTTGACCTCGACTGTCGCCGAACACTACCGGGGGTTATTAACTGGCCTCCCAAACTAAATCCTCGATATTTTGCTCTTACATTGGAGCTGAGGTTTCATGATCATGCTTAGCATGACAACCCAAAGAAAGGAACCGATAGTGGGACTATTTTCTTTGGAAGACATTTCTTCTGTTAAACAGTAATATAACATATCTCTCTGCGTACCTTTGTTTATAAAACCGTATGGCCAGATTGCCTTTTTTGTTGTAAATATTTGCCCTCATAAAGGCTTTATAAAGTAGGACAAACACTCCTCGGCTATTGGCCGAGGAGGTGGAAGCCGATTGTAGGTCAACAAAGTTTTGTACAATGCGGATCCGAGCATTAATGACGTAAAGTACTTGGATACATAGAGTCATTACACATAATTTGTGATTTTACTATGGATATCAATCCTTAATTGGCCACCCGTGCCCGCATTAAGGCTCGGGGCTACTGGGCTTCGGGCTTATTATTTACAAATATTAAAGGGCACATCGATCCTCGATGCGGTGTTGCCACCCGACCAGTTGTCTGGGGGCTCTTGCATTGCACATCCCAATGCAGAAAATTTTAAAGTGTAATACTGATCTCGAGTAGATTTTGATCCTCAGGTTGGTCGGCCGCACCCAACCTGAGTCTTGAGGACTGAGCACGCCGCTTTTTGTGTCCCGAATTATTCTGCCGAGCTAGGACTTGATCCTTAGACCGATTTTGCAAATCAAGCTGAGTCTCAGCGGCTACGTGGATCAGCGGTATTATGTCATCCTTCATGTGCATCTCGGGTTTTAGACTGATACCCACCTTGAGGGCTACTGGCTATGTATCTCGGCAGAGAATAAATTGCATCAATCAAAAATATTGACAAAAATCGGCCCACATTCGGGGTGGTGCACCACCTCAGAAGCAGTCCTACATAAAGCTCGGGCGCTAGTGGCTGGCTCCATAGAGGGCATTTCCGGCATTAAACTCGGCTAAACTCCTTCAAACTTCTTTGAACCAAGGTGATTTACGACACCTCGGATACAGACCGGCGTTGGAGCTCGGATACATAGTCCGGCGTTGGAGCTCGGATACAGTCCGGCGTTGGAGGTCGGATACATAGTCCGGCGTTGGAGCTCGGATACATTCCGTCGTTAGAGCTGGGAAGCGGTCCGGCGTTGGTCCTCGGCTGTAAAAGATACCTCGAATGCAGTCCGGCGTTGGAGCTCGGACGCAAGAGGACGCTGCCACCCGGGGACAACTTCAAACCCGAGGTGTGGCATAAAAATAACAAGGCATTGATAAAGGCCAGAAACTTAAAGGGGCTCCTCAGATATCCGACATGTAAACTCGTCGAATGCATTTCGGCGATCCTCAAGATCGAAGATGAGAAGATTTGTTGAACCAGTTTTCAAGACCGACGACTGAAGATGAAGAACGGTTGGGAAGAATCGAGGAGCGTCCCTAAACTTGAAGACCGGTTCAGGGGGCTACTGACGGTGTCCTGGAGTAGGGGGTACTCACCACATCATCTCCCGATCTATTAGATTGGGCCGAGGACCCCCATGGCCGTATACTCATGGGCCAGTCCAGACAGCTGCCGCATACAAGGAGGATTCCGCAAGACTTGGCGATCAAGACAAGGACTCCTCCCCCACCGGCGTATTCGGCTAGGACTCTTGTTATCCTAGGCCTCTGGTGCATTATATTAACCGAGGCCAGGCTAGTCGATAGAGATATACAACAATCATACCATAGGCTTGCTTCTAGGGTTTAGCCTCTCTGATCTCGTGGTAGATGTACTCTTGTACTACCCATATCATCAATATTAATCAAGCAAGAGTAGGGTTTTACCTCCATCGAGTGGGCCCGAACCTGGGTAAAAACATCGTGTCCCTTGTCTCCTGTTACCATCCGCCTAGACGCACAGTTCGGGACCCCCTACCCGAGATCCGCTGGTTTTTGCACCGACAACGGCATATTCAGTATGTGTCCGAACTATTTTTAAAGTAGTTCAGAAATAAATGGGATTGATATAGTTGATACGTCTCCAACGTATCTATAATTTTTGATTGCTCCATGCTATATTATCTACTGTTTTGGGCAATATTGGGCTTTATTATCCACTTTTACATTATTTTTGGGACTAATCTATTAACCGGAGGCCCAGCCCAGATTTGCTGTTTTTTGCCTATTTCAGTGTTTCGAAGAAAAGGAATATCAAACAGAGTCGAAACGGAACGAAATCAACTGGAGAAGTTATTTTTGGAAGAAAAGCTACCGGAAAAGCTTGGAGTGCACGTCAGGAAAGAAGGGAGGTGCCCACGAGGGTGGGCCCCCCCCTAGGGCGCGCCCCCCTGCCTCGTGGCCCCCCCTTCGGTCCACCGACGTACTTCTTTCACCCATATATACCTACGTACCCTAAAACTTCCAAAACGAAGAATAGATCGGGAGTTCCGCCGCTGCAAGCCTCCAGAGCCACCGAAAGTCAATCGGGACCCTGTTCTGGCACCCTGCCGGAGGGGGGAACCCTCACCGGTGGCCATATTCATCATCCCGGCGCTCTCCATGATGAGGAGGGAGTAGTTCACCCTCGGGGCTGAGGGTATGTACCAGTAGCTATGTGTTTGATCTCTCTCTCTCTCGTGTTCTTGATTTGGCACGATCTTGCTGTATCGCGAGCTTTGCTATTATAGTTGGATCCTATGCTTCTTCTCCCCCTCTACTCTCTTGTAATGGATTGAGTTTTCCCTTTGAAGTTATCTTATCGGATTGAGTCTTTAAAGATTAGAGAACACTTGATGTATGTCTTGCCATGCGTATCTGTGGTGACAATGGGATATCACGTGATTCACTTGATGTATGTTTTGGTGATCAACTTGCGGGTTCCGCCCATGAACCTATGCATAGGGTTTGGCACACTTTTTCGTCGTGGTTCTCCGGTAGAAACTTTGGGGCACTCTTTGAGGTTCTATGTGTTGGTTGAATAGATGAATCTGAGATTGTGTGATGCATATCGTATAATCATACCAACGGATACTTGAGGTGACATTGTAGTATCTAGGTGACATTATGGTTTTGGTTGATTTGTGTCTTAAGGTGTTATTCTAGTACAAACTCTCACGCTATTTGTGACACTTATAGGAATAGCTCAATGGATTGATTGGAAAGAATAACTTTGAGGTGGTTTCGTACCCTACCATAATCTTCGTTTGTTCTCCACTATTAGTGACTTTTGAGTGACTATTTGTTGCATGTTGAGGGATAGTTATATGATCCAATTATGTTATTATTGTTGAGAGAACTTGCACTAGTGAAAGTATGAACCCTAGGCCTTGTTTCCTATCATTGCAATACCGTTTACGCTCACTTTTATCACTCGCTACCTTGCTGTTTTTATATTTTCAGATTACAAAAACCAATATCTACCATCCATATTTCACTTGTATCACCATCTGTTCGCCGAACTAGTGGACCTATACAATTTACCATTGTATTGGGTGTGTTGGGGACACAAGAGACTCTTTGTTATTTGGTTGCAGGGTTGTTTGAGAGAGACCATCTTCATCCTATGCCTCCCACGAATTGATAAACCTTAGGTAATCCACTTGAGGGAAATTTGCTACTGTCCTACAAACCTCTGCACTTGGAGGCCCAACAACGTCTACAAGAAGAAGGTTGTGTAGACAAGCAGTTTCTGGCGCCGTTGCCGGGGAAGTGAGTGCTTGAAGGTATATCTTTAGGTCTTGCAATCGAATCTTTTTGTTTCTTGTTTTAGCACTAGTTTAGTTTATAAAAGAAAACTACCAAGAAAATGGAATTGAGTTTGTCTCATACGCTTCATCTCGCTTCATCTTTTTAATATCTTTTGTGAGAATGATGGAAAGGAAAATTGTGCCGAAGTGTCAGAAGAAGAATGCATTAAAATGTTTGGCACTGAATCTTTGAATGATGAGCATGATTGCAATGTTGTTAGTATGAACTCCTTGAATATCCATAGTACTAATGATGACTACACTAGTTATGATGAAAATGTCTCCTATAAACATGTCAATTTTTGTGGAGTGCGTTGGGTTTGCAAGTACACACCAAATAGGGAAGACAGATATTGCAAGAGGCATAAGCATTTAGAAACTAAATGGTTGCAAGAAAGGCTAGATGCATGTGCTGAAAATTTAAACTTTATTAGCCATACTTGTGAACTTTGCAATGAACGTGATCATTTCAGTACCCAATGCAAATTGTTTCATGATCGTATCGTGTCCAAAAATTGTGATGACTTGATCTCCCTTGGACATCATAATGAACTTAGTTTGCTCTTGGGTTATGAAGAAATGAAACGTATAACTAAGGATATTCCAAATTTTGCCCTTGATAGAGTTCTTCATTTTGATCTAGAGGAAATTTATATGTATTGTGCGGTGAATTGCATTGAAAATCCTTATATTGCCAATTACATAAAGAGAAGAAAACAAATAGAAGATGAAGAGAATACTAACAAAATGGAAGAGACTTCCCAATATCCTCCTATTATTTCTTATGATGAATCAGGTAACGAGAAGGAGCCTTCTATTCAACCAATATCATTAATAAGGAGCTCCAAAAAGAGGATTGAACCCACACATGGTGTGGTGAAGAAGAAGAAAAGAAAAAGGAAGAGAGGTAAAAAGGTATCTCTCCCAAATAATGTTGCTCCTATTTTTGTTATGCCTCATGAAAATGAATCAAAAATAATTATTGAAGATGATGCACTTGATGATGACCTCGTTATGCCTATTGCTTGTTGTGATGATTATGATTGGGAAGATAATAATACTTATTATGATCTTGAAAATCTTTTTGGCACTTGCTTGGAAGAATATGATAATAATGTTTGCTATACTATTGGTGCTATCCATACTATTGATGATGAGAGTGATTATGCTTATGATATGAAAAGGCCCAAGCTTGGGGAAGCTATGTTTAATTAGGATGACATATTTGAGGATATATTTGCTGCAATTAATGTTTGTACCAAGCTTGGGGATGCTACGTTTAATGAAGATGATATTTTTAGACTCCCAAGTTTTGATATGCAAATTTATAATGATGATAGCATGCCTCCTACTTATGATGATTATATTGATGAAAGTGGGTTTTGGAAGAGTGTCAACTTTAGGAAGTAGTGATCCCACTATTTTGGAGGATGTTGAATCTTATAATATTTATGAAAGTGGATTTGGAGAGTTCATGACTTTATTTAGTGATGTATCCACTATTTCGGAAGAGGTTTCAATTGATTATGATGAGAACAAAGTTGCTACTTATGATGATTATTGTGATGAAACTTATGCTATAAAAAGTAGTGACGATTATATTTATAAAACTTTTCATGATTATGATTACCCTTTTTCTGAACATTTCTCTTTTAATGTGGAAACAATTTATAGTATTCAAGTCCCTTATGATACTCCCACTATTCTGGATGAGAAGAATTTTGCTTATGTGGAGAGTAGTAAAATTTCTATGCTTGTAGATCATGAAAAGAATGCTTTAGGTGCTGGTTATATTTTTGAATTCATTCATGATGCTACTGAAAATTATTATGAGGGAGGAATATATGCTTGTAGGAATTGCAATAATATCACCCTCTCTATGTGCTTAAAGTTCTGAAGTTATGCTTGTTTTACCTTCCTATGCAAGTTGACTCTTGTTCCCATAAGTTGTTTGCCCAAAATATCCCTATGCATCGGAAGTATGTTAGACTAAAATGTTCTAGTCATATTCTTCATGATGCTCTCTTTGTGTTTCAATTCCTATCTTTTATGCGAGCATCATTGAAATCATCATGCCTAGCTAGGGGAGTTAAACGTTAGCGCTTGTTGAGAGGCGACCCAATTTTATTTTAGTTTCTTTCTTTTTGGTTCTGTTTAGGAATAAATAATCCATGTAGATTCTGTTTAGATGTGGTTTTGTGTTTTAATTAGTGTTTGTGCCAAGTAGAACCTTTGGGAAGACTTGGGTGAAGTCTTTATGATCATGCTGTAAAAAACAGAAACTTTAGCGCTCACGAAATTAGCTAGAAATTTTTACTATAAAGTGATATTTAGTTAATTATTTTTGCATATGATTACTACACAAATCCCTCAGGTCCACCAATTTATTTTATAAATTTTGGAGTTCCAGAAGTTTGCGTTAGTTACAGATTACTACAGACTGTTCTGTTTTTGACAGATTCTGTTTTCATTGTGTTGTTTGCTTATTTTGATGACTCTATGGCTAGTAAAATAGTTTATAAACCATAGAGAAGTTGGAATACAGTAGGTTTAACACCAATATAAATAAATAATGAGTTAATTGCAGTACCTTGAAGTGGTGTTTTGTTTTCTTTCGCTAACGGAGCTTATGAGTTTTCTATTAAGTTTTGTGTTGGGAAGTTTTCATGTTTTGGGTAAAGATTCGATGGACTATGGAAAAAGGAGTGGCAAGAGCCTAACCTTGGGGATGACCAAGGCACCCCAAGGTAATATTCAAGGACAACCAAGCATCTAAGCTTGGGGATGCCCCGGATGGCATCCCCTCTTTCGTCTTCGTTCATCGGTAACTTTACTTGGAGCTATATTTTTATTCACCACATGATATGTGTTTTACTTGGAGCGTCATGTCATTTTATTTTGTTTTGCTTGCTGTTTGAATAAAAAACCAAGATCTGAAATTATTAAATGGGAGAGTCTTCACATAGTTGCATAATTGTCCGACTACTCATTGATCTTCACTTATATCTTTCGGAGTAATTTTTGTTATTGCTCTAGTACTTCACTTATATCTTTTAGAGCATGGTTGTAGTTTTAATTTGGAGAAATATATGAACTCTCATGCTTCATTTATATTATTTTGAGAGACTTAAATAGCATGGTAATTTGCTGAAATAATCCTAATATGCTAAGCATACAAGATTTTTAAGAATTCTTATGAGTGTGTTGAATACTAAGAGAAGTTTGATGCTTGATTATTGTTTTGAGATATGAAGATGCTGATATTAGAGTCATGCTAGTTGAGTAGTTGTGAATTTGAGAAATACTTGTGTTGAAGTTTGCAAGTCCCGTAGCATGCACGTATGGTAAACGTTATGTAACAAATTTGAAACATGAGGTGTTATTTGATTGTCCTCCTTATGAGTGGCGGTCGGGACGGCGATGGTCTTTTCCTACCAATCTATCCCCCTAGGAGCATGCACGTAATGCTTTGGTTTTTGATGGCTTGTAGATTTTTTCAATAAGTATGTGAGTTCTTTATGACTAATGTTGAGTCCATGGATTATACGCACTCTCACCCTTCCATCATTGCTAGCCTCTTCGGTATGCAGTGCATTGCCCTTTCTCACAATGAGAGTTGGTGCAAACTTCGCCAGTGCATCCAAACCTCGTGATATGATACGCTCTTTCACACATAAACCTCCTTATATCTTCCTCAAAACAGCCACCATACCTACCTATTATGGCATTTCCATAGCCATTCCGAGATATATTGCCATGTAACTTTCCACCATCCCGTTCATCATGACACATTCATCATTGTCATATTGCTTAGCATGATCATGTAGTTGACATAGTATTTGTGGCAAAGCCACCGTTCATAATTCTTTCATACATGTCACTCGTTGATTCATTGCATATCCCGGTGCACCGCCGGAGGCATTCATATAGAGTCATACTATGTTCTAGTATCGACTTGTAATATTGAGTTGTAAATAAATAGAAGTGTGATGATCATCATTATTAGAACATTGTCCCATGTGAGGTAAAATAAAAAAAAGAGGCCAAAGAGCCCACTAAAAAAATGAAAATGAGAGAAAATGAGAGAAGGGGCAATGTTACTATCCTTTTTCCACACTTGTGCTTCAAAGTAGCACCATGTTCTTCATATAGCGAGTCTCATATATTGTGCTTCAAAGTAGCACCATGTTGTTCATATAGAGAGTCTCTTGTTTTGTCACTTCCATATACTAGTGGCAATTTTTCATTATAGAACTTGGCTTGTCTATTCCAACAATGGGCCTCCTCAAGTTCCCTAGGTCTTCGTGAGCAAGCAAGTTGGATGCACACCCACTTAGTTTATTTTGTCGAGCTTTCATACATTTATAGCTCTAGTGCATCCGTTGCATGCAATCCCTACTCCTTGCATTAACATCAATTGATGGGCATCTCCATAGCCCGTTGATTAGCATCGTTGTTGTAAGACCTTCTCCTTTTTTGTCTTCTCCACATAACCCCCATCATCATATTCTATTCCACCCGTAGTGCTATGTCCATGACTCGCGCTCATATATTGTGTGAAAGTTTATAGGTTTGAGATTACTAAAGTATGAAACAATTGCTTGGCTTGTCATCGGGGTTGTGCATGATGAGAGCATTCTTGTGTGACGAAAATGGAGCATGACTAAACTATATGATTTTGTAGGGATGAACTTTCTTTGGCCATGTTATTTTGAGAGGACATAATTGCTTAGTTAGTATGCTTGAAGTATTTTTATTTTTATGTCAATATGAACTTTTATCTTGAATCTTTCGGATCTGAATATTCATACCACAATTAAGAAGAATTACATTGAAATTATGCCAAGTAGCATTCCACATCAAAAATTATCTTTTTTATCATTTACCTACTCGAGGACGAGCAGGAATTAAGCTTGGGGATGCTTGATACGTCTCCAACGTATCTATATTTTTTGATTGCTCCATGCTATATTATCTATTGTTTTGGGCAATATTGGGCTTTATTATCCACTTTTATATTATTTTTGGGACTAACCTATTAACCGGAGGCCCAACCCAGATTTGTTGTTTTTTGCCTATTTCAGTGTTTCGAAGAAAAGGAATATCAAACGGAGTCGAAATGGAACGAAATCAACTGGAGAAGTTATTTTTGGAAGGAAAGCTACCGGAAAAGCTTGGAGTGCACGTCAGGAAAGAAGGGAGGTGCCCACGAGGGTCGGGGGCGCCCCCCCCTAGGGCGCGCCCCTTGCCTCGTGGCCCCCCCTTCGGTCCACCGGCGTACTTCTTTCACCCATATATACCAACGTACCCTAAAACTTCCAGAACGAAAAATAGATCGGGAGTTCCGCCGCCGCAAGCCTCCAGAGCCACCAAAAGTCAATCGGGACCCTGTTCCGGCACCCTGCCGGAGGGGGGAACCCTCACCGGTGGCCATCTTCATCATCCCGCCGCTCTCCATGACGAGGAGGGAGTAGTTCACCCTCGGGACTGAGGGTATGTACTAGTAGCTATGTGTTTGATCTCTCTCTCTCTCTCTCTCTCTCTCTCTCTCGTGTTCTTGATTTGGCACGATCTTGCTGTATCGCGAGCTTTGCTATAATAGTGGGATCCTATGCTTCTTCTCCCCCTCTACTCTCTTGTAATGGATTGAGTTTTCCCTTTGAAGTTATCTTATCGGATTGAGTCTTTAAAGATTTGAGAACACTTGATGTATTTCTTGTCGTGCGTATCTGTGGTGACAATGGGATATCACGTGATTCACTTGATGTATGTTTTGGTGATCAACTTGCGGGTTCCGCCCATGAACCTATGCATAGGGGTTGGCACACTTTTTGTCGTGATTCTCCGGTATAAACTTTGGGGCACTCTTTGAGGTTCTATGTGTTGGTTGAATAGACGAATCTGAGATTGTGTGATGCATATCATATAATCATACCCACGGATACTTGAGGTGACATTGGAGTATCTAGGTGACATTATGGTTTTGGTTGATTTGTGTCTTAAGGTGTTATTCTAGTACGAACTCTAGGGCTGTTTGTGACACTTATAGGAATAGCCCAACGGATTGATTGGAAAGAATAACTTTGAGGTGGTTTCGTACCCTACCATAATCTCTTCGTTTGTTCTCCGCTGTTAGTGACTTTGGACTGACTCTTTGTTGCATGTTGAGGGATAGTTATATGATCCAATTATGTTATTATTGTTGAGAGAACTTGCACCAGTGAAAGTATGAACCCTAGGCCTTGTTTCCTATCATTGCAATACTGTTTACGCTCACTTTTATCACTCGCTACATTGCTGTTTTTATATTTTCAGATTACAAAAACCTATATCTACCATCCATATTGCACTTGTATCACCATCTCTTCGGCGAACTAGTGCACCTATACAATTTACCATTGTATTGGGTGTGTTGGGGACACAATAGACTCTTTGTTATTTGGTTGCAGGGTTGTTTGAGAGAGACCATCTTCATCCTACGCCTCCCACGGATTGATAAACCTTAGGTCATCCACTTGAGGGAAATTTGCTACTGTCCTACAAACCTCTGCACTTGGAGGCCCAGCAACGTCTACAAGAAGAAGGTTGTGTAGTAGACATCAATAGTCATGTTTGCAGGTATATTGACAGGCCGTCTTGAAGAGGAGGTGTCCGGATCATCGAGTGATCTGCTACAAAGACTATCGCAAGTGCACGAGCATTCCCGGCTGGCCATGCGGAGCGTTGCCAAGGCCTTATGGCCATCCGCCTCCCCTCCAGGAAGTATGGAGGAGCTTGTAGAGCTGTTCAAGGGAGCGCGGCGGCGTATCCGACTATGGAAGATATCGGCCTGCCGAGAGGGCGCGCGAGAGGCCTGGGCCATGGTGAAAACGCGATATACCAAGCTGAATCCAAATCACATGGCCCGGGTTGGACCGTTAGGGTCAATGGGGAAGAAATTCCCGTTAGTTTAGTATATGACCAAGTAGAGGTGGCCGCCAAATATTCCCAACAAGATTGTAAGTTAGACTTTGGAAGGCGTAGAGGAGGAGGTGTTCGAGTCCAAGTGATTGTGTACTTTCCTCATTATGTGGAACTCTAGCTGAATTGTATATCATTTGTCATGGCAGACCTTTTCGCTTCAACCTCCGGACCCGAAGGTGCGGAGTGTTTCCGAATACCGGCGCGGCCGAATAGGCCGGGGTATGCCTGGAAAACTAGGTGTAGGGGTCATAGTTGCTTGAACAAACAAGTTGTATCCGGCTAGCTATGTTATATTACATTGATATCATAAGCAACATCTTCCAGAGAGAATAGTTCCATTAAGGGTTCCTTTCCCTGGGTGTGCATGCATTTAATGTACATGTCCGAATTGTGGTGTGAGCACCACAGTTTGTATAACTTCTGGGGGTGCACAATGGAGTGAGTTTAAAAAACATCTTTAATTCACCGACCGAATATTCCCTTAAGAATGCTAGCTTTTGGCTTCACCCAGTCTGAGGTACACATCCGAATGACCCGGCAGTAACAATCACAGAGGTGCTCCCTTTATGCCCTAGCCGAAATAACGGGAACGTAGGGCATAAGCACAGGAGCCAGGCAACCCAGCTTGGCCAAAACTTAAGTCATATCGATGCATATAGTGGCAAAGAAAAGGTACATATGGAAAAACTCATATATGAAGAGCTTGATGCTCAAGGATTGACAAGAACTTCTGTCCAAGAAGCCCCCAGGTACAAGTGACGTACATATTTAAAGATGTATGTGTCAATGGTGTGCGGTCTAGCCGTACCAAAGCTTTAAAGTGAGAAAGAAGAAAATAATCGAAAAAGAGAGAAAAAATAATGGAAACTACAAGGGAGGAGGAGACGAACAAGGGGTTTGGCGCTAGGCATAGAATCTTTGGAGTCTGGCTGCATTCCAGGGGTTCGGCTCGAGGCGATCGTCTGATGCATCGCGAAGACGGTACGCTCCTCCGGTGAGAACTTCGTCAATTATGAAGGGACCCTCCCATTTGGGCTTGAGTTTGTCCTTTTCTTCTCCGGCAGGCGTAGAACGAGTTCGCCAACGTTGTAAGTCTTGGCCCGTACTTCTCTGCTTTGATATCTTCGAGCCTGCTGTTGGTGAAATGCTGAACGGGCTTTTGCGACATTGCGTTCCTACTCCAGGGCATCTAGGCTGTCCTGCCGATCAATCATGTCTTCTCTCTCTTCGTACATACGCACTCGAGGTGAGTCGTGAATAATATCGCAAGGCAATACGGCCTCTGCGCCATACACCATGAAGAAAGGTGTGTATCTGGTAGTACGGTTGGGCGTGGTCCACAGCCCCCAGAGTACGGAGTCGAGCTCCTCAACTCAGTGCTTGTCTGATTCTTTCAAAGACCGCACTAGTCTGGGCTTGATGCCGCTCATAATAAGACCGTTGGCTCGTTCGACTTGACCATTGGTTTGTGAGTGGTAGACGGAGGCGTAATCGAGTTTAATACCCAGATTAGTACACCAGGTTTTTACCTCGTCGGCTGTAAAATTGGAGCCGTTGTCAATTATGATGTTGTGTGGGATACCATAACTGTGCACAACACCGGATATGAAGTCTATCACCGAGCCGGACTCAGCCGTTTTGACCGGTTTAGCGTCTATCCACTTAGTGAATTTGTCCACCATAACCAGCAGATAATTTTTCTTATGGCTTCCCCCATTAAGGGGTCCAACCATATCTAGTCCCCAGACCGCGAAAGGCCAAGTGATTGGGATAGTCTGTAAGGCAGTTGGGGGCATGTGGCTTTGGTTGGCGAAGAGTTGGCATCCGACGCAGAGTTGGACGAGGTCCTATGCGTCTGCTCGGGCTGTCATCCAATAAAATCCAGTACGGAAGGCCTTGCTAACAAGAGCCCGAGCTGCAGCGTGGTATCCACCGAGACCGGCATGAATTTCCGCTAGAAGCTGCCGCCCCTCTTCTTCGGAGATATATCTTTGAAGTATTCCGGTGGTACCTTTCTTGTAGAGCTCTCCGTCATGAACCTTGTAGGCCTTTGAGCGCCGGACAATGCGGCAAGCCTCATTCTGGTCTTCGGGGAGCTCCTTCCTATTAATGTAGGCCAAGAAAGGTACGGTCCATGGAGCAATTACTGCCATAATGAGATGGGTCGATGGTGTTACTTCGGTGGCTGAGCCCCCGATACTATCGGTGTGTTCGGGATTTGGAGTTGTATTTGGATCTGGACTATTGTTGCCGCCCTCCCCTTGCCACACCACAGATGGCTTGAAAAGCCTTTCCAGGAAGATATTGGGTGGGACGGGGTCGCGCTTACCGCCGATGTGAGCAAGGACGTCCGCCGCTTGGTTACTTTGTCGGGCGGCGTGATGAAATTCAAGCCCCTCGAACCGAGCCGACATTTTTAATATGACATTATGATAAGGTGCCATCTTTGGATCTTTGGCGTCAAAGTCGCCGTTTATTTGAGATATGGCGAGGTTCGAGTCCCCGCGCACCTCCAGACGTTGTATGCCCATGGATACGGCCATCCAAAGACCATGCAGTAGGGCCTCGTATTGGGCTGCATTGTTAGAGTCTGTGTATAATATCTGGAGTACATACTGGACGACGTCTCTAGTGGGGGATGTTAACACGACTCCCGCTCCTAGCCCTGCGAACATTTTGGAGCCGTCAAAATACATAACCTAATTGGAATATGCGCCGTACTCTTTAGGGAGTTCGGCCTCTGTCCATTAGGGGATGAAGTCGGCCAGTACTTGGGATTTGATGGCTTGTCGTGGCTTGTATGTTATGTCGAATGGAAGTAGCTCTATGGCCCATTTGGCGATCCGTCCCATGGCATCGCGGTTGTTTATTATGTCATTGAGTGGGACCTCAGAAGCCACCGTTATTGAACACTCCAGGAAGTAGTGTCGTAGCTTGCGGGATGCCATAAAGACCGCGTATGCTATCTTTTGGTAATAGGGGTACCGGGATTTGCACGGTGTGAGGACAGTTGATACGTAGTATACTGGTTTTTGGAGCGGAAATTTGTGTCCGTCCTGTTCTCGTTCGACGACGAGCACGGCGCTCACCACCTGATGTGTTGCCGATATGTATAACAACATGGGCTCGCCAGTGTTTGGTGCGGCTAGGATTGGGTTGCTCGCTAGGAGGGCCTTTATTTCCTACAGTCCGGCGGTCATCGCGTCTGTCCATTTGAAGTTATCAATGCGTCGTAAGAGGCGATAGAGTGGTAGTGCCTTTTCTCCTAGTCTGGAGATAAAGAGGCTTAGCGTTGCCACACATCCAGCTAGTTTTCGGACCTGTTTGAGGTCTGTTGGTGTAGCCAACTGTGACAGAGCTCGGATTTTAGCTGGATTTGCTTCGATTCCTCTATTGGAAATGATGAAGCCCATCAGTTTTCCAGCAGGGACGCCGAAGACACACTTTTCCGGGTTGAGCTGAATTTCATACGCCCGGAGGTTGTCGAATGTAAGACGTAAGTCGTCTATTAGTGTTTCGACGTGCCTAGTTTTGATGGCGACATCATCTATGTAGGCTTCTACCGTTTGGCCGATCTGTTTCTCCTGGCATGTTTGAATCATTCGTTGGTATGTGGCGCCGGTGTTCTTGAGCCCAAAGGGCATGGTGCTGAAGCAGAATGGCCCATATGGGGTGATAAATGCTGTTGCGGCTTGATCGGACTCCTTCATTTTGGTTTGATGGTATCCGGAATATACATCGAGGAAACACAGTTAGTCGTGTCTTGGGGGAGGGGAAGGGATCCTTAGGGCAAGCCTTGTTGAGGTGTTTGAAATCGACGCACAGGCGCCAGGATTTGTCCTTCTTTGGTACCATCACCAGGTTTGCCAGCCAGTCCGGATGTTTCATTTCTCTAATGAATCCGGCCTCGATGAGTCTGGCCAGCTCCTCCCCCATGGCCTGTCGCTTGGTTCGGAAAAGTGCCACAGTGTTTGATTAACCGGTTTAAATCCCTTTAATATATTGAGGCTATGTTCAGCCAGCTCGCGTGGGATCCCTGGCATATCTGAAGGGTGCCAGGCGAATATGTCCCAGTTTTCGCGCAGGAATTCTCGTAGTGCGGTGTCGACTGTTGGGTTCAGTTGAGCTACGATAGATGCTGTCTTAATGGGGTCCGTTGGGTGGACCTGGAATTTGACTATTTCTTTTGCTGGTTTGAAGGAGGTGGATTTAGGGCGTTTGTCGAGGATCACGTCGTCCCTGTCCACCGTGGAGCGTAGAGCAGTTAATTCTTCGGCCGCGAGGGCTTCGGATAGCGCCTCCAGGGCCAGGGATGCGGTTTTGTTTTCAGCGCGGAGTTCTATGTCCGGATCACTGACGAGAGTGATTATATCGTTTGGTCCTGGCATTTTGAGCTTCATATACCCGTAATGGGGTATGGCCTGGAAGCGTGCAAAAGCATCCCGCCCCAACAGGGTGTGATATCCGTTGCTGAAAGGGGCCACTTGCAAAGTTATTTCTTCGAACCGACAGTTCTCCGGTGTGCCGAATACTACGTCAAGTGTGATTTTGCCCATGCACTGCGCCCCCCGACTGGGAATAATTCCTCGGAAGGTTGTGTTATTTTGCTTGATGCGGCTCCTGTCTATTTCCATTTTACGGAGTGTGTCCTCATAAATGAGGTTTAGTCCACTGTCGCCGTCAATGAGGACCTTGGTAAGTCGAAACCCGTCCATGATGGGACTGAGGACTAACACGGCTGGCGCTCGTACTGTTCTGTACTTTGGTTAGTCACCGGCGTTGAATGTTATGGTCGTGTCGTTCCAAGGGTTTATTGCATCAATTTGGCAGACTTCGGCGAGCTCGCGAAGTGCCATTTTGCGCTTGTTGTTTGAAGCGAATGTCTCGAAGACCGTCAATACTCTTGAGTTATCATCTTCTGGGGGATGACGTTCTGGGTCCTCCTTGATAAGGATGTCCTCTCCGCTCTTGGCTACCTGTCGTAGTATCCAACATGCTCTAAGGCCGTGGGTTGCCACGGTATCTAGTGTTGTATGTATTTTGCATGGGCCATCGAGCCACCCCTCCAGAACGGTGCCGTGCCGCATAGCGGTTTTGTGTTTCTTGACTGTTGGACTGGGCGTGCCACGAGAGTGCGCCCTTTTCGCCTGTAGGGGGAGTTGAGTTGGGACTGACGGTTCCCAGCGAGCTGCCTGAGTTTTCTAGGCGCTCTCATCACGCTGTACTTTTGTACTATGGTTGCTAAGTCAGCTAATTTCAGTATGCGGCAGTGATTGATGGCGTTGAGGATTCCATCGTCCGCGCAATTGTTGCAGAACGCTGATATTGCGTCCTCGTCACGGCAATCTTTTACCTTGTCCTTGACAAGGAGGAATCTGGCCCAGAAGTGGCGGACCGTTTCCTGAGACTGCTGTTTTATGCTCATAAGAGCGTCTATGTCCGGGTGGGTGGGTGGAATTAAATCCGAACCCCGACCTGACCGATTATCCAAAGTCTGACGACCTTCCGGGCTTAACAGTCCGGGTTCCGAAATATCTTCTGATTGTTTAGGACCGCCGTCCGATGCTATGTTCGGAGGGCGGGTCGCATCCTTTCACGGGTGAGTATCCGGCTCTTCCTGAACTGCGATCCAAACATAGTCCGTCTTCGATATAGAAGAAGACTCGTCGTCCTGGTCCACGACTACCGCAATCTGGTGGGTGACCGGTGGGCCTTGATTTCTCCTTGATCGGTTTTAGGTCCGATCCGATCGTAGTCTGTGGCGATTCCCAAAGCGGCGATGCGATCTAGGAGTTTGTTCAAAGACGAAAAATCTGTCGGATCCATCTGCTTGGAGTGCTAGGAGTTGATGCGAAGGGGGTTTTCGATGGCGTCATTGTCGGCTCAACGGCCGAACGGGCGATCATAGTAAAGCCGCCCAGCCGGAGGGTTTGGCCTGGGGCCAGAGCTCCCCAGGAGGTGATGTTGTCTTTAAGGACAAGGCGAGCCATCGAGCCTTTCATCAACGGCACAGTGGAACTCTCAATGAAAGCACCAATGTCGGTGTCAAAACCGGCGGATCTCGGGTGGGGGGTCTCGAACTGTGCGTCTAGGATCGATGGTAACATGAGGCGGGGGACACGATGTTTACCCAGGTTCGGGTCATCTCTATGGAGGTAATACCCTACTTCCTGCTTGATTAATCTTGATGAATATGAGTATTACAAGAGTTGATCTACGACGAGATCGTAATGGCTAAACCCTAGAAGCCTAGCATGTATGACTATGGTAATGTCCTTTCCGGACTAACCCCTCCGGTTTATATAGACACCGTGGTGCAATCTAGGGTTACATGGAGTCGGTTTCATAAGAAGGAATCTTCATAGTCGGTCGCCAAGCTTGCCCTCCACGCCAAGTAGAGTCCAATCCGGACACGGGTACAGTCTTCGGCCTTCATGTCTTCACAGCCCATCAGTCCGGCCCAATGGATAACAGACCGGACGCTCGAGGACCCCTTAGTCTAGGACTCCCTCACCCACGTATACACGGCCCCACTCGTCAGCTAACTGTCGAAGGCATAGACCCGACGACAACGCCCGTTATAACCTGTTCTGAGGGTTTCGGGCAAGGGAGTGGGGAAAAGTGAGCAAAAGTTAACAGAGTGGGGATGAATGAGTAGAGCTAAGGAACCAAGGGCACAGAATAAAAAATCCCATTTTGAAATTGCATGATTCATTCTCCAATAGTGGCATCCGAGCCAGGTCTATGCGTAGATGATATGCACAAGTAGAACACAAAGAGTTGTGGGCGGTGATAGTAATACTGCTTACCACCAACGTCTTATTTTGATTCGGTGGTATTGTTGGATGAAGCGGCCCGGACCAACCTTACATGACCATGTTCATGAGACCAGTTCCACCGACAGACATGCAACTAGTTTTGCATAAAGGTAGCCGGCGGGTGTCTGTTTCTTCAACTTTAGTTGAATTGAATTTGACTACGGCTGGTCCTTGTTGAAGGTTAAAACAACGAACTTGACGAAACACCGTTGTGGTTTTGATGGGTAGGTAAGAATGGTTCTTACTAGAAGCCCGTAGCAGCCACGTAAAACTTGCAACAACAAAGTAGAGGACGTCTAACTAGTTTTTGCAGGGCTTGTTGTGATGTGATATGGTCAAGACATGATGTGATATACGTTATTGTATGAGATGATCATGTTTTGTAAAATTTATCGGCAACCGGCAGGAGCCGTATGGTTGTCTCTTTATTGTATGAAATGTAAACGCCATGTAATTGCTTTACTTTATCACTATGCGTTAGCGATAGCTGTAGAAGCAATAGTTGGCGTGACAACCACGATGCTATGATGGAGATCGAGGTGTCGAGCCGGTGACAATGGAAATCATGAAGATGCTTTGGAGATGGAGATCAAAGGCACAAGATGATGATGGCCATATCATGTCACATATTTTGATTGCATGTGATGTTTATCTATTACGCATCTTATTTTGCTTAGTATGGCGGTAGCATTATAAGATGATCCCTTACAAAAATTTCAAGGTATAAGTGTTTTCCCTGAGTATGTACCATTGTGACAGTTCATCGTGCTGAGACACCACGTGATGATCGGGTGTGATAGGCTCTACGTTCACATACAACGGGTGCAAGACATTTTTGAACATGCAGAATATTCGGGTTAAACTTGACGAGCCTACCATGTATAGACATGGCCTCGGAACACTGGAGACCGAAAGGTCGAACGTGAATCATATAGTAGATATGATCAACATAGAGATGTTCACCATTGATGACTACTCCATCTCACGTGATGATCGGACATGGTTTAGTTGATTTGGATCACGTGATCATTTAGATGACTGGAGGGATGTCTATCTAAGTGTTAGTTCTTAAGTAATATGATTAATTGAACTTAATTTATCATGAACTTAGTCCTGATAGTATTTGCATATCTATGTTGTAGATCAATAGCTCGCGTATAGCTCCCATGTTTTATTTTTGATATGTTTCTAGAGAAAACTAAGTTGAAAGATGATAGTAGCAATGATGCGGACTGGGTCCATGATCTGAGGTTTATCCTCATTGCTGCACAGAAGAATTATGTCCTTGATGCACTGCTAGGTGACATACCTGTTGCAGGAGCAGATGCAGACGTCATGAACATTTTACAAGCTCGGTATGATGTCTACTTGATAGTTTAGTGCACCATGCTTTACGGCTTAGAACCGGGACTTCAAAATGTTTTGAACACCATGGAGCATATGAGATGTTCCAAGAAGCTGAAAATGATATTTCAGACTCATGCACGTGTTTAGAGGTATGAGACCTCTGGCAAGTACTTTGCCTACAAGGTGGAGGAGAATAGCTCAGCTAGCGAGCATGTGCTCAGAATATCTGGGTACTACAATCGCTTGAATCAAGTGGGAGTTAATCTTCTAGATAAGATAGTGATTGACAGAGTTATCTAGTCACTATCACCAATTTAGTAGAACTTCGTGATGAACTATAATATGCAAGGGATGACGAAAACGATTCCCAAGCCCTTCGCGATGCTGAAATCAGCGAAGGTAGAAATCAAAAAATAGCATCAAGTGTTGATGGTTAACAAGACCACTAGTTTCAAGAAAAGGGGCAAGCAAAAGAAAAGGAAACTTCAAAAAGAATGGCAAGAAAGTTGCCACTCCCATGAAGAAGCCCAAAGCTAGAACCAAGCCTGAAACTGAGTGCTTTTACTGCAAAGGAAATGGTCACTGGAAGTGGAACTGCCCTAGATACTTGGCGGATAAGAAGGATGGCAAAGTGAACAAAGGTATATTTGATATACATATTATTGATGTGTACTTTACTAGTGTTTATAGCAACCCCTCGGTATTTGATATTGGTTCAGTTGCTAAGAGTAGTAACTCCAAACAGGAGTTGCAAAATAAACAGAGACTAGTTAAGGACGAGGTGACGATGTGTGTTGGAAGTAATTCCAAGGTCGATACGATCACCATCTCACACTCCCTCAACCTTCGGGATTAGAATTGAACCTAAATAAATGTTATTTGGTGTTTGCATTGAGCATTAATATGATTAGATCATGTTTATTGCAATACAGTTATTCATTTAAGTCAGAGAATAATTATTATTTTGTTTATATGAATAATACATTCTATGGTCATACACCCAATGTGAATGGTTTGTTGAATCTCGATCGTGGGGATACACATATTCATAATATTGATGCCAAGAGATGCAAAGTTGATAATGATAGTGCAACATATTTGTGGCACTGCCATTTAGGTCATATTGGTGTAAAGCGCATGAAGAAACTCCATGGACTTTTGGAATCACTTGATTATGAATCATTTGATGCTTGCGAACCATGCCTCATGGGCAAGATGACTAAAACTCCGTTCTCCAAAACAATGGAGCGAGCTACTGTGTCGGGGAGGCTGATCTGGCCCACAAACACCTATGGGACCGGCGGACCGAGCCCCTTTCGGTTCGGCGGGGGGCGGAGGTCGCACGAAGAGCAGATCGAGGCGAAGCACACGAGCAGTTTACCCAGCTTCGGAGCTTTTCGAAGAGATAACACTCCTACTGCTGCATGTCTGAGTGTATTGAGTTCTTGCTCAGGAGCGCTGAGTGCTACAGTACACACAAGCTGCTAACGAGACCGAGCGTGAGTGTTCTCTGGCTTCGAACCTCTCGAACCTCCGAACCCCCCTCTACGTTGCGCATGGGCCTCCTTTTATATGCTAAAGGGGTCTCCGACAGGTGGCAACGTAGACAAGGGTAAAAATGGAAAAGGAGTGGTTGGTACAGCTACTTGTACAGCAGTATCATACCTAACCCCGACGGCAGGGGACAGAGGCATTAAATGCCCGCTTCACGCCGCCCTAACAAAGGCGTAAAGGGACCGTCTGTGGGCGCCACCGCCGCCACGATGGCAATCTTGTCGGCCGCTTGCCACAGCGCTCTGGCCGCCAGACGGCCTCTTGCCACGCTGGCGCTGGAAAGGTCCTGTGGAGACACGTTAGTGGATGTGCCGGAGCGCAGTACAGAGTGGTGGTCTGCCGCGCCAAGCGCCTTTGCCGCGTTGTTGTCTTGTCGCGTCCGGAAGCTTGTCGCTCATCGGGCCTTCCGCAAGCTCCTCTTGCCGGGCCTTGTCTCCTAGGTGCCTTGGGTGGCTTTCCGGCAAGCTCCTCTTGCCGGGCCTTGTCTCCTTGGCTTGAATACTTTGTTCTTGAATGGTTCCAAAGGAACCACGGAGGACCTTGGCGGTCACCCGGTAAGCCTTGCCGCGGAGGGTCAGAATCGCCCGTGCACAAGTTCGGGATACTAGGGTACCCTACTCTAGTACACCGGCAGAGCCCCGGGCACTGGGCCACACAGTGCCGAAGCTGTTGGGCTGTGCCCAAACAGGGCTGCACGCGCGGCCTGGATTACGCCGTAACTCACTGCAACATTTGTAGTTCTTCGGCTTGTTGCTTTGTCTTGTATCTGATTTGCTTCACTCTGAACCCATTCCTTTTCAGGACCCTGGCCCAGAGAGCGTCGAAGAGAGCCAAGGCCCCGGTGATTGTCATCGAGGACGAACCCACCGCGACAGTAGGAGGCGCGTCCGAGACCACCTTGCCGGATGCGGCAACTCTTCCTCAAAGCAGCCCCCAGCGCAAGTATATGGTTTACTTCTTGTTGTTCGGCGTGCATGGGTGCTCTTTCTTTGCTGATATCTGACTGCTGATTTGTGTAGGAGCAGAGCAGCCTTACCAGGAGTGCCTTGAAGCCGCTCCTGACATGCCTTCTGCTTCGACTACACCGCCAAGGGAGGATTCCTCGGCAAGGGAGCGTTCTCCGGCAAGGGAGACTTCTCCGCAAGGGGCAGTTCTCCGGCAAGGGACAGCTCTCCAAGAAGGGACAACACCAGCGATCCCTTGGTGGCGGAGACCATGACTGCAGACCCTAGCATGTAATCCTCTTGCTTGAAAACTTTCCTTGTGTTCTTCTTCTTCTGATTTTCTTTTGAATATTTGCTTGACTTTTCTTCATTTTCCGGTCGCCGATCCATCCGCCACAGAGCCAATGGAGAACGAGGTCACGGGCGAGGAGGACGCCAAGTAACACCGACGACGCCGCTGCCATCGGAGAAGAAGCTGGCGCCGACGAGCCTGGCCGCGAAGAGGTCATTAAAGCTGCCGCCGCAGAGCCGGGCGAGGGGTCCGCGATCGTGACCGACGCCCCGAGGTCGCAGGAGGAGCGCCAGCGCTACGCCGACCGCCGATCCCTCCGCCATGGCAGCTGCCGGGTTCAAGAGCCCCAGCCCGGCGCCTATTTGAAGGCCGGCGATGGCGTCTTCATCAAGCTCCCATGGGCGTCGAGCTCCAGGGCGCCGGCCGAAGGAGAAACTTTTGCTTAAGAGCTGCTCGTTTTTTTTATTCTTGCCGCTGCCGGTCATGTTATGAGAACGGTCTATTAGAGCTGCGACAAGTTATCTTGTAATATAACTCTATTTCGGATAGCAATTGCTATGTTATTTCATTTACTTGGTTCCTTCCTTTGTATGTTTTTGCCCTACGCTTTTAGGGAACTTGTCATGAGGCACCCGGTCATGTCGCTGAGTGCGGGGACGTCCAAGACCTTGGCGGTGCTACCGACAAGAAACCTTGTCGCAACTAGTCGCAGCTCACTTAAGTTGTTGAGCGGACTCGAAACAAAGTAAGGGCGAAACTAGCTACGAGTTGGTTCCTCCGCGCGCAGGTTTTCCATACAAAGTACGGTCGTTTGAGGAAGATAACTTAAATTTTTTTAAACTGATTGCTCAAACTGTAGCAACTTAGCTTTTCCGCTGCTTGCTTCCGGTAAGGCTAGACTTCCTTGAGCGACGCTTGGTCCACACCATTATCTTCTCCTTTCCCCCCGGCAAACTTGTGGGCGAGGGAACCTTCCTTTCTTTGAGAAAGAGAAAGAAGAAAGAAGAGAAAATAAATATATGGAGCCTTATGGCTCGTTATTGCTTACCGGGGGTAGGTGCTGCACAAAGTGTCAGATAACGCATGCAAAAAAGAAGTAGAAAGCATGAAATTGACAAGATGTGCGAAGCACATTAGCCTATGCACGGGGTCTGCGCCCGGCTTTGTACAAAGGATTACATGCAACATCGGCAAGACTTGTACAAAAGGTGGTTGCCGGAACAGGTTCCGGCAACCGCGCCCTACGGGTAAAACTTACGAAGATGATCAATGTTCCAGGAGTTGCTCACCGGAATGCCATCTTCGGTCTCAAGGCGGACAGCGCCAGGCCTAGTGACTCGTTTCACCCGGTAAGGGCCTTCCCACTTCAGCGTCAACTTGTTGGAATTCTTGGCGGACTGAACGCTACCAAGAACAAGGTCGCCTTCCTAGAGACTTGGCATTAACTTTATGCGGTTATGGTAGCGGCGCAAAGCTTGTTGGTATCGAGCAGCTCAGACACAGCCTAAAGACGATCCTCCTCAAGGAGCAGCGTCATCTTGTCGCAATCGCTCTTGCTCAAGCTCATCATAAGAGAGCACTCGAGGTGATCCGTATCACGAGTTCCGTGGGGAGAACTGCCTCTGCTCCATAGACTAGAGCGAAGGTGTCCGCCGATGGCTCGATTTGGCGTCGTCTGATCGACCAAAGAACCACCGACACATCTGCTGCTGCGGGAACGTCTGCTTCCTGGCGAGAACCTGCGGCTCAGCCGAGCTTAGCGTTCCCGGCAAGCTTGCCGAGCAAAACTTGTCGGGAGCGCCCGCTTCAACGGAACAAACCCTAGGGCTTGCCGGAGCGCATCGCTCCTCAAAGACCTGCCCATGCCGGAGCTATGCGGCTCGACAACAAGGACTAAAGGCACATCTACTGCTGCGGGAACATCTCGCTTCCACGGCGAGAACCTGCGGCTCAGCCGGAGCTTGACGTTCCCGGCAAGCTTGCCGGAGCAAAACTTGTCGGGAGCGCTCGCTTCAACGGAACAAACCCTAGGGCTTGCCGGAGCAGACTGCTCCTCAGCACTTGGCGGTGGAGCTCGATGGTGCGTCCTCGACGGTAGCGCAGCACTCCGAAGAGGTGCGCTTGCCGGAGTGGGCATCAGAGCTCTTGCCGGACTTGGTCTTCTTCTTCACCGCCGGTTTTTCTTAGTCGGGGCGGTCTCCTCACTATCAGATCCTCCTGCTTCACTATTCTCTCCGGGGAGTCTCCTCCCTTCCTCAGCACGTGCACACTTGTCGGCGGGGCATATAGCTCATCGGCGTCTTTGATCTTGCACATCGCCATCTCCTCCCGCATCCTGCGGTTTCGCACGCTCGATGGAACGCGCTGATTACCGGCAGGGTGGACATCTGGGATGTTGTGTCTGTGGCTGAATCTCTGAATGTACTTGCGCGAGGCTCTCCTTCCTTACGGGCGGCAGATGAAGGTCGCTTTCTTGGCCATGGGGCTTGTGGTCGCTGTAAAGGCGCCGACAAACTGATGGCATAGATCTGCCCAAGTGGATATGGAGTTGTCCGGCAAGTGCATGAGCTAGGATCTGACATTGGGCTTGAGCACCAACGGGAAGTAGTTGGCCAGGATCTTGTCGTCTCGCCCCCCGGCAGCTTGCACCGCGATGGTTTAGATGCTGAGGAACTCCGACGGATGCATCTTGTCATCGTACTTCTCTGGTACGTCTGGCTTGAAATTCTTCTTGCTGGGCCACTGGACTTGCCGCAGCTCACGAGTGAACGCAGGGCAACCTACCGCGTACGGCAAGTCGCCTGGTTCCCCTGGCGCATGCATGTCGATAGAGGGCCCAGCGCGCGGGTCGGATTGACGCCGCGCTTCTCTACGGCGCGTGAAGCGAGTTCGAGCGTCTTCTTGTTGTCGTTCGTGAAGAACTTGGCGCTGATCGCGGCAGGCTCGTGGATCCGATGATGCGGTGGAGTCGCTGCCGAGGTGGATCCGGCGAGTCGGCGATCTTGGCCTTCGGGGCGGAGAGTGCATGGTGGTTGCACCCCCACCGGTTTCTTCGCCACCGGCTCGTGTTTGGCAGTCCTGCCGCGGCAGCGATGCACTTTCGGCTGAGCGGAGCGTCGCCGCTGGCAAAGCCGATGAGACTACGAATGGTGGCCCTCCATTCATCGACCTTGTCGGCTGTTGGAGGGTAATCCGAGAGCGATTGAGCTCTCGCCAAAGCTTCTGCTGGAGTGGTGGGTGGCAGTGGCGAACGGCGCGAGGAGCGGGATATGCTCGGACTTCTAACTATGTTAGAAGGAGCAGTATCCCGTCCAGGCGACCGTGCCTCGCTCGCGCCAGCATGTTGGCGTGCATGCTGGTCTTGAGCATCCCGAGATCCACCAGCTCGATCTTGGTCCAACGAGCATATGGCGTTGTGAATACCATGACGCTGTCGGTCCCGCGCCTCCTGAGACGGGTGCGGTGCATGCACGGACGCCGAGGTCTGCGCAGCCTTGTCCTTGGACTTGGCAGCACCGTGGGCTCCCCCGTCGACGTCCATTCTTCCGCTGGCGTCTACCCCACCACCCGTTTCCTCCGGTGGTGGTGGGTTCGACGCGGACGGAACATCTGCCGCCGAAGCCTTCTTCTTCGGTGGCATGTCGATAAAGATGATGAAGATCTAGCTCGTGTGGATGCCGGATTAGGTTCACTCAATCTCGACGCCCCCTACCTGGCGCGCCAAAGATGTCGGGGAGGCTGATCTGGCCCACGAACACCTATGGGACCGGCGGACCGAGCCCCTTTCGGTTCGGCGGGGGGCGGAGGTCGCACGAAGAGCAGATCGAGGCGAAGCACACGAGTAGTTTACCCAGCTTCGGAGCTCTCCGGAGAGATAACACTCCTACTGCTGCATGTCTGAGTGTATTGAGTTCTTGCTCAGGAGCGCTGAGTGCTACAGTACACACAAGCTGCTAACGAGACCGAGCGTGAGTGTTCTCTGGCTTCGAACCTCTCGAACCTCCGAACCCCCCTTTATATGCTAAAGGGGTCTCCGACAGGTGGCAACGTAGACAAGGGTAAAAATGGAAAAGGAGTGGTTGGTAAAGCTACTTGTACAGTGTATCATACCTAACCTCGACGCGGCGGGGACAGAGGCATTAAATGCCCGTCACGCCGCCTCTAACAAAGGCGAGAAAGGGACCGTAAGGAGCCACCACTTGCCACGATGGCAATCTTGTCGGCCGCTTGCCATCAGCGCTCCGCTTAGCCAAGACGCCTCTTTCCTTGGCGCTTTGGAAAGGTCGAGCGACACGTTAGTAGATGTGCCGGAGCGCAGATGCAGTGGTGGTGGTCTACCATGCAAGCGCCTTGCGCGGTTGTTGTCTTGTCGCGTCCGGAAGCTTGTCGCTCACGGGCCTTCCGGCAAGCTCCTCTTGCCGGGCTTTGTCTCCTAGGTGCCTTGGGTGGCTTTCCGGCAAGCTCCTCTTGCCGGGCCTTGTCTCCTTGGCTTGAATACTTTGTTCTTGAATGGCTCCAAAGGAACCACGGAGGACCTTGGCAGTCACCCGGTAAGCCTTGCCGCGGAGGGCCGCAACTGCCCGTGCACAAGTTCGGGATACTAGGGTACCCCTACTCTAGTACACCGACACACTGACTTATTGTAAATAATACATACCGATGTATGCGGTCCGATGAGTGTTGAGGCTCGCGGCGGGTATCGTTATTTTCTGACCTTCACAGATGATTTGAGCAGATATGGGTATATCTACTTAATGAAACACAAATGCGGAACATTTGAAAAGTTCAAAGAATTTCAGAGTGAAGTGGAGAATCATCGTAACAAGAAAATAAAGTTTCTACGATCTGATCGCGGAGGCAAATATTTGATTTACGAGTTTGGCCTTCATTTAAAACAATGTGGAATAGTTTCACAACTCATGCCACCTGTAACACCATAGCATAATGGTGTGTCCGAACGTCGTAATCATACTTTATTAGATATGGTGCAATCTATGATGTCTCTTAACAATTTACCAATATCTTTTTGGGGTTATGCATTAGAGACAATTGCATTCACGTTAAAATACGGCACCATCTAAATCCGTTGAGACGACACCGTATGAACTATGGTTTGGCAAGAAACCTAAGCTGTCGTTTCTTAAAGTTTGGGGTTGCGATGCTTATGTGAAAAAGCTTCACCCTGATAAGCTTGAACCCAAATCGGAGAAGTGCGTCTTCATAGGATACCCAAAAGAAACTGTTGGGTACACCTTCTATCACAGATCCGAAGGAAAGATCTTTGTTGCTAAGAATGGATCCTTTCTAGAGAAGGAGTTTCTCTCGAAAGAAGTGAGTGGGAGGAAAGTACAACTTGATGAGGTAATTGTAGCTTCTCTCGAATTGGAAAGTAGCTCATCATAGAAAACTGTTCCCGTGATGCGTACACCAACTAGAGAGGAAGCTAATGATAATGATCATGAAACTTCAGATCAAGTTACTACCAAACCTCGTAGGTCAACCAGAGCACGTTCCGCACCAGAGTGGTATGGTAATCCTATCCTGGAAGTCATGTTACTAGACCATGATGAACCTATGAACTATGATGAAGCGATGATGAGCCCAGATTCCGATAAATGGCTTGAGGCCATGAAATCTGAGATAGGATCCATATATAACAACAAAGTGTGGACTTTGGTGGACTTGCCCGATGATCGGCAAGCCATTGAGAATAAATGGATCTTCAAGAGGAAGACGGACGCTGATGGTAGTGTTACTATCTACGAAGCTCAAACTGTCGCAAAAAGTTTTTCGACAAGTTCAAGGTGTTGACTACGATGAGTTTTTCTCACTCGTATCGATGCTTAAGTCTGTCCGAATAATGTTAGCAATTGCCGCATTTTATGAAATCGGGAAAATGGATATCAAAACTACATTCCTTAATGGATTTATTAAAGAAGAGTTGAATATGATGCAACCAGAAGGTTGTGTCAATCCTAAAGGTGCTAACAGAATGTGCAAGCTCCAGCGATCCACCTATGGACTGGTGCAAGCATCTCGGAGTTGGAATATACGCTTTGATGAGTTGATCAAAGCATATAGTTTTATCTGACTTATTTGAAGCCTGTATTTACAAGAAAATGAGTGGGAGCACTACAGCCTTTCTGATAAGTATATGTGAATGACATATTGTTGATCTGAAATGATGTAGAATTTTCTGGAAAGCATAAAGGAGTGTTTGAAAGGAGTTTTTCAAATAAAGAACTCGGTGAAGTTGCTTACAAATTGGGCATCAAGATCTATAGAGATACATCAAGACGCTTGATAAGATTTTTCAATGACTACATACCTTGACAAGATTTTGAAGTAGTTCAAAATGGAACAGTCAAAGAAGGAGTTCTTGCCTGTATTGCAAGGTGTAAAGTTGAGTAAGACTAAAAACCCGACCACGGCAGAAAATAGAAAGAGAATGAAAGTCATTCGCTATGCCTCACCCATAGTTCTATAAAGTATGCTGGTACGTCCATTTTGCATCATGTTTTCCTACTATTATTTATGATGTTTTTATCCATAATAATGATTTTTGGAGTAATTCTAATGCCTTTTCTCTCATAATATGCAAGGTACACACAAAAAGTGAGAATTCCGGCAGCTGGAAATCTGGACCTGAAAAAGCTACGTCAGGCTACCTATTCTGCACAACTCCAAACAAGCTGAAACTTCACGGAGCATTTTTATGGAATATTTGAAGAATATTGGAGCAAATTACTACCAGAGGGGCCCACCAGGTGGGCACAACCCACTGGCGCGCCAGCAGCCCAGCGCGCACAGTGGGTTGTGCTCACCCAGGCCCACCTCCGGTGCCCATCTTCTGGTATATAGGTCATTTTGACCTACAAAAAAAATAAGGAGAGGACTTTCGGGACGGAGTGTCGCCGTCTCGAGGAGGAACTTACATTGTGGTAAATTTGATCTTACATTGTTGACTCTAAAGTTATTGTTCACACCGACCATGCTGCTATTAAATATCTTATGGAAAAGAAAGATGCTAAACCTAGACTTATTCAATGGGTTCTCTTGTTACAAGAATTTGATTTACATATCACTGATAGAAAAGGAGGTGAGAACCCTGTAGCTGATAACTTGTTTAGGCATGAAAATGTACTTGATGACCCACTACCTATTGATGATAGTTTTCCTGATGAGCAGTTAGCTGCAATAAATGTTTCTAATGACACTCCTTGGTATGCCGATTATGCTAATTACATTGTTGTTAAATAATTACCACCTAGCTTTACATACCAAGAAAAGAAAAAAATATTCTATGATTTAAGACACTACTTTTGGAATGACCCACATCTTTATAAAGGAGTAGATGGTATTATTAGATGTTGTGCCTGAGCATGAACAGGGACAAATCCTACGGAAATGTCACTCCGAAGATTATGGAGGGCATCATGCTAGAGATAGAACTACTCACAAGGTATTGCAATCTGGATTTTATTGGCCTACTCTTTTCAAGGATGCCCGTAAAGTTCATCTTATCTTGTGATGAATGCCAAAGAATAGGTAATATTAGTAAGCATCAAGAAATGCCTATGAATTATTCACTTGCTGCTGAACCATTTGATGTTTGGGGATTTGATTATATGGGACCTTTTCCTTCCTCTAATGGGTATACACATATTTTGGTTGCTGTTGATTATGTTACTAAATGGGTAGAAGCTATTCCAACCAATAGTGTTGATCACAAAACCTCTATTAAAATGCTTAAGAAAGTTATTTTCCCAAGGTTCGGAGTCCCTAGATATTTAATGACTGATGGTGGGTCACACTTTATTCATGGTGCTTTCCATCAAATGCTTGCCAAGTACGATGTTAACCATAGAATTGCATCACCCTATCATCCTCAGTCTAGTGGTCAAGTTGGACTTAATAATAGAGAAATAAAACTAATCTTGCAAAAGACTGTCAATAGGTTCCGGAAGAATTGGTCTAAGAAATTAGATGATGCACTTTGGGCTTATAGAACAGCTTATAAAAATCCTATGGGTATGTCTCCTTACAAAATGGTTTATGGAAAAGCTTGTCATTTGCCTCTCGTGTTAGAACATAAAGCATATTGGGCAATCAAAGAACTCAACTATGATTTCAAACTTGCCGGTGAAAAGAGGTTATTTGATATTAGCTCTTTAGATGAATGGAGAAGCCAAGCTTATGAAAATGCCAAGTTATTTAAAGAGAAAGTTAAAAGATGGCATGATAAAAGAATCCAAAAGTGCGAGTTCAAATTCGAAGAATGTGTTCTTTTGTACAACTCTCGTTTCAGATTCTTTGCTGGAAAACTCCTCTCCAAATGGGAAGGACCCTATGTTATCGAGGAGGTTTTTCAGTCTAGAGCTATCAAAATAAATAATGCCGAAGGTACTAACCCGAAGGTTGTTAATGGGTAACGAATAAAACATTATATCTCAGGTACGCCCATTAATGTTGAAAGTAATATTATCCAAACTCTGACACCGGAAGAACACATAAAAGAGTCCTTCCGGAACACTCCAGAATCGTGAAAATAAGGAGGTACGTGATACGGTAAGTAAACAAACTCCGAAAAATCCGCAAAAATATTTTTTGTCATTTTTGGAATATTTAGAAAATTAGGAAAATAAGAAACTTCCAGGAAGCGTACCCTGGTGGGCACAAGACACCAGGGCGCGCCTGGCAAGATAGGCGCCCCCAGGTGGGTTGTGCCCACCTGGGACACCTTCCGGACTCTGTTTTTCTTCCGTTTGCTTGTCTCTCGAGATAAAAAAAATCTTTATATACCTCCCGAACCTATTGACCACCATATCGCGGAGAAATCTTCTGTTTTCTTTTCCTTGTTGTTTTCTGTCAGATCCCATCTACCATGGCCGCTTCAAGCTCCTCCAAGGACAAGTTCTTCAAGAACATCATCAACCCATATTTGCGGGAGGTGGTGCAGCACCCTCAGGCCATCCAGATGCATGAGGGGGTGCTTCACATCCGCGATGTGCAAGGACCCAAGGGGACGGGAACCGTGGAGGCCAGACTTGAAGCTATGGAGCAGGAAGTCCTCCGGTGCAAGGGGATGGTGGAGCGTGGACTCAATGCCAATCGCCTATTGATTACGGACTTTTCTCGTGATCTCGAGGTGGATGGCAAGCCCATGAAGGACGCCGTGTTCACCCTCAACGAGCAAATCAACTTCCTCAAAAGCCAGATCTATGATCTTCAAAACCAAGTCTTTGAATATGAGGCGAGGTTTAAAGGTATGAGTTTGGCTGCTAGTTGCAGGACCCGTGAGACTCATTCTTCCTCTTACGATGGTGGACCTCTGCCATGGAAACCCGAGGACAAGATCTCTTCTTCATCACCACCTCCTTCATCGTCATCAACAAAAGAAAACTGAGTTTCGGGTATGGGCACTCCCCTTGGCTTCCGCCAAGCTTGGGGGAGGTGCCCTGGTATCATATCATCCCCACAATCTTTTGCCTTTACTTATTTTAGTTTGATCTTCTTCTTTAGATGAATAAAAGTTTAGTTCGATCCTTTCTTTTCGAGAGCTTGCTTAGTGATCTATCCTTGTAATCGTGTGCGGGATTTATAATAAAGTTTAGTTTGAATTTTTGCTTTCTTTACTTTCATGTTGCAATAAAAAGAAATGATATAAATAAAAGGGAAAGTAAATAAATTAAAAAGATCATATGCTAATCTTATGGTAGGTGATGACACCACATAAGGAAAAGTATAAGTAGAAAAATTTATTAGAGATTGACAAACATAGCATCGGTCAATGATGAAACTCATAAACGAATTAATAAGGGAAGAGAAGATTCACATATAAATACACTATCCTAGAAATCTTTTGTGATTATGAGCCCCCATCAAAATATTATATGCCAAAATTGTTGACGTTTGACAATGAAGACAACGTAATGATTATGTTCGTTCATATTCACATAGAAGTTATATTGTCATAGATCCTTCAACATGTGGTGCTTGCCCCTATCTTTGCTAGCCAAAAATTCCGCACTAAGTAGAGATACTACTTGTGCATCCAAAAAACCTTAAATCCAAATCTTATTTTCAAGAGTCCACCATACCTACCTAGGGATTTAGCAAGCCCCTCAAGTAAGTTGTCATGGGTGCAAAAAGGCAATAAAAATTGCTTCTAAATGTGTGAGATCATTTAGTTAAAGATAAAATTGAGCGTTGCACGAACTTGTGATGGTGAAGAATAAAAGCGACAGACTGCATAATAAAGGTCGCTATCACAAGGGGCAATGCAACATGACATTCTTTTACATTAAGGGGTTGAGCATACCAACAAATAAGCGCATGGCAACCTTTGCTTCCCTCTGCGAAGGGCCTATCTTTTACCTTTATGTATTTACTTTTATGCAAAGAGTCAAAGTTTTCTCTCTGTTCCTTTTTATTTTCTCCTTTGGCAAGCATCATGTGGTGAGGAAAGATCTAGGCACATTTGTCTAGTTGAATATGAGTGGCATGAGTAATTATTGTTGACATCACCCTTGAGGTGAATACATTGGGAGGCGAAACTATAAGCCCCTATCTTTCTATGTGTCCGGTTGAAACGTTTTGCTCATGTGTATGCAGTGAGTGTTAGCAATCATGGAAGACTATATGATGGTTGAGTATGTGGACTTGCCTAAAGGCTCTGATACGAGACCCTTCCTGAAAACATGATGAATTGTAGTTGCAAAGTTGACTGAGAACATAGTTTGTTGGTTTCTAATAGAGTTTATGCTTCATACTTCAATTGTGTGATGAATTGTTACTTATTCATGAGAAGTTTATGATAAAAGTTCTGTGATAAAAGTCTTATATTTAATTTTGTTGCTGTTATAATAATCTACATGATGCTTCTATGTCCGTATTTTGTTTTTATGGACACCTCTCTCTCTCTCTAAGCATGTGGACATGTTTTTCGATTTCGGTTTTCGCTTGAGGACAAGCGAGGTCTAAGCTTGGGGGAGCTGATACGTCCATTTTGCATCATGTTTTCCTACTATTATTTATGATGTTTTTATCCATAATAATGCTTTTTGGAGTAATTCTAATGCCTTTTCTCTCATAATATGCAAGGTACACACAAAGAGGGAGAATTCTGGTAGCTGGAAATCTGGACCTGAAAAAGCTACGTCAGGCTACCTATTCTGCACAACTCCAAACAAGCTGAAACTTCACGGAGAATTTTTATGGAATATTTGAAGAATATTGGAGCAAATAACTACCAGAGGGGGCCCACCAGGTGGGCACAACCCACCTGCGCGTGCCAGGTAGCCCAGGCGCGCCTACGGTGGGTTGCGCTCACCTGTGCCCACCTCGGTGCCCATCTTCGATATATAGGTCATTTTGACCTAGAAAAAATAAGGAGAGGACTTTCGAGGCGGGCGCCGCCGTCTCGAGGTGGAACTGGGCAGGAGCACTTTTGCCCTCGACGGAGAGATTCCATTGGGGAACTTACCTCCTGAGGGGGAAATCATTGTCATCATCATCACCAACAACTCTCCCATCTTGGGGAGGGCAATCTCCATCAACATCTTCAACAACACCATCTCATCTCAAACCCTAGTTCATCTCGTGTGTTCAATGTTGTTACCGAAACTATAGATTAGTGCTTGTGGGTGACTAGTAGTGTTGATTACATCTTGTAGTTGATTACTATATGGTTTGTTTGGTGGAAGATTATATGTTCAGATCCAATATGCTATTTAATACCCCTTTGATCTTGAGCATGACTATCATTTCTGAGTAGTTACTTTTGTTCTTGAGGTCACGGGAGAAATCATGTTGCAAGTAATCATGTGAACTTGATATGTGTTTGATATTTTGATAGTATGTATGTTGTGATTTACTTAGTGGTGTCATGTGAACATCGACTATATGACACTTCACCATAATTGGGCCTAAGGGAATGCATTGTGGAGTAGTAACTAGATGATGGGTTGCGAGTGTGACAGAAGCTTAAACCCCAGTTTATACGCTATTCCGTAAGGGATCGATTGGATCCAAAAGTTTAATGCTAAGGTTAATATTTATTCTTAATACTTTCTCGTAGTTGCGGATGCTTGCGAGAGGGTTAATCATAATTAGAGGCTTGTTCAAGTAAGAACAACACCTAAGCACAGGTCCACCCACATATCAAATTATCAAAGTAGCGAACACAAATCGAACCAACATGGTGAAAGTGACTAGATGAAATTCCCGTGTACCCTCAAGAACACTTTGCTTATTATAAGAGACCGTTTTGGCATGTCCTTTGCCTCAAAAGGATTGGGATACCTTGCTGCACTTTTGTTACTACTATCGTTAGTTGCTCGTTACAAATTATCTTGCTATCAAACTACTCTGTTACTTACAATTTCAGCACTTGCAGACATTACCTTGTTGAAAACCACTTGTCATTTCCTTCTGCTCATCATTGGGTTCGACACTCTTACTTATCGAAAAGAGCTAAAATTGATCCCCTATACTTGTGGGTCATCAAGGCTATTTTCTGGTGCCGTTGCCGGGGAGTGAAGCGCCTTTGGTAAGTGGAATTTGGTAAGGAAACATTTATATAGTGTGCTGAAATTTATTGTCACTTGTTACTATGGAAAACAATACTTTGAGGGGTTTGTTTGGGGTATCTTCACCTCGACCGGAACCACAATTAGCTACCCCTCAACCTACTGCACCTACTGAAAATATTGAATATTAAATTCCTTCGGGTATGATAGAACAACTGCTAGCTAATCCTTATGCAGGAGATGGAACCGAACATCCTGATATGCACTTGATATATGTGGAGCAAATTTGTGGATTGTTCAAGCTTGCAGGTTTACCCGGAGATGAAGTTACGAAAAAGGTTTTCCCTTTATCTTTTAAGGGAAAAGCATTGACATGGTATAGGCTATGCGATGATATTGGATCTTGGAATTGGAACCGATTAAAATTGGAGTTTCACCAAAAAAAATATCCTATGCATCTAGTTCATCATGATCGAAATTATATATATAATTTTTGGGTGCGCCTAGGGTAGGCCTCCTCCCCCTCCCTCCTTTATATATGGGGGCGCCTACAACACACATCAATTGTTCCACGCCATGTCCGGCGCCCCCCTCCACAGTTTACGCCTCCGGTCATATTCACGTAGTGCTTAGGCGAAGCCCTGCGCGGATCACTTCACCATCACCGTCACCATGCCGTCGTGCTGACGAAACTCTCCCTTGAAACTTTGCTGGATCAAGATTTCGAGGGACGTCATCAAGCTGAACGTGTGTAGAACTTGGAGGTGTCGTACGTTCGGTGCTTGATCGGTCCGAACGAGAAGAAGTTCGACTACATCAAGTGCGTTAACAAACACTTCTGCTTTTGGTCTACGAGGGTACGTGGACACACTCTCCCACTCTCATTGCTATGCATCTCCTAGATAGATCTTGCGTGAGCGTAGGATTTTTTTTTTGAAATTACATGCTTCGTTCCCCAGCAGTTGGGATGGAAGATTTCTTCTGGAACACCCTCGCATTTCTCTCTTTCCAAACCTCCCAGGACAAGAGCGATATAAGTGGGGATACGACCTTTCTTCGGTGCCCACACATGAGCATGGTCCTAGCCCACCACTCCTGGACCACTGGGATCCCTGCCCAAGCGATAGTGTCCAGCTCAGGCACATCCAGCCAACATCTCACCGCGTCCCATATGTGGGTGGAATACCTGCACTTGAACAGTAAATGCGCCGCCATCTCAGGCTCCCTCTTGCATAGTTGGCATAAATTGCAATTCGGCCATCCTCGTCGCTGCAAACGGTTATCCTTCCACACCCTATCCTTGATAACAAGCCACACAAAGAACTTACACTTTGGAGGCACCCATTCCCCCAAACCACCTTCGTCATGTTGGTTGCCACTGCCCCGGCAAACTGTGCCTTGTAAGCCGAGGTGGAAGAGTATTTCCCGTTTGCCATGAGGTTCCATTTGATGTCATCAGGTCGATCAACCTGAAGGTGTGCCCTGCTTATCTTCTCCTAGAGTTTGCAAAATTCTCGAATATGCTGGACCGATAGTCCAACCTCCATGTTAATCCACTGGATCCATCTGAGATCCAACATGGCCTCTTGCACAAACTTGTTCCTATTGGCAGATACCACAAAGATGGTGGGCGCAATATCCTTGGGCTTTTCCCCCTCGAGCCATGGGAAGTGCCAGAAGCGTGTCGTCCGCCCATCTCCCATGGTGATAGTCGTAGCAGCGTAGAAAAGCTCTCTGTCCATGGAATCACATGGGTTTCCCATGCCCACCCATGCTATACCGGGTTCCTTCCATTCATACCACACCCATCTTAGCTGCAAAGCTCTCGCATACATGTGAAGGTCTAGAACACCCAATCCGCCTAGCCTCTTTGGTATGCAAACAGTCTTCCAATTAACCTTACACTGCCCACAAAATACCGCTCACGGGGCTAGATCTCAAATATCTAGGCTGGGTTTTTTTTTCTGTTAGTGCAGTTGAATCCAAAGCCTTTTAGCGTGTAGACGATATGCACCCCAGATCTGAATGCAGAACCTTCATGGAGGTCAGTCTCATTTTGACACCACGTATCAATTTTGAAATGCATAGTCGACAGATCTGTTTAGCATCGATTTGGTTTCGGTTTGGTTTCCAAGGTGCGAGTCGACATATCCTCATCAGATTTAAGTTTGGGGACTATGTGTACAACTTATGTTAGATGCAACTAGCATTCTCTTTGTCTGTTTTGGTCGTTAGGAACAACATTTTAGTTTAATTAAGGAATCATGCTGGCTTGCGCAAGTGACTAAATATTTTGTTCTGAATTATGGTTTTGTTCACCACAGATTCTAGATGGAATCCATTACTAATTATCACTTAATTATTGTAGTGACCGTGCCTGAATCTTGGCGGATGTGACAGAGCTAAAACCGATGACCCAGTTACAGCGACGAACCTAGATATGTACAACATACCCGATGTCAATCTCGACCTGTCCGCATGGAAAGGTGATGTTCCGTTAACTCCTCAAATCATTTCGCGTAAGAGCATCTCTAGCAAATCACGCAAACGGCCGACCCGCAAAACTTGTTTAAGGGCATCCACAATACATTTTTATGGTACCTTGAGCATTCCGGTGGAACAACAAATATTTTGTGGGATGCGTTTATGAGATATGTTTCACACCGGAGGGCTCGCGGTACCACAATTAAAATCATGGGATAAATATTGACTAGTTCATCATCATTAGTTCATATTTAGTTCATCATCATACTAGTTCATCATCATCCAAAATCATACGCAACATACGAGGTATCAAGTTTAGACTTAAAAATGCGTGATCAAACAAGAAAAAAGATGCTCAAATGGCATAGAGCAATCAAGCAACATCGTCATTGTTGCGAAGAACGTCGCCATTAACACCGCCCCTAGCACCTCCATCGCCATCATTCACATTGGCCGGAGAGTGAGCACCATCGTCTTCACGAAATAGGACCGGAGAGTGAGCACCACCATCTTCACGAAATTGGACCGAAGAGTGAGCACCACCATCTTCACGAACTTGGACTGGAGAATGAGCACTGCCACCATTCACATGGCTTGCCGAAGCACCACCACCCATGTTGAAGCCACCACCACCATCACCACCACCCATGCCGAACCCTCCACCAACATTGCCGAAATAAAACCCCCTTCAAACCCAACACCACCACCGGCCATAAATTTTTGAAGCTCCATCTTCTTTCGAAGCATGATCTCCATTTTTTTCATCTCCCAAAATTCTCTTGCCATTGCATCCATGCCCTCCGGATTCATCATCATGAGCCGGTCCTCTCGTCCTTCCTATTTTGCTCCTCTAGGGCGATCTTGCACCCCTCAAAATTGCACCTCTTCTCCCACTTTTCCTCATGCTTTTCTTTCTTCACGACCATGGAAACTTTAGCATCTCAATGCTTGGCTAACATGGTCTCTTTCATCTTGGCCATCTCACTAGTTTGATCTCTCAAAGTGATTGCCTTGTTCGTCCTCTTCACTCTTGCTTTCTCCTTCTTGCTTCCATTCGGTTTGTCCTTATTTTGCCCTCCTTTTGGTGCATCATCGCTATCATCATCATCCTAATCTTCCAATTTGACACCTTTCAATCCTTTGCCAATAGTTCCCATAGCTTTGATCCTTGCCAACCACGGCATCAAGAGAGATACTTTCCCATGCTTTAACTAAGCACACATCCTCTATCTCCATGTAGTTGCCTGTCCTCCCCACCCTAGCATCATAGTCGGCCTCGTCGATCTCTTGCATATTATACCATCACCGTCGCAAAAGAAAAACCCGGTCATTTCATCGAACACGTTGTAGACGTGGCCGGCGGCTTCACCGTGAATGTGGATGCCGTGGTCGTTCGCAGGCGGAGGAGGATCCTGACCCGTTGTTACGATCGCCTTCTTCCTCGGTGCCTTCGCCTACACACCGGCCGGGCCGGTGGAGGGGGTTTTCTTCCTCCCGCCCGCGGCCTTGGTGGGTGGAATTAGAACGGGCCCAAAGGCCTTGGACGAGGTGGTTCCCCTGCCTCTTCCTCTTGATGGCGGTGGCGGAAGGAGTTGGGGCCGTGCGAGGCATGAGCAGACGGAGCGGAGGTGGTGACGCATGGTATGGGCACATAGGGGCGGCAGGTACTCCATCCTGCCGAATTCCGGCGCGCGCGAGGCCGAACAGTGAGGCAGGACGCGGGAACTAAAGCCGGCGGAAATGCGTTCACGCCAAAGAAAAAGGGAGCCGGCAAAATCGGGTGAAATACCGTAGATATGAAGGAAATGGACTTGCGGATTCGAGATCTAAAAAAATCAGAACGGCCGATTTTGAGGGATCTATTCGGGCCGGGAAAACTGCCTCCGTCCCACAAACTGGCATTTATTTTGCGGGATGGCCTGGTCTTCGGGATCTGCTAGGGATGCTCTAATCCAACATGTACAAATGAACCAGCTGGTTTTGACATTTTCTGACATGTATTAGGGGCGGAACGCCTGATCACCAGCAGAAGAGACAGTGCAATGAGGATGATCTAATATCAAGCATTACACCAAATAACCGGCTTGCTAAATAGAAACGTCCATGCAATAAGTGATATGTTCATCAGCCTCCCAAATGATGGAAACACTACTGCATTTGGCGAAAGGCGAGACGAACCTGGACGGAAATATGTGTTCAGGGTTGGGTTCCAGACAGACCCATGGATTAGAGGCATCATTCCGTAACCCCCATAGCCTTCACTTTTTGAAATTTTAATACAGTTTTTCAGTTCATCCAAACAAGAGCTATCCAGGTAGCATGGCTTTCGAGCCGCACGAGTCGCGACTAGTCGTTGATGAGTCGAAAACAATGTCGACTCGACTTGGTGTCGACTCGAGTCGTGACTAGCACTACCAGAATAACTGCGTACCCGACGGCCTCATCTATGCCGATGGCCCCTGTCGGCATAGATAGACCTATCCCAACGGCCTAGGACAGGCCGTAGGCATAGAAAAATGTCGGCATACGTCTATCTATGCCGACGGGGCCGTCGGCATAGACAAGGCTGTCGGGACCGCTCAAGATACGCCTACGGGGCCCGTCGGCATAGCCCAGGCCCACCTACCCGGTCAGCGCTGACCGTTTGACGGTGTTGAAACTACGCCGACGGGAGGTAACGGCGGCCGTCGGCATATCTATGGCAGAGATATGCCTACGGCATAGCCGTCGGCATAGGCCTGGCCCATGCCCCTCTGCCACGCCATCGATCTGTGTGCGGTGCCACGTCATCGATCCGTGGGACTGCACCTCCGTGTGCGCAGCTAGCCGTCGGCATATATTTATTTCATTTTTATATTTATTTTACTTTATATTATCTATGCGGAGATATGCCGACGGCTATGGCCTGGCCCATGCCCCTCTGCCACGTCATCGATCTGTGTGCGATGCCACGTCATCGATCCGTGGGACTACACCTCCGTGTGCGCAGCTATGCCGACGGCCTTGCCGTCGACATATATTTATTTTATTTTTTATTTTTTTATTTTTCTTTATATTATTTTTTGTTTTTCCATAAGATAATTATGCCTTATCTAAAAAAACATACCCCGATGGTATATCGATTGCCCCCCGTTACGAACGTCGCTGTCGCCGTCTCACGGAGGGGGGAAACGGTCGACACGGAGGGAATCTGGTTAGTGGGGGATTCGGGGTGTAGCTATGTCACCGAAACATCGCACGGGTCCCGATGCATATGTGAAAGTGTTCAGGCATGCGTAGACGCCCGTCTTGGGGCTCCGCGGTGTGCCCCCCCCCCCCCTCCACGCAAGGCAGTGCCGCCGTCACTCGGCCTTATTGTTATGTGATGCATATATTGTCGTATGATTCTTATATATGTTGTATATATTCAAATGAATTGAGCTGGAAAAAAACAGAAAAAAGAAAAAAAAATACATACACAAACTGTGTTGACGGCTAGGCCGTCGGCATAGAGCTGGCGTGAGCTCCCAGTGGCTGACACTTGGCAGCTATGCCGACGGCCTAGCCGTCGGCATAGTTTCAAAGCTGTCATGTGGCGACAACTGGGCACTCCTGGGGCAGGGCTATGCCGACGACTTAGCTGTTGGCGTAGTTTCCAACTAAGCCGTCGGCATAGGCCTGCCCCAGGAGTGACGACTGCTCGCCACATGGCACGTCTATGCCGACCGTTGGTCTGGACTTGACGGCGGCCGCCGTTAGGCGATAACGTTGCCGACGGCCAGGGCCGTCGGCATAGATGTACGGACACCCTCGGGATAGGTCTTATGTCGACGGCTTTTCTGGCTACGCCGACGGATATGTTGCCGACGGCCCGTCGGCATAGGCCTGTCCCGACGACCAATCAGGGCTATGCCGTCGGCCCTGGCCGTCGGCATAGGGTGCGATTCCGGTAGTGTAGTCGCAACTGCAGAGTCGACTTTTTCCGAGTCGCTACCCCAGAGTGACTGGGATGAGTCGCGACTCGAAAACCATGCCAGATAGGCAGTGACGTGAAACCTCTACAACAGACCATATGGTGTAAATTTCCGCTGGTTCTCCCATCTTGTTGGCGGTAATTAAGGGTGATGAATTTTTTCTTGTTATGTAGGAATTTCCTTGTGCACGAGAGTCCAAGGTTCCTAGACTTCAAAATAAAATAAAAGTAGGACGCCGATATCTCTCACGCGTGTGGCATATTAGAGATATGCCCACACGCCCTGTGTGGTATAATCATAAGGCAGCCTTACGGGTCATGCGTGGGTGAATATTAGAACTGCCCACACGTGTGGGTGCAGCTAATTCGTGCCACACGCCTAACAAGTACTACTCATCCTCATCTCGTGTGTGTGGCACGAAGCAAATATGCCCGCACGTCCTAGCGCAGCTTCGTTAGTTACCCGCGGGATAACGCTTTAGTTACCCCGGGTGATGGCAACTTTAGTTATCTGGAATGGCAAATGTAGTTGTACAAGCACGACAACTCTCTCTCTTTTGGTTAACTATAGTTGTCATGTCTAATTTATGGTAGTTGTCGCGTGTAATCAAACCATATTGCCTTGTATGATTAACTACTTGTCGCATGTGGTCAAACAAATAGTTGCTATGTGTGTTTACCTTGTTGCCACGTGTGGTCAAATCATAGTTGCCATGTATGCTTAATCATAGTTTTCATGTGTGTTTACCTGGTTGTCACGTATGTGCAACTGCAGTTGTCATCTACCAACGAATCATAGTTGCCATATGTGTTTACCTACTTGCCACATATGCACAACTGCAGTTGCCATCTATCACTGCACGAGCGTCGTGTGGGCAAAGAGCAGTTCCCACACGCGCATGAACTGTGTGGGCGGGAACTGGTTCGCCCACACGACGCAGCTGGCAACTGAGCGAGCGCTCTAATGCCCATACAACACGCTATGCCTAGGTGACACTGAAATTCCAACAGATTTCTTCAAAATTCATGCAAAACATAACAGATGGAGATCAAAGGTGCGGGCGAAGTGCAGATATGCCACATGTGTGGGGGCGTTATCTTTTTCCTAAGAGATAACAGGGGCGGCTCTGAAGGAGCAGCTTGTGGGCGACACGCTGATTGATCATGAGTTGATGTCAGTCATTCTCCGACAGTATTGCTAGGCTGACCAGGAAGAAGACGAGGAATCACCGTACCTAACATGGAGGCACCCACTAGAACCTGAATTCTAGGTTAGAAAATCTTTACTGGACACATTTGTGGAAAATAACTGGCAGCTTTTCTATTGCATGATGATATTGATCCAGGAATACAGATTGTAAAAATCATATGCCTCACCCAATGTATCGAAGCTTGTCCCTAATCTTCGCACGATGACATTGTCACCACTCAACAAGGTTTTCAGCAAAACCACAGATTGATTTCTCCATTGCTGATATCCTGTTCGGGCATGGATTCCTGCCTGGCTCAGAAGCACCAATCATGGCTCTGCAGGTGTAGCAACTTGTCAATGCAATACTGAGTAGACCATCAACTAATTTTTGTGAAACAACACTACCATTGACCATCGAATAATCCATTGATAGCCTTTTGATAGACAACAAGCAGCTTTGATTCATTCTACTCAATTTTTCGGCTAGAACAACAACAATTATAAACAGCAGGCATTCCAGTACAGAGTAACAAGAAGCATACATGAAATTCAATTAGCATAGGGCTACATGTTATGACATCAACGGCTCGCGCAAATTACTAGCTTTTCCGTTTAAATCTTTCCGGACGAACTAGGAGAACGCAAGAATCAGCTATTCATCATACTGAAATAAGCATAGTTTTCATATATCAATTAATATGAGTCAAATAAAAACTGCATACCTACGAGTCCACCCTGGGCTTTTCGGATCGATTTGCTCTATGGATAGATCAGATGCTTGAGCTGTATCTCCACCCAACAGCTTGTACTGCCACTTCTGCCGCATAGATCTGAGCGTCAATGCTTGACGCTGACAAGGCCGTCACCTCGCCGCCGGTCAGCGCCATCACTGGGTAGTGCAGCAGCACCAATGGTATATCAATGTCATTCACCTGCTCTAGCACAGTCCTGCTGCCTATCCCCCGCAACCCCCGTTACCCCCCAAAAAATTCCTGCAAAAGTCAGATTTTCAGAAGCAGACGCATTAACAGACAACGGCGAACACATTCTTACCTATTAATTGGCTGCATCAAGAACTCCATATTCTCCTGCTGCTGAAGTTGCCTCCTCAGATATGGTTGCTCCGCTGGATCACCGCTCTTCAGAAAGGAAAGCTCCACGCTCGTGAGGTAGTAGACAGCCGCTCTGATCTACCCATACCTGCATTACTCGTTAGTTGTGCAACTTACCGGGAAGCATCAGTTCTGAACCACGGATCAGGACGGCGGAGACGTATTGAGCCACGGCTCTGCTCCGATCAGTCGACGGCACCCAAACGTCGGTAACGCTCCTGTCCCACCTGTCAGTACGGGCATTCAATGCAACGAATCACAAGATAGTGAACGGGACATAACAAAGCTCTAGTGTGCTCGGGTTCACAAACTCTCGGGAAGTCACATGTTTTTTTATAATTTTTTAAGACAAGAGTCATGTGGTTTGCTCCCAATAACCTTGGGAGGTACCCTTCGGCACCCAGGGCTTGATCGAAGAAGCACCCTTCGGCGCCCAGGGCTTGATCGAAGAAGGACCCTTCTGTGGCAGCCTAGCCTAAAGTTTTGTAATTTTTTACTCGTGCATCCTCTGTTTATTTGCTTGTGATTTTTCAGTCAGTTCGACGTGCTCGTGTAGCTTGTCGATGGCCTTTTTGTACTGCTCCCACTGAAGCAGCACCAACCTGTTAATGTTGTCCCCAATAAAGGTGTCACGACGCACGTCCTTCCTAAGATCTGAGACAAACATAAAGAGATTTTGTGAGACATAATAAAACAATGCACTTGCAAAATAAAATGTATGTAGCTGAAGAGTTACTGTCTAAATCACAGCTCGTCGGGTCATCAGAGGGTGTCGGGAATGCTCGAATGTGAGTGTGGATGCGTCCGTCCTAAGAAGGGACCCTCATATATACATTCATAAATACTTAATATAGCAACAACAAAATCAGATGCATAATAAAATCAAAGTAATAAACTTACTCGATGTATGATCAACCTCCACGTTGGAGGCCTCAAGAACAACACTATTGTACTCTGCTTGTTGGAGATCTTCGTCATATAAATTAAGTGCCGTTCCAAAAATTCTGAGAAAAATTGTATTATAGTAATTGCTACCAACTATTGCTATTTCTCGCATGCCATCTACGGCATAGCAATCTATCTGAAGAGGCCCAACATGCTTCACCACGCCCGAGACATCTAAAAAAACATAAGTCAGTTTTATTGATCGTTAGCTCAAGATCATGTTTGGAGTAAGATTGCAAATTAAATTAGAAATAATACCGGTGAGAGAGCCACTGTGTAGATCAAAAGCATCCATCTAGATCAGTAATGTGAACAAAAGATTATATTTTTTAGCAATTCGATTGTAATCATACTCACACCTACAACTAAATGATTGTACGTTCAGTGACCAAACGACGAAAGACCCATAACAGGGTCTCGTGTGACATTACCTCTGGACTGTAGGCGCTATGAGCAAATTGTAGTGGATAAGGTGTCTTCGTGCTTGATTGTAGTGATGAACTCGTACTACAATTTTTTTGTTTTATAGATGTGGGTGACAGGCTATGATCAATCCTCATAGCGACGAACTTGCGCTATAAGTTTGGAAGCGTGGTCTGGCGCTGCAGCTTTGGACAATGCACAACGTCAACGTCCAAGAAAGTAGCTTTTTCTTTCAGATGAGGGGCGTCCGTGAAATTAGCTAGAGAGGCGGTTCTGACCTAGCAGGTAAGTAGGCTTGTTTGCCTAAAAAAAATAAAGGTAAGGAGGCGTGGTTTCTCTCTAAAGAAAGGTAAGTAGCCTTGTCTACAAAAATTTCACGGACGCCCTCATCTGAAAGAAAGAGCTACTTTATTGGAAGTTGACGGTGTGCATGGTCCAAAACTGTAGTGCCAGTCCACACTTCCAAACTTATAATGCGAGACCGTCGCTCCCAATATTGATCATAGTCTGTCACCTATGTCTAGAAAACGGCAAAATTTGTAGTGTGAGTTCATCACTACCATCAAGCACGAAGACATCTTCTCCACTACGATCTACTCACAGCGTCTACGGTTCAAAGGTAATGTTGCACGAGACCCTGTTATGGGTCTTTCATCATTTCGTCACTAAATATACAATCATTTAGCTGTAGGTGTGTAGAGCATGATTCGAATCAACTTGCTACAAAAAAAATCTTTTGTTCACATTATTAATGCAAATGGATGTTTTTGATCTAGACAGTGGCTCGCTCATCGGTATTATTTCTAATTTAATTTGCAATCTTGCTCTAAACATTATCTTGAGCTAACGATTAATCAAACCAACTTCCGGTTTTTTAGATGTCCCGGGCATGGTGATGCATGTCGGGCCTCTTCAGATAGATTGCTATGTCGTAGATGGCATGAGAGAAATAGCAATAGTTGCAAGCAATTATAATATAATTTTTCCCAGAATTTTTGGAAAGACACTTAATTTATACAAGGAAGATCTCCAACAAGCAGAGTATACCACTGGTGTTTTTAGGCCTCGACATGGAGGTTGATCATACATCGAGTAAGTTTATTACTTTGATTTTATTATGCATTTGATTTTTCTTGCCGCTATATTAAGTATCTATGAATGTATATATCAGGGTCCCTTCTTGGGAGGGACACATCCCCATCACGCTCGAACGCTGCCCGACACCCTCTGATGGCCCGACGGTCTGTGACTTAGACGGTAACTATTCAGCTACATACATTTTATTTTGCAAGTGCATTGTTCTGTTATATCCCACTAAATCTCTTTGTGTTTGTCAGATGTTAGGAAGGATGTGCGTTGTGACACCTTTGTTGTGGACAATATTAAGAGATTGGTGCTGCTTCGGAGGGAGCAGTACAGCGAGGTCAGCGACAAGCTACGCGAGCGCGTCAAACTGACCGAAGAACCGCAAGCAAATAAACAGAAGATGGATGAGCCAAAAATTATAAAACTTCAGGCTAGGCTGCCACAGAAGGGTCCTTCTCCGATCAAGCCCTGGGTGCCGAAGGGTGCTTCTTCGGTGAAGCCCTGGTTGCCGCGTGGAGCTTGAAAACTTAGTCATACTGTGTGCCCATTTTTCTTTAAGAAACTATGCGCCCAAGACCACCAAGTGAGGGTTAATCCTCTAACAACGCGCCTAATTGATAAGTGCTCCGCCATTCACAAATTCCATCATGTTCCCTCAAAATGAAATTTTCACAAATGAAAAATCTGGTCTATCCTACAACATTCCATTTGTTGCATGGGAATTGATGAGCCGTATTAGAAAATACTAAAATAATATTGTATTTTTTGCTCTATGCATATTATGCTACTTGAAAATGTCTTCTTAATTTGTAATATTTTTTAATGCAACAAGGATATCTTTCTATGTATGTTAATTCTCACATATATTTGTATATTAGTCGAGACGTGCATTTACACGTGCACGCTTACTAGTGCCATAGATGCCAGAAGATGCTACAATTGAGAATGAAAAAAGATGTTTTTCTGGAACTAATCCAATGGTGAATAAGACCATAGTTTACTGCAACATACAAAGAACAACCTTTTGCTGCACATGAACAGGAGAAGAAACTAAAACCGATCTCAGTGGTAAAAAATATTTTTATGATTGTTGCATGCACAGTTCAGTGGTCGATCAACAAGGATGTTTACAGTAAATGAAGCAAGGTTTGATATGTATCTATATTTACCATCAGAATCTTTGTTTAGATGTATTGGTAATAAAAATATAGTCTAAACTTCTGTTTTTTCCTTCTTTGTCATGTCATAAACAGTGGCCACATTTGGTTTTTTTGAGATATCTGAACCCGGTGATCAAGACATACCTGAATCAGACAAACGCCTTATTCTCGAGTCAAATATGTGTGCCTTCTATATGTCTTGAAGATTAGGCTGCAGATAAAGCATTGAGAAATAGCAGTGGATGTCAGCGACAATGTGGCACTAACTGGTGCTTTGGTAAGCGACAATGTAAAGAAATACACATGCAGTACAAACTTTGGTAAGAGTAAGACCTCCTGCAGTCCGTGCTCCAATACGTGTGTTTGCATATCAGTTTTAACTATGGCACTCTATGAAGTAAGCTTAGAACTGACAGTAGAAGACACTGGTGTTTGAACATGGGAACAACGAAACAAAAAATTGTCATTGCAACCAGAACGAATCTGTTCAGACACGGCGGTATGGCGATCCGCCACTCCTCCGGTGGACAACCTCGTTCAGCTGATCGGGGAGGCACAGGTCGAGGCGGTGGTCCTCCGGCGCGTGGAGCCGGAGGTCCGGCGGCGGTACAGAGGGCGGTCCATCCGTCCGCGGGCGCGTCTGGAAACAGATGGCGGGGCGGCAGGGTGGAGGCGGAGATCGTCCGGAGCGTAGGCTTGGAGGGGAAATAGGGGAGAGGTGGGGCGCGGTGGCCGGCGGCAAACTGCCCCGGCGGTGTGGTCTGGATGGGGGGTTTTCTTTTTGGACCCCGATAACCAATGACCGTTCGGTTCGATTGGAACAACTGCTCCCTCCGAACGACCTGCTCCCTGCCCACCAATACCAGCCCAACAGTACCAGCCCAGAAACACAACTGCCTTCAAGAATAAGAAAGCAAAAGAATTATAATATTGTAGGCCCAAAAACTGCTTCTGTCCCAATAAAAATAGAGAAAACACACAAAAAACCTAAAAAATGCACTGGACCAAGAAAAGGACTCCCTGAAAAAAAAAATCTAGGAGCAAAACTAACATATAATCATGAAAAGGGTATATTACAGAAATTTGGCATGAATAAAAATTTCAGAGGGTAAATGAAACTAAAATATGCCATGTGAATAAAAGTATTTTTGCCATGGTAAAGTAAATTAAAAATTTCCATGGGAACATAAGCATATTTACCATGCTGCATAGTAAAAATTTGCCATGTTCCGGAAAATGTAAATTTTCCATGCTCTTTACAATAAATTTGCCATGGCAAAAATAAAGTATTTTTTGCCATGTCATTAAAAGTGTGACATGGTAAAAAAATGGAGTAAATTTTGCCATGGCAAAAATGGTGTGATTTTTCCATGGAAATAAATTAAAAATTGACATGGCTACACAAGTACATTTGCCATGCTACATATTAAAATTTGTCGTGTTCTGGAAATGTAAATTTGCCATCATATTTAGATTGAAATTGCCATGCTCTATACAATAAATTTGCCATTTCAGAAAAATAGAGTAAAATTTGACATGTCATTAAAAGTATAGTTGCCATGGCAAGAAAAACGTAGGAAAAATCCCACTTTTGGCTATGAATAAAGGTATTTTTGCCATGCCCCATTAATACATTTGCCAAAAACATCTTAAGTTTGTCGTGGCAAGTTTGCCATGTTTTTGAACATGTCAAAGTTGCCATGGCAAGTTTGCCATGTTTTCAGATAAAAAAGTGCCATGGCGAGTTTGCCATGTTTTTGAACATATATAACTTTCCTGTGTTTTTGAACATGGCAAAGTTGCCATGGCAAGTTTGCCATGTTTTCAGATAAAAAAGGGCCATGGGCAAATCAAATGAATGTTATAATATAGAGCAATTGCCATTGTTTATTAACAAGGACAGAGATGAAAATTTGACATGGCAAACAAACATTGCATTTTTGCCATGGCAAAAGTTGAAAAGTCTGTTGTATAGAAAACACATATGTAAATTTACATGGCAAAAACACAACATCATGTAGTTCCATGGAAAACACATCTATAAGTTTACATGGCAAAACACAAACATTCTTTTAGTCCCACAAACTTATAGTTGCCATGGCAACACATCATAAATATACATGGCAAAAACACAACATTGATTTAGTTCCATGGCAACACATCATGGCAAAACTACAAAATTTCATTGATATGGGAATCACTAAAAATGTGTTGTGCGCTCCTAGGTAATCGCATGGCATTTGAAGAGATAAACTGAAAAAATGAAGAAACAGCGCTTGAGCAAGGTGCTACATGCAAAGGATTTAGCCAGCACGAGGGGCTTGCAAAGTGCGCCGCCGTGAAGGTCGAACTCGAGCTGGGTCTCGGTCCTCGACCTCCTCAAGCACTAGCAGCACCAGCAGCTCCTCCGGTGCACAACCGCAACGCAAATTGATACGTCTCCAACGTATCTATAATTTTTGATTGTTCCATGGTGTTATATTATCATTCTTGGATGTTTTATAATCATTTTATAACATTTTTTGGTACTAACATATTGACATAGTGCCAAGTGCCACTTGCTGTTTTTTGCATGTTTTTTACATCACAGGAAATCAATACCAAACGGATCCAAACACATCGATACCTTTTGTGGATTTTTTTGGACCAGAAGACATCCAGTGGGCCGGAGAAGCACCTTGGGGGTGCTCCGAGGGGAGCACAACCCACCAGGGCGCGCCTGGAGGCCTAGGCGCGCCCAGGTGGGTTGTGCCCACCTCGGGTGCCCCCTGAATCGCCTCTTTGATGTATAAATACCCCAATATTCCAGAAACCCTAGGGGAGTCGGCGAACATCAATTCCAGCCGCCGCAAGTTTCAGAAAATACAGATCCAATCTAGACACCATCACGGAGGGGTTCATCATGCCCATTGGTGCCTTCTCCGATGATGCGTGAGTAGTTCTTTGTAGACCTACGGGTCCGTAGTTAGTAGCTAGATGGCTTCCTCTCTCTCGTTTGATTCTCAATACAATGGTATCTTGGAGATTCATATGATGTAACTCTTTTTGCGGTGTGTTTGTTGGGATTCGATGAACTTTGAGTTTATGATCAGATCTAGCTTTTAGATTCAACCGCGGGTGGTACTTTTATGGAAATTACTTTGGGTGAAGACACCAAATTGCTTGATAATATCATGGAAAATTATTCACAATGGCATACCGAAAGAGCTCCTACTAGTAAAAAAAGTTAATTCACTTGAAGAAATTTCTTTTTTGGGTGAAAAAGTTGATGCTCTTATGAAATTGTTTGCTACTAAAAGTGCTCCTGTTGATTTTAATGATGTAACTTTGTCTACGTTGATTGAGAAAAATAGTGATGCCATAGATGTGAATTTTATCTCTCGAAATAATTTCAATAACAATGCTTATAGAGGTAATTTTAATCCTAGGCCTTTTCCTAGTAATTCCTCTAATAATTATGGTAATTCCTATGGTAATCAATCTTATAATAATAATAGGAACACCTCTGATCTTGAGAATAATATTAAATAATTTATAGACACTCAAAAAGTTTTCAACACTACAATGGAAGAAAAGTTGAATAAGATTGATAATTTGTCTAAAAGTGTTGATAGAATTTCTCATGATGTGGAAAATCTCAAGATGATTTTTTTTTGCCTAAGATAGAGGAATCAATTAAAGCTCTTTATGTTTCTATGGATGAAAGTAAGAAAAGAACCGCTATGCTTAGAGCTAGAAGAGAATTTTTAGAAAAAGCGTTTTCTAGTGGTTGCTTTCGTAAAAGTGATGAAGATCTTAAAATGATTGGTGTTTCTTATATTGATTCCTTGTATAGTAAAATTAAAATTGATGAAAAAGGGACTGGAGAAGAGTAAACTTTAGCTAGAAGGCGTCCCGATAATTCGGAGGGTGAAAATCTTGTTGAGAAAATTGATAAAAGTGGGTTTGAAGAGGTCAAGACTCTAACTAGTGATGTGCCCACTCTTTTGGATTACAAAGACTTTAATTATGATAGTTTCTCTTTGATTGATTATATTTATTTGTTGCAATCCATGATTAATTGACCCCATGCTTATGAAAAAAATAAAGCTTTTACTAAACATATTGTTGATGCTATGATGATAGCTTTGGAAGAAAAGTTGGAATTAGAAGTTTCAGTTCCTAGAAAATTACATGATGAGTGGGAACCTACTATTAAAGTCAAGATTAAAAATTATGAGTGTTTTGCTTTACGTGACTTGGGAGCTAGCGTTTCTACAATTCCAAAATCTTTATGTGATGTGCTTGGTCTTACCGATATTGAAGAATGCTCTTTAAATTTGCACTTGGCGGATTCTACTATTAAAAAGCCTATGGGAAGAATTAATGATATTCTTATTCTTGCAAATAGGAATTATGTGCCCATAGATTTTATTGTTCTTGATATTGATTGCAATCCGTCTTGTCCAATTATTCTTGGTAGACCGTTTTTATGTACTATCGGTGTCGTGATTGATATGAAAGAAGGCAATATTAAATTTCAATTTCCACTAAGGAAGGGTAAGGAACACTTCCCTAGAAAAAGAATTAGGACACCATATGAATCAATCATGAGGGCATCTTATGGATCTAGAAACAAAGATGACAAAACTTAGATCCTTGCTTTATGCCTAGCTAAGGGCGTGAAACAATAGTGCTTGTTGGGAGGCAACCCAATGAATAAAAATTATTTTTGCTTTTTGATTTCTGTTCTTGAGTGTTTTCACAATTATGCTACTGCTATGATTATGTTTTTTGTGTTTTAATTAGTGTTTGTGCCAAGCAAAGCCTTTAGGATCTTCTTGGGTGATAGTTGATTTGATCTTGTTGAAAAACAGAAACTTTTGCGCTCAGAAAAATAATTTTCCAAAATCATAGAAACGTGATTTTGCTCTGAATTTTTTACAAAAGATTGATATACAAATTGCCCAAGTTGTCCTAAGTTTTCAGAAAGTTACAAAAGTATTCAAAGTTTTCAGATTGCTACAGACTGTTCTGTTTTTGACAGATTCTGTTTTCTTTGCGCTGTGTGCTCGTTTTGATGATTCTATGGTTTTCTTTGATGAGTTTTTGCCATATAAAAGTTGTAACACAGTAGATATAATGCAAGAATAAAATATGAATTGGTTTGCAACAATACTTATAGTAGTGATTTGCTTTCTTATACTAACAGATCTCACGAAGGTTTTGTTGAGTTTTGTGTGATTGAAGTTTTTAAGTTTTGGGTTATGTTACGATGGATGAAGGAATAAGGAGTAAGAAGAGCCTAAGCTTGGGGATTCCCATGGCATCCCAAGCTATTATCCAAATAGAAGCAAGCAACTAAGCTTGGGGATGCCCCGAGTGGCATCCCCTCTTTCTTCTAACGACCATCGGTATTTTACTCGAAGCTATATTTTTGTTCATCACATACTATGAGTTTTGCTTGAAGCGTCTTGTATGATTTGAGTATTTTCTTATTTTGCTTTGTGTTCTAAGTCATGAATCCTTGCTGGACACACCAATTTTAGAGAGCCAAAATTATGCCATGACTTGTTAGAATTGCTCTCTATGCTTCACTTAAATTTTTATGAGATATGGAATTGCTCTAGTGCTTCACTTATATCTTTTTGAGCACGGTGTGCTTTTTTATTTTTATTAACAAATTCTCTCTTGATTCACTTAAATTAATTCGAGAGAAATAAATATTATGCTCATGATCTTCACTTATATTTGTTTGAGCTTATCAAAAGCAACACATGAAAATTAGTTCCAAAGTGATAGATATCCAAGAAGGATATAATAAAAACTTTCGTGAAGATCATTAGACAAAATAAACTTGATTCCTTGTAATAGTTTTGAGATATGATGATGTGATATGTTAGTCATGTTGATGAGTAATTGTGCTTTAGTAAGAATATTGGTGTTAAGGTTTGTGATCCCCTATGCAAGCACGAAAGCCAATGGTCATGAAATGAAATTATATCCTACTTGTGGTGCATTGTTCGGTGTTAATTATGCTTAATGCTCGCTTATGAGATTATTCGTTTCTTGGTTGGTCGCTTCTCAATCTTTTGCTAGCCTTAATTTTGCACTAAGTATGATCACTACTTGTGCATCCAAAATCCTTTAAACCAGTTTTGCCACATGAGTCCACTATATCTACCTATATGCGGTATTCTTTTGCCGTTCTAAGAAAATTTGTATGTGCCATCTCTAATTTTCAAAATAAATTTCTCTTTTGTGTGCTCGTACCGCTCGTGAGGCGGTGAGGGGCGGCTGATATTTTCCATGCTAGATGTGTTATTCTCACGATGAGTGTTTATTCACTTGTCATTGCACGAGAGTAAGGCAAAGGTATTAGGGATGCCCAATCCCGAAATGAAAAATGAATTTATTTTATGTAGTTAAATAATAAATTTCTTGGGAAGTGTTGGTATGAAGGGCACCCATGGTTAGCCATGGAATGTGAAAGTATGATGGTAAAGGAATAAACTTTATTTTCTGTTTGGGAACCGCCTATGATATATATAGCATGGAAAGTGTGGGGAACTCTAAGTCGTTTTCGTTGGTGGGAAAAGTATGCCTCCCAAATTGTTTTTACCTATATATTTTTTGCTTTGAGCTCTGGCACCTCTACAAATCCCTACTTCCCTCCGTGAAGGGCCTTTCTTTTACTTTATGCAATTTTTATTTTTAATTTGAGTCTCCATCTTCTCTTATAAAACACCAACTAGGAGGCACTATGATCATACTTGAGCATTGGGTGTAGCTAATATGCGAGTGTGTTTCATGAATTGATGATTGAGCATGATGGGCTAGGGATAACTTATTTTAGCGTTGACATTTTGAAAGACATGGTTGCTTGTTGATATGCTTGAGTATTTAAGTCTCATGTAAAAACTAGACTGTTGCTTTGAACCATATAAAAAGTCCAAATGTCCATGCTATAAAGAAAAGAACATGAGATGACATGCTAGGAAGCATTCTGTTGGGGAACGTAGTAATTTCAAATAAAATTCTACGCACACGCAAGATCATGGTGATGCATAGCAACGAGAGGGGAGAGTGTAGTCCACGTACCCTCGTAGACCGAAAGCGGAAGCGTTATGACAACGCGGTTGATGTACTCGTACGTCTTCACGATCTGACCAATCCAAGTACCGAACGCACGTCACCTCCGAGTTCAGCACACGTTCAGCTCGGTGACATCCCACGAACTCACGATCCAGCAGAGCTTCGGGGGAGAGTTCCGTCAGCACGACGGCGAGATGATGGTGATGATGATGCTACCGACGCAGGGCTTCGCCTAAGCACCGCTACAAGATGACCGAGGTGGATTATGGTGGAGGGGGGCACCGCACACGGCTAAAAGATCAATGATCAACTTGTGTGTCCATGGGGTGCCCCCCTCCCCCGTATATAAAGGAGTGGAGGAGGGGGAGGACCGGCCCTCTACTATGGCGCGTCCTGGGGAGTCATACTCCCACCGGGAGTAGGATTCCCCCTCCATGTAGTAGGAGTAGGAGAGAAGGAAATGGAAAAGAGAAGAGAAGGAAGGAGGGGGCGCCGCCCCTCCGCCTAGTCAAATTCAGACTAGGGCTTGGGGGGGGGGGCGCATCCTCCCATCTCTCTTTCCCCTAAAGCCCAATAAGGCCCATCACTACTGGAATCAGCTACTTTGCCATGAGCTACCGAAAAGCAGACGTCAAAGAAACGGCAGACGGCAAAAGAAGCCTTTGCCATCGGCCGGCTCTTTGCCGTCGGTGGCCGACGACAAAGAGAGAGGTGCCCCTCGCCTGCTTAGAAAAAACGTAACGCCCCACATCTTTGCCATCTGCTAGCGGACGGCAAAGGGAGATAAAGGCGGACGACAAAGATCGGCGGACGGCAAAGAGCAGACTAACTAACGGCCGCCACCCCCCCCCCCCGCCCGTTAATTACTCTCTCTTCTCTCCCTCTCTCCTGACGCCCGCCACAGATCCCCACCACCACCGACCCGTCGCCCGCCCCCGTCCCGCCGCCCCGCCCGCCGCCCGCCGCCACCGCCCGCACCCGCTTGGCCCATCGCCCCACCACCCTGCACTCCGCCCCACCCCACCCGCCGACGCCTGCCGCCTCGCCATCCCTCCGCCACCGCCGCCCGGGCGCCACCCCGCCACCGCCTCGCTTGCCCTGCCGCCCCACCACCCTCCGTCCCACCCCACCCGCCGATGCCTCGTCGCCCGCCACCCGCCGCCTCGGGCGCCGCCTCACCATCGCCCCCGCCGGCACCGCCCGCCACCGCCCGGCCGCCTGGGTGCCCTCTGCCACCGCTCCCGACCGTCCCATTGCTCCGGTGAGGGACTACTTCTTTTTTTTCTTCTATTTTTTCATTTCTTTTGTTGTTTAATTGTTAGTGCTAGATTGTGTCAGTGTTAGTGTTAGAAAAGAATTAGAAGAAGTAGAACAAGAAGAAAAGAAAAGAAGGAGAAAAAAGATGAAAAAAGAAAAAGAAGAAAATAAGTAGAAGAAGAAGAAAGGAAGAAAAGAAAAGAAGTAGAAAAAAGATAAAAAAAAGAAAAAGAAGAAAAGAAGTAGAAGAAGAAGAAAGGAAGAAAAGAAAAGAAGTAGAAAAAAGATGAAAAAAGAAAAATAAGAAAAGAAGTAGAAGAAGTAGAAGAAGAAGTAGAAGAATTATTAGTTAGGTCATATTTTTTTCGATTTTGTTATGAAAAACATCATATATAATTGTGTTGATCCGGTAGATTTAAATGTGCAGTTGTTTCATCGCTGCGAGGTTTGGTGTTCGACAACCTCGCCGTGCATTTGACGAGCTCTGCCCCTTCGTTCGTGGGTGAGCACAAATGACATGTCCTCCTTCCCCATTAATTATTTGCTCTGTTCCGGTGTTCGTGCCGATGAAATTTGATAGCTAGCTATATATGTGTCTTGAATCATCAAGATGTCGTAACCAATATGTGTCTCCCATTCGAAAGCGTCATAGTTATAAATATGCATGCATTTGCATATTTATAACCTTGATTCTTTCGAATTGTACAACACTATCCATGGACAGCCCAAGTATGTGTAGATTGGGTTCGTTTTCCCATATGCTTTGCTCCGGATCCGACGCATATATTTCGTCAGTGCCTCCTCTGTTGTTCTCCGGTACACATCCTCTCTGCTTATTGCGTAGACGTGTATCGTGAGAACAGCGGGAGGTGTTGCCGAAATTTTGTCGGATCCGGAGCATAGCATGGGAAAATGAACCCAATCTACACATACTGGTGAGATTAGGACCTATCATTACCTATTAGAGTGTAGGTTGCATGGACGTAATAAAATTGACAAAGTAGATCAAGTGATGAAAATATATACATGGTGAATTATATATATAATTGTTGTGTGTCCAAAGAGCTACGAAAGTCAAGATGAGTGATCGTATGCGTGGATGTATATCGGTCACACTGGTCGGAACAAATGGAGCGCTGAATGGTTCATAAAAACCAAGGGGTTTGTGCAAGCCGCATTTGCAAATGGCCAGAGGAAAACCTGGAGCCCCTGTTTCTAGTGCGGCAATTGGGAAAAGAGGACAAAGGCTGAAATGGGCAAACACCTGCAGAAGAGTGGTTTTATGCCCGATTATACGGTGTGGACATTTCATGGTGAGTCTGCCCAACGTGACCGAGCTGAGGTGGATCATCGTCGCACCGACGAGCATGGTACCGGGATGGAAAACATGGTGCAAGACTATGATGATGCTCGGGATTCGGACGAGGAGATGGAGGAATCTGCAAAGGCCTTCAATGAAATGTTGGAGTCTTTAAAACATCTGCTCCACGAGCACACTGAGCTTTGTCAGTTGGATCCCATCTCACAAGTAATGGCTCTGAAGGCTCAGTTAAACTTGGGCAGAGAATGCTATGACGCAATTATGACAGTATTTGGGCGCTTTCTACCCAAAGGCCATGTAATGCCTGCAAACCTGTACCAGTCGGACAAAATCCTCCGTGCACTGAAGATGCCCTATGAGAAGATACATGCCCGTGAGAAAGGATGTGCCTTATTTAGGCTTGACTATGCGGACTTGAACTATTGTCCCATTTGCAAGTCTTCCAGGTATATTGTGGTAGACAACGGTATGGGTGAGAAGACACGCACCAAAATCCCCGTTAGTGTTCTTCGGTATATGCCAATCGTACCAAGACTTCAACGTCTTTTCATGGTCGAAGAGACGGCCAGACAGATGACATGGCACAAAACTGGCAAAAGAACCGAACTAGATGCAGATGGGAAACTGATGATGGTACACACATCGGATGGTGTTGCGTGGAAAAAGTTTGATGAATTACATGCTGACAAAGCGGCGGATCCGAGGCTTCCTCGAGTCGGCATCAGCACGGATGGGTTCAGTGTGTTTGGTATGACGACAGCCCAATACAGTTGTTGGACCGTATTTGTCTTTCCACTCAATCTCCCCCCCCCCCGGACAGATTTTGCAAAGAAAGAACATTTTCCTGACGTTGATAATTCCAGGGCCCAACTATCCGGGGAAAATATGTATGTGTACATGCAGCCGCTTAAGGACGAATTGCAAGAAGCCTGGGATAATGGGTTCAAGACATACGACGCCTATAGCAAACGAAACTTCATAATGCGTGTCTGGTACATGTACTCGATGCATGACTTGCCGGCGTATGCGCTATTCGTTGGCTGGTGTGTGCATGGAAGGTTCCCGTGCCCCACATGCAAGGGAGCTCTTGAGTTTCGTTGGCTTCAGGCCGGTCGCAAGTTTTCTTGCTTCGACATGCATAGACAGTTCCTGGATCCTCGCCATAAGTTCAGGAAAGACAAGAAGAACTTCATCAGATGTAGAGTTGTAAAAACTCTGCACCACTGCGTTGACAGGCCAACAGACCTGGATCGCTTAAACGCTCTCGAGCCAGATCCAGAGCGTCTAGGGTACTTCAAGGGGTATAATTCTAAGCACGCCCGGACTCACAAAACATGCTTATGGGATTTGCCTTACTTCAAAGACCTCCTTTGACCACACAACATTGACGTGATGGACACTGAGAAGAATATCGCCGAAGCACTTTTTGGTACATTATTCAGCATAGATGGGAAGTCAAAGGATAATACTAAGGATAGAGTCGGTCTGGAGGCGCTATGTGATAGGCCGTTACAAAACACGAAAGAACCGAAAGGAAAGCAGAAATGGACGAAGCCAAAGGCATGGTTCAATCTTGGAAGGCCAGCTATGAGGGAAATTATCTTGTGGGTGAAAATGCAGTTGATGTTCCCCGATGGGTATGCAGCGAATCTAAAGAGGGGAGCGAGTCTTGATAAATTGAAGATATTTGGTCTCAAGAGTCATGATTGGCACATATGGATTGAGCGGGTAATGCCAATGATGTTGCGTGGCTTCATCCCTGAGGATGAATGGCTAGTACTGGCAGAACTCAGCTATTTCTTCCGTGCTCTTTGTGCGAAAGAACTATCGCCTGGCGTGCTAGAAGAAATGGAAGAGTTGGCGTCGGAGTTGATCTGCAAGTTAGAGAAGATCTTTCCACCGGGCTTCTTTAATCCACTGCAGCATTTGATTTTGCATCTCCCGACCGAGGCAAGATTGGGGGGGCCGTGCGAAATCGTTGGTGCTACCCAACTGAGAGGATGCAGAAGACGCCGATAAAAATGTAAAATAAACGTAGAATTGAAGCATCGATGGCTGAGGCATTCATCATCGAGGAGGCGGCAAACTTCATGACAGACACTACGAAGCCAAAAATCGTCATTTGCATAATCCGAAGCCTCGGTATAATGTCGACGACCCTAAAAGGGTGGATCCAACCTCAGCCTATTCAAAGGGAATCTCGCACCAGCCAGTGTTTCAAGTCCAGTATCTTTGGATAACAAAGAATGGTGGACCATTTCTTTGTATATCTTCAACAACCTAATAGAAGTGCGGTCGTACATCGAGTAAGTTCTCGGTACATTGTTTTGCAACTTCTATTTCCTTTGAACTGCTCTTATTCCTGGATATTTCATACAGTCGATACGTCACCCTATTCTCGTATGGAGCGGTGATCCAAAAGGATTCCGTCGAAGAGTATGAGCTTCTCGCAAAGCAAGGAGGCGTCTATCCCGGTTTCATCTCTTGGTTCAAACAAACGGTAATTTCTATTAGACAATTTCATTTCATTCGCTAATTTGTGCGTAATGCAACAATCCTTTCATATTAAACTTGTATGCTAATTCAGAGTCTATGGACGCCGAATTGAGACAAGTCGCTAATGGTTTTGACTATAAGGTCCGTTCATTTGGCAAATACGACATCAATGGGTATCGCTTTCGTACCTATGGCAAAGAGCTATCTATGGCTGACCGAAAGTCTACAAATTGTTGTGTATCTTCTATCGGCGAAGGAGGTACCGAGTATTATGGGAGAGTGGAAGCAATTTATGAACTTCTATTCTATGGTGAAAACCCACCGAATGCCGTAGTCTTCAAATGTTATTGGTTTCAGCCGAAGGAGACTAGAAGGACTCATGAACATATAGGGCTAGTTGAAATCAACCAAAGCACCCATTTAGATGTTCACGATGTCTATATTACGGCTCAACAAAGCGACTCCAAGTATTCTATCTACCGTGGGCCTACCAAACTAATCCAAATCTGAAAGGTTGGGATGTCGTTTATGGAGTGCCGCCACGTGCTAGACTATCTCCCCCAAAGGAAGAGGATTATGAAGCTCACATTAACCCAGACACATATGACGGAGAATTCTTCCAAGAGACACGTCTTTCCAAAAAGCGTTTCAAGAACCGCTATACTTCACCCCAAAACATTGAAGTAGACAATGACGATTGAATCCCACATCACCCCAGAGGAGGAACAAGAAGAGCCGGAACAAGAAGAGGTTACTACTGCGGATGACCTGTCAATGTTTGACCGATTACGTCAAGGTGGCCTTCCACATGTTGATGCCACTGAACCCTATGAGCCCGTCATTGATTATAGTGATGATTATTATTATGCTTTTATTGATGATACTGATCGAGATTATTAGTAGTGTGAGGTATTCAATTTTTTTATGTTGTACTTGATGATGATACACTTAAGTGATATACATATTATTATTCATGTCGGTATTTTTTATGTTGTACTAATTTCGTTTACTCTTTGTCATGGCAGGTGCTGAAAGATGGAAGGGGAGCCGACTGAGGCCAAGAACAAACGTGCCCAAATTGAAGGTGTGCCACACCATCAAGGTAGCTCCAGCTTATATCGATTCAAAGTGAACTGGGTATGTGGTTTTCTTCATGATTAATGCAATTCATTCATCATGCTAGCTTGAGCCCTTTAATTACTAATTTACTTTGTTTCTCTTTTTCAGGCATGCTACAATAAGACGGATAAGGTGCCAGAGGGGTACGACCTGTATGCCATGGCCCACACTGCCTCTTACAAGCAAGTCAAGGGGAAGGCGAGGAAAGGGGAGGACTTTAACCTGAGCCAGATTTGCATTGATCCAGTGCTGGTGATGATATCTGGTGGCGGAGGTCCCGTGGCTACATAGCCATTGATCCAGAGATTGCTCCTGAGACCACGGTGAGTTTAATTTGAATGGACGTTACTTGCTAGTCTTAACATTTGAGTGTCATCATGCTAACGAAACATTGGAAATGATCTTTGGCGCAACAGAACTCTGCACAAGCATCACACGATCCTTCTCCAGCCATCGGCACGAGCAAGCCCGCCTCCTACACCTCCATGATCACGGTAAGTTTCTCTAGTTTTTTGCTTAACAAATGCATAAAGACCTAGACTTAGCTTTATTTCCTCCAATATGCTTATCTTAATGACCTAGAGTTAGCTTCTTTCCCTCCAAAATGACTTAATAAGCTTACTGACCTCCAAAACCAGCCATTTTACCTAAGTTTTTTTTGACTGTGAACTGTGGGGCAAAACCCCCACAACAGATCAAAACTTTATTGAACTAAATAACAGATACAACACGTTGATTACAAGGAGTAACCAGAGTACAATGTAAAAGAGAGTCTTACAAAACTATCTCAAGGGGGGAGGTAAGAGATCCATTTAAGCAGGTCATCTTTGTAAGTAGATCTAGTTCTGTGCTGCATGAGGCTAATATCATGCCTAAAAGCAAACCTCCATTTATTGAAACTAGCCCTCTCATTTCTGAACACTTTGGTATTTCTGATGATCCAAATATTCCAACAAGCAATGAACACCACTTCAGAGAAGAAAGGCCTATCAAAACTTCTCCTTGCCTGAGTAACCAGCTCAATTATGGAGGTGCCAGCCGACCAATCAATCTGCAGATAATTCCAGACCCTTACACTAAAATTGCAGTTGAAGAACAGGTGATCCCTGGTTTCTCTAGCCTGCAATGGGCAGAGCCTACAGTGAACTCCATCCTCCATGTGCCAGTGCCTTCTCTCAACCATACCCTTGGTGTTCAACCTGTCCATAATAAGCATCCAAGAAAAGACCTTGATCTTAAGGGTACATGAGGATTTCCAAATCCAACAAAGCAAAGGATTGAAGGACTCAGATTGAAAGGTGTGGGAGTAAAACTTCTTGGGCTTGAAAGACTTGGAAGAGCCCTGCCAGAACCAAAAATCCTTCGAACTGGGGTCTCTGCTATGTGAATCCATCCAATCCCTTATCAGATTTAACTCATCAAAAGTCTGAGCAGATAAGGGAAGGTGGAAAAGTTGGTGCATATCCTGGCTATTGAAAAATTCCTTAACTGAGACCCAGGGGTCCTTGGAAAAAGAGAAAATCCTTGGGAATCTTGTCTTCAGACTAGAAGTTTCAGAGCCAAGGTTCCAATTATCAGACCAAAAGAGAGCAGTGTCCCCTTCATTGATCTGCACCCAGGAGCAGTCCCTAAAATGCTGCAAGACTTTACAAATGTCCCTCCACCAGAAAGAGCCACAATCATTTGTTCCCTGGGGAATTCTTTCAAAATAATATGAATCCCAAACTAGGGATACCCAAGGAATATCTCGTTTGTTCAGGAAGTTACTGGCATGCTTGAGAAGGAGAGCCACATTCTGAACCCCCAGATTAAGAATAACAAGACCTCCTTTGTTTTTGGCCTACATATGAGTTCCCAAGCAGCAAGAGATGGAGCTGGCTCATCTCTATGCTTTCTCCACAAGCACTATCTTTGGATTCTTTCCAATTGCTTGAGAATACCAGCTGGGAGAGCAAGACTACCCATAAAGAAAATTGGCAATGAGGATAAAGCAGAGTTAAGGAACTGCAGCCTTTCTCCTTGGTTAAGGAAAGAAGAACTGGCAGTCATTCTTCTCTCCATACAGTCAACCAGTGGCATGAAGTCTACCATTTTAGGTCTTGTGGTCCCCACAGGTGATCCCAGATAAGTAAATGGCATTTTACCAATTTTGCAACCAAAAGCAGTGGCCAAATCCTCCATTACAGCAGAGTCAACATTGATTGGAATAATGAAGGACTTATGATAGTTGACATCCAGACCAGTGGACTGAGAGAACACCTTTAACATATCCTTCAGAGCCAGAAGTTGAAACCTGTCTGCAGGAAGGATGATCAAAGTATCATCAGCATACTGGATCACAGGGTAGTCAGCATCATGGCAAGGTATAGGTAAATGCAGAAGTCCTTTCCTGAACATATCATTAATCACTGTTTGTAGCAGGTCAGCCGCTATGACAAATAGAAGGGGAGATACAGGGTCACCCTGTCTAACACCTTTCTTACAAACAAACTTCCTCCCAGGGACCCCATTGAGCAGAACAGAAGAAGTACCAGTGGCAAGGAGCTGTTTCATCCAATGCATCCACTGTTGGGGAACGTTGCAGAAAATTAAAATTTTTCCTACGGTTTCACCAAGATCCATCTATGAGTTCATCTAGCAACGAGTATTCAGATTGGTTAGCATCTACATACCACTTTGTAGATCGCATAGCGGAAGCGTCGGAGTGAACGTGGATGAGGTAGTCGTACTTGCCGCGATCCAATTCACCGATGATCTAGTGCCGAAGCGGACGGCACCTCCGCGTTCAACACACGACGGTCAGCGTAACGTCTCCTTCTTCTTGATCCAGCAAGGTGAAGGAGAGGTTGAGGAAGATGGCTCCAGCAGCAAGACGACGGCGTGGTGATGGTGGAACTTGCAAGATACTCTACAGGGCTTCGCCGTGCACTACGGAGGAGGAGGATGTGTTGGAGAGGGAGAGGGAGGCGCCCAGGCAAAGGTGCTGCTGCCCCTCCCTCCCCCTTTATATAGGTGCCAAGGAGGGGGAGGCGCAGCCTTGCCCCTCCTCCAAGGGAGGGTGCGGCCAAGAGGGAGGTGTCCACCCTCCCAAGGCACCTCGGAGGTGCCTTCCCTTCATGGACTCTTCCCTTTTTCCACCCTAGGCGCATGGGCCCCTTGGGGCTGGTTCCCTTGGCCCATGTGGGCCTAGGCGCACCACCTAGGGCCCATGTGGCCCCTGGGGCTGGTGGCCCCACTTGGTGGACCCCGGGACCCCTCCGGTGGTCCCAGACAATACCGATATCACCGAAACTTGTCCCGATGGCGAAACAGCACTTCCTATATATAATTCTTTACCTCCGGACCATTCCGGAACTCCTCGTGACGTCCAGGATCTCATCCGGACTCAACAACATTCGGGTTACTGCACATACATATTCCTACAACCCTAGCGCTATCGAACCTTAAGTGTGTAGACCCTACGGGTTCGGGAGACATGCTGAGACATGACCGAGACGGCTCTCGGGCAATAACCAACAGCGGGATCTGGATACCCATGTTGGCTCTACATGCTCCACGATGATCTCATCGGATGAACCACGATGTCAAGGATTCAATTAATCCCGATATACGATTCCCTTTGTCAATCGGTATTTTACTTGCCCGAGATTCGATCGTTGGTATACCAATACCTCGTTCAATCTCGTTACCCGGCAAGTCACTTTTCTCGCTATCGTAATGCATGATCCCGTGATCAAACACTTCGATCACATTGAGCTCATTGTGATGATGCATTACCGAGAGGGCCGGTGATACCTCTCCGTCAAGCGGAGTGACAAATCCCAGTCTCGATCCATGTCAAACCCAATGACACTTTCGTGAGATACCCGTAGCATACCTTTATAGTCACCCGATTACGTTGTGACGTTTGGCACACCCAAAGCACTCCTACGGTATCCGGGAGTTACACGATCTCATGGTCTAAGGAAAGGATACTTGACATTGGAAAACTCTAGCAAACGAACTATGCGATCTTATGCTATGTTTAGGATTGGGTCTTGTCCATCACATCATTCTCCTAATGATGTGATCCCAAGTTATCGATGACATCCAATGTCCATAGTCAGAAACCATGACTATCTCGTCGATCAACGAGCTAGTCAACTAGAGGCTCACTAGGGACATGTTGTTGTCTGTTATTCACACATGTATTACGATTTCCGGTTAACACAATTATAGCACGAATAAAGACAATTATCATGAATAAGGAAATATAATAATAATGCTTTTATTATTGCCTCTAGGGCATATTTCCAACAGTCTCCCACTTGCACTAGAGTCAATAATCTAGTTACATTGTGATGAATCGAACACCCATAGAGTTCTCGTGCTGATCATGTTTTGCCTTAGGGAGAGAGTTTAGTCAACGGATCTGCGACATTCAGATCCGTGTGCACTTTACAAATTTCTATGTCTCCATCTTGAACATTTTCACGAATGGAGTTGAAGCGACGCTTGATGTGCCTAGTCTTCTTGTGAAACCTGGGCTCCTTTGCAAGTGCAATAGCTCCGGTGTTGTCACAGAAGAGCTTGATTGGCCCCGACGCATTGGGTATGACTCCGAGGTCGGTGATGAACTCCTTCACCCAAATTGCTTCATGTGCTGCCTCCGAGGCTGCCATGTACTCCGCTTCACATGTAGATCCCGCCACGACGCTTTGCTTGCAAATCGCACCACCATCGCCCCACCATTCAAAATATACACGTATCCGGTTTGTGACTTAGAGTCATCCAGATCGTGTCGAAGCTAAGCGTCGACGTAACCTTTTACGACAAGCTCTTCGTCACCTCCATAAACGAGAAACATTTCCTTAGTCCTTTTCGTGTACTTCAGGATATTCTTGACCGCTGTCCGGTGTTCCTTGCGGGATTACTTTGGTACCTTCCTACCAAACTTACGGCAAGGTTTACATCAGGTCTGGTACACAGCATGGCATACATAATAGAACCTATGGCTGAGGCATAGGGGATGACACTCATCTCTTCTATATCTTCTGGTGGTGGGACATTGAGCTGAGCTCAATTTCACACCTTGTAACATGGTAAGAACCCCTTCTTAGATTGATCCATATTGAACTTCTTCAATATCTTATCAAGGTATGTGCTTTGTGAAAGACCTATGAGGCGTCTCGATCTATCTCTATAGATCTTGATGCCTAATATATAAGCAGCTTTTCCAAGGTCCTTCATTGAAAAACTTTTATTCAAATAGGCCTTAATGCTGTCCAAGAGTTCTATATCATTTCCCATCAAAAGTATGTCGCCTACATATAATATGAGAAATGCTACTGAGCTCCCACTCACTTTCTTGTAAACACAGGCTTCTCCATAAGTCTGTAGAACCCAAACGCTTTGATCATCTCATCAAAGCGAATGTTCCAACTCCGAGATGCTTGCACCAGCCCATAAATCGAGCGTTGGAGCTTGCATACCTTGTCAAAGATTCTTAGGATCGACAAAACCTTCCGGCTGCATCATATACAATTCTTCCTTAAGGAAACCATTAAGGAATGCCGTTTTGACGTCCATTTGCCATATCTCATAATCATAGTATGCGGCAATTGCTAACATGATTCTCGACGGACTTCAAATTTTCGCCATCGGTGAGAATGTCTCATCGTAGTCAACCCCTTGAACTTGTCGATAACCCTTAGCGACAAGCCGAGCTTTATAGATGGTCACATTACCATCCGCGTCTGTCTTCTTCTTAAAGATCCATTTATTTTCTATGGCTCGCCGCTCAACGGGCAAGTCAGTCAAAGTCCATACTTCGCTTTCATACATGGATCCTATTCGGATTTCATGGCTTCCAGCCATTTGTCGGAATCCGGGCCGCCATTGCTTCCTCATAGTTCAAGGTTCACCGTTGTCTAACAACATGATTTCCAAGACAGGGTTCCGTACCACTCAGTGCGGAACGTGTCCTTGTGGACCTTCGAATTTCAAGAGGAGCTTGATCGTAAGTATCTTGATCATAATCATTAATTTCCTCTCTAGTTGGTGCAGGCACCTCAGAACGATTTCTTGAGTTTCGCCATTTTCCGGTTCAAGAGGTAACACTTCATCAAGTTCTACTTTCCTCCCACTTACTTCTTTCGAGAGAAACTCTTTCTCCGTAAAGAATCCATTCTTGGCAACAAAGATCTTGCCTTCGGATCTGAGGTAGAAGGTATACCCAACAGTTTCTTTTCGGGTATCCTATGAAGACGCATTTTTCCGACTTGGGTTCGAGCTTCTCGTGTTGAAGTTTCTTGACATAAGCATCGCATCCCCAAACTTTTAGAAACGACAGCTTAGGTTTCTTCCCAAACCATAATTCATACGGTGTCGTCTCAACGGATTTCGACGGAGCCCTATTTAAAGTGAATGCGGCAGTCTCTAAAGCATAGCCCCAAAAAGATAGCGGTAAATCGGTAAGAGACATCATAGATCGCACCATATCTAATAGAGTGAGACACGACGCTCGGACACACCATTACGCTGAGGTGTTCCAGCGGCGTGAGTTGTGAAACTATTCCACATTTTCTTAAGTGTGTGCCAAATTCGTGACTCAAGTATTCTCCTCCACGATCCGATCAGAGAAACTTGATCTTTCTATCACGTTGATTTTCAACCTCACTCTGAAATTCCTTGAACTTTTCAAAGGTCTCAGACTTGTGTTTCATTAAGTAGACATACCCATATCTACTCAAGTCATCGGTGAGGGTGAGAACATAACGATAGCCACCATGAGCCTCAACACTCATTGGACCGCACACATCGGTATGTATGATTTCCAATAAGTTGGTTGCTCGCTCCATTGTTCCCGAGAATGGAGTCTTGGTCATTTTACCCATGAGGCATGGTTCGCACGTGTCAAATGATTCATAATCAAGAGACTCTAAAAGTCCATCCGCATGGAGCTTCTTCATGCGTTTGACACCTATGTGACCAAGGCGGCAAAGAAGCCACAAATATGTGAGACTATTGTTATCAACTCTAACTCTTTTGGTATTCACACTATGAATATGTGTATCATCACGCATTTAGATTCATTAAGAATAAACCATTAACCATCGGAGCATGACCATAAAACATATCTCTCATATAAATAGAACAACCATTATTCTCGGATTTAAATGAGTAGCCATCTCGAATTAAGCGAGATCCAGATACAATGTTCATGCTCAAACTTGGCACTAAATAACAATTATTGAGGTTTAAAACTAATCCCGTAGGTAAATGCAGAGGCAGCAGCCGACGGCGATCACATCGACCTTGGAACCATTCCCGACACGCATCGTCACCTCGCCCTTCGCCAGTCTCCGTTTATTCCGCAGCTCGCTTTGAGTTACAAATATGAGCAATCGCACGGTATCAAATACCCAAGAGCTACTACGAGTACCGGTAAGGTACACATCAATTACATGTATATCACATATACCTTTGGTTTTGCCGGCCTTCTTGTCCGCTAAGTATTTGGGGCAGTTCCGCTTCCAAAGGACCACTTCCCTTGCAATAAAAGCACTCGGCCGGGCTTGGGTCCATTCTTTGGCTTCTTCCGGAAACTTGCTTATCGGGCGCCGCAACTTCCTTGCCGTCCTTCTTGAAGTTCTTTTTACCCTTGCCCTTCTTGAACTTAGTGGTTTTATTCACCATCAACACTTGATGCTCCTTCTTGATTTCTACCTCTGCTGATTTCAAAGATAGCATATACTTCGTGAATGGTCTTTACCATCCCCGCATATTGTAGTTCATCACAAAGCTCTTGTAGCTAGGTGGAAGCGATCGGAGGATTCTGTCAATGACCGCTTCATCCGGGAGATTAACTTCCAGTTGAGTCAAGCGGTTGTGCAACCCGGACATTTTGAGTATGTGTTCACCGACAGAGCCATTTTCCTCCATCTTACTGACTAAAGAATTTATCGGAGACTTCATATCTCTCGACCGGGCATGAGCTTGGAAAACCATTTTCAGCTCTTCGAACATCTCATATGCTCCATGTCTCTCAAAACGCTTTTGGAGTCCCGGCTCTAAGTCGTAAAGCATGCCGCCTTGACCGAACGAGGGAGTAATCATCGCAGCGTGATCGCCAAGCCGCTCATAACGCCTTGTTCTGCGGGGAGAATAGGTGCGTCACCCAGCGGTGCTCTTAGGACATAATCTTTCTTGGCAGCTATGAGGATAATCTCAGGTTCGGACCCAGTCCGTATAGTTGCTACCATCGCCTTTCAGCTTGGTTTTCTCTAGGAACGCGTTGAAGTTGAGGACTACGTTGGCCATTTGATCTACAAGACATATTGTAAATATTTAGACTAAGTTCATGACAATAAAGTTCATTTAATCAAATTTAATGAACTCCCACTTAGATAGACATCCTCTACTAGTCATCTAAGTATTACATGATCCGAGTCAACTAGGCCGTGTCCGATCATCACGTGAGACGGACTAGTCAACATCGGTGAACATCTTCATGTTGATCGTATCTTCTATACGACTCATGCTCGACCTTTCGGTCTTACGTGTTCCGAGGCCATGTCTGCATGCTAGGCTCGTCAAGTCAACCTAAGTGTTTTGCGTGTGTAAATCTGTCTTACACCCGTTGTATGCGAACGTAAGGACCTATCACACCCGATCATCACGTGGTGCTTGAACCATTTAACCTTAGCAACGGTGCACGCTTAGGGTGAACACTTCTTGAAATTATTATGAGGGATCATCTTATTTACTACCGTCGTTCTAAGTAAACAAGATGCATAAAACATAATAAACATCACATGCAATTATATAAAGTAGTGACATGATATGGCCAATATCATATAGCTCCTTTGATCTTCATCTTCGGGGCTCCATGATCATCTTGTCAACGGCATGACACCATGATCTCCATCATCATGATCTCCATCATCGTGTCTTCATGAAGTTGTCACGCCAACGACTACTACTAATTCTATGAATAACTTGTTTAGAAATAAAGTAAAGTAGTTTACATGGCGTTCTTCAATGACACGCAGGTCATACAAAAATAAAGACAACTCCTATGGCTCTCGCCGGTTGTCATACTTCATCGACATGCAAGTCGTGATTCCTATTACAATAGCATGAACATCTCATACATCACATATAGATCATTCATCATTCATCACAACTTCGGCCATATCATATCACAAAGCACTTGCTGCAAAAACAAGTTAGACGTCCTCTAATTGTTGTTGCAAATTTTACGTGGCTGAATTAGGGTTCTAGCAAGAACGTTTTCTTACCTACGCTCAAACCACAACGTGATTTGTCAATCTCTATTTACCCTTCATAAGGACCCTGTTCATCGAATCCGATCCAACTAAAGTAGGAGAGACAGACACCGCCAGACCACCTTATGCAACTAGTGCATGTTAGTCGGTGGAACCGGTCTCACGTAAGCGCACGTGTAAGGTTGGTCCGGCCGCTTCATCCCACAATACCGCTGAATCAAGATTGACTAGTAACGGCAAGAAGAATTGACAACATCTACGCCCACAACAAATTGTGTTCTACTCACAAGAAGAACTACGCATAGACCTAGCTCATGATGCCACCGTTGGGGAACGCGTTGCAGAAAATTAAAATTTTTCCCTACGGTTTCACCAAGATCCATCTATGAGTTCATCTAGCAACGAGTATTCAGATTGGTTAGCATCTACATACCACTTTGTAGATCGCAGCAGGCGTCGGAGTGAACGTGGATGAGGTAGTCGTACTTGCCGCGATCCAATTCACCGATGATCTAGTGCCGAACGGACGGCACCTCCGCTGCTCAACACACGTGCGGTCAGCGTAACGTCTCCTTCTTCTTGATCCAGCAAGGTGAAGGAGAGGTTGAGGAAGATGGCTCCAGCAGCACGCAAGGCGTGGTGATGGTGGAACTTGCAAGATACTCGGCAGGGGCTTCGCCGTGCACTACGGAGGAGGAGGATGTGTTGGAGAGGGAGGGAGGCGCCCAGGGCAAAGGTGCTGCTGCCCCCCTCCCCCCCCCTTTAGATAGGTGCCAAGGAGGGGGGGAGGGCGCAGCCTTGCCCCCTCCTCCAAGGGAGGGGTGCGGCCAAGAGGGGGAGGTGTCCACCCGCCCCACGGCACCCTGAGGTGCCTTCCCTTCATGGACTCTTCCTTTTTCCACCCTAGGCGCATGGGCCCCTTGGGGCTGGTTCCCCTTGGCCCATGTGGGCCTAGGCGCACCACCTAGGGCCCATGTGGCCCCTGGGCTGGTGGCCCCACTTGGTGGACCCGGGACCCCTCCGTGGTCCCGGTACAATACCGATATCACCGAAACTTGTCCCGATGGCGAAACAGCACTTCCTATATATAATTCTTTACCTCCGGACCATTCCGGAACTCCTCGTGACGCCCAGGATCTCATCCGGACTCAACAACATTCGGGTTACTGCACATACATATTCCTACAACCCTAGCGTTATCAACCTTAAGTGTGTAGACCCTACGGGTTCGGGAGACATGCAGACATGACCGAGACGGCTCTCGGGCAATAACCAACAACGGGATCTGGATACCCATGTTGGCTCCCACATGCTCCACGATGATCTCATCGGATGAACCACGATGTCAAGGATTCAATTAATCCCGTATACGATTCCCTTTGTCAATCGGTATTTTACTTGCCCGAGATTCGATCGTTGGTATACCAATACCTCGCTCAATCTCGTTACCGCAAGTCACTTTTCTCGTTACCGTAATGCATGATCCCGTGATCAAACACTTCGATCACATTGAGCTCATTGTGATGATGCATTACCGAGAGGGCCCGGTGATACCTCTCCGTCAAGCGGAGTGACAAATCGATCTCGATCCATGTCAAACCCAATGACACTTTCAGAGATACCCGTAGCATACCTTTATAGTCACCCGATTACGTTGTGACGTTTGGCACACCCAAAGCACTCCTACGGTATCCGGGAGTTACACGATCTCATGGTCTAAGGAAAGGATACTTGACATTGGAAAACTCTAGCAAACGAACTATGCGATCTTATGCTATGTTTAGGATTGGGTCTTGTCCATCACATCATTCTCCTAATGATGTGATCCCGTTATCGATGACATCCAATGTCCATAGTCAGAAACCATGACTATCTCGTCGATCAACGAGCTAGTCAACTAGAGGCTCACTAGGGACATGTTGTTGTCTGTTATTCACACATGTATTACGATTTCCGGTTAACACAATTATAGCACGAATAAAGACAATTATCATGAATAAGGAAATATAATAATAATGCTTTTATTATTGCCTCTAGGGCATATTTCCAACATCCACTTATCATTAAAGCCCTTATATTTGAGGATTTGAAAGATAGCTTCATGCTCAATTGAGTCAAAGGCCTTTTCAAAATCCAATTTGAGGATTACTATAGGTCTCTTTGACTGGTGACATTGGTGCAAGTATTCAAATGTCCAACCCAGACAGTCCTGTATTGTTCTGGTCTTAATGAAACCATATTGGTTCTTATGGATGCACTGCATAATCATTGCTTGGAATCTATTAGCAGCCATTTTGGACAGAAATTTGAGCCCCATACTAGTGAGAGAGATAGGCCTGTAGTCTCCCACTTCCTCAGGTGAAAGTGTTTTGGGCACAAGAGTAATAAAAGAACTGTTAATGTTTTCCAAGATAGCAGTTCCATCATAAAAAGCCTGTGCTAGCTCATAAAATTCCCCAGAAATTAGGTGCCAGCATTTCTTAAAGAACAAGCCATTAAACCCATCAGGACCAGGTGCTTTATCCACAGGCATATGCTTGACCACATTGTCCATTTCCTCCTTTTCAAAAGGCCTAGTGAGCACCTCAAGGCCAGGCACAGGTGAGAGAAGTGAAGACAAATCAAAGCCCATCACAATCCCTCTAGAGGTGCCCATTCTATTCTTAAAGCAACTCCAGATAATTCCAGCCATTTGGGAGTGATTAGAGACTACAGATCCATCAGGTAGTCTTAAACTAGCTATAGAGTTCCTCCTATGTCTCTTAGTGGCCATAGCATGGAAGAATTTGGTGTTTTCTCCCCCCACCTTAAACTATCGAATTGAGCATCTCTTCTTCCAGTATAGAAACTGTAAGTGCAGAAGCTTTTCCAAATGGGTTTTGACAATTCTTCTGAAGTTGTTCTCCTAAATAAAAAGAGGCCTCCACTCCTCCAATTCATCCAAAAGGAAAATGACATGATTGCATTTGCTGATCAATAGCCTCAATTTCGAAACATTCATTTGCCACCTCTTAAGGCACATTCTCAAACATTTAAATTTGTCTGCAATTTTAGCAGTTATGTGTGTTTTCCGAGAGGGCTGCTTCCAAGACGATTCAACACAGTCCATGAAACCCCCAAGTTCAAGCCAATAGTTTTCAAACCTAGAGATCTGATTTTGGAATGGAAGTCTTGATGGAGACTAAACAAGGCACATGATCCGATGCCGTCCTAGCCAAGGGCAGAACTTCAGTCATGGGGTAATCAGAAATCCAATCCACAGAAGTAAAGAACCAGTCCAATTGCTCAAGAAGTGGGTTATCCTGCATATTGGACCATGTGTAGGATTTGCCTTTGATTGGAAGCTCAAGGAGGCCCAGGTGACCAATAATCTCATTGAAAATGAACATGTCATTTATGTCCCCCCACCAGGTAGGTTTCTGTTATCCACAGATCGAAGGAAATTAAAATCACCAAGTAACAACCAGTGCTCATTGATAGGTATAATCAGGTTGTATAACCAACTAACAAAGTTGTCCCTGGCCTCACCATGACATGGGCCATAAACAGCCACAAGAGTCCAAGATTCATTATTCTGCCTGGAAGTAAACTGAACAACCACAGCAAACTGCTGCACTTCAATTATAGTGCCACTAAAAACAAAAGAATTCCAGACAACAATAATTCCTCCAGAAGCTCCAATCGAAGGAGAACAGACAAAAGAGTCAAAACGTTTAGGGCAAAAAGATTTAATTGACCTAGAGTCAAAAGAAGTGCATTTTGTTTCTTGCAGACAGGCTATTGAACAGTGGCTTTCCTCAATTTTCTGCCTAACCGCTCTCTGTCTAACTTCAGAATTCAGGCCTCTTACATTCCAACAAAGAACATTCCAGTTTCTACAAATATTACTCATTATAGCATATGATAAAGAGAAGAAACCACATGGCACATAATACCACATGTCCAAAAGAGCATAGTCTAGAAGTACCCAGCATTAACACACACCAAAGTCCCAGAAGCCGAGAACTGCCTAAAGATAAAGATAAAGCAAAGTTAGGGGCTTGCGAAACCCAACATGCCAAGGACACTCTAATCATCATGTTTAGGCGAAGCAGCAGCAGGTGGATCCACCATAAGTGCATCCACAGAGAGCAGAGCAGCATCAATTTCAAGCTCACGCCCAACTTCTTGGAGTCGAATGACAGGGGTTGCAGGAGGAATTTCTTCAGAAGCAGGCTCTTCATGCATTTGGGCCGTGAAAGGCTTGGCCTTGGGCTTCTTCCTCTTGGGCTGCAGTGCGAGCTCCTGATAAATGGGCTTGAATCCATCACGCTGAGCCGAGCTTCTGGTGTAGCGATGAACTGCGATGTCAACAATTGGAGTTGGCGCCAAAGTCTTCCGCGGCCTGCGAGCTTTAACCGCAGCCGGAGGGGGAACCTGCACATGTTGCACTTCAACAGGATCAGAAAAAAGCGCCCTGGCCACTGGCCTAGCTGGCTCCTCTTCCCTCCAGGTAAGGCGTGGAAGATCTGAATCGCTGAAAGCCAAATCCCAGCTCCTCTTAGACAGAACAACCGGCGACAAAGGTTGGAGCAGAACTGGCCTAGGTACAGAGAAAGCAACAGGAGCTTGCAGAAGGCTCTCAAAAGACCTTCTCCAAATCATATCCGGGGGCAAAGGAGGCCCAAAAGGAATCGCAGGCAGAGCAATCTCCTCCCTGACAGCAGGAGGCTGATAGACAACAATGGCCCAATTGTTAGCTGCATCTTCATTGACCAAACGCAATACAAGTGCTTCAGAAAGATCATCCTCCACCACAATGACGGGTGGATCCTGGTCAGCAGCAGAGCTTGGCTGGGCGGAGAGATCCACCACCATAGATTCTTGATCTTGAACAGGTTCAGGCTCAACATTGTCTTGCCAATTCCCCCAATTGTCTGCAGCCACTTCATTGATCACAGGCTCTGGTGGCAGAGGAGGGACTGCATTCCACCCCAAGGCGGGGTATGCAGGAAGATTAAACGAAGGCAACTCAGGGAAAGGGACGCCCAGAACTGGATGCAGGTTTCCATTGAGAGGCATCCAATCTTCGTCCTGGGGCATCTGCTCAGCAAAGTTCGCGCCCAAAATGTATAGAGGTGCAGTCCAAGAAACCCGAGCACCACCATAAGCCGCATAATCCATGAAAACCACATCACGTGGCACAAGGATGCCCTCTGGGAATGAAGCAAAAACCAAAGAGCGAACCATATACGGGTCCTCACTGATCCAGTGGTGAAACTTGCCAAAAGTATTCACGGCTGCCCTAATACATTCAGTGTTGCGAAGGTCCAACGGAATTCCAAGAAACATAAGAAGACCCTGACGGAAACCCTGAAATCCACGAAAAGTTTCACCCTCTTCGTGCTTCATAAATCGCACAAATCTGTCATTTCCCAGCGGCTGAGGCGGAAGTTGCAGCAAAGAAAATCTGACGGCAGCGTCTCGAAGCTCAAAGAGCCCAACAGAACGGATCCAAGGCTGAGCTGACCGAACAAGAATACCATGCCCATGCAACCACTGCACTACTTCTTCTCTAGCAGCACCAAACTCATCTGGTTGAGGAATAGGCATTACCTCCGCAAGCATGAACTCCTCATGACGGCGCACAATTGGGATATGTGGCGTCACAAAGGTTCGCGGCATACGATCTTCCCCACCATCGACGATGTGGTGACCAGCAGGCACATACAGCAGGGGATCTAAATGGAAGTTGGCCATCGGAGACGGGAGCTCCGCCTCCAAGGACGGCGAGTGGGGAGGTGGGGGAGGGGTTGCAGGCGGCGAGGCTGATGGTGTCTTGGGGCCAGGGCTGATGGAACTGGACGATGGCGTAAATGCGGAAGTGCAAGGGAGGTCCAAGTTTGGTAAAAGATTTGTCAGTGAGATATTCCCGCAGCGCGCCTCGGAAGATGGAGCGTTAACAGGTTTGGCTTGCCAAACGAGCCCCAAGATTCTAGCAAACTTGTTGCAGTCTTTTTTGACGTGACCAGACCGGAGGCAAGAGATACACCAAAGCTTAGATGTACACGTAGAGGCAAAATGGCCCTTCTCAAGGCACTTCTGACACGTAGAAATTTCATCGACCATATCAGAAATTAAATTATCAAAATCTTCCCTGGCTTGTTGAGACGAGGGGATATCCAGGTGCTCCCCAGAGGGAACCGGCGAAGCCCGGCCCACATCAGAGGAATATGAGGGCTGATCAAGTCCCATCGAAGCCACGACAGCAGGCCCAACATGGCACGGCACGTCCTCAATCAAAGGAACAGAAATCCCGCCCGAGATTGGTGGCGTGCGATCAGCATGGGGCCTAAGATCATGCACCGTACCAAACGAAATAGATGGCCTCGCCGACGTCCACCGGAGAGTCGCCGGTAATGTTGGATGAATAATAACCCGCTCATGAGAAGAAAATGAGTATCCCGCCTCTTCATGATCACGAATGCAACTTTCCGTAGCTGGATAACGATAGTCCTGGCAAGCACCATAGTTCTGAAAAACTGCAAATGAAAGCTTCTTGCCAATTGAATGAGCAGATTTGAAAGAAGACTTAGATGGCTTAGAACGCAGGGCTAAAACCCAAGTGCAGCACGTCTCTTTGAGGGACTCACTAGGATCCACTCAGCATCACACTCCAAATTCCAGATCTTGAACTCACAACTCCAATTAGGACCACCGTTACTCCACAGATGAAAGTAGCATTTGAATTGATCGCAAGAAAAAGAACGAAGGCGAAGAATAATCATGGCAACAACCTTGCAAGAGACTTGAAATCCAAATACCTTATCCTTTATCAGAAACACCGTGAGATCAATGGCCGAACCACCAATAGCTGCTTCCAGAGCCACAGCCACCGAATCTTCGTTCAAACGAAAATTGTGGCGTCCAAACGAAACTACCATGGTGAAGATGTATGAGTCCTCCATGGGGTGTACCGAAAAGCCCGTAGATCGGAAAACCTTCTTCGCAAAAGACCTAAGTTAGTTATAATATGCTTAGTTAACTAGGTTTTCTCAATAATGACATGTACTTAGCTTACTTATGTAAAAAACGGCATAATTAGCTTAGTTAGCTCATAAACGATCCATTTTACCTAAGTTAGCTCTAAAATGACCCATTTTCCCTTAGTTAGCTCATAAATGATCCATTTTACCCAAGTTAGCTTTAAAATGACCCATTTTACCTAGATTATCTCCAAAATGATCCATTTTACCTAGATTATCTCCAAAATGATCCATTTTACCTACGTTAGCTCTAAAATGACCCATTTTACCTACGTTAGCTCCAAAATGACCCATTTTAACTACGTTAACTCCAAAATGACCCATTTTACCTACGTTAGCTCCAAAATGACCCGTCTTACCTACGTTAGCTCTAAAATGATGCATTTTACCTAAGTTAGCTCATAAACGATCCATTTCACCTAAGTTACCTCACAAACGATGGCGTGCTTCTTGTTCTAGTCTTCTTCTTCTAGTCACCTTTTCCTAACTTTCTTATTTGCCATTTTGCAGATTTCATTCACTTCTCGGAAGCTAGCTTGCTATGATGGAGTGCTTGTTTTTATTTCATTCTCTTCTAGTATTCTTCTAGCTTGCTACGATGGAACTTGCTATCTTGATGAAACTTAGCATTGTAATATGTATGTGCAACTTCCTAATGGTTGCAACTTATGTGTATGTGCAACTTGCTATGTATGAATGGATGGAACTATATATGTATGTATGATGAAACTTATGTGCTAGATATGTCATATGTTTGCTGTTAAAAAGCCCTGTGAAATATATTTATATATGTCATATATATTTGCTGTGAAAATTGTTGGATTTAAAAAAACAGAAAAAAAGAGCCAATATGCAGGCTCTTTGCCGTCAGCCACCGACGGCAACGGGCTCTTTGCCAACAGTCGCGGATGGAAAATAAGACACGTGGCAGCCAACTGTGCTTCCTGGGAGCTAACCCATTTGGTAAGTATGCTTACAGTGGTAGACGGCAAAGAGTAAACAATTTTGCCTACAGCGGCGGACGGCAAAGGACTGCCGTGTAGTGACGTCTAGCTGACATCATACGGTGGACGACAAAGGCAGGACAAATTTTGCCGTCAGCGGCGGATGACAAAGGCCTGTCGTTAGCCACCTAACGGACTAACAGCACAATTTTTGCCGTCCGCTTTCTTTGCCGTTCGCTGCTGATGGCAAAGGCCCCTTTGCCGTCAGCCACCAAAAGCAGACGACAAAGTAGCTCTTTACCGGACCTTAATTTGCCGGAGCCTGTTGCCGTCCATGGCGGACGGCAAAGACCTTTGCCGTCCGCCATTCATGCCTTTGCCGTCCGCCGTGGCAGCCGGCAAAGTAGCTGATTCCTGTAGTGCATATACTCCCCGGCGAATTCCCGTAACTCTCCGGTACTCCGAAAAATACCCGAATCACTCGGAACCTTTCCAATGTCCGAATATAGTCGTGCAATATATCGATCTTTACATCTCGACCATTTCGAGACTCCTCATCATGTCCCCGATCTCATCCGAGACTCTGAACTACCTTCGGTACATCAAAACACATAAACTCATAATATCGATCGTCATCGAATGTTAAGTGTGCGGACCCTACGGATTCGAGAACTATGTAGACATGACCGAGACTCATCTCCGGTCAATAACCAATAGCAGAACTTGGATGCTCATATTGGTTCCTACATATTGTACGAATATCTTTATCGGTCAAACCGCATAACAACATACGTTGTTCTCTTTGTCATCGGTATGTTACTTGCCCGAGATTCGATCGTCGGTATCTCAATACTTAGTTCAATCTCGTTACCGGCAAGTCTCTTTACTCGTTCCGTAATGCATCATCCCGCAACTAACTCATTAGTTACATTGCTTGCAAAGCTTATAGTGATGTGCATTACCGAGAGGGCCCAGATATACATCTCTGACAATAGGAGTGACAAAGCCTAATGTTGATCTATGCCAACTCAACAAGTACCATCGGTGTAAGTGCATCTAGTGCCCCTTAGTGATTTTGGTGAATTGAAGACTTATAGGTTAAGTAACTAATGCGTTTGTGAGTGTACACAGGCCTATAAGTCTATGAGGAGTTTGATATTTACAGAGAAAGTCGACCCCTAAAAATGAATTTCTTCAATCAAGGATTTGATATTACGAAGACTTTTGAAGACTTTGAAAGTGAAGAAATTGGTGTGATCCTCAAGACTTGGTATTCGCTGAGGAATATGAAGCGTGAAGACTTTTGTTTTCGTAGTTTCATTTTCTCTTTCTTGAGTCATAGGAAACACCGTACTGTTAAAGGGGGTCGAGGAAATACTAAGGAAAAATTTCCATTTGATGCTCAACTCAAAATCCTCACCTACCAATCCCTTCGAGTGAAGCCTTTGGAAATCTCATACAGTTCAGTCAATTTCTTCAAAGGATGTAGACGAAGCTCTTACAGTCACCGAGGAATTTGTTCTCGACCGAGGAGTTAGGATTTCGCCAAAGGCGAATTGCCTACACCGTGAGGAACATGATAGCCTCAAGAATTTGATATTCCAAATTCCGACCGTTCTGTCTTCTTGGCGCTTGTCCCCAAAATATCTCCACCTAACGGTCATATCGGTGAAGGGCATTTATGTCTTATCATGTAGGGCTGCTCCCTAGGCTATAAATAGCCGCCCCTACAACCACTAGTTGGTTGGCTGCTCCGAGAGAACTTGACACTTGTCATTTGAGAGCAACCCATCCTCCGAGGACTTTGAGCGAAAATCATCAAGTGAGGAAAAACCCAAAGTGAGGAAAACCCAAAACCAAACCCCAACAAACCCAAAGTGATTGAGCATCATCAAGAAATTGATCCCGCGTGGATCCGACGCTTTTACCTTTGAAGACTGTGCTTCTTCCAGACGGTTAGGCGTCACGGTCTAGAGCATCCAAGAGGAATTGTGGATTGCCGGGTGACCAAGTATGTGAAGGTTTGGAAGTCGCTCAAGACTTACCACGAGTGATTGGACGAGGTCTGTGTGACCTTAGTTCAAGGAGAATACGGTGAGGACTTGGTGTCTGAGCTGCGTGCTTTCGGATCGGGTGTCCGGACTGTGTGTCCTCGAGTTTAAATACTCACCGCCCAACCAGACGCATAACCGAGACAGCAGTTGGAACTGGTCTACCAAATCATTGTCTTCACCAACCTAACTTGTTCTATTTCCTCAACCCTTTCATTTCCTCATAACTGTGTTGAGTGTTTGTCTTATCTGTGTTTGAAGACTTTGACTGAAGACTTTCTCAATTTCCTCAGTTCAATTTCTTCAGTCTGTTTGTCTTCATCTTGTGCTATCCTATGATTACGCTTTCTGTACTCTGTGATTGTCTTCATTTCGTCATGATGACTATGCTTGTAATCTGTTATGCTTACTTCTGAGTACTTATTCCGCTGCATGTATTTCTTCGCTAAGGAATTTCCTCACCAAAGCAAATTCCTCGGTGAAGAATTTGTAAAATTTTCTAAAAATCGCCTATTCACCCCCTCTAGTCGATATAACGCACTTTCAATTGGTATCGGAGCGAGGTACTCCCTTGTTACGTGTGATTTTGGTTTAACCACCGGAGTTTAGTTATGTCGACCGCAGTATGATCAAGGTCTCAGCAGGGTGTCCTATCTTCGATGGGACGGACTACCTCTTGGAAGAACAAAATGCGAATGCATCTTGAAGCAATTGACAACGATCTACGGTATGTTGTGACAAAAGGTGTTTCCTCACCACACTTTCTCCGAATGATCTTGATGTGAAGAGATTCAAGCAACTCGATTCTCAAGCGAAGAATATCATATGTGGCCATCTCGAGCAAAGGTCAATATGGAAGAGTGAGTGCTTTGGAATCGCCAAACTCGTCTGGGACAGGCTGTCCAAAGTAAATGAAGGTGTTTCAACTCAGCGTGACTCTCGAGTTGATGTTCTTGGAATCTCTTCAACCGCTTCAAAAGACTCGACAACGAAAATGTTCAACAAACCTTCGATCGCCTCTCGACATCTCAAATGAGCTTCAAGCACTTTGGGTGCCACCGACATCACCGACCATGAGGTGGTGAAGAAATTGCTAAGATCGCTTGATTCCTCATTTGACACTCTGGCACTGATGATACAAGAACGAGCTGACTACAAGTCTCTTGATCCTGCTGATATCCTCGAAAGGCTAAATACTCATGAGTTCCAGCTTGCTGAAAAGAGAGATCTCTATGGTTCTGGCTATGGAAGAACACGTGCCCTGAAGGCCAAGGCTGAATCTGAATCTGAGAGTGAAGAATCTGGTAGTAGCCTTGGAGATCCTGAAGAATTTGGCCAGGAGCTAGCACTGCTCGTGAAGAAATTCCAAAAATTCTCAAGACGTGGGCGCTTTGGAAAATCCTCAAGAAACAGTGATTCCTCATCTAGTGACTATAAGCGAAGACTTTGCCACAAATGCAAGAAACCTGGTCACTATATCCAAGATTGTCCTCGATTGGGAAAAGGAATTAAGAAAGAAGAAACACAAGGATTACAGTTCTGATGACGTGAAGAAGAAGAAGAAATCATCAAAATCTTCATCATCAAAATCTTCATCATCAAAATCCTCAAAACCTTCTTCTCACAAGAAGAGCAGCTCCAAAAGGGCTCGGGCATTCATTGGCAAGGAAATGGACTCGAAGCTGAATCGATGAAAATGAGGAAGAGGAGGAGTCAGAAGAATCCGAATCTGGTGTGGCGAGTCTAGCTCTTGCTCGCTTATGTTAGCAAGTCCATCTTCAACGCCAAGAAACCGACTACCGACAAACCCGATGAGGAAAATGATGACTACGCTCCCACCTATTGCTTCATGGCAAAAGGTGCCAAGGTACTCAATTTCACCTCCTCACGAATCTAGTGAAAATGAATCTGATGAGGATCTTAAGCCCAGCTACTCTAATCTTGCTAAGATTGCTATACAACAACAAAGGGCTTTTGAAAAAGTTCAAAACATGCTAGATAAGAGTGATGATATGTTAGGTGAAGAAATGGATCGCACTCAAGCCCTGATCGAAAATCTTGAGAAAGTTCAGGTCTAGATTTGACAGCCTTCAAGGTCATCATAACACTCTCTTATCGATCATGAGAAACTTTCTTATGAATTTCTTCAAAGAAAGCAAGATCTTGAGAAGCTAAGAGCGAAGTTATGAAGATCTTCGAAGGAGCGCGATTCATTACTTGCTCAACAAATCAGCGCTTCTCAAGAAGAATTTGTTCCTCCATGCTTAAAATGCATTGAACGTGAATCGCTAATTCTTCACTGAATGTTCAAATGCTTCAACTGTTACAAATTCTTCACCTGCCTCTACTATCACTAATTCCTCATCCGAGGACATTGCTAGTATCACCGACGATGCAGATCGAAGGAATTGTACATGACAGGCATGTACAAAAAGCCTCAAAGGGCATCGACTCTTTGTGATGTGCTTAAAAGCGAGATCCTCAACAGGAACCCTAGGAAAGAGGGTATTGCCTTTGAGAGGAAACTCAATGTCGATGGAACGTCTTTGGAAGCCCGAAAGCAGTATCCCAAAACCTCATGGGTTGCTGCAAAGGGACCTCCAGTTGATCCATCTACCTTATCTGGTTTTACATGTGAATTTCCTCATTCTGATGATGAGTCATTTGACTCAAACTATAAACTGTTCAAAAATCAGAATGGTGAAGTATTTGCTAGATATGTTGGCACTAATCGCAGAACGGTCCCCTATGAAGAAAATCTGGGTTCCCAAGAAGTGCCTTGAAAGTCTTCGTGTGAATGTCCTCATGACACCACCGGTGAAGAAAAGGAACCCCAGATCAAATTCTTCATATGGACAAAATTCTTCATATGGATCCAAGTCCTCATACGGACCAAATTCCTCACGTGGATCAAATTCCTCAAAAGGATCAAAGTCCTCATATGATTATCATCGTGCTAATAACTCTGTTTCGCAGGGTAGAGCTAAGGGCTATGAATATGTGCATTATTCTTCAAACCAATATGTTCATAAGTCCTCGAAGAATTTCTCTCGCTTATTCATATGCTTACCCTAACCCCTCTTATGTGAAACGAAATGGTTTGGCCTCTATGCCACCATTCTCATATGGTGCTCGCAGAATGATGAACTCTTTGCCACCCCTTCAGATGTGGGTGGTGAAGAAAAATAACTAATCTCTTCTGAGGGTCAGGTCTCCGGGCGTGCCTCAACGTCAAGAATTTCTTTGGGACACGACAAAAGTGCTCGAAAGGACGCAGGCTAATCACGATGAAATGAACTTTCATTTCACACGTCCTCATACTACTTATCTCGAATCTTGTTGATGAAATTCATACGATGAAATTGATATCATATTCTTCACTGATGAAGTATATGAGATCGTAAGTTGTACTAATTCATCTGCAGGATGATCAACCCAAAGCCACTGAGTGGGTTCTCGATAGTGGATGTACAAATCACATGACAGGTGACAAAAATCTATTGATGGATGCTCCCTTAACACCGTCACATCTGAAGCATATCATCTTTGCTGACAAAGGCAAAAGTCAGGTATTGGGTCTTGGTAAGGTTGCTATCTCCAAGGACATGCACATGGACAAAGTCATGCTTGTTGAGTCCTTAGGATATAACCTCATGTCAGTCTCAAAGCGATGTGATCTTGATATGGTTGTTATCTTTGGCAAGTATCGTTGTGATGTGATTATGGAAGTGACAAATCCAAAGTCTTGAAGGCTTTAGGAGAGGAGACTTGTATATTGTTGATTTTTCCACGGGACCACAACCAGCCGTGTGTCTACTTGCAAAAGCTTCGTGGCTGGCTATGGCATCGACGACTTGGTCACGCAGAGCATGAGGAATTTGCACAAGCTTGCGAAGAAGAAGCATGTAATTGGCATTGAGAATGTCAAATTCCTCAAGGATCACTTATGCGAACTGTGAAGCTGGAAAAATGACCAAGGCCAAGCATCCAGTGAAGACTATCATGACCACTACTCGCCTTGAATTGCTTCACATGGACCTCTTTGGTCCCAATCATTACTCAGCCGTCACTAATGATGCATCCCTTTATGGCTTTGTTATTGTTGATGATTACTCTCGTTACACTTGGGTACACATTGTTACTTACAAAAATCAAGTGCAGGAAATCTTCAAACGATTTTCCTCGAGGGCTTCAACCAACCTTGGTGTGAAGATCAAGCACATCAGGAGTGACAATGGAACTGAGTTCAAGAACTCCGGTCTTGATGACTATCTCGATGAACTTGGTATTACTCATGAGTTATCTGCTCCTTATACTCCTCAGCAAAATGGCGTCGTGGAGCGCAAGAACAGAACTCTTGTTGAGATGGCTCGCACTATGCTTGATGAATACAAAACGCCTAGTCGCTTCGGATTGAAGCAATTGACACGGCGTGCCACATCATCAACAAGAGTATATCTTCACAAATTCTTCAAAAAGACTGCCTATGAACTCCTCAACGACAAGAAACCCAATGTAAGTTATTTCAAAGTCTTGATTGCTAAATGCTGGATTAGAGATCCTCACCACACCTCTAAATTTGCACCGAAAGCACATGAAGGTTTTATGCTTGGTTACGGAAAGGACTAGACACCTACAAAGTCTTCAACATCGTTCTTCACAAGGTTGTTGAAATCTGTAGATGTGCGGTTCGATGAAACTAATGGCTCGCAAAGAGAGCACCTACCTTCCGTGTTAGACGAACCAGCACCGAGGATTCTATCAGATTCAAGGCAATCGAGGATGTCATTCCTCTTGAAGAAACTGCTGAAGAATTCATTCCTGTCTGTGAAGAACGTCGAGCTGATGCACTTGAAGATAATGCTGAAGAAAATGGTGTTGAGGAAAATGGTCAAATTCCTCGAAGACAACCAGCTCATCCTCGCGTTGCAAAAGAAGTGCAAGTTGATAAGATCATCGATGACATTGAAGCGCCAGGTCCTCTCACTCGCTCAAAAGCTTCACATTTATCTAACTTTTGTGGGCACTATGCTTTTGTCTCTATCACAGAGCCCACTAAGGTAGATGAAGCATTTACGAGCCGGAGTGGATTCAGGCCATGCAAGAGGAATTACATCGATTCGAGCTCAACAACGTCACGGGAACTGGTCAAACGTCGAGATCCTCGCAAGCATAATATCATTGGCACAAAGTGGATCTATCGCAACAAGCAAGACGAAAATGGTCTTGTGGTGAGGAATAAGGCACGACTAGTAGCTCAAGGCTACACGCAGTTGAAGGAATTGATTTCGATGAAACTTTTGCACGGTTGCTAGACTTGAGTCTATTCGCATATTACTCGCCTATGCTAACCATCACAATATCACTTTATATCAAATGGATGTGAAAAGTGCATTCCTCAATGGTAAGCTTGAGGAAGAAGTATATGTTGCTCAACCACCAGGTTTTGAAGATCCAAAGAATCCTGACAAAGTCTTCAGACTAAATAAGGCTCTCTATGGCCTCAAGCAAGCCCCTCGAGCGTGGTATGATACTTTGAAGGAATTCTTCGTGAAGAATGGCTTCACACCCGGTTCACTCGATCCTACTCTCTTTACTAAATCTTATGATGGTGAACTTTTCGTGTGCCAAATATATGTTGATGATATTATCTTTGGCTGTACTAACCAACGTTATAGTGATGAATTTGCCTATATGATGAGTGAAGAATATCAAATGTCTATGATGGGAGAGTTGAAATTCTTCTTAGGTCTTCAAATTCGTCAACAACACAATGGCATATTCATATCTCGTGAGAAATACCTCAAAGATGTCCTCAAGAAATTCGGCATGCAAGATTGCAAAGGTGTCAAAATTCCTATGCCCACAAATGGCCATCTATGCAATCGATGAAAATGGTATTGACTTGATCACAAGGTATACCGCTCCATGATTGGTTCTTTATTGTATTTATGTGCATCTAGGCCAGATATAATGCTTAGTGTTTGCATGTGTGCCCGATTTCAAGCTACACGAAGGAATCACACCATAAGGCTGTGAAGCATATTCTTCGATATCTAGCTCACACACCAACACTAGGATTATGGTACCCCAAGGGCTCTACTTTTGATCTCATTGGATATTACGACTCGACTATCTTTGGTGATCGTGTGGACCGCAAGTCAACATCTGGTACTTGTCATTTCCTCGGACGATCTTTGGTGCATTGGTCCTCGAAGAAAGCGAACTGCGTATCACTATCCATCATGCGGAAGCTGAATACATTGCTGCTGGCTCGTGTTGTGCTCAATTATTATGGATGAAGCAAACCCTCAAGGACTATGGCATCAACGTGAAGAATGTGCCTCTCATCGTGACAATGAGAGTGCCATCAAGATTGCTCACAACCCAGTTCAGCATTCAAGACAAAGCACATTCAAATTCGTCATCATTTTCTTCGTGATCATGTGTTGAAGGCGACATCTCCATCGAAAGCACGTGAAGACTCAAGAACAGCTAGCTGATATCTTCACTAAGCCCTTGGATGAGAAGAGATTTAGCAAGTTGCGTGTGAGCTAAATATCTTAGATTCTTGAATGTTCTTTGAAAAGGACACACATCCTAACACTTATGCAAAATTGATGACTTAGATGTGCAACACATGAAGAAACGTTTTTCTTCAATCAATGAAGAATAACACTCTAAATGTGAAGAAATTAATGAAGAATTTGATTCTCAGAACCCTACGACAATTGTACGCGGTGTCTGAAATCATCATTCTTATACGGTGGGTCACGCCACCACCAAAAGTTGAAAATCTTCAATTTGAGTTTTTCCTCAAATTTTGAAATTCTTCAGTTTTTTTAAATTCTTCAACTTTACAAAATCTTCACTATTTCCGTCGTCTTTCTTCATTGGCTATATGGATTTATGTCCTCTACAGCATTCACTTATGGCTATTTCTTCAAGTCGTTTTTTCTGCTAAGTGAATGTGATCGGACCCTTCCCCTCTATGCTATACTCAACCCAATCCATTCACAAATTCTTCATGTGCGTTCTACTTTGAAACTCGTTCAAAATCTTCACTGTGTCCTTGACAGCTGAAGAAATTGCGAACGGAACTTTAAAACGAATCTTTTCAAACCTTCACTTTTACCGCTCAAACCGTTCCGCATCCCACGATCGCACCACGATCTCCACTACACAAGACGTGTGTGACACATGTCGTGAGAAGGGAAGCGGTCAGGCACGCTCGTCCTAAATCTTGGACGATCCGCTTTTCACCGTGGCTATAAATACCCCTCTCTCCCTTCCTCACTCTTTTACTTCGCCGACTCCTCTCTCCGCCGAGCTCCTCGAAACCCTAAGCGCCGCCGCTATTCCATCGTCGCGGTGAGGAAAAGCTTCACTGCCTTGACCTCTTCGCCGACGCATCGCTACCGACCGTGGAATTTCTTCACTCCGCCGTCGCCGTAGCTGATTTCCTCTGCCAAGTTAGGGCGGAGAAGATCTGAGCAGACGAACTTCTAAACTGTTCATCTCAGTTCGTCGTGTTCTTCACTTGAGTAAATTAAAAGTTACTTTTATTTACTCGCTTTGATTCTCAAATTTTCTTCAAAATCTTCAAAGGTGTTTATTTCAAATTCTTCACACATATGAACATCTCAAATCTCTTGACTCATTTCTCTAAGCAATGATTTTCTTCAAGATTCCTCAATTGTGTGGATCTTCGATCTATACAACTCTGGAACCTAAGATAAAGAACGCTTATTGAAATTCTTCAAGGCTCATCTGGTCAAAATCCTCAAACTTGTTCCTTTTGAAAAACCTTACGAGAACGCATATGACCTCTCCAAATTCCTCGCACCTATACTGCATTCACAGGTACAAATGTCCGCTGCTGAATCCCTAGGTTCTCATCAACTTAACTCATTTGCAGCGTTCCTCGAAGAAAAACTGCACACTTCTTGAGAGAACTCATTTGTTCAATTTCCTCAATCAAGAAAATGGCGGATGGTAAGAAGCCGCAGAAGGGAGGAAAGAAACCAGAGGTTATGACAGCGTTTGAAATCCACGAGGATATATATGCTGACTCTTGCACTCCGGATGAAGAAAGTAAAAACCAACGCATAAGGTGCGTATTCGGAAGATTGAACGGAGATGGGCACGGGAATGGAGGAATATAGATATGTAACTCCTAAGTACATGAAGAAATTCGCTTTAAATCCTCCATGCCCAAGAGCTCCTTTGGCACCTGGCCAAATAGCTGATCCCACTAGCGTCAAACGCTGTGAAGACTTTCCTAAGGAATGGGCTAAACGCCAAGCTAAATTGGCAAAGCAAGCAAAGGAAGCGGTGAAGAAATTCAATGAGGATTACGGCCACTCATCGCCACGAAGGTCTCGGTCAAACCGAGGAAATCAATGCAAAAGAAGCCTGCTCATAAGCCAAGTGCTTCATCATCTGCGCCCTCACGGCCAAGTTCCTCAATGAGCACCTTCCGAGCAAATTCCTCAAGCTGCTGCTGCCCACCAAAGTCCTCATCTGCTCCGTCAAAACCTTCGGTTCTCGTGCACCTAGCTACATGTCAACGGACTGCTGGATTTTCAATTGCCTCGGGCATCTCGGCAAGTTCCTCGGCTGCTCCCATTTCTTCAAGCTGGTCCGACTCATTTGAAGACCAAAGCAACAATGGTCGAGGTCCTCGGCCTAGCCCGACGAAGAAAATGGTTGCATTCCATGTGCCATCGAGGATGAGGCATCCGATGAAGAACTCGCAGAAATCATCGAGACCGACAAGCAAGGGCCGCTAGAGCCAAAGGTACATCTGCCCATCGCTATTGGACCGAAGATAGTCCTCGACTTTATTGATCTCTCGCACGATGATCCCAATACCCTCTGCTCGATCTTCACTTGACACCTGGTCAAAGTCATATGTTGAGTCACTTCATAGCTGAAGAAAAATGGAAGTATGAAAAGGCGAGGGAAATCAAAAAGGCTCAATACAGGAAGGAGAAGTTCTTGAAGAAAAACATTGTCAAGATGACACCTGAGGAGCTTCTCCGAGTCGGTGAAATCCAAAACCTCGGCAAAAACTTCGATTCTTTCAATGCTGATTGGCAAGGAGCCATGACAGATTAAATCAATCTGACGAAGAATCTCACAAGTATTGCTGCACTGCAACGTGAAAATCCTCGGTGAAGCATCCGCTCAGCCTAATGAAGAAAATGCCAACCTTGAAGCTCAACTTCTTGAAGAAAATGCTGATTCCAGGGCTGATGAAGAAATTACAGCCGCTGAAGAATTTGCCAGGGCACCCACTAGTGGTGCGCCTGAAGAAATTGGTCTAGACAGGGGAACTGCATCAGTTGCTCCTGAAGAAACTGCACCAAATTCCTCAGCTCCTCCTGCACCAACTCCAACTCCAATTCTTCCATCTGCTTTTGAAGTGAAGAAAACCAAGGCTGCAGAACGAGCTCTTTGTGAAGAAAAGAAAAGCATCACCGCGTCGATTCTTCTACCGTGAAGAAAATGAAGCCAATGACCAGCTCTGTTGAAAACCCGATTGATGCTATTCCAATTTCCTCCATACCTTCAAAGGAAGTGGTTCCTTTTGGAGAAGAATATGAAGTGCCAACCGGATCCGATGAAGAACATCAATCTCCTGCTCATGCGAGAAAATGGATGAAGAAATTGAAGTGGATGCCATCCCTTCAACCCCGATTATTCCCTCATCGGACTATGAAATTCCTCAGTTGGTCTTGAGGAAATTGAAGATGAAGATGTGGATATCGGATGCACCACACCGTGTTCAATGATGATTTTGGGAAAATCAGCATCCCAATACTCCTCTCTTCACTCCACTCCAACAAGTTCCTCACTCCCCTGCACAAACTGTCCAAATAGACTCGAGAAAAATCAACCAACTGGTTACATGCATGAAGAAATTCCAGCCACTAGTGCTGATGAAACTGCTTCTTCGCTATTCCTCGCATCGCACAAGTTGAGGAGCAAGTAATTCCTCGGGCTGAAGAAACTGAACTTGTGATTCCTGAGGTGGTGATGCAAATCACTGACACCCCTATGCCCAAGCAGAAGAATCCGTTCTCGACCAAGCAAAAGTTCAAGGCTGAAGATTTCTTTGCCGAGCACGTGTTCTTCACTGAATATAATCCTTATGATTCTGCTCGAATTAGGAAGAGGCGCTCGGACTGCCGGTCAAGCCAACTTCTATTCCTCGGTGCTTTTCAACAAAGATAAAATCTTCGATCATGCTCATATTCCTCATGTGGATATGGAGACCTTTGCCAGCTTTGAGCCGGTCCTCATGTTCTTCACGACGCAGGTCTTCTAAGCTTCAGACCGATATTTGTGACTGGAACGAAGAGCTAATTCTTGATTCTATGCAACCCTGCATATCACCGGAGATCTTGAAGATATCAATTCATGGGTCTTAGATTGGATGACCGAAAACACTCACTACAAGGCTCCTGCAATTGAATTGCTTCGTGCCCTTCCTCTCAGTCCTCCGATTGATGGTGCACGTCGGATCTATGAAGAAAAGGAACTTTCAAATCATTATATGCAAGTACTGATGAAGCCATTGAAGCCAAGGCAGGCACCAAGAACCAAATTCCTCGTCAAGGAATTATTATATGTGCCTCGGACCGTCTATCGAATTTTGACGAAGACTTTGAGTCCTATCAAAGGCCACGACTCGAACGATGAAGAAGTCGTTGGCATCATGAAGAATATGCTTTTCAACATCATCCATGGCGTTCCCGTCAATTTCCATGATTTCTTCATGAGGACTCTGGCGAATATTGCCATGTCACCTTTTGAGCTGAAGCCTTATGCGCCTTGGATTATGAGATTCATCAGGACAAGGTCTTCACTGAATTACAAAGCTGATACTTTGAACCACTGCAGCTACACGCCCCGATTGAAGTCCTCAAGCGACCAATTGCCTCGGTGATGAAAAGGGCAAGGCTACTGCTGTGATAGATGAAGGTATTCGTCCATTGGATGGACAGTTTAGCAGCGACATCTTACTCCACCAATGATGACTCGCCACACATGACTCAAAGACAAATACCTCGGTAAAGCAAAATCCTCAAGGAATCGCACCTGTGGTGATGATCGATCGTGAATTACTCCTCGGTCTTCATCGGAAGGTTGATCGCAATCATAAGTGGGTCAAACGTCGGTTTGGCACTCTTCTTTACAACATGACCTCCACTCACAATGCAAAGTGAAGAAAAACCACTACTATCTTCATGAAACCTTCAAGCGCTCTGGGCTGTTACATCACATGTCTACAATGAAGAAGAACTGAAATCAATGGGACTCAAGGAAGAATTTGACTGGTCTGCACCTCCTCCGAAGAAATTCAAGAAGGTTAAAGTTCCTTCCTTGGTGGCCAGCTCCTATTCTTCATCTCGCGACACTGATGAAAATGAAGATTTGGAAGACACTGCTGCTGGTCCTACCTCGACGAACAACCCCGACAATGCTGGCGCTCCGTCTTCAACTTGATGTTCCTCAAGAGCGTTAGTCCTCAGTTTCGATCCTTTTGGTCATTCGATGACAAAGGGGGAGAAATTTGAGTTAGTCTTCAAGCGGGTCTCGTTTTTGTCTATATACAATATTTTATTAAGTTACAACTCTCGTTCTTCTGAAACCTTTTATTGGATCGAGTTGTAATCTTAAACCCGATGGTGCTTTGATACTTTTGATGCATTATGATTTTACACTATGCTTCATAGCAAATCTTCTTGTGCTCGATTCTTGTGGTATTGATATGCTTTGATCCTTGTTATGCTCGATCCTCATGAGCTCGATGAAGAGTTTCAAATTCCTCATACGCATTGGACTCGATACTCTTTATGCATTATTTTGCATGCTCTGCATATCATCAAGCACCATATTTCATCATGCATTTCAAATTCCTCATATTTATGTCAAATGCTTGTATGAATTACAAGATATAGGGGGAGATCTCCATGATTCAATTCTTCAAGTGTGCATTGCCTCAAAAGCAATTTCCTCACTATGCACATTTTCAGGGGGAGTTCTTCTATATCTTGCAATCAAAATCCTCATTATCAGTATTTACACTTCATATATTTATCCCCGTTGAAAACTTAACCTATATTGTCATCAATCACCAAAAAGGGGGAGATTGTAAGTGCATCTAGTGCCCCTTAGTGATTTTGGTGAATTGAAGACTTATAGGTTAAGTAACTAATGCGTTTGTGAGTGTACACAGGCCTATAAGTCTATGAGGAGTTTGATATTTACAGAGAAAGTCGACCCCTAAAAATGAATTTCTTCAACTGAAGGATTTGATATTCTGAAGACTTTTTGAAGACTTTGAAAGTGAAGAAATTGGTGTGATCCTGAAGACTTGGTATTCGCTTGAGGAATATGAAGCGTGAAGACTTTTGTTTTCGTAGTTTCATTTTCTCTTTCTTGAGTCATAGGAAACACCGTACTGTTAAAGGGGGTCGAGGAAATACTAAGGAAAAATTTCCATTTGATGCTCAACTCAAAATCCTCACCTACCAATCCCTTCGAGTGAAGCCTTTGGAAATCTCATACAGTTCAGTCAATTTCTTCAAAGGATGTAGACGAAGCTCTTCCAGTCACCGAGGAATTTGTTCTCGACCGAGGAGTTAGGATTTCGCCAAAGGCGTAATTGCCTACACCGTGAGGAACATGATAGCCTCAAGAATTTGATATTCCAAATTCCGACCGTTCTTTGTCTTCTTGCCTGTCCCAAAATATCTCCACCTAACGGTCATATCGGTGAAGGGCATTTATGTCTTATCATGTAGGGCTGCTCCCTAGGCTATAAATAGCCGCCCCTACAACCACTAGTTGGTTGGCTGCTCGAGAGAACTTGACACTTGTCATTTGAGAGCAACCCATCCTCTCGAGGACTTTGAGCGAAAATCATCAAGTGAGGAAAAACCCAAAGTGAGGAAAAACCCAAAAACCAAACCCCAACAAACCCAAAGTGATTGAGCATCATGAAGAAATTGATCCAGCGTGGATCCGACGCTTTTACCTTTGAAGACTGTGCTTCTTCCAGACGGTTAGGCGTCACGGTCTAGAGCATCCAAGAGGAATTGTGGATTGCCGGGTGACCAAGTATGTGAAGGTTTGGAAGTCGCTCAAGACTTACCACGAGTGATTGGACGAGGTCTGTGACCTTAGTTCAAGGAGAATACGGTGAGGACTTGGTGTCCTGAGCTGCGTGCTCAGTGACTGGGTGTCCGGGACTGTGTGTCCTCGAGTTTAAATACTCAGCCGCTCCAACCAGACGTACAACTGAGACAGCAGTTGGAACCGGTCTACCAAATCATTGTCTTCACCAACCTAACTGGTTCTATTTCCTCAACTCTTTCATTTCCTCATTACTGTGTTGAGTGTTTGTTCATATATGTGTTTGAAGACTTTGTTGAAGACTTTCTCAATTTCCTCAGTTCAATTTCTTGATCTGTTTGTCTTCATCTTGTGCTATCCTATGATTACGCTTTTCAGACTCTGTGATTGTCTTCATTTCGTCATGATGACTATGCTTGTAATCTGTTATGCTTACTTCTGAGTACTTATTCCGCTGCATGTATTTCTTCGCTAAGGAATTTCCTCACCAGCAAATTCCTCAGTGAAGAATTTGTAAAATTTTCTAAAAATCGCCTATTCACCCCCCCTCTAGTCGATATAACGCACTTTCAATCGGAGACACCTGTAGAGCACCTTTATAATCACCAAGTTACGTTGTGACGTTTGGTAGCACACAAAGTGTTCTTCCGGTATTCGGGAGTTGCATAATCTCATAGTCATAGAAACATGTATAAGTCATGAAGAAAGCAATAGCAATAAACTAAAACGATCAAGTGCTAAGCTAACGGAATGGGTCAAGTCAATCACATCATTCTCATAATGATGTGATCCTGTTTATCAAATGACAACTCATGTCTATGGTTAGGAAACTTAACCATCTTTGATCAACGAGCTAGTCAAGTAGAGGCATACTAGTGATACTGCTTGTCTATGTATTCACACATGTATTATGTTTCCGTTAATACAATTCTAGCATGAATAATAAACATTTATCATAAAATAAGGAAATAAATAATAACTTTATTATTGCCTCTAGGGCATATTTCCTTCAGTCTCCCACTTGCACTAGAGTCAATAATCTAGTTCACCAATGGAGGTCTTGGGCATGGAGGATTGAGAGCGATTTTTTTCATATACTTGGGGGTAACATATCTGTACTCCCTCCATTCTCGTGCCCATCTCCTCTCTATCCTTTGGATGCACACCTTGCGTTGATTTTTATCCTCCTTGCCAAACTTGGCTTCATCAGGAGTGCAATAATCCTTATATATGTCATCAGGGATCTCGAAAGCAGTATTGACCTCATGCCTCTTTCCTCCATTCCGTGGCTTCTTACCGTCAGCCATTTTCTTCAGTTGAGGAATATGAACAACAGAATTCTCTGAAGATGTGTGCAACTTTTCTTCGAGGAACGCTGCAAATGAGTTAACTTGATGAGAACCTAGTGATTCAGCAGCGGACATGAGTACCTGTGAACAAAGTATAGTTGCGAGGAATTTGGAGAGGTCATATGCGTTCTCAGAAGGTTTTGCAAAACTAACAAGTTTGACAAATTTGACCAATGAGTCTTGAAGAATTTCACTAAGCGTTCTTTGACTTAGCTTCCAGAGTTGTACAGATTAAAAAATACACACAACTGAGGAATCTTGACGAAAAATGTTGCTTAGGGAAACAGATCAAGAACAGATGTTATGAGAGGTGTTCAGTGTGTGAAGTTTTGAAGAATAAACTTGTTTGAAGATTTTGTAGAAAACATTCAAATCAACGAGGGCAGTAAAAGTAACTTTTAGTTACCCTGGTCGAAGAACACGACGAACTGGGAAGTGCAGATGTGAATCACGTCGGTTCAGATCTTCCATGCACTAACTCGGCAGAGGAAGACAACTACGATGGCGGCAGAATGAAGAAATCCGCAGCCAGCGCGAGTACGACGGCGACGAGGTCGAGGTAGTGAAGCTCTTCCTCATCGGTGACGATGAAGTAGCGGCGGCGCTAGGTTTTGGGAAGCTCGAGCGGGAGTGAGGTCGAGCGGAGTAAAAACGAAATGAGGAAGGGGAGGGGTATATATAGTCGGAGTGAAAAACTGTTCGCCCGAGGAAATTGGATGAACGTGCCCCTGACCCTTCTTATTCGCTTGACATGTGTCACCCACGTACTGAGAGGTGGCGATCTTGTGAGATCATGGGTGAATAGATAAGTATTGTCGTGGAATGTGGAACGGTTTAGGCGGCAACAGCCGAAAATTCATATTAGAATATTTTAAAGTTTCGTTCGCAATTTCTTCAGCTGACAAGGACACAGTGAAGATTTTGAAAATGTTTCAAATAGAACACACATGAAGGAATTGTGAATAGATTGGGTTGAGTTTAGCATAGAGGGGGAAGGGTCCGATCACATTCACTTAGTAGAAAAGGCAACATGAAGAAATAGCAATAAGTGAATGCTGTAGAGGACATAAACTCATATATATATATATAGCCAATGAATAAAAACGACGGAAACAGTGAAGACAATGCAAAGATGAAGAAATTGAACAATTGAGGAATTTCAAGAACTGAGGAAAAACTCAAATTGAAGATTTTCAACTTTTGGTGGTGGCGTGACCCATCGTATAAGAATGATGATTTCAGACACCGCGTACAAATGTCGTAGGGCTCTGAGAATCAAGTTCTTCGTTAGTTTCTTCACACTTAGAGTGTTAGTCTTCATTGATTGAAGAAAAATGTTTCTTCATGTGTTGCACATCTAAGTCATTAATTTTGCATAAGTGTTAGGATGAGTGTCCTTTTCAAAGAACATTCGAAGATTCTAGGATATATAGCCCACACCGCAACTTGCTAAATCTCTTCTTATCCAAGGGCTTAGTGAAGATATCGGCTAGCTGATCTTCAGTCTTCACATGCTTAATAGAAATGTCGCCCTTCAACACATGATCATGAAGATAATGATGACGAATCTGAATGTGCTTTGTCTTCGAGTGCTGAACTGGGTTATGAGCAATCTTGATGGCACTCTCATTGTCACAGTAGAGAGGCACATTCTTCATGTTGACGCCGTAGTCCTTGAGAGTTTGCTTCATCCACAATAGTTGAGCACATCAAGAACCAGCAGCAATGTACTCAGCTTCAGAAGTAGACTAAAGATCGTCCGAGGAAATGGCATGTGCCTGATGTTGACTTGCGGTCCACACGATCAACGGCATAGTCAGAATCTGAATATCCAATGAGATCAAAAGCCGAGCCCTTGGGATACCATAATCCAAGTGTTGGTGCGTGAGCTAGATATCGAAGAATATGCTTCATAGCCTTATCGTGTGATTCCTTCAGTGTAGCTTGAAATCGGGCACACATGCAAACACTAAGCATAATGTCTTGCCTAGATGCACATAAGTACAATAAAGAACCAATCATGGAGCGGTATACCTTTTGATCAAAGTCAATACCATTTTCATCAGTGCATAGATGGCCATATGTGGGCATAGGAATTTTGACCCCTTTGCAATCTTGCATGCCGAATTTCCTCAATACGTCCTTGAGGTATTTCTCCTGAGATATGAATATGCCATTGCGCTGTTGACGAATTTGAAGACCTAAGAAGAATTTCAATTCTCCCATCATAGACATTTCATATTCCTCCCTCATCATATAACCAAATTCGTCAGTGTTACGTTGGTCAGTACAACCAAAGATAATATCATCAACATATATTTGGCACACAAACAATTCACCATCATAAGATTTAGTGAAAATAGTTGGGTCAAGTGAACCGGGTTTGAAGCCTTTCTTCATGAGGAATTCCTTCTAAGTATCATACCACGCCCGAGGGGCCTGCTTGAGGCCATAGAGGGCCTTATTGAGTCTGAAGACTTTGTCGGGATGCTTTGGATCTTCAAAACCTGGGGTTGAGCAACATATACTTCTTCCTCAAGCTTACCATTGAGGAATGCACTTTTCACATCCATTTGATATAAAGTGATATCATGATGGTTAGCATAAGCAAGTAATATGGGAATAGCCTCAAGTATAGCAAAAGGTGCAAAAGTTTAAGTAAATCAATTCCTTCAACCTGTGTGTAGCCTTGAGCTACAAGCCGTGCCTTATTCCTCACCACAAGGCCATTTTCATCTTGCTTGTTGCGGTAGATCCACTTTGTGCCAATGATATTGTGCTTGCGAGGTTCTGGACGTTTGACTAGTTCCCAGACGTTGTTGAGCTCGAACTGATGTAATTCTTCTTGCATAGCTTGAATCCACTCAGGTTCCAGAAATGCTTCATCTACCTTAGTGGGCTCTGTGATAGAGACGAAAGCAAAGTGCCCACAAAAGTTAGACAAATGTGAAGCTTTTGAGCGTGTGAGAGGACCTGGAATGTTGATGTCACTGATGATTTTCTAAATCTGAACTTCGTTTGCAATGCGAGGATGAGCGGGTTGTCGTCGAGGAATTTGATTAACATTTTCTTTAGCACCATTTTCTTCAGGTGCTTCACCATGACGTTCTTCACGTTCTGGAATGATTTCTTCAGCTGATTCTTCGGTAGGAATGACATCCTCAGTAGCTTTGAACTTGATAGTTTCCTCAGGTGACTATTCATCTAACACAGAATGTAGGTGCTCTCTTTGTGAGCCATTAGTTTCATGGAACCGCACATCTACAGTTTCAACAACTTTGTGGTGAACGTTGTTGAAGACTCTGTAGGTGTGTGAGTCCTTTCCGTAGCCAAGCATAAAACCTTCATGTGCTTTCGGTGCAAATTTTGAATTGTGATGAGGATCTCTACTCCAACATTTAACACCGAAGACTTTGAAATAACTTACATTGGGTTTCTTGTCAGTGAGGAGTTCATATGCAGTCTTCTTGAAGAATTTGTGAAGATATACCCTGTTGATGATGTGGCATGTAGTATCAATTGCCTCAATCTAGAAACGATGAGGCGTCTTGTATTCATCAAGCAGAGTGCGAGCCATCTCAACAAGAGTCATGTTCTTGCGCTCCACGACGCCATTTTGCTGAGGAGTATAAGGAGCAGATAACTCATGAGCAATACCAAGTTCATCAAGATAGTCATCAAGACCAGAGTTCTTGAACTCAGTTCCATTGTCACTTCTGATGTGCTTGATCTTCACATCAAAGTTGGTTGAACCCCTCGAGAAATCGTTTGAAGACTTCATGCACCTCATGTTTGTAAGTGACAATATGCACCCATGTGTAACGAGAATAATCATCAACAATAACAAAGCCATATAGAGATGCATCATTTGTAACTGCTGAATAATGATGAGGACCAAAGAGATCCATGTGAAGCAATTCAAATGGTCGAGTAGTAGTCATGATAGTCTTTGATGGATGCTTGGCCTTGGTCATCTTTCGACTTCACGGGCTCACTTTACAAGTGATCCTTGAGGAATTTGACATTCTCAATGCCAATCACACGCTTCTTCTTCGCGAGCATGTGCAAATTCCTCATGCCTGCATGGCCATGTCGGCGATGCCATAGCCAGCCTTCTGAAGCTTTTGCAAGTAGACATACAACTGGTTGTGGTCCTGTAGAGAAATCAACAATATACAGATCTCCTCTCCTAAAGCCTTCGAAGAGTTTGGAATTGTCAGCTTCCATGATCATGACACAACGATACTTGCCAAAGATAACAACCATATCGAGATCACAAAGCATTGAGACTGACATGAGGTTGTATCCTAAGGACTCGACAAGCATAACTTTGTCCATGTGTCGATCCTTTGTGATTGCAACCTTACCTAGACCCAATACCTTGCTTTTGCCTTTGTCAGCGAAGATGATATGCTTCAGATGCGATGGAGATAAGGGAACATCCATCAATAGATTCTTGTCACCAGTCATGTGATTTGTACATCCACTATCGAGGACCACTCAGTGGCTTTGGGTTAATCATCCTGCAGATGAATTAGTGCAGCTTACAAAGTCATATACTTCATCAGTGAAGAATGTGACATCAAATTCATCAAGCAATAACACAGATAAAGCAGTATTGTAACATCCCAAATTTTCAATTTGGAATGTTATACATAGGTCATTCATGCATACCATATTTTATTGCATTTTGTTTCGCGATCCTCGAAATTCTAAGCAACTCAACGACCCTCGGAGAGAGTTGGGGATTTCACCGTTCTCATATTTGAATTTTATCAAATATCAAAACAAGGATCACTTTGGTTTTAATTATTTTTTTCTCCGAAAGTATTTCATACAAAAAATAAATGAGAGGAGATAATATGACTTCTCCAAAATAAATGAAATATTGGAGGAAAAAATACTAAAATCAAATAATATATTTTATTTGGGTTTTATCGCTATTTTATTTGAATTAGGAAAAATATGCGTTTTCAAAATTGCATTAGAGGCTCAAATAAATGTTCACTTTGTCTGCAATATTTTCAGAGGACCGTGAAAATTTATTTCAGGATTTTTGGAGTCCGTTTAGTGTTTCTTTTCTTCTTTTTTCTGCGTCAGGATTTATAAAAAGAAAACGCAACCGACTTATCGGGCCGTGTCCGACCTGGACACTGCACACGGGCGGCTTTATTAGCCGAGGCCCGCGACCCCCGAGGCCCAAGTCGCGCCGCCGCCGCCCAAACCCTCACGCCGCCCAGCGCCCGCCTTGGCCGCCTCGCCATGCCGCGCCGCCCGATCCGCCGCCCGCGGATCCGCCCGCCGCCGCTCGCCGCCGACCATGCCGGACCTCGCCAAGGTAGCCGCCTGCCGTCGCCGGTTTTTGTTAGAAAGCCGCTCGGTTTTTTTCGAAACCCTAAGATTTGTTTTTTTATTTAGATCGGTTTTTGTTCGGTTTTCCGCGGTTAGCTAAGAAGCGGACGTTCGTCCTTACGTTCGTTTTAACGAACGCCATTCATCTGTTAGTCACAGACAGCGAACGTTCGTTCGTTAGCCTGTTCGTCAGTTTTTCTTTTTCCAGGGTTTTTCCGCGATTATTCTCGATCGCGTTTTCTGCTCTGATCTTCGTTTTAGTTTATCTTTTCGCTCGTTTATCCAAATAAGGCGATTCAAGCGCCTAGGTCTTCATCTCGAAGCCCTCTTTCTGTTTAACCAACTTGAACAAGATTTTGGAAGTGTAAAATTTGACTTTAGTCCAGATTAGTAATCGGATCTTGTTTCTTTTGCAGTTTGAGTTTCGTTGCTCCGTTTGATTTGATTCTTTTTGCAAACCGGAGTTCTTCAGTTGAACTTTCTGGTTAGATATTCTGATATGAGATTTAACCGTGCATCTTTGCTTGATTGCTTATGTATGCTATTGTTTGTTTGCGATAGAATTCCCGGAGTGCGAAGAGTGCTACTACGAGTCTTTAGGATTTGCAGATCGTCAGCAAGGCAAGTAACACATTGATCATACTCTTTTCATACCCAGTTTTTATGCATTAGTTTCAACCCTCAAACATTGCATGAGTAGGATTGATAACATGTGGGTATTGGGAAGTAGTTGATGAGGTAGAACCTATTACCTGTTATATTATCAAACCCTTGGGAGTTACTTCTACGTTATGCTTATATTGTCATGCTATGCTCGTAGACGTGGTTTGGTTTGAGAGATCCATGACAGATGTGAGTATTTAATTAATGGTTCAATTAAGGTGGCAACTTTAATACACATCTGGGTGGATTGTTGGTTTGGGCACCTGGGGTTATACCAGTGTTGTCCTAGGAGATCCCGGGGTTATACTGTGTGATCCTCCTACGGTCCGCCACCCAGGCTCAAAGGGATCATAAGACGATTCATGCTAGTAACTTCCGTGTGCACCCACAAGCTATTATGGGCTCTAGCGTAGTCGAGTATGTTGCATTACCTCTTCTAGTGGTAGGCTAGCAGATGCAGGGGATGTAGGTTGGTACTGTCTACCCGGGGTTAGAGTTAATGCTTCTGTAAGACTGTGTCTCGGTCATCCATTTCTCAAACACCATGCAGTGCGAGAAATCCAACGGAGGAGATCGAGACTTGTGGGGAAAAGTGCGCAAACCTCTGCAGAGTGTACAAACTAATCATGGTTAGCAGTGTCCCCGGTTATGGACATCTTGAGTATCTGGTTCTCTAATTTTCATATGGATCTCATCACTCTAAATTAATTTGTTGGGTTGTTAATTACTTTTAGTTGGGATTGAGATGGGGGTACCATTCTCAATGTTTCAACTACCATGATAGTTAAATAAAATATATTCCTTTGTTGTAGGGAAAAATTGGCTTTTCGCAAAACATATTAACCATACAGCCTCCACCAGCCATATATGCATGTAGTGATAGCATTTATTCTGTCCATTACTCTACTGTGTTACTATGCCATCAGATTCCATGTGCTGACCCATTTTCGGGCTGCAACATATCATGTTGCAGACTTTTCTGACGAGGAGTAAGGTTTGCTAGGCCGTTGTCGTGCACTCAGCTTTGCCGTTGGAGTTGATGGACTCACTTTATCTTCCAAGCCTTCCGTTGTTATTGTATTAGATGGCCTTAAGCCATATTTATTGTAATAAGTTCTCTTTTGAGACATTCAATGTAATAAGTGTGTGATTGCTACTCTGTTATAAAAGCTTCGAGTACTGTGTGTGTCAACATTACCGATCCAGGGATGACACTTATGCAAGAGACTTGACCGTCTGAGGTTGGGTCGCTACAAGATGGTATCAGAGCACACGTTGAATGTAGGACATGACCACTAAGAAAAGGCATAGGTCACTCTTCTCTACTCATTTATGACTTCTCTCCATTTTCTACTCTTTAGGATGGCAGACTCGAGGAACAAGTTTGCACAACCAGATGAAGACACACCCTTTGGGCGACACTTGAAGGAAGTCAGTAGGTACTTGAACATTGGATTACCAAGCTTCACCGGGACCTACACTGCCACTTTACCAGAAGAAGAGTGTTGGATGATTCGAGCTCAAGTTCCAGGAATTCACGGCAGTCATTGAGCCCATAGAGTTTTCCTTTGATGCACCAACCTGGAGTCTAGGCAAAAGCATGGCAGCCCACATTGCTATGGGACGTATTGGAGAAGCCTACAAGCAGGAGCTGAAGGACACTATTTACCAGATATGTGGGCGCCGAGATGAGCAATGGGAGATGACCAGCACCAGGAAGGACAGGTCCATTGCAGCTTTCATCCAGGAGTTAAACCAGCACATTCGACGCCAAGAGAACCAGATGTGCACAAGCATGATAGATTTGAAGAAGGATATGACCAAGAACATGGAGCTAGAGGAGGAACTCAAGTCTACACGTGACGGATAAGAGGAGGGAATCGCCATACTATTGGAGAAGAATGACGACCTGATAAAGAAGATCAGAGTGTTCATGGGAGATCCCGCGCCAGGAGGAGAAGACAACGCTTCCACTTGTCCGGAGAACTACATCATCATCGACGACACAGACTCCGACCTCGACAATACTGATGATGACTATGAAGATGAAGCTGGAGCAGATATCATGGAGTCTTCCACCGATCAAAATTTCTAGTAGACCACCATATGATCAAGTAGTATTCCCCCATGTATATAGTATAGTCTGAGCACTGTAACAATAGTTAGATCGATTGTATGCCTTTGCTTGATTGATTGAGTGATAAGATATGATTGTGTTTGTCTCATGTGCATATGGGTAGTGCTTTCTCACTAGACTTCATTCTATTCCAATCTCTTCCCTCTAAACCCATCTGATGCCTCCGAGACGTGATACCGGATTTGTCTTCCAATCGGAGCTCACTCAGTTGATCCAGCAGCAGAATGCCTTGATGCAGTTCTTAGTTCAGAACAAAGGCAACAACAACAACAACAACAACAACAACAACAACAACAACAACAACAACACACCGCCACCACCTCCATTGACAACCTAGCCCGTTTTTTGAGGTTGCAGCCGCCGGTGTTTTCCAGTAGCACCGAGTCAATAGTTGCGGATGACTGGCGACGCAGGATTGGAAGGGAGTTGACCACCGCAGGTTGCACAGATGCTGAGAAGGTGCGTTTTGCCGCACATCAATTGGATGGACCAGCAGCCTCATGGTGGGAGAATTACACAACCACTTTCCCTATAGCCAATGTCACTTGGGAGCAGTTTCAACAAGCTTTCCGCACAGCCCATGTCTCAACTGGAGTTATGAGCATGAAGAAGCGTGAGTTTCACCACTTACGCCAGGGAAATCATACTGTGGCTCAGTACATACATGAGTTTAGTAAGCTATCTCGTTATGCCCCTGATGATGTGGCCACAGATGCTGCAAAGCAGGAGAAGTTTATGGAAGGGCTGAATGATGAAATGAGCATGCAATTGATGGTGGCCACATTTAACAACTACCAGGAGTTGGTAGATAAGGCTCTTATGATTGAAGGGAAGCAGCAGCAGATTGAGAGCCGCAAGAGGAAGTATGGGCAAGGGAAGTACAATTCAGGAGCATCGCAGAAGCCTCGTTTTACCCCGAACTCGGGAGGATTTACCCATAACCATGGGGGCCACACCCACAATGGAGGAAGTTCTCATAATCACAATGGCCCAAAGAATGGGAATGGGAGTGGAGCAAGCAACAATCAGAACCGCTCTAACCCAGCCACACCCGCCAAGAAGGACCAGAGTAACGTTACCTGTTTCAAGTGCGGGAAGAGTGGGCACTATGCTAATGATTGTCCAGAGTTGAAGAATGGAAATGGAAATGGAAGTTCTGGGAAGAAGCCCAACCCTTTCAATAGGGTACAAGTGAACCAAGTAAGCGTGGAGGAAGTTGAAGAGCAGCTAGATGCAATTATTGGTAAGTTTTTGGTTAAGTCTTTTACCGCTCTCGTTCTTTTGATACAGGTGCATCGCATTCATACATTTCAAGGGGATTTGTGGACAAGTTTAAGTTACCCACCTTAGCTCTTAGGATACCCTTGTTAGTGAGCTCACCCGGTGCAGAGTATATGGCCAGCCGATGGTGCGATCGGTTACCCTTAACCATTGGCAACCATGTTTTCCCCTCAAACCTCATAATTTTGGAATCACAAGGATTGGATGTGATATTGGGAATGGATTGGCTATCGAAGTATGGAGGAAGCATAGATTGCGCTAGCAAGTCAATCTGCTCACTACCCCGGAGGGAAAAATGATTAAGTATGTATCTAGGCATGTGCCTAGGAGGACTCATGTAAATTCTCTCACGGGAGTTGTTCAAGGGGAAGTGCCTGTAGTAAAGGATTACCCAGATGTATTTCCAGAGGAGTTACCAGGTATGCCGCCAGATCGAGACATCGAGTTTTTAATAGAGCTCTTGCCAGGCACCGGACCGATATCGAAGAGACCATACCGGATGCCCGCAAATGATCTTGAGGAGATTAAGAAGCAGATTAAGGAATTATTGGAGAAAGGTTACATTCGACGAAGTTCATCACCATGGGGAGCCCCAGTGCTCTTGGTTGAGAAGAAGGATGGATCATTGAGGATGGTTGTTAGTTATCGAGCACTGAATGAAGTAACAATCAAGAACAAGTACCCACTGCCGATGATAAATGATTTGTTTGACCAGTTATAAGGAGCTAAAGTGTTTTCGAAGATCAATCTGCGATCAGGATATCACCAGCTGAAGATTTGAGAAAAGGATATACCTAAGACAACTTTTACCATGAGGTATGGGTTATATGAGTATACGGTTATGTCATTCGGATTGACTAATGCCCCTACCTATTTCATGAGTATGATGAACAAGGTGTTCATGGAGTTCTTGGATAAGTTTGTCGTGGTGTTCATTGATGATATCCTGGTCTACTCAAAGAATGAAGAGAACACAAGGAGCATTTGCGTTTAGTTCTCGAGAAGCTCTGGGAACACCAGTTGTATGCCAAGTTCAGCAAATGCGAGATTTGGTTGAAGGAGGTTGTATTTCTTGGACATGTTATATTAGGAGAGGGTATAGCGGTAGATCCTACCAAGGTTAAATCAGTCACCGACTGGCTATCACCCACCACAGTTGGGGAGATCCGCACTTTTCTTGGACTCGTGGGATACTATAGGATATTTATTGAGAATTTCTCTAAAATTGCGAAGCCTATGACGGAGTTGTTGAAGAAGGACACCAAGTTCAAATGGACAGAAGAATGTGAGGCCAGTTTCCAGGAGTTGAAGAAACGTCTGACTATAGCCCCAGTGCTAATTCTGCCGGATATACGCAAGGATTTCCAAGTGTATTGCGACGCATCTTGCTTAGGACTTGGAGGTGTACTTATGCAAGATGGAAGAGTTGTTTCATATGCCTCACGTCAACTTCGACCGCATGAGTTAAATTATGCCACACATGATTTGGAGTTAGCAGCCGTAGTGCATGCCCTTAAGACCTGGAGACATTTTCTTATTGGAAACCGTTGTGATGTGTACACGGATCATAAGATTTTGAAGTACATTCTCACACAGAAGGAGTTGAACCTCAGGCAGAGGAGATGGTTGGAGCTTATAAAGGATTATGATATGAAGCTGCACTATCATCCAGGATAGGCCAATGTCGTAGCTGACGCTTTGAGCCGGAAGGGTTATGTCAATACCCTCGTAAGCGGAGGAATGCCAAAGGAGTTAGCGGAGGATCTAAGGGAGCTACGTTTGGATATAGTTCCTAAAGGTTTTGTTGCAGCATTAGAGGCTCAGTCAACATTATTGGGAAAGATTCGTGAAGCTCAGAAGTATGACAAGGAGATTGCTGAAATAAAGGAGAAAATGAGCAAAGGAAAAGCCAAAGGTTTTCGTGAGGATGAGCACGATACCTTGTGGTTTGAGGACTGCATTTATGTGCCCAGTAATGCAGAGATCGGGAAGTTGATACTTCAAGAAGCTCATGACTTGCCATATTCGATACACCCCGGAAACACCAAGATGTATTTGGATTTGAAGGAGCGTTTCTGGTGGACTGGTATGAAGAAGGATATTTCCGAGTATGTAGCCGTATGTGATGTATGTCAGAGAGTGAAGGCAGAACATCAAAAGCCAGTAGGATTACCGCAGCCTATGCCGATACCCGAATGGAAGTGGGATAAGCTTGGCATGGATTTTATCACCGGATTACCCAGGACCCGATCGGGATATGATTCTATCTGGGTAGTAGTGGATCGCTTGACCAAGGTAGCTCACTTTATCCCAGTGAAAACCACATATACAAGTGCGAAGTTGGCCAAGATATACATGATTAGGATCGTATGTCTGCACGGAGTTCTGAGGACCATTGTACCAGATAGAGGAACACAGTTTACTTCAAAGTTTTGGCATCAGTTGCACCAGACATTGTGTACCAGGCTAGAGTTTAGTACAACTTTTCATCCACAAACAGATGGACAGACTGAGAGAGTCAATCAGATTCTGGAGGACATGTTGAGAGCTTGTGCGCTAGACTACGGGTCTAGTTGGGATGATAATTTGCAATACGCGGAGTTCTCGTACAACAACAGCTACCAGGCCAGATTGAAGATGGCACCGTTTGGAGCCCTATATGGAAGAAGTGTTGGAAATATGCCCTAGAGGCAATAATAAATTGGTTATTATTATATTTCATTGTTCATGATAATCGTTTATTACCCATGCTATAATTGTATTGATAGGAAACTCAGATACATGTGTGGATACATAGACAACACCATGTCCCTAGTAAGCCTCTAGTTGACTAGCTCGTTGATCAACAGATGGTTACGGTTTCCTGACCCTGGACATTGGATGTCGTTGATAACGGGATCACATCATTTGGAGAATGATGTGATGGACAAGACCCAATCCTAAGCCTAGCACAAAGATCGTGTAGTTCGTATGCTAAAGCTTTTATAATGTCAAGTATCTTTTCCTTAGACCATGAGATTGTGCAACTCCCGGATACCGTAGGAATGCTTTGGGTGCACCAAACGTCACAACGTAACTGGGTGGCTACAAAGGTGCACTACAGGTATCTCCGAAAGTGTCTGTTGGGTTGGCACGAATCAAGATGGGATTTGTCCGCGTGTAAACGGAGAGGTATCTCTGGGCCCACTCGGTAGGACATCATCATAATGTGCACAATGTGACCAAGGGGTTGATCACGGGATGATGTGTTACGGAGCGAGTAAAGAGACTTGCCGTGCAGATTGAACAAGGTATCGGTATACGGCGATTGAATCTCGGGCAAGTACAATACCGTTAGACAAAGGGAATTGTATCACGGGATCGATTGAGTCCTTGACATCGTGGTTCATCCGATGAGATCATCGCGGAACATGTGGGAGCCAACATGGGTATCTAGATCCTGCTGTTGGTTATTGACCGGAGAACGTCTCGGTCATGTCTGCATGGTTCCCGAACCCGTAGGGTCTACACACTTAAGGTTCGATGACGCTAGGGTTATAGGGAATAGATATATGTGGTTACCGAATGTTTTTCGGAGTCCTGGATGAGATCCCGGACGTCACGAGGAGTTCCAGAATGGTCCGGAGGTAAAGATTTATATATGGGAAGTCCTATTTTGGCCACCGGAAAATGTTCAGGATTTTTCGGTATTGTACCGGGAAGGTTCTAGAAGGTTCTGGAGTGGGGCCCACCTGCATGGGGGGACCCACATGAACGTGGGTAGTGGGAGCAAGGCCCCACACCCCTAGTCAAGGCACACCAAGGTCCCCCCTTAGAAGGAATAAGATCATATCCCGAAGGGATAAGATCAAGATCCCTAAAAAGGGGGGATAACAATCGGTGGGGAAAGGAAATGATGGGATATCTTTCCTCCCACCTTTGCCAACGCCCCAATGGACTTGGAGGGCAAGAAATAATCCCCCTCCACCCCTATATATAGTGGGGAGGCGCATGGGAGCTGCACCCTTGCCTGGCGCAGCCCTCCCCTCTCCCAAGTCCTCCTCCTCTCCCGCGGTGCTTGGCGAAGCCCTGTAGGATTGCCACACTCCTCCATCACCACCACACCGTCATGCTGCTGCTGGATGCAGTCTTCCCCAACCTCTCCCTCTCTCGTTGCTGGATCAAGGCATGGGAGACGTCACCGGGCTGTACGTGTGTTGAACGCGGAGGTGCCGTCCGTTCGGCACTAGGATCTCCGGTGATTTGGATCACGACGAGTACGACTCCTTCAACCCGTTCTCTTGAACGCTTCCGCTTAGCGATCTACAAGGGTATGTAGATTCACTCTCCTTCCCTCGTTGCTAGTTTCTCCATAGATAGATCTTGGTGACACGTAGGAAAATTTTGAATTTCTGCTACGTTCCCCAACAGTGGCATCATGAGCTAGGTCTATTGCGTAGATTCTTTGCACGAGTAGAACACAAAGTAGTTGTGGGCGTTGATTTTGTTCAATATGCTTACCGTTACTAGTCCAATCTTGATTCGGCGGCATTATGGGATGAAGCGGCCCGGACCGACCTTACACGTACACTTACGTGAGATAGGTTCCACCGACTGACATGCACTTGTTGCATAAGGTGGCTAGCGGGTGCCAGTCTCTCCCACTTTAGTCGGATCGGATTCGATGAAAAGGGTCCTTATGAAGGGTAAATAGCAATTTACATATCACGTTGTGGTTTTGCGTAGGTAAGAAACGTTCTTGCTAGAAACCCATAGCAGCCACGTAAAACATGCAAACAACAATTAGAGGACGTCTAACTTGTTTTTGCAGGGTATGCTATGTGATGTGATATGGCCAAGAAGAATGTGATGAATGATATGTGATGTATGAGATTGATCATGTTCTTGTAATAGGAATCACGACTTGCATGTCGATGATTATGACAACCAACAGGAGCCATAGGAGTTGTCTTTATTTATTGTATGACCTGCGTGTCATTGAACAACGCCATGTAATTACTTTACTTTATTGCTAACCGGTAGCCATAGTAGTAGAAGTAATAAGTTGGCGAGACAACTTCATGGAGACACGATGATGGAGATCATGATGATGGAGATCATGGTGTCATGCCGGTGACGATGATGATCGTGGAGCCCCGAAGATGGAGATCAAAAGGAGCGATATGATATTGGCCATATCATGTCACTATTTGATTGCATGTGATGTTTGTCATGTTTATACATCTTATTTGTTTAGTACGACGGTAGTAAATAAGATGATCCCTCATTAAAATTTCAAGAAAGTGTTCCCCCTAACTATGCACCATTGCGAAAGTTCGTCGTTTCGAAGCACCACGTGATGATCGGGTGTGATAGATTCTTACGTTCACATACAACGGGTGTAAGCCAGATTTACATACGCGAAACACTTAGGTTAACTTGACGATCCTAGCATGTACAGACATGGCCTCGGAACACAAGAGACCGAAAGGTCGAGCATGAGTCGTATGGAGGATACGATCAACATGAAGATATTCACCGATGATGACTAGTCCGTCTCACGTGATGATCGGACACGGCCTAGTTGACTCGGATCATGTAATCACTTAGATGACTAGAGGGATGTCTATTCGAGTGGGAGTTCATGAGATGAACTTAATTATCCTGAACATAGTCAAAAGATCTTTGCAAATTATGTCAGAAGCTCGCGCTTTAGTTTCACTTTGTTTAGATATGTTCCTAGAGAAAATATAGTTGAAAGTTGACAAGAGCGATTATGCGGATGTAAAAAACTTATGTCCTTAATGCACCGCTCAGGTGCTGAACCCCAAACATCGCCCGTGGATGTTGCGAACATCGGACATACACGTTTTGATAACTACATGATAGTTCGTTAAACGGCTTAGAGTTGAGGCACCAAAGACGTTTTTCAAAGCGTCATGGAACATATGAGATGTTTCGAGGGCTGAAATTGGGATTTCAGGCTCGTGCTCACGCCAAGAGGTATAAGACCTCCGACGATTTTCTTAGCCTGCAAACTAAGGGAGAAAAGCTCAATCGTTGAGCTTGTGCTCAGATTGTCTCGAGTGCAACAATCACTTGAATCGAGTGGGAGTTGATCTTCCAGAGATAGTGATGTTTCTCCAAAGTCATTACCACCAAGCTGCTAGAGCTTCGTGATGAACTATAACAAATCAGGGATAAATATGATGATCCTTGAGATATTCGCGATGTTTGACACCGCGAAAGTAGGAATCAAGAAGGAGCATCAATTGTTGATGGTTGGTGAAACCACTAGTTTCAAGAAGGGCAAGGGCAAGAAGGGATACTTCATGAAACAGCAAATCAGATGCTGCTCTAATGAAGAAACCCAAGGTTGAACCCAAACCCGAGACTAAGTGCTTCTGTAATAAGGGGAACAACCAGTGGAGCAGAATTACCCTAGATACTTGGTAGATGAGAAGGTCGGCAAGGTCGATAGAAGTATATTGGATATACATTAAGTTATTGTGTACTTTACTAGTACTCCTAGTAGCACCAGGGTATTAGATACCGGTTCGGTTGCTAAGTGTTAGTAACTCGAAATAAAAGGCTATGGAATAAGCGGAGACTAGCTAAAGGTGAGTCGACGATATGTATTGGAAGTGTTTCCAAGTTTGATGTGATCAAACATCGCACGCCTCCCTCTACCATCAAGATTAGTATTAAACCAGAATAATTGTCATTTGGTGTTTGCGTTGAGCATAGACATGATTGGATTATGTCTATCGCAATACGGTTATTCATTTAAGGAGAATAATGGTTACTCTATTTATTTGAATAATACCTTCAATGGTCTTGCACCTAAAGGAATGGTTTATTGAATCTCGATCATAGTAATACACATTGTCATGCCAAAAGATATAAGATAGTAATGATGGTACCACCTACTTGTGGCACTGCCATGTAAGTTATATTGGTATAAAATGCATGAAGAAGCTCCATGTTGATGGATCTTTGGACTCACTCGTTTTTGAAAAGTTTGAGACATGCGAACCATGTCTATTGGTGTATACGCATGAAGAAACTCCATGCAGATGGATCGTTTGGACTCACTTGATTTTGAATCACTTGAGATATGCAAATCATACCACATGGGCAAAATGAGTGAAAAGCATCGGTTTCAAAGAAATGGAACAAGATAGCAACTTGTTGGAAGTAACACATTTTGATGTGTGCAGTCCAATGAGTCTTTGAGGCATGCAAATGAATATCGTTATGTTCTTACTTCACGGATGATCCGAGTAGAATCGAGTGTATTTACTTGATGAAACACAAGTCTGGATTATTGAATGGTTCAAGTAATTTCAGAGTGAAGTTGAAGATCATCGTGACAAGAGGATAAAATGTCTATGATATGATCATAGAGATGAGTATCTCGAGTTCTGAGCTTTGGCACGCAATTAAGACATTGTGGAAATTGTTTCACAATAAATACCGCCTGGAACACCATAGTGTGATGGTGTGTCCAAACATCATAGTTGCACCCTATTGGATATGATGCATACCATGATGTCTCTTATCGAATTACCACTATCGTTCATGGGTTAGGCATTAGAGACAACCACACTCACTTTAATAGGGCACCACGTAATTCCGTTGAGACGACACCGCTTGAACTATGGTTTGGAGAAACCTAAATTGTCGCTTTCTTAAAAGTTTGGGGCTGCGACGCTTATGTGAAAAAGTTTCAGGTTGATAAGCTCGAACCCAAAGCGGATAAAATGCTTCTTCATAGGACACCCAAAACAGTTGGGTATACCTCCGATCTCGATTCGGAAGCAAAAAGGACTGTTTCTAGAATTAGTTCCTTTCCCGAGAAAAGTTTCTCTCGAAAGAATTGAGTGGGAGGATGGTGGAGACTTGATGAGGTTATTGAACCGTCACTTCAACAAGTGTGTAGCAGGGCACATGAAGTTGTTCCTGTGGCGCCTACACCAATTGAAGTAGAAGCTTATGATAGTGATCATGAAGTTTTGAATCAAGTCACTACCGTACCTCGTAGGGTGACAAGGATGCGTATTACTTCAGATTGGTACAGTAATCCAGTCTTGAAGGTCATGTTGCTAGACAACAATGAACCTACGAGCTATGAAGAAGCGATGGTGGGCCCAGATTCCGATTTAATGGCTCAAGGCCATAACATCCGAGAGAGGATCCATGACTTTGGAAGAAATACTTGATGGCCGTAAGGACGTTGGGTAAAGATGGATTTTAAAAGGAAGATGACAATGATGGTAAGTATCACCATTAGAAAGCTCGACTTGTCGTTAAAGATGTTTTCCGACAAGTTCAAGGAGTTGACTACGGTGAGGCTTTCTCACTCGTAGTGATGCTAAGAGTCTGTTGGAATTGGATTAGCAATTACTGCATGATTGATGAAATCTTGCAGATAGGATGTCAAAACATTGTTTCCTTGACGTTATACTTGAGGAAAGGTTGTATATGATACAACCAGAAGGTTTTGTCAATCCTGAAAGATGCTAACAAGTATGCAAAGGTCCAGCAACCCTTCTAAGGACTGGAGTAAGTATCTCAGAGTTGGAATGTACGCTTTGATGAGATGATCAAAGATTTTGGGTTTATACAAAGTTTGTGAGAAACTTGTATTTCCAAATAAGTGAGTGGGAGCACTATATAATTACTGATAATTATATGTGAATGACATATTGTTGATCGGAAATGATGTAGAATTCTGGAAAGCATATAGGGTTATTTGAAAAGTGTTTTTCAATAGAAAACCTGAATTAAGCTGCTTGAACATTGAGCATCAAGATCTATGAGGATAGATAAAAACGCTAAATGGTACTTTCAAATGAGCACATACCTTGACATGATCTTGAAGGTGTTCAACATGGATCAATCAAAGAAGGAGTTCTTGCCTGAGTTGTAAGGTATGAAGTTAAGAGTTAAAGCTCGACCACGGCAGAAGAGAGAGAAAGGACGAAGGTCGTCCCCTATGCTTCAGACATAGGCTCTGTAGTATGCTATGCTGTGTACCGCACTAGAAGTGTGCCTTTCCATGAGTCTGGCAAGGGGGTACAAGAGTGATCCAGGAATGGATCATTGGACAATGATCAAAATTGTCCTTGGAGTAAATAAGGACATGTTTCTCGATTATGGAGGTGATAAAGAGTTGGCGTAAAGGGTTATGTCGATGCAAGCTTTAACACCTATCCGAAAGTGACTCGAGTAGCAAACCGGATACGTATAGTGGAGCAACCATTTGGAATAGCTCCAAGTGGAGCATGGAAGCAGCATTTACAATATGACATAGAGATTTGCAAAGTACATATGGATCTGAATGTTGCAGACCGTTGACTAAAACCTCTCTCACAAGCAAAACATGATCAAACCCCAGAACTCATTGAGTCTTAATCACATGATGATATGAACTAGTTTAGTGACACTAGTAAACTCTTGGATGTTGGTCACATGGAGATGTGACCTATGAGTGTTGATCACATAGCGATGTGAACTAGATTATTGACTCTAGTGCAAGTGGGAGACTGTTGGAAATATGCCCTAGAGGCAATAATAAATTGGTTATTATTATATTCCTTGTTCATGATAATCATTTATTATCCATGCTATAATTGTATTGATAGGAAACTCAGATACATGTGTGGATACATAGACAACACCATGTCCCTAGTAAGCTTCTAGTTGACTAGCTCGTTGATCAACAGATGGTTACGGTTTCACGACCATGGACATTGGATGTCGTTGATAACGGGATCACATCATTTGGAGAATGATGTGATGTACTGCACCAATCCTAAGCCTAGCACAAAGATCGTGTAGTTCGTATGCTAAAGCTTTTCTAATGTCAAGTATCTTTTCCTTAGACCATGAGATTGTGCAACTCCCGGATACCGTAGGAATGCTTTGGGTGCACCAAATGTCACAACGTAATCGGGTGGCTATAAAGGTGCACTACAGGTATCTCCGAAAGTGTCATTGGGTTGGCACGAATCGAGATCGGATTTGTCACTCGTGTAAACGGAGAGGTATCTCTGGGCCCACTCGGTAGGACATCATCATAATGTGCACAATGTGACCAAGGGGTTGATCACGGGATGATGTGTTACGGAACGAGTAAAGAGACTTGCCGGTAACGAGATTGAACAAGGTACCGGTATACCTATGATCGAATCTCGGGCAAGTACAATACCGTTAGACAAAGGGAATTGTATACGGGATCGATTGAGTCCTTGACATCGTGGTTCATCCGATGAGATCATCGTGCAACATGTGGGAGCCAACATGGGTATCCAGATCCAGCTGTTGGTTATTGACCGGAGAATGTCTCGGTCATGTCTGCATGGTTCCCGAACCCGTAGGGTCTACACACTTAAGGTTCGATGACGCTAGGATTATAGGGAATAGATATACGTGGTTACCAAATGTTGTTCGGAGTCCCGGATGAGATCCGGGACGTCACGAGGAGTTCCGGAATGGTCCGGAGGTAAATATTTATATATGGGAAGTCCTATTTTGGCCACCGGAAAATGTTCGGGATTTTTCGGTATTGCACCGGGAAGGTTCTAGAAGGTTCCGGAGTGGGGCCCACCTGCATGGGGGGACCCACATGAACGTGGGTAGTGGGGGCAAGGCCCACACCCCTGGTAAAGGTGCACCAAGATCCCCCCTTAGAAGGAATAAGATCATATCCCAAAGGATAAGATCAAGATCCCTAAAAGGGGGATAACAATCGATGGGGAAAGGAAAGGATGGGATTTCTTTCCTCCCACCTTTGCCAACGCCCCATGGACTTGGAGGGCAAGAAATAATCCCCTCCACCCCTATATATAGTGGGGAGGCGCATGGGAGCTGCACCCTTGCCTCGGCGCAGCCCTCCCTCTCCCAAGTCCTCCTCCTCTCCCGCGGTGCTTGGCGAAGCCTGCAGGATTGCCACGCTCCTCCATCACCACCACACCGCCGTGTTGCTGCTGGATGGAGTCTTCCTCAACCTCTCCCTCTCTCCTTGCTGGATCAAGGCGTGGGAGACGTCACCGGGCTGTACGTGTGTTGAACGCGGAGGTGCCGCCCATTCGGCACTAGGATCTCCGGTGATTTGGATCACGACGAGTACGACTCCTTCAACCCCGTTCTCTTGAACGCTTCCGCTTAGCGATCTACAAGGGTATGTAGATGCACTCTCCTTCCCTCGTTGCTAGTTTCTCCATAGATAGATCTTGGTGACACGTAGGAAAATTTTGAATTTCTGCTACGTTCCCCAACAAGAAGATGCCGAACCCCGTTAATGTGGGATGAAGTTGGAGACCGTCAGTTGTTTGGACCGGATTTGATTAAAGAGTCAGAAGAGATGGTTAAGCTGATTTGAGATAGACCGAAAGTAGCTCAGTCCAGGCAGAAGATTTATGTCGATTCAGAACTCAAGGAGGTATCCTATGAAATAGGAGACAAAGCATATCTTTGAGTGTCGCCTCTGCGAGGAGTTAAGCGTTTTGGGAGTTAAGGGAAAGTTAGCCCTGAGATTTGTAGGACCATACCAAGTTTTGGAACGTATGGGAGAGGTTGCCTACAAGTTGGAGTTACCCGAAGGACTGTCGGGAGTTCATGATGTGTTTCACGTTTCCCAGTTGAAGAAGTGCCATGCAGAGATGGCCGATATTCCTTTGAGAGATACAGTGCCCTTGGAAGCAATTCAGTTGGATAGCGATTTGACATATGTGTCAAAATTCTCGAATTTGCCAGCCGAGTTACTCGCAGCAAGGTTATTAAGTTTTGCAAAGTTCAGTGGAGCCACCATACCGAGGATGAAGCCACCTGGGAAAGATAGGATGATCTACGCAAGGACCACACACACCTATTTCCTATCCAACCCGAATCTCGAGGGCGAGATTCATCTTAAGGGGGGTAGGTTTGTAACATCCCAAATTTTCAATTTGGAATGTTATACATAGGTCATTCATGCATACCATATTTTATTGCATTTCGTTTTGCGATCCTCGAAATTCTAAGCAACTCAAGGACACTCGGAGAGAGTTGGGGATTTCACCGTTCTCATATTTTAATTTTATCAAATATCGAAACAAAGGACCACTTGGGTTTTAATTTTTTTTCTCCGAAAGTATTTCATACAAAAAAAATATACGAGAGGAGATAATATGACTTCTCCAAAATAAATGAAATATTAGAAGAAAAAAAATACTAAAATCAAATAATATATTTTATTTGGGTTTTATCGCTATTTTATTTGAATTAGGAAAAATATGTGTTTTTAAAAATTACATTAGAGGCTCAAATAAATGTTCACTTTGTCCGCAATATTTTTAGAGGACCGTGAAAATTTATTTCAGGATTTTTGGAGTCCATTTAGTATTTCTTTTCTTCGTTTTTCTGTGTCAGGATTTATAAAAAAACGCAACCGACTTACCGGGCCATGTCCGACCTGGACACTGCCCCCGGGCGGCTTTATAAGCCGAGGCCCGCGACCCCCGAGGCCCAAGTCATGCCCGCCGCCCAAACCCTAGCGCCGCCATTGCCGCCCGCCGCCCGCCACGGATCCGCCCACCGGATCCGTCGACCCCGCCGGACCTCGCCGAGGTAGCCGCCCGCCGCCTTCGATTTTCGTTAGCAAGCCACTCAGTTTTTTTCGAAACCCTAAGATTCGGTTTTTTTTATTTAGATTAGTTTTTGTTCGGTTTTCCGCGGTTAGCTAAATAGCGGATGTTCGTCCGTATGTTCATTTTAATGAACGCCGTTCATCCATTAGTCACAGACAGTGAACGTTCGTTTGTTAGCCTGTATGTCAGTTTTTCTTTTTCCAGGGTTTTTTCGCGATTATTCTCGATCGCGATTTCTGCCCTGATCTTCGTTTTAGTTTATCTTTTCGCTCGTTAATCCAAATCAGGCGATTCAAGCGCCTAGGTCTTCGTCTCGAAGCCCTCGTTCTGTTTAACCAACTTGAACAAGATTTTGGTAGTGTAAATTTGACTTTAGTCCAGGTAAGTAATAGGATCTTGTTTCTTTCGGAGTTTGAGTTCCGTTGCTCCGTTTGATTTGATTCTTTTTGCAAACCGGGGTTCTTCAGTTGAACTTTCTGGTTAGACCTTATGATTTGAGATTTACCCGTGCATCTTTGATTGATTTCTTATGTATGTTATTGTTTACTTGTGATAGAATTCCGGGAGTGCGAAGCGTGCTAGTACAAGTCTTTAGGATTTGCATATCGTCAGCAAGGCAAGTAACACATTGATCATACTCTTTTCATACCCAGTTTTTATGAATTAGTTTCAACCCTCAAACATTGCATGAGTAGGATTGATAACATGTGGGTATTGGGAAGTAGTTGATGAGGTAGAACCTATTACCTGTTATATTATCAAACCCTTGGGAGTTACTTCTACGTTATGCTTATATTGTCATGCTATGCTCGTAGACGTGGTTTGGTTTGAGAGATCCATGACAGATGTGAGTATTTAATTAATGGTTCAATTAAGGTGGCAACTTTAATACACATCTAGGTGGATTGTTGGTTTGGGCACCTGGGGTTATACCAGTGTTGTCCTAGGAGATCCCGGGGTTATACCGTGTGATCCTCCTACGGTCCGCCACCCAGGCTCAAAGGGATCATAAGACGATTCATGCTAGTAACTTCCGTGTGCACCCACAAGCTATTATGGGCTCTAGCGTAGTCGAAAATTGTTGCATGACCTCTTCCAGTGGTAGGCTAGCAGATGTAGGGGATGTAGGTTGGTACTGTCTACCCGGGGTTAGAGTTAATGCTTCTGTAAGGCTGTGTCTCGGTCATCCGTTTCTCAAACACCGTGCAGTGCGAGAAATCCAATGGAGGAGATCGAGTCTTGTGGGGAAAAGTGCGCAAACCTCTGCAGAGTGTACAAACTAATCATGGTTAGCCGTGTCCCCGGTTATGGACATCTTGAGTATCTGGTTCTCTAATTTTCATATGGATCTCATCACTCTAAATTAATTTGTTGGGTTGTTAATTACTTTTAGTTGGGAATGAGATGGGGGTACCATTCTCAATGTTTCAACTACCATGATAGTTAAATAAAATATATTCCTTTGTTGTAGGGAAAAATTGGCTTTTCGCAAAACATATTAACCATACAGCCTCCACCAGCCATATATGCATGTAGTGATAGCATTTATTCTGTCCATTACTCTATGTGTTACTACGCCAACATATTCCATGTGTTGACCCATTTTCGGGCTGCAACGTATTATGTTGCAGACTTTTCAGACGAGGAGTAAGGTTCGCTATGCCGTTGGAGTTGATGGACTCACTTTACCTTCCAAGCCTTCCGCTGTTATCGTATTAGATGACCTTAAGACATATTTATTGTAATAAGTTCTCTTTTGAGAAGGTCGATGTAATAAGTGTGTGATTGCTACTCTGTTATAAAACCTTCGAGTACTGTGTTTGTCAGCATTACCGATCCAGGGATGACACTTATGCACAGAGACTTGACCGTCTGAGGTCGGGTCGCTACAAGTATGAGGACGTATGGAATGAGGATTCATTTCTTCATGATTAGCCTGCGTCCTTTCACGCACTTTCAGGTCTCCAGCAAATTCTTCAGACGTTTAAGCACGTCTAGAGACCTGACCCTGCATAAGAGATTAGTTCCTTTTCTTCACCACCCACATCTGAAGGTGTGGCAAAGAGTTCATCACTCTGCAAGCTCCATACGAGAACGGTGGCATAGAAGCCAGTCCACTTCGTCTCACATAAGAGGAGTTAGGATAAGCATCTGAATAAGCAGCGAAATTCTTCGAGGACTTATGAACATAATGGTTAGAAGAATAATGCTCATATTCATAGCCCTTAGCTTTTCCCTGCAAAACAGAGGTGTTAGCATGATGATGTTCATATGAGGACTTTGATCCTTTTGAGGAATTTGATCCATGTGAGGAATTATGTCCATATGAGGAATTGGATACAGATGAAGAATTTGGTCCATATGAAGAATTTGATCTGGGGTTCCTATTCTTCAGAGGCGATGTCATGATGACATTCACCTGAAGACTTTCAAGGCACCTTTTGGGAACCCAGATTTTCTTCATAGGGAAACCGTTCCTGCAGTTAGTGCCAACATATCTAGCAAATACTTCACCATTCTGATTTTTGAACAGTTTATAGTTGGAGTCAAATGACTCATCAGAAGAAATAAGGAGATTCACATGTAAAGCCAGATTGATTAGATAGATCTACTGGAGGTCGCTTTGCAGAAACCCATGAGGTTTTGGGGTACTGCTCAGGCTTCCAATATGTTCCATCAGCATTGATTTTCCTCTCAAAGGCAATACCCTCTTTCCTAGTGTCCGGGATATACCCCGCGGCGTAAACCGGCCAGAAGTGTAACCCGACCGGACTTGGCGGTTTATCTGAAGACCCCGCTGACACTTGGCGAGTTACTGGCGACCATACGACACAGCGGTTTACAAGCAACCCTTTGGTTATTTTGACTCACTTGGTGACCCGGCCAGGCGGGTCAGACGGATGACAAGGCCCAAGGCCCGGAAGGTCGGTTTATGTTAATGGTGGGCGGTTTAAGAGGAAAGGCAAGAAGGATATTTCCCTTACAAGGAGTCAAGACCGGACTTGTATCCGGTTTGTATTAGAGATAGATTTGTCCTAATCCTAAGAGGACTCCACATGTAACCCGCCCCTTCAACTTATATAAGGAGGGGCAGGGCTCCCTAAAGGGGGACAAGCTACAAGAAAGAAGAAACAATCTTAGGGCTATACACAACTAGGAGAGCCGGCTTACGGCAACTCCCTCGTGATGATAATGAGATCTAGCCTCAAACAGCATGTAGGGTTGTTATCGGATGATGTTTCCCGGGGCCCAAAGCTGTCTAAACCCTTGTCTTGTGTTGCGTCTCTCGATTCCGCTCAACCCCTCTCAAGCTACCACATAGATGTGTTGGCCTCGCGACTAAGTCCTCACACTAAGGACATCTGCCGTGACAAAACCACGATAGTTGGCACCCACCGTGGGGCCTGCGCACGGTGGTGTTGAGTTCTTGAAGGGATCTTTCATATGGATCGAGAAGCTCGTGGTTGACTAGATGAAGAAGAAGAGGCTCGCAGGATAACTCGGCATGGGGCAACTTCGGGCAGAGCCGGTAAGGTTCATCGGATCGCCGGGCTTATGTGTGTTCGCTGCCGCCGTCCTACGATCCGCCGAGACCGACAGGCGTTTATTCCCTGTACAATTAAGAAACCTATGCCAAATCGATCTTGATGTTCTGCTGCAAGGCGCCAGGAGCAAATACCAAGACCAAAGGAGATGTGATCAGACAAAAAAAACATCAACAAATGTAAGCCACGCCTGAGATAAGGAAGCATGAAAGTCAAAACCGACAGCGACCTGGACCTTGTCTTGACCTCATTTTTTGCTAAACCGTGAACAGCTCTCAGCGGCCGCAAATCATGGGTTCACACGGAAGATCCTCTGGACCAGCCCGTACAAAATCTAAGTCGCCAGGGCCTTTTCTTTTTTTTCTTGGTTCCAGTTTTTTATGCTGATTGGACGCGCCTGAGAATATTAAACTATGGCCACTCCGAGTCGCTGTCATCTTTGCGCGTAGCTCTGCGTCAGCAGTCAGCCTCATCAATGTGCACAAGAAAAAAGGAAGTGTAGATCTGGTTGGAAGAAGTCAAAAGCTCTTATTTATTCAAACCTATAAGATTTGATTGATCCGGACTGGTCTTCTACGTCTACAGGCGAGGCCTGAGACTCTGTTTGGTAAATTAATGTTATCAGTCTATTCAAATCCACCAGATGACAAAAGGCTACTGTCAGTGTCAAAACCGACAGATCTCGGGTAGGGGGTCCCGAACTGTGCGCCTAGGCGGATGGTAACAGGAGACAAGGGACACGATGTTTTACCCAGGTTCGGGCCCTCTTGATGGAGGTAAAACCCTACGTCCTGCTAGATTAATATTGATAATGTGTGTTACAAGAGTGGATCTACCACGAGATCAAGGAGGCTAAACCCTAGAAGCTAGCCTATGGTATGATTGTTGTTCGTCTCTGAGACTAAAACCCTCCGGTTTATATAGACCTTTGGATAGGGTTAGGGTTACATGAGTCAGTTACAATGGTAGGAGATCTACATATCCGTATCGCCAAGCTTGCCTTCCACGCCAAGGAAAGTTCCATCCGGACACGGGACGAAGTCTTCAATCTTGTATCTTCATAGTCTTGGAGTCCGGCCGATGATGATAGTTCGGCTATCCGGACACCCCCTAGTCCGGAACTCCCTCAGCTGCAAAAGGATCAAGATTACCAGCGTTTGTGTTTTGCATGCCATGTTTTTTCTCCAAAGGCTTACTACTAGTGCTACATTGAAAAGCACAATGGCACAATTCCCACAAAGGACCATCATCCATCACGTGAAGGACGAGACTAGTCAAAGTGATGAATCAATTACTCCATTATCTTTGGTGAAGCTTTGTTGCTATTATTTGTCCGGCCGATTTAAGATGGACATAAGAAGAATACATGATCGAAAGTGCTAGTCTTGAATACTAAGGATAGCACAGACTTCAAATCTGCTATTCGATGCGGATCTTTGAGACATATACAAAGCAATATTACATAAGATCACAACGTACACCTGCTTTGGACTATGACCAACATTATCCAATACCAGTATCCGCGTTCATCCGGAAAATAATTCAGGACGGCTATTAAAAGAAAAAGGGGTGGTATTTCACCACGGAGGCACGTTCGGCTGTGCCGCGCAGCTTCACGGACACGCGTATCATGATCCGGTTTACATCAATGCGCCGGCCGACTCGCCCGTCCGCACCACCGTACAAACACCACTCGCCTGTCCGCGCCAGCTTACAAATATCGCGGCCGACTCACCCGTCGGCACCGGTTTACCACGCCGCAGCTAGTTCACCCGTGAGTGATTTCAACTTCACCTAGTGATCATCAATTTCATGGCGAATTATTTCCGGGCTAGCACATCAGGTGATATCCATCTAAAATATATTTTATTGATACATATTATAGAGCAGTTTAACTTTGTCTTGGTCTGCAACATTGTTGATGCAGGACAATTGCTCACTACATAGAAGCGACCTGGTTAACTCGCCCGTCCGTGCCGGTTTACAACACCGCGGCTGACTCATCTATTGGAGCCGCCACTGATGCTGCGGTCGTCTCTGTTGTCCATCTCTCGCGGCCTGGTCTACATTGACATACCGGGCCGCACCTGTCTGCATGAGCTATTTATTGGATATGAGCAAGTCACAGTTTGGGTAGCCCGGTTTTCTTTCAAATTGGAGGCAAATTATCATCAACCGCCGTCTGCACTGGATGGCTCAATGAGCAGGCACACAAATCGTCGCCACTACAGTTTTGGTTAAGTTCAAATCGCTAGTTGGAAGGAACCATTGGCCGAGTTGCTGACACGGCTCATACGGGATTATTTATAACCCGTCGCAGTCACCTCAACCTTCTGTGGATTCACATCGTGCTATCAACACCAATGATATACAAGTTATGCCGGTTTATATCACGGTTAAACATGAAGAATCTCAAGCCAACTCCTCGAGTCACCTTTGAGACTCGGGGGCTACGATGACATAACTTAGCAAATCTTGCCAGTTTCAGCAAAGTTAAAAACCCCAGGACGATGGAGCGAAAGATAACCCGATTCCGGAGGCTACTGTTATATTGATGAGAATTTAAAGGCTATCAGAAAATTTCCGATTTAGAAAGTATATAACAGTTACAAAATCACGGCTCAATGAAGAAGTTCCGGGTCATCAGAAAGGATTCCGGTTTAAAATCTGGCTAAAGGGAAGTCAGTCTCACTGAAGTTCTCAAATATCCGGTTTACAATCCAGTTCAAGGGAAATCTGTTCTCTCACAAAGCTCTGAAACTCGCAAATCCGGTTTAAAAATGTCCGGTTCAAAAAGGAATTAACTTCTCGCAAGCTCGAGTTTAAAGGCCGTCAGAAAATTTCCGGCTGAAAATGAAGATTCCGGTTTAAAATCCGGTTCAAGGGAAATATGTCTCCCACAAAGCTTTGAAGCTCTCAATATCCGGTTTAACATCCGGTTCAAGAAGGATTTATCTCTTGCAAAAAGTTAAAGGGTGCCAAAGAGGACCTGCTGCCATGATGCGCGGTTCAAAGATGGGTATCATGCCTTATTGGCTTATCATATTATTGATCACTTGGGGGTTTGGTCGTATCCGAACCATAGCTACACCTCTTGATCGGCTCAATGCCATAGCATCACTTGGGGGCTTTGGTCGTATCCGAACCATAGTCACACCTCTTGATCAGCTCAATGCCACAACATCTTGGGGACTTGGTCAAGTCTGAGCCATAGTCACGCCTCTTGATCGGCCTAGTGCCACAACATCACTTGGGGGCTTTGGTCGAACCCGAACCATCGCTACACCTCTTAATCGGCGTAACGCCAACGCATCATTTGGGGACCTGGCTGACTCGAACCATAGCTACGCCTGTTGGGGGCTTGGTCGTGTCTGACCATGGTAATGCCTCTTGATCGGCTTAAAGCCTCATTTGCAAATGATTTTATCTTTGCCTTTGCTTGAATTCTGTTCTTTTTTGTTAAAAGACCTTTTACTTACATTGCGTTTTAAACCGACATTTTTAATCCGGTTCGATTGTCAATTACAAATTGGCGGAACACGGTCAAATCTTAATCGAGACTATCTACCGGTTTGATTTTATGTTACCATCTTATTATGGAGTAAACCGTGTTCATTAACCCGCTTGACTTTCAATTACAAGTTGTCGATTACATGATCAAATCATAATCCGGAGACTATCAGCCCGGTCTGGTTTGACTACGAGTCACCAGTATTATATATGGTTAAACCGGTGTTTATCACAACCCGGTACGGTTTTATCATAAACCGGCACAGTATGAAAGGAGTTATCATTACTCAAGATTAGGATTATCACTATTACTACAAAAAGTTGGTAAACCAATGATGTGATTCAGTGTCACAGGTATGATATATTTCATATTTGATTATTCTTAAGTGCAGCCTTGGTTATAAACCCAGGTTATATGTTGGGCATTATGACCCATCCGGCGGTAAACCGCCAGGACACTTTAAACTTGTTGTATGCAGAAACAGGTTGAATAAAGCATGATTATAAATCACCGGTGTTTATTAAACCGGCCTGGCTTTAAGACAATAAGTCATCAGTATATGATGAGAAATTATCCGGTGTTTGTTAAACCGGCTTGTCTTTTGACTATAAGTCGCCAGTATATATTTGGATTGCACCATTGGAATCATGCGCTTATAAATCATTGGGTTATATTATTCAAATAGCCAAACTTGGCTGAATTTTCATTATGATATTGAATGAATAAGGTTTTCATACCGGATTATATTATCTTGAATAGCCAACATGGCTGGATTTTTATTATGGTTATTAATAACCAAGATTATGATTAAGGTTTTCAAAGTCGCTTTAAGCGCAATGACTATTATATTATCAATGGATTTGATTTATTCTACAATTGAAAGAAATAGTCCTGAGTCGCTGCAGGCTTACGACCCGGCACTTGGGGGCTACATTATTCAAAGTTGAGATTATATCAAATATGCAAGTCTCATGTCACTGCAAGCACGCACCATGACGCTTGGGGGCTAATGCAAAGTCATTTTTTGCTCACCTTATTGAAGACCCGACTCATCACAGTGTAATGAGCCGGCCCTTGCGGGCTACCAATTGCTCCTATCAACAATTCAAGGTACACAAGTCTTAATCCATTATATTGAAGGTTTATTGCTTTCGGTTGGTAAAGCACAAAGCTCTTAACCTTGTGGACATGGGTTCAAGCCCCATGATGGGGGTTACATCATATGATGTTATTTTCAATGAAGTATATATAAAGTCCCAGCTCAATATTATCTTACTGAGCCGGCCCTTGGGGGCTACATGTTGTTGTTCAAATCTACATGATCATATTTATAAAGTCCCTGCTCATTATTGTATAATGACCCGGCCCTTGGGGGCTACACTGGTTGAAGTTTTTTGAGCATCAAGCAATTACAAAGTCCCAGGTTGCTGCAAGCATGACAACCCGACACTTGGGGGCTACATGTGTGGAATATTCAGTTTATGATTAACGATTGAGATGAACAAACTGGATTTCTTCAAGGTTGCAACACTTATATTGGAGCAAGTCTTAAGCTATCACTATGTTCTCCTCTTAAGACTTGGGGGCTACAGGTATTATGCATATATATATAAGGAGGAACATTTTCAAATTATCTCAAATTATTAGTTTTGAGAAAATTAGGAAGATCAATTACATCACCCGGTGTCAACAACAATTATGACCCGGCATCGTCTGCTATATAACTCGGCAATTTTGGTACTGATAAACCGGCAAGTTTTACATCTTCAACCGGCTGAATATCAGATGAGTATTTGAAGGACAATATTTTCTAAACCGGCGCTTTGAAAGCCGACTCAAGTGGATTATTCTTCACAATATTTCTCTGTGAGAAACCAATGTCAGCAAATTGAGTATGAAGCTGGTCTATTGACTCGGATTTTTCAGAAGGAAGAAATGACAAGGACTTCAGGATGATCAAGTGCCGATTTATAAGAATATTTAAACCGGAGCACAACCCGCAAAATTTGTTGTTGTGTTTATGCTGCAGATTAGTTTAACATGGATAAATCCAAATCAAACTGGGGGCTAATGTCGGGGATATACCCCGCGGCGTAAACCGGCCGGAAGTGTAACCCGGCCGGACTTGGCGGTTTATCTGAAGACCCCGCTGACACTTGGCGAGTTACTGGCGACCCGCCCTGACCTGGCGGTTTACAAGCAACCCTTTGGTTATTTTGACTCCTTTGGTGACTGACGGGCGGGTCAGACGGATGACAAGGCCCAAGCCGGAAGGCGGTTTATGTTAATGGTGGGCCGGTTTAAGAGGAAAGGCAAGAAGGATATTTCCCTTACAAGGAGTCAAGACCCGGACTTGTATCCGGTTTGTATTAGAGATAGATTTGTCCTAATCCTAAGAGGACTCCACATGTAACCCGCCCCTTCAACTTATATAAGGAGGGGCAGGGCTCCCTAAAGGGGGACAAGCTACAAGAAAGAAGAAACAATCTTAGGGCTTGTCGGATTTCGGGTTCCGGCAGACCCTTGAGGTTCGAACACTGGGGTGCGCGCGGAGATCCAACCCTCCACCGTCTCGTACCTCGCCGAATCGCTGGGACCTAAACTACCAAACAGAACAACACAAGAGACACAAGATTTATACTAGTTTGGGCCACCGTTGTGGTGTAATACCCTACTCTAGTTTGTGGTGTGGTGGATTGCCTCTTGGCTGATGAGGAACAGTACAGGGAAGAACAGCCTTGCGAGGGTCTGTTCTTGGTGGGTGCGATGAACTGCAAGGTGGCGCTTTGTTGCTCTAGCTACTAGATCCTTGATGAGGATTCCAATCTCGTCCCGGGGGGCTGATCTCCTTCTCGATCCCGATCCCTCTACCCTGGGGGTGGCTACTCCTACTTATAGGCAAAGGCCCTGGGCCTCTTCCCAAATATTGAGCGGGAAGGGCGCCAACAATCAGCCATTTTGAAGGGGAACAGCGGGTACACTTATCCTGACTAAAGTTGGTCCTCGCCTGCCAAAGGCTCTGGTGATGACGCCGGCTTGGGCTCCACGATGACTCCCTTCCAGCCGTTGGAGCTGGTCTTGGTCTTGTTGCACCGAAACGGATGCCTTTGCTTGATGCTCTCTCCTGCGCTTGCTCCCTTTGCACCAAAGAGGAAAGGAGGACACTGCGCGGGCTGGCGCCCGACTGGCGCCCTTGGTCGTCATGGCTTGGGTCATGGGCACCTCGCGAGGTACCCTGCCTTGAACTCTCCGCCTCCTCATGAGCCAGCCTGACGAGGCCGTGCCTGAGGAAGCTCCTTGTCGTCCACCCCGCGAGGGTCTTGAGCTTGCGTTGATGAAGATGGGCTGTCCTAGGATTCCTTTGAGCCACGCCGCAGGCCGCAGGCAGGCATGTCTGGGTACCCCCGTTCCCAGAACGCCGACAGTAGCCCCCGGGCCCACGGCGCGCCCGAACTTGGCTGAGCAGAGAGGAGAAGGGGCAAGTGCGAAGCGTCGCGGGCCCTAACAGCCTGCGGCCTTGGGCGCCGCGTGGCGGTTGATTGGACGTGGGCGGCACTGTTCCCCCACGCCTCCTTATTTCGTGCCTTGCTAGGCGGACATGCTGCTGTACACATTCGTTCCCCTCTCTGTTGCTCGTGCGCCCCTGTCCTTCCTCTCGAACTCCAGCTTCCATTCTCAATCCTATCTCGAATCTCCCCCCCCTTTTCTATCGCCATGGCTCTAACAAAGAAGGGGAAGGGGAAGAAACATGTGCCTCCGCCTCGCTCGCCGCCGCCGGCGGCCTCCGCCGTCGACCCGTCGATCATACTCAATCTAGAGGGCTTGGGCAAGGTCAGTTCGGCTCTGGCCACCACCTTCAACGAATGCGGGAGGACGACGGCCTGGCCCGCGTCCCACTTCTCCATCGACAGGATAGTCACCGAAGTCCGGTATTTTGCTGACGCCCTGTGGGCGGGGCTGGTTCCCCCCTTTTCTGATTTCTTCAACGCCGTGCTTTCCCACTACCAGATTCACATGATGCACCTGGGTCCAAAGTCCATTACTCTCCTCTCGGTCTTCGCCTTCGTTTGTGAGGCAATGATGGGCATCCTTCCCTCGGTCGCCTTGCTGCGCCACTTCTTCTCTCTGCGCCTTGTCGACTCCACCCAATGCTCGGCGTGCGTGAGCTTCGTCGCCGCGCCCGAGACAGCGGCCTCAGGGATTGACTTCAGCCTTCCTCCGCCCGTGGCTGAGTTCCGCGAGAGGTGGTTGTATGTGGATGTGGGGGTGCCCAGCCCCCTGCTATCGGAGCCAACCTCGCCTGCTGTCCCCAATTCAGGCTGGGGTCAGGAGACGCTTTCAAGCCCTCGACCCATCTTCGTCTGGCACCGCTTCGTGTTCCTGAGGTCACTTGCTGTAACAGCGCCCAAGGTGGTGAAGGAGTTCCTGATGTGCCGCATTGCTCCTCTCCAACGCCATTCCCACCAGATGTGGTCCTTCAGCGGGCCTGGTGATCGTATGAGGCTCCAGGAAGAAGACTGACGCTCAAGCGCTAAGGAAAGTGCTCTGGTCCCGACTGCGACCCCAACCCCGGTGGCATCCGGCATGGAGGGGCCTTGCTGTATCTCTGCCAGAACAGGGGTGATTTTGTGAACCAGATGCCTATCTTCGTTGAGTGGGGGCCGCGCCCCGCTGGTCTCCAGGGGCCTCGCGAGAATCCAGTGATGGTGACAGCCCTTCCGGTCGGCCAAGGCGGCTCCTCCTCAAGTGGCGGAGCAGGGAGGCACGAGCCGCCAGAGGCCGAAGGGACCCCCGCCGGGGTGACAGCATCGGGCGATGCTCATGAGGGGGCAGCTCTTGAGGCCCATGCCGCCGCGGCTGAGGGCAGCAGGAAGCCGCCCGCAGCGCCTGCGGATGGAGCCCCCGAGGCCCCTGCTGCTTCTCTTGGTGAGGCGATCAGCAGCGCGCGTCAGGCTGACGCCCCTGACGCAGGTCGCCTTGAAGCTTCTCCCTCGCTGCAGGCTGACCCCTGCGCTCAAATCTTGGGCCGTTTCCGCGTGAACTTTGAGGCCCTCCGGAAGAGAAGGGAGGCCATGGGCGATGATTACCCTTGTCGCCTACTGAAGCGTAGGAAGTACTTCGCCACTGACGAGTAAGCCTTCTCCCTTCCCAGCTCCTGATCCTTCTGCTGCTTGTACTGATCCTTGCCCTGCAGGCCCCTTCCTGCCGAGCTCACGGAGACGGGTGAGGAGTCGTCTCCCCCGGCTTCGCCCCCTCCCCCATTCTTGAGTGCTCCAAGCAGTGGAGCCCTTGTGGTGAGGGCAACCGGGGAGGTGAACCGTCCCGAGGAGCGTCGTGGCCTTGCGCGCCTCGCGAGCCTTCCCGCGGCATAGCTAGCCTGCCGTGGGCTTCTCGTCTAGTCGTGGACGGCGATTGGCTGAGGCGCTTCCTGCGCCCCTCGTCTGGGGGTGGGCTAGCTCCAGGCCGGGCTTCTGGCGCGGCGCACCCGGCCGTCGCGAGGGTGCCAGCCTCAGCCCCCGGAGGGGGGAGTGCTGATCATGGCTCCGCCCGCTTGGGGCGGATGATGGTGTGGAGGACGTGCTCGAGCGCGCTCGAGAGCGCCGCGCTCTTCGCCAAGGATTCCTTCGGAGAGCGGCTGATGCGGTGAGCCTGCTTGATGAAGAGCTCGCTGATGAAGATGCGCGCCTTGAGGCCGAGGGCATGCGCCTGGCCGCAGAGAGGCGCGAGCTGGAGGGCGCTGTCGCCCTTGCGCGCCACCGGCGCGATCTTGATGATGAAGAGGCCAAGGCGTCGTTGGCAACCTCTTGGGAGGCCTGTTCTCGGGCCGTCGAGGAGGCCCGGGAAGCCAACAGGCGGCGAGAGGTGGCGGAGGAGCGGGCACGGGAACTCCTGGCCCGGTGTCACTTGCTGGAGGAGCAGGTGGAGCTGCGCGAGGCAGCCCTTGCATCGATGAAGGTGGCCTCCGGCGACCCGGCGGAGCTCCAGAAGCGTGAGGAGGCGTTGACACTTGAAGCCGCCGAACGCGCGCGCGAGTACGAGCACTTGAAGACGAGGGAGCGCTTGGTGATGCGGGCGGAGGACGAGGTCGCTGCACGGGAAGCCCGCGTCCTGGAGGAGGTCGGACGCCGAGTGACGACGGCGCGCTCGAACCTCGAGCGCGAGTTTGAGGAGAGGCTGGGGTTGATCAAGGCCGAGGCTGATGGCAGGACTGATGCCTTGAGGGCCAAGCTGGAGGAGGCGACGTGGCGGGCCGATGCTCTTCGGGCCACCCTCGAGGTGGCGCAGAGGGAGTCCACCACCCCTCAGTCCGAGGTGCTCCTTCTTCGCCAATGGGTGGAGGAGGCCGAGGCCATCGCGCGCCAGAATGTGGACGAGATGCGTCAGCGGAGAATCCTGGAGCATGAGCACGGCCCCATGCTCGCCACGCTCCGGGAAAGAGCCAATGCAGCCTTGGGTAACATCTGCGAGGCGGCAGTTGGTGAGCCGCACGCGGTTAACTACGCCGGCAACCTTCAGTTCTTCACCGACGTGGTGACGCGGCTGGAGGCGTGGTCGGTTAGGGCCAATAGGTTGGTGGAGGAGAGGAGCCGCGCGCTGCTTGGGCGCGCCTTTTCTCGCGTCTTCAGCCATCTCCGGGACATGGATCCCCACTTCGACTTTGACGCTGTTATCGCCTGATTCCCGAGCCGTCCGGGCGACTGGCGCGACCGGTGGAAGACAATGTGGATGCTCTCGTCTGGGCCTTCGCTTCAGATAATGACGGCGTGGTCGTGGCCGCCAATGAGGGCGGCGTGGTGAACGGTCCAGACGCTGCCGACGGCCACGCAGACAGTGACGGCGAGGCCAGCGACGCCAGCAACGGCTCGGGAGGTGCTCCTGAGGATACATTGGGGGATTTATCCGACTGATTATGTATTGTCCCTGTTCCGTTATCCTGCATTAATAGAACTCAGGTTTTGGCCTGATGGTTGTGAGAGCATTTTGGGAGGGGGAGCCCCTCATGTAAAACTTGTGTTCATCGTATTAGCAGGTGTCGCATCGCCCATACGCCCGCGCCAAGTGGTTGGCTAAGCAACGTGCTGGTTGGCTGGTTTACCTTCGTTTCGTACGAGCCCTGAGATAGCCTGAGGGAGGCTGCGGCGATACGAGTGTCTCCTGATTGAATCCGTAGGATCTGCAGTAAAAACCCTCCGGAGAGGACGCGGCGGCGGCAGGCTGGGCTGCGCGCAAGCTAGGCCTGGCCCGACTCGCGAGGGGAGGCAGCTGAGGCGGAGTGGTAACCGAAATGCGAGAGATTTGCTCGAACGAGACTAAGCACCCTTCCGGAACACACGCAAATCTCAAATTGAATCCAACTTAAATCCAGCGGGCGAAAGCGACAATCAAATGGAAAGGCGAAGAAAGCAGAAGAAAAGCCGCGTCCGGCACCTAGTCTAGTCTTGGACGTCTTCTCACCAGCACGGAGCTAAGTGCTGCCACTGGGCGTGGGAGGGTGCCCCAGGGCCTGAGGCCGGCACCCATGGGACTCCGGGGCGTGTACAACCCCACTCATTATTACGTGAGAGTGTCACGAGGCGGCGAGCTTCACAGGCACTGGGCCTTCTTCACAGGTACCGGCCTTGCTTCATATCGCCAGACGAGGGCCCCGCCTTGCGCCACACTCTAGTGCCATCAGCGACGATCGGAAACCAGGACGCCCGCCCGATGGTAGAGCGGTCGCCAGCGGTTCCCCCGACGACCATGGGTCCTCTACCAGGGGCAGGCCCTGAGGCGCCTCCCCAGCAGAGAGCCTACCTCCTGAGAACGCCTTGCTCCGAACGCCGCGGTGATGATGTCAGATCTCTGCCCCTCTCCGGCAGCCCCCTACGCCCCCCTCCCGAGGGGTAGGAGACTGCAGGAGCCTGGCAGCCGCTTGTCGTGGCGACCTGTACCTCCTGCGACCTATGGTTAGCGTATGTGTGCTCTTGAGGGAGTAGTGGTACCCGATAATCGTCGCCCCCGGCGTGACCGGTGGGACCGTCTTGCGGCTCCTGGAAGAGCTCGGCTCCTGGCGCCTCATCCCCCCAGCTCGGGCTGAGGAGCAAGCCTTGCTCTCCCTCATGCGGGTGCCCTTGGCCCATCATGTGGGGCACGTATTCTTCTGGCGCTGTTATCCCGAAGGCCACGCCGTAGTGCTGAACGTGCCATGCTGCTCTGCTTGATGCGCCCACCGTGGGGTGATGGCGCAGCGGTTCACCAGGGTCATGAGTTACGTCGAGTCCTTCTTCTCCACGGGCCGGGGGCGGGGGCAACCCCGCCGCCGGCCCGGTGCTGACAGCCTCGCCGGTGTTGGAGTAGCTTTGGAGCCTGCGGGCACGCGTGGAGCCCCCGCGCGGGCCGCTCTGGGCCTGAGATGGAAGTTGGCTGCAGAAGGGGTGAGCCCCCGAGGCAGCGAAGCCCGGGAGCTCTGCCACTCGCTCCAGCAGCACGTCGCGGCCGCTCTCGAGCAGCCTGCACTGCAGCAGCTCTCGGGCCACCGTGAGCACGGCCCTCGAGTTCGCCTGCTCCCGGCGGGTGTACGGTGATGTGGTCGCGGCGTGATTGGAGGCCCTAGCTCCTGACCGCGCTTGCCGCGGCGTGAGAGCTGTCGAAGCCTGTCCGCGTCGCCCGCGGCCCGCAGCGCCCTGTGGACCGCGAGCTGCCTGGGGCACGGGGTCGCCCGAGGCGAGCGGCTCTGCGTGGGCGGGCCACGCCGCCCAAGGATCTGAGTTGCCCGCTTGGTCGCCGGACATGGTGATGGCGATGCGATGGGACACGAGGTGGCAGAAGGTGGATTACGGCGCACCCCTACCTGGCGCGCCAAATGTCGGATTTCGGGTTCCGGCAGACCCTTGAGGTTCGAACACTGGGGTGCACGCGGAGATCCAACCCTCCACTGTCTCGTACCTCGCCGAATCGCTGGGACCTAAACTACCAAACAGAACAACACAAGAGACACAAGATTTATACTAGTTCGGGCGACCGTTGTGGTGTAATACCCTACTCTAGTTTGTGGTGTGGTGGATTGCCTCTTGGGCTGATGAGGAATAGTACAGGGAAGAACAGCCTCGCGAGGGTCTGTTCTTGGTGGGTGCGATGAACTGCAAGGTGGCGCTTTGTTGCTCTAGCTACTGGATCCTTGATGAGGATTCCAATCTCGTCCAGGGGGGCTGATCTCCTTCCCGATCCCGATCCCTCTACCCTGGGGGTGGCTACTCCTACTTATAGGCAAAGGCCCTGGGCCTCTTCCCAAATATTGAGCGGGAAGGGTGCCAACAATCGGCCATTTTGAAGGGGAACAGTGGGTACACTTATCCTGACTAAAGTTGGTCCTCGCCTGCCAAAGGCTCTGGTGATGACGCCTGCTTGGGTTCCACGATGACTCCCTTCCAGCCGTTGGGGCTGGTCTTGGTCTTGTTGCACCGAAACGGATGCCTTTGCTTGATGCTCTCGCCTGCGCTTGCTCCCTTTGCACCAAAGGGGAAAGGAGGACACTGCGCGGGCTGGTGCCCGACTGGCGCCCTTGGTCGTCATGGCCTGCGTCATGGGCACCTCGCGAGGTACCCTGCCTTGAACTCTCCGCCTCCTCATCAGGCAGCCTGACGAGGCCGTGCCTGAGGAAGCTCCTTGTCGTCCGCCCCGCGAGGCTTGGCCCCTCGCGAGGGTCTTGAGGTTGCGTTGATGAAGATGGGTTGTCTTGGGCTTCCTTTGAGCCACGCCGCAGGCCGCAGACAGGCAAGTCTGGGTACCCCCGTTCCCAGAACGCCGACAGGGCTAGACACAACTAGGAGAGTCGGCTTACGGCGACTCCCTCATGATGATAATGAGATCTAGCCTCAAACAGCATGTAGGGTTGTTACCGGATGATGTTTCCCGGGGCCCGAAGCTGTCTAAACCCTTGTCTTGTGTTGCTTCTCTCGAATCCGCTCAACCCCTCTCAAGCTACCACATAGATGCGTTGGCCTCGCGACTAAGTCCTCACACTAAGGACATCTGCCGTGACAAAACCACGACACCTAGGGTTCCTGTTGAGGATCTGCTTTTTAAGCACATCACAAAGAGTCTGATGCCCTTTGAGGATTTTGTACATGCCTGTCATGTACAATTCCTTCAGCCCTGCATCATCAGTGATACTAGCAATGTCCTCAGATGAGGAATTAGTGATAGCAGAGATAGGTGAAGAATTTGTAGCATTGGAAGCATTTGAACATTCAGGTGAAGAATTAGCAGATTCACATTCAATGCACTTCAAACATGGAGGAACAAATTCTTCCTGAGCAGCGCTGATTTGTTGAGCAAGTAATGAATCGCGCTCCTTCTGGAGATCTTCTTAACTCACTCTTAGCTTTTCAAGATCTTGCTTTCTTTGAAGAAATTCATAAGAAAGCTTCTCATGATCAGATAAGAGAGTGTTATGATGACCTTGAAGGTTGTCAAACCTAGACTGAAGTCTCTGAAGACTTTTAGCCAAAGCTTTTGACTGATCCATTTCTTCAACCAACATATCATCGCTCTTATTTAGCATGAATTGAACATTTTTCAAAGCTCTTTGTTGTTTAGTGGCAAGGGAAGCAAGTTTGACATAACTGGGTCCAAATTCATCACCTGATTCATCATCACTGGACTCGGATAGGTAGCATTCAGTTACCTTGGCATCTTTTGCCATAAGGCATGGTGTAGAAGATGATGATTCTGGTTCGAATGTCATCGCTTTGAGTGATTCCTTGAAATCCTCAAACCAAGGATCATGACGGGTTCAATGACCTTCATAGACCTCAGAGAGTCGGTCCCAGATAAGCTTTGCATGATCGAGATGCATGATATCCCTGAACTGATTTTGAGACAGACAGGAGCAGATGACGTCCTTCGCCGTAATGTTGAGAAGAGTGTACTTGCGAATGTTATCAGCTTCCGCCATCTTGCATAGATCGGTAAGACCAATCACAGTGACGGTCCACAACTTGTTGTTCATTGCCATGGGGCGCTTCCTCATCATGGCCTTCCACATGGGATACTCGTGACCGTCAAAGATGGGGCATGACACGGTCTTCATACCTGCGGTCGACATAACTAAAACTCCAGGCGGTTAAACCAAAATCACACAGAACAAGGGAGTACTTTGCTCTGATACCAATTGAAAGTGTGTTATATCGACTAGAGGTGGGTGAATAGGCGATTTTTATGAATTCTTCACCGAGAATTTCAGGGTGAGGAAATTCCTAAGTGAAGAACTACTTGCAGTGGAATAAGTACTTAGATGTAAACATAACAGAACACAAGCATGGTCATCATGATAAAATGAAGACAAGCACGGAGTACAGAAAGCGTAAACACAGGATACACAAGATGAAGACAAACAGACTGAGAAATTGAGCTGAGAAAATTGAGAAAGTCTTCAGTCAAAGTCTTCGAACAGATATGAACAGGCACACAACACAGTAATGAGGAAATGAAAGAGTTGAGGAAATAGAACCAGTAAGCTCGGTGAAGACAATGATTTGGTAGACCAGTTCCAACTGTTGTCTCAGTTGTACATCTGGTTGGAGCGGCTGGGTATTTAAACCTGAGGACACAGAGTCCTGGACAAACAGTCCTCACCGTATTCTCCTTGAGCTAAGGTCACACAGACCTTCCCAATCACTCGTGGTAAGTCTTCAGGTGACTTCCAAACCTTCACAAACTCGTTCACTCGGCGATCCACAATTTCCTCTTGGATGCTCTAGACCATGACGCCTAACCGTCTGGAAGAAGCACAGTCTTCAAAGGTAACAAGCGTCCGATCTACGCAAGATCAATCTCTTCAGTGATGATCAATCACTTTGGGTTTGTAGGTGTTTGGGTTTGGGTTTCCTCACTTGATGATTTTGTCTCAAAGTCCTCAGAGGATGGGATGCTCTCAAATGATAAGTGTCAGTTTCTCTCGGAGCAGCCAACCAGCTAGTGGTTGTAGGGGGGCGGCTATTTATAGCCTAGGGAGTAGCCCGACATGATAATACATAAATGCCCTTCAATGATATGACCGTTTGGTGGGTAGATAGTTTGGGACTGCTCGCGCATAGCACAGCAACGGTCGGAATTTTGAGTAACAAAATCCTCAGGGCTATCATGTTCCTCGTTGTGTAGGCAATCCACACTGGCGAATTCCTAACTCCTCAGTCAGAACAAATTCCTCAGAGACCAAAAGAACTTCGTCTCTGTCACTGAATAAATTGACTGAACTGTATGAGATTTCCAATGGCTTCACTCGAAGGGATTTGTAGGTGTAGGATTTGAGTTGAGCATCACTTGGAAATTTTTCCTTAGTATTTCCTCGACCCCCTTTAACAGTACGGAGTTTCCTATGACTCAAGAAAGAGAAAATGAAACTACGAAAACAAAAGTCTTCACGCTTCATGTTCCTTGAATGAATACCAAGTCTTCAAGGTCACACCAATTTCTTCACTTTCAAAGTCTTCAGAAAGTCTTCAGAAATCCAAAGTCTTCAGTCGAAGAACTTCATCTTTAGGGGTCGACTTTCTCTGTAAATATCGAACCCCTCATAGACTTATAGACCTGTGTACACTCATAAACACATTAGTCCCTTAACCTATAAGTCTTCAATACACCAAAATCATTAAGGGGCACTAGATGCACTTACAATCTCCCCCTTTTTGGTGATTGATGACAATATAGGTTAAGTTTTCAACGGGATAAACATATGAAGTGTAAATATTGATATTGAGGAATTTGATTGCAAGATATAGAAGAACTCCCCCTGAAGATGTGCATAGTGAGGAATTTGCTTTCGAAGCAATGCACACTTGAAGAGTAGAATCATGGAGATCTCCCCTATATCTTGTAATTCATACACACATTTGACATATAATATGATGAATTTGAAATGCATGATGAAATATGGTGACTGATGTAATTCAGCATGCGTGCATTAACATTAATGAGGAATAAGCATGTGGAAAAACACAGCAAAAGTATCATACCACCATAGGGTTTAAGTTTACAACTCGATCGAATAAAGTCTCAGAAGAACGAGAGTTGTAACTTAGCATAAAACGCCCATATAGGTAGACCCGCTTGAAGACTAACTCAAATTCCCCCCCCCCCCCCTTGTCATCGAATGACCAAAAGGATCGAAAATGAGGACTAACGCCCCTGAAGAATATCAAGTTGATGGAGGAGCGTCAACGTTGTTGGGGTCGTTTGTTGTTGTAGGGCCTGCCGCAGTGTCGTCCAAGTCTTCATACTCGTCGGTGTCGCGTGATGAAGAATATGAGCTGGCCACCAAGGAAGGAACCTTGACCTTCTTGAATTTCTTTGGTGGAGGTGCAGACCAGTCAAAGTCCTCCTTGAGACCCATTTGCTTCATATCTTGTTCACCATACAGATGAGATAAGACAACCCAGGTGCGACCGAAGATTTCATGGAGGTAGTAATGGTTTTTCTTCACTGCATTATGTGTAGCAGTCATGTTGTGAAGAATAGAACCAAACTGACGCTTAACCCATTTGTGGTTTCGATCCACCTTCTGGTGAAGACTAAGAAGAAGCTCATGGTCAGTCATCACCCTTGGAGCTGTGGCTTGAGTATTTGGCTTGGATGCATTGGCAGCAGAATCATGAGTGGCAGAGTCATCATTGGTGGAATAAGATGCAGCTTTGCGAAACTGACCATGCAATGGACGAATGCCTTCATCAATAATAGCTGGTGCCTTGCCCTTGTCATCAGCTAAGGAATATGTCCGCTTGAGGACTTCAATTGGGGGCAAGTAGCTGAGATGATTCTGATAATCAGCCTTGTAGTTGAGTGAAGACCTTATTCTGAGGAATCTCATAATCCAAGGTGTGTAAGTGTCGGCGTTCTGGGAACGGGGGTCCCCAGACTTGCCTGCCTACGGCCTGCGGCGTGGCTCAAGTGGGGGCCCAGCACGACCCAGCTTCATCAGCTCAAGCTGAAGACCCTCACGAGGGGCCAAGCCTCGCGGGGCGGACGACAGGAACCTTCCTCAGAAGCAGCATCATCAGGCAGGCTCGCGAGGAGGCGGAGAGATCAAGGCAGGGTAACTCACGAGGGTGCCCCCTGACGCAAGCCATGACGATCGAGACCAGGCGGGCGCCAGCCTGCGCAGTGTCCTCGCTTCCCCTTTGGTGCAAAGAAGGCAAGCACAGGCCAAGGCATCAGGCAAAGCTTACCGCTTCGGTGCAACAAGACCAAGACCAGCAGAACGGCAGGGCGGAGGTCATCGTGGAGCCCAGGACGGCATCACCATCAGAGTCTTTGGCAGCCGAAGATCAACTTTAGTCAGGATAAGTGTACTAGATGTTCCCCTTCAAAATGGCCAATTGTTGGCGCCCTTCCCACTCATTATTTGGGAAGAGGCCCAGGGCCTCCGTCTATAAATAGGACTAGCCACCACAGAGTAGAGGGGATGAGATCCAAAAGAGCATTCGACAGAGCCCTACCAGAGAGAGAGAGATAGAGGTGACTGAACTCACCCAAGCAGTTCATCGCACCAGCTCAAGAACAGACCCTCGTGAGGTTGTTCTTCCTTTGTATTGTTCAGCATCAGACCCTGAGGCAATCCACCACACCACACACTGGAGTAGAGTATTACACCACAACGATGGCCCGAACCAGTATAAACCTCGTGTCTCTTGTGTTGATTCATCGTTCTTAGTTTAGATCCCTCGCAATCCATTCACACGTGAGCTGGTAGGGGAAAGATCTCTCCGCGCACCCCAGTGATCGAACCTCAAGGGTCTGCCGGAACCTGAAATCCGACATTTGGCGTGCCAGGTAGGTGTGCGCCGAAATCTTTCTTCTGCTGGTCGTGTGTGATCTTCCGTCGTGTCCATGGCTGATGCTCGCCGAGCCCGCGCCGAGCGCCGGGCTGCTCGCGCCGCTCGAGTCACCCAGACGGCTCCCGTCGGCGGACACCCCCGTCGTTCCCCGTCGCCTTCCGCCAACGCCGCCACTTGCCAGGCGGGGAACGAGCAGCACACCTGTCGGGGGGAGCTGCGCGACCTCTACCTCGCCCCTCGTGCCAAGCCGGCGCCCCTAGTCGTCGCAGCCCTCCTCGGCGGATCACTGGCGCCACCTTCGAGCCGCCACGTCAAGCCGTTCACCCGCCAGATCGCCGCCACCACCAAGCGCCAGGGAGCCCCGCCGGGCTGGGTGGTGCGCGAAGCCGATCTTCTCTTCAACTCGGACGATCACCCCTCCAACCCCGCCGGATTGGGTGCGCTCCCGATGTTGTGCACCCCCACCATCTGCAAAGTGGCGGTCACCACGACCCTCATCGACAGCGGAGCCGGCCTCAACGTGCTCTCTGTGGAGGCCTTCAGCCTCCTCCATGTGCCACCAGGGCTGATCCAGCCCAGCAGGCCTTTTTCCGGAGTCGGGGCCGGTTCCAGCGCCTCCTTGGGACAAATTCGCCTCTCGGTGACTTTCGGCACCCGCGACAACTTCCGCACGGAGCTGGTCGACTTCGACATCGCCCCCATCGGCCTCCCCTACAACACCATCCTCGGCTACCCGGCCTTGGCCCGGTTCATGGCAGCAACTCACCCGGTGTACAACCTCATGAAGATGCCCGGGAGCAGCGGCGTCCTTACCGTGTCGGGAAACACTGGGGAGGCACTGCAGGCACTCGAGCATGTTTCAAGGTGGCTGCAGCGGCACGGCCCAACGGCGTTGACACTCCCGAGCCCAAGGGGGCTGCGCCGTCCAAGAAGAAGCAGCTATTCACTCAAAACAAGGCGGAAACCAAGAAGGTACCAGTCAGCAAGGACGGGATCACTGACGCCACCTTCACCATAGGTGCAAACCTCGAACCTGAGCAGGAGGAGGCCTTGGTAAAGTTCCTGCGCGCAAACAAGAAGGTGTTCGCATGGGGACCTGATCAGTTGGCGAGGGTCCCGAGGGGCGTGATTGAGCATCACCTCAACGTGTGCCCCAACGTGCGCCCCGTGAAGCAGAAGGCGAGGCGACGGTCCACAAAGAAACAAGCTTTTATCGTCCAGGAGACCCGCAAGCTAGAGGCAGCAGGGGTTATTCGCGAGGTCCGCTACCCGTATTGGCTGGCCAACCCAGTTGTCGTGCCAAAGAAAGGGGGAAAGGAGCGTATGTGTGTCGACTTCACCAACCTCAACAAGGCCTGCCCACAAGATCCATTTCCGCTTCCTTGCATTGACCAGATCGTCGATTCCACCACTGAGTGTGACTTGCAGTGCTTCCTGGATGCCTTCTCAGGCTATCACCAGATCAAGATGGCGGTAGAAGACGTGGAAAAACGGCTTTCCTGACCCCGTGCAGAGTGTACTGCTATACCTGCATGCCGTTTGGGTTGCGCAACGCAGGCGCGACCTTTCAGCGGCTGATGCACATCGCCCTGGGCCGACAGCTCGGGAGGAATGCTGAGGCGTACGTCGATGACATTGTGGTGAAGTCTCGGGAGGCGAAAACCCTAATACAGGACTTGGAAGAAACCTTCGCGAGCCTCGATAAAGTGGACCTGCGGCTCAACCCGGAGAAGTGCGTATTTGGAGTCCCCTCAGGCAAGCTCCTGGGGTTCCTCGTGTCCCATAGGGGCATCGAGGCCAACCCGGAAAAGGTCAAGGCAGTCGAAGACATGAGCCCGCCAAAGACCCTCAGAGAAATGCAGAAACTCACCAGGCGCGTGACCGCGCTAGGACGTTTCATCTCCAAGCTGGGAGAACAAGCACTGCCATTCTTCAAGCTGATGAAGAAGAAGGGCCCCTTTGAATGGACTGAAGAGGCCGACAAGGCATTCCAATAACTCAAGAGGTACCTTACCAGCCCTCTTGTGATGGTCGCACCACGCCCACTTGAGCCCCTGGTGCTCTACCTCGCTGCCACGCCCTACTCCGCCAGTGTAGCCCTAGTGGCGGTTCGGGAAGAGTGCCAGATCAAGGCTGCGTCACGCCCGGCCACGGCCCCGGCCATGGCGGCACAAGACCAAGAAGGCCTCGCGAAGGTCACGGCCTCGGCAGACGGAGACCAGCCTCAGCAGGAAGATGCCCCTAGGGGCGAAGAGGCCGCGCCAGGCAGCCAGGCGCTGGGGGCTCCGTCGACTCAGGAGGCGTCAGACCCTCCGGAGGGCACGGGCCTCGTCAGCACTCCTACTCTCGTCGAGCACCCGGTGTACTTCGTCAGCACGGTGCTTCGGGACGCGAGGGCGCGGTACCCCATGCCCCAAAAACTCCTCCTCGTGCTATTGGTAGCCTCACGCAAACTACGGCACTACTTCCAAGGTCATCCCATCAAGGTCGTCTCGGCATACCCTCTGGAGAGGGTGCTCAGGAGCCCCAACTCAGCTGGAAGAGTTGCCGAGTGGATCATCAAACTGCAAGCGTTTCAGCTAGAGTTCAGCACAACCAGAGTCATCAAGGGGGCCGCGTTGGCAGATTTCATGGTAGAATGGATGGAGGCACCTGGCGTCGAGGCAGGCGAAGACCGATCGCTTTCTTCGGGGAGCGAGGCACCGGACGGCTGGATCATGTACTTCGACGGGGCATTCTCCTGACATGGCGCGGGAGCCGGCGCAGTGCTTGTATCCCCTACTCAGGACAAGCTCTATTACGCCGTGCAGCTCTGTTTCCAGCATGAGGAAAAGGTCTCCAACAACATAGCAGAATATGAAGGCCTGATAGCCGGCCTGAGAGCCGCAATCGCTTTGGGGGTAAAGTGCCTCATCATCAAGGGCGATTCACAACTCCTCGTCAACTTCTCCAACAAGATATACGAGCCGAAGGACGAGCACATGGAAGCCTACCTCGCGGAGGTTCGCTGGATGGAGAAACAGTTCTGGGGACTGGAGCTGCAGCATGTGCCACGCGGCACCAATCAAGAGGCGGACGACATCGCCAAGAGAGCGTCCAGGCGGCTGCCTCGGGAGGCTGGCGTCTTCGAGGAGCGACTCTTCAGGCCCTCGGCGCACCGTCACTATCAAGCGGTGCAACCTCGGAGGAGATCCCCGGCCGCTTTGCCTCGGGAGCCCTGGCCTGCGGCCCGGCCTCAGGGGCACGCCTGCTCCTGGCGTTGGAACCTCAGTAGGGGTGCTGGATCACAGAGCTCAAGAGCTACTTGATACAGGGGACCCTGCCAGAGAAGGAGGAGGAGGCGGAGCGTGTGGCGCGGCAAGCCACGACCTACTGCATCAGGGATGGAGAGCTTTACCGGAGGCGGCTGAATGATGTGTCCCTACGTTGCATCCCCAGAGAGCAAGGGAAGGAATTGCTGGAAGACATACACGGCGGAGACTGTGGGCACCACTCATCGTCGCGAACCCTCGTTGGCAAGGCGTTCCGCAGCGGGGTTCTCTTGGCGCCTGGCGCTTCAGCGATCTGATTGAGCTGGTAAAGGCTTGCGAGGCCTGCCAATTTCATGCCAAGCAAATCCATCAGCCGGCGGGAGGTCTGCAAACTATACCTCTCTCATGGACATTCACAGTTTGGGGGCTGGACATTTTGGGGCCGTTCCCTCGGGCGCCAGGGGGCTATCGCTACCTCTACGTCGCCGTGCACAAGTTCACCAAGTGGACTGAGGTGGAAGCTGTCGGTACCATCCCAGCGGGCTCTGTGGTCAAGTTCATCAGGGGCCTCGTGAGCCGGTTTGGAGTGCCTAACCGCATCATCACCGACAAGCTGATTCATGATTCACCCGGCAATCTCTTCAAAATGTACTGTGCTAACCTTGGAATGCAGATATGCTATGCTTCGGTGGCGCACCCCGGGAGCAACGGCTAGGCCGAGCGAGCCAACGCGGAGGTCCTAAAGGGCCTCAAAACCAGGACCTTCTAGAAGAAGTTGGAGGCTTGCGGTAGGGGCTGGCACGACGAGCTCCAATCTGTGCTGTGGTCCATCCGCACGACCGCGGCCAAGCCGACTGGCGAGACCCCGTTCTTCCTCGTCTACGGAGCAGAAGCCGTCCTCCCTCACGAGGTCAGGCGTCGCTCCGCACGGGTCCTGGCGTTTGACGAGGCGCGGCAGGACGCCATGCGGGGGACGGATCTCGTGCTGGGGGAGGAACATCGTAGAGAGGCCGCGCTGCGAGCGGCAAGGTATCAATAGGCGCTGCGGCGATACCACTGCCGCAACATCCGCCCCAGGACTATGGAGGGAGGGGACCTCGTGCTCAGACGGGTCCTCTCCAGGGAAGGGTTGCATAAGCTCTCTCCCATGTGGGAGGGCCCGTTCAAAGTTGTTCATGTTTCCAGGCCCGGCTCTGCACGCTTGGAGACTCAGGAGGGGGTGCCCATCCCGAACGCGTGGAACATCCAGCATCTCCGGAAGTTCTACCCCTGAAGAAAGGCCCGGAGCCTGTGAAGAAGGCAAACGCCTGTGAAGCTTATTTTCCTGAGAAAGGCCCGGAGCCTGTGAAGAAGGCAAACGCCTGTGAAGCTTATTTTCCTGAAAAAGGCCCGGAGCCTGTGAAGAAGGCAAACGCATGTGAAGCTCATTTTCCTGAGAAAGGCCCGAAGCCTGTGAAGAAGGCAAACGCATGTGAAGTTTATTTTCCCGAGAAAGGCCCGCAGCGTGTGAAGATGGCAAACGCCTGTGAAGTTCATTTCCCCGAGAAAGGCCCGGAGCCTGTGAAGAAGGCCAATGCCTGTGAAGCTCGCCGCCCGTGACACTCTCACGTAATAATGAGTTGGGGATGTACATACAGGAGTCTCAGGAGCGCCGGCCTCAGGCCCTGGGGCTCCCTCCCACACCTAGTGGCAGCACTTAGCTCCGCGCTGGTGAGAAGACGTCGAAGACTAGATTAGGTGCTGGACGCGGCTTTTTCATTTGCTTTCCGCAGTTGGCTTGTTTGTTCCTATTTGAAGTTTTATCGAAGTTGTTGCCGTCTTTGGATTGTGACTCTTTGTCTTTTCCGCTCTCCTGCCTCGATTTCTCTCGCGCAAGTCTCGCGAGGGAGCAGCGCGGGCACCCTCGCGAGTGTTTTCTGCCCTCATCATTTGAGGCTTTCCTATCCGGGTCCACTACGGAGCACCCCTCCCAGTCCGTGCCCCACGGGCATCGCGACGCGAACACTGGACCTGGGTCGGTCGCCCATTAACCGAGGCCGGAGGCTACCCTCCCGACTAACCCTTGCGGGACATGAAGGCGTTCGACGAGGCCTCGACCTCGGGAAGCAAAGACATGACAGTCCCCGAGCTAAGTAATTTCTACGGCGGGCATGTGGCACAAAAGCATAGCACGTAAATAAGCGGAAACAAAGACGGTAATTAACAAAGCAACAGTTCAGCACGCCACTGCTGGGCTCTACTCTACTGTCTCTTTGCACAGGAAAAGGAGAAAAACAAAATAAGAACAACTCACTCGGCACCAACTCACGGCGAAGCCTCGTACTGCCTTCGGAGCTCAGGTAGACTCCCTCTCGCACTTCACTGGGGCGCGACGGCGGGCTGACCCGCTACCTCCCTCCAGGCGGGCGCGACGGCATGGAGGCTGGTCGCGGCCACCGCTGGAGGAGCTGCTGTCCGAAGGAGAGCCGCCGAAGCTCGACGAGCCCCGGGTGCCGCCGACCACGCGCGCGCTGTCATCTTCATCCCGATCATCGCCGGGGCTGGGTCCACGGCCGCGGTCATCGTCTTCGGGGCAGCACCCGGCGCGGCGACCGTCTTCTCCGAACACCCTCACGTAGAGGGTGGCATCGCCGTCGAACTTGAAATGCAGGGTGCACAGCCGGCTTAGGCCACGGGCGCGGGCAAACGTTTGCCAGCCGCGAGTCAGGGCCACGCTCCCGGCGGCGGAGACCTCCAGCGAAGCCCAGGAGGCCCGGCTGCAGCAACCGTCCACCTGAAGCCAGAGGCCGCCCGGGGCGCCGGCCGGAAGTTCACCTAAAAGGAAGCGGGGAAGCTGGAGCCAGGTGCTGGTCGGCTCCACCGACCACACGACAAACGTGGAAGCGCGGCCTAGGAGGCCGCCCGGTCACAGCGCGCCCCCCATCGACAACCTGGCGCCCGTCTCCATGCAGGGGATCGCCTCCACGGCTGCGGGAAGCCGTTGCGGGAGCCACAGGATGCTTGCGGGTATGGCCTCGACCGCGCTTGGCCGGGGGAGAGTCGGGCCCTACCTGGCGGGCCTTTCCCTTCTCCGCGGCCGAGAACCTCTTCGACGGAGCCATGGAGAGAAAGGAGCAGCAAGAGGAGATGGGCTGGAAGGGCTTGCGCCGTTCCATACTTATAGCCGGAGGAGGCCAACCGTCGGCCTCCACGATCGCAGGTAATCATGACCCATTTCTGCATGCAGGGACTTGTCAAGTCGTGCGGTTGCCGAGGCATCATGGGGAAGTGGAGACGCCCATGACCAATCAATCGCCACGCGGCGCCCAAGGCCACAAGCTGTTGGGGCCCGTGGCGCTTCGCACTTTCCCCTTCGCTTCTCGGCTAAGCCAAGTCCAGGCGCGCCTTGGGCCCGGGCTCTTGTCGGCGTGCATTCGGGAACGGGGTCCCGGACTTGCCTGCGGCCTGCGGCGTGGCTCAAGTGGGGGCCCAGCACGGCCCAGCTTCATCAGCTCAAGCTCAAGACCCTCGCGAGGGGCCAAGCCTCGCGGGGCGGACGACAGGAACCTTCCTCAGAAGCAGCCTCGTCAGGCAGGCTCGCGAGGAGGCGGAGAGATCAAGGCAGGGTACCTCACGAGGGTGTCCCATGATGCAAGCCATGACGATCGAGACCAGGCAGGCGCCAGGCGGGCGCCAGCCTGCGCAGTGTCCTCGCTTCCCCTTTGGTGCAAAGGAGGCAAGCACAGGCCAAGGCATCAGGCAAAGGTTACCGCTTCGGTGCAACAAGACCAAGACCAGCAGAACGGCAGGGCGGAGGTCATCGTGGAGCCCAGGACGGCGTCACCGTCAGAGTCTTTGGCAGCCGAAGACCAACTTTAGTCAGGATAAGTGTACTAGATGTTCCCCTTCAAAATGGCCAATTGTTGGCGCCCTTCCCGCTCATTATTTGGGAAAAGGCCCAGGGCCTCCGTCTATAAATAGGACTAGCCACCACAGAGTAGAGGGGATGAGATCTAAAAGAGCACCCGACAGAGCCCTACCAGAGAGAGAGAGAGAGAGAGAGAGAGAGAGAGAGAGGCGACTGAACTCACCCAAGCAGTTCATCGCACCAGCTCAAGAACAGCCCCTCGCGAGGCTGTTCTTCCTTTGTATTGTTCATCATCAACCCTTGAGGCAATCCACTACACCACACACTGGAGTAGGGTATTACACCACAACGGTGGCCCGAACCAGTATAAACCTCGTGTCTCTTGTGTTGATTCATCGTTCTTAGTTTCGATCCCTCGCAATCCATTCACGCGTGAGCTGGTAGGGGAAAGATCTCCGCGCGCACCCCAGTGTTCGAACCTCAAGGGTCTGCCGGAACCCGAAATCCGACAGTAAGGCTTCAACTCAAACGGAGAGAGTGCAACATTTGCCAGATTCCTCATGAAGAAATCATGATAATTGATAGGGATGCCATGCATGATGTTGAATAGCAGATTCTTCATGATGCCAACAATTTCCTCATGAGATGAGTCGTGGCCTTTGATAGGACTCAAAGTCTTCGACAGAATGCGATAGATTGTTCTTGGCACATACAGCAATTCCTTCACGAGGAATTTGGTCCTTGGGGCTTGACCGGGCTTCAGAGGCTTCATTAGCACTTGCATGTAATGAGCAGTGAGTTTAGGTTCTTGGTACAGACAACGAGCACCTTCAAGGGGAGGACTGATTGGCAGGGCATGAAGTAATTTAGAGGCCGGTGCTTTGTAATGAGTATTTTCGGTCATCCAGTCTGACACCCAAGTGTTGATATCGTCAGCATCACCTATGACGTGCAGCGTTGCGTAGAACTGAATAAGCTCTTCATTCCAATAAACAATGTCAGAGCAAAAGTTGAGCAGTCCTGCATCATGAAGCACACTGAGGACTGGAGAGAAGCAAGGCAGTGATTCCATATCCACGTGAGGAATATGCTCGTGGTCGAAGACTTTGTCTTTGTTGAAAAGCAGTGAAGAATAGAAATTGGCCTGGCTGGCAGTCCAGAAACGCTTCCTTCTAAGACAAGCAGAGTCATATGGGTTGTAGTCAGTGAAGAAAACATGCTCGCCGAAGAAGTCATCAACCTTGAATTTCTGCTTCTTCAAGAAGGGATCCTTTGGCTTGGGTTGAGGAGTATCAGTCAATTGCATCAACACCTCAGGAATCGCAATATCAGGATCCACAGGCTGAGGAATTTCAGCTTCCATATCAGTGGCAGCCTGGGTATTCAATTCTTCATTAACATTTTCTTCAGCACTAGTGGCTGGAAATTTCCTTATGGACAGATGGTGTGGCATGAGGTTCTTCAGATCCCATTTGTACTTCAGTATTCACAGGGGACTGAGGAATTTGTTGAAGGGGTGTGAACAAAGGAGAATTGGGGTGGTGACTTTCCCAAAAGTCATCGTTCAACACTGTTGTAGTGCATCCAATGTCCACATGTTCTTCTTCACTCTTTTCTTCAACGCCGGCCTCTTCAACAGTGAACCGAGGCATGGGCGATGAGACTATTGGGGTTGAAGGGATTGCATCCACTTCAATTTCTTCATCCAACTGCTCTGAAGAAGCAGCAGAAGGAATGTCATCATCAGATCCACTTGGGATCACATATTCTTCATCAAAAGGAACAAGGTCCTTTGATGGCATGGATGAGACATGAACAACATCAATAGGATTCTCATAAGAACTAGTCAGCGGCTTCATCTTCTTCGGAGCTGAAGAATCTGAGGAAGTTGGCGCCTTCCTTTTCTTCACGGATGCACACTCTGCAGCCTTGGTCTTCTTCACATCTGATGCGGACGGAAGGATCAGAGTTGGGTAGGTGCAGGAGGAGCAGAGGAAGTTGGTTCAATAACTTCAGGCACAACTGATGCAGTTGCCCTGACTCCTTCAGTTTCTTCAGGCGCAACACTAGTGGTTGACCGGGCAATTTCCTCAGCGGCTGGAATGCAGTCATCAGCCCTGGTACTCTGAGTTTCTTCAGCAGCCTGATTTTCATCATCGGTGCTGGCATGCTCTTCAGTCGGCTGAGCAGATACCTCGGCCTAAGGATTTTCTTGTTGCGTTGGGGCTACAACATTTGACGTGAACTTCTCAGTTAAATTCACAAAACTGACTTTGGCTCCAAGCCAGTCAGCGCGGTATACGTCAAATTCATCACTGAGTTTCTTGATCTCAGATTGAATAGTGACAAGTTCTTCAGTTGTCATAGAGACAACGTTTTTCTTCAGGAAACGCTCCTTCCTGTACTGTGCTTGCTTCAACTGCCTGGCCTTTTCAAATTTCCATTTTTCTTCCTGAATAAAAGCAGTCAGCATATGACTTTGGCCAGGAGTCAACTTGAAATCAGGCATAGGAGTGTTGGGGTCCTTGTGCCAGAGATCAATGTAATCAAGGATCAATTTTGGATCCAAAAGCAGAGGCACATTTGTGCCTTTGGCTCTAGCGGCCTTGAGCTGTCGGTCTCTGATGATTTCAGCAAGCTCTTCATCATCAGCTTCGTCTTCATCAGACGACACTTGAAAGGCGACCTGCTTCTTGTGAGGACTTGGTCGAGAGCCTCGTCCAACACTGGCCTTTTCTTCAGGGGAGAGGGGCCAGTTGATGAATTGGGTGGAGCTGAAGAACTAGCAGAAGCTCCTGAGGCAATAGATATGCTTGTTGTCCTTTGGCACGTGGCGAGATGCACGGGTGCTAAGGATTTTGTCGGAGGAGCTGAGGACTTTGGAGGAGCTGGAGCAGCTTGAGGAGTTGTCCGTGAGGGCTTTGAAGAATCTGGTCGTGAGGGCATTGCTGAGGAACTTGGCCCTGAGGGCATTTGGGGTGAAGCACTTGGCTTATGAGCAAGCTTCTTTGCCATGGCCTTCTTTGGCTTGCTTGCAGAGGCCTCAGCAGTGGTAGCAGCAGCAGAAAAGTCTTCATTAAATTTCCTCACTGCTTCCTTAGCCATTTTGGCTAGCTTGGCCTGGCGCTTGGCCCATTCATCAGGATAGTCCTCACCACGCTTGAGGCTGGTGGGATCAGCTTCTTGGCCAGGTTCCACTGGAGGTCTTGGGCATGGAGGATTGAGAGCAAATTATTTCATATACTTGGGGGTAACATATCTGTACTCCCACCATTCCTGTGCCCATCTCTTCTATATCCTTTGGATGCGCACCTTGCGCTGATTTTTATCCTCCTTGCCAAACTTGGCCTCATCAGAGTGCAATAATCCTTGTATATGTCATCAGGGATCTCGAAAGCAGTATTGACCTCAGGCCTCTTTCCTCCCTTCTGTGGATTCTTACCGCCAGCCATTTTCTTCAGCTAAGGAATATGGACAACAAAATTCTTTGAAGAGGTGTGCAACTTATCTTCGAGGAACGCTGCAAATGAGTTAAGTTGATGAGAACCTAGTGATTCGGCAGCGGCCATGAGTACCTGTGAACAGAGTATAGTTGCGAGGAATTTGGAGAGGTCATATGCGTTCTCAGAAGGTTTTGCAAAACTAACAAGTTTGAGGAATTTGACCGATGAGTCTTGAAGAATTTCACTAAGCATTCTTTGACTTAGGTTCCAGGAATCTTAAAGAAAAATCGTTGCTTAGGGAAACAGATCAAGAACAGATGTTAAGAGAGGTGTTCAGTGTGTGAAGATTTGAATAATAAACACGTTTGAAGATTTTGTAGAAAACATTCAAATCAACGAGGGCAGTAGAAGTACCTTTTAATTACCCTGGTCGAAGAATATGACGAGCTGGGAAGTGTAGATGTGAAGCACGTCGGTTCAGATCTTCCACGCCCTAACTTGGCAGAGAAAAACAGCTACGGCGGCGGCGGAATGAAGAAATCCGCAGCCGGCGCGAGTACGATGGCGACGAGGTTGAGGTAGTGAAGCTCTTCCTCACCGGCGATGATGAAGTAGCGGCGGCGCTAGGTTCTGGGAAGCTCGAGCGGGAGTGAGGTCGAGCGGAGTAAAAACGAAGTGAGGAAGGGGAGGGGTATATATAGTCAGTGTGAAAAACTGTTCGCCCAAGGAAATTGGATGAACATGCCCCTGACCCTTCTCATTCGCTTGACATGTGTCACCCACGTACTGAGAGGTGGCGATCGTGTGAAATCGTGGGTGAATTGATAAGTATTATCGTGGAATGTGGAATGGTTTACGCGGCAACAGCTGAAAATTCAGATTAGAATATTTTAAAGTTCCGTTCGCAATTTCTTCAGCTGACAAGGACAAAGTGAAGATTTTGAACATGTTTCCAAATAGAACACACATGAAGAAATTGTGAATAGATTGGGTTGAGTTTAGCATAGAGGGGGAAGGGTCCTATCACATTCACTTAGTAGAAAAGGCAACATGAAGAAATAGCAATAAGTGAATGTTGTAGATGACATAAACTCATATATATATATATATATATATATATATATATATATATATATATATATATATGACTCCTCTTTTATACTCCCAGGGGTATGTACTCCCACTATTAGTTTTTTAAGCAAACTCCAACCGTTAGTGGATTGGAAAATTGAGTTATCCATTTATTATACCCAATTCCTTAAATGGTGGCCGAACAGATCTGTAACACCAGCCCGCCAGAACTCCCCCGTCCATGCGTAGCTAACAAGAGATTAGATTGAACCATGCAATTCAAGTTTGAATTATTTATTTATTGGCATCTGGACATGGGGTTATGTAAAAATGTCTACATACTTACTGATTGTTTCAAAGGAGTATATACATATCTGCTTTTTGAATGGAGTATATACTACTACTCTCATAGTATATACTACCGTATGTTTATGGTGGAGTATCCTTCGTATGAAACATGCAATATTGATCAGTATATATTGATCTGATTTTTTTTCTTTGCAAAGATGATAACTGATTGTTGGGAAGGAGTATATGGTTCTTTTCTCAAATGAGATATACTTCTCTTTAAAGGGGTATGTACTATATTTTAAAATGGTGTATGTGAGGTATATAATACCGCCTATTTTTTAAGTAGTATATACTGATTTTTGGGTGGTATATATTAAACATCCAAATTAGTATGTACATCTTTAATGAAGGGGTATGTATGTACTGAATTTTCATAGGTAGTATATACTTCTTTTTCTTTGCATATACTTTTTTATTTAAGTGGTACTATGTGCCAAGCATCCAAAAATGAGGCATCATTATTTAGTATGTGAAAGAGGCATCATTGACGTAGTACAGTAAGAGTATGTATTTACTTGTTTTCTTATGGACTTTATACTTAAATTTTTGGCATGAAGTATATCTTGTACAGATCAAAGGAGTATATAAGCTACCCAAAAGAAGTATGTGCTATCCATAAGAAAGTATATACATGTTGGATAGTTGGATGCAGATTGATTTACATATTCTTCACCACGACAACACGTTCGCGCATGTTGGGTCCGCAGAAGAATAGTGCAAAGAAAGCTCGACTATGCCCGGACATCCATGTCCAATTGGATCTATGGCGGACCATGGATGAAGTAACTTGACTGTGAGCGACCAACACGCTTAACTACGATGGAGTTATGCATTGTCATGGAAAACGTTGTCAACCCGTCGCCGGATGCATTAGTCTACACCGTCGAGCCATCGCGACGCATCACATCTGCATGCATGCATGCGTGGTCAAGCCGTCTTGTTGAGCCGCTGGCCTCATCTCCTCTTCCTCGTTGAGAAGCCTTGCTGACTTCATTATTGTGACCTCTGACAAGCAACCGGAGAACAAATACAGTAAGAAAGCTTGACGCACCTACATCATCTTGTACATATACCCGAACACAACTTGATAGTTCCATACCCTTCCTCCAATTACCTCCCGTCCTCCATTACATGCACGGGAAAAACAATGGTGATACTTTAACGTAAGTGCAGCGCATCGGGTTTGAGATCTGGCCAATTCTACCGGTGGAGTAGCGCCAAGGAGAGTGCTTGATGTAGATGCCGGGGACCTGTTGGGTATATACAGGGGCGACGATTGTCACCATCGTTCGCGATCGTCGTATTTGGCGGCGGCGAGCATGACGAGAGCCGTCTGACGTTTGGGATGTAACAAATGATGATGGGTTTTTTCACGCAAATCGGGTGTCGCTTTTGTTTATCCCTCTAAACAAGGATTCTGTTTAAGCGATTTTGAACTACCACGTGATTATCCATACATAATTCAGTTTAATTATTAAAAGCATGAAATAGTCTGGATAAGATGGGATGGTGCATGGAGGTGGGAGTACATACTCATAGGAGTACTAACTCATTTTCATATATATATATATATATATATATATATATATATATATTATATATACACATACACACACATCTGGGCTATTCTGTTACGCGTAACAGAATATTTTTCTGTTACCCTTTTTGAACTGACGGTTTCAGGTGGTTGTACTGATGTTTTTGAAGTGGTTGAACTAATGCTTTCAGTTGTGTTTAAAAGATCGTCTTCTTTAGTTCAAAAACTTTTTGTAATTTTTTTATCGGAACGGGGCATGTAATATATCATTGGAAAGCTCTTGACAACCATATTTCAAGTATATTGAACATTTTTGCAAAATCATTATGGTTTAAGAGCAGTTTTGAAAAAACCGTTTTTTTCAAAACCAAAAACGTGAATCGTATTTTGGACTCAATTTTCAAACGGTTGGTCGGAATTGAGCAAATAAGATGGCGTTGGAAAGCTGGTGAAAATCCGCATCTTCCATATATGTATTGTTTTTTCTAATTCTATATGATTTAAAAGTAATTTGAAAAACAGTGAAATTCTGGGCGAAATGTATTTTCACGATTTGTTGCAAACGGTTTGTCGGATTGACGCAAATGATAGGGCGTTGGAAAGCTATAGAAAATGCGCAACTTTTTCGTATATAAATGTTTTTATAATTTCTTACGGTTTAAAAACGAATTCGAATACGGTCAAATTTGATTTTGAACGCGATTTTTTTAGAAAGTTTGTCGAAATATAAAAAATAGTATACCGTTGGATAGCTATCAAAAATTCGGAACTTAGTCATGTTGAACGTTTACTCTACTTCGCAACTGTTTAAGAGTAATTTTGAATACGGCATGACAGATCCTGCTGTTTTCTCGTTTGAAAAACAGAGTAGTAAATCTTGATATATGTGTATGTTTGTACTGAGCTATTTTTTGTAAAGTAATTTTGAATGGTTCTGAAAAACGGTACTTGTACTGATGATTGCATGGGTTTGTACTAAGCGTGTTTTCACTAACTAGGCTTTCCTAAGTTTTTTGGGTAATATTTTTCTCGTAGGTTTTCAACGGTTTACTGTATCATCGCCCCTGTACTTGTATGGTTTGTATCATCGAACTGAATGATATTTTATTCAAAAAGAAGATGTGTTTTTTTGAACTCAACATTTTTTTGACAATGATGTTCTGAACTTCTCTCATTTACGACTTGTACTGAGGTACTTACTAAGCAGGATTTTCATGGGGATTCTTTTTTTGCTTGAATTTTTACAATTTGAATTTCTACCATTTCTTTTATTCCGAACGGACCACCATTTTTAACTCGTACTGAGGTACTTACCATGCCCGAACTGGGGTGGTTGTCGCGTGTCTCGGCGAGGAAGAAGACGAAGCTCGGGGGCGAGACTGGATTCGGCCGGCGGCTGGTCCGGTCGGTAGGATGCTGCGCAAGGTGGGGGTGACAGGCGCAGGGCGGCGGGGCTCAGAGTGGCGGCGCACGGCGGAGGGGCTCGGGGTGGCGGCGCGCGTGGCGGGATGGCGCGCTGTGGCGGCGAGGGAGGCCGGGATTGCGCGACAGCCACCGGAGGCGGGAGGGTCATGGCACAGCCGGAGGTTGGGACGGGCCGGGCGAGCTCGTGCATGGGAGGCTGTGGGAGGATCCGCACCGTCGGCCGACGGGAGGTCTGTGAGGAGGGGCCAGCGCATGTCAGAGGGAAGGCGCACGGGAGGGGCCGGCGAGCCCGTCGGCGAGGAGGCATGCGGACGGCCAGCCGGCGGCAGCGCGTGGGTTGGAGGAGCGACCCGTCACGCCGTCGCTCGCTCGCCCGCGACGGCTGCCTCCGGTGGTAGGAGGCGGGCTAGGTTGGGGACGGGTCGGGAGTTTCTCCTGTGGCTCAGCGTCAGCGCCCTTATAGGGACCGAGGGTAACGATATGAGAATAGTCAATATATATATATATATATATATATATATATATATATATATATATATATATATATATATATATATATATATATATATATAGCCAATGAAGAAAAACGACGAAAACAGCAAAGACAATGCAAAGATGAAGAAATTGAACAACTGAGGAATTTCAAGAACTGAGGAAAAACTCAAATTGAAGATTTTCAACTTTTGGTGGTGGCGTGACCCACCGTATAAGAATGATGATTTCAGACACCGCATACAAATGTCGTAAGGCTTTGAGAATCAAGTTCTTCGTTAATTTCTTCACACTTAGAGTGTTAGTCATCATTGATTGAAGAAAAACGTTTCTTCATGTGTTGCACATCTAAGTCATAAATTTTGGATAAGTGTTAGGATGAGTGTCCTTTTCAAAGAACATTCGAAGATTCTAGGGCTTAGTTAAGATATCGGCTAGCTGTTCTTCAGTCTTCACCTTCTCAATAGAAATGTCGCCCTTCGACACATGATCATGAAGAAAATGATGACGAATCTGAATGTGCTTCGTCTTCGAGTATTGAACTGGGTTATGAGCAATCTTGATGGCACTCTCATTGTCATAGTGGAGAGGCACATTCTTCATGTTGACGCCGTAGTCCTTCAGAGTTTGCTTCATCCACAACAGTTGAGCACAGCAAGAACCAGCTGCAATGTACTCAGCTTCACCATCAGACAAAGGATACGCAGTTCTGTTTCTTCGAGGACCAACAGACCAAAGATCGTCCGAGGAAATGGCATGTTCCTGATGTTGACTTGCGGTCCACACGATCACCGGCATAGTCAGAGTCTGAATATCCAATGAGATCAAAAGCGGAGCCCTTGGGATACCATAATCCAAGTGTTGGTGTGTGAGCTAGATATCAAAGAATATGCTTCACAGCCTTATGGTGTGATTCCTTCGGTGTAGCTTGAAATCGGGCACACATGCAAACACTAAGCATAATGTCTTGCCTAGATGCACATAAGTACAATAAAGAACCAATCATGGAGCGGTATACCTTTTGATCGAAGTCAATACCATTTTCATCAGTGCATAGATGGCCATTTGTGGGCATAGGAATTTTGACCCCTTTGCAATCTTGCATGCCTAATTTCCTAAGTGCATCCTTGAGGTATTTCTCCTGAGATATGAATATGCCATTGCGTTGTTGACGAATTTGAAGACCTAAGAAGAATTTCAATTCTCCCATCATAGACATTTGATATTCTTCACTCATCATATAGGAAAATTCATCACTATAACGTTGGTCAGTAAAGCCAAAGATAATATCATAAACTTATATTTGGCACACAAACAGTTCACCATCATAAGATTTAGTGAAAAGAGTAGGGTCAAGTGAACCGGGTTTGAAGCCTTTCTTCATGAGGAATTCCTTCAAAGTATCATACCACACCCGAGGGGTCTGCTTGAGGCCATGGAGGGCCTTATTGAGTCTGAAGACTTTGTCGGGATGCTTTGGATCTTCAAAACCTGGGGGTTGAGCAACATATACTTCTTCCTCAAGCTTACCATTGAGGAATGCACTTTTCACATCCATTTGATATAAAGTGATATCATGATGGTTAGCATAAGCAAGTAATATGGGAATAGCCTCAAGTCTAGCAACAGGTGCAAAAGTTTTGTCGAAATCAATTCCTTCAACTTTGTGTAGCCTTGAGCTACAAGTCGTGCCTTATTCCTCACCACAAGGCCATTTTCATCTTGCTTGTTGCGGTAGATCCACTTTGTGCTAATGATATTGTGCTTGCGAGGATCTGGATGTTTGACGGTTCGGGGCGTTGTTGAGCTCGAATCGATGTAATTCTTCTTGCATAGCTTGAATCCACTCAGGCTCCAGAAATGTTTCATCTACCTTAGTGGGCTCTGTGATAGAGACGAAAGCAAAGTGCCCACAAAAGTTAGACAAATGTGAAGCTTTTGAGCGTGTGAGAGGACCTGGAATGTTGATGTCGATGATGATTTTCTAAATCTGCACTTCGTTTGCAATGCGAGGATGAGCGGGTTGTCGTCGAGGAATTTGATCAGCATTTTCTTCAACACCCTTTTCTTCAGGTACTTCAGCATGACGTTCTTCACGTTCTGGAATGATTTCTTAGCTGATTCCCTTGGTAGGAATGACATCCTCAGTAGCTTTGAACTTGATAGTTTCCTCAGGTGACTGTTCATCTAACACAGAATGTAGGTGCTCTCTTTGCGAGCCATTAGTTTCATCGAACCACACATCTACAGTTTCAACAACTTTGTGGTGAACGTTGTTGAAGACTCTGTAGGTGTGTGAGTCCTTTCCGTAACCAAGCATAAAACCTTCATGTGCTTTTGGTGCAAATTTAGAATTGTGATGAGGATCTCTAATCCAACATTTAGCACCGAAGACTTTGAAATAACTTACATTGGGTTTCTTGTCAGTGAGGAGTTCATATGTAGTCTTCTTGAAGAATTTGTGAAGATATACCCTGTTGATGATGTGGCATGCAGTATCAATTGCCTCAATCCAGAAACGACAAGGCGTCTTGTATTCATCAAGCAGAGTGCGAGCCATCTCAACAAGAGTCCTGTTCTTGCGCTCCACGACGCCATTTTGCTGAGGAGTATAAGGAGCGAATAACTCATGAGTAATACCAAGTTCATCAAGACTAGAGTTCTTGAACTCAGTTCCATTGTCACTTCTGATGTGCTTGATCTTCACACCAAATTTGGTTGAAGCCCTCGAGGAACATCGTTTGAAGACTTCCTGTACCTCATGTTTGTAAGTGACAATATGCACCCATGTGTAACGAGAATAATCATCAACAATAACAAAGCCATATAGAGATGCATCATTTGTAACTGCTGAATAATGATTAGGACCAAAGAGATCCATGTGAAGCAATTCAAATGGTCGAGTAGTAGTCATGATAGTCTTTGCTAGATGCTTGGCCTTGGTCATCTTTCCAGCTTCACAGGCTCCGCACAAGTGATCCTTGAGGAATTTGACATTCTCAATGCCAATGACACGCTTCTTCTTTGCGAGCGTGTGCAAATTCCTCATGCCTGCATGGCCAAGTCAGCGATGCCATAGCCAGCCTTCTGAAGCTTTTGCAAGTAGACATACGGCTGGTTGTGGTCCTTTAGAGAAATCAACAATATACAGATCTCCTCTCCTAAAGCCTTCGAATACTTTGGAATTGTCAGCTTCCATGATCACAACACAACGATACTTGCCAAATATAACAACCATATCAAGATCACAAAGCATTCAGACTGACATGAGGTTGTATCCTAAGGACTCGACAAGCATGACTTTGTCCATGTGTCGATCCTTTGTGATTGCAACCTTACCTAGACCCAATACCTTGCTTTTGCCTTTGTCAGCAAAGATGATATGCTTCAGATATGATGGAGATAAGGGAACATCTATCAATAGATTCTTGTCACCAGTCATGTGATTTGTACATCCACTATCGAGGACCCACTCAGTGGCTTTGGGTTGATCATCCTGCAGATGAATTAGTGCAGCTTACGAACTCATATACTTCATCAGTGAAGAATATGACATCAAATTCATCAGATCAATTTCATCAAGAAATAACACAGATAAAGTAGTATGAAGACGTGAGAAATGAGGATTCATTTTTTCATGATTAGCCTGCGTCCTTTCAGGCACTCTCAGGTCTCTAGCTAATTCCTTAGACGTTTAAGCACGTCTGGAGACCTGACCCTACATAAGAGATTAGTTCCTTTTCTTCACCACCCACATCTGAAGGGGTGGCAAAGTGAAAGTGCTAGTTATCGACTAGAGGGGGGGTGAATAGGCGATTTTTATGAAAGTCTTCAAAACATGAGATTTTCGAAGACAAACAATAGAAATGAACCTATTGATATGCAGCGGAAGGTAAACTACACTAAGCAAGACATAGTCAAGTATGCAATGAAGTGAAAGCACGGAGACTAATATCAGCTAGGTAGTAAAGATCAGGATGGAAGATGGTATGAAGCCAAACAACGATAGTAGTCACACAGTGAAGACAAATAGGTAATGCAAACATGCAATGACTTCACGAAGACAAACTGTAAATAAAGAGAGGGAGACGATAGAACCAGTCGCTTGGCGAAGACAAGGATTTGTTGGACCAGTTCCAGTTGCTGTGACAACTGTACGTCTGGTTAGGGAGGCTGAGATTTAACTCAGAAGACCGTGTCTTCACCTTATTCCCCTTGAGCTAAGGACACCCAGTGCTCGCCCAATCACTCTGGTAAGTCTTCAAGGTAGACTTCCAAACATTCACACACTTCGTTCACCGGCTATCCACAATGACTCTTGGATGCTCAGAACGCGACGCCTAACTGGCTGGAGGATTCACAGTCCTCAAGTGTAACAAGTCTTCAAGTCCCGGAAAGAAAAACTTCAGTGATGCCTAACACTCATTGGCTCTGTGTAAGTGCATCTAGTGCCCCTTAGTGATTTTGGTGTATTGAAGACTTATAGGTTAAGGGACTAATGCGTTGGTGAGTGTACACAGGTCTATAAGTCTATGAGGAGTTTGATATTTACAGAGAAAGTCGACCCCTAAAAATGAAGTTCTTCGATGAAGACTTTGGATTTAAGACTTTGAAAGTGAAGAAATTGGTGTAACCTTGCAGACTAGGTATCCATTCGAGGAACATGAAGCATGAAGACTTTTGTTTTCGTAGTTTCATTTTCTCTTTCTTGAGTGATAGGAAACACCGTTTTTAAAGGGGGTCGAGGAAATACTTAGGAAAAATTTCCATGTGATGCTCAACTCAAAATCCTACACCTACCAATCCCTTCGAGTGAAGCCATATTGGAAATCTCATACAGTTCAGTCATATTCTTCAGTGACAGAGACGAAGTTTTTCTGGTCTCTGAGGAATTTGTTTTGACTAAGGAGTTAGAAATTCGGCCAACATGGATTTCCTACGATGAGGAACATGATAGCCGAGGAATTTGATACTCAAATTTCGACCGTTGTTGTGCTACGCCAAACTGTCCCAAAATATCTACCCACCTAACGGTCATATCATTGAAGGGCATTTATGTCTTATCATGTCAGGCTGCCCCCTAGGCTATAAATAGCCGCCCCCTACAACCACTAGTTGGTTGGCTGCTCCAAGAGAAACTGACACTTGTCATTTGAGAGCATCCCATCCTCCGAGGACTTTGAGCGAAAATCATCAAGTGAGGAAAACCCAAACCCAAACACCTACAAACCCAAAGTGATTGAGCATCACTGAAGAGATTGATCCTGCATGGATCCGACGCTTGTTACCTTTGAAGATTGTGCTTCTTCCAGATGGTTAGGCATCATGGTCTAGAGCATCCAAAAGGAAACTGTGGATCGCCGAGTGACCGAGTTTGTGAAGGTTTGGAAGTCTCCTGAAGACTTACCACGAGCGATTGGGCGAGGTCTGTGTGACCTTAGCTCAAGGGGAATATGGTGAGGACTAAGTGTCCTGGGCTGCATGTTCAGGACTAGGTGTCCGGGACTGTGTGTCCTCAGGTTTAAATACCTAGCCGCCCTAACCAGATGTACAACTGAGACAACAGTTGGAACTGGTCTACCAAATCCTTGTCTTCACCAAGCCAATTGGTTCTATTTCCTCAAATCTTTCATTTCCTCATAACTGTGTTGTGCACTTGTTCATATCTGTGTTTGAAGACTTTGACTGAAGACTTTCTCAATTTCCTCAGTTCAATTTCTTTAGTCTGTTTGTCTTCATCCTGTGTTATCCTGTGTTTATGCTTTCTATACTCTGTGCTTGTCTTCATTTCATCATGATGACCATGCCTGTGTTCTGTTATGTTTACTTCTGAGTACTTATTCCGCTGCAAGTAGTTCTTCGCTAAGGAATTTCCTCACCCACAAATTCCTTAGTGAAGAATTCATAAAAATCGCATATTCACCCCCCTCTAGTCGACATAACGCACTTTCAAATGGTATCAGAGCAAGGTACTCCCTTGTTCTGTGTGATTTTGGTTTAACCCCCTAGAGTTTTAGTTATGTCGACCACAGGTATGATCAAGGTCTCTGCTGGCTGTCCTACCTTCGATGGGACAGACTACCCCTACTGGAAGAATAAGATGCGAATGCATCTTGAGGCAATTGATAACGATCTATGGTATGTTGTGGAAAATGGTGTTCCCTCTGTCTCACCCTCACTGAACGCTACCGATGTGAAGAGATTCAAGCAACTCGATTCTCAAGCAAAGAATATCATATGTGGCCATCTGAGAAAAGGACAGTATGGAAGAGTTAGTGCTTTGAAACTGCTAAGCTTATCTGGGATAGGCTGTCCAAAGTGAATGAAGGAGTCTCAACTCAGTGTGACTCTCGAGTTGATGTTCTTCGCAATCTCTTCAACCGCTTCAAAAGACTCGACAATGAAAATGTTCAACAAACCTTCGATCGCCTCACTGACATCTCAAATGAGCTTCAAGCGCTTGGTGCCACTGACATCACCGACCATGAGGTGGTGAAGAAACTGTTGAGATCGCTTGATTCCTCATTTGATACTCTGGCATTGATGATACAAGAATGTGCTGATTACAAGTCACTTGATCCCGCTTATATCCTCGAGAGGCTAAATACTCTTGAGTTCCAGTTTGCTAAAAAGAGAGATTTCTTTGGTTCGAGCTATGGCAGATCACGTGCACTGAAGGCCAAGGCAGTTTCTGAGTCTGAAGATGAAGACTCCGGCAGCAGCCTTGGTGATCCTGAAGAACTGAGCCATGAACTAGCACTGCTTGTGAAGAAATGCCAGAAGTTCTCAAGATGTGGTCGCTTTGGAAGACCCTCAAGGAGAAATGATTCCTCGTCCAGTGACTACAAGAAAAGGCTTTGTCACAAATGCAAGAAACCTGGACACTACATTCAAGAATGTCCTAAGTGGGAAAAGGAATCAAAGAAGAAGAAATACAAGGATTATAGTTCTGATGATGCGAAGAAAAAGAAGAAATCCTCAAAATCTTCATCATCAAAATCCTCAAAGTCTTCATGTCACAAGAAGAGCAGCTCCAAGAAGGCTCGCACATTCATTGGCAAGGAAATGGACTCTGAGGTTGAATCTGAAGGAAATGAGGAAGAGGAGGCATCTGAGGAGTGCGAGTCTGGTGTGGCGAGTCTAGCTCTCGCTACTGCATTCGTCAGCAAGTCTATCTTCAACTCTGAAGAAAATAGCTTCACCAACAATGCTGATGAAGGCAATGATGACTACGCTCCCACCTATTGCTTCATGGCAAAAGGTGCCAAGGTACTGAAATATACCTCCTCTGAATCTAGTGAGGATAAATCTGATGAAAACCTGATGACCCACAAGTATAGGGAATCTATCGTAGTCTTTTCGATAAGTAAGAGTGTCAAACTCAACGAGGAGCAGAAGGAAATGATAAGCGGTTTTCAGCAAGGTATTCTCTACAAGTACTGAAATAAGTGGTAACAGATAGTTTTGTGATAAGGTAAATAGTAACGAGCAAAAAGTAAATAAAGTAAATAACATGCAGCAAGGTGGCCCAATCCTTTTTTTAGCAAAGGACAAGCCTGGACAAACTCTTATAATAGGAAAAGCGCTCCAGAGGACACATGGGAATATCATCAAGCTAGTTTTCATCACGTTCATATGATTCGCATTCGGTACTTTGATAATTTGATATGTGGGTGGACCGGTGCTTGGGTGATGTTCTTACTTGAACAAGCATCCCACTTATGATTAACCTCTATTGCAAGCATCCGCAACTACAACAAAAGTATTAAGGTAAACCTAACCATAGCATGAAACATATGGATCCAAATCAGCCCCTTACGAAGCAACACATAAACTAGGGTTTAAGCTTCTGTCACTCTATCAACCCATCATCTACTTATTACTTACCATGCCTTCCTCTAGGCCCAAATAATGGTGAAGTGTTATGTAGTCAACGTTCACATAACACCACTAGAGGCTAGACAACATACATCTCATTAAAATATCGAACGAATACCAAATTCACATACATCTCAGGAACAAACGTAACTACTCACAAAGCATATTCATGTTCATAATCAGAGGGGTAATAATATGCATAAAGGATCTGAACATATGATCTTCTACCAAATAAACCAACTAGCATCAACTACAAGGAGTAATCAACACTACTAGCAACCTACTAGCACCAATCCCGGACTTGGAGACAAGAATTGGATACAAGAGATGAACTAGGGTTTGGAGATGAGATGGTGCTGGTGAAGATGTTGATGGAGATTGCCCTCTCCCGGTGAGAGGAGCGTTGGTGATGATGATGATGATGATTTCCCCCTCCCGGAGGGAAGTGTCCCCGGCAGAACAGCTCCGCCAGAGCCCTAGATTGGTTCCTCCAAGGTTCCGCCTCGTGGCGGCGGAGTTTCGTCCCGTAAGCTTGCCCACAATTTTTTCCAGGGAAAAAAGTGATGATATAGCAGAAGATGGACGCCGGAGGCCCACCAGGGGGGCCAGGAGATAGGGAGCGCGCCCTGTAGGGGGGGGGGCTCCCCCCTGTCTCCTGGACAGGGTGTGGGCCCCCTGCCCTATTTCTTTTGCTCATAATTTCTTATAAATTCCAAAAACTTGTTTTGTGGAGTTTCATGACTTTTGGAGATGTGCAGAATAGGTTTCCAACGTTTGCTCCTTTTCCAGCCAGAATTGCAGCTGCCGACATCCCCCCTCTTCATGGTAAACCTTGTAAAATAAGGGAGAATAGCCATAAGTATTGAGATATAATGTGTAATAACAGCCCATAATGCAATAAATATTGATATAAAAGCATGATGCAAAATGGACGACGACTCCCCAAGCTTAGACCTCGCTTGTCCTCAAACGGAAGCCGAAATCGAAAATATGTCCACATGTTTAGAGATAGAGGTGTTGATAAAAATAAAATACAGACATGAGGGCATCATGATCATTCTAATAACAGCACCATATATGGACTTTGTCATATGATTTCCTATGCTCAAGTAATAAGCAATTCACAATGTCAAGTATGGTTCAAAAACTTCATTGGGAACTAACAAACTATAATCTCAGTCATTGAAGCAATTGCAATTTCTCGTAACATCGGAAAGAGTCAATAATAGAGCTTTTCAGCAAGCTCACATACTCAACTATCTCGTAGTCCCCAATAATTATTAACACTCACGCAATACTTGTGGCTATAGAGTTTTAGCAGGACACTGAGAAAGATAGGGGCTTATTGTATTGCCTCCCAACATATTCACCTTTAGGTGATATCAACAATAATAGCCTATGCCAACTTACATCCAATTGGATATATGTATCATGATCTTTCAAACACGAGGAGCTTGCCAAAGGATAAAAATAAAAGGGAAAGGTGAGCATCACCTTGACTCAAGCATAAAGTAAAACATAAAGTAAAAGATAGGCCCTTCGCAGAGGGAAGCAGAGGTTGTCATGCGCGTTTAGGGTTGATGCATAAAGTCTTAGTGCAAAAGAACGCCACTTTATATTGCCCCTTGTATGTGGACCTTTATTATGCAGTCCATCGCTTTTATTACTTCCACAACAAGTTCGTATAAAGTTTATTTTCTCTGCACTAATAAGTCATACATATTTAGAGAGCAATTTTTATTGCTTGCACCGATGACAACTTACTTGAAGGATCTTATTCAATCCATAGGTACGTATGGTGGACTCTCATGGCAAAACTGGGTTTAAGGATATTTGGAAGCACAAGTAGCATCTCTACTTGGTGCAAGGAATTTAGCTAGCATGAGGGGAAGGCAAGCTCAACATGTTTGGAAGGTCAATGACAATATACTTTAACTGATATGTTGGAAAACATAAACCATTACGTTGTCTTCCTTGTCCAACATCAACTCTTTTAGCATGTCATACTTAATGAGTGCTTCATAATCATAAAAGATGTCCAAGATAATATATTTATATGTGAAACCCTCCTTCCTTATCAATTCCTATTAATTGCAACGATGACCAAGGCTACGTTCATCAACTCTCAACAATTTTTATGCCTCATACTTTCTATGTGTGAAGTTATCACTATCCATAAGATCAATATGAACTCTTTTATTCTTTCTACTTTATCAAGATCATAGCATCATAGCAAAGCCCTTGACTCAACACTAATCTTTATTATAGATAGCACACGGACTCGCTTACATAAAGAGATCACAAAGCAAAGCTCAAAACTACTTGATACCAAAACTTCAATCTACTAGATCAAGATACTACTAAAAGGATCGAACTAAATAAAGCGGTAAAGATAGGAGTGTGATGGTGATACGATACCGGGGCACGTCCCCCAAGCTTAGCAGTTGCCAAGGGGAGTGCCCATACCCATGTGATCATTTCTTCTGAGGTGATGGAGTAGGAGTTGTTGATGATGTAGGCTTGTCGTCCGTCTTCCAGGGCATCGGCTCTCCATCATAAAAGGATGATCGAGTCTCCGGGATCCTTAAATCTGCAGCCAAACTCATTCGCTTGAATCTATATTCATACTCACAGTCCTGGTTTTGCAGGTCATAGATCTGGGCTTGGAGGTGCTAGATTTTCTCTTGAAGTTTGAAGATGGTTTCCCCAATGACTTTGGCATCCAGCTTGTGGTTGTTGGCAAACTCCGTGATCATCATCTGGTTGGCGTTGAGTCCACGCTCCACCAGCCCTTGACACCTGAAAACTTTTTGCTCCACGGCTTCGAGCTTTGTCTCCACGCTCCCGTTATGCTTTGGTCCCTCCACATCGCGGATGTGCAGCACCCCATCACGCACCACATTGGTTTGAGGATGATGCAGCACCTCCGCGAGATAGGGGTTGATAACTCTCTCGAAAAACTTGTCCTTGGGAGTGCTTGGAGATGACATGATGCTCTAGATCTGAAACAGAAACAACTCGAAACGAAAACAGAGGATACTTGCGTGATACGGTGGTCAAAACCTTCGGGAGTATATATAATGAATTTTTACCGACGAAAATACGTAACATACAAGAAAACAGAGTCCGGGACGCACACGAGGTGCCCACGAGACAGGGGGACGCGCCCTACAGGGGGGCGCCCTCCTCTCTCATGGGAGCCTCGTGTCCCTTTCGGACTACTTCTTTCTTCCTAAAATTCTTAAATAATCCAAAACTGATAAAAATTTCCATTAGAGTTGTTTTGGAGTCGGTTTACTTACCGTGCCAATGCACCTATGCCTTTTCGAGTCCAGGAACGCTCGGAAAGTGTCTCTTATGTATTCCTCGGGGTTATGGTTTCAATAATATTAGTTTCAACATTGATAGGATTACCTGAAATATAATGTTTAATTCTTTGACCGTTTACCACCCTCGGATTTGTGCCTTCGAAGTTGTTGATTTTTATAGCGCCAGAATGATAGACCTCTTCGATAACGTAGGGACCTTCCCATTTTGAGAGAAGTTTTCCTGCAAAAAATCTTAAACGAGAGTTGAATAATAACACATAATCTCCTACGTTAAACTCACACTTTTGTATCCTCTTATCATGCCAGCGTTTGACTTTTTCTTTGAAAAGCTTGGAATTCTCATATGCTTGGGTTCTCCATTCATCAAGTGAGCTAATATCAAACAACCTCTTTTCACCGGCAAGTTTGAAGTCATAATTGAGCTCTTTAATAGCCCAATATGCTTTATGTTCAAGTTCAAGAGGTAAATGACATGCTTTTCCATAAACCATCTTATATGAAGACATACCCATAGGATTTTTGTATGCAGTTCTATAGGCCCATAACGCATCATCAAGTTTTTTGGACCAGTTCTTTCTAGATCTATTCACAGTCTTTTGCAAAATTAATTTGAGCTCTCTATTGCTCAACTCTACTTGACCACTAGACTGCGGGTGATAGGGAGATGCGATTCTATGATTGACATCATACTTAGCAAGCATCTTACGGAAAGCACCATGAATAAAGTGTGAACCACCATCAGTCATTAAATATCTAGGGACTCCAAACCTCGGAAAAATAACTTCCTTAAGCATTTTAATAGAAGTGCTATGATCAGCGCTACTAGTTGGAATAGCTTCTACCCACTTAGTAACGTAATCAACAACAACTAAAATATGTGTATAACCATTGGAGGCAGGAAAAGGTCCCATATAATTAAAGCCCCAAACATCAAACGGTTCAATAACAAGGGAATAATTCATAGGAATTTCTTGACGTCTACTAATGTTACCTATTCTTTGACATTCATCACAAGATAAGACAAACTTACGAGCATCTTTGAAAAGAGTAGGCCAATAAAACCAGATTGTAGTACCTTGTGTGCAGTTCTATCTCCAGCGTGGTGTCCTCCATAGGATTCAGAGTGACACTTGCGTAGGATTTGTTCCTGTTCATGCTCAGGCACACAACGTCTAATAATACCATCTACTCCTTCTTTATAAAGGTGTGGATCATCCCATAAGTAATGTCTTAAATCATAAAAGAACTTTTTCTTTTGCTGGTATGTGAAACTAGGCGGTATATATTTAGCAACAATGTAATTAGCATAATCAGCATACCAAGGAGCAGTACGAGAAGCATTGACAACCGCTAATTGTTCATCAGGAAAACTATCATTAATAGGAAGTGGGTCATCAAGAACATTCTCTAACCTAGACAAGTTGTCTGCAATAGGGTTCTCAGCTCCTATATGCAAGTCAAATTCTTGGAGCAAGAGGACACATCTAATGAGTCTAGGCTTAGCATCTTTCTTTTCCATAAGATATTTAATAGCAGCATGATCAGTGTGAATAGTAACTTTAGACTCAACTATATAAGGTCTAAACTTATCACATGCAAACACAACTGCTAAGAACTCTTTTTCAGTAGCAAAGACAAAAGGAATATCTTTTTGCAATAAATTGGTCAGAGGCCTAGAGATTTTAGAAAAGTCTTTAATCACTACAAGAAATCTGTTAATCCATGACGGATTTTTGATGACGTTCCTGAAAACCGTCACGAAAACCGTCATGGATCAGCAAGAGGCGGACGGCCGTGAAAGCGGTAGCCCCTTCATGACGGACATCAAGGAGCGTCATGAAAACTGTCATCGATCGACTAGCTCGGCCTCTCTTTTTTTCTTTGTTTATCACAATCCACACGGTCACGGGTGGCTCTTTTTGATGTGTCGTACATGTTTTTTATTTGGCTCACATGTTAGTCGGATGATTTATATAAAAAAATAAAAGGAAAGCATGAAAGGAAGGGCACGCTTGAATTTGGGTGGCGCAAGGAAGGGCGCGCTTGAATTTGGGTGGCGCAAGGAAGGCGCGCGCAAGGAAAGGAGGGATGGCGCGCCTAGAATTCCATTAGCGCGCGCGGTGGTAAAATTTCGAGCCCACTAAAGCCCATCTGAACCATTCACGGTATAAGAGCTAGTTTGGTTCGAGTCCTGGGCTTCATGCGTGGACGAAAACCGCGCCTGGCACTTGCCTGGTGAGTTCGAAATAAATGCCTGGCCAGGCTAGCCTGGGAACAAGGTGTTTGGATAGTGTCCTGGGTGTACCTAGCTATTATTTCCTTATCTGACCTTAAATAGCTGCTGGCCCACAACTACACAGACCAAAAAAGTACTATTAAACGCTCCAGGCTTGAGCCAGGCGACCCGTTCTCCATGCCTGGTCCAGGCTAATGATTTTGCCTGGTGTTCCGGCCAAAGCTAATGGTCATGTTACGTACTCCAGGCCAAGCAAGAATTCGACTGCACAGGACACCAACCAAACAAATTTCAGGCATGTCTCAGGCACTCCCCAGGCCAGGCAAAAGTTTGCCAGGTCACAAACCAAACTAGCCCTAAGACCTAACCCTAAGCTCTGTCTTTCTCCCTCATCTCTTCCTCCCTCCGCCGCAACCCCCATGCCAATCTCCTCTCCCTCCTCCGCCGCCCCATCCCCAATCTCCTCTCCCTCCTCCGTCGCCCCCATCCCCAATCCCCTCCTCTCCCTCCTCCGCACCCTCCCCATCTGGTGGCCGCTCCTTTCACCACCCCTTCCCCCACCTCCCGGCTGAGCCCTTTCTCTTCCCGCCTCTCCCGTGCTTCCTCCGCTCACATTCCCAAAGTGGCACCTCTGCGTCCTCAACCCTATGCTCTACCTTTCCTGTGACCCTCACTCCGCCCCATCCTCCACAGCGGTAGCTGATCCATGACTGTCTTTGTAGATTAAGCGAGTTCGATGGCGGCAACAAGGAGCGATGACAACGGCGTCTTGGGTGCGCTTGGATCCAAAGATGGATCTCAACATCGACAGTAGCCTTGTCGGAGCAGAGCAGTGTGTGATGGCCGGTATACCGCGACAACTCATTGGAGGCCATAGCGAACTCTAGTGGCCACTCGCCCCTTGTTACCGGCTCAACGCTGCTCGACCGAGGCAGAGCATCTTGTCAACAAGGTAAGTACCATGGCAGCTGCGGTGAGTGTGCACAATGGCAGATATGCATGGTGAGCCTATCCCCTTCCACACCAACTTGTGATTTTGTTCTTCCATCGCTGATGTTTCTATGCAGACGCTGGATCTAAATTTTAGAACCTGCTACTTTTATATTCCTTGATTTTTTGCATGCATGGTTACTGCTAGCTTAACACAAAACCTTCTGATGTTTCTGGAGTAACATGCATTGAATTGATGTCTTGGTGGTTGGTTGAGTGTCCGTGACGTGATAGATCCGTGTTTGAGTAATGATCTAGACCACAAACTTAAGTTGCGGATATATCTGCGTATCTGTAAGCTTCTCATGTATGCATGTTAATGTCAACTAGCTGTGGTATATACTGGTGATTTTACCTGATTGTGCTAAAATTTACATCATAGAGGTGTCTTTGATTTATTGTCAACTGATGGTGGTTGGTCATCATGCAAGCCACACCTTCTCTGTTATTTTGCACAAATATGTGTCTATGATTCTACTGTCAACTGAATGTGAGTGTTGTGCATATGTGTTTTTTTCATTTCAAATGGCGTGAAGTTTGTGAAATTTGCTTGAGGGCCATCCTGTCAAGTCCATCATGAAGAAAGGGAAGGTAATGCGCCACCACCCGTTGTACCTTGTTCCTTCTTAGTTATGTTTCAGTTAGTAAATTAAGATGCTTGGGGTGACATAGTTCTTTAAGGATTAGTTTCAATGTGGACTGCTCTATAGTTCCAGTGCAAGAATTAATTTAGATCGGTGGGAGTAACACTTTTTCCTCTACAAATATTGTATTATACTGTTTTCAGGACTACAGAAATTCTGTAGTTATTGTCTGCTACAAGAACCAGGAAAGATATGGGTAACTTGATATGGTACTTGACAGTCTACACAACAATATTTATGTCAAAAAATAGAAGTCGAATCGGAGAACAAAACAAACTAAAATACACATGATAGTACAATATGTACCTTAAAATTCACCAAAGATGAGTTATGAAGGCCACATGACTGGCTCCCACTGTCCCAATAGCAAATCATGGTGGTTTTAAGATTTTTTTATGGAAACAAAAGGCATAGGTCTTTTCTTCCATTGATTTCTTTTTATGTATGATCGACTAGAAAAATACAAAATAAGTGTATCAAACACTAAAATATAAAATAAGTGTATCAAACACTAAAATATAAAATAAGCGTATCATCGGCAAGCAAGTGTTATGTACCATTGTCGGTGCTTTGAGATGAACTATAAACACTCAGTTTCATGTGTCCGTGTGGTGGATATTGTTTCATAGTCATACCATTTTTGGCTGATTTATGTCCTCTCTGCTGCAGTACTTGGGAGTTCCGTGATGTGTATTTTGTTGCTTTATCACTTATAGGTGAAATTGATTACATTTTCAGTTCACACACATAAAATAAGCGTATCATCGGCAAGTAAGTGTTATGTACCATTGTCAGTGCTTTGAGATGAACTATAAACACTCAGTTTCATGTGTCTGTGTGGTGGATATTGTTTCATAGTCATACCATTTGTTTGGTTGATTTATGTCCTCTACTGCTGCAGTACTTGGGAGTTCCATGATGTGTATTTTGTTGCTTTATCACTTATAGGTCAACTTGATTACATTTTCAGTTCACACACATTTATTTTGATTAATTTTAAGCAACCAATGTTTATTCTTGTTTTATAGTACATACTTTGTTATTCTCTTTTATAGACATTGCAAGATTTAAGAATTTTTGACATGTAATTCATTTTTTATGTTTGTTCTAAGTCTCTTATTTCTATAATCTATTCATATATACAAATCTGTAGTGTTGTAACTATGTGTATGATTAGGTCCCATGCTACTTGTTGCCACTTGTTGTTTCTTTTCACACATTTAATTAAATTTGTTGCACTATGCACCCTGGGAGTGAAAAAATATAGAATGTAATAACATGTACTCCCTCCATAAAGAAATATAAGAGCGGTTAGATAACTAAAGTAGTAGTGATCTAAACACTCTTATATTTCTTTACAGAAGGAATACTAAGCTACTTCTAGTTTACCTACTTCCTCTAATATTTTATGAAGTGCCAAAATTTTCATCATCTGGCAGCTATTGATTTATGGGAGCATTTTCAGCAACAAAGACTTGTGTTTTGTGACTTGATCCGGGCCAGGCGTATCTGTGGCTAGAAAAGCGGATTGATGGGGGCGGTGTTGGCTGTAGAGTAGCATAGTGTTCTCCAAAACATGCTTGTAAACTTGATGTTTTCTGGGTATTTTGTTTTTGGTCCTGTAGTGGTTTATTTTTGGTTGTGTTTGTGTAATTTTCTTTTTTAGTGACATGAGCATATATTTTTGTAAAATTCTTATTCGCTTAAAGTTTCAATGGATGCAGAGAAATGATAGATGACTTAATTTTTTGGACTGAAATTAATGGGCCTTAGATGAAATTAATGCACTTATATTCTAATTGGGTTGATTACTATATGGGCCACTACTCTTACATCTATCTGAAATTTAGCGGGCCAAAATTTAAATGGGATGAGCATTACATGGGCCGCCATGTCGATCCATGTCACATGTTGACGTGGCGGACAAGTTAACGATGTTATGAGCATGTCCGTTAAGTTCCATCCATGATGCATAAGATTCATCATGGAGTGTACAGTGATCAGATTATGACGTGATATACATGACGGATTTTAAGTCCGTCATGCATGCCCTACCACGACAGTTTTGTGAAGGTCTGTGACGGATTGAGTCCGTCATGTATTAACAGGATTCTTGTAGTGAATGAACCTCCTATAAAAGCTGGCATGACCGAGGAAACTTCTTATACCTTTTATGTCCTTGGGACATGGCATTTTTTCAATAGCATCAACTTTGGCTTTATCAACTTCAATACCTCTCTCGGAGATCTTGTGCCCCAAGACAATGCCTTCGTTAACCATAAAGTGACACTTTTCCCAATTCAGGACGAGACTAGAGTCTTCGCATCTCTGCAAAACTCGATCAAGGTTGCTCCAACAATCATCAAAAGAGGATCCATAGACGGAGAAGTCATCCATGAATACCTCACAAATCTTTTCACAAAAATCAGAGAATATAGCCATCATGCATCTTTGAAAGGTAGCAGGTGCATTACATAAACCAAAAGGCATACGTGCTACGTCTTGAGCTTGTGTTGGTTTTCCCCAAAGAGGAGAGGATGATGCAGCACAGTAGCGTAAGTATTTCCCCCAGTTTTTAAGAACCAAGGTATCAATCCAGTAGGAGGCCACACACAAGTCCCTCGTACCTGCACAAAACGATAGCTACTCGCAACCAACGAGATTAGGGGTTGTCAATCCCTTCACGGTCACTTACGAGAGCGAGATCTGATAGAGATAATATTTTTGGTATTTTTGGTATAAAGATGCAAAGTGAAAAGTAAAATCAAAGTAAAAACAAATCAAGTATAAAAGTGATGGAGATTGATATGATGAGAATAGACCCGGGGGCCATAGGTTTCACTAGTGGCTTCTCTCAAGAGCATTAGTATTCTACGGTGGGTGAACAAATTACTGTTGAGCAATTGATAGAATTGAGCATAGTTATGAGGTTATCTAGGTATGATCATGTATATAGGCATCACGTCCGAGACAAGTAGACCAAACGATTACGCATCTACTACTATTACTCCACTCATCGACCGCTATCCAAAGCATGCATCTAGAGTATTAAGTTAAAAACAGAGTAACGCCTTAAGCAAGATGACATGATGTAGAGGAATAAATTCATGCAATATGATAAATACCCCATCTTGTTATCCTCGATGGCAACAATACAATACGTGCCTTGCAACCCTTTACATCCTTTGGGTAAGGACACCGCAAGATTGAACCCAAAGCCATGCACTTCTCCCATTGCAAGAACTACCAATCTAGTTGGCCAAACCAAACGGATAATTTGAAGAGACTTGCAAAGATAACTCAATCATACATAAAAGAATTCAGAGAAGATTCAAATATTATTCATAGATAAGCTGGATCATAAACCCACAATTCATCGGTCTCAACAAACACACCGCAAAAAGAAGATTACATCGAATAGATCTCCACGAGAGAGGGGGAGAACATTGTATTGAGATCCAAAAGAGAGAAGAAGCCATCTAGCTACTAGCTATGAACCCGAAGGTCCAAGTAAACTACTCACACTTCATCGGAGGGGCTATGGTGTTGATGTAGAAGCCCTCCGTGGTGGATGCCCCCTCCGGTGGAGCTCCAGAACAGGCCCCAAGATGGGATCTCGTGGATACAGGAAGTTGCGACAGTGGAATTAGGTTCTTGGCTCCTCTTCTGATCGTTTGGGGGTACGTAGGTATATATAGGAGGAAAGGGTACGTCGGTGGAGCTTCGAGGGGCCCACGAGGCAGGGGGGCGCGCCCCCACCCTCGTGACCGCCTCCCTGATGCCTTGGCGTAGGGTCCAAGTCTCCTGGATCACGTTCGGTTAGAAAATCACGTTTCCGAAGGTTTCATTCCGTTTGGACTCCGTTTGATATTCTGTTTCTTCGAAACACTGAAAAAGGCAAAAAACAACAATTCTAGGCGGGGCCTCCGGTTAATAGGTTAGTCCCAAAAGTAATATAAAAGTGGAAAATAAAGCCCATTATAGTCCAAAACAGTAGATAAAGTAGCATGGAGAAATCAAAAATTATAGATACGTTGGAGACGTATCAGGCATCGCCAAGCTTAATTCTTGCTCGTCCTCGAGTAGGTAAATGATAAAAAAAGAATTTTTGATGTGGAGTGATACTTTGGCTTAATTTCAATGTAAAACTTCTTAATTGTGGTATGAATATTCATATCCGAAAGATTCAATACAAAAGTTCATATTGACATAAAAATAATAATACTTCAAGCATACCAAGTAAGCAATTATGTCTTCTCAAAATAACATGGCCAAAGAAAGTTATCCCTACAAAATCATATAGTCTGGCTATGCTCCATCTTCCCCACACAAAGTATTTAAATCATGCACAACCCCGATGACAAGCCAAGCAATTGTTTCATACTTTATCATTTTCAAAACTTTTTCAATCTTCACGCAATACATGAGCGTGAGCCATGGATATAGCACTATATGTGGAATAGAATGGTGGTTGTGGAGAAGACAAAAGAGGGAAGATAGTCTCACATCAACTAGGCGTATCAACGGGCTATGGAGATGCCCATCAATAGATATCAATGTGAGTGAGTAGGGATTGCCATGCAACGGATGCACTAGAGCTATAAGTATATGAAAGCTCAACAAAAGAAACTAAGTGGGTGTGCATCCAACTTGCTTGCTCACGAAGACCTAGGGCATTTGAGGAAGCCCATCATTGGAATATACAAGACAAGTTCTATAATGAAAAATTCCCACTAGTATATGAAAGTGACAAAATGAGAGACTCTCTATCATGAAGATCATGGTGCTACTTTGAAGCACAAGTGTGGTAAAAGGATAGTAGCATTGTCCCTTCTCTCTTTTTCTCTCATATTTTTTTGGTTGGGCCTTTTCTCTTTTTTTATTGGCCTCTTTTTTTTTATAAAGTCCGGAGTCTCATCCCGACTTGTGGGGGAATCATAGTCTCCATCATCCTTTCCTCACTTGGGCCAATGCTCTAATAATGATGATCATCACACTTTTATTTTTCTTACAACTCAACAATTACAACTCGATTCTTAGAACAAAGTTTGACTCTATATGAATGCCTCCGGCAGTGTACTGGGATATGCAATGAATCAAGAGTGACATGTATGAAAGAATTATAAATGGTGGCTTTGCCATAAATACGATGTCAACTACATGATCATGCTAGCAATATGACAATGATGGAGCGTGTCATAATAAACGGAACGGTGGAAAGTTGAATGGCAATATATCTTGGAATGGCTATGGAAATGCCATGATAGGTAGGTATGGTGGCTGTTTTGAGGAAGATATATGGTGTGTGTGTATGATACGGGAGAAAAGTGCGCGGTACAAGAGAGGCTAGCAATGGTGGAAGGATGGGAAAAATGCGTATAATCCATGGACTCGACATTAGTCATAAAGAACTCATATACTTATTGCAAAAATCTAGAAGTTATCAAAGGAAAGTATTACGCGCATGCTCCCAGGGGGATAGATTGGTAGGAAAAGACCATCGCTCGTCCCCGACCGCCACTCATAAGGAAGACAATCAATAAATAAATCATGCTCCGAATTCATCACATAACGGTTCACCATACGTGCATGCTACGGGAATCACTTCAACACAAGTATTTTTTTAAATTCACAACTACTCAACTAGCATGACTCTAATATCATCATCTTCATATCTCAAAACAATTATCAAGCATCAAACTTTTCTTAGTATTCAACGCACTCAAAAGAAAGTTTCACATATCTTGAATACCAAGTATATTAACATTAAGAAAATTACCATGCTATTAACGACTCACAAAATAATCTAAGTGAAGCATGAGAGATCAAGTTTCTTTAAAACAAATCCACCACCGTGCTCTAAAATATCTAAGTGAAGCACTGGAGCAAAAATTATCACGCTCAAAGATATAAGTGAAGCACTATAAGCAAAACTATCAAGCTCAAAAGATATAAGTGAAGCACATAGAGTATTCTATCAAATTCCAATTCCTATATGGCTCTCTCAAAAGGTGTGTACAGCAAGGATGGTTGTGGTAAACTAACAAGAAAAGACTCAAATAATACAAGACGCTCCAAGCAAAACACTTATCATGTTGGTGAATAAAAATATAGCTCCAAGTAAATTACCGATGGAAGTGGATGAAAGAGGGGATGCCTTCCAGGGCATCCCCAAGGTTTGACTTTTTGGTGTCCTTGGATTATCTTGGGGTGCCATGGGCATCCCCAAGCTTAGGCTCTTGCCACTCCTTGTTCCATAATCCATCAAAAGATTTCACCCAAAACTTGAAAACTTCACAACACAAAACTCAACAGAAATCTAGTGAGCTCCGTTAGAGAAAGAAAACAAAAGACTACTTTAAGGTACTGTAATGAACTCATTCTTTGTTTATATTGGTTTTAAACCTACTGTATTCCAACTTATCTATGGATCATAAACTATTTTACTAGCCATAGATTCATCAAAATAAGCAAACAACACACGCAAAACAGAATCTGTCAAAAACATAACAGTCTGTAGTAATCTGTAACTAACGCAAACTTCTGGAACCCAAACAATTCTACCAAAATTAGAAGACCTGGAAAATTTGTTTATTGATCAGCAGCAATTGGAATAAGTATTTTATCACGTTCTGGTGATTTTTAACAATTCGGGCACTGAGCGCAAAGTTTCTGGACTTTTCTGCAAGATCAAATAACTATCATCCAAGAAGATCCTATAGGTTTAACTTGGCACAAACACTAATTAAAAGATAAAACCACATCTAAAAAGAGGCTAGATGGATTATTTATTCCTAAACATAAGCAAAAACAAAAAACTAAAAATAAAATTGGGTTGCCTCCCAACAAGCGCTATCGTTTAACGCCCCTAGCTAGGCATAAAAGCAAGTATAGATTTAGGTATTGCCATCTTTGGTAGGCAATTCTTCAATGAGGCATCTATCTTTTTTATAGATTTCTTTCTTTCTAGTAATTATCAAACTTTTAGGCACAAGTTCGAAAAATTCGTTTGTAGCAAATGGTTCCTTAATGATAGTAAAAAGATCGGGATGAATACTTATAGATTTAAGATCCGCAGTTTCCTTACTAGATGATTCACCCTTATTTTTAGGATCATACATAAGCTTGGCAATTTTAGTGGGAGGACTTGGAGTATTCTTTACGGAAGAAAAAGTTGTTTCCAAGTTGGTAATGATACCCTCAAGTTTATCAATTCGAGTAGAATCTAGATTTATTTTCTCATTAACCATTGGTTCCTTCTCCTTAATATTTTTCAAAGTCATTCCAACCTTAGATCCATATTGAGTAATTTGATTATGGATCTTTTTATCTAGATTTTCAATGGATTCAATGGTAGCAACTTTGTTTTCAATAATTTCAAGCCTTTGCATAACATGCTCCAAAGTTAACATAGTTCCATTAACCAAAAGGGGAGGTGAGCCAAATAAATCTATTAAAGCATTATAAGAATCAAAAGTATGGCTACCCAAGAAATTCCCTCCGGTAATGGTATCAAGGATATATCTATACCAAGGATTAGCACCTACGTAAAAATTACGAAGAAGAACTGAAGTAGATTGCTTCTTGGTAGATCTATTTTGAGCATTGCAAATTCTATACCAAGCATCTTTTAGATTTTCTCCCTCCCTTTGCTTAAAATTTAGAACTTCATTCTCGGGAGATAATGAGGAAGATATGAGACTAGTCATGACACCAAGCAAACAAACTAACACACGAGCAAACAAGCGGACGAAGAAAAAGGCAAAGGGAAAAAGAGCAGGAGATTGGGAAAGTGAGGGCGAATAAAATGGCAAGGGTGAAGTGGGGGAGAGGAAAACGAGAGGCAAATGGCAAATAATGTAATGCGAGAGATAGGGATTTGTGATGGGTACTTGTTATGTTGACTTTTGCGTAGACTCCCCAGGAACGGCGCTAGAAATCCTTCTTGCTACGTCTTGAGCTTGCGTTGGTTTTCCCCGAAGAGGAGAGGACAATGCAGCACAGTAGCGTAAGTATTTCCCTCAATTTTTGAGAACCAATGTATCAATCCCGTAGGAGGCCATGCACAAGTCCCTCGTACCTGCACAAAACGATAGCTACTCGCAACCAACGTGATTAGGGGTTGTCAATCCCTTCACGATCACTTACGAGAGTGAGGTCTAATAGAGATAATATTTTTGGTATTTTTGGTATAAAGATACAAAGTGAAAAGTAAAAGCAAAGTAAAAACAAAGCAAGTATAAAAGTGATGGAGATTGATATGATGAGAATAGACCCGGGCGCCATAGGTTTCACTAGTGGCTTCTCTCAAGAGCATAAGTATTCTACAGTGGGTGAACAATTTACTGTTGAGCAATTGATAGAATTGAGCATAGTTATGAGGTTATCTAGGTATGATCATGTATATAGGCATCACGTCCGAGACAAGTAGACCGAAACGATTTTGCATCTACTACTATTACTCCACTCATCGACCGCTATCCAGCATGCATCTAGAGTATTAAGTTAAAAACAGAGTAATGCCTTAAGCAAGATGACATGATGTAGAGGAATAAATTCATGCAATATGATAAATACCCCATTGTCGTGGTGGGCGCACGGCAGATGCCAAGGGATGGCTAAAGAGAGGAGGAGGCTCGAGGGCGCTGGTGGGCTTCGGAGGCGAGGTTGATATGCGCGGGCGCGGGACGCCGGACATACCCAGGTTCAGGGCTCTCCGGAGAGATAACACCCCTAGTCCTGCCGAGTTTAGTTGGATGGTTGATAGTACAGTGTTTCTCCTCGAGCTATTTGGAGGAGGAAGGAGGCTGGCCAAGGCTCCGGCTGCTCCTTCTCCTTCGTGTCGCTACGTCTCTGTTGAATATCTTGTGTTGTGTGTTCTCTCTCGTCCCCTGTCTCTTGTGTGTTGGTGCGGACTCCTGGGGGGTTTTATAGACCAACCCACCCAGGGTTACAATGGTAATATGCCAAGTCGGTGGGTCCATATAGTCAGTGTCCGGGGTGCTGGACTGGGTCCCGCTTGGGGGCTTGTGGTTTGCCGGGTCCCCCTACATGCGGGCCCCGCGTGCCTAGGGGGACTGTGCGCCGTCTTGTCGATTGTCATGGCGTGGCCCGGGTCGAGTCACGCATAGTGTTCTCCGTCAGGCCTCCACTTGCTGTCGTCAGCGGTAAGGGCGGGAGCACTGTTGCCACGCCAGCCCTGGTCAGCGGGTAGGTAAGGGGCACTATTGCCACACTCTGGCTGACCACGGGCATGGGCGGGGGCACTGTAGTCTTGGTCATCAGTGATTGAGGTCTCGTCCCATCGTACGGCCTGGATGGGACGGGAGCTGACCCGTGGCTGGGTTGCCGTGGACGCCATCGGTGAGTTGGCTTATTGGGGAAGCCAAGGCTGCGCCGGGTCGAGTTGTCTTGCGCCAGCCGCTGCGGCCGGGTCGACGTTCCTTGCCGAGTCGAGGGTCTTTGGTCGGGTTGCGCCTTGCCGGGTCGAGTGACCCGGCCTGGCGCGCGCCGGCTTGCGAGGCGATGCGGGCCCTGCTGTTTTTGAAGTAGATCCGGGTCCCGTTGCCTGCCCGGGGTTCATCCCCCCGACAGTAGTCCCCGAAGCTGTGAAGGTCCGCCGTCTTCGGATGAGTGGGCCTTCGCAGTTTCCCCCTTGAGAAAGGCGGAATCTGCGAACGCCGGGTCCGGCAACACCCACTGTGTGCCGGTTTTTTCGGAAACCGGATCGCGGCGTCCCGGTCGTGGCGGGAACCGAGGAGTCCTCCGAATCTTGAGGCGATCCCTCGGGCTTCGCGCTGGCGCCACGTGGTGCCCGGAAGCCGGAGGGGCCTGACAGGCCACGCGCGTGATGGGACCAGGCGACGGGCCAGGGGCCTGCCGCCGCGCGCCCTTGGCCACGCGAGCGGATTTATTGCGGCGTCTGGGGGCCGGTTGCACTTCGCCGCGCAGTTAGTGCGTGCGTAAGTGCGCACTTATTGCGGGGTAGTGGACCGGGCGCGTGCAGACTATCCCACTCCCCCACGTTTGAACCGGGGCTTATAAATTGGGGGGGGGGCAAGGGGCGGCACGCATTATTCTCGCCGCGCTGCCCCCTGCCCTCGCTTCTCGCTTCGCTTCCTATCGACGACTGCGCCCGTAGCCCCGAGCAGAGCTCTTCTCCGTCGTCCTTCTTCCTTTTGCTTCTATCCATGGCGCTGCTGTCGGGCTCTTGGATGGGTTTGAATGTCACCAAAAACGACATCACGCAGCTTCGAGCTTCGCGGCGCTTGCCGCGGGAGACGGACGTCGGTGTCCGCCTGGCGCGCGGCGAGCAAAGGCCCCGACCCGAGGGGCAGGAGCGCGTCGTCTTCCTCACCCACTTTGAGCGCGGGCTCGGGCTGCCGGCGGGCCCTTTCTTCCGCGCCTTTCTGGAGTTCTTCGGGCTTCAACCGCACCATCTCGGCGCCGGCGCCATCGTCCAACTCTCTGGCTTCGTGACCCTATGCGAGGGGTACCTGGGGGTCGAGCCGACGATCGACCTCTGGGCGCGCTTCTTCTCCTTGAAGCAGCAGGGCCCGTCGGCCGGGGAGTTCGCCGACTGCGGTGCTGCCGTCATCTTCAAGCGGTCGGGGGCAGATTTCCCCAAGATCCCGCTCGATGATTCTGCCAAGAAGTGGCAGAATTCCTTCTTCTACGTCCACAATCTTGGCGTGGACCACATCAATCTCCCCCCTGTCGTCATGGCACCGCTGCGGGTGAAGACGAACTGGGGCTACTCGCCCCGGCGCCCGTCGCCGGAGATCGTCAACCTCTGCGAGCGGGTGACGGTGATGAGGACGCAGGAGGGGCTCACCGGCACAGATCTTCTTTCCGCGTTCATCACCCGCCGGGTCCTCCCGCTTCAGAGGCGCTCCTGCCTCATCGGGGAGATGATCGGCCTGCAGGACCCCAAATGAATGGGGTCGACGCGGCTGTCTGGGGAGCAGGCCGCGCGCGCCTTAAACGCCATCTCTAGGGCCAATCTTGGAGAGGATTGGCGATTCGGCAAGGCGCCGTATAGCCAGGCGAACCCGGTGCCGCAGGTGAGCATCTGATCTCCTTAATTTGCCGCCGCACATCTTCTTGTTCGTCTCGACGCGTCGCGGGCGGTTCTCCTGAATGCAAGCCGGCATCCTTACGCCCGGGCTCCGCTACAGGTGGCGCTGGAGGAGCCTGCGGCCCAAGGCGGCGAGGAGGCGGCTGAGTCCGACGCCGGCGCTATGCGCCGAGCCGGTAAGCTTTGAGTCTTTCTCTTCTTCATTTTGTCTTGATTTGTTGCCCGTGTCGTGGTGAAGGCGACGCTGACGCCGGTTGCTTGGTGTAGCGGTGTTGGGCGGGGGAGGCGGCGATGCAGGTGGAGCCGGGTCTTCGCATGGGGCGGCGCCGAGCCGCATGCATGGCAAGGACAGCGTCGCGCCGCGACCCCGCGGATCAAAGCGCGCAGCGGACCCGGCCGAGCCCGGGAGGCCGGCCAGGAAGAAGCGTGCGAAGCCGATCCCGGTCCCGGTCTTGACGGGGTAAGTTCTGTTCGCCGATTGCGCCTGGATTTCCTGTCTTTTATGCTTATTTTGCCTTCTTCAGGTCACCAATCGCGCTTGCGAGGGCGGCGGCAGAAGCCGCGGCCACCGAGGGGGTCGTGTTCCGCAGGAGCCGGTCCAACCTCGCCGGTCTGGCGGGGAGGAGGGACGAGGCGACTCGGACCTCGGCCTGGACCCGGACGACGCCGAGGACTTGGCTTGGCGTGACAGGAACCGGGCCGAGGCGGAGCTAGAGGCGTCGGTCCGGGCTTGGACCGACGCGGCGGCGGCATGGGCGCGAGGCGGCGCGGAGCCGGCCTGGCCCGAGATGCCGGAGGGCATTGTCGGATTTCAGGTTCCGGCAGACCCTTGAGGTTCGAACACTGGGGTGCACGCGGAATCTCGCCTTCTACCTACCTGCACCCCGCCGCCTCGCTAGGATCTAATACTACGAAAGGAACAACACAAGAGACACAGGGTTTATACTAGTTCGGGCCACCATTGTGGTGTAATACCCTACTCTAGTTTGTGGTGTGGTGGATTGCCTCTTGGGCTGATGGTGATGAACAATACAAGGAAGAACAGCCTCGCGACGGTCTGTTCTTGGTTGGTGCGATGAACTTCTAGGGGGAGTTCAGTCGCCCCTCTCTATCTCTCTCGTTTGTTCTCTTGCTATCTTCCTCTCCTTCTAATCCCGGGGGTCTTGTTCTTACGATGGTGGCTAGCTCTACTTATGGGCGGAGGCCCTGGGCTTCTTCCCAAATATTGAGCGGGAAGGGCGCCAACAATTGGCCATTTTGAAGGGGAACATATGGTACACTTATCCTGACTAAAGTTGGTCCTCGCCTGTCAAAGGCTCTGGGGGTGACGCCGGCTTGGGCTCCACAATGACTTCCTTCCTGCCGTTGGACTGGTCTCGGTCTCGTTGCACGAAAAATGGACGCCTTTGCTTGATGCTCTGCTGCGCTTGCTCCCTTTGCACCAAAGGGGAAAGGAGGACATCTTGGGTCGGGCGCCCACCTGGCGCCCTTGGTCGTCATGGCTTGCGTCATGGGCACCTCGTGAGGTACCCCGCCTTGATCTCTCCGCCTCCTCGCGAGCCAGCCTGATGAGGCCGTGCCTGAGGAAGCTCCCCGTCGTCCGCCCCACGAGGCTTGGCCCCTCACGAGGGTCTTGAGCTCGTGTTGATGAAGATGGGCCGTGATGGGCCCCCCTTTGAGCCACGCCGCAGGCCGCAGGCAGGCAAGTCTGGGGACCCCTGCTTCCGTAACGCCGACAGTAGCCCCCGGCCCAAGGCGCGCCCGGACTTGGCCGAGCAGAGGCGAAGGGCAAGGGCGGTGGCCCTTAACAGCCTGCGGCCTTGGGCGCCAGCGTGGCGGTTGATTGACGTGGGCGTCCACCTCCCCACGACGCCGGCAATTGCACGAATTGACAAGTCCTCGCATGCAAAGCGGGTCATGATTACTGTGATCGTGGAGGTCGGGCGGTTGGCCTCCCCGGCTTTGGCACGGAATGATGAGCGCTCCTCAGTCCGCTTCGCTTGCTTCTTCTTCCGGTTCTTGCTCCGTCTTGCTACAATGGCTCCGATCCGCCGGTTCTCCGCGCAGAGAAGGGAAGGCTCCCCGAGAGGGTCCTGACCCGCTCCCTCCGAAGAAACGGCTAACCCTTTGCCATCGGGACGAGGGTGCCCACCAGGTGGTGCCGAGGCCCTGGTGCGAGCGGCCACCACCGGGGTTCCCGCTTCCCTTGTATGCCCAGATCAAAGGCTCTGAAGGGGTTGACGCCGAGCGCCACGGGCGACGCCGCTGTCGGTGCCGGCGGGTCACGAAGGTGCGCGCTGTTCCTCCTGGAGTCCACACCGAGGGTTCCTCCCGGGAGTTCATACTCCATGCTGCCATGCGTCCTCGGTCTTGGATTCGCCTTCCTCCCTTCTTCGCCTCTGCGATTCATGAGGAGGACCTCGAGCTCTGGCTGCAGCACGCCGGCTGCGGCACCCTCGCAACCGGGGCAGAGGTTGAGGTCGTTGCCCCGGGCGAGGTCTTCATGACTCGAGGCTGGGGTGAGATCGCCCGGGTCTACAGGACAAGGGGCGATCTCGCGATCCACCTGGAGTACGACGGCGCCTCGGTCATGCTCTTCAAGGTCTTCGATGCGGAAGGACGCCGGCTAGAGTGCTGCCCCGAGAGAGGTGTTCGAGGCCCTGCCATGGCGAGGGCCAGGCCTGCTGACCACTCTCGCGGCAGCTCCTCCGGCGGTGGAGGCGTTGGAGGATCCAGCGACTCCGCCGAGCTCTTCGCGACTCCGGAGACGAGCGACGACAGCTACGAGCCCCCGAGCCTGCGCCACTCTCGGAGCAGGGCGGGCTCGACAAGCCGTCGCCGCCCCTGATCTGGATGAGGTTGGCGCCGGTGCCCGACGGTCCGCTATTGATGATGGCGTCTTTTGCAGGGGCGCGTGTAGCTAGCGTTCTTTAGGATCTACTCCCTGCGAGGAATCAAAAGCGCGCCCCGTGGGGGCTTGTGAGGTGCCTGTGGCCCTGTTTGTTAATATGATCCCTGTCGTGAATCGGCGTGAGTTGCTCATCCCGCCTTAGCTCAGTTCTCCCTTTCGAACCTCGCGAGGGCTTGATGCTCTACGCTGACAGTTCCCAGTCCCAAGGCAAGCTTCAGCCGTCGCTGGTATGCCAGGTCACGATGCCGTGGTCAAGGCCAGGAGGTGAGCGGCCCGGCGTCCGGTAAGAGCCCCTGAGTCGCGAAGCTCAGGAGGTCCCCCTTAGCGCCCAAGCGGCCATCGTTCGGTGAGAAAGGGGAGCAACGTTGCTAACTCGGGATTGCGTTTGGTGAGGGGACGGTGCTGTGTTAGTTAATGCTTCTGGAGGGTGACTTATCTCGAGAATCAGGAGTGCGTTGCCGGGTCCTTGCATCGGCAGGCGAGGGGTCGCTTGGCGAGGTCCTCACGTGTCCCTCCCCTCTCACCTTTGCTCCCCTTTTCTGCTCTACGTCCTCGGGTCCTGGCCCTCGAGCGAGTCTCAGCCGTCGCTGGTATGCCAGGTCGCGATGCCATGGACAAGGCCAGAGGGTGAGGGCTGGAGAGCCAGTAGGAGCCCTGAGTCGTGATGCTCAGGTACCCCCCCTTTAACGTGCAAGCGGTTCGCGCATGTTAGAGTGAAGGAGACACCGTGGGGGCCTCGCCTGACGCTGCTCCTTGAAGGAATCCTGTGGGCTCATCACAAAAAAAATGAAAGTTCACCATTACGACCGTCAGTCAGCCGTTGGTTGCCCCGGAAGGGTGACGAGGCACTGAAGGCTTGACGAGATAGCGCTATGCGGGGCTGCCGCGGCCAGAGCTCAGCCATTCAGGTTTGTCGGCATTGCGGGGACGGACCCACGCGCAAGCGCCGTGCCGTTAGGGAGCAGCTCCATCATTTGGCGTCGGTCGAGCGGGCAACTAGGTCAAGCATGTTAATCACGAAGAAGCAAGTCCATTTAGATAAGCGCAAAGAGGACGAACATCGCTCGGTCGGACCCGAGCGACTTGGGGATGATGCAGCCCGAGGGGCGCCCCTACAAGGTAAGCTAGGAATAGGAAGTAAAAGGGATACACGCCGCATGGACGGACCCACGCGGCCTGGGAATAATGCAGCCCTGGGGGGGGGGGGGCGCTCCCAGCTGGAAATGAAACTTGAACGATGTCACCTGGTAGCATTGAAGACGAAAGTTGTTGGTGCGGCAGACTCGGTGGGCTGCGGGAGCCGGTCCTCACGAGCCCCCAGGCCCAGGGGCCTCGGGAGGCTCTGGAGGCGCTGGTGGCTCCTCGTGGACCATCTCCATCTCCGCCAGGGCTGCGGAGCGCCTAGCCTCTTGAGCTTCTAGGATGCTCCTCATGAGGCGCTGGTACGTGGCAGCCACGTTCGGCAAGCCGTAAGGCATGCGAACGTAGCTGTGGGGTGGACCTTCGCAGCGCCCCACGCGAGAGGGCCAGAGGCACTCCTGAGAGGCGGCTCGGTTGAGCCCTGGTATGTCGATGCAGACGCGCAGCCCACCATCCTCGCCTGGATGGGGAGCCACGGCAGGTAAGCGGCGGCTGCCATGCATGACTCTTGACTCTTGCAGCTCCCGAACGATCTTGCTGATGAACTCCTGAGGGTTTGGCCCTCCTTGCCTTGCTCCTTCTTGAGGGAAACGTGCTTCGAAACACGCCTCCAAGTGGTGCCCAAGCGCCTCCCTTGTGACCCCAGCAAGGTCGGTGGCCCTCCAGGGGGGAGCCCCCGAGCCCTACCTGAGGAGGGTGCCGGGCACGCTTTCCTATGCGATAGAAGGAGGTTCCCCTTGAGCAGGCGCGGACCCTGCGGGGCCTGCCTCCTGAGGGTCCGGGCCGGACGATGTCTTCTTCTTCCTGGGAGCGGTCTCAGGAAACCTCCTTCTTCCACGATCCGGGTCCTCCAGTGAAGTGGCCTGAAAGGCTCGCTCCAGGGAGCACACTGCATCTTTCTCTTCGCAGGGCACCGTGATGACTCCGCCACTTCCTGGCATCTTGAGGACGTTGTAGCCATGGTGGGTTACGGCCATGAACTTGGCCAGCGCTGGGTACCCGAGGATGGCGTTGTACGGCAGGCGAATGTGGGCGACGTCGAAGTCGATGAGCTCGGTGCGGTAGTTGTCGCGTGCGCCGAAGGTGACAGGGAGGCGAACCTGCCCGATCGGGACCATGGAGCCGTCGGTGAACCCAGAGAAAGGCTTGGTCGGCTGGAGCAGATTGTAAGGCACTTGGAGATTGTTGAATGTTTCCACGGACAGGACGTTGAGCCCTGCCCCGCCATCAATGAGGGTCTTGGTGACCATCACATTGCTGATGATTGGGGAACAGAGCATCGGGAGGACTCCGGCTGTGGCCACACACTTGAGCTGATCCGCTGAGCTGAATGTGATGGTGCACGCCGACCACCTGAGGGGGCATGTGGCTTCGAGCTTGGGGAGGACTGCATTCACTTCACAGGCAAACTGCTTGAAGATGCGTTGAGAGGCTGGGGCTTGAGCTCCGCCAGATGCAGCGATCGCGCGGCTCCTGGAAGCCCCCAGCCCCCTCGTCCTGATGATGGTCTTCATTTCTCCTTGGCTGCGGTGGCAGAGGAGGGAGGCCTGCGTTGCCTTGCGGGCGGTCCTCGCGAGGCTGATCCCTCCAGCCTCCCTCGCGAGGCGGGTCTTGCCAGTGATCCTCACGAGGTTGGTCCCGCCATCCTTGGCGAGGGCCGCGGTCTTCCCAGCGTCCTGCGTTCCTTCCTCCTCCTCGGCCGTAGCCTCGGTCGCTGCGGTCGGGACGTCGACCGATCCTCCCTTCTCACACGGCTCGGAGTTCTTGACATTCGCTGGTGTTGTGGGGGTGGAGGTCGTGGTACACGCAGTACCGGCCGCCCTTGGAAGGCTCGGGCTGATCTCTGCCCCGCTTGGTGTCCGGCTCTGCTGCGAGCACGGCAGCCCCCTTGCGCTTCACGTCCTTGGCCTTGGGTTTCTTCTCTTCTGGGTCTGTGGCTGGCAGCTCGAGGAGGGAGAGACGCCCTTCCTCGGCCCTGGCGCACTTGGTTGCCAAGTTGAACAGCTCCAAGGAAGTGCACAGATCTTCATGCATCACCAGCTGCTCCTTCATCTTGACGTCGCGCACACCGTTGGAGAAGGCGGAGATGGTGGCCTCCTCGGTCACCTTGGGAATCTTGAGGCGTGCGTTGTTGAAGCGCTGGATGTACTTCTGCAGGGTCTCTCCCGGTTGCTGCTTGATGCGGCGCATGTCGCTCACGGCGGGTGGCAGGTCGTGAGTACCTTGGAAGTTGGCGATGAAGCGGGTAGGCATCTCGTCCCAGAAGGAGATCGTGCTTGGGGCCTAGTTCAGGAGCCAGGTGCGGGCCCCGTCTTTGAGCGCCATGGGAAACCAGTTCGCCATGACCTTCTCGTCTCCGTTGGCGGCTTCGATGCCCAGCTTGTAGAGCTGGAGGAACTTTATGGGTCGGCTGCATCGTCAGAAGCGAGGAGGCAGGTCCGGCTTGAACTTGCCGGGCCACGCGACGCTGCGCAGCTCGGGGGTGAAGGCTCGGCAGCCTGCTGTGGCCACAGGAGGCCTTGGATGACGAAGAGCTTGGTCTTGCGGGTCCCCGTGCGCTGCAGCTGGGAGCAGCGCGGGGTCTTGACGTGCCGGAGCAGGAGCGTGCTCGCGACGAGCTGGAGCGGGGAGCACTCGGGCGGCTTCTTGTGGGCGAGGGACCTCCTGACAGCTCTGCTCTTGCCGCGCTGGCGCCGGACGGAGCGGGTTCCGCCCGGGGACCACACGCCTTGGGGCCAGGGCGCCTTCTTGAGGGGGAGGCGGCCGAGGCGCCCGGAGCTGCCGCCAGCAGGGGCGGGGTCGGTCCGGCAGGGACAGATGGCGCTGGGGAGCCCCTGCGGGCGCGGACGAAGCTTCGGCGGCAGCGGTCGAGCCACTCTTTGTAGACGTCGTCGACGGGACGATAGCGCAGGAGCTCGTTTGCCGCGATGAGCGCAGCTCGAGCCTCCATGGTGCGTGAACGCAGCGAGACGAAAGAACCAGCCGGGCGGCGAGTGGGTAGCAGTGCGGCCGTCTTGCCTCACGGAGGGATGCTGGGACGATGCTTGCTGCTCGTTCCCCGCCGGGCCGGTGGCGGCGTTGACGGCAGGCGACGGGGAACGACGAGGGCGCCCGCCAACGGGAGCCGTCTGGGCGACGCGGGAGGCGAGAGCGGCTCGGCGCTCGGCACGGGCCCGACGAGCGTGTCACATCCCCGGCCTCTGGTTTGCTCTGAGCTAGCTAGCCATGTGTTGCATCATGTCTAAATTCTTTTAAAGTTGAAATGGGGATTGCCTAAACCCTAGCATTAAAGGAATTCACCAGGTTCACCTAAAATATTTTCAGTAAGTCCAAATGGCTTTTAAAAATGTTCATCATTTATGGAAAACACTGTAAGCAGTACCCAGAGGTGATGCACATTTTTCCATGACATATTTGGGCTCTGAATTAAATCATATGGTATTTTCATTTCGGCATTTAAATACTATAAAATATTTGAAATGCTCAAATAATCATAAACTAAAATGTTTACTGTTGGATATATTCTAAACAGTAGCCATGATTAGTTTCATGATTTTTGAAAGTGTCTAAGTATTTTAATAAAGCCCTAAAACTACGTAATAATAGAAAACAGAAACAATAAATAAAACAGAGGGTGTTTACTGGCGGCCCACTTACACAGCCAAACCTGGCTGGGCAGCCCACTGGCGTGCAGTCATCACCTACCTCTGCCAAGAGGCGAGGAGGGAGACAGCGACGCGCGCCAAGGGCGCCACGCACCTCCTGCTCGCGCCGTCACACATCGAGGCCACCACGACGCCTCGCGCCCCGACCCTGCACTTCTCCCCTCTCTCCCTGGAGCTCTCCCCCTCCTCTGGTTCTTCCTCCCTCGTTTTTTCCCCACCTCACCGAACCACGCCGCCGCCGCTGATGAGCACCACCGCGGCCACAACCACTCCCTCGCCCCCTCTCCGCGTCCCGGAGAACCGCATCGTCGCCCTTTTCGTCCATGCCGAGCCAAGAAACCGGGGAAGCACCGTGTCGTCGTCCTGGATGTCTTCTTCAACCTCGGTGCCGGCGATCCCTGTCGTCGGTTCGCTGCAGCCAGGCCGTCCCCGAGCCTCCCGTGCTGATCTTCAGGACCGCTGTGAGCTCCTGCTGCTTATCCCTTGCTCGCCCCCTCCGTTCCCGTCCCCTAGCCCCGTCCTCCGACCACGGCCGAGCTTGCCGCCGCCGTGCCATGTCGTTGTTGCACACAGCCGCCTCGCCTGCTTTTTGAGCATGCCTCCGTGCTCACCGAGATCCCAGGAGCCGAGCACGACCAACACCGGCCCCTACCGTGCACCATAGGTCCTTCTCCCCTCCCCGCCGAACTCCGGCCACCGCTGCGAGCTCGTTTCCGGCGAGCTCGGTCCACCCCGGCTGCTGCCACTAGTCCTGTTGGATGCGCGCGAGTCCCAGCACCACGTAGAGCCCCTCCACCGCTCTTTTGGCCGGAGGGCGAAACCCGCGCCTCCGCCATCTCGGCTCCGCCCGGCGACGAGTCAGCGGGTCAACTCCGGCGAGTTGACCCGGGTTTGACCCTAGTTTGACTCCCCGAGAGCCACTGACATGCGGGCCCCGCCCGGCTAATTAAGTTAGGTTAGTATTAACTAAGCTAGGTTAGTTTAGTTAGACACTGACACTCAGGACCCACTGGTCAGTTTGACCTGGGCCGCCGTTGACCTGCTGACGTCACTAATACGTCATGCTGACGCAGTATTTGTTTCTGGGATTTTAATAAATCAGAAATGATTTATTATTTTCAGAAAATGCCCAAAACTTCTAAAAATCATATAAAATCAACCGTAACTCCAAATTAAATAAATTATATATGAAAAATGATCAGAAAAACCCAATCTATCCATATGTACCATTTTCATGCATGTTAGAACAACTTATAGCTGCTGTTTAGAACAAATCATATAAAGGGCATTTAAACCATCACATATGGAGTTTGAGTTTGAATCTTGCGTTCAAACCAACTCCATTTAAATCATTGCTAGCTGCATTAGCTCAAATCACAGCATATTGACATGTCATGATCATGCATCATATTGTGCATTGCATTGATTGAGTTCTTTCTCTGTTGCCGGTGTTGTTCCCCCTCGGTAGACGTTGTTCCGATGCTGTGATCGATGACACCGATGAAGAACTATACTATCTTCAGAAGTGCCAGGCAAGCAAAACCCCCTTGTTCATTCCGATACAATCCCACTCTCGCCTCCCCGCTCTCTTTTATCGCATTAGGACAACAACGATTCATCTGTTACTTGCTGCGGTAGTTGAACCCCTTTATCCTCTGCATGACCTGTCATTCCACAGTAATTAGATGAAACCCACTAGTATGAGTAGGAGTTGTTTGAGCCCTGTTGTGCCTACTCATTCATGCTTGTTTTTCATGCCTGCTACTGCTTAGAGTTGAGTTAGGTCCGATTCATCAGGGATGAATCAGAGGTGTGTGAACATGTCCTACTGTTGAGAGCTAAGTGTGTGAACACGATTTGGTAAAGGTAGCGGTGAGAGGCCATGTAGGAGTACATGGTGGGTTGGCTCATGGCAGCCGGCCTCAGGAACTGAGTTACGTGTTTGTGATCCATGAAGCAGTTACTACCACACATTGGGCTCCGGGCACTCCAAGCTCTCTCGACTTATTAATCAACTTGATCTGCCGAGGAGTTGCAACTAGTTTACGTGTTTGTAGGATATGTGTTGGGGCCGTATGAAGCGCTTACCCTAGGGGTGGGCTATGTTGCGGTAGATACACCGAGGCACGGTGTACCGGGACGCCCGTTTGGTGTCTCGGGAACCCTGCTCTCATCGTTTGGGGCCGTGAGCGACACCCCGACCGGATCTCCTTGCGGATGGAACCCGAATAGGCGATAAACCTGGACTAGAGACTTGTGTGGTTAGTCAGGTCGTGGCCGACTCCCTCGCCAGGCTTCCGCTTGAAGGTTGCCGAGATACACGAGGTGTACATGGCGGGTAAGTGGCGAGAGCGTGTGTGAAGAAGTACACCCCTGCAGGGTTAATATGATCTATTCGAATAGCCGTGTCCGCGGTAAAGGACTTCTGGGTTGACTATAACAGTTCATAGACAAGTGAAAGTGGATACTCTAAAATGCGCAAGATAAGCGTGAGTGCTATGGACGGCGTTCTCGTAGGGAGACGGGAGCGGGTCCATAGTGGTGTATTGATATGGTGAATATGTGGACTCGCAGCGCCACCTCAAAAGAGTTACTTGCAATCGTAGTTCAGGATAGCCACCGAGTCAAAGCTGGCTTGCTGCGGTCAAACTCCACCACCCCTTTGTTGATAATGATGCATATGTAGTTAGTTACGATGTAAGTCTTGCTGAGTACGCTTTGTACTCACGTTTGCTTATTTTATGTTTTGCGAGAGACGCTACCTCGCTTAGTAGTTCTGCTTGGATTTCGATGTTTAGCTTGATACCTCAGCTACGATCTTGTGCCCTCGGCAGGATCTGGTAGACAGTCAGGCTTCTCAGCCTTTTTCATTTGCAGATGTCTATACTCAGACATGTTAAGCTTACTCTTGTGCTCTGACTTGTATGCTCTGAGTGTTGGGTCATGAGACCCATGTTTGTAATATCTCGCTCCTCGGAGCCTGATGAATAAATATTTGACTCGTAGAGTTATGTTGTGATGCCATGTTGTATTTACACATATTGAGCATATTGTGTGTATGTTTGAAATGCTTGGTATGTGTGGGATCCGACAATCTAGTTGTTTATCCTTGGCAGCCTCTCAGATGGGGAAATGTAGTCTAGTGCTTCCTGAGCGATAGTAGTCCGCCTGACCGGTTCACCGGAGTCCTGCTAGCCCAAAGCACTACTGCTTTGGACACTTGACTGGCAGCATGTGTTTCACTTTGTTCCTATGTCCGTCCCTTCGGGAAATCTCACGCGGTGACATCCGAGTCCTGCCTAGCCCGCTACAGCCGGGTTACCGGAGTCCTGTTAGCTCAAAGGTTACAGCCCGGATTCATACGTTGATGACCGACATGCTCGATGTGATTCATGTATGCTGTCCCCATGGGTTAAGCGCCGCTTTGGGTTCACGACTAGCCATGTCGGCCCGGTTCTTCGCCATATGGATGCTAGCGACACTATCATATACGTGAGCCAAAAGGCGCAAACGGTCCCGGGCCATGGTAAGGCGACACCCGTGGGAATACCGTGCGTGAGGCCGCAAAGTGATATGAGGTGTTACCGGATAGATCGATGTGACTTGGAATCGGGGTCCTGACAGCGTTGGTATCAGAGCCTGACTGCCTGTAGGATTACCAAGCCAAACTGGTCGAAGTTGTGTCTTGAAATGCTTTAGTTATGTAAGGGAATTGATTGTGGAAGGGAACGTAAGGCTCTTTTACTCCTTATACCTCATGGCCTTCTGATCTGAGTCAACCTCTTCTCTTCTACGGGGTTTAAGAACTAGGCTTCTCATCTATCTATCAGGATGACGTGTTACTAATCCATAGACCTTTAAGATTGTTGGTTTTAAGCCCCAGTTCAGTTCCTACTATTTCTGTATGATAACTGTTGATCTCGGAACCTTGATATTGTGATGTTGAGTGGTTATGCCACCATTTTTGCAGGATGTCTCAAATCATTTTGAGCATTTACAGCCGTTATGCTGTCCGAGTCATCCCAGGTCTCTAAATAGTCTGATGCATTTGCAAATCCTTTCCTTCCATTCCCGATGTCCTTTTTGGTCAGAATAAGCACACTAATCGGTAAGTTGAGGTACTTTGTTGCCTCGGCGTAGATGTTGGAGCTATTATTATGACCCTAGGTGTTTAGGAAGTCACCTAGCAATTTAGCAATGCTTTTGTATCCCCAGTGTGATGATTCTGGCCATTATTCTTGAAAGCATCCCGTGATGTTATTAGTTAGTAGGCATTCTATTCCTGGGTTCTTGAACCCGAGATTCACCCTACCTCATGTTGTTAGTATTTGCTAGTTCCTTTAGGATATTAGTAACCTTTGCATTAGTCCTCGAGGTCCGTGATATTTCCTTCTTCCAAATGCTATGAACCGCTTATGGCATAAGTTCCTCGCTGAACTAAAGGATCACAATCAGAGTACTCTTGAGGAGTTCTCCATTCATAATTGTGAATCAGCCAGTTCTACTTTCCTGCATGGGTTATCCGGAAGAACCCTGTTGAACTTGATTCGACATACTAACCTATGCATCCACAACTCAGAAAGTTATATGCTCCTCGAGTTGTTCCTCCTTAGTTGTATTCTGGCCCCGCCACCACAATTGATAGTCAAGGGTATGCGTGCATTCGTTTATCGATGCCTATTACTCTTGTGGTCCGTCAAGCCATTCTGTCCTGAATGACTTGGAGAAACAAACTCCAGTACCTCATCCATATCTAGGATTGGGTCAAAGCAGTTGTATTCCGCAGATCAAATGCCAATCCAGCTTTTGATTCTATTCTACCCTGAAGTATTGCCATCTTATGTCAAGAATGTCATGGGAATTGCACAACCTCTTAGGAATTCTTGATGCAGTGATACTTCCGCCCTCATTATTCATTCCTCGATTCCGTGTTGTCGCAACCGGAATGCCGACTAGTGAATTGTGGTGTGTGAAATCGATACTCCTAGCAACCTCGTTGCTTGGTAGTAAATGGACAATATTCTCATTCTTAGCGTGTTGGTTACTGAATCATCATCCTAAGATTAATCGTGCTACCCAGTCCTTAGTTCTGGTGCACTCTTCGATCTATGAGTTAGGATTGTGTCAATCCCTCACTCTTTTGATCATATCGTCTTGCCCTCAAAAGCAAGATTATTCTCGAGCTTAGTAACATACCGGTGGTTCGTGACTCTCCAAATATCTTCTTGGAAGTGTTACCGGGTTGTTTCCTGACTGTTATGTTGAGCTCGTGATCAAGTTGGTTTCTTGTGAACCACCCTTTCTCCAAGAATACGTGTTGGATATCCCCGAGCTAGTTGGTTAAGCTAGACAACAACTTGGAGAGTTGGAAGATAAAAGCTTGCCTAACTTAGTTCGTTCCAAAGGGATATTCTTGTGTAGTGTGTGTTGAAGAAAGATGATATCTTCATCGAATGATCCCGTGATCGGTTGTTGAACCTATTGTCTTATCAAACTTTGACTTGAGTATGGGCTATTATTAAGTCAAATCAGAACCAACGATGTTCGTAATGTTGTCTTACTTGTGGTTGATTCCTCGAGCATACCCCATTACATCTTTTGGTCTGACCAATGCTATCACCGTGTTCACATGATGGCGGAAGTCGATGATATGGAAATTCCGATGAGTTGTTGTTGAGCCCATCAGCAGCATTTTGTCTCCCCCATGATTCATGTTGAACATCAACCTAGTGTTGGAAATTTTGTAAGCAATGCCTTTGTGCTCCGTTCATGAAGCCTATGCTTGGATGGAAGAAGTGACTTCCTCTAATTCATGTGCATTTGGTGCAAGTTGCCGCCGTGGGTTTGAGAAAGGTTTGTTTTGTTTCCTCTGGAATCGTCCCAAGTCAGTCATGCATGTGCAAAGTATACTATGTTTTGGTAGATTAATTACCTCCACTCCATATGTATTCCGTAGCACCCCAAGCCACTGATTGATTTGTTCAAGGAGAAGGAGTTCCTTCATAAGAGCTAATCCAGACTTATGAAAGAACTTCGATATCCTCAATGATGGTTCCCTACCAGAACTCGGTAGTGTTTTATTGTAGGACTACCATGTGATCATGTTTGTCTGGAACAGCGTGTTCACACGTGCGTAGCAGAACCAGCTCATGCTTTGGAGCTTGCTATCATAGTTCATTTCCCGAGAATCTCGCAACGTCATCTCGTCGATTTGTGATGCAAACTTTCATTTTCTTCCTAGACTCGATGAGTCTGGAATATCCTGACACCAACCAGATCTGAATCTCAGGCATATATGATGGTTGGAACATTTCCCAAGAACTATAGTATCGGTCTCTCTGTAACCCGGTAAAGTGGATGTCGTGGCCAATACACCCAACCGGAAGATCTATTATTGTAGTATCTTGATTGAAGAAGTTGGTCACCTTCCCATAAGGATTTCGTAGGATTTACCCCTAGTTGTCCCTTATGGATTTTGTGTTTCCGAAGTCCGACCTGTTACTTGATGTTCTAGATACCAAACCATATCTATTAATGGTTATGATAGCACATCAAGGAGAACATTAGAAGCGGAGTGCTAAATGTCTCTCGGTCGATTATCCAGATTTTGTTCCCTTGGCCCCGCTAAGGTGAAATCTGAGAAGGTTATCTTCCTTTGTATCCGCATCGCCCATCGCTGTTCATCATGGTAGTACGTTGTGTTGCGAGGATCCTTGACACGGATGTTGGTAAGACCACGATGAATATGGAAATGCTCAAGTTCTTGAGAGCACGCTCAGTCACTAGGTTATATCCCCGGTATCCATTGGATTGTGCCTTCCATTTGCCGAGTTGTCTTATAACTCTAGTTTCCTTCCCAAACTGAGTATGCCACTCTTTCGAACTCTTCCATATGATCATTTGTGATTTGCCTTAAGTCGGTATAAAGAGTTTCAATGATCTTTGAATCAAAGGTAATTCTTTTTGCCACTTAAGGGATGATTCCACGAGTCACCTCCTCTAAAATGTCTTGTTATGGTATCATGGCTATTCAACTCCTTTCACACGTTGACAACCATTCACCACCCTCTTAAGTGTGGAATTGTTGTCTACCTAGTGAACCTTTCACATCCGTTCCACTCCATGCCTCTATATGTATGCTTCGTGTCTCAGCTCAAGAGATGTCGCTATGACTCACTTTGTGAGTTGATCCTAAGTTGATTGATCTTCGAGAAGATCGATTCTTCTGGAGTTGTCCTTTTCCTCTCGTTGTCATGTTAGATGGAGATCTCAGAGCAAGACGTCGAAACAAAGATGGTGATCGAATCAACGTTCTCATGAAGTGCACCTTGGATCGTGAAGATTGTGTTAGTTTATGCCCCCGTCATCTTACCCTACGCTTGAATCTCGAGACGAGATTCTCGTTTAGTGGGGGTGAGTTGTCACATCCCTGGATTCTGGTTTGCTCTGAGCTAGCTAGCCATGTGTTGCATCATGTCTAAATTCTTTTAAAGTTGAAATGGGGATTGCCTAAACCCTAGCATTAAAGGAATTCACCAGGTTCACCTAAAATATTTTCAGTAAGTCCAAATGGCTTTTAAAAATGTTCATCATTTATGGAAAACACTGTAAACAGTAGCCAGAGGTGATGCACATTTTTCCATGACATATTTGGGCTCTGAATTAAATCATATGGTATTTTCATTTGGGCATTTAAATACTATAAAATATTTGAAATGCTCAAATAATCATAAACTAAAATGTTTACTGTTGGATATATTCTAAACATTAGCCATGATTAGTTTCATGATTTTTGAAAGTGTCTAAGTATTTTTAATAAAGCCCTAAAACTATAGAATAATAGAAACAGAAACAATAAATAAAACAGAGGGTGTTTACCTGGCGGCCCACTTACCTGGCCAAACCCCTGGCTGGGCCGGCCCACCTGGCCGTGCCAGTCATCACCTACCTCTGCCAGTAGGCAGAGGAGGGAGAGAGCGCACGTGCGCCCGCGGTGCCACGCACCTTCCTGCTCGCCCGCGTCACTGAGGCCACCACGACGCCTCGGGCCTTCTCCTCGGCGCCGCCCCGACCCTGCACTTCTCCCCTCTCTCCGTGGAGTTCTCCCCCTCCTCTGGTTCTTCCTCCCTCGTTTTTCCCCACCTCACCGAACCACGCCGCCGCCGCTGATGAGCACCACCGCGGCCACAACCACTCCCTCGCCCCCTCTCCGCGTCCTCAAGATCCGCATTGTCGCCCTTTTCGTCCACACCGAGCCAAGAAACCGGGGAAGCACCGCGTCGCCGTCCTGGATGTCTTCTTCAACCTCGGTGCCGGCGATCCCCGTCATCGGTTCGCTGCAGCCAGGCCGTCCCCGAGCCTCCCGTGCTGATCTTCAGGACCGCTGTGAGCTCCTGCTGCTTATCCCTTGCTTGCCCCCTCCGTTCCTGGCCCCTAGCCCCTGCCCTCCGACCACGGCCGAGCGTGCCGCCGCGTGCCATGTCGTTGTCGTGGGCCACGCCGCCTCGCCCGCTTTTTGAGCATGCCTCCGTGCTCACCGAGATCCTGTGCCGAACACGACCAACACCGCCCCCGCCAGACACCATAGGTCCTTCTCCTCCCCGCCGAACTCCGGCCGCCGCTCTGAGCTTCGTTTCGGTGAGCTCGGTCCACCCTGGCCGCCGCTAGTCTGTTGGATGCGCGCGAGTCCCAAAGACCACGAGAGCCCCTCCGCGCTCTTTTGGCCGTCGGGAGGCGAAACCCGGCGCCCTCCGGCTGCCTCTGGCTCCGGCCGGGCGACGAGCCACGGGTCAACTCCGGCGAGTTGACCCGGGTTTGACCCTAGTTTGACTCCCCGAGAGCCACTGACATGCGGGCCCCGCCCGGCTAATTAAGTTAGGCTAGTATTAACTAAGCTAGGTTAGTTTAGTTAGACACTGACACTCGGGACCCACCGGTCAGTTTGACCTGGGCCGCCGTTGACCTGCTGACGTCACTAATACGTCATGCTGATGCAGTATTTGTTTATGGGATTTTAATAAATCAGAAATGATTTATTATTTTCAGAAAATGCCAAAAACTTCTAAAAATCATATAAAATCAACCATAACTCCAAATTAAATAAATTATATATGAAAAATGATCAGAAAAATCCAATCTATCCATCTGTACCATTTTCATGCATGTTAGAACAACTTATAGCTGCTGTTTAGAACAAATCATATAAAGGGCATTTAAACCATCACATATGGAGTTTGAATTTGAATCTTGCGTTCAAACCAACTCCATTTAAATCATTGCTATCTGCATTAGCTCAAATCACAGCATATTGACATGTCATGATCATGCATCATATTATGCATTGCATTGATTGAGTTCTTTCTCTGTTGCCGGTGTTGTTCCCCCTCGGTAGACGTTGTTCCGATGCTGTGATCGATGACACCGATGAAGAACTATACTATCTTCAGAAGTGCCAGGCAAGCAAAACCCCCTTGTTCATTTCAATACAATCCCACTCTCTCACTCCTGCTCTCTTTTACTGCATTAGGACAACAACGATTCAGCTGTTACTTGCTACGGTAGTTGAACCCCTTTATCCTCAGCATGACCTATCATTCCACAGTAATTTGATGAAACCCACTAGTATGAGTAGGAGTTGTATGAGCCCTGTTGTGCCTACTCATTCATGCTTGTTTGTCATGCCTGCTACTGCTTAGAGTTGAGTCAGGTCCGATTCATCGGGGATGAATCAGAGGTGTGTGAACATGTCCTACTATTGAGAGCTAAGTGTGTGAACACGATTTGGTAAAGGTAGCGGTGAGAGGCCATGTAGGAGTACATGGTGGGTTGTCTCACTGCAGCTGGCCCTCAGAACTGAGTTCTATGTTTGTGATCCATGAAACAGTTACTACCACACATTGGGCTCCGGGCACTCCAAGCTCTCTCGACTTATTAATCAACTTGATCTCTGTCGAGGAGTTGCAACTAGTTTCTGGTGTTTGTAGGATATGTGTTGGGGCCGTGCGTAGCGCTGACCCTAGGGGTGGGCTATGTTGCGGTAGATACACCAAGGCACGGTGGACCGGGACGCCCGTTTGGTGTCTCGGGAACCCTGCTCTCATCGTTTGGGGCCGTGAGCGACACCCCGGCCGGATCTCCTTGCGGATGGAACCCGAATAGGCGATAAACCTGGACTAGAGACTTGTGTGGTTAGTCAGGTCGTGGCCGACTTTCGCCAAAGCTTCCGCTTGAATGTTGCCGAGATACACGAGGTGTACATGGCGGTAAGTGGCGAGAGCGTGTGTGAAGAAGTACACCCCTGCAGGTTAATATGATCTATTAGAATAGCCGTGTCCGCGTAAAGGACTTACGGGTTGCCTATAACAGTTCATAGACAAGTGAAAGTGGATACTCTAAAACGCGCAAGAAGATAAGCGTGAGTGCTATGGATGGCGTTCTCGTGAGGGAGACGGGAGGCGGGTCCATAGTGGTGTATTGATATGGTGAATATGTGGACTCGTAGCGCCACCTCAAAAGAGTTACTTGCAATGATTTCAGGATAGCAACCGAGTCAAAGCTGGCTTGCTGCGGTCAAACTCCACCACCCCTTTGTTGATAATGATGCATATGTAGTTAGTTACGATGTAAGTCTTGCTGAGTACGTTTATACTCACGTTTGCTTATTTTATGTTTTGCGAGAGACGCTACCTCGCTAGTAGTTCCGCTTGGATTTCAACGTTTAGCTTGATACCTCAGCTACGATCTTGTGCCCTCGGCAGGATCTGGTAGACAGTCAGGCTTCTCAGCCTTTTTCATTTGTAGATGTCTATACTCAGACATGTTAAGCTTACTCTTGTGCTGGCATGTGTTTCACTTCGTTCCTATGTCTGTCCCTTCGGGGAAATGTCACGCGGTGACATCTGGAGTCCTGCCTAGCCTGCTACAGCCCGGGTTACTGGAGTCCTGTTAGCCCAGTGCTACAGCCCGGATTCATACGTTGATGACCGACATGCTCGATGTGATTCATGTATGCCTGTCCCCATGGGTTAGCGCCGCTTTGGGTTCACGACTAGCCATGTCGGCCCGGGTTCTCTGTCATATGGATGCTAGCGACACTATCATATACGTGAGCCAAAAGGCTTAAACGGTCCCGGGCCATGGTAAGGCGACACCCGTGGGAATACCGTGCGTGAGGCCGCAAAGTGATATGAGGTGTTATCGGCTAGATCGATGTGACTTGGAATCGGGGTCCTGACAGAGCGTCAGACATGGATGCGGTGGTCGACGGAGAACAGGGCGACGGAAGACGAATCACGACGCACCCCTACCTGGCGCGCCAAATGTCGGATTTCGGGTTCCGCCAGACCCTTGAGGTTCGAACACTGGGTTGCGCGCGGAATCTCGCCTTCTACCTACCTGCACCCCGCCGCCTCGCTAGGATCTAATACTAGGAAAGGAACAACACAAGAGACACAGGGTTTATACTAGTTCGGGCCACCATTGTGGTGTAATACCCTACTCTAGTTTGTGGTGTGGTGGATTGCCTCTTGGGCTGATGGTGATGAACAATACAAGGAAGAACAGCCTCGCGAGGGTCAGTTCTTGGTTGGTGCGATGAACTACTAGGGGGAGTTCAGTCGCCCCTCTCTATCTCTCTCATTTGTTCTCTTGCTATCTTCCTCTCCTTCTAATCCCGGGGGGTCTTGTTCTTACTATGGTGGCTAGCTCTACTTATAGGCGGAGGCCCTGGGCCTCTTCAAAAATATTGAGCGGGAAGGGCGCCAACAATTGGCCATTTTGAAGGGGAACATATGGTACACTTATCCTGACTAAAGTTGGTCCTCGCCTGTCAAAGGCTCTGGGGGTGACGCCGGCTTGGGCTCCACAATGACTTCCTTCCTGCCGTTGGACTGGTCTCGGTCTCGTTGCACCAAAATGGACGCCTTTGCTTGATGCTCTCGCCTGCGCTTGCTCCCTTTGCACCAAAGGGGAAAGGAGGACACTGCGCCCTTGGTCGTCATGGCTTGCGTCATGGGCACCTCGTGAGGTACCCTGCCTTGATCTCTCCGCCTCCTCACGAGCCAGCCTGATGAGGCCATTCCCGAGGAAGCTCCCCGTCGACCGCCCCACGAGGCTTGGCCCCTCGCGAGGGTCTTGAGCTCGTGTTGATGAAGATGGGCCGTGATGGGCCCCCCTTTGAGCCACGCCGCAGGCCGTAGGCAGGCAAGTCTGGGGACCCCCGTTCCCAGAACGCCGACAGGCATGGTGGTGGAGGCGACGGTTTTCGAACCGTCGTCGGCGAGGGAGCGTGGCCGCGGAGGCCGGCCTGAGGTGGTGCTCCTCGACCAGGAGGTCATGGAGGTGGGGGGCGATACCCCACCACGAGCCGACATTTTCGAGCGCGCGGGGGCTGACGGTATTGGAGGCGGCGTCCTGGAGGGGGCGCTGTTGGCGGCGGCGCCGGAGGCGCCGTCGGCTATGGAGGAGGTATCGCAGGCGGCGCTGCCTGAGTTGGCGACGCAAGGCGCCCCGGTGTCCGGGTCGCCGTCGGCGCCGGGAGGGCGTCGGAGGAGGTGCTGGCCGCGTCGCAAGCGGCCAGCGGGGAGCACGCCTTGGTGCCCCGGCAGAGCGGGCGCCGAGCCGCTGTGCCACAGCCCACGCGGAGCGGGGGCGTGGCCGTCTTCGGGCCCCAGACCCAGGATGAGGCAGCGCTGGTGTCCGTCAGCCGCCGTCTGCGAGGCCGGACGGAGCGCTTTGAGGCCTTCGCCCAGGCCGAGATGGAGCGGACGCATGACTTGGAGCGCGCCGTCCTGGTAAGTCCTTCTTCTTTTTCTTGTGATTTTATCTCTGTGGGGGCGCGCCAGCGCACCCACTGGGTGTAGCCCCCGAGATTCAGGCCAACTGTGTAACAGTTGGGCCAAATCTTTGTCCTTGTGTTGACTTTGGTCTTCTTTTCAGCATCTTGACGCCTTTCGGGTTGAGGCCTACAACCGGCTCCTGGGCAAGCATCTGGAGCTCAAGGGGCGGCTTGCTGCCAAGGAGGAGGAGCTTCGCGCCGCAGCTGGTACTTTGCTGAGCTCTTCTCTTCTAGTGGGGGCGCACTAGCGCACCCACTGGGTGTAGCCCCCGAGATTCGGGCCAACTGTGTAACAGTTGGGCCAAATCTTAAGCCGTGTGTTATTTTTTCTTCCTGCTGAGTTCTTCTTCTTTGTAGCCGAGGTGCTGTCTTGGCGGACCCGGCTGTTCCGGGCCGGTCATCACTATGACCGGCTCATTCCTGATTCTGGCCTTCTTGGCGTCGAGGCGGCGCAGGCGAGGGCGGAGACGGCCGCGGACCGGCGGTCTCTTGACGAGGCCAGCCGGCTGCACGAGCAGCTGGCGGGTCACAAGAGCCGCCTCGAGGCCGAGGTGGAGCTTCTTAAGGCGGAGGCCGCCAAGGCGGTGGAGGCTCAGCAGGCCCTGGCCGAGGCGGACCAGCAGCGCGGCCAGCTGGCCGATGAGAAGGGCCGGCTCCAGGCCGAGGTGGAGCGTCTGCGGGAGCAAGCTACCGCGGCGGATGAGTCCCGCCAGGCCAAGGTTCACCGCCGTGAGGCGACCGAGAAGGCGGCCGAAGACAAGGACGCCGAGCTGAAGGCGGCCCTTGCTAAGGCGGCCGACCTGGAGAGGGCGCTCGGGGAGCGGGACCATGTCTTGGAGCGGGAGCGACGTGGTACGTTGCTCGAGGCGCAGCACCTGGAAGAGTCCTTCTCCAGTAAGTGCTGCTTCTTTGTTGTTTGCCGGGTCGGGACCCGGCCCTTTCTTCCTTGTTGCCCTTCTGACTTGCTTCGCCTTTGGCTGCAAGGGCCTTTCCGGAGATGCAGCAGCTGGCGGAGGAAGCCGTCCGCTACCAGCGCGACCAGGCCGGCTTTGTCGTGTCCGGGACGGATCCGCTGACGGCTTGGACCTTCCCGGAGATCGTTGCCGCTGCTGAGGCCCGGCTGGGGGCCTTGGGAACGCAGCTGGATCGGCTATCCCGAGCCAGTACCACGATGACGGCGGCCTTGTGGCCGGGTTCCGTCCATCCGCGCAGCTTCACGCTGCTTACGGCGCTACCGGTTGGAGATAGGCCGGATCGCTTTGGCGACTTAGCGCGTTATCGCCGCCGGGCTGGTGCTGAGATGGCGCCCGGATCGCTACTGTCTTGGCATCCGGATCTTCAGCTGGACGCGCTGATGGGTCAGCGCGCTGGCTTGGAGCAGTTGCTGCAGGAGCATGCCGGCCGGATCGCCTCTCGGGCCAGCTACATCGCCGGGTTCGGCTTCCACGATGAGTTCCATCCGGAACGGACGGAAGACGGTGCGGTCGTGGCTAGCGACGACTACGGCTTGCTTCTTCGCGACCCGGAGGGCAGCTCGGAGGAGATGGGCGTCTACGGTGACGCAGAGGTCAAAGAGTACACCGGTGCTTCGCTGGATCCGGAGGCCGGCCGGGGGGAGCCGTCGACGTCGCGGCGCGGCGCTGGGAATGCCTGAGAATCTTCTGTAGGAAATTCTGTTAAGTAGCAGGTCCACCCACCCACTGGGGGTTTTTAGGGTGTAATGAAATCGGGCCGTTGGCCTTTGCTTGAAACATTTATGTGTAAATGTTGTGAGTGTTTATTTGCTTTTTGCCTTCTTCTTTTTTCAAACCTATTTCGTGCGTTGCTCCTCCCTGAAGCTTCGCCCCCATGAGTCGACGGCCGAGGCTCCGGTCCGTGACAAGGGGTTCGGCTCTTCGAGAGGCGGCTGCAGGAGTAGGGTCCCTAAAAACTTTGAGCGCGAGCGAACATTCCAATCGGGCCGGCTGGCGGCAATCCGGCTTGGCCGGTTGGTGAGCAGCCGGTCGTGCGGCTAACTTAGTTGACGAGCATCGGGCCGGGTTGGTCGACCCGACGGCTTTGACTTAGTGTATGAATCATAGGGGAGCTTTAGCCTGTTGCACTTGCCCGCCGTCTGCCAGAGCTGGATCAGCGGTTTTAGGGCGAAGTGGGGGGGGGGGGGCGTGGCATCCTAACTTTTTAGGAATCACTAAGCGAAGTGGCGGGGTGATGATCAAGCCAGCCAGCCCTCGAGCCCCCGGGTTGAGCTTGTCGAGCCGGCGGCCGGGTTCGGTAGTGAGGTGGTGTGAAATATGGACGCAATAAATTGGTTGGCAAAAGGCAGCCCCCGAGTCTTGTTCGGGGACCCCATAGTTTCATATGCTTACAAAAGGCGTTGATACATACATTTGTTCAGCTAATTGTAAAACGGACGGAGGAGTTCCGCGTTCCACGACCAGGTCATTTCTTCGCCGGCGGTGTCCCTCTTGCGCTTCTTCGATTTGCATGCATCGATGAGGTAGTAGGCGTCGCGGTCGCACAAAGCCCTGCTCATGATAAACGGGCCTTCCCATGGAGAGGACAGCTTGTGCTGGCCTACCTGCTCTTGGATGAGTCGGAGGACGAGGCCGCCTTCGCGGAATGCGAGAGGCTTGATCTTCTTGCTGTGGTAGTGCCTCAAGCCTTGCTGGTAGATAGCCGAGCGACTAAGTGCCAAAAGGCGCGCCTCTTCGAGCAGGTCGACACCGTCTTCGCGTGCTTCTCTTGCCTCTTCTTCAGTGTACATCGCGACGCGGGCAAGTCAAACTCGACGACGGTTGGGATGATGGCTTCTGATCCGTAGACAAGGAAGAACGGGGTGAACACGGTCGACCGGTTTGGTGTCGTGCGCAGACTCTAGAGAACCGCGGGCAACTCGTCGAGCCAACTGCCAGGTGAGCGGATAAGTGGCTCGATGAGTCGTGGCTTGATGCCGGACAGGATGAGTCCGTTGGCCCGCTCGACCTGCCCGTTGGACTGCGGATGTGCCACGAAGGCCAGGTCGAGGCGGATGCCGGAGACTAAGCAGTATTGCTCGAGCGCGCCCTTGGCGAAGTTGGTGCCGTTGTCGGTGATGATGCTGTTCGGCACGCCGTAGCGCACCGCTATGTCCTTGATGAACCGGACGGCTGTTGGTCCGTCCAGTTTCTTGACTGGTCTGGCCTTGATCCATTTGATGAACTTGTCCACTGCCACCAGCAGGTGCGTCATTCCGCCTCGAGCGGTTTTGAAGGGTCCCACCATATCGAGTCCCCAGACCGTGAAGGGCCAGGCGATCGGTATGGTGCGGAGTGCTGACGCCGGCTAGTGGCTATGTTTGCTGAAGCGCTGGCATCCTTCGCACTTGAGGATGAGCGACTCGGCGTCTTCTGTCATGACCGGTTTTTCAAAAAAATGCTTATTGAGAAACCGATCTTGTTATCCCCAGTACAGGAGAGTCCTCCTTACTGGTAGACAAATTCTTGATACAGAAATCCAGAAGTACTAAATATATTACAGGGTTGAGCTGAGGTTGCTCAACAATTTTTATTACAAGCACGCCAATAATGTACATAAAGGCGGATATGGCACAGGGGTGTGGTGGCATACTACTGACTCGCATTTAAACGTGGTGGTGGATATGTCACAGTAAAATGGGTGACATTGACTCCTACTCTTGCAGCTCATCGAGCGTCGAAGTGAGGCTCGATGATTTATTCTGGCAGCGGAAGCGGATATGGTACAAGTGATAAATTCCAGGATCGCACGGGACTGACTGGGACTCCTCTAGGCATCGGACTCGCTATCGAACTCTTCATCCATAAGATCGCCTTCATCAACATCTGGCCAAATCAACAAGCCAGGTGAGTACTTTGGATGTACTCGCAAGACAGTTCGGACATAAGATATAACAAATGTAAGCATGATGTAACATGAGCAATTTGCAATGCACACTCAAATGATAAACTTGCACGACATGATAAATAAAAGGAAGTCGGGCGGAAGTCCTCCCGAAATCCCAGCAGGAATAACTGAAAACCGATCGAGTGTCTAAAACGACGCCTCGAATGATGAACAAATAAATTAACATGCCGCAGTCGGGCGTCTAAGCGACACCACATAAAGGGCTTATATTGAAAAGTAAATGACAAAGCGTGCCACAGTCGGACGTCAAAGCGACATCACATAAAGGGCTTATATTGAAAATAAACATAAATGCCACAGTCGGACGTCTGAGCGACATCACATAAAGGGCTTATATCGAGAGTAAACAACATAAATACCACGAATGGACGTTCGAGCGACATCACAAAAGGGCTTATATCAGAAGTAAACAACATAAATGCCACAGTCGGACGTCTGAGAGGCATCACGTAAAGGGCTTATATCGAAAGTAAACAACATAAATGCCACAGTCGGACGTCTGAGCGACATCACATAAATGGCTTATATCGAAAGTAAACAACATAAATGCCACAGTCGGACGTCTGAGCGACACCACATAAATAGCTTATATTTCATCGTCGTATTCAAGCAGTATAGACCATTCCAAGGAAAAGACTCAGCACATAATAATAATAAACAGGTTAGTCCATCCACATGAGTAATCGTATAGCCAAGTTTTCCACACATGGTTGTTCACCGGAGATCGTCAAGGATACTGACACTGAGATTGACAAGGACAAGTTGAACACTGACCTTGATCATAGATACGGTTACTTGGATGAGTTTGACTCTATAGAGTTTGTACTATTAAACCACAGCCAACGGATTTCAGTAGTCGCAAGGGACTAGTTCCGTTTACGGTATTTTAGAAGAAACACATCTAACCAGTACATACCCAATTCCACATTTTGCTGCCAGGAATCACCCTAGGCAACGTTCAAGAAAAACTCTAAGACGGGGAGGTCACAACCTCGAATAGCATGGGATCAAATTTATCTCGCGCGCTCTAAGGGTGCCCCCCTCTCGGTCCCAACCGGAAACACCCATGCCCCCAGACCGGATGACGGGCTTTAATCCAGGGCCATGGAACCCTCATCCCGGCCCCACTGTTTGGTGTGTACCCGGAAAGAGGTTTGCAACTTACTAAACCATATTCCATAAAGAAAACATGTGGTATTACAAGGAAAAGAACGGGTGATCACGTGACTTGATTCACGTTGACACTGGAGTTAAGTTGTTTGGCACAAGACTGGCATGCTACAACAATACCATCTTACCACCCATCATGTCACCACATGATCATGTAAACTCACATCGAATCACACATCGAGTTTCGAAGCTCACTTGCAATGGCTTTGCATGTAATATAACTCTTACCGATATGCATATAATCATGCCATGAACTGATCATTCAATGCAAACATGCAAAACACTCATCATATCAAAGGTTCAAACATGCTTGCCTGGTTCGGAGTAGTCGGAGTCTAGCTCGGTGAAGTTCGCGGCCCCGTCACCTCTTCCGGTATCTACGGTACAAGAAAAAGATACGTACTAACGTAAATACCATGTGTGCACAAAAAGTGTTCCAAATATTTTTCAAATAAATATGATAAAAAACTAGACAGAAAAATAAAGGTGACAGAAAAAGAATCATTCAAAAATCATTTTTTGTTTAAAAGTTATATAGGTTTTAGTCCAGGGACTTGTCTATAATGAAATGAAAGTTCCTGTGGGCTAGCTTATAAAAAATGTAAAACGGTTCGATTAAAAACCCGCCAACTCCAAAGGGAACGTATCCTGCCCGAAGGCGTTTTCAGAAAACGTTTCGAAAAGAATAAAAAGCTGACGGGGGGGGGGGGGGTCCCACTTGTCGGGTTTAAAATCAAAAAACAGAGTCATCGATGCCCGAAAGCCGCAGTGGTCGCCGGCGGCGATCCACGGCGAGCCAGGAGGAGTGGGTGGTACCTACGGCTTCCTTGGGTCCTTCCGCACCTGTGGGTGGTGGAGTTGGTCGACGGCGAGCACCACGTCGATGGCGGCCTCAACTCCGGCGGGCGGTGGTTCGGGCGTTGGTGGATCTCGTCGGGGAGGGCTACACTGGTTGAATCGAGGCTCGGGTTAGAACATTGGGTGCACCAGAGGGCTGCTGACGAGGTTTGGGAGTCGGAGGTGGCCTCACCAGAGTGGATCAAGCTGGATCCCGAGGCGGATCGGGGCGGCCGGAGTCGGGGAAGGAGATCTCCTAGGGGTGCTCCTGGTGGCTTGGCGGGGCTCTGGTGAGGTGGAGTGGTGGTGCGGGGTCGAGAACGAGCTCGGGACCTCCTTTTATAAATGATCCAAGGCGGTGGCCGTGAACGGGAAATCTTCGGCGACGATTACGGCAGTGCAGCGGTTGGTCAGGTGGTTTAGGGGGCTAGGCATCACCGTGGAGGTTTACTGGTTTGGTTTAGGCGCTAAACTTGGCCTGCCTTGGCTGCTACTCCAAGTTCCGAACGGACCGGGCGACGGAGCACGCCGGGCGGTGGGGGAGTGTGCTCGCCTCGCCAAAGCACGGCGGCGCCGCAGCACGCCGCAGTAAGCGTATCGCCACGCTGGAGGCCTCGGGTGGTTTGGGCGGTCGACGGCGCCGAAAGCTGGGCTGATCCCTGCTGGCCGCCTCGGTTGGCTCTGCCACCGCAGAAGTTGCCGGCGTCGGCGGGACACGTCACCACCGACGGTGGCGTCCGTCCAAAGGACCGTGCGGCGCTCTGAATAAGAGGAAGGAGCAATGCGCAAGGCTCTAGAGAGTGCACTGGTGAGATCGACGCCGCGACCCTAAAGAAAACGACACTGACGTTCGACTGAACACTGAACTCTGAAAATGAACTGCAACAGTGCCTGTCAGGTGTTCGATGAAATGATTTTGGCAAGTGGGGAATTTATCTGGAGCTGATCTTTGGTGGGGTGGCCTCTCAATGCACCTGGGGGCTGCCTGAATTTTGGTAGAATTTTTGGAGAAGGAAAAATATGAATTTCACCAAATTTGCCAAATCTGGTCCAAACTTGCAGTGTGAGAAACTTGAAAATTTTGAACTAAGGAAGAGTGGATCTTGATGGATCTAGGTTGGGGGTGCTAGGGACTAGCCAGATGAGTTGGTTTGAGGTCAAAACTCAAAGGAAATCAGACACTACCTTTGTAAATCACCTAGGCCCAAAATAAAAGACAGAATTACTTTTGGGGATAAAATAAATGAAATAAAATTCAAAAATGGGTTGAACTTGTTGGAATAGAATATCTGGCTTGGCCCAAAGTGGAGGAAGGGGTTTTGGGAGAAATTTTGACATGAGGCATGGTAAAACAATGGGGGGTTGCAGAACAAAAGAATAGCCCCAAAACCCATATGGTCTCTTTTCAATAGAAATTTAATTTCCAACAATTTATTGAGATGAGTTAAAATCAGAAGGAAGGTTTTTAAAACCAAACACCAAGGTTGAGGGAGACACAAAAAAAAAACAAAATACTTGTCGTAGGAGAATTTTTTTGAGAAGGAGGGGCTTTTGGGAAGATTTTAAATGGCCTCCTTCAAATCAAATAAAAGGGTTTTGTCAAAAACCAAGTAAATTTTTTTGGAGTGTCACATCTTCGAGGGCTGTTGGCCAGTAGAAGCCGTGGCGGAATGCCTTGGCCACGATGGACCGTGATGCGGCGTGGTGCCCGCACTCGCCCTGGTGAATGTCGAGGAGGATGTCGATGCCGCGGTCCTGCTCGACGCAGCGCTGGAACACGCCGGTAGAGCTGCGTTTGACGAGCTCGTTGTTGATGATGGTGTAGGGGGAAGCCCGGTGCTGGACTTGCCGAGCCTCGGTCTCATCCATGGGGAGAACCCCGTTCTCCAGCCATTCTGATATCGGCAGGGTCCAAGATGGGGCCGTGATGGTGGTGAAGGCGGCCACCTGGGTGGGTTCCGAGTCGACGGCTCCTGGGCCGGGTTGAGCAGCCCCCGTGTTGGTGGCGGCGACGGCCGGGTCCGGTGTGATGGTGGCCGGGTTGAGCTGAGTAGTCCCCGAGCTGGGTTGAGCAGCCCCCGGGCCGGGTTCGGCAGCCCCCGGGCCGGGTTCGGCAGTCCCCGGGCTGGCTTGTGGCGCGGCCGGGTCTTCTGGGACGTGGATGGACTCAGAGTCCGGCGACGGCTTGACGGACGGCTTGCGCAGGTGCTCGAGGGAGACGCCGGATGGGATGGCTTGACATGACGAGGCGATCTTGGCAAGCGTGTCGGCTGCCTCGTTCTCCGCGCGTGAGACGTGGAGGAACTCGCAGCCATCGAAGGATCCGGACAGCTTCTGGATGAGGAAGTGATAGCTTGCCATGTTGGAGTCGTGGGCGTCCCACTCACCGGAGCACTACTGCACCACCAAGTCCGAGTCGCCGTAGCACAGGATGCACCGGATGCCGAGTTCCTTGGCAAGGCGGAGGCCGTGCACAAGGGCTTCGTATTCGGCGACGTTGTTAGAGGTGGCGAAGTGAATCTGGAGTGCGTAGCGGAGTCGGTCGCCCTTCGGGGATGACAGTACGATGCCGGCCCCTAAGCCGAGTCGCATCTTGGACCCGTCGAAGTGCATGCGCCAATGCGTTGAGCCGGGAGGCGGCGGCAGGTACTGGGTCTCGTTCCAGTCGACGAGGATGTCGGCCAGGGCCTGAGACTAGATCGTGGTGCGGGGCTCGTAGAGGATGGTGTGGCCGGCTAGCTGGATCGCCCACTTGGCGACCCGGCCGGAGGCGTCCCGGCATCCAATGAATTCTCTGATAGGCCCGTGCTGACGACGGTGACGACTTGTTCTTGAAAGTACTGCTTCAGCTTCTTGGTGGTGAGGTACACACCGTAACACATCTTCTGGTAGTGCGGGTAGTTCTGCTTGGAGGTGGAGAGTACTTCGCTCAGGTAGTAGACCGGACGCTGGACGGCCTGGATCTTGCCCTTCTCCAATCGCTCGACCACCAGCACCGTGCTGACCGCCCACGAAGTCACGGCTATGTAGAGCAACAGCGGCTCCTTGTCGGTTTGCGCGGCCAGGACGGGTGCGGTGGAGAGCATGCGCTTGAGGTCTTGGAAAGCTTCGTCTGCCTTGCCCTTCCAATCGAACGGGCTTGTTTTCTTCATTAGCTGGTACAGGGGCAGTGCCTTCTCGCCCAGCCGGCTCAGAAACCGGCTGACCGAGGCTGTAGCTGTGAACTTCGGACATCGCGGCCGGGTTAGCTGGCGCGCATGCGCTTGATGGGCTTGATCTTCTCCGGGTTCGCCTCGATGCCGCGTTTTGAGACGAGGAAACCGAGCAGATTTTCGGCTGGGACGCCGAAGACGCACTTTTTCGGGTTGAGCTTGACCTTGTATTCACGGAGGTTGGCGAATGTTTCCTTCAGAACGTTGAGGAGCGTGAGGTGCTGCTTGGTCTTCACCACGATATCGTCCACGTACACGTGGATGTTTTTGCCGAGTTGCGGTAGCAGGCACTTCTGCATGCAGCGTTGGAAGGTGGCGCCGACATTCTTCAACCCGAACGACATGGTGATGTAGCAGTACGCTCCAAAGGGCGTGATGAAGGACGTCTTTAGGGCATCGGCCGGGTCCAGCTTGATCTGGTGATAGCCGGAGTAGGCATCCAGGAAGGACAGCAGCTCGCACCCGGCGGTCGAGTCGATGACTTGGTCGATCCGCGGGAGGGCGAACGGATCCTTGGGATAGGCCTTGTTGAGGCTGGTGTAGTCGATACACATGCGCCAGGTCTTGTTCTTCTTCAGGACGAGGATTGGATTGGCCAGCCACTCGAGGTGAAACACTTCCATTATGAAGCAGGTCGCCAAGAGCTTGGCGACCTCTTCACCAATGGTTCTTCTCTTTTCTTTGGAAAATCGACGGAGGGGTTGACGGACAGGCTTGGCGTCCTTGCGGACGTGGAGTTTGTGCTCAGCGTACTTCCTCGTGATACCCGGCATGTCTTTGGGGGTCCATGCGAAGATATCCCGATTCTCACGGAGGAAGTCGACGAGCTCGCCTTCCTATTTGCTGTCGAGGCGGGCGCCTACGACAACGTACTTGCTGCAGCTGGGGTCTTCCGGGTTCAGCTTCACTTTCTTGGTTTCCTTGGAGGGCCTGAAGGTGGCCTCATCGGCCGGGTCTAGGGTCTGGATCGACGCGTCGGAGGCCTCGTCGGCCAGGGCGACGATCCGGTCGAGCTGGCGCCGCTCCTTGGCAATGACCAGCGACTCGGCCAGCTTGGCGCCATCTCGGGCGCACTCCAGGGACTTGCGGTAGTCACCGGTGACGGTAATGAGGCCCTTGGGACCCGGCATCTTCATCTTCAGGTACGTGTAGTGGGGAACCGTCATGAACTTGGCGAGAGCGGGCCGGCCCAACAGCGCGTGGTACGCGCTGGACAGGTCCACCACTTCGAACCAGATTGGTTCGCGTCGGAAGTGGCCGCTGTCGCCAAACAGGACGTCGAGCTGGACCCGGCCAATGGGCGAATAGGAGAGGCCGGGTACGATGCCGTGGAAGACGGTCCAGGTTGGCTCCAGGTCTTCGGCCTTGAGGCTGAGCTTGGTCATCGTGTCGCGGTAGAGGATGTTGATGCTGCTGCCGCCGTTGATGAGGACTCGGGAGAACTTGCAGGTGCGCCGCGCGACGATCGTAGGGTTGAGGACGAGGGCGTACCCACCTAGACTCGGAATGACTGCCGGGTGATCCTCCTGGGTCCAAGTGATCGGGCGCTCCGGCCAATGCATGAAATCCGTCTTGGCTGGGATGACGGTGTTCACCTCCTGCCGGAGGAGGCGCTCGCTGCACTTGTCATCGCCGAGGCTGATGAAGACGATGTAGGCCGCGTTCTGGTCCGGGTAGGTGTCGTTCCGCATTACGCCGCCGGCGGGGGGCGGCAGTGGAGGTGGAGGCGGTTGTCCCACGCCTGGAGCCGGAGCCGGAGCCGGAGGAGGCGGGACGTCGCCTCTCATGAGGCGCTTGGTGATGGTGCACTCTCGAAGCGTGTGCGTGGAGGGTTTTGCGCCGCTGTGGTGCTTGCATGGAGCGTCGAGCATCTCTTCAAAGCTCATGGCGGGTTGCCAAGCCATCTTGCCGGTCTGTCGGCGCTTCGCTGCCGGGTCTGCCGCAGGCTCGGCGGCCGCGACGAGCCGGTTGTCGTGACGTTGCGCCGGTTACTCGGCCTTGCACTTGTTGTTCTGGTGGTGCTGCTGCCGGTTGCCTTCGCCGGCCGGCCTCTGTGGAGGGACCGGCTTCGCCTTGCCGGCCTCGTCCAGCGCCACCTGGATCTTCATGGCGGAGTCAGCGTTGGCATACTTGTCCGCCGTCACCATGAGCGCGGCCATGGTGGCCAGCTCGGAGCTTAGAACCTTGTGCTTGAGGAGGGTGCCGTCTCGGCACCCGCTGACGAAGTATTGGATCGCCTGGACTTCATGGACACCCTTGCAGCTGTTCCGGAGCTCGGTCCAGCGCGCGAGGTACTCGCGGCCAGTCTTCGTCGGCCCCTGCACGCACATGGCGAGCTGACTGGGGCGACCGGGTCACTTGTACGTCCCCGTGAAGTTGCGGACAAACGCTTCCTCGAAATCGACCCATGCATTGATGCTACGCGCCGGCAGGCTGTTCAACCATGTGCGAGCCGATCCTTGGAGCATGAGCGGAGCGTAGCGCACGGCGAGACAACGATTGGCACCGGTGATGCCAATGGCCGTGGTGTAGTCGGTGAGCCAGTCTTCTGGCTTCACGGTCCCATTGTACTTGGGGGTGTCGCGAGGGAGCGCGAATCCCTTGGGGAAGGGCTCCTCCCGGATGCGTGGGCCGAAACACGCTGGCCCGATAGCGCCGCTCTCCTCCACCTCCATGGAGTGAGCAAGCTGATCGAGGCGGTGGCGCGCGTCGGTGTCGTTGATGGCGCGCGGGCCGAGTCAACTGGCGGCCAGGCCCCGAGGGGCTGGGTCGGCTGGAGCCGGATGCCGGCCTGGCTGGCCGGGTCCGCGCTGGGTCTCTAGGGCAGGCTCGTTGCCCAGAGCGTCGGTGGCGGTGCCGGCCGGGCTGCGCCTGGGTTCGCCCGGCCGGAGTGCGCCGGGCGGCAAAGAGGCCCTGTGCAGGAGTTCGCCGGGTCCGCCAAGGCGGGCGGAGCCGGACCCCGCCGGCTTGGCGAGCTGGTTGAGGCGATCCTGCTGGGTGTTGGCGGCGTGGAGGAGCTCGCGCATCCGCCCGATGCGCTCCCTGAGCTCCTCGCCCGCGAGTTGGTCGAGGCCGACCGCGGCTGCCTCCGCAGCGCGCATGTTCTTGACTGGGGTCTCGTAGACGGTCCGGCCGGCGCCGAAGGCCCGGCCGATCGCTCCTCCCCGGGTGCGAGCGTCAGCGGCCCGGCTTGGCTCGGCCGTGGCGGGCATGAATCCGTGGGCGGCGTCGTTCTCCATCTGAGCAGCTTCCAGGCAGCGTCTGGTGGCGGCCAGCATCTCGGACAGGTCCAAAATTTGCTGGCGCCTGTCCTCGAGATGGGTCCGGGCTTCAGCAACGTTGGTGGCGTCGACGTCGGTGCTGATGGGAATGCGGAGGCTCTGCATCGCGGCGCGCAGCGGGTCGGTCCTCTCTGTCCGAGCCGCAACGGCCGTGGCTTCGGCGGCTCTTCTCGTCTTGCTCGACGAGGAAGAGGCGCCATCGCCGGTGATGAAGACCTCTACGTGGGCGTCCATCGCCCCGGCAGTGAACCCGCCGCTGAGAGAAAGCGGGAGTCGAGTAATCGAGCACCCGCTGGGGTACTCGTCGGTCGCGAGCGCGTCGGAGATGCGCAGCGCGATGAAGGAAGCAGCGAGCGCGCCGATGACATCGTCCGCCAGAGCGACGGACTCGTCGGAGTAGGAGAAGGGCCCCGTCTGAAGCATGCTTCCGGCCAGTTCCTCGAGCTGCCCCACGGTGGGCGCCAACTGTCGTGGTGGGCGCAAGGCAGATGCCAATGGATGGCTAAAGAGAGGAGGAGGCTCGAGGGCGCTGGTGGGCTTCGGAGGCGAGGTTGATATGCGCGGGCGCGGGACGCTGGACATACCCAGGTTCGGGGCTCTCCGGAGAGATAACACCCCTAGTCCTGCCGAGTTTAGTTGGATGGTTGATAGTACAGTGTTGCTCCTGGAGCTGATTGGAGGAGGAAGGAGGCTGGCCAAGGCTCCGGCTGCTCCTTCTCCTTGGTGTCGCTACGTCTCTGTTGAATATCTTGTGTTGTGTGTTCTCTCTCGTCGCCTGTCTCTTGTGTGTTGGTGCGGACTCCTGGGGGGTTTTATAGACCAACCCACCCAGGGTTACAATGATAATATGCCAAGTCGGTGGGTCCGTATAGTCGGTGTCCGGGGTGCCGGACTGGGTCTCGCTTGGGGACTTGTGGTTAGCCGGGTCCCCCTAGGTGCGGGCCCCGCATGCCTAGGGGGACTGTGCGCCGTCTTGTGGATCGTCATGGCGTGGCCGGGTCGAGTCGCGCACAGTGTTCTCCGTCAGGCCTCCGCTTACTGTCGTGAGCGGTAAGGGCGGGAGCACTGTTGCCGCGCCAGCCCTAGTCAGCGGGTAGGTAAGGGGCACTGTTGCCACGGTCTGGCTGACCATGGGCATGGGCGGGGGCACTATAGTCTTGGTCATCAGTGACTGAGGTCTCGTCCCATCATACGGCTTGGATGGGACGGGAGCTGACCCGTGGCTGGGTTGCCGTGGATGCCACGGGTGAGTTGGCTTATTAGCGAAGCCAAGGCTGTCCCGGGTCGAGTTGTCTTGCGCCAGCCGCTGCGGCTGTGTCGACGTTCCTTGCCGAGTCGAGGGTCTTTGGCCGGGTTGCGCCTTGCCGGGTCGAGCGACCCGGCCTGGCGCGCACCGGCATGCGAGGCGATGCGGGCCCTGTTGTTTTTGAAATAGATCTGGGTTCCGTTGCCTGCCCGGGGTTCATCCCCCCGACACCCATCTTGTTATCCTCGATGGCAACAATACAATACGTGCCTTGCAACCCTTTCTGTCACTGGGTAAGGACACCGCAAGATTGAACCCAAAGCCATGCACTTCTCCCATTGCAAGAACTACCAATCTAGTTGGCCAAACCAAACGGATAATTAGAAGATACTTGCAAAGATAACTCAATCATACATAAAAGAATTCAGAGAAGATTCAAATATTATTCATAGATAAGCTGGATCATAAACCCACAATTCATCGGTCTCAACAAACACAACGCAAAAAGAAGATTACATCGAATAGATCTCCACGAGAGAGGGGAGAACATTGTATTGAGATCCAAAAAGAGAGAAGAAGCCATCTAGCTACTAGCTATGGACCCGTAGGTCTGAAGTAAACTACTCACACTTCATCGGAGGGGCTATGGTGTTGATGTAGAAGCCCTCCGTGGTGGATGCCCCCTCCAGCGGAGCTCCGGAACAGGCCCCAAGATGGGATCTCGTGGATATAGGAAGTTGCAGCGTTGGAATTAGGTTTTTGGCTCCTCTCCTGATCGTTTGGGGGTACGTAGGTATATATAGGAGGAAAGGGTACGTCGGTGGAGCTTCGAGGGGCCCACGAGGCAGGGGGCGCGCCCCCATCCTCGTGACCGCCTCCCTGATGCCTTGGCGTAGGGTCCAAGTCTCCTGGATCACGTTCGGTGAGAAAATCACGTTTCCGAAGGTTTCATTCCGTTTGGACTCCGTTTGATATTCTGCTTTCTTGAAACACTGAAAAAGGCAAAAAACAGCAATTCTTGGCTGGGCCTCCGGTTAATAGGTTAGTCCCAAAAGTAATATAAAAGTGGAAAATAAAGCCCATTATAGTCCAAAACAGTAGATAAAGTAGCATGGAGCAATCAAAAATTATAGATACGTTGGAGACATATCAATACGTCTATAAGCAAAAGTACCAAAAGGGCAAGTGAAAGTAGTTTTAGATTGATCCTTTGCTGACACAGGTATTTGAGAGAAGCCAGAATAACCATCTAGAAAGCAAAAATGTGTGTGTTTGGATAGCCTTTCTAGCATTTGATCAATAAAAGGTAAAGGGTAATGATCTTTCTTAGTAGCTTTATTTATCTTACGAAAATCAATTACCATCCTATAACCTGTAATAATTCTTTGCGGGATCAATTCATCTTTATCATTCGGAACAACGGTAATACCTCCCTTTTTAGGGACACAATGGACAGGGCTTACCCATTCACTATCAGCAACGGGATAAATAATACTTGCCTCAAGGAGCTTTAGAATCTCCTTTCTTACCAATTCCTTCATTTTGGGATTTAATCGTCTTTGAGGATCTCTAACTGGTTTGGCATCTTTCTCCACCAAAATTTTGTGTTGACATAATGTGGGACTGATGCCCTTAAGATCATCCAGAGTATACCCAATAGCAGCCGTGCTTCTTCGTAGTTTTCAATAATCTTTCTTCTTCTTTCTCCGAAAGGTTAGCACTAATAATAACAGGATATATTTCTTTTCATCAAGATAAGCATATTTAAGAATATCAGGTAAAGGTTTGAGTTCAAACACGGGATCACCCTTGGGTGGAGGGGATCCCCAAGAATTTCAACGGAAGGTTATGTTTCAAAGACAGGTTCTTGTTTAAGGAACACTTCATCTATTTCTTCCCTTTCCTTCATAAACATATCGTTTTCATGGTCTAACAAATAATGTTCTAACGGATCAAGCAAGACCAATATTCTCATCTTTACTAGGTGGTTCCCTTTCACGAGGTTGTCTATTAAACTTGGCAAAATTGAACTCATGAGACATACCATCTTTGCCAACAGTGACAATATTCTTTTCACAATTAATCTTAGCACTAGCAGTATGCAAGAAGGGTCTACCAAAAATAATGGGACAGAAATCATCTTGTGGGGAAGCAAGAACAAGAAAATCAGCAGGGTATTTAATCTTCCTACACAAGACTTCAACATGTCTAACAATCCCAATAGGTTTAATGGTGTCCCTATTAGCAAGCTTAATAGTAACATCAATGTCTTCCAATTCAACAGGTGCAATATCGTGCATAATTTCTTTATATAGATCATAAGGTATCGCACTAGCACTAGCACCCATATCGCGTAAGCCATGATAGCAATGATCTCCTATTTTAACAGAAATAACAGGCATGCCTACAACAGGTCTACGTGGCTTAGTATCGGGTCTAGCAATATTAGCAGTTTCACCCACGAAAGAGATAACATGCCCATCTAAGTCCTCATCCAAGAGATCCTTAATCATAGCAATACCAGGTTCAACATTAATTTGCTCAGGAGGTGTATAGGTCCTAGTATTACTCTTATGAACAACAGTCGAAGCTTTAACATGATCTTTTATCCTAACTGGAAAAGGAGGTTTTTCGACATAAGCAGTAGGAATAATAGGATCACTATATGTAATGGTCTTTTCTTCGATTGTAATAGGTGCAACTACTTTCACTTCAACAGGGGGATTATATTTAAATCACTTCTCTTTAGGGAGATCAACGTCGGTAGCAAAGGATTCACAAAAAGTAGCTACTATCTCAGAGTCAAGTCCATACTTAGCGCTAAATCCACGAAAAGCATCGGTATCCATAAAAGATTTTACACAATCGAACTTAGGTGTCATACCTGACTCCTTACCATCGTCGGAACCCCAATCTTCAGAGTTGGGTTTAATTCTTTCCAATAAGTCCCATTTGAAATCAATAGTCTTCAGCATATAGAACCAGCACAGGATGTATCGAGCAGGTTGCGATTATTAAGAGAAAGCCGAGCATAAAATTTCTGAATAATCATTTCCCGAGAGAGCTCATGGTTGGGGCATGAATATAACATTGACTTAAGCCTTCCCCAAGCTTGAGCGATGCTTTCTCCTTCGCGAGGCCAGAAATTATATATGTAATTACGATCACGATGAACAAGATGCATATGATAGAACTTCTGGTGAAATTCCGACTTCAATCGCTTATAATTCCAAGATCCCATATCATCACATAGCCTATACCAGGTCAATGCATCTCCCTTCAAAGATAAAGTTTTAACAACATCATCGGGAATACCTGCAACCTTAAATAATCCACAAACTTCATCCACAAAGATAAGCTGTAAATCGGGATGCAATGTTCCGTCTCCTGCAAAAGGATTAGCTAGCAGTTTTTCTATCATACCCGAAGGAATCTCAAAGTGAATACTTTCATAAAGTTTAGTAGGTTGAGAAGCATCTCTTTGCTCTTCCGGGTTGGGGTGAAGATACCCCAAACAAGCCCCTCAAAGGATTAAGTTCCATAGTGACAAGTGATGTAAAATTTCAGCACACTATATAAATGTTTCCTTACCAAGTTCCACTCACCAAAAGCGCTACACTCCCCGGCAACGACACCAGAAAAGAGTCTTGATGACCCACAAGTATAGGGGATCTATCGTAGTCCTTTCGATAAGTAAGAGTGTCGAACCCAACTAGGAGCAGAAGGAAATGATAAGCGGTTTTCAACAAGGTATTCTCTGCAAGTACTGAAATAAGTGGTAACAGATAGTTTTGTGATAAGGTAAATAGTAACGAGCAACAAGTAAATAAAGTAAATAACATGCAACAAGGTGGCCCAATCCTTTTTGTAGCAAAGGACAAGCCTGGACAAACTCTTATAATAGGAAAAGCGCTCCCGAGGACACATGGGAATATCATCAAGCTATTTTTCATCACGTTCATATGATTCGCGTTCGGTACTTTGATAATTTGATATGTGGGTGAACGGTGCTTGGGTGCTGTTCTTACTTGAACAAGCATCCCACTTATGATTAACCTCTATTGCAAGCATCCGCAACTACAACAAAAGTATTAAGGTAAACCTAACCATAGCATGAAACATATGGATCCAAATCAGCCCTTACGAAGCAACGCATAAACTAGGGTTTAAGCTTCTGTCACTCTAGCAACCCATCATCTACTTATTACTTCCCAATGCCTTCCTCTAGGCCCAAATAATGGTGAAGTGTTATGTAGTCGACGTTCACTGTCAGGACCCCGATTCCAAATCACATCGATCTAGCTGGTAACGCCTCATATCACTTTGCGGCCTCACGCACGGTATTCCCACGGGTGTCGCCTTACCATGGCCCGGGACCGTTTGCGCCTTTTGGCTCACATATATGATAGTGTCGCTAGCATCCATATGACAGAGAACCCGGGCCGACATGGCTAGTCGTGAACCCAAAGCGGCACTAACCCATGGGGACATGCATACATGAATCAACTTCGAGCATGTCGGTCAAGAGCTGCGGCGAATCCGGCTGTAGCACTGGGCTAACAGGACTCCGGTAACCCGGCTGTAGCACGCTAGGCAGGACTCCGGATGTCACCGCGTGACATTTCCGAAGGACAGAACCACAGGAACGAAGTGAAACACATGCCGACCCGATCCAAGTGTCCTGAAAGCAGTAGTCTTTGGGCTAGCAGGACTCCGGTGAACCGGGCTGTAGCGGACTACTATGGCTCATGGAAGCACTAGTCTACATTTCCCCATAAGAGAGGCTGCCAAGGATAAGAAACTAGATTGTCGGATCCCACACATACCAAGCATTTCAATCATACACACAATATGCTCGATATGTGTAAATACAACATGGCATCACAACATAACTCTACGACTCAAAGTATTTATTCATTAGGCTCCGAGGAGCCAAGTATTACAAACATGGGTCTCATGACCCAGCATTCAGAGCATACAAGTCAAAGCACATGCGGAAGCTTAACATGTCTGAGTACAGACAACTATAAATGAAAAGGCTGAGAAGCCTGACTATCTACACGACCCTCCCAAGGGTACAAGATCGTAGCTGAGGTAACAAGCTAAACATCGAAGTCCACGCGGAACTACTAGCGAGACTGACGTCTCTCTGCAAAAACATAAAATAGGCAAACATGAGTACAAATGTACCCAGCAAGACTTACATCAGAACTATCTACATATGCATTGGTATCAATAAAGGGGTGGTGGAGTTTGACTGCAGCAAGCCAACTTTGACTCAGTGGCTATCCTGAACTACGACTGCAAGTAACTCTTTTGAGGTGGCGCTTTGCAGTCCACATATTCACCATATCAATACACCACTATAGATCCGCTCCCGTCTCCCTACGAGAACGCCATCCATAGCACTCATGCTTATCTTGCGCATTTTAGAGTATCCACTTTCACTTTTCTATGAACTGTAGAGGCAACCCAAAATTCCTTTACCGCGGACACGGCCATTCGAATAGATCATATTAACCCTTCAGGGGTGTACTTCTTCACACACGCTCTCGCCACTTACCGCCATGTACACCTCGTGTATCTCGGCAACCTTCAAGCGAAGCTTTGGCGAGGGAGTCGGCCACGACCGACTAACCACACAAGTCTCTCGTCCAGGTTTATTGCCTATTCGGGTTCCATCCGCAAGGAGATCCGGCCGGGGTGTCGCTCACGGCCCCAAACAATGTGTACAGGGTACCAACCCCACCTAACGGGCGACGCTTGGCATACCCGGCCACGGTGCCTAGTCTGTCCCAAGCCCAATTGCACGGGTGCCACTTGGTAGACTACTAACACTACCTACAATCACCGAAACTAGTTGCAACTCCCGGACAGAGATCAAGTTGATTAATAAGTCGAGAGAGCTTGGAGCGCCGGAGCCCAATGTGTGGTAGTAACTGTTCATGGATCACAAACACGTAACTCAGTTCCCGAGGACGGCTGCAATGAGACAACCCACCATGTACTCCTACATGGCCTCTCACCGCTACCTCTACCAAATCGTGTTCACACACTTAGCTCTCAAGCTGTAGGACATGTTCACACCTCCGATTCATCCTCGATGAATCAGACACGACTCAACTCTAAGAAGTAGCACGCATGAAAAACAAGCATGAATGAGTAGGCACATCAGGCTCAAATAACTCCTACTCATGCTAGTGGGTTTCATCTATTATCGTGGCAATGATAGGTCATGCAGAGGAAAGGGGTTCAACTACCGCAGCATGTAACAGTTGAATCGTTGTTGTCCTAATGCAGTAAAAGGGAGCAGGAGCGAGAGAGTGGGATTGTATCGGAATGAACAAGGGGGGTTTGCTTGCCTGGCACTTCTGAAGATAATATAGTTCTTCATCGGTGTCATCGAACTCATCGTCGGTACGTCGTTTACTGAGAGGGGACAAACACCGGCAACAAGGAAGAACACAATCAATCCAATGCGACAATATGATGCATGAATGTGACATGGCAAAATGAGTGTGTTGGGCTAATGCAACTACAACCAGATGGGTTTGAGCTATTTTGAACCAAAGATTCAAAGTTCAAACACATTTGTGATCTTAAATAGTGTTTTATCATGTTTTGCACTAAACAGCAAGTTAACTTGTTTAAACATGCATTAAACTAGTGCAGATGGATAGATTAGATTTTTCTGATCATTTTTCATATATAAATTATTTGATTTGGAGCTACGGTTGATTTTCTATGAATTTTAGAATTTTGTACTATTTTCTGGAATTTCCTGAATATTTAGAAAATAAACTAAATTCCAGAAAAGGAATATTGCGTCAGCATGCCGTCATGCTGACCTCAGCAGAGTCAACATGGCTGACCCGGGTCAAACCTGACCAGTGGGGTCCACTTGAAAGATCGTGGATGTCGCCTAGAGGGGGGAGGGTGAATAGGCGCTTTAAAATAATTACGGTTGAGGCTTGAACAAATGCGGAATAAACCTAGCGGTTAATTTGTCAAGCACAAAACCTACAACAACTAGGCTCACCTTTGCAAGCATGGCCTCATGAGCTATCTTTAGCACATTATGGGATACTAGAAGATAATCATGAGAGCTTGTGAGCCTTACATGATTTTCTTCCAACATCCCATAATTGCTAGATAGCAACTCAAGTTGAGCCCTTAGCTCAACATTCTCCTTCAATATGGATGCTTCACAAGAGATAGAGTTAGTAGCACAAGCATCGTCATTAGCAACAAGAGGAGAAGAGAACTTGGAAAGCTCTTTTGAATATGAAGCTTTAAGTTGATCATGAGATTCAGTGAGTTTGATGAGCTCACTCTTAATGACCCTTGAGCCATTTTCGAGGTGCTCAAAGTCCTCAAGGAGTTTAGCATGCACAACTTCAAGCTCCTCATTTTTAGTTTCAATATCATTGGCCACGTCAAGAGCTGTATCACGAGATTCCCTCACTCTAGATAATTCTAGAGCAAAAGTCTCCTCAAGAGATTCCTTGGTGGTTTGTTCAAGTTCAAGAGCTTGAGAGAGGTCCGCAATCTCATTAGCGTAATCACGCTCATGACCTTCCATTTGATCAATGGTGACCTCATGCTCCTCAAGATGAGATTCCAACTCATTAATATATTTCTTGCCCTCAATAGCAATAGACATGATTTCCATGAAGTTGGAACGAGCAATTTTATTCTTAAGAAGAGCTTTAAAAATCATTTCCCCTTAATTTTTAAGGAGGCAACATCATCACTCTCTTCATCATAATCAACATCATCATCACTCTTGCCATCATCAATATCATCACAAGATATATTGGGATTCAAAGTGGGAGATACCTTTGAAGCCTTGGCCATAAGGCAAAATGCGTAGATGATGATATAGGATCCCTTGAAGCACCATTCAAGACCACATCTTGTTCCATGGAGTGTTGGATTTCATCTACATTGTTAGCACAACAACTCGAGGAAATACATGCATTTTGATCATGGCAACAAGATATAGCAAGCATATCATCATGAGATTTAGTCACGCAATTTCTACATGATATGCAAGGACTATCAACACAAGCAAGTGAAACATTTGGAGTGCTCGAAGTGCTAAGGCCCAAAGACGGAGCATTGCAATAATATAGTGATGAAGAATCATCCACAATAAGCACACTATCATCATTGCAATGACCGACTGTCAGGACCCCGATCCTAAGTCACACCGATCTAGCATGTAACACCTCATATCACTTTGCGGCCTCACGCACGGTATTCCCACGGGTGTCGCCTTACCATGGCCCGGGACCGTTTGCGTCTTTTGGCTCACGATATGATAATGTCGCTAGCATCCATATGACAAAGAACCGGGCCGACATGGCTAGTCGTGAACCCAAAGCGGCGCTAACCTATGGGGACAGGCATACATGAATCACATCGAGCATGTCGGTCATCAACGTATGTATTCGGGCTGTAACCTTTGGGCTAACAGGACTCCGGTATCCCGGGCTGTAGCTAGGCAGGACTCCGAATAACACCGCGTGACATTTCCCGAAGGGACGGACATAGGAACGAAGTGAAACACATGCCCGGCCGATCAAGTGTCCAAGCGGTAGTCTTTGAGCTAGCGAGGATCCGGTGAACCGGCTGTAGCGGACTACTATCGCTTAGAATCACGAGACTACATTTCCCCATATGAGAGGCTGCGAAGGATAAACAACTAGTTTGTCGGATCCCACACATACCAAGCATTTCAAACATACACACATTATGCTCAATATGCGTAGATACAACATGGCATCACAACATAACTCTACGACTCAAATATTATTCAATAGGCTCCGAGGAGCGAGATATTACAAACATGGGTCTCATGACCCAACACTCAGAGCATACAAGTCAAAGCACAAGCGGAAGCTAAACATGTCTGAGTACAGACAACTATAAATGAAGAAGGCTGAGAAGCCCGACTATCTACCGAGATCTGCCGAGGGCACAAGATCGTAGCTGAGGTATCAAGCTAACCGTCAAGTCCAAGCGGAACTACTAAGCGAGACTAAAGTCTCTCTCGCAAAACATAACATAAGCAAACGTGAGTACAAACGCATTTCAAAGAAGACTTACATCAGATCTAACTACATATGCATCATTATCAAAAGGGGTGGTGGAGTTTGACTGCAGCAAGCCGACTTTGACTCGGTGGCTATCCCGAACTACATCGCAAGTAACTCTTTTGAGGTGGCGCTGCGAGTCCACATATTCACCATATCAATACACCACTATGGACCCGCTCCCGTCTCCCTCACGAGAACGCCATCCATAGCACTCACGCTTATCTTGCACATTTTAGAGTATCCACTTTCACTTGTCTATGAACAGATATAGGCAACCCAGAAGTCCTTCTCCGTGGACACGGCTATTCGAATAGATCATATTAAACCCTGCAGGGGTGTACTTCTTCACACACGCTCTCACCACTTACCGCCGTTTACACGACATGTACTCGGCAACCTTCAAGCGGAAGCCCAACGTGGGTGTCGGCCACGACCTACCTAAACACTCAAGTCCCTAGTCCGGTTTATCGCCTATTCGGGTTCCATCCGCAGGGAGTCCGCCGAGGTTTCCCATACTGACCCCGAACGATGTGTCTGAGGTTCCCGAGATACCAAACGGGCACTCGGTACACCGGGCCACGGTGCCTACCGCAACACAACCCACCCCGAGGTCGGCGCTATGCGGCCCTCAAAGATACTACAAACACCGTAAACTACTTGCAACTCCGGACCAGGAACAAGGGTGGTTAAGAAGCCGAGAGGGTCCATTGGTTTCGGGCCCAATGCGTGGTAGTAACTGTTTCATGGATCACAAACACAGATCTCGGTTCACGAGGACGGTTTCAATGAGACAACCCACCATGTACTCCTACATGGCCTCTCACCGCTACCTTTACCAAATCGTGTTCATACACTTAGCTCACACACAATAGGACATGTTCACACAACCATTCCAATTCATTCCCGATGAATCAGACTGACTCAACTCTAAGCAAGAGGTGCATGACAAACAAGCATAACTGAGTAGGCACAACATGGCTCAAACAATTCCTACTCATGCTAGTGGGTTTCATCTAATTACTTGTGGAATGACAGGTCATGCAAAGGATCAAGGGGTTCAGCTACCGCAGCAAGTAAAACATGAGTCGTTGTCGTCCTAATGCAGTAAAATAGAGCAGGAGCGAGAGAATGGGATTGTATCGGAATGAACAAGGGGTTTTGCTTGCACAGCACTGAAGATAATAGTTCTTCATCGGTGTCATCGAATAATAAATCGTCGGTACATCGCTCACGGGAGGGACAATTACCGGCAAACAAGAGAGAACACAATCAATGCAATGCACATATATGATGCATGATCATGTTAAGGTACTGAATTCACCTAATGCAATAATAATCCAAGTTAGTTGGAGTGGAATTCAAACAAGGTTGAATTCCAACTCAAAATGCTATTTCCTAAATTACCCTAATCATGATTCATCCTATTCAGTGATGTTAACTTGTTCAAACATGCATGATCATGGCATAAACAGATTCTTGATAGTTTTATGATCATTTTCATATATAAATTATTTCCATCCGAGTTACGGTTGAATTTATATGATTTTTAGAAGTTTAGAGTATTTTCTGAAATTTCTTGAATTAAAATAATTCCGAGAATCATTAATGCGCCAAGATGACATAGGCGTGACGTCAGCGGTCAACTGGTCGCTGTCCAGGTCAACTCGACGCTGGGACCCACGTGTCGATGTCCTAGTTAATTAACAGAGGCTGTTAGTGCTAATTTTGTCCTAACTAAAAGTGTCGGTGAGGCATGGGCCCACATGTCGAAGACCCGGTGGTCAAACCCCCGGTCAGTGGGTCAACGCCACCGGGCGGCTTGACGCCGGGCGACGTCGAATGCGGCGTGAGCGCCGCTGGGTTGCTCCTCCGGTGGCTAAAAACGCGGCGGAGGGCACCGTGGGAGCCCTTCCTCCTGCGCATCAGATCCAACAGAGGCCAGAAGCGGGTCGCCGGAGTTGGCGACGGCGTTGAGCCGGGCGGCTGCCGAAACCACGACGACGCAAACGTCGCTGCGGTGCACGGGGAGGCCAACCGCGGGCCTCTACGGCTTCCCAGGGACCCAGGGAATACGCCGGAGCTACGGGGACGAGCAGGGAAGCTCGGGAGCGCGAGGCTCGCCGGCCATGGCGATGGCCGGATTCGGGTGCTAGTGGGGCGGTGGTTACAGGCTCGCGCGAGGGGGAGAGATGAGGGGAACGACGGCGAGGCTTACAGGGGGTCGGTTGGAGGGCCCAGCGGCTCGGGGAAGACGCCGGGGGCGGCGAGCGGGCGCCGGCGATCTCGGGCGGCCGGAGATGGGGAAAACGGCGTGGGCGGCGATGCGGGCCATCCGGGCTTGCTTCCTACGGTGGAGAGGTTCAGCGGGAAGAGGCGGAGCTCGTGGGCATATCGGGGAGGAGGGAGGGTAGCGGTGGCCGCGGCGAACGGCGACGGTGGCGACGAGGCCGCTCGGTCGCGTGAGGGAGAGGCCAGAGAGGAGAGGAGGAAGCACGGGAGAGTGAGGGCGGTCCGGGGGGGGGGTGCGTGGCGGCGTTGGAGGTGTCTGGCGTCGGGGACGCAGGCAGGCAGGGTGGAGGTGGCCGGGGCGCGGCGGTGCGCGCGTCGGGCACACGCCCGTCCTCCTGGCAGAGGAGGAAGGCGACAGGAAGGAGGCGGTGGTGGGCTGGGCCGCCTGGGCCGAGGGGAGGGGGAGAGAAACCGGGCGGTTGGGCGCTGTAGGTTTTTCCTCCTTTTAGTCTTTTCTAATTTTCCTGCAACTTTGTGGGGTTTTTAAAAATACCAAAACTATTTTAAAAATCACCAAAATGCTCCTGGTCACTTGTTAGAATATTCCTAACATGAAACATTTTGGTTTGGTAATTTTTGAACATTTAAAATATTTTATATAATTTAAAATGCTCATTTCAAAAACTTGTGGATTAATTCTAGAACCCTTAGATGACCTAGAAATTGGTACATCTCCTTTGACATGGGTTCTGAACCAAAGTAAAGAGGATGAACATTTTGAAGGGCATTTCAGGTTCATTGAAATAAATTTTAGTAAACCCTAGTTGTTTTAAGGGGGTGTTCTGGGGTTTCCTGCCTTCCCCATTTCAATTTTCATGGAAATTAAACATGATGCATGGATGCAATGCTACTAGTTACAAGCAAGCTCTAGGGTTGATCTGGGGCTGTGACACCGACACTACTCACCATATCATTACCTTGTGGCAAACCACATGTAGGTGAAGTAGAATAAGTTGAGAAGACTATACGGCCGGAGGTGGAGGGAGAACAATCATCCCTACAAATCTTGGACACGCCAAATTTTTCTTGAAGCTTTGTCCACAACTCATGAGCATCCCGGAACGGCATGAGTTGAAATATAACTACATTGCTCAAAACATCGAAAAGCACATTAGAAGCTTGAGCATTGAGATAAGAGTTTTTCTCATCCTCTAAAGATAATCTCTGGGGATCCTTTGGAGGAGAAAAACCCATATCTACAATTCGCTCTAAATTTGGGTCATGACCCTAAAGAGATTAAGCATGCGAATTACCCAAACATCAAAATTTGTGCCATTGAAACTAAGAGTGTCAGAGAATCCTAATCCCCTAGTCGACATCTTTACTCTCTAGGCGGTTAAGCCTAACAAATATAGACAAGGCTCTGATACCAATTGAAAGATCATGGATGTCGCCGAGAGGGGGGGGGGGTGAATAGGCGCTTTAAAATAATTGCGGTTGAGGCTGTAAGAAATGAGGAATAAACCTAGCGGTTAATTTGTCAAGCACAAAACCTACAACAACTAGGCTCACCTATGTGCACCAACAACTTATGCTAAGCAAGATAAGCAACTATGTGATAGCAAGATATATGACAAGAACAATATGGCTATCACAAAGTAAAGTGCATAAATAAAGGTCTCAGGTAAGAGATAACCGAGGCACGCGGAGACGATTTATGTATCCCGAAGTTCACACCCTTGCGGATGCTAGTCTCCGTTTGGAGGCGGTGTGGAGGCACAATGCTCCCAAGAAGCCACTAGGGCCATCAGAATCTCCTCACGCCAAGACAATGCAAGATGCCGTGATTCCACTAAGGGACCCTTGAGGGCGGTCACCGAACCTGCATAAATGGCAACCCTTGGGGCGGTCACCGAACCCGTACAAATGGCAACCCTTGGGGCGGTCACCGAACCCAGACACTTTGGCAACCCTTGGGGCGGTCACCGTACCACAAATTGCTCGGGCGATCTCCACAACCTAATTGGAGACTCGACGCTTGCCCGAGCTTTACACCACAATGATTGAGCTCGAACACCACCAACTGCCTAGGGCGCCAAGGCACCCAAGAGGAACAAGCTCTAGGGTGCCCAAACACCCACGAGTAATAAGCTTCTCAAACTTCACTTCCACGAATCACCGTGGAGAACTCAAACCGATGCACCAAATGCAATGGCAAGGGCACACGGAGTGCCCAAGTCCTTCTCTCCCAAATCCCACCAAAGCAACTAATGCTAGGGAGGAAAATGAGAGGAAGAACGAAAGAAGAACATGAAGAACTCCAAGATCTAGATCCAAGGGGTTCCCTCACTTAGAGGAGAAAGTGATTGGTGGAAATGTGGATCTAGATCTCCTCTCTCTTTTCCCTCAAAAACTAGCAAGAATCCATGGAGGGATTGAGAGTTAGCAAGCTCGAAGAAGGTCAACAATGGGGGAAGAACACGAGCTCAAAAGCTTAGGTCTCAAGGGGGAAGAAGACCCCTTTATAGGTGGGGAGAAAAACCAACCGTTATCCCTCACTCAGCCAAGACGATGCGGTACTATCAAGACGGAGCTGCGGTACTATCATGATCGGCCGCGGTACTATCATTGCAGGTTGCGGTACTACCGCAAGGCAGGCAACACTAGTCATAGAGAAAGCACGGAAGTAAAAAATTACTTCCGCACCTACTTCCGCCGAGGAGGACCTGCACAAAAATCCGCACGCGGCACTATCAAGACACGAAGAGCGGCACCAGCGTAGGGCGCTGGAGGTAAAATTACATCCGCCCTACTTCCGCTCATCTGCTAAGCCTGGCTGTGAGCCCACGGTACTACCGCTACCATGGCAAGACGGATTATCACAGAGGGCACAGATGTAAAAATTACATCCGCCTACTAGCTCGAGTAGCTGCGCTTGCAGCACGAGGTTGACGGTACTACCGCTCCCACAGAGCAGTACTACCGTGAGCACCTGCAGTACTACCGCAGGGGACTGCGGTACTACCGCTCCGGAGAGCAGTACTACCGCATGCCCCAGATCAGCAACACTAGGAGTCCTTCATTTTGCAGAGAAGACAACAGAGGGAAACAATAAAACCAGAACTGCCATAACTTCTACAAATGAGCTCCGAATTGAGCAAACTCAAGCTTGTTGGAAACAAGACAACGAGTAGCATCGAAACAGCGACTAAGAAGAGGCAGAGGAGGTATGCCTAACAAACAAAGGAGTGAAACCTCCAACAGAGAAGAAACGGCATATCCTCCAACATCGAAAACATCATAGAAGATGCAAGTGAACTCCGTTTTCGATGAGCTCGAGCTTGTCATAAAAATGACCATAAGCTCCAAATCTCATAAGGAGAAGAACCAAACAAGAACCCAAAAAGATGATGCAAGGATGCAATGGTTTGAGCTCTCTACGAATGATAGGATCAAGCTACTCCTCGAGAGCCCCCCTTGATAGTACGGCAATCGATCCTATAACCCGGTCTCCCAACTACCATCATGAGACCGGTAAAATAGAAAACCTATAAAGGGCAAACCTTTGCCTTGCACATGGTCCACTTGAGCTAGACGATGACGATCTTGACTCCCTCAAGTTGGACCACCTTTCTTGATTGCGTTGGCTCGAAGAAGACTAGTTGATTGCTCCCCCATACTCCACTATGGGTGAGCCACTCTTCAAGACATCTACACAAGTCCATTGTCACCAAATGGACGGCAAGCTTCAAGCATTTGATCTCTTCGTGATGCTTCACTTGAATTTGCACACCGCAACCTAACCCCACAAAGAACTCTCCACGAAGACCATGTGTTAGTACACAAAGCGTAATGGACAATGCTTACCATACCACTTGATCCCTCTGTACATCTTGTACGCTTTGTGTGTTGATCAACTTGATTCACTCTTGACTTAGTCTTGACCAACCTTGATTCTTTCCAACTCTCTTCATTTGGATGATGTCTTGAAGGTAATCATGAATGATCAAACAATCTTCTTCTTCAAGACATGCTTACAATAAGCTCAACTCTCAAATCCTTGGTCGACACAAACTCTCCTAGAAACCAACACATGTACTCCAAGAAAAGCCTATGGACAAAACCTTCAAATAAACTCAAGGCAACCATTAGTCCATAGAGATTGTCATCAATTACCAAAACCAAACATGGGGGCACCGCATGTCCTTTCAATCTCCCCCATTTTGGTAATTGATGACAATCACTTTCAAGAGAGTTTATATAAGGAATTATGCATCACCATGCAATGCAACAACTAATAATGCATGCGTATGAGATGCAAATGCTTAGGAACAAAACCAAAGCAAGGAGAAAACTCTGAAGACTTCTCCATAAAACTCTCTGAAACTTCTCCCCCATTGGCATCGATTGCCAAAATGGACGAAAAGCTAAGAATACCAATATAAAAGGTGTTCCTCCAAAAGTTGTGTATTTCTCAACAAGAGAGTGGAATGCCATACACATATCCAAAGGTAATACTTGGAGGAAGACCAACTATATTGAGGCACCAAGATTGCAAAAGAATGATATGCCACAAAGACATAACAAAGAGAGAAACAAGCAATCAAGCAATCAAAAGATACCAATTGAAGCAAGCTATCAAGAGATATCAACTGAACCAACTAGACCAAAGATCCTACAAGCCACATGAAAAAGATATTATGATATGAGCAGAGGATTGTTCTAAAGAAACTAGAGAAGCTCCCCATGATTTGTGCACATCAAGAATTTTTGTATTTGGATACAAAGTGCACAAAATAGGATCATAGCTCCCCCAAAGTCAACAGAAACTAACAACAAGTGCAAGAGGGCATATAGGAAACTAAGCCTAGCGCTTGCAATAAGCACATGGTTGAGCAACATTGTAAAAGAAGCAACTTAAGAATAGGCTCAACCAAAATGATGTTTGTGAGTCACGGCAAAGCACATGAGAGGACTAATATACGGATGACCATAAGCATCCACATAGTCTCGAATGAATGAGATACATGGTGCAAAGCCTTTCATTCTCACACACAACTAGCAAATGGGTTCACAAGCTTACTAATAAGAAAATAGAGAACCTATGCTTGTGACAACCCGTGGTGAAGATAGACGATGAGAGGCTCATCAAGACGAAGGGTACCAATTAAGATGGCAAACGCCTCGTAAAGATAAGAAAGAGGAAAATAATCGTCACCACACAAGAGTGCATCAAGATGCAACGATAGATGACACGCACTCAAGGCAAAAAGCTTTCACGGAGCCACCAAAGAAATAACATAAGAAAGACAAGGTGGACGTGAAAGAAAGGATATCAACTAGAGATGTAATTTCTCTCAAGTGTATAAGGTTCTAAGTAGACAAAATCATGATGATATATATCTACAAAGAGGGATGTACACGAAATAGTTACAACATGAAGGAACAAGATATCCACAAGGAAGTCATAAATATACCAATAAGATATTTTCTTGAAAGCATAGCACTTGGCTAGATATGGTCTTATCGTATATAAATGAATTCCTAACGCATGAACATCAAAGACATCACAACTAACAACATGAGATCATCGTTGAGATGCTTTGAGAAAGGAAACAAGTATCATAAGAAAGAATGAAATACATGCCATGATACAACCTACACAAGGTTGATGCAAGTAATGTGTGCATGCAGTAGATGATGATACTTATTACCGAGATACCATTGGAAGGATGTAGTAGATACCAATTGAAGGTAGATAGTAGTTCATTGATCATCCTAGCTTGACTCCAATATGCACATGGTGACAACACCTTCCTTGTGAGTGAGCCGAGCATCCAATGCATCTCCAACTATTCCTATAAGAACAACACAAACTAAACGGTACCCAAACTCATCGGGACCAAATAGTTAGAAACACCAATACATTGGACAAACTCCACATAAATATGTGCATATAGATATGAAAATGAATATCATGCGCATCTCATCCATATTGAGACTAGGTGGAGTTTCTCCCATATATTGAGTCAAAGAAAGAAAGCATGCCAAATAAAATACATGAATAAAACATGCATGCTCAAGACTTCAAAACCCAAAACCAAAAGACAAAGAAATGCCAAGTGAAAAGGATACCAAATGAATAAAACATCACTTGGAGGATATCCATAAAAGATACATCAAGGAATGAGATATCCATTGTTACACTCAAAATAAAAGATATCAAACTCCCAAAAGAGAGGATGGTTCCAAACAAACCAAGCTCTCTACAAAGTTTCATGATGGCAGAAAGTACAAAAACGAAAATGGCTTGCCTTCCACCAACACACACTTGATAAGGATCACAAGAAGAGTGTTCCAAAGAAAATAGGATAGCTCCCCCACGATTTGTGCATTATATAGGATTTGCATTTGAATACAAAATGCACAAGGTGGGATCACCACTTTCACTATATCTAGAAAGCACTAGACAAGAACGAGAAACAAACAAGATCCACAAGTGGTAGGGAAGACAACGGAGTTGACACAAACCTTGGCAAGAGAAAAGGCAAATAAAAATAAAAGCCAATGTAAAGATGATCAATAAATTCTACCACACATAAGTGAGTACCAATTGTCAAAAGACAAGAAGTATTTGGAAATAATTCCCGTGGTAGATAGCAAGGATATCCGACATCATCTTCACACCAAACACAAGCAAATTGCAACTTGTAGAGCTATCATGCCACCTAGGAACAAGATAATTTACAATATCAATTCTAGGTGACAATATCTCAAATGTACACATTTTCTAGGCTCGTAATACACACATAGCATATTGCTTCCCCATAATGTGATACCAATTAAAGATAGACAAGAGGCAATTAAAAGGATCCAACAAGAGATAATTAATGGACAATTTAGAATTTGAATTTCTCATGAGAGATATACCACCTAGAGACTAGATAATCTTGAAATATCAATACTAGATGGTATTACTCATGTACACACATTTATAGGATTGTGAGGTGCACAAAGCACATCACTCCCCCATAATGGGATATTCCATTAATCTCTCACAAGAGCCAACTAAGAAATAAACAAGATGCAAAAAGGCTCAACACACAACACACATGTACATGATCTGCAAACTAACATGCACATACTTGATTTCTCAAGATAAGCAATTTTGAAGCACAACATATACAAGCACATGCAAGATACAAAACCACAACATGCTAAGGGACAAGTAACTTTTAATGTAAGCAATTTAAGCACGAGTTACCGCAAGGAGGAACATTGGATATATGATAGAAAGATAATCCGAATGACTTGGCTTGACACAATATGAATGATGAGGACCCCTTAAATCTTCATAATGTAGCCAAGTCTCCAATGACCTCCAACAACACCTATTGATCAAGTATGAGCTAGTTGGTCCCCAACCAAGTTGGGTCCTAAGAGGTTAGTCACAATAGGCTTGGCCACCCAAATGGTTCTTTTCTTGACACCACTTTGAGTACCAACAAACTTGGCAAACACATTGCGAACCTTATCCTTCCCAAGAGAATAGACATCATCAATAATAATTGGGTTGGATAAGTTACCACTAGTGCATGAAGAAGCGGACGTGGCCTTTCTCACGACATAAGTAGCAACGTCTACTCTTCACTTTCTTCTCACTTGATTTCTCAACAAGAGAAGCATTAACTTGAGTCTTCTTGGGAAGTGGCCTTTCTTCAACTTGAGGTTGAGCATGAGATTGAACTTGTGCCCTCTTCCCTTGTTGCTTGACACTAATGGCCTTCTTCTTCAATGGGCAAGATCTAACATGATGCCCTTCTACTTTGCACTTGAAGCAAACAATCTTGGCCGATTTCTTGACTTGTTCTTGGCCCTGCTGTTGTTCATCTTGGACTTCTTCTTCTTATTGGAGTTGAATCCAAGTCCACCTTTGTCATTGGGGGATTTTTGCACACTCAATATATTGTTGAGTGTGGATTTCCCTTCATGACTCTTTTCCAAGTCTTTCTTCAAACAAGTGACTTGGGCCTTGAGCTCTTTGATTTCCTCTACATGGTTAGTCTCAATACAAGTACCAGAGGAAGTATAAGCTTCATTGTTAGAGCAACAAGGCAAGGAAAGCAATTCATCACAAGATGTACCAACATTGTGAGTAGATGAATTACAAGGACTAGCACATATCAATATAGCATTTTGACTAGAAGTAGTGCTAGTATCCACATGAGGCTCACTAGATCTTACCTTAGCAAGCAAGGCCTCATGAGCTATCTTTAGCACATTATGGGATACTAGAAGATAATCATGAGAGCTTGTGAGCCTTACATGATTTTCTTCCAACATCCCATAATTGCTAGATAGCAACTCAAGTTGAGCCCTTAGCTCAACATTCTCCTTCAATATGGATGCTTCACAAGAGATAGAGTTAGTAGCACAAGCATCGTCATTAGCAACAAGAGGAGAAGACAACTTGGAAAGCTCTTTGAATATGAAGCTTTAAGTTGATCATGAGACTCAGTGAGTTTGATGAGCTCACTCTTAATGACCCTTGAGCCATTTTCGAGGTGCTCAAAGTCCTCAAGGAGTTTAGCATGCACAACTTCAAGCTCCTCATTTTTAGTTTCAATATCATTGGCCACGTCAAGAGCTGTATCACGAGATTCCCTCACTCTAGATAATTCTAGAGCAAAAGTCTCCTCAAGAGATTCCTTGGTGGTTTGTTCAAGTTCAAGAGCTTGAGAGAGGTCCGCAATCTCATTAGCGTAATCACGCTCATGACCTTCCATTTGATCAATGGTGACCTCATGCTCCTCAAGATGAGATTCCAACTCATTAATATATTTCTTGCCCTCAATATCAATAGACATGATTTCCATGAAGTTGGAACGAGCAATTTTATTCTTAAGAAGAGCTTTAAAATCATTTCCCCTTAATTTTTAAGGAGGCAACATCATCACTCTCTTCATCATAATCAACATCATCATCACTCTTGCCATCATCAATATCATCACAAGATATATTGGGATTCAAAGTGGGAGATACCTTTGAAGCCTTGGCCATAAGGCAAAATGCAGTAGATGATGATATAGGATCCCTTGAAGCACCATTCAAGACCACATCTTGTTCCATGGAGTGTTGGATTTCATCTACATTGTTAGCACAACAACTCGAGGAAATACATGCATTTTGATCATGGCAACAAGATATAGCAAGCATATCATCATGAGATTTAGTCACGCAATTTCTACATGATATGCAAGGACTATCAACACAAGCAAGTGAAACATTTGGAGTGCTCGAAGTGCTAAGGCCCAAAGACGGAGCATTGCAATAATATAGTGATGAAGAATCATCCACAATAAGCACACTATCATCATTGCAATGACCGACACTACTCACCATATCATTACCTTGTGGCAAACCACATGTAGGTGAAGTAGAATAAGTTGAGAAGACTATACGGCCGGAGGTGGAGGGAGAACAATCATCCCTACAAATCTTGGACACGCCAAATTTTTATTGAAGCTTTGTCCACAACTCATGAGCATCCCGGAACGGCATGAGTTGAAATATAACTACATTGCTCAAAACATCGAAAAGCACATTAGAAGCTTGAGCATTGAGATAAGAGTTTTTCTCATCCTCTAAAGATAATCTCTGGGGATCCTTTGGAGGAGAAAAACCCATATCTACAATTCGCTCTAAATTTGGGTCCATGACCCTAAAGAGATTAAGCATGCGAATTACCCAGACATCAAAATTTGTGCCATCGAAACTAAGAGTGTCAGAGAATCCTAATCCCCTAGTCGACATCTTTACTCTCTAGGCGGTTAAGCCTAACAAATATAGACAAGGCTCTGATACCAATTGAAAGATCATGGATGTCGCCGAGAGGGGGGGGGGTGAATAGGCGCTTTAAAATAATTACGGTTGAGGCTTGAACAAATGCGGAATAAACCTAGCGGTTAATTTGTCAAGCACAAAACCTACAACAACTAGGCTCACCTATGTGCACCAACAACTTATGCTAAGCAAGATAAGCAACTATGTGATAGCAAGATATATGACAAGAACAATATGGCTATCACAAAGTAAAGTGCATAAATAAAGGGCTCGGGTAAGAGATAACCGAGGCACGCGGAGACGACGATGTATCCCGAAGTTCACACCCTTGCGGATGCTAGTCTCCGTTTGGAGCGGTGTGGAGGCACAATGCTCCCAAGAAGCCACTAGGGCCACCGTGATCTCCTCACGCCCTCGCACAATGCAAGATGCCGTGATTCCACTAAGGGACCCTTGAGGCGGTCACCGAACCCGTACAAATGGCAACCCTTGGGGCGGTCACCGAACCCGTACACTTTGGCAACCCTTGGGGGCGGTCACGGTACCATCAAATTGCTCAGGCGATCTCCACAACCTAATTGGAGACCCCGACGCTTGCCCGGAGCTTTACACCACAATGATTGAGCTCCGAACACCACCAACCGTCTAGGGCGCCAAGGCACCCAAGAGGAACAAGCTCTAGGGTGCCCAAACACCCACGAGTAATAAGCTTCTCAAACTTCACTTCCATGAATCACCGTGGAGAACTCAAACCGATGCACCAAATGCAATGGCAAGGGCACACTGAGTGCCCAAGTCCTTCTCTCCCAAATCCCACCAAAGCAACTAATGCTAGGGAGGAAAATGAGAGGAAGAACGAAAGAAGAACATGAAGAACTCCAAGATCTAGATCCAAGGGGTTCCCCTCACTTAGAGGAGAAAGTGATTGGTGGAAATGTGGATCTAGATCTCCTCTCTCTTTTCCCTCAAAAACTAGCAAGAATCCATGGAGGGATTGAGAGTTAGCAAGCTCGAAGAAGGTCAACAATGGGGGAAGAACACGAGCTCAAAAGCTTAGGTCTCAAGGGGGAAGAAGACCCCCTTTTATAGGTGGGGAGAAAAACCAACCGTTATCCCCTCACTCAGCCCGCACGACGCGGTACTTATCAAGACGGAGCTGCGGTACTATCATGATCGGTCAGCGTACTATCATTGCAGTTGCGGTACTACCGCAAGGCAGGCAGCACTAGCCGCAGAGAAAGCACATAAGTAAAAAATTACTTCCGTACCTACTTCCGCCGAGGGAGGACCTACGCAAATATCCGGCACGGCACTACCGCACACGAAGAGCGGTACTACCTCGTAGAGCGCGGATGTAAAAATTGCATCCGCCCCTACTTCCGCTCATCATGTCGCTAAGCTGGCGAGCCCACGGTACTACCGCTACCATGCAGATTATCACAGAGGGCACGGATGTAAAAATTACATCCGCCCCTACTACCGCTCGAAAGTAGCTGCGCTGGCACGAGGCCACGGTACTACCGCTCCCACAGAGCGGTACTACCGTGAGCACTGCGATACTACCGCTGGTGGACTGCATTATCAAGAGGGTCTGCGGTACTACCGCCCGGAGAGCGATACTACCGCATGCCCCAGATTAGCAATGAGGAGTCCTTCATTTTGCAGAGAAGACAACAGAGGGAAACAATAAAACCAGAACTGCCATAACTTCTACAAATGAGCTCCGAATTGAGCAAACTCAAGCTTGTTGGAAACAAGACAACGAGTAGCATCGAAACAGCGACTAAGAAGAGGCAGAGGAGGTATGCCTAACAAACAAAGGAGTGAAACCTCCAACAGAGAAGAAACGGCATATCCTCCAACATCGAAAACATCACAGAAGATGCAAGTGAACTCCGTTTTCGATGAGCTCGAGCTTGTCATCAAAATGACCATAAGCTCCAAATCTCATAAGGAGAAGAACCAAACAAGAACCAAAAAACATGATGCAAGGATGCAATGGTTTGAGCTCTCTATGAATGATAGGATCAAGCTACTCCTCGAGAGCCCCCCTTGATAGTACGGCAATCGATCCTATAACCCGGTCTCCCAACTACCATCATGAGACCGGTAAAATAGAAAACCTATAAAGGGCAAACCTTTGCCTTGCACATGGTCCACTTGAGCTAGACGATGACGATCTTGACTCCTCAAGTTGGACCACCTTTCTTGATTGCGTTGGCTCAAAGAAGACTAGTTGATTGCTCCCCATACTCCACTATGGGTGAGCCACTCTTCCAAGACATCTTCACAAGTCCATTGTCACCAAATGGACGGCAAGCTTCAAGCATTTGATCTCTTCGTGATGCTTCACTTGAATTTGCACACCGCAACCTAACCCCACAAAGAACTCTCACGAAGACCATGGGTTAGTACACAAAGCGTAATGGACAATGCTTACCATACCACTTGATCCCTCTGTACATCTTGTACGCTTTGTGTGTTGATCAACTTGATTCACTCTTGACTTAGTCTTGACCAACCTTGATTCTTTCCAACTCTCTTCATTTGGATGATGTCTTGAAGGTAATCATGAATGATCAAACAATCTTCTTCTTCAAGACATGCTTACAATAAGCTCAACTCTCAAATCCTTGGTCGACACAAACTCTCCTTGAAACCAACACATGTACTCCAAGAAAAGCCTATGGACAAAACCTTCAAATAAACTCAAGGCAACCATTAGTCCATAGAGATTGTCATCAATTACCAAAACCAAACATGGGGGCACCGCATGTCCTTTCACCACTGGTCAGTGACCCAGCGTTGTTTGTGTCACTGACAGGTGGGGTCGGGTCCACAGGTGACGTGGCCAAGTCAAACTGACCTGTGGGACCAGTGGTGTTAATTTAATCTAAACAAAAACTAAACCAGGGTTAGTTAGGCAGTGGGGCCCATATGTCAGTGGGTGTTGGTTCAATTAGTGGCGCCATTAGCTGCTAATGACGCTGCCACGTCAGACATGCCGGCGGTTAGCCGCCGGTGACCAAAACCGCGGCGGAGGTCTTCGGAAAACGCCGCCCGGCGACCAAACGACGCGCGGGCAGACGCGTTTGGTAGCTGGATCGGACCCGCGTCCAGCGGAGCAGGTGGGGTTGGCTGGGGTGGCCTCTGGCGGCAGCGGCGGCGAGTGGCGGCGGCCGGAGCTTCGGTGGTGTGCGGCGCGGGATACTGAAACGCAGCGTGAGGAGCCGGTGTGTGCGTTCGGATCTCGGGAGCACGGTGAGCGGCGGGTGCTCTGGGCGGCGGAGGAGCTCAGGAGCACGAGGCTTGCTGGCCATGGCGATGGCCGGAGCTTGGGGCTCGCGGGGACGGCGGCTAACGGATGGGAACGGAGGGGGTGAGCAAGGGGGAAGGAGCAGGAGCTCACAGCAGGTTCGAGGGGGTGGTTAGCAGGCTCGGGGACGCTCCAGAGGCGGCGAATCGTGCGACGGCGGTCGTCGGTGCATAGGTCGAAACAGCGTCGATGGCAACGTCTCATGCCTCCGACGAAGCGTGGCTCGACTGAGAGGCGTAGAGGAGTACAACGGAGGTCGTAGTCATGAAGAAGGGGCGAGAGGGTGGCTGTGGCCGTGGTGGTTCAGGGCGGCGCATCCATGGCCGCGTCGGCCATCGCGGGAGAGAGCGAGGGAGAGGAGGGGAAATGCGGGGAGGAGTGGCAGGGGTCCGGGGGGTGCGTGGCGCTCACAGGCGCGTCGGGCAGCGGTGGGAAGCAGGAGGTGGCCCAGCGCATGGCCAGCGCGCGACGAGCACCCGCCCCTGCCTTCTAGCGTGAGGTAGGGGGTGACTGGCGTTGGCCACCGGGTGGGCAAGACACGGCCACGCCAAAGATGGCCTGTAAACTTCCTCTCTCTCTCTCTCTCTCTCTCTCTTAATTTAGTTCTGTTTTTCTATTTTTTGCTATTATGTTTTGATTTAGTTCAAAGACCAAACCATTTCAAAATTCATGAAAATAATTGTGTGAACTAAATGGACTTATCCAAAGCTACACAACAATTTCCAGAATTATTGAACATATATTTATGATATAATAAATATAGATCCAATTCAAATTATTATTGGATTAATTCAAAGGCCCAAAATAATTGTTCCTGAGATTCTGGAAATATTGGTTTGAATTTTATCCCTTGCCAATATTTCCAGAGATTAACGGGAACATTTTCTTGGACTCATTTGATGAGATTTAAATCTTGGTTATTTTAGAGGTCTTCTCAGGCTTTTGAAAATTCCTCAATTCAAATTTCATTTGAATTTAAACATGATGCTCACATGAAGGGCTAGCCTAGTGCATACCAGAACTAGGGATGTGACAGCTCACCCCTACTAAACAAGAATCTCGTCCCGAGATTCAAGCGTAGGGTAGTATGAAGGGGGAACGCAAACTAACATAATCTTCACGATCCAGGTGGCACTCCATAAGAACGTTGAATCGATCACCATCTTTGTCTCGTGTGTTGCTCTGAGAACTCCAACCCACATGATAACGAGAGGAAAGGAAAAACTCTAGAAGGGTCGATCTTCTCGGAGATCAAAACAACTCAGGATCAACTATCGGAGGGAAACATGGAAACATCTCCCGAGCTAAGAGGCAAAACATGCATCAGGAGGGACGGAAGAAGCAATTTGATGAGGGTTTCAGAATAGCAAGGAAGAATTGCCATGATTCCATAACGGGGCACCTTAGGAAAGGTGACTCATAGAATTATTCCCTCAAGTGGCAAAAAGGAATTACTTTTGATACATAGATCATTGGAACTCTTTTCACCAGCCTGAGGCAATTTACGAACGATCGTTTGACGGAGTTCTAAGAAATGGCATACTCAGTTGGAAAGGGAGCTAGGGTTTTGAGACAACTCGGCAATGGAAGGCACATTCCGATTGTTACCGAGGATTTAACCCAGTGACTGAGCGTGCTCTCAAGAACTTGAGCATTTCCATATTCATCAGGGTCTTACCAACATCCATGCCAAGGATCCTAGAAACACATCATACTACCATGATGAATAGTGATGGACGATGCAGATGCAAAAGAAGACATCACTTTCTCAGATTTCACCTTAGCAAGTCCAAGGGATCAAAATATGGATGATTGACCGAGAAACATTTAGCAGTCCACTTCTAATGTTCTCCTTGATATTCTACATACCACAGTCATACTTAAAGCGTTAACGTGGCCATCAAGTATAGGTCGGACTTCGGAAGACAAAGGTTTTATAAGGAACACTTCTAGAAAAATCACATGAAATCCTTATAGAGAAGATGGGCAAATTGCCTATTCAAGATACTACAATAATAGATCTTCCGGCTAGGTGTGTCGGCCAGAACATCAACCTCGTCGGGACCTACCTCATAGATCTTGGAAATGTTCCAACCATCATATCTGCCTGAGATTCAGATCTGATTGGTAACAGGATTTTTCAGACAACATGTCTAGAAAAGAAAGGTTGCAACACAAGTCGACGAGATGACGTTGCGAGATTCTCGGGAGATGAACTACGATAGCAAGCTCCAAAACATGAGCTGGTTCTGCTACATACATGTGAGCACGCTGTCCCAGACAAGCATGACCACATGGCAGTCTTACAATGAAAACACTATCGAGTTCTGGTTGGAAACCATCAACGAGGATGCTGAAGTCCTTGCATAAGGCATGCTCTTAAGAAGGAACTTCTTCTCCTTGAACAAATCAATCAGTGGCTTGGTGTGCTAGGGAATACGAATGGAGTGGACGTAATTAATCTACCAAACCATAGAATACCTCGCACGAATGCATGACGGACTTGGGGTGATTCCAAAGGAAGCAAAACAAACCTTTCTCAAATTCATGGCGGCAACTTACATCTAAAGCACATGAATTCGAGGAAGTCACTTCTTCCATCCAAGCATAAGCTTCATGAACGGAACACGAAGGGCATTGCTTACAAAGTTTCCAACACTAGGTTGATGTTCAACATGAATCATGGGGGAGACAAAATGTTGTTGATGGGCTCAACAACAATTCATCGGAATTTCCATATCACTGGACTTCCACCATCATGTGAACACGGTGATAGCATTGGTCAGACCAAAGGATGTAATGGTGTATGCTCGAGGGATCAACCACGAGTAAGACAACATTACGAACATCGTTGGTACTGATTTGATTTGACGATAGCTCACACTCAAATCAAAGGATTGATAAGACAATAGGTCCAACAACTGATCACAGGGACCAATCAATGAAGATATCATCTTTCTTCAACACACACTACACAAGAATATCCCTTTGGAACGAACTAAGTTAGGCAAGCTTTTATCTTCCAACTCTCCAAGTTGTTGTTCAGCTTATTCAACTAGCTCAGGGTATTCAACACAGATTCTTGGAGAATGGGTGGTTTAGATGAAAACCAACATGATCACGAGCTCAACATAACAGTCAGGAAACAACCCGGTAATACCTCCGAGAAGATATTCGGAATATTACAAACCATCGATATGTTACTAAGCTCGAGAACAATCTTGCTTTTTAGGGCAAGACGATATGATCAATAGAGCGAAGATTTGAATTAATCCAAACTCATCGATCGAGGAGTGCACCAGAAGAACGGACTAGGTAGCCAATCTATCTTAGAATGATGATTCAAGAACGAACACACTAAGAATGAAATTATTGTCCTTTAACTACCCAGCAACGGGGTTGCTAGAAGTATTGATTTCACTGCAACAACACGGGAGCTGAGAAATGAATAATGAGGGCGAGAAGTATCACTGTATCAAGAGTTCATAGAATGGTGTGTAATTCCCATGATATTCTTGATCTAAATATGGTAATACTCCAGGGTAGAACAGAACAAGAGCTAGATTAGCATTTTGATCTGCAAAACACAACTGCTTTGACCCAATCCTGGATATGGATGAGGTACTGGAGTTTGTTTCTCCTAGTCATTCCGGAATAGAATGGCTTGACGGACCACAAGAGTAGTAGGCATCGATGAACGAACGCACGGATACTCTTGACTATCAGTTGATAGACGAAGGTCAGAAGACAAACTATAGGGGGACAACTCAAAGGAACATATGATTTTCTGAGTTGTGGGTGCATAGATTAGTATGTCGAACCAAGTTCAAACAGGTTTCGTCCAGATAACTTATGCAGAAAGGTATAACTGGCAGAATCACAATTATGAATGGAGAACTCCTCAAGATTACTCTGATTGTGATCTTTTGGTTCAAAGAACTTCTGCCTTACTGGTTCATGGTATTTGGAAGAAGGAAATACCACGAACATCGAGGACTAATGCAAAGGTTACTAATATCCTGAAGGAACTATCAACACTATCAATAGGAGGTAGGTAGGGTGAATCTCGGGTTCAAGAACCCAGGAATAGAATACCTACTAACTAATAACATCACGGGATGCTTTCGAGAATGATGGCCAGAATCAGCACACGGGAAACACAAAACATGGCTAGTTTACTAGGTGACTCTCTAAGATGCCTAGGGTCATAATACTAGTTCCAACATATATGTCAAGGAAAGGAGTACCTCAACAGACGATTAGTGTGCTTATTCTGACCAAAAGGACACCGTGAACAGGAAGGAAGAATTTGCAAATGCATCAGACAGTTTAGAAACCTGGGATGACTCGGACAGCATAACGGCTGTAAATGCTCAAAAAGATTTGAGACATCCTGCAAAAATGGTGGCATAACCACTCAGAAGCACAAAATCAAGGTTCCGAGACCAACTATGAACACACAGAAGTAGTAGAAACTGAACTGGGGCGTAAAACCAACAATCTTAAAAGTCTATGGATTAGTAACACGTGATCCTGATAGATAGATGAGAAGGCCTAGTTCTTAATCCCCGTAGAAGAGAAGAGGATGACTCAGATCAGAAGGCCATGAGGTATAAGGAGTAAAAAGAGCCTTACGTTCCCTCCCACAATAAATTCCCTTATATAACTCAAGAATTTCTACACTCAACTTCGACCAGTTTGGCTTGGTAATCCTACAGGCAGTCAGGCTCTGATACCAAAGCTGTCAGGACCCCGATTCCAAGTCACATCGATCTAGTGGTAACACCTCATATCACTTTGCGGCCTCACGCACGGTATTCCCACGGGTGTCGCCTTACCATGGCCCGGGACCGTCTGCGCCTTTTGGCTCACGTATATGATAGTGTTGCTAGCATCCATATGACAGAAAACCCGGGCCGATATGGCTAGTCGTGAACCCAAAGCGGCACTAACCCATGGGGACAGGCATACATGAATCAACTTCGAGCATGTCGGTCAACAGCGTGCGAATCCGGGCTGTAGCACTGGGCTAACAGGACTCCGGTAACCCGGGCTGTAGCAGGCTAGGCAGGACTCCGGATGTCACTCTGTGACATTTCCCGAAGGACAGAACCAGAACGAAGTGAAACACATGCCCGGCCGATCAAGTGTCCCGAGCGGTAGTCTTTGGGCTAGCAGGACTCCGGTGAACCGGCTGCATGGCGGACTACTATGGCTCATGGAAGCACTAGACTACATTTCCCCATAAGAGAGGCTGCCAAGGATAAACAACTAGATTGTCGGATCCCACACATACCAAGCATTTCAATCATACACACAATATGCTCGATATGTGTAAATACAACATGGCATCACAACATAACTCTACGACTCAAAGTATTTATTCATTAGGCTCCGAGGAGCCAAGTGTTACAAACATGGGTCTCATGACCCAGCATTCAGAGCATACAAGTCAAAGCACATGCAGAAGATTAACATGTCTGAGTACACACAACTATAAATGAAAAAGGCTGAGAAGCCTGACTATCTACACGACCCTCCCAAGGGTACAAGATCGTAGCTGAGGTAACAAGCTACACATCGAAGTCCACGCGGAACTACTACCGAGACTGACGTCTCTCTGCAAAAACATAAAATAAGCAAACATGAGTACAAATGTACCCAGCAAGACTTACATCAGAACTATCTATATATGCATCGGTATCAATAAAGGGGTGGTGGAGTTTGACTGCAGCAAGCCAACTTTGACTCGGTGGCTATCTTGAACTACGACTGCAAGTAACTCTTTTGAGGTGGCACACACGAGTCCACATATTCACCATATCAATACACCACTATGGATCCGCTCCCGTCTCCCTACGAGAACGCCATCCATAGCACTCACACTTATCTTGCACATTTTAGAGTATCCACTTTCACTTGTCTATGAACTGTAGAGGCAACCTAGAAGTCCTTTACCGCGGACACGGCTATTCGAATAGATCATATTAACCCTGCAGGGGTGTACTTCTTCACACACGCTCTCGCCACTTGCCGCCATGTACACCTCGTGTATCTCGGCAACCTTCAAGCAGAAGCTTTGGCGAGGGAGTCGGCCACGACCTGACTAACCACACAAGTCTCTCGTCCGGGTTTATCGCCTATTCGGTTCCATCCACAAGGAGATCCGGCCGAGGTGTCGCTCACGGCCCCAAACGATGTGTCTGAGGTTCCAAGCCCACCAAGCAGGCGACGCTTGGCATACAGCCACGGTGCCTAGTCGACCCAAGCCCACCTGCACCGGGTGCCACTTGGTAGACTACTAACACTACCTACAAACACGAAACTAGTTGCAACTCACGGGACAGAGATCAAGTTGATTAATAAGTCGAGAGAGCTTGGGCGCCGGAGCCCAATGTGTGGTAGTAACTGTTCATGGATCACAAACACGAACTTCGGTTCTGAGGGCCGGCTGCAATGAGACAACCCACCATGTACTCCTACATGGCCTCTCACCGCTACCTTTACCAAATCGTGTTCACACTTAGCTCTCAACAGTAGGACATGTTCACACACCTCCGATTCATCCCGATGAATCGGACTGACTCAACTCTAAGCGAGTATACGCATGACGAACAAGCATGAATGAGTAGGCACATCAGGGCTCAAACAACTCCTACTCATGCTATTGGGTTTCATCTCTTTCTGTGACAATGACAGGTCATGCAGAGGAAAGGGGTTCAACTACCGCATCATGTAACAGTTGAATCGTTGTTATCCTAATGCAGTAAAAGGGAGCAGGAGCGAGAGAGTGGGATTGTATCGGAATGAACAAGGGGGTTTTGCTTGCTTGGAACTTCTGAAGATTATATAGTTCTTCATCGGTGTCATCGAACTCATCGCTTGATGACGTCGTTTCTTGAGAGGGACAAACACCTAAGCAACAAGGAAGAACACAATCAATGCAATGCGACAATATGATGCATGAATGTGACATGGCAAAATGAGTGTGTTGGGCTAATGCAACTACAACCAGATGGGTTTGAGCTATTTTGAACCAAAGATTCAAAGTTCAAACACATTTGTGATCTTAAATAGTGTTTTATCATGTTTTGCACTAAACAGCAAGTTAACTTGTTTAAACATGCATTAAACTAGTACAAATGGATAGATTGGATTTTTCTGATCATTTTTCATATATAAATTATTTGATTTGGAGCTACGGTTGATTTTCTATGAATTTTAGAAGTTTGTACTATTTTCTGGAATTTCCTGAATATTTAGAAAATAAACTAAATTCCAGAAAAGGAATATTGAGTCAGCATGGTGTCATGCTAACCTCAGCAGAGTCAACAGGGCTGCCCCGGGTCAAACCTGACCAGTGGGGTCCACTAGTCAGTGACCCAGCGTTGTTTGTGTCAGCGACAGTGGGGTCGGTCAACGGTGGCGTGGCCAAGTCAAACCGACACAATGGGACGATGGGGTTAATTTAATCTAAACAAAAACTAAACCAGGGTTAGTTAGGCAGTGGGGCCCATATGTCAGTGGTTGTTGGTTCAATTAATGGCGCCATTAGCTGCTAATGACGCTGCCACATTAGACATGCCGGCGGTTAGCCACCGGTGACCAAAACCGCGGCGGAGGTCTTCGGAAAACGCCGCCCGGCGACCAAACGACGCGCGGGCAGACGCGTTTGGTAGCTGGATCGGACCCGCGTCCAGCGGAGCAGGTGGGGTTGGCTGGGGTGGCCTACAGCGACGACGGCGACGAGTGAGGCGGCGGCCGGAGCTCGGAGGTGTGCGGGCGCGGGGCTACGGAGCACGGCGTGAGGAGCCGGTGTGTGCGTTCGGATCCTGGGAGCACGGTGAGCAGGCGGGTGCTACTGGGGCGAGCGGAGGAGCTCAGGAGCACGAGGCTTGCTGGCCATGGCGATGGCCGGAGCTTGGGGCTCGCGGGGACGGCGGCTAACGGACGAGAACGGAGGGGGTGAGCAAGGGGGAAGGAGCAGGAGCTCACAGCGGGTTCGAGGGGGTGGTCAGCAGGCTCGAGGACGCTCCGGTGGCGGCGAATCGTGCGATGGCGGCCGTCGGTGCAGAGGTCGAGATGGTGTCGATGGCGACGTTTCAGGGCCTCCGGCAAAGCGTGGCTCCACGGAGAGGCGTAGAGGAGTACAGCGGAGGTCGTGGTCATGAAGACGAGGCGAGGGCGTGGTTGTGGCCGTGGTGGTTCAGGGCGGCGCGTCCATGGCCGCGTCGGCCATCGCGGGAGAGAGCGAGGGAGAGGAGGGGAAACGCGGGGAGGAGTGGCAGGGGTCCGGGGGTGTGCGTGGCGCTCACAGGCGCGTCGGGCAGCGGTGGGAAGCAGGAGGTGGCCCGGCGCATGGCCACAGCGATGAGCACGCCCACCTTTTGGCGCGAGTGAGGGGTGTTGGCGCTGGCGGTCGGCTGGGCAAGATAGTTCCAGGCCAGCAGTGGCCCAAGTAAACTTCCTCTCTCTCTCTCTCTCTCTCTTAATTTAGTTCTGTTTTTCTATTTTTTTTCTATTATGTTTTGATTTAGTTCAAAGACCAAACCATTTCAAAATTCATGAAAATAATTGTGTGAACTAAATGGACTTATCCAAAGCTACACAACAATTTCCAGAATTATTGAACATATATTTATGATATAATAAATATAGATCCAATTCTAATATTTATTGGATTAATTCAAAGGCCGAAAATAATTGTTCCTGAGATTCTGGAAATATTGGTTTGAATTTTATCCCTTGCCAATATTTCCAGAGATTAACGGGAACATTTTCTTGGACTCATTTGATGAGATTTAAATCTTGGTTATTTTTAGAGGTCTTCTGAGGCTTTTGAAAATTCCTCAATTCAAATTTCATTTGAATTTAAACATGATGGTCACATGAAGGGCTAGCCTAGTGCATACCAGAACTAGGGATGTGACATTCACATAACACCACTAGAGGCTAGACAACGTACATCTCATCAAAATATCGAACGAATACCAAATTCACATGACTACTAATAGCAAGACTTCTCCCTTGTCCTTAGGAACAAACATAACTACTCACAAAGCATATTCATGTTCATAATCATAGGGGTAATAATATGCATAAAGGATCTGAACATATGATCTTCCACCAAATAATCCAACTAGCATCAACTACAAGGAGTAATCAACACTACTAGCAACCTACTAGCACCAATCCCGGACTTGGAGACAAGAATTGGATACAAGAGATGAACTAGGGTTTGGAGATGAGATGGTGCTGGTGAAGATGTTGATGGAGATTTCCCTCTCCTAATGAGAGGAGCGTTGGTGATGAGGATGACGATGATTTCCCCCTCCCGGAGGGAAGTGTCCCCGGCAGAACAGCTCCGCCAGAGCCCTAGATTGGTTCCGCTAAGGTTCTGCCTCGTGGCGGCGGAGTTTCGTCCCGTAAGCTTGCCCACGATTTTTTCCAGGGCAAAAGTGATGATATAGCATAAGATGGACGCGGAGGCCACGAGGCCAGGAGATAGGCGCACCACAGCAGGCGCCCCTGTCTCTGGACGGTGTGGGCCCCCTGGCCTATTTCTTTTGCTCATAATTTCTTATAAATTCCAGAAAGTTGTTTCATGGAGTTTTAGGACTTTTGGAGATGTGCAGAATAGTTTCCAACAGTTGCTCCTTTTCCAGCCAGAATTCCAGCTGCCGGTATCCCCCCTCTTCATGGTAAACCTTGTAAAATAAGGGAGAATAGCCATAAGTATTGAGATATAATTTTTAATAACAGCCCATAATGTAATAAATATTGATATAAAAGCATGATGCAAAATGGACATATCAAAACCTAAAGCCCAATTATTCTAAACTTGCTAATATTGCGGTGAAACAACAAAAGGCTCTTGAAAAGGTTCAAAACATGCTAGACAAAAGTGATGATATGTTGGGGGAAGAAATGGATCGCTCTAAAACTCTGACTAAAAATCTTCAAAGACTTCAGTCTAAGTTTGACAACCTTCAAAGTCATCATAACACTCTCTAATCTGATCATGAGAAGCTTTCTTATGAATTTCTTCAAAGAAAGCAAGATCTTGAGAAGCTAAGAGTGAGTTATGAAGATCTTCAGAAGGAGCGCGATTCATTGCTTGCTCAACAAATCAGCTCTTCTCAGGAAGAATTTATTCCTGCATGCTTAAAGTGCATTGAACGTGAATCTGCTAATTCTTCACCTGAATGTTCAAATGCTTCACATGCTACAAATTCTTCAATTGTCTATGCTATCACTAATTCCTCATCTGAGGATATTGCTAGTATCACTGACGATGCAGGGCTGAAGGAATTGTACATGACATGCGTGTACAAAAGCCTTAAAGGGCATCAGACTCTTTGTGATGTGCTGAAAAACCAGGTACATATTGGAAGCCTGAGCAGTACCCCAAAACCTCATGGGTTGCTGCAAAGGGACCTCCAGTTGTTCCATCCAATTTATCTGGCTTTACATGTGAATCTCCTCATTCTTCTGATGAGTCATTTGACTCCAACTATAAACTGTTCAAAAATCAGAATGGTGAAGTATTTGCTAGATATGTTGGCACTAACTTTAGGAACGGTTCCCCTATGAAGAAAATCTGGGTTCCCAAAAGATGCCTTGAAAGTCTTCAGGTGAATGTCCTCATGACACCACATGTGAAGAATAGGAACCCCAGATCAAATTCTTCATATGGACCAAATTCTTCATATGGATCCAAGTCCTCATACAGACCAAATTCCTCACGTGGATCAAATTCCTCAAAAGGATCAAAGTCCTCATATGAATATCATCGTGCTAACAACTCTGTTTCGCAGGGAAGAGCTAAGGGCTATGAATATGAGCATTATTCTTCTAACCATTATGTTCATAAGTCCTCGAATAATTTCTCTGCTTATTCATATGCTTACCCTAACTCCTCTTATGTGAAACGAATTGGATTGGCTTCTATGCCACCTTTCTCGTATGGAGCTCAGAGAGTGATGAACTCTTTGCCACCCCTTCAGATGTGGGTGGTGAAGAAAAAGAACTAATCTCTTCTCAGGGTCAGGTCTCCAGACGTGCGTGAACGTCTGAAGAATTTGCTGGAGACCTGAAAATTGCCTAAAAGGACGCAGGCTAATCATGAAGAAATGAATCCTCATTTCTCACGTCCTCATTCTGCTATATCTGTTTTACTGGTTGATGAAATTGATCTTATGAATTGATGTCATATTCTTCACTGATGAAGTATATGAGTTCGTAAGCTGCACTAATTCATCTGCGGGATGATCAACCCAAAGCCACTGAGTGGGTCCTCGATAGTGGAAGTACAAATCACATGACTGGTGACAACAATCTATTGATGGATGCTCCCTTATCTCCATCTCATCTAAAGCATATCATCTTTGCTGACAAAGGCAAAAGTCAGGTATTGGGTCTAGGTAAGGTTGCGATCACAAAGGATCGACACATGGACAAAGTCATGCTTGTCGAGTCCTTAGGATACAACCTCATGTCTGTCTCAATGCTTTGTGATCTTGATATGGTTGTTGTCTTTAGCAAGTATCATTGTGTTGTGGTTATGGAAGCTGACAATTCCAAAGTCTTCAAAGGATTTAGGAGAGGAGACTTGTATATTGTTGATTTCTCTCTGAGGACCGCAACCAGCCGTGTGCCTACTTGCAAAAGCTTCAGAAGGCTGGCTATGGCATCGACGACTTGGTCATGCAGGCATGAGGAATTTACACACGCTTGCGAAGAAGAAGCATGTCATTGGCATTGAGAATGTTAAATTCCTCAAGGATCACTTATGCGGAGCCTGTGAAGCTGGGAAGATGACAAAGGCTAAGCATCCAGCAAAGACTATCATTACTACCACTCGACCATTTGAATTTCTTCACATGGATCTCTTCGGTCCTAACCATTATTCTGCAGTTTCAAATGATGCATCCCAATATGGCTTTGTTATTGTTGATGATTACTCTCGATACACATGGGTACACATTGTTACTTACAAACATGAAGTGCAGGAAGTCTTCAAATGATTTTCCTCGAGGGCTTCAACCAACTTTGGTGTGAAGATCAAGCACATCAGAAGTGACAATGGAACTGAGTTCAAGAATTCTGGTCTTGATGACTATCTTGATGAACTTGGTATTACTCATGAGTTATCTGCTCCTTATACTCCTCAGCAGAATGGCATCATGGAGCGCAAGAACTGGACTCTTGCTGAGATGGCTCGCACTATGCTTGATGAATACAAAACGCCTGTTGTTTCTGGATTGATGCAATTGATACTGCGTGCCATATCATCAACAGAGTATATCTTCACAAATTCTTCAAGAAGACTGCCTATGAACTCCTCACTGACAAGAAACCCAATAGTCTTCAACAACGTTCTTCACAAGGTTGTTGAAACTGTAGATGTGCGGTTCGATGAAACTAATGGCTCGCAAAGAGAGCACCTACCTTCTGTGATAGATGAACTAGCACCTGAGGAAACTATCAAGTTCAAGGCTACTGAGAATGTCATTCCTACCGAAGAATCTACTGAAGAATTCATTCCAGAACGTGAAGAACGTCGAGCTAATGCACCTGAAGAAAATCTTTGAAGAAAATGGTGTAGAAAATGCCGATCAAATTCCTCGGCGACAACCAGCTCATCCTCGCGTTGCAAAAGAAGTGCAAGTTGAAAAGATCATCGATGACATTGAAGCACTAGGTCCTCTCACACGCTCAAAAGCTTCACATTTATCTAACTTTTGTGGGCACTATGCTTTTGTCTCTATCACAGTTCCCACTAAGGTAGATGAAGCATTTCTGGAGCCTGAGTGGATTCAGGCCATGCAAGAAGAATTACATCAGTTCGAGCTAAACAACGTCTGGGAACTGGTCAAACGTCCAGATCCTCGCAAGCATAATATCATTGGCACAAAGTGGATCTACCGCAACAAGCATGATGAAAATGGCCTTGTGGTGAGGAATAAGGCACGGCTTGTAGCTCAAGGCTACACATAGGTTGAAGGAATTGATTTCGATGAAACTTTGCACCTGTTGCTAGACTTGAGGCTATTCGCATATTACTTTCTTATGCTAACCATCATGATATCACTCTATATCAAATGGATGTGAAAAGTGCATTCCTCAATGGTAAGCTTGAGGAAGAAGTATATGTTGCTCAACCCCCGTGTTTTGAAGATCCAAAGCATCGACAAAGTCTTCAGACTCAATAAGGCCCTCTATGGCCTCAAGCAGGCCCCTCGGGCGTGGTATGATACTTTGAAGGAATTCCTCGTCAAGAAAGGCTTCAAACCCGGTTCACTTGACCCTACTCTTTTCACTAAATCTTATGATGGTGAACTGTTTGTGTGCCAAATATATGTTGATGATATTATCTTTGGCTGTACTGACCAACGTTATAGTGATGAATTTGCCTATATGATGAGTGAAGAATATACAATGTCTATGATGGGAGAACTGAAATTCTTCATAGGTCTTCAAATTCGTCAACAGCGCAATGGCATATTCATATCTCAGGAGAAATACCTCAAGGATGTTGTCATGCCCAATATGCGACCCTATCCAAAAGGAACTCGAAGGTCCCACCAAGGATAGACCCGCATATTCAAACTCTTTTGCAAGGTGGATATCATTACATCAACATTACATAATAGATGGGGATACATACATAAGGCACAAATGCCACAAGAACACATCAACAACATACATGAGAACAACATCCGACTACGGATGAAACATAAATGAAACTCAAACGACATCCACCACCTTTAGCCTGTGCCGAGCACGGAACCTATCCCCTGATCGAAGAAGCAGAAGAAGAACTCAACGCAAGCAAGCATCGCTCTCACGTCATGATCATCGCAAACCTGCACCTGCAACTGATGGTGTAGTAATCTGTGAGCCACGAGGACTCAGCAATCCCATTACCATGGGTATCAAGACTAGCAAAGCTTAAAAGGGGGTAGGAAAGGGGTAAAGTGGTGAGGTTGCAGCAGCGGCTAAGCATATATGGTGGCTAACATCCGCAAATGAGAGCGAGAAGAGAAACAAAGAAACGGTCGTCAACTAGCAATGATCAAGAAGTGATCCTGAACTCCTACTTACGTCAGACATAACCCAGAAACCGTGTTCTCCTCTCGATCAACCGCGAAAAGAGACACTCACGGTTACGCACACGGTTGGTGTATTTTAGAAGAGTTTACTTCAAGTTTACTACAACCGGATATTAACAAATTCCCATCTGCCACATAACTGCGGGCATGGCTTTCGAAAGTTCAAACCCTGCAGGGGTGTCCCAACTTAGCCCATGATAAGCTCTCGCGATCAACGAAGGATATTCCTTCTCCCCGGGAAAACCCGATTAGTCTCGGAATCCCGGCTACAAGACATTTCGACAGCGATAAAACAAGACCAGCAAGACCGCCCGTCTTGGCAATCCCGATAGGAGCTGCACATATCTCGTTCTCGAGGCAACACCGGATGAGACATCCTACGAGTAAAACCAGACCCGAGTTTCCCGAGGGGCCCCACGATCTACTCGGTTCGGGCCAACACTTAGACAAGCATTGGCCGGGGGCTAAATAAAGATGACCCTTGGGTTAATTACTCCCAAGGGAAAGGTAGGTGGTGGTGAGGCAAATGGTAAAACCAAGGTTGGGCCTTCTTTGGAGGAGTCTTATTCAAAGCGAACTGTCAAGGGGTCCCATAAATCACCCAACCGCGTTAGGGACGCAAAATCCGGGAACATAATACCGATATGACGGAAACTAGGGCGGCAAGAGTGGAACAAAACACCAGGCATAAGGCCGAGCCTTCCACCCTTTACCAAGTATATAGATGCATTAATAATATAAGAGATATTATGATATCCCAACATAAACATAATCCAACATGGAGCAATCTTCATCTTCACCTGCAACTAGCAACGCTATAAGAGGGGTGCATGATTGGAGTCATGGCCACGTGCATTATGCGAGGGGTGCAGCCACTCCAATATAGGGGCCACCCTATGTGGGATTTCAACGGGGAAGATGACGCCACCCGTCATGGCCGCAAAGGGCTAGGCTCGGCAGCCGATCTGGCAAAGATCCTGTCCGGCTTGTACAAGGGAGAGGAGGAGGACTTCCTCCGCAAGAATCCGTTGAATGGATTTTTTATGCATAACCCTCGGAGCTGGGTAAGAGGATGTTCATCTACCCGATCCATACCTTTTTTTAAAGTCAAGTATCTTACTCTGTGATTTCGACGCAGGAGCTGCGCCGGGGCGTGGAGGGCATCTGAAGCCTAGCTCCACAGCCCGAGGATCGAGCGATCCCTTGATCCGACCTCCGAAGAGGATCCGGACATAAAGGTGGAGCTGATTGACGGGGTGTTCCACCAATGTAGCATAGACAATGCCCTAGTCGCCATTACGGCTGACTACCCCGGTTTGTTCCCGGCTTCACAGGTGACTGTGACCAAGGTCTTGACACCATAATTTGATCCGCGCTCAATTCTAACCATCCCATACTGATAGTGCATCGCAGGAGGTGCCTTTAAGGTGGGAAGCCAAACCTGCGGCGGCCGGACAACAAGGGTCAGTCCGGCCCAGCAGGAGGAAGAGGAGCGCGACGCGAACAGAAACATCGCCGCAACAGTACGGAGCACCGCTATTTTTAAGGTAAGGATCCCCAGAAGGTATATTAATGCTCATAACTTTTCCAGAAAGAGCACTTTCACGGACAAAGTGTCCGGAGAGGTTGCCAATCGAGCCTCCGCCGCCATGCTCCAACGCATGGTCCGGGAGGGGAGTGAATACAAGGCGTAAACGGACGCTCCTCCGACGGAGGATGCCGACAGAGCTGTCCGCCACCCGTCTCGAGGTGGAGAGCGCCATGAATCACAAGCGTCGCCGGACAGTTCTTCGTGGCGTGTTTTTCCCGAGGCGTTAAATGCCTTTAAAGCGAACGCGCACCTCCGTGCCGCTCAAGATGGGTTAACGAGCCACGGAGCGGTATGTGAAAGACATACGGGTAAGTAATTTTAATAGTTATATATGCCAAGAGCCCGAGACTTAAAATAGTTGAAATAACTGATTTAAGGATCAATTATTATCTGAGGTCTTGCGGAGAAGAATATCCAGCTGTCCCAGGAGCTCCAAGAGTGCAAGGCCCAACTTGAAGCCACAGGGGGAGCCACAGAGACCCCCACTGGTAAGACGTACTTTGAAAAGATAATTATTTAGCAAAGTGTGGCGTGAATCTGACAATAATATTGCAGAGGGCGCCGGACTAGATCCGGACAAGCAACAACTACTACGTCAGCTAAAGGCCGGCGAGAGGGTGCTTATGAAGGTGCAGCAGGAGAGAAACAAGCTCCAAGATGCCCACACCCAGCAAGGAGAAGAGCTGAAAGGTGTTCGGGCCCAACTGTCTGGCTCCGTGAAGGAGAATCAGTGGCTTCGTCGCGGCATTTATAGTAAGTGCTCGAACGAATTCCTTTGAAAAGAAGAATTCGGCGAGGAAGACGATTGACAGAAATATGTCTTTAGGTGTGCTCACAGGTCGCCCTGCGGAGGAAATGCCTGAGTCAGCGGGTGACCAACTTCCCGAGCTAGTGCAATTGCTCGAATGTGTTCGGCAGGCGATGAGTGGCGTCGTTCATGCTTTATGGCCATCCGTCTCCCTACCCGAGGGCCTTGGTGGGCTTGTTGAGAAGCTTGAGGAGTGGCGGCGCCTCCGTTTGTGGAAGATATCGGCTGCCGTCGAGGCGCCAGGAGGCTGGGCCATGGTGAAGACACGTTACAGAAGTCCGACCCAAACCACATGGCCGAGGTCGGACTGCGGGGCTGATGGGAAGGAGATCCTGTGAGCTTGATGTACGGCCAAGTAGAATCGGCATGAAATATTCCCAACAGGACTGTAAATTAGACAGCCTGTTAGATGGGATTGAAGAGGAGTATAATCAGTCGGTTTGACGATGTAATTTGAAATGACATGTAAAATGCCTTCTAGCCGGATTGTAGATCATTTGTCTTGGCGGACCGTTTCGCTTCAACCTCTGGACCCGACAGTCCGGAGTGTGTCCGAATACCCTTACGGTTATAAAAGAACCGGGGCATGCATGGAGACAAGGCGTCGGGGTCATAATTGCTTTATCAGACAAGTGCCCAACTAGTTATGTTATATTACATGGTTAGTAAGAGACATCTTCCGGGAGAATAGTTCCATTAAGGGTTCCTTTCTCGGGAGGCATGCCCTAAAGTGCAATGCCGCATCGCGAAAATAGCAGAAAAAGCATCCGGGGCAGATAAATAAGTAAATAAAAACATCTTTCAAGTCACCGACGAATATTCTCTTAAGAATGCTAGCTTCGGCTTCACCCGGTCGAGGTACACATCCGGTGACCAGCGATAACAATCGCAGAGGTGCTCCCTTTACCTCCTAGCCGAACAATCGGGAACGTGGGGGTAAGCACAAGAGCCGAGCAACCCAGCTTGGCCAAAACTTAAGTCATATCGATGCATATAATGGTGAATAAAAGGTACATGCGGAAGTATGACACATGTGTTGGGCATGAAGCCCGTATGAATAAGCACATTTAAAGAAGCCCCGTGTATAATGAGTGCCAGGGGCGCATCAAGTGTGTGCGAACAAAGCGCAAATCAGCCCAAAAAGGTGAAAAAAGGTGGGAAGAAGGAGGAGGAGGAGAGATAGTAAAAAACAAGGAGTGGACGGGGGAGTGGGACGAACCCGGAGTCCGGCGTTAGGCGTAGAATCTTGAGGAGGCGGGCTGCGTTCCATGGGTTCGGCTCGAGTCGGTTGTCCGATGCGTTCACGTGAGACGGTATGCTCCGCCCGGTCGAGGACTTGGTCGATGATGAAGGGACCTTCCCACTTGGGCTTGAGTTTGTCCTTTTTCTTGTCCGTGAGGCGTAGAACAAGTTCGCCAACATTGTAGGTTTTGGCCCGTACTTCTCGCTTTGATATCTTGAGCCTGCTGGCGATAAAATGCGGAACGCGCTTTGCCACGTCCGCTCCTCCTCTAAGGCGTCCAGACTGTCCTGCCGATCTAGCTCGGCTTCTCTTTCTTCGTACATGCACACACGAGGTGAGTCATGAATTATATCGCGAGGGAGGATCGACTACGCACCGTATACCATGAAAAATGGTGTGAATCCGGTAGTTCGGTTTGGCGTGGTCCGCAGCCCCAGTACGGAGTCGAGCTCCTCTACCCAAAGGCGTGTTAGATTCCTTGAGGGACCGCACTAGTCTGGGTTTGATGCCGCTCATGATTAGACCATTTGCTCGCTCAACTTGACCGTTAGTTTGGGGGATAGACTGAAGCGTAATCGAGCTTAATGCCCATGTTTTTGCACCAGAGTTTGACCTCGTCGGCCGTGAAGTTCGTGCCGTTGTCAGTGATGATGCTGTGGGGGACACCGAAACGGTGTACTACCCCGGATATGAAGTCTATCACCGGTCCGGATTCTGCCGTTTTAACCGGCTTGGCCTCAATCCATTTGGTGAATTTGTCCACCATGACCAATAAGTATTTGTGCTTGTGGGTTCCCCTTTAAGGGGTCCGACCATGTCAAGCCCCTGCACCATAAGCGGCCAGGTAATGGGTATAGTTTTGAGGGTGGTGGGTGGCATATGGCTCTGATTAGCAAAGAGCTGGCAACCGATGCATCGTTGGACTAAATCCTGAGCATCTGCTCGGGCTGTCGGCCAATAAAATCCTGTACGGAAGGCCTTGCCTACAAGGGCCCGGCTGCGACATGGTGCCCACGAGTCCGGCATGAATTTCAGCCAGGAGATTTCGCCCTTCCTCTTCGGAGATACACCTTTGAAGGACTCGGTTGTGCTTTTCTTATAAAGCTCTCCCTCATGGACCTTGTAGGCTTTAGATCGGCGAACTATGCAGCGGGCCTCATTTTGGTCTTCGGGAAGTTCTGCCGCATTAAGTAGGCTAGGAATGGTTACATCCACGGGCAATGACCGCCATTATTTCGTGAGCTGAAGGTGTTATTTCGTTGGCTGAGCCGCCGATTGTGTCGTAATGGTGCGAGTTAGGTGATGCACGGTGGCTCCGGATTGTTATTTCCGGACTCCTCTTCCCATAATACGGATGGCTTAAAGAGCCGTTCCAGGAACATGTTAGGAGGGACGGCGTCTCGTTTCGCGTTGATGCGTGCTAACACGTCTGCTGCCTGGTTATTATCCCGGGCTACATGATGGAATTCTAATCCTTCGAACCGAGCTGACATTTTTAGGACGGCGTTGCGGTAAGCTGCCATTTTTGGATCTTTGGTGTGGAAGTCTCCATTTACTTGGGATATTGCGAGGTTTGAATCCCCGCGCACCTCTAGGCGTTGAATGCCCATGGAGATTGCCATCCAGAGGACATGTAGGAGGGCCTCGTATTCGGCTGCGTTGTTGGAGTCCATGTACATTATTTGAAGTACGTATTGGATTGTGTCTCCTGTTGGGGACGCCAGACGACGCCAATTGACCCCAAGCCAGCCAACATTTTGGATCCGTCGAAATGCATGATCCGGTTGAGTCTGCGCCGTACTCTTTAGGGAGTTCGGCGGTCCATTCGGTGATGAAGTCCGCCGAACCTGCGACTTGATAGCTCATCGTGGTTTGTAGGTTATGTCAAATGGTAAGAGCTCGATAGCCCATTTTGCAATCCTGCCCGTTGTGTCGCGATTGTTTATAATATCGTTGAGAGGTACTTCGGAGGCCACCGTTATTGAACACTCTTGAAAGTAGTGATGCAGCTTCCGGGATGCCATGAACACCGCATACGCTATATTTTGATAATGTGGGTACCGGGATTTGCATGGAGTTAGAACAGTGGATACGTAGTACACTGGTTTTTGAAGAGGGAATTTGTGCCCTTGTGTTTCTCGTTAAACGACGAGTACCGCGCTAACAACTTGATGTGTTGCTGCGATATATAATAACATAGGCTCGCCCAAGTTGGGCGCGGCCAGGACCGGATTTGTAGCCAATATGGCCTTTATTTCTTCGAGTCCGGCTGTGGCAGCATCCGTCCCATTCAAATGTTCGGTCTTGTGCGGAGGAGACGGTAGAGGGCAGAGCCTTTTCTCCCAAACGGGAGATGAAGGGACTTAAGGCCGCTCGCATCCGGTTAGTTTTTGTATCTGCTTGAGGTCTTTTGGAATATCCAATTGTGACAGAGCTCGGATTTTGGCGGGTTTGCTTCAATTCCTCGACGGATACGATGAAGCCCAAGAGCTTTCCGGCCGGGTAATGCCAAGACGCATTTTTCCGGATTGAGCTTAATGTCATATGCTCGGAGGTTGTCGAATGTCACCCTCAAGTCTTCTACTAGAGTTCCGATGTGTTTGGTCTTGTCGACCACATCGTCTACGTATGCCTCTACTGTTTTGCCCATCTGGGTAGCCAGACATGTTTGAATCATGCGCTGATATGTTGCTTGGCGTTTTTGAGTCCGAAGGGCATTGTGTTGAAGCAGAATGGCCCATATGGAGTAATGAATGCCGTTGCAGCCTGGTCTTTCTCCGCCATCTTGATTTGATGGTATCCAGAGTATGCGTCGAGGAAGCACAATGAATCGTGCCCTGCGGTAGCATCGATGATTTGGTCGATGCGAGGGAGGGGGAAAGGGTCCTTTGGACATGCCTTGTTAAGGTCTTTAAAATCGGCCTTGAGGCGCCTGTGGTTTGTCCTTTTTGGTACCATTACTAGATTGGCTAGCCAGTCCGGATGCTTTATATCTACGATGAATCCGGCTTCTAAGAGTTTGGCTAGCTCTTCTCCCATTTCCTGTCTTTTGGGCTCGGAAAATCACCGAAGAGCTTGTTTGGTGGCTTGAATCCTTTTAGGATATTTAGGCTGTGCCTCGCCGACTGCGTGGGATTCTGGCATGTCGAAGGATGCCGGAAAAAATGTCCCAATTTTCGAAGGAATTCCGTGGTCGGACCTCGACATCAGGACTTAATTGTGCCCCAATGGAGGGGTCCGTTGGATGGACCTGAAATTTGACTATCTCGTCTGCTGGTTTAAAAGAGGTGGATTTGGACCTCTTATCGAGTATCACATCGTCCCTATCCATCGTGGAGCGCAGCATAGCTAGTTCCTCTGCCGCTAGGGCTTCGGACAATGCCTCTAGGGCCAGTGCGGCTGTCTTATTTTCGGCACGGAGTGCCGTATCTGGATCACTGGCAAGAGTGATTATCCCATTGGGTCCGGGCATTTTGAGCTTCATGTACCTGTAGTGGGGTATAGCTTGGAAGATTGTGAATGCCTCTCGCCCTAACAAAGCGTGATATCCACAGCCGAATGGGGCCACTTGAAACGTGACCTCCTCGGACTGTAATTGTCTGTGAGCGAACACTATGTCTAGTGTGATTTTTCTGTGACATACTTCTCGACTAGGGATTATCCCTCACGAAGGTTGTGCTGCTTCGCTCAATGCGGCTCAGTCAATTTCCATTTTTGAAGGGTTTCCTCATAGATTAGGTTTAATCCGCTGCCGCCATCCATGAGCACCTTAATAAGACGAAAACCGTCCACTATCGGATGAGGACCAATCTGCTGGTGCTCTAGCTGTTGAATTTAGGTTCGTCATTTGGCGTTGAAGGTGATAGCCGTGTCGCTCCATGGATTTGTTGTTGCTACTTGGTAGACTTGGCGAGGCTGCAGATTGTTCGTTTCCACATGTTATTTGATGCGAAAGTCTCAAGACTGTTAATACCGTCTTGGTATTCTTTGGGTTGGTTGCGGGGCTAAAAAGCCTCGCCACTTTTGGCCACTGCCGTAGTATCCAACACGTTGAAGGCTGTGTGTTGGAGTGGCGCCCTCCATCTTGTGGATTTTGCGAGGTCCGTTGAGCCAACCCTCCAAAGACGGTTCCATTACCCTTTAGGGGTTTTGGTTTTTTGATATTCAACCCGGGTGCTTGATAATGATGCACCCTTTTGTTCCGGACTAGGGATGTATTCGGGGCCGGATTATCCCAAAATTTACTTTCGGTTTTCCAGGCGCTCTCCATCGCACAGTACTTTTGAACTATGGTTGCCAAGTCAGTAAAGCGTGTAATTTCGCGACCACTTATGGCGTTTAGGATTCCCTTGTCCGTGCAATTATTGCAGAAAATTGGGATTGCGTCCTCCTCTCGGCAGTCCTTTATCCTGTTCTTAACGGGAGGAATCTGGCCCGATAATGATGTCTTTGTTTCAGCGGGCTCTTGCCGAATTCGAGAGAGATTGCTAATGTTTGGGTGGGCGGGTGGAACTAGATCCGGAACCCTGTCTAATTCAGGACTCGAGGGCCAAGAAGTTTCCGAACTTGGAAGTTTGGATTTTTGAGTGTTATCCAATGAGTCCAACCCGCCGCCTGACTTTAAGTTCAGGGCTTGGTCGACGTTCGTCCCTCTATGAGAATCCGGCATGGAGGGATCGAGAATCCGGACGCAACTAGTTTTTAAGATATAAGATGAATCGCCGCATATCTGCTCTATCACAGAAACATGATGGGTAGCCTGGGGAGAGTTGATCTCTCTCAGATAGGTTTTAAGCCCGATCCGGTCGTAGTCTGTGGCGACTCCCAGGGCAGCGATGTGATCCAAGAGCTCGTTTATGGAGGAGAGCTCGATCGGATCTAACTGTTCGGCGAGTTCCGAACTAACCTGAAGATTGGTTTCGATGACTCGAGAGGTCATCGTCGGTGTGATGGCGGATGGCGGTCATAAGAAAACCACCTAGCTGAAGAGTCTGGCCAACGGCCGAGGCTCCTTTGGCGATAGTATCGTCTCTAAAGACGAGATGAGGCATCCTACCTGACGGCGACACAGAGGAATGTTGGAAATATGCCCTAGAGGCAATAATAAAAGTATTATTATTATATTTCCTTGTTCATGATAATTGTCTTTTATTCATGCTATAATTGTATTATCCGGAAATCGTAATACACGTGTGAATAAATAGACCACATTATGTCCCTAGTGAGCCTCTAATTGACTAGCTCGTTGATCAACAGATAGTCATGGTTTCCTGACTATGGACATTGGATGTCAATGATAACGGGATCACATTATTAGGAGAATGATGTGATGGACAAGACCCAATCCTAAGCATAGCACAAGATCGTGTAGTTCGTTTTGCTAGAGCTTTTCCAATGTCAAGTATCTCTTCCTTAGATCATGAGATCGTGTAACTCCCGGATACCGTAGGAGTGCTTTGGGTGTACCAAATGTCACAACGTAACTGGGTGACTATAAAGGTGCACTACAAGTATTTCCGAAAGTGTCTGTTGGGTTGACACGGATCGAGACTGGGATTTGTCACTCCGTATGACGGAGAGGTAACACTGGGCCCACTCGGTAGTGCATCATCATAATGAGCTCAAAGTGACCTAGTGTTTGGTCATGGGATCATGCATTACGGTACGAGTAAAGTTACTTGCCGGCAACGAGATTGAACGAGGTATTGGGATACCGACGATCGAATCTCGGGCAAGTAAAATACCGATTGACAAAGGGAATTGTATACGGGGTTGTTTGAATCCTCGACATCGTGGTTCATCCGATGAAATCATCGAGGAGCATGTGGGAGCCAACATGGGTATCCAAATCCCGCTGTTGGTTATTGCCGAGAGCCGTCTCGGTCATGTCTGCATGTCTCCCGAACCCGTAGGGTCTACACACTTAAGGTTCGGTGACGCTAGGGTTGTATGAATATGAGTACGCAGCAAACCGAATGTTGTTCGGAGTCCCGGATGAGATCCCGGACGTCACGAGGAGTTCCGGAATGGTCCGGAGGTAAAGATTTATATATAGAAAGTCTTATTTTGGTCGCCGGAGTTCTGCTGCATCCACCACCACGCCGTCGTGCTGCTGGATCTTCATCAACCTCTCCTTCCCCCTTGCTGGATCAAGAAGGAGGAGACGTCATCCGCTCCGTACGTGTGTTGAACACGGAGGTGTTGTCCGTTCGGCACTTGGTCATCGGTGATCTGAATCACGGCGAGTACGACTCCATCATCCCCGTTCCATTGAACGCTTCCGCACGCGATCTACAAGTGGTATGTAGATGCAATCACTCTCCCATGACTCGTTGCTAGATGAACTCATAGATGGATCTTGGTGAAACCGTAGGGAAAATTTTAATTTTCTGCAACGCTCCCCAACAGGTGGCATCATGAGCTAGGTCTATGCGTAGTTCTCTATTGCACGAGTAGAACACAATTTTGTTGTGGGCGAGATCTTGTCAACTTGCTTGCCGCTACTAGTCTTATCTTGCTTCAGCGGTATTGTGGGATGAAGCGGCCCGGACCAACCTTACACATACGCTTACGTGAGACCGGTTCCACCGATTGACATGCACTAGTTGCATAAGGTGGCTGGCGGGTGTCTGTCTCTCCCACTTTAGTTGGAGCGGATTCAATGAAAAGGGTCCTTATGAAGGGTAAATAGAAGTTGACAAAATCACGTTGTGGTTATTCGTAGGTAAGAAAACGTTCTTGCTAGAACCCAATTGCAGCCACGTAAAAGATGCAACAACAATTAGAGGACGTCTAACTTGTTTTTGCAGCAATTGTCATGTGATGTGATATGGCCAGAAGTTGTGATGAATGATGAATGATATATTGTGATGTATGAGGTCATGTTCTTGTAATAGGAATCACGACTTTTCATGTCAATGAGTATGACAACCAGCAGGAGCCATAGGAGTTGTCTTTATTTTTGTATGACCTGCGTGTCATTGAAGAACGCCATGTAAATTACTTTACTTTATTGCTAAACGCGTTAGCCATAGAAGTAGAAGTAGTCGTTGGCGTGACAACTTCATGAAGACACGATGATGGAGATCATGATGATGGAGATCATGGTGTCATGCCGGTGACAAGATGATCATGGAGCCCCGAAGATGAAGATCAAATGAGCTATATGATAATGGCCATATCATGTCACTACTTTATATAATTGCATGTGATGTTTATTATGTTTTATGCATCTTGTTTACTTAGAACGACGGTAGTAAATAAGATGATCCCTTATAATAAATTCAAGAAAGTGTTCCCTAACTGCACCGTTGCTAAAAGTTAAATGCTTCAAGCACCACGTGATGATCGGGTGTGATAGATCCTTACGTTCACATACAACGGCTGTAAGACAGTTTTACACATGCATATACACTTAGGGTTAACTTGACGAGCCTAGCATGTACAGACATGGCCTCGGAACACAAGAGACCGAAAGGTCGAACATGAGTCGTATGGAAGATACGATCAACATGGAGATGTTCACCGACGATGACTAGTCCGTCTCACGTGATGATCGGACACGGCCTAGTCGACTCGGATCATGTAACACTTAGATGACTAGAGGGATGTCAAATCTGAGTGGGAGTTCATTAAATAATTTGATTAGATGAACTTAATTATCATAAACATTAGTCTAAAATCTTTGCAAAATGTCTTGTAGATCAAATGGCCAATGCTCATGTCACCATGAACTTCAACGCGTTCCTAGAAATAACCAAGCTGAAAGACGATGGCAACAACTATTCGGACTGGGTCCGGAACCTGAGGATCATCCTCATAGAAGCCAAGAAACAATATGTCCTAGAAGCACCGCTAGGTGAAGCACCCATCCCAGAGAACCAAGACATTATGAATGCTTGGCAGTCTCGTGCTGATGATTACTCCCTCGTTCCATGCGGCATGCTTTACAGCTTAGAACCGGGGCTCCAAAAGCGCTTTTGAGCAACACGGAGCATATGAGATGTTCGAGGAGCTGAAAATGGTTTTCCAAGCTCATGCCCGGTCGAGATATGAAGTCTCCGACAAGTTCTATAGTTGTAAAATGGAGGAAAACAATTACATCGGTGAGCACATACTCAAAATGTGCAGGTTGCACAACCGCCTGTCCCAAATGGACATTAACCTCCGGACGAGGCGGTCATTGACAGAATCCTTGATCGCTCCCACCAAGCTACAAGAGCTTTGTGATGAACTACAATATGCAGGGGATGGTGAAGACCATTCCCGAAGTATTTTCAATGCTGAAATCAGCAGAGGTTGAAATCAAGAAAGAGCATCAAGTGTTGATGATCAATAAAACCACTAAGTTCAAAAAGGGCAAGGGTAAGAAGAACTTCAAGAAGGACGGCAAGGATATTGCCGCCGCCTGCAAGCAAGTTGCCGGGAAGAAGTCAAAGAATGGACCCAAGCCTGAGACAGAGTGCTTTTATTGCAAAGGGAAGGGCCACTGGAAGTGGAACTGCCCCAAATACTTAGCGGACAAGAAGGCCGACAACACTAAATGTATATTTTATATACATGTAATTGATGTGTACCTTACCAGTACTCGTAGTAACTTCTGGGTATTTGATACCGGTGCCGTTGCTCATATTTGTAACTCACAGCAGGAGCTGCGGAATAAACGGAGACTGGCGAAGGACGAGGTGACGATGCGCGTCGGGAATGGTTCCAAGGTCGATGTGATCGCCGTCGGCACACTACCTCTACATTTACCTAAGGGATTAGTTTTAAACCTCAATAATTGTTATTTAGTGCCAAGTTTGAGCATGAACATTGTATCAGGATCTCGTTTAATGCGAGATGGCTACTCATTTAAATCCGAGAATAATGGTTGTTCTATTTATATGAGAGATATGTTTTATGGTCATGCTCCGATGGTCAATGGTTTATTCTTAATGAATCTCGAACGTAATATTACACATATTCATAGTGTGAATACCAAGAGATGTAAAGTTGATAACGATAGTCCCACATACTTGTGGCACTGCCGCCTTGGTCACATTGGTGTCAAGCGCATGAAGAAGCTCCATTCTGATGGACTTTTAGAGTCTCTCGATTATGAATCATTTGACACATGCGAACCATGCCTCATGGGCAAAATGACCAAGACTCCATTCTCCGGGACAATGGAGCGAGCAACCAACTTATTGGAAATCATACATACCGATGTGTGCGGTCCAATGAGCGTTGAGGCTCATGGAGGATATCAAGTTATGTTCTCACTCTCACTGATGACTTGAGTAGATATGGGTATGTCTACTTAATGAAACACAAGTCTGAGACCTTTGAAAAGTTCAAGGAATTTCAGAATGAGGTAGAGAATCAACGTGACCGAAAGATAAAATTCTTACGATCGGATCGTGGAGGAGAATATTTAAGTCACGAATTTGGTACACACTTAAGGAAATGTGGAATCGTTTCACAACTCACGCCGCTTTGGAACACCTCGGTAATAACGGTGTGTCCGAACGTCGTAATCGCACTCTATTGGATATGGTGCGATCTATGATGTCTCTTACCGATTTACCGCTATCATTTTGGGGATACGCTCTAGAGACAGCTACATTCACTTTAAATAGGGCACCGTCTAAATCCGTTGAGACGACACCGTATGAATTATGGTTTGGGAAGAAACCTAAGCTGTCGTTTCTAAAAGTTTGGGGATGCGATGCTTATGTCAAGAAACTTCAACCTGAAAATGCGTCTTCATAGGATACCCTAAGGAAACCATTGGGTATACCTTCTACCTTAGATCCGAAGGCAAGATCTTTGTTGCCAAGAACGGATCCTTTCTGGAAAAAGATTTTCTCTCGAAAGGAGTAAGTGGGAGGAAAGTAAAACTCGATGAAGTACTACCTCTTCAACCGGAAAGTAGTGCAGCTCAGGAAAATTTTCCTGTGGTGCCTACACCTACTGGAGAGGAAATTAATGATGATTATCAAGGTACTTCGGATCAAGTTGCTACTGAACTTCGTAGGTCCACAAGGACACGTTCCACACCAGAGTGGTATGGCAACCCTATCCTGGAAATCATGTTGTTAGACAACGGTGAACCTTGAACTATGAAGAAGCGATGGCGGGCTGGATTCCAACAAATGGCTTGAAGCCATGCAATCCGAGATAGGATCCATGTATGAAAACAAAGTATGGACTTTGACAGATTTTCCCGATGATCGTGACGATAGAAAACAAATGGATCTTTAAGAAGAAGACGGACGCGGATGGTAATGTTACCATCTATATAGCTGGACTTGTCGCTAAGGGTTATCGACAAGTTCAAGGGATTGACTACGATGAGACTTTCTCTCCCGTAGCGAAGCTTAAGTCCGCCCGAATCATGTTAGCAATTGCCGCATACTATGATTATGAGATATGGCAGATGGACGTCAAAACAGCATTCCTTAACGGTTACCTTAAGGAAGAGCTGTATATGATGCAGCCGGAAGGTTTTGTCGATTCTAAGAATGCTAACAAGGTATGCAAGCTCCAGCGATCCATTTATGGGCTGGTGCAAGCATCTCGGAGTTGGAACATTCGCTTTGATGAGATGATCAAAGCGTTTGAGTTTATGCAGACTTATGGAGAAGCCTGCGTTTACAAGAAAGTGAGTGGGGGCTCTGTAGCATTTCTCATATTATATGTAGATGACATACTCGATGGGAAATGATATAGAACTCTTGGACATCATTAAGGCCTACTTGAATAAGAGTTTTTCAATGAAGGACCTTGGAGAAGCTGCTTATATATTAGGCATCAAGATCTATAGAGATAGATCGAGACACCTCATAGGTCTTTCACAAAGCACATACCTTGATAAGATTTTGAAGAAGTTCAAAATGGATCAGTCCAAGAAAGGGTTCTTGCCTGTACTGCAAGCTGTGAGATTGAGCTCTGCTCAATGCCCGAACACGGCAAAAGATAAAGAAGAGATGAGGGTCATCCCCTATGCCTCGGCCATAGGATCTATTATGTATGCCATGCCGTGTATCAGACTGATGTAAACCTTGCCGTAAGTTTGGTAGGAAGGTACCAAAGTAATCCCGGCAAGGAACACCGGACAGCGGTCAAGAATATCCTGAAGCACTGAAAAGGACAAAGGACATGTTTCTCGTTTATGGAGGTGACGAAGAGCTCGTAAAGGGTTACGTCGACGCTTAGCTTCGACCTGCAGATCTGATGACTCAAAGTCACAAACAGGATACGTGTATATGTTGAATGGTGGATCAAGATGGCTGGTGCATTGCAGGCGAGCGTCGTGGCGGGATCTACATGTGAAGCGGAGTACATGGCAGCCTCGGAGGCAGCACATGAAGCAATTTGGGTGAAGGAGTTCATCACCGACCTAGGAGTCATACCCAATGCGCCGGAGCCGATCAAACTCTTCTGTGACAACACTGGAGCTATTGCACTTGCCAAGGAGCCCAGGTTTCACAAGAACACCAGGCACATCAAGTGTCACTTCAACTCCATTCGTGAAAATGTTCAAGATGGGGACATAGAAATTTGCAAAGTGCATACGGATCTGAATGTCGCAGATCCGTTGACTAAACCTCTTCCGCGGGCAAAACATGATCAACACCAGAACTCTATGTGTGTTCGATTCATCACAATGTAACTAGATTATTGACTCTAGTGCAAGTGGGAGACTGATGGAAATATGCCCTAGAGGCAATAATAAAAGTATTATTATTATATTTCCTTGTTCATGATAATTGTCTTTTATTCATGCTATAATTGTATTATCCGGAAATCGTAATACACGTGTGAATAAATAGACCACATTATGTCCCTAGTGAGCCTCTAGTTGACTAGCTCGTTGATCAATAGATAGTCATGGTTTCTCGACTATGGACATTGGATGTCAATGATAACGGGATCACATCATTAGGAGAATGATGTGATGGACAAGACCTAATCCTAAGCATAGCACAAGATCGTGTAGTTCGTTTTGCTAGAGCTTTTCCAATGTCAAGTATCTCTTCCTTAGACCATGAGATCGTGTAACTCCATGATACCGTAGGAGTGCTTTACGTGTACCAAACGTCCTGGCAACGTGAATCGGGTGACTATAAAGGTGCACTACAGGTATCTCCGAAAGTGTCTGTTGGGTTGACACGGATCGAGACTGAGATTTGTCACTCCGTATGACGGAGAGGTAACACTGGGCCCACTCGGTAGTGCATCATCATAATGAGCTCAAAGTGACCAAGTGTTTGGTCACGGGATCATGCATTATGGTACGAGTAAAGTGACTTGCCGGCAACGAGATTGAACGAGGTATTGGGATACCGACGATCGAATCTCGGGCAAGTAAAATACCGATTGACAAAGGGAATTGTATACGGGGTTGCTTGAATCCTCGACATCGTGGCTCACCCGATGAAATCATCGAGGAGCATGTGGGAGCCAACATGGGTATCCAGATCCGCTGTTGGTTATTGCCGAGAGCCGTCTCGGTCATGTCGCATGTCTCCCGAACCCGTAGGGTCTACACACTTAAGGTTCGGTGACGCTAGGGTTGTATGAATATGAGTATGCAGCAAACCGAATGTTGTTCGGAGTCCCAGATGAGATCCTGGACGTCACGAGGAGTTCCGGAATTGTCCGGAGGTAAAGATTTATATATAGGAAGTCTTATTTTGGTCGCCTGAAAAGTTTCGCACTTTATCGGTATTGTACCGGGAGTGCCGGAAGGGGTCCGGGGGTCCACCGGGGGTCCACCTGCCCGGGGCCACATGGGCTGTGGGGGTGCGCCTTGGCCTATATGGGCCAAGGGCACCAGCCCCAAAGGGCCCATGCGCCAAGGAGACTTGGGAGGGGAGAGTCCTAAAGGGGGAAGGCACCTCCGAGGTGCCTTGGGGAGGATGGACTCCTCCCCCCCTCTTGGCCGCACCCTTCCTTGGAGGAAGGGGCAAGACTGTGACCTTCCCCCCTCTCTTGCACCTATATAAAGGGGGGGAGGGGTGGCCGCACCCTTGAAGCCCTTGGCACCTCCCCTCTCTGCTACACCTCCTCCTCCTCCCGTAGTTGCTTAGCAAAGCCCTGCCGGAGTTCTGCTGCATCCACCACCACGCCGTCGTGCTGCTGGATCTTCATCAACCTCTCCTTCCCCCTTGCTGGATCAAGAAGGAGGAGACGTCATCCGCTCCGTACGTGTGTTGAACGCGGAGGTGTTGTCCGTTCGGCACTAGGTCATCGGTGATCTGAATCACGGCGAAGTACGACTCCATCATCCCGTTCCATTGAACGCTTCCGCACGCGATCTACAAGTGGTATGTAGATGCAATCACTCTCCCATGACTCGTTGCTAGATGAACTCATAGATGGATCTTGGTGAAACCGTAGGAAAAAATTTAATTTTCTGCAACGTTCCCCAACAAGGAACTCTCAATGAAAGCACCAATGTCGGTGTCAAAACCGGCGGATCTCGGGTAGGGGGTCCCGAACTGTGCGTCTAGGCGGATGGTAACAGGAGGCAAGGGACACGATGTTTTACCCAGGTTCGGGCCCTCTTGATGGAGGTAAAACTCTACGTCCTGCTAGATTAATATTGATAATGTGTGTTACAAGAGTGTTTCTACCACGAGATCAAGGAGGCTAAACCCTAGAAGCTAGCCTATGGTATGATTGTTGTTCGTCCTACGGACTAAAACCCTCCGGTTTATATAGACACCGGATAGGGTTAGGGTTACACAGAGTCGGTTACAATGGTAGGAGATCTAAATATCTGTATCGCCAAGCTTGCCTTCCACGCCCAGGAAAGTCCCATCCGGACACGGGACGAAGTCTTCAATCTTGTATCTTCATAGTCTTGGAGTCCGGCCGATGATGATAGTTTGGCTATCCGGACACCCCCTAGTCCGGAACTCCCTCAATGTTCTTTTTGAAAAACCTTATGAGAACGCATATGACCTCTCCAAATTCCTCGCAACTATACTGCTCATTCACGGTACTCATGTTATTGCTGAATCACTAGGTTCTCATCAACTTAACTCATTTGCAGCGTTCCTCGAAGAAAAGTTCCATACTTCTTCAGAGAATTCAATTGTTCAAATTCCTCAACTGAAGAAAATGGCTGACGGTAAGAAGCCACAGAAAAGAGGAAAGAGGCCTGAGGTCAACACTGCGTTTGAAATCCCTGAGGACATCTATGCTGGGTACTGCACACCCCCTGAGGAAGACAAAAATCAGCGCAAGGTGTGCATTTGGAAGATAGAGAGGAGATGGGCAAGAGAGTGGAGGGAGTACAGATATGTTAGTCCCAAATACATGAAGAAATTCGCTCTCAATCCTCCATGCCCAAGACCTCCATTGGCACCTGGCCAAGAAGCAGATCCCACCAGCCTCAAGCGCGGTGAGGATTATCCTGATGAATGGGCTAAGCGCCAGGCCAAGTTGACCAAACAGGAAAAAGAAGCAGTGAGGAAATTCAATGAATACTCTGCTGCTGCTGCCGCTGAGGCCTCTGTCAAGCCAAAGAAATCCATGGCAAAGAAGCATGCGCACAAGTCAAGTGTTTCTTCTTCAATGCCCTCACGGCTAGAATCCTCAAAGCCCTCACGGCCAATTCCTCATACTGCTCCCGCTCCAAAGTCCTCAGCTCCTCCTCCAAAGTCCTCAGCTGCTCCGATCAAATCCTCAGCACTTGTGCATCTTGCCACGTGCACTACAAAAAAATACACTTCCGTGATGATACGTGTTTGTCACAGTAGGTCGTGTTTTTTTCATGCATGTACATCCATGACAAATTTATGACAGAATCAAGATAGTCATACATGTGCTGTCGTAGAAGTGTTCCATGACATTACGAAAATTATCATCACGGAAGTGTCCACTTCCATGACGATAAATGGCGCGTCACAGAAGTGCTTTCGTCAAGGGTGACGGACACGTGGCATCCACCGTAACGGAACGCCGTTAAGCTATCGGGTCGGGTTTTGGATCCGATAACCCGTTAACAACCCCGACCAATGGGGATTTTCCACGTGTAAAATCATCATTGGCTGGAGGAAACATGTGTCGGCTCACGGCCACCGGGACAGATGTCATCCACTCATTGGACGGAAAGGCGCCTATGATACGTCGACACGTGTACGACCCAACAAGTTTAATTAGGCTAGCCCAATTAAAGGCCCACAAGTTTTGCGGACCATAATGGGCCGGCCCAGCTAAAGGCCCACAAGATTTTGCGGACCATAATGGGCCGGCCCAGCTAAAGGCCCACAAGATTTTGCGGGCCATAATGGGCCGGCCCAGCTAAAGGCCCACAAGATTTTGCAGACCATAATGGGCCGGCCTAGGTAAAGGCCCACAAGATTTTGCGGGCCATAATGGGATGGCCCAACTAAAGGCCCACAAGATTTTTGTGTGCCATAATGGGTCGGCCCAGGTAAAGGCCCACAAGATTCTTGCGGATCATAATGGGCCGGCCCAGCTAAAGGCCCACGAGATTTCGCCGACATTAATGGGTCGGCCCATTTATCAAACCCACAAGATTTTGAGGACCCTAGTAGGCCGGCCCATTAACTGGCTACCATGTTTTGGGCCAAATGCTGGCCCATATCTGATCTGGTCCATTAATGGCCTGCCATGCTCCGGGCCTAAAAGTGGTCCATATGAGATCCGGCCCGTTATAAGCCTACCACGTTCTGGGCCAAATTACGGCCCAGATCAGGTCCGGCCCTTTAAGAGGCTTTGGGCTCAATTATGGCCCATATCAAATTCGGCCCGGCAACTGGACACTATGCTTTTGGGCCCACTTGCTAAAGGCCCACTTAGTAATTCGGCCTGATATTAGTTTTGGCCTGTTAATGGCCCGTTTAACATTTCAGCCATACATTAATTTCGGCTGTTAAAAGCCCGTCATATAGTTGGGCCTAACTACAGCCTGATTTGCATCCGGCCTGCTCGCAGCCGATATATGATTGGGCCAAACAAGGACAGAGACAATTTTGGCCTGTTAAAAGCCCGTGATTTGATTCGCACAATCATGGGCCGGGGATCATTTCGGGCTGCTGTCGGCCTGTTAGCTGTTCGACGCGTTCAGCCGAACCTACATCGTGATTGCATGATGGCCCGATTATGTACCGTAATTTTACGGTTTGGCGGTTCTTCGCGAAGACAGGATATATATATACTGATAAAATAACTGCAGCATCGTGAATAAGAAAAACCTAGACTATACAATAAATAAATTACGGCATATTACATCCACATGGCATCAAAGTTCGCCACTATGATAATAAAGCACAAGGCAGACAGATTACATACACTTTGGGCATCAAAGATCGCCACCAAAGTGCAAATAAACGCTACCGACAAAATAATATACAAAACCGAAAGCACTTCAATAGAGTTCAAGAAAGGTTAGCCTATTTGGGAGCTGCATAGCGGTGAGCAAGATGATGAGGCTAACGCTTTGTTCAACACTTATATCTTCCTCACTCTGAAAGATAAACAAGAAGACAGATGATAGGTTTTGCACGTAAAAGTATCAGTGCTGACAATTCATCACATTTCTTACTGACGAATAAAGTGACACAGTTTAAAATTGCATTAACACAATATGGTATTGTTCAGGTCAAGACATGGCAGGAAATGACATTGTGAAGGAGTTGGCAGCTTCACGACAACACTGGATTATAGATCAAGAACTCATAAGTATCAATGATTATATACCATTTCAGATTGGCAAATAAAGAGACAGTTTAAATAATAGTAGAATGATATGACATTGTTCATAGTTAAGACATTGCAGAATATGACATTGTGCTATAGTGGGTAGGTTCACCACACCACTGGATTACGGATGAAGAACAGAAGCATACATGCAGTGCAAAAGAAGATCACTTGCTATGTATAGTTTAATTTACATGGTATGAAGAAGGAACTTGGTTGTACAACTGAAAAATTAAATTGAGAAAGGACAAACTTTTGTTTATGAACTACATAATAAACTTTAAATAAGCAATTTGATGCAAACACCAAAAATAAACAGTTGTTGCAGTCATGCCTAACCAAATATATACAACAAAGTTTGAAGTCTTGAGATGGACAAACTTACATTATTGGTGAAGACAGGCTCTATAAAGGCCTTGTCAATGCTGATTGGGGGGCAATTCAAGAAGTTTACCACGTAATCTTCTTCAAAAGCATTGCCTTTATTCTACATTTTGTTAAGAGTAAATATAGATGTGATAATATACGAAAGAATGGAGAATATTTAAGATAAGATGAAGAGTGATGCTACATAACCAAGTAGCTATAAATGTAAGTGCAGCGATACAGGCAAAAGGTACAGCCAAGAGCAATGCACAACTAAACTTCTTTCACCAACCTTATGGTAAGAGTAAATATAAATCTGATGTGTAGAAAATGGAGGGCAAAGGAAAATAAGCTGCAGAGTGATGGTACATGAACAACTACCTGTCATTATAAGTACACTTATAAAGGACAGCATGTAATTACAAGAACAATGCAGAGCTAAAAAAACATTGGCATTGGATATATTCTACACTAACCATTCATACGGATCAGATAATTTGGAGCGAACAATTGATAAGCAAGCTATCATGCATACTGCTGTCACATAATGAACCAGGTAGGTATGCAAATGCACGGTGACACAGGACAACAGTACTAACAAGAGCAAAGCAGCGGGCAACATATTTGCGATATCATGTCGTTCTTTTCAAACCGAATTCTTCTTCGAGCAGATTTCCTGCAAAAAAGATCCGTAAGGCACATGCGGAAAAGTAGAAGTTCAAATTTTCATGTGATTTCATAGACAGTACCTCATCCTGGGAACAAGACCAGTGCATAACAAGGTTTTTCCATTCAATGTCTTCTAAATTTAGCACAGGAGACTTCACCAGAAATTCGTTTATAGACTTGCCATCAAAGTGTGATTTCCTCAGGTAACACCGATACTGCTGCAATGCTTCCTTGAAAAGAACAAGCAAGCTTTGCTCGTCATGACTATCTAGATTGACCCTCGCCTAGTTTCAACAATGTAATGTAAATCATTGATGTGTGCAATCAGCAGAAAATAGGAAAATAATAACCATGAATAATTGCACTTACACGTAAGTTGGACATGAAGATGTGAAAATGGTGTTTGTCTTCACTATAATCTTCCCATGATGGGAATATATGCACGTAGTCCCTAACAACATTGAAAGCATTGTCTTTTAAACTGGAATAAATGGAATGGGGTTCCAATCAGTAGGAATTGGTCGTCTCTACAGCTTGGGATAGGTCTTGGCCGATGGACTTCTTGTACTTTTCTTCGAGTGGGATTTTTACGTGGTACAGCTGGTGCTATGGCAAATGAAATCGGTATACCTTTTCTGGAGTGCAGGTCCTCTATGGTGGGGCTAGTGGTGTGGCCGGTGAAGTATGGGTGCAGGCTATCGGAGTCGGTCCCTACGCTTTTGTGTCACTAGTTGTACAGCCAATATAAGTGGGTGTCTTTGTCTGATTTCTCCGGCACCACCATGTTTTTCAAGGACTTTCTTTGGTGCTCCTTCATGTTCGGCAATCACCCTCTTCCTTTTTGATGTCTGATGCACAAGAACAACATTTGAGTGGAAAAACATGTTATGATGACAGATGGAATATGTATTTATAATGGATGGGCATGGCATCTCGACATATATGATGAGTAAACTAAGCAGATGGCGGTGCAACAAAGTAGAAGAAATGCAAGACAACATATGCAAGATACCCGCAATCAATAAAACATTGCCAAATTAGAACAGTCGCCTTGATGGGTGAACAGGACATGCCATCTGTCTTTGACTCCTCGAGGTTAGAATAGTCATTAGGATCATATTCTGAACAAAAATCAACAGGTGGGGAGCGTATGTGTTTCATTGCATCCAGAATGGCACTCAATGCCTTGGTGCCAATTTTGCAAGTCATTGCAGTGTTTAGCTTCAAGAGTGGACTGCTGCTAGTGTGACACAAAGCAGCTACACAGATCATAGTGTAGATATAACGGGAAAACCTTAAGCATCAGAGTAAAATCAGCAAAGTGGAACTTGCTGGAATATATGTGCTAGTATTGCCGGTACGGCTAGAAAGTCTTCGGATACCAACTCTCTTCAAGTGAAGGTGCGGTACTGTTAATATCAGTGTAACTCTCAAAGGCGACACAGCTCCTCGCATTTCCTGTGTTCCTCCGTGTCGGGGAAACTGATCCACGAACACCTATGGGACCGGCGGACCGAGCCCCTTTCGGTTCGGCGGGGGGCGGAGATCGCACGAAGAGCGGATCGAGGCGAAGCACACGAGCAGTGTACCCAGCTTGGAGCTCTCAGGAGATAACACTCCTCTTGCTGCATGTCCGAGTGTATTGAGTTCTTGCTCGGGAGGCCTGAGTGCTCTGATACACACTAGCTGCTAACGAGACCGGCGTGAGTGTTTTTCTGCCTTGAACCCCTCCCTACGTTGCGCATGGGCCTCCTTTTATATGCTAAAGGGTCTCCGGCAGGTGGCAACGTAGACAAGGGTAAAAATGGAAAAGATTTGCGGTTGGTACAACTACCGCACGATGTATCATACCTAACCACGGCGGCGGGGACAAAGGCATTAAATGCCCGTCTCGCCGCCCAAATAGTGCAAAAAGGGACCGTCGGGGGCCACCGCTGCCACGATGGCAATCTTGTCGGCGTCACTTGCCACCGCAAGCACCGGCCGTCAAGACCTCTTGCCACGCTGCTACCGGAAAGGTCCTGTGGCGACACGTTGGTGGATGTCTTTGGAGCGGAGTCTGACAGTGGTAGTTTGCGCGGCAAGCGCCTTGTCATGTCGTTGTCTTGTCACGTCCGGAAGCTTGTCGCTCACCGGGCCTCGCCGGGACGCGTGGCGCGTCGCGGCAAGTTCCTCGAGATGCCTTGGTTGGCCTTCCCGGCAAGCTCCTCTTGCCGGGGCCTTGTCTCCTTGGCTTGAATACTTTGTTCTTGAATGGCTTCAAAGGAACCACGGAGGACCTTGGCGGTCACCCGGCAAGCCTTGCTGCCCGTGCACAAGTTCGGGATACTAGGGTACCCCTACTCTAGTACACCGACAGGAGCCCCCGGGCCTGGGCCACCTGCGGTGCAGCGCTGTTGGGCCAGGCCCAAAACAGAACTGCAGACGCCGCGGCTGGGTTACGCCGTATCTCACTTTGTATCCACCGCGCCCTCCTCGAACGGCACGCGTCGAATGCGGCGTCGTGGGAGAGATCGTGGGTGGTTTCTTTATTCGGAAAGACGGAACGTCCGCCCCCTCCCTCCTTATAAGCAGGGGAAACAGGGGCAGTTCGCCCATCTCGCCGGTTGCTATTCCAATCTCAAAAACCTCTGCCGCTCCCTCCTTCTTCCCAAAGCTGAAAAGAGAGCAGCGCTCCGCCCCCCATCGCCACCGGCACCACCAACGTCGTCGATCTCTCTCACCACCTCCGCCATGGCTCCGAAAGCCGGGAAGGTTGTGAAGTCGGCCGAGGCGCAGCGGCTCGCGGCGCTGCGAAAGGAGCGGGCAACCTTCCCCCCTCAGCTCGCCGCGAAGGATCTGAGGGAGTATTACTACCTCTTCTGGTCGACGGAGACGCAAGCGCATCCGCTGCGACGAAGGTACTCCCGGCTGCCGCTGAACCCGGCTCCGAATGGATATCCCTTCTTCGCGTTGTTCTTCTACTGCGGGCTCTGCCCGCCTTTCTCTGAGTTTTTCTGTGACATTATGAACACCTACGGGTTCCGCCTCCTTGACTTCACCCCCAATGCCATTCTGACCATGGCAGTTTTCGCACATCTCTGCGAAAACTTTGTCGGAGTCTATCCAAATGTAGCTCTTTTCCGCCACTTCTTTATGCCCCGAGTTGAGAGAGGGGAGCCTTTATCCGGCGGAATCGCTTGGATCTCAAGAACTGGTAAGCAGGAAGCTTATCTGGAGGGAGAGCTCCGCATCAAGTGGGATGAATGGAGAGCAGACTGGTGCTGGATTGTCGAGGAGAACCCGCAGCCATTTACCGCCCTGCGCCAAGCCCGATTCGCGGCGGCAACGATTGGAGCAACGTGGCCCCGGAAGGCGATAGGCTGAAGATTGCCGTCACCGGATCCTATGCCTCGGGCTTGCCGGAGCTCACCGTGGCGCCGTTGGCGTAGATTTTCTTCGCCGCCGCGCATCGCTGCGAGAGAGGAGGAGACCCGCTGGGGAGTTCCGGTATGCGGCGGATATCATGAGGCTGTGCGGGCCTCAACTTCAACTTCACTGTCCTGAACTGGACGCGATGCTCTGGAACTGTTCAAGCCACGATCCTCAACATCCCGAAGTGTTCAGGGTTGCCGAGGGGTGTCGTTTTTGTGCAACAACTCCTCGCTCGACCGCATCCGTGCAATGATGCCGCTGTGCGATTCGCATGGAATTGTCCCAACTTGGCAAGAGCCTGCAGACGACGTCGTGCATGAGTTCTTTGACGGCTTGGTAGAAATGTCGGTCCGCGCCGATGAACAGAAGAGCCTTACTCGCGACACCACCGATGCGGAGATGCAGCGCATCGCCACTAGGCTGGAAGAGGCGGCGGCAGCCGCTGCCGCAGGCAAGTTTGGATTCACCATGGAGGAGGCAGAGGCAGCAGAGGCGGCAAGCCTTGCCGAGCAAGAGGAGCTTGGCGGCGAGGGAGAGTTTGTCGGACCTGAAGCTGAGTCGAGCGAGCCCGCCGAGGGCGCGAGCGATTCGTTGAAGATCGACTCCTCCTCTTTCTCACCTTCAGACAGCTCGCCGCAAGCGGAGCCCCCAGCTCCACCAAGAAGGCGTCTCCGCAAGGCCGGGGACGTAGCGGGGCGGCAGACGGGTCAACAGCCGCCGCCCACATGACGCGCTCCACCGTGGCAAGCACTGTCGCCGCGGGAGCACCTCACGCCGCTGCGGCAACTGGAGCAGGGCCCTCCCGGACCACCACTTATGCTCCCGCCAAGCGGCTAAGGGAACCTACTCCTCCGCCTTGTCGCGCTGAAGGTGGGCCGGACTTCGACCTCTCCGCGCTCAGCTCCGACGAGGAAGAGGAAGAGTAAGATTCTTTGCTGTACTTGTAGTTCTTCAATTCTTGATGTTTTGTCTTGTATCTGATTTGCTTTACACCGAACCCATTCCTTTTCAGGACTCTGGCCCAGAGAGCGGCGAAGAGAGCCAAGGTCCCTGTGATTGTCATCGAGGACGAACCCACCGCGACAGCAGGGGGTGTGTCCGAGACCACCTTGCCGGACCCGACAACTATTCCCCAAAGCAGCCTCCAGCGCAGCCCCCAGCGTAAGTGTATGGTTTACTTCCTGCTGTTAGGCGCGCATGGGTGCTCTTTCTTCTTGACACGACTATCGGTTTGCGTAGGAGCAGAGCAGTCTCACCAGGAGTGCCCGGAAGCCGCTCCCAACATGCCATCTGCTTCGACTACACCGCCAAGGGAGGATTCCCCAGCAAGGGAGAATTCTTCGGCAAGGGACAGTTCTCCGGCAAGGGACAACACCAGTGACCCCCCGGTGGCGGAGACCACAACTGTAGATCCTAGTACAGGTAATCCTCTTGCTTGAAAACTTCCCTTGGGTTCTTCTTCTTCTGATTTTCTTTTTGAATATTTGCTTGACTTTTCTTCCTTTCCCGGTCGTCAGATCCATCTGCCACAGAACCGATGGAAACCGAAGAAGAAACCGGCACTGACGATCCCGCCGGTGGAGAGGCCGCCAAAGCTGCTGCCGCAGAAGCTGGCGAGGGGTCCGGCAATCGCACTGACGGCCCCGAGGTCGCAGGAGCGCCAGGCGCTACGCCGACCGCCGATCCCTCCGCCGCTGCTGCAGCGTCAGGCTCCAAAGAGCCCCAGCCCGGCGCCTATTTGAAGGTCAGCGATGGCGTCTTCATCAAGCTCCCCTGGGCGTCGAGCTCCAGGGCGCCGATCGAAGGAGAAAACTTTGATGAAGAGTTGCTCGCCTCTGCTGGGCTGACGCTGGTTGACGCGCCGGACAGCAGCAACGGCGAGCCTGAGGAGGAGCAGCTGTTGTGGAAGCTGTTGTCGCTCTACCGCGCCCGACAGGCCAAGCTGGTATCCCGAGAAGCGCTTGTCGCGAAGGCGGGAGTGGACATCGAGAAGCGCACGGAGGAGCTCCGGGGCCTCAACCAGGAAGCTCTCTGGTCCTTGGCAGAGGAGCGGGAGCAACTCGCCGAGGAGCGTAAAGCCTTCCTCCTCGAGAAGGCTGAAGTTGAAGAGCAACAGCTGACTTCTTGCCGAGAAGTCTGTCTTGAGGAAGGCGAGTTGGCGCAGCGGAAGGTTAACCTTGACAGCCACGAGGAGGAACTTGCCGCGCGCGAGCAAGCATTCGGCGGGGCTCTCAAGGAAGCAGAGGTTGCTGCCGCAGCTGCCAAGGCCGCCAAGAAGGAGCTGGAGACGAAGGTGGCGCAGCTGGAGGCCGATCTCAAGGTGAGCGGCGAGGAGCTTGTTGTGCTCAAGCGTGAGCGCGAGAAGGACGCCTACACCGTTGGCGAGCTGCAGGGTCGTCTCGCCGAGAGGAGCAAGGAGCTTAGTGCCGCCAAAGACTCCAACGCAGATCTTGAGTTGAAGCTAACTACTTTGACCCAGACGTTGGACGGCGCCAGGGAGCAGGAGGTGGCCCTGAAGGAGAAGATCAAGGCCGACGAGGCGCTGCTGACGAGTGCTGCTGCCGCCCAGAACACTTTTAGGGAGAATGTGGAGCACTGGACCGAGGGTCTCGTGGATGTTCTGCAGACCATCGACAGGAGCTGGCGCACTGGGGATGGAGGATCTCGGGTATTCCTCCGATGAGCACCTCCAACCCAGCGCCAAGCTCAGCTTGTTCTTCAAAGGCGTGGCGGCGGCCCTCCAGCGACTCGGGAGAAGATCCCAAAGCAGCTGGCCCGGCGAGTCGCGCCCGGATCTGCTGGAGCTCTTCAAAAGGTCTTTGGTGAAGGTGGCCTTCCGCAACACAGGCCTCAACCTCACCAACGTCCTCAGGACCTTGTCGCCGGATGCTGATCTGGAAGTGCTCAAGACCCTTGTCGCACCCATTGTGGACAAGGTGAGCGGGATCAAGAGGGTTGAGGGCGATCCCGTAGATTAGGTCGCCCGTTTTCTCTTTTTCTTGTCGCTGCTGGTCATGTTATGAGAACAATCTGTTAGAGCTGCGACAAGCTATCTTGTAATATGACTCTACTTCGGGTAGCGATTGCTATGTTATTTCCTTTACTTGATTCGTTCCTTTGTATGTTTTTGCCCTACGCTTTTAGGGAACTTGTCGTATGAGCACCTTAGTCATGGCGAGTCTTGGAGACGTCAATGACTTCTTTGGCGGTGCCGCTACCGACAAGAAACCTTGTCGCAACTAGTCGCAGCTCACTTAAGTTGTTGAGGGGACTCGAAACAAAGTAAGGGCATAGCCCAGCTCTGAGTTGGTTCCTCTGCGCACAGGTTTTCCATACAAAGCACGGTCGTTCGAGGAAGATAACTTAAAATTTTTAAAACTGATTGCTCAAACTTTAGCAACTTAGCTTTTGTGTCGTTTGCTTCCCGGTAAGGCGAAACTTCCTCGAACGACGCTTGGTCCACGCCATTATCTTCCTCCACACCATTATCTTCTCCTTTCCCCCCCGGCAAACTTGTGGGCGAGGGAACCTTCCTTTCTTTGAAAAAGAGAAAGAAGAGAAAATAAAGATATGGAGCCTTATGGCTCGTTATTGCTTACCGGGGGTAGGCGCTGCACAAAGTGTCAGATAATGCATGCAAAAAATTATAGAAAGCATGAAATTGACAAGATGTGCGAAGCACATGAGCTTTACTTATGCACGGGGTCTGCGCCCGGCTTCGTACAAAGGATTACATGCAACATCGGCAACACTTGTACAAAAGGTGGTTGCCGGAACAGGTTCGGCAACGCGCCCTCTGAGTAAAACTTACGAAGATGCTCAATGTTCCAGGAGTTGCTCACCGGAATGCCATCTTCGGTCTCAAGGTGGACAGCGCCAGCCTAGTGACTCGTTTCACCCGGTAAGGGCCTTCCCACTTCAAGGCGTCAACTTATTGGAATTCTTGGCGGACCGAGCAGCGAAGAACAAGGTCGCCTTCCTCGAGACTTCGGCATTAACTTTGCGGCTATGGTAGCGGTGCAAAGCTTGCTTTGGTATCGAGCAGCTCAGACAAATGGCTGAAGACAGTCCTCCTCAAGGAACAAAGACGTCATCTTGTCGCATCGCTGCTCTTGCTCAAGCTCATCATAAGCGAGCACTCGAGGTGACCCGTATCACGAGTTCCGTGGGGAGAACTGCCTCTGCTCCATAGACTAGAGCGAAAGGTGTGCGGCGATGGCTCGATTTGGCATCGTCCTGATCGACCAAAGAACCACCGGCAGCTCCTCAATCCAGTTCTTTCCGCACTTGCGCAGCCTGTCGAAAGTCCTGGTCTTGAGCCCGCGCAACACTTCAGCATTCGCCCTCTCCGCTTGACCGTTACTTCTCGGATGAGCAACAGAAGCGAAGCAGACCTTGGCGCCAAGATCTTGGACGTACTGCATGAAGGTGCGGCTCGTGAATTGCGTGCCGTTGTCGGGTGATGATCTGTTAGGGATCCTGCGGCAAACAATCGACCAAGAACTTGATCACGATCTGGTTGTCACCTTCCTCATCGCTTCCACTTCCGGCCACTTTGTGAACTTGTCGATCGTAGCGCACAAGTACTCAAAGCCCCCACAGCTCGGGGAAAGGGGCCGAGGATGTCGAGCCCCGGACCGAAAATGGCGAGGATAAAGGGATCGTCTGGAGAGCTTGAGCTGGCTGGTGTATCTGCTTGGAATGGGCGGCATGCTTCACAATAGGTTACTTGTGCAGTTGCATCAAGGAGGTCTGTCGGCCAAAAGAAACCTTGCCGGAACGCTTTGCCGGCAAGTGCTCTTGCGCCAATGTGGTGACCACACATGCCTCCATGTATCTCTGCCAACAGCTTTTGTCCGTCTTCCCGGTGAATGCACTTCAATTTCACACCGTTGAGTCTTCTTCTATACAGTGTGTTGTCGACAAACTGGTACATACTTGACTGCCGGGCTACACTTTCCGCTTCTTCTTGCTCTTCGAGAAGTTCTCCTGTCTGAAGGAAACGGACAATCTGATGTGCCCATGCTGGAGCTTGCGGCTCGACAACAAGGACTAAAGGCACATCTGCTGCTGCGGGAACATCCGCTTCTACGGCGAGAATCTAGGGCTCAGCCGGAGCTTGACGTTCCCCGGCAAGCTTGCCGGAGCAAAACTTGTCGGGAGCGTCTGCTTCAACGGAACAAACCCTAGGGCTTGCCGGAGCAGACTGCTCCTCAGCACCCTTGGTGTTGATCTTGAGGACCTTCTTGGCGGCGGCTTCGGGGAGCTCTGCCGGAAAATAGTCATCAGAAATCAACTTCGTCTTATTGCTCTGTCCAGTTGATGGCGTTACAGACGGTTGAGTCAGTTTGAGCACAAAGATCCCTGGTTCCACAGGTAACTTAAGTTCGGCGCACTTCGACGGGCCATCGGCAATGTCGTTCTGAGCTCTTGGAACATGTTCCATCTGTAGGCCGTCAAAGTGCTCTTCTAGCTTTCTCACTTCATCAACGTAAGCTTCCATCAAAGTACTCTGATAATTCTTGTTCACTTGGCGGACGACAAGCTGTGAGTCACCCCTGACAATGAGCTTCTTGATCCCAAGGTCTGCTGCGATCCTGAGGCCGGCAAGCAAACCTTCATACTCTGCGGTATTGTTCATTGCTAGCTCCTTGGGAAAGTGCATCTGGACTACATACTTGAGGTGCTCTCCGGTGGGTGCAACAAGTAGCACGCCCGCACCGGCGCGCCTGCAGCGTAGAAGGCACCATCAAAGTACATCAGCCACTCTTTGCTTGCTTCCTTGACGGGATGCTCAAGTTTGGAATTTCTTCATCTTGTGTTGGCGTCCATTCTGCTATGAACTCCGCCAATGCTCTGCTTTGGATAATTGAAGTGCTCTCAAACTTGAGGCCAAAGCTTGACAGTTCCAGTGCCCACTCGACAATCCTGCCTGTTGCTTCTGGATTTTGCAGTATCCTCTTGATGGAAAATGAGTAGGCGAATGTGATCTCATGTGCTTGGAAGTAATGGCGCAGCTTTCGAGGCCATGAGAAGGCCGAAAAGCAGTTTCGCACACCAGAGTACCTTGACCTAGCCCCCTGCAGAAGGGAACCGACAAAGTAAACCGGGCGCTGCACCATTCTTTTACGCATCTTCTCACGCTGCTGCAGATCCATCTTTGTCGGGACCGAGCTTGTCATTGAAGTCCCTCGCTTGTCGCTGGATGCATCCGCCATGGTTGCTTTGGCTCATCATCCGCCTCCTCTCCGCTACTAACGCAGCACTAACCACTTGATTGGTTGCCGCTATATATAGCAGCAACTTCTCTTGTGGCTTAGGTGCGACAAGTGTTGGAGTGGAGGACAGGTATCTCTTTAAGTCCTGCAGTGCAGCCTCCGCTTCCGGAGTCCATTTCATTGGACCTGCCTTGTCGGAAAATAGTCACCAGAAATCAACTTCCTCTTCTTGCTCTGTCCAGTTGATGGCGTTACAGACGGTTGAGTCAGTTTGAGCACAAAGATCCCTGGTTCCACAGGTAACTTAAGTGCGGCACACTTGACTGTGCCATCGGCAATGTCGTTCGAGCTCTTGGAACATGTTCCATCCGTGAAGCCGTCAAAGTGCTCTTCTAGCTTTCTCACTTCATCAACGTAAGCTTCCATTAACGGACTCGATAATTCTTGTTCACTTGGCGGACGACAAGTCGTGGAGTCACCCCTTACAATGAGCTTTTTGATCCCAAGGTCTGCTGCGATCCTGAGACCGGCAAGCAAACCTTCATACTCTGCGGTATTGTTCGTTGCTTGCTCCTTGGGAAAGTGCATCTGGACTATGTACTTGAGGTGCTCTACGGTGGGTGCAACAAGTAGCACGCCTCAAGACCGGGCGCCTTTGCAGCGAGAAGGCACCATCAAAGTACATCAGCCACTCTTTGCTTGCTTCCTTGACGGGATGCTTGTTTACGGAATTTCTTCATCTTGTGTTGGCGTCCATTCTACTATGAACTCCGCCAATGCTCTGCTTTGGATAATTGAAGTGCTCTCAAACTTGAGGCCAAAGCTTGACAGTTCCAGTGCCCACTCGACAATCCTGCTTGTTGCTTCTGGATTTTGCAGTATCGTCTTTAGCGGAAAACGAGTGACGACTGTGATCTCATGTGCTTCGAAGTAATGGCGCAGCTTTCTCGAGGCCATGAGAAGGCCGAAAAGCAGTTTCTGCACACCAGAGTACCTTGACCTAGCCCCGCAGAAGGGAACCGACAAAGTAAACTGGGCGCTGCACCATTCTTTTTCTCGCATCTTCTCACGCTACCGCGCAGATCCATCTTTGTCGGGACCAGAGCTTGCGGTGAAGTCCCTCGCTTGTCGCTGGATGCATCTGCCGTGGTTGCTCGGCTCATCGTCCGCCTCCCTCTCCGCTATTAACGCAGCACTAACCACTTGATTGGTTGCCGCTATATATAGCAAAGAACTTCTCTTGTGGCTTAGGTGCGACAAGTGTTGGAGTGGAGGACATGTATCTCTTTAAGTCGTGCAGTGCAGCCTCCGCTTCCGGAGTCCATTTCATTGGACCTGCCTTTTTCAATATTTTGAAAAATGGCAGGGCGCGCTCAGCAGACCTAGAGATAAACCTGCTGAGAGAAGCTACGCAACCGACAAGTCTTCGTACATCCTTGACGCGCTTTGGTGCTTCAATCTGCTCAATGGCCTTGATTTTGTCAGGTTTGGCTTCAATTCCCCGAGATGACGAAGAACCCGAGAAGCTTGCCGGAGGGGACTCCAAACACACACTTCTCGGGGTTGAGCTTGAGGTTGATCTTGTGCAGATATGCAAAGGTTTCGTCTAAATCTTGAATCAGAGTCGCCTTGTCCTTGCTCTTGACCACTATGTCGTCCATGTAGGCTTCCACATTTCTGTGTATTTGCGGCTCAAAAGCGTCATGGACTACCCTTGCAAATGTTGAACCAGCATTCTTTAAACCGAAAGGCATTAAATGACGAAACAGTATGTGCCACATGGGGTGATGAATGCGGTCTTCTCCTCATCCTCTTACGCCATGAAGATCTCGATGGTATCCACGAGTATGCATCAAGAAATGAAAGCAAGTCACATCCGGCCGTGGAGTCAACAATGCAGTCGATGCGCGGCAAGGAAATGGGTCTTTGGGACAAGCTTTATTGACATCGGTAAAGTCGATACAAAGCCTCCATTTCCGTTTGCCTTGCGTCACGACTACTGTGGTTGGCCAACCACGTAGGATGGAGCACTCCTCTGACAAGGCCTGCTGCTTCCAATTTCTTGATTTCTTCTGCGATGAATTCTTGGCGTTCCACTGCCTGCTTCCTGATTTTCTGCTTGACGGGCCGCGCATGAGGACAGACGGCAAGATGGTGCTCGATTACCTTCCTGGGAACACCGGGGATGTCAGACGGTTGCCACGCAAATACATCGACGTTCGCCCGAAAGCAACGAGCGCGCTTTCCTATTTAGGGTCGAGATTGGCACTGATGGTGAAGGGACCACCAGTGCCATCCTCCTTGGCGGACACCTTCTTGGTCTCTGGTGGAGCTGCCATTGTCTTCTTAAACTTGCCGGTGGAGCTCGATGGTGCGTCCTCGACGGTAGCGCAGCACCAAGAGGTGCGCTTGCCGAGTGGGCATCGTAACTCTTGCCGGACTTGGTCTTCTTCTTTGCCGGGAGCTTCAGCGGCAAGTGACTTGCGATCTGTTGCCGCTTTGCTTCTGGTAGATCTTGTCGGCGCAGATAAGAGCATCCTTCTTGTCGCCAGGGACAGAGATGACACTCATCGGGCCTGGCATCTTCAGCATGTTGTATGCATAGTGAGAGGTTGCCATGAATTTGGCGAGTGCTGGACGGCCGAGTATCCCATTGTAAGGCAATGGAAAGTCAACAACGTCAAAAGTGACCCTCTCAGTCCTGAAGTTCAACTCGCTGCCAAATTTCACCGCAAACAGCGTGATCTTTCCCTTCGCTTGCTCCTTCCCGGATTGATTCCTTGGAATGTGCGGTCTCTTCGAGCTCGCCATCGTGGATCTGGAGTTTCGAGTACCGCGGAGGAGATCAGGTTCAAGCGGCCCCGCCGTCAACTAGCATCTTAGTGACCTTGAGGTTGCGGATAGTTGGTGAAACCAACATCGGCAAGCACCGACCGCAGATTATGCGATCATGGTGGTCCTCAATATCAAAGGCGATAGGCGTCTTGGACCATTTCAGAGGCTTGCGTGACTCGACGGGTGGTTACGCCGCATTGACTTCCCGCACCCACCGCTTGAGCTGGCGGTGTGAAGTATGCGAGAAGCACCGCCGTCAACACAGGTGACCTCCGTGGCTTTACGGAACTCCTGCTCATCGGACTCGTCATCATCCATATCTTCATCGTCGTCGTCATATTCATCCTTGTCGCGCGCGGGAGGTCTGTCTCCTTGCCGCTGCTTGGCCTTGCCACAAGGCGTCCTCCTCGGCCGGGGCGTTTCTTGCCGGCTCCTCCAGCACCTTCCTGAGCCTTCTCCTTGTCGCGTCGCTCGTATTCAGCCTTTTGCTGCTCGACAAGCTGCTAGACCTTCTTGCAGCTCTGGAGGTCATGGCCCTTGGTGCGCTGGATCTTGCAGTACTGCTTGTTGGTGCCGTCCTGCTTGTCGGCGACCGCCACAACCTGGTAGTTGGTGCCTGCGGCAATCTCCTCGCCAGAGCTACCAGCTTTGGCTTTCATGGCGCCAGCTCCGTTGCCGGACTGCTCAACGACTAGCACATCTTTGCCTTTCTTCTTCCCGTTGTTCTGCCGCCGGTTTTTCTTTTTCCAGGGCAGCCTCCTCACTATCAGATCCTCCTGCTTCTGTATTCTCTCCGGGGAGTTTCCTCCCTTCCTCAGCACGTGCGCACTTGTCGGCCAGGGCATATAGCTCACTGACGTCTCTGATCTTGCACATCGCCATCTCCTCCCGCATCCTGCGGTTTCGCACATTCTGATGGAACGCGCTGATTATCGCGGCAGGGTGGACATCTGGGATGTTGTGTTGTATGCGGCCGAATCTCTAAATGTACTTGCGCAGGGGCTCTCCTTCCTTCTGGGCGAGCAGATGAAGGTCACTCTCTTGGCCATGAGGCTTGTGGCCGCCTGTAAAGGCGCCGACAAACTGATGGCATAGGTCTGCCCAGGAGGATATGGAGTTGTCCGGCAAGTGCATGAGCCAGGATCTGACATTGGGCTTGAGCACCAGCGGGAAGTAGTTGGCCAGGATCTTGTCGTCCTGCCCCCCGGCAGCTCGCACCGCGATGGTGTAGATGCTGAGGAACTCCGACGGATGCGACTTGCCGTCGTACTTCTCTGGTACGTCTGGCTTGAAATTCTTCGTGCTGGGCCACTGGACTTGCCGCAGCTCACGAGTGAACACAGGGCAACCTACCGCGTACGGCAAGTCGCCTGGTTCCCCTGGTGCATGCATGTCGACAGAGGGCCCAGCGCGTTGGTCCGATTGACGCTGCGCTTCTCTTTTCGTGAAGAACTTGGCGCTGATCGCGACGAGCTCGTGGATCTGATGATGCGGTGGAGTCGCTGTCGAGGTGGATCCGGCGAGTCGGCGATCTTGGCCTTCGGGGTGGAGAGTGCATGGTGGTTGCACCCCACGGTTTCGCCGCCATCTCGCTTGTGCTGGCAGTCCTGCCGTGGCAGCGATGTACTCGGCTGCCAGCGGAGTGTCGCCGTTAAGCGGCCGATGAGACTGAATGGTGGCCCTCCATTCATTGATCTTGTCTGCCGTTGGAGGGTAATCCAGGAGCAGTTGAGCTCGCGCCAAATCTTCTGCTGGAGTGGTGGGCGGCAGTGGCGAACGGCGCGAGGAGCGGGATATGCTCAGACTTCTAACTATGTTAGAAGGAGCAGTATCTTGTCCAGGCGATCGTGTCTCGCTCGTGCCAGCATGTTGGCGTGCATGCTGGTCTTGAGCACCCCGAAATCCACCAGCTCGATCTTGGTCCAACGAACGTATGGCATTGTGAATACCATGATGCTGTCGGTCCCGCGCCTCCTGAGATGGGTGCGGTGCATGTACGGACGCCGAGGTCTGCGCAGCCTTGTCCTTGGACCTGGCAGCACCGTGGGCTCCCTCGTCGATGTCCGTTCTTCCGCCGGCGTCTACCCCGCCACCCGTTTTGCTCCGGTGGTGGTGGGATCGACGTGGACGGAACAGCTACCGCCGAAGCCTTCTTCTTCGGTGGCATGTTGATGAAGAAGATGAAGATCTATCTCGTGTGAACGTCGGATCAGGTTCACTCAACCTCGACGCCCCCTATCTGGCGCGCCAAAGATGTCGGGGAAACTGATCCACGAACACCTATGGGACCGGCGGACCGAGCCCCTTTCGGTTCGGCGGGGGGAGGAGATCGCATGAAGAGCGGATCGAGGCGAAGCACACGAGTAGTTTACCCAGCTTCGGACCTCTCCGGAGAGATAACACTCCTACTGCTGCATGTCTGAGTGTATTGAGTTCTTGCTCGGGAGCGCTGAGTGCTACAGTACACACTAGCTGCTAACGAGACCGAGCGTGAGTGTTTTTCTGCCTTCGAACCCCCTCCCTACGTTGCGCATGGGCCTCCTTTTATATGCTAAAGGGGTCTCCGACAGGTGGCAACGTAGACAAGGGTAAAAATGGAAAAAGAATTGCGGTTGGTACAACTACCTGCACAGTGTATCATACCTAACCCTGACGGCAGGGGACAAAGTCATTAAATGCTCGTCTACGTCGGCCAAATAGTGCAAAAAGGGACCGTCAGGGATGCCACCGCTTGCCACCGCACACCGCTGGCAGCATAGTCTCTTGCCACGCGCGCCTGGAAAGGTCCCAGGGCGACACGTTGGTGGATGTGCTGGAGCGCGGGTACAGAGTGGTAGTTTGCCGCGGCAAGCGCCTTGCCGCGGTCGTTGTCTTGTCGCGTCCGGAAGCTTGTCGCTCATCGGGCCTCGACGGGACGCGTGTCTCGTAGCGTCAAGTTCATTGAGATGCCTTGGTTGGCCTTCCCGGAAAGCTCCTCTTGCCGGGTCCTTGTCTCCTTGGCTTGAATACTTTGTTCTTGAATGGCTCCAAAGGAACCACGGAGGACCTTGGCGGTCACCCGGCAAGCCTTGCCGCGGGGTGCTGCAACTGCCCGTTCACAAGTTCGGGATACTAGGGTACCCCTACTCTAGTACACCGACACTCCGCCACCCCCACCCCCCACCCGCGCCCCAACCTCCACCCGCGTCGAGTTCTCTTTGTTCGGCGAGGCCCCACAACCACCCGAGCCCCTTCGATCGCACCGGCGAACTCCGGCGAGCTCTGAAAAATTGACTGGCCCAATTTTGAAATTTAGTCTACTGTGATTTAACTAGTGTGGAATATAAAAGGGGAAAACCATAAGCATTGGGAGTATAGTGTTAAGCGTGCCATGGCGGATCTGAAGGTGCAAACCGGCAAAGGCAACTTCGCAATCAAGACAAGAAATCAGAGTAAAGCAGTGGAGATCTATTTTCTTGCTGCGATAAATAAGTTGAGCAGAATCTGAAAAGAGTACCGCCTCACAGTGCGGCACTGCACGATGTCGCTGAGAATTTGACGGTGATGCGGTAGCAATAGCTTTCGGCAGGGTGGAAGCAGATCTAGGAGGGTAGACGGTGGCGGCGGGGCGCGGTGGACGAGGCGGTCGTAGGAGCGGCGCCGGCAAGATGGACGACGGCGGGGATGAAGCGAGAGGACGGGATGCAAGGATCCCGGTCCGAAGGCATGGATGAGAGAGGTCGATCTCTTGTAATGGACGGCGGCATCAGGGTATCAGCTCCGGCAAGGTGGAGGAGGACGGCGGTGGATGGTGTGGCGGACGGCGGCGGACGAAGGAGGGTGGGGTGGAGAGGGTGTTTTGGCACCCACGGAGTACGAATGGGGAAAAGGGAGGTAGAGAGGAAGGGCGGAACCATGTATTCAGGGCGCGCTTGTCTCAAATGCGAGGAAATTTACAAACTTAGCCCCCGTTTCAAATTTCTACTACATCACAAGAACATTAGTCGGTTGGGGATAGGACGGTAATCTCGCATACACCGAATATTTGCCGACGATAGTTTGTTTTTGGCGCCCACCGTGTATGAATATGAATCGGGGAGGAAGTCGATTTGGGCCGAGGACACACTGTGTTTTGGCGCCCACCGTGTATGAATCTGGGTGAGAGGTGGTTACGTCATGTTTGGGTGAAATTACAAACCTACCCCTATCGAAACCTATAGAAATCCAGCAGATAGGCTTTGCATGGCAGGGATAGGCAGTAGTGATTTCCATCTCGCAGATTTTGGTTTCGGGCGGTTACTGCGACTTTCCCCGCTTCGTTCAAATTTTCCAGAGTGCAGATTTAACCGTGCCAACTCAATTCGAATCCCGTTTGTATTCTATTTTTTTCGGGCGGGATCCATTTTCAATTGGAATTACATTCTATATACATCATCTTTTTATATATACTTTCAAAAGCACAACAAAGAATTCTGCTCCTTTATATGTATAATATGATTTACAAATACAACGATCTCGAAATCTTACGGTTGAATTCGAATTTTTTTAACCAAATTATGTTATACTAAAATGTATGAATCAGTAATACCTACATATTAAATAACATAGATGTGTGTGAATTCGTATGAGTATGCATGTTTGATAGATCAATTTTGGTTCGAGTATGGATTACATGTATCATCATCTCGAATTCAAATATTTGAATCCCTTTTGTTCACTCCTTTCACGCCCATCTCTCTCGCATGCATGCTCCTTCGTAGCTATCACTCTCTTTTCTCCAGCTCACCAAGACACTCACTTCATGTTTCTCCTATCCTCGCAAACATGGTCTCTCGACGTCTCCCTTGAGAAGTGTCACACTCTCCCTATCATTATACATTACACGGTTTTTCATTATCTCTCACGTCTCTACTGTTCTCTGGTACTCGGTAACTAAGCTTTCTTTTTCACCGCCACACACACAGTCTCCACTTGTTTTTCACTTTGTATTTCTCTCTATGGGATTCTCTTACACACCCTATATGTCTCTACATATGACTCATACCACTAAAATTACTCTCTCTCTCTCCTGTAGACACAACATTTGTTGCGGTCTCCTTTTCGTCTCCATCCCAGACTGACATTATTCATTTGTTTACCGATCACACAACCCCGACTACCGTATCCTCTCTCACACACACACACACACACACACACACACACACACACACACACAACTCCTTCTTCCACTCCCCTTCCCAACTACCGTCTCTCTCTCACACACACAAAACTCTCGCTTTCGCACCCCGACTCATACTTCTCTCACAAACATTTATCGACTAGCTAGCCTCTAGATAGGTTTATACACCCACACACTCGTGCTTCCACCATCGCATACATGTCTCTCTCCTGCTCCTTGTATCTATGTAGATTTTTCTTCCCTTCTCGAGACACGCCCTCTCGATCGTGCACACACGCACTATCGCCTCATTTTAAGCTGATACCTATCGCACACACACTCCTTGTGTCTTTGTCACACATGCACTCCGTCCTCCTCCACTCTTCCTCTCTCTCACACACACATGGGATTTTTGCAACAACTAGCAAGATGCCCATGCGTTGTACGGAACATCAAGATGCATTTGTATGAGTAGTTTATCTTGTGGGGGAAAAGGATGAATGAGGGAAGGCCTTATTTGCAAATGTGGAGAGGGGTGTGGGTATATTTTTGCAAAATTGCCATAGTTTCCTTCCTATCCGTCAGATATAGATCGGACGGCCTATATTGCAGGATGGCAGGCACATGATCATCACCGACAATGCTTTTTATAAGAGTAGGGATAAAAATAGAGTTGGTGATGATGGTGGGCCTGCCATCCTGCAATGTAGGTCGTCCGATTTATATCTGACGGATAGGAAGGAAAATATGGTAGTTTACCCGCACTCTTCACCACATTTGTAGATAAGGCCTTCCCTCGTTCATCCTTTTCTCCCACAAGATCTTGATGTTCCGTGCAACGCACGGGCATATTGCTAGTAAGAGTAGAAATTAGACATATACCACTTCTCGAATCTTGAAACCAACAACATTCCTCCCTTATCTCATCAAAAACGCCTAAAGGAATATATTTTGAGTGAAACATAACATATTTTTAGTGATATACGTATTTCAAAACTAGACTTTTTTCTATCAAATCGGTGAATATGTAATAATCTACTTTGATCGTGTGGCAATGCATTGGCACATTGCTAGTAGTTATTATAATTTTTTGGACACGGACAAGCGGTGGAGTACATATATGAAGAGAAGAGGCGACGCATACGCATGATCGGCCTCTCGTTGTCTCGCACACATGAGTGTTACGTAAAGGCGGCGTTAACAAATAAACCCTAAAACCCTAGGTGCACGATTGCTGCATTCGCGGGTACCAGTGCGTGGTGGAGCACCTTTGTAGGAATAGTCAGCTCGCGTGATAATTTGATCTGTAGGAGTTGATGGTTGGGACCATAGGTGAACGACTTTGAGCGCGGTGGCTCGCCAGTTGCCACAGATCGAGTAGCCACGTTTAAAATATTGTTTTTCTAGAGGGGTTAAGAGTACCGATTTTCAATGGCGCGTTATAAGTAGTAAGTAGTTTTCAGAACGATTGGTATGGAGCGAAAATGAAATTCATAGTACTACGTACCTCCTTGGCGTATGGTTGTATGGTTTTTTTTTTTTGCGATGGAGGTTGTATGGGTTTATGTTGCGAGATGTTGAACCTGGTAGTTCTAGGGCAAATACTATGGTTTATATTTAGATGCTAGTTTTCAGTAATGAAAATCGGAAGGGGAAACCCTTCTTTGATTAAAAAAACTACTACCTCCATTCTTGTTTACTAGTCCCCATCGTACTTTGGGTCAAAGTTTGTCCACGAATTTTACTTGTAAAATGTGAATGGAAAACGAGATTTTGTTATACCCAGGACAAAAAGGACTGGAGGGAGTGATTTCTCCGACATTTAACGCGACCTCTCATAGCGCAGGCATTGAGCTGGCGCCGACCAAGAGGGCACTTTTCGCTCTGAGCCGGTGAGCACGCCTCCTCGCCGCGTGCAACCAGCTTAAGACTGCCCCGACTGCCTTCATTGAATCCGCGCGTGTGCCGGCAACACGTCACGTCCTTCCGCGAGCCGGCAGGCATTTTAGAACACAAAAAATGACTAAAATATAATTAATTTACGCATGGTTTTGACTTGTTGTGCTCGCACTAGTAGCAGGAACTAGTAGAGGTTTTTCTTTATTTATAACTCTCCTCACATTTTTTTGGCTTTGAAATGAATCATGGTTGTGGACATTATGTATGAAATGTGCAGATATCTGTGAACATGAGTTTGATTTGGAAGTTGAACTTGGAATGTCGGGCTTGCGTGTGAACTATACCATGTCCAATGCTTCATCTGTTATTGTTTGGAAAGTAATTGCTGTTATTACATGACCCGAAAAACAAGTGTGCCACATCAGTAGATGCATGGACATCACAACAGGCATGTTGTCTGGATAAACATTTGAACCTAGCTATTATGAAGGAAATTTTGTATTGACAACAGATTTAGATAGCGAGAGACGCCTAGCCTGCTTTCTGCCTCTACTAGCTTATTTCTGGCTTCTTCCATCTTTTCTTTGGCTTGGGTGAAGAGAGCATCTGATTGCTCTTTTAAACTTCTTCAGGAACTCAGCTACATTCTCAAGGGCTGCCGCACGCTTTCTTTCAGCCTTTACTAATGCCACGAGGACACGAACAACTGACGACTCCACCTGGCTTGTGTGTAATCCAGCATCATCTGGGAATTTGCACCTTGTGTCTAATCCAGCATCATTAGGGAACTGGAACCTTGTGTGTAATCCAGCCTCATTTTTGAAACATGATCTCGAGGTTGACCATACTTCCCTCCTCGCAGGAACTGCATCCTGACATGAAGTTACTTCTTTTTTAGATCAATACTCAGAGCAACCTAGATCCATTTAGTAGAAGCGGATAAGCAGAACTCGGAGAAGTGAATTCAAAAGGAAAAAAAATAAAAACAGACTACAAGGTGAGAACACCCACTTCCTACATCAAGCTAAAAACGAAAGCATTAGGAAGATTAAGACTCTTCTTATTACACATCGAAGAATACCACGCTTACGAGAAACAGAAACTACAACATATACACATCGAAGAACACGAGGCTACACGAAAGTAATTGAAAGGGTGTTACTTACCAAAGCTCGTTTTACAGGTTTGGTGCAGCTCCTCTTTAACTTGCCACGCTCCTTGAAGATGTCCCGAATATCCCGTGTTTGTTCTTCATTGCTACTCTGCATGTTCGCTTTTCGTGGTTTTAAAATCTCAACATGGCAAGAAAAATATACTACTAGTAATACTCACGCATCTTGTGGGCAACATTAAAGCACCCGTCTGCCATGTTAGAGCATCTCCAACATAATCGCAATGCGCGGCGCTTTAAAAAAGCGTTTACAGTGCTGAGATCGAGAAGTAGATAGAGTAGAGGATAGTTCTCAGCATAGATAGATAAAAAAAAGATAATTCAACTACTCCTCGTCGTCCGACTCCTCCTCGGTTATGTCCTCCTCCAACGTCTGACTGTAGGCGTGAAGATACCGATCGTCATCGGATTCCCAGGGCGACGCTGCTCCTACCTCATTTTGAATTGAGCGTCCGCTTTTCGCCTACGCTTGTCCTCGCGATAGGCGGCTCGCTCCGCCCTCCTCTTCTCCCTCTCCGCCCTCCTTTGCGCGTAGAACTAGCGCTCGTTGATGATGTCCTGCGGGAAGTGTTGGCGCCACAGCACCATGGCTTCCTTGTCCATCTCGGCGATGCCGAGACGGTGCTCCCGCCTTCGGTTGTCACGACGATCTTCGTCGGTGCTAAGCCGCCAGCAGCGCTGAAGCTCTGCGCCGCTCAGCGTCGGCACGTTGGGGAAGTTCAATGTTCTATGAGGCCACCGGAGTCGCCACGCCGCCGCGTCGTACGCGCGGGCGGCCTCGTTGGCGGTGTCGAAATTGCCGAGGCCGAGGCGCATCCCGCGGAACCGGATCTCGGCGGAGAAGCCGCCGGAGGGGTGCGCGCCGACGCCGCGGTATCCCCAAGTTTCGGCTGACAGGCGGCATGAGTGGTGGCGTGGCGAGCGAAAATGAGCGGGGAGAGAGCGGTGGCAATACACAGAGCGGTGGGAGGGCGTTGGATTTTACAAAGCACGCCGGACGCCGCGCGCCAAAACTAGCGCACGACCGGCCGCCTTTTCCTGCGCGCGCGCGATCCTTTCCCGATGTCTCTGCTATCTCTACTCTCTTCTCTACTGTTACTAGCAAGAGGCCCATGCGTTGCATGGAACATCAAGATGCATTTATACGAGTTGTTTATCTTGTGGGAGACGAAGATGAACGAGGGAAGTCCTTATCTGCAAATGTGGAGAGGGGTGCGGGTATCTTTTAGCAAAATTGTCATAGTTTGCTTTCTATCCGTCAGATATAGATCAGACGGTCCATATTGCAGGATGGCAGGCACACCATCATCACCAAGTCGGTTTTTATAAGAGTAGAGATATTTATTTTATATTTAATATTTAATATTTATCTCTACTTCCTTTACTGCCTAATTTTTTTCTCTATGCTTTTTTTTCTTGCAATATAGGCCGTCTGATTTATATCTGACAGATAGGAAGGAAACAAATGGGAATTTTGCAAAAAGATACCCATACCCCTCTCGGTTGCAAATAAGGCCTTCCCTCGTTCATCCTTTTCTCTCACAAGATAAACTACTCATACAAATGCATCTTGATGCGTGCAACGCATGGGCATCTTGCTAGTTCTAAAAACATTTCCATCATTTGCCACACTACTACTAGTTGCAGATGAAAAACCTACCCAAGCACAGCGCGATACAGGAGTGACGCACAATTACAAGCTGATATTCTGTTGGACAATTGAGGCTATAACCAATTACTTTTACGGGAACAATAGCACCCAAGAAAATTTGAAGGGTAGGTATGAACAAAATTGGAACTTCACATGTACTGCTAAGTGATTCAATACACACATTACTAATCGAGGAGGAGAACGATGGTCGCGGCGGCCTCTGTGAGTCATGGTCGGCAACGGGAGTTAGTTCATTGTCCACGACGGTGGTACTTCTACGCTTGGCATCGGCTTCCGAGAAGCAGATCCGAGACCGTGGAAGACGATGACGGGGAAGAGGCTCCGTGTACGACGACGGTGGACCGGCTCCAGTGCAGCGTACGAGGTCGTCAATGAGGCAGATGCGCTGCGGTGGACGAGTGCGCCGATGTAAAGGGGAGGAGCACGAAGGCTGCGGTGCCGTGGAGAAGTCTATCTTCCGGTGGGGATAGAAAATAGGGAGTATTCAGGTGTACTACTCTGGGTGCCGGGGTGGGGTTGGCTGGGTAGGGTGAACCTGAAGTTACGAAGACAACCCCCTACCAAGTGTCATCCGTAGGCCTATTCCGAAGGCTATGATGGTAACTTCCCTTTGCTTTCGAATCGGGGTTGCGGAGTTTTCCGCCGACCTCAAAATTTTGTGACACTTTGGACTCCCCGTGTGGCGTGTTGAGTGATTCGGCTAAGCAACTAGCGAGTAGCAGTAGTAAACTCTGCATATTAGGTTTGACCGAAGTCAAACTTCCTAAAGTTTGACCAAGTTTATAGAAAAATATAAACATTTACCATAACAAATATGTATGATGTGAAAGTCCATTCAATAATGAATCTAATGGTATTTATTTGTTATTGTACATGTTAATATTTTTTGTTATAAGCTTTCTGAGAGTTTACAAAACTTGACTTTGACCAATGCTAATACGCGGACTTAAATAAAAAGCGGAGGAGTACACATTTGTTTTCTTAGTTTGTAGTGAACTAATCATTTGTTGAAATTGTGAAATAAATATATTGGGCTATTGACTTCGAATGTAATGGTCTATACAATCCAATAGTTACAATCATTGTCGAATCCCAAGATGTATACAAGGTCTATAGTACTTCGCAACATGCTCAAACTCACATAATCCCAGTCAAATGAGAATCTAAATGCATTTCATAGTTATTACTTTGTAGGATGCAACAAAAACAACCGTAACTCTACATCAGCCGTTGGCCCTGTTTGGATACCCTAACACAGTTAGAGTTAGAGTTATTTCCTAACCCAAATAAGCACCTCTCCACCGGGATAGTTGGGTTAGATGGAACTAACCCACTCTAACCCTCCCTGTTTGGATACTTTTTGGTTATTTCAGCCCCCAACTAACCCAAACTAGCTCTAACCCCATGATCCAAACAGGGCCATTATAGAAGCAACATTTTGACATATCCCAATGTGTGAATGAAACGTGCAGAGAGAGCTTTTGAAGATGGAGCAGATAGGTCAGGAAAGATTGTATGTATGTGGATGAGAGAGTAGGAGACAAACTTAACAAGATAGAGGGAGAGAGATAGAGAGAAAAAGAGAGAGGAAGAAGTTAGGTCTGCGAGAAAGATGGAGACATGTAATATACATGAGATGCGTGTGCATCCAGATTCTGTATACATGGAAGGAGAAGAGACAACATGTTTGATGAGAGAGCTGGAAAAACATGGACGAGAGGGGAAGGATCTCGTGGGTTCAGGGATTGACAATTTTGTGTGGGGGAGAGAGGGATTGGTAATTTTGTGCAAGAGAGAGAGAGGGTGGGGGAGGAGTCAGTCAGCCGTCGTCACATCACCCTGCTTCCAAATGACCCCGCATTCTCTAAGCTGCGGTGTAGTCGCCCTCTTGATCTGCTCGATTCCCTCTTTGAAGATTGAGGTGTTGTGCATGTTGGGGTGCAAAGAAGCACAAGCGAGAGTGGTCGCCAGATAACCTTGGATGGGGATGAATTGTGTGCTCGGGGAGTGTGTGTGTGTGTGTGTGTGCTGCGTGTGTGTGTGTGTGTGAGAGAGAGAGAGAGAGAGATATTGAGAGAAAACAAACCTAAGGAGAGAAATGGGTATTCACAAAGATATTGTGCCGGCCTTGAGGTGGGCAGGGGCCGGGTGAGGGTGTCAAAATGTGCGCGTTGATGCATGTGTTGCATGCGACCGTGCGAGGGAAGGACGAATCAAGAGAGATGGTTGTTGTGTTGCGGATGCTCCTCTCTCTCTCTCTCTCTCTCTCTCTCTCACACCGAAGTAAACTAGAAGACCGTTCTCTCATGTATACACAACGTATCGGCATATCTGTCTATGTCTCACTCATGCATGATCATTTGCACGTTCACACCTCTCTATGTCTGTATCACACGCACACTGTCTCCACATTGCCCTTCCGCCACAACACACATATGGACACATACACACGTTCTCTCTCACCACACACACAAAATCAGTATTAAAAAAACTAGGGCGCACCTAAAACGTCCAAATCCAAATAAACACGAACTGGAGCTAAATTCAAATATATGGAAATATTGCAGCGTCAAGAACTTTCCCAGGAAAAAAAAGTTGAGTAATGTTCGAGGATTGTTTTCACACACACAAAAAGGTTCGGTGGATGCCCTTCGAGCGCGACATGGTGACGCACCGTTCGATCGACCGCGCGGCCGCGGTTCACGCGCTTGCACAGGATTCCGTATCATGGTTGTGGTACTAACTAATAAAAGTGTTGCCTAAGTCTAATGTTTATGTGTACTAGTACGGTTTTCTTTTAAGTTTGACCAACCTTATATAAAACTAAAGTAAGCTCCCACACGCGCACTCATCAATATGCCGCCGCCACCATTGCGCATACCAGCACCCGCCTGCTCCGGCCAACAATTTCTCGCCCATCACCGCCGTGTCGCCGCCATCCCTGTGCCATGAAGCCGAAGGTTCGCCCGCTCACGTCGTCTGCAGTCCCTCCTCGCTATGCCGCCGCGCTGCCAAGCACGCGAGCAGCTGGTGGAGCCGCGGCTATGCATGCAACGTACGCAGAGGAGGACGAGCGCCTGCTCCAGCACACCGGCGAGGAGGAACTAGCGTGTCATTGTCGTCTCCGCCCGTGCGGAGGAGGCGCTCATGGTGGCTATCGCAGCGGAAGCCGGTCGCGCGCGCGTCGAGCCCGCAAACTGGGTGCGGATGCGGAATCTACCTTCGAGACCTTGAATGCCACGTGGATCCTGCAATTTGATGGAGCAATTTGGGTCAGTCGACTCATGTGAGCCGTTTGATGCAACATGGATGGCTAGAAGGGCTTCTTCCACCTCTTCTGTCGTCTTCTTCCTTCACTCTGTCGAACTTCTTTCACAAATCGACTGACCAAATTATACTACTAGTACGAACGTATTAAGTACAGTAGGAACACGAAGATCTGACGATAGTACCAACTGCAAGAAGAACAGTAGTAAGACATAGTACTAGTACTACTGTACGTACTAAAGAGTTCAAATAACGAGAAAGAACATACTAAACATAGTTCTGTTGGGGCCTCAGCACAACACACCCTTGAAAATAAACTAAGCAACTAGTCCGCTTGACACTGCAGTAGAACCAGCATGAGCGACGGCACTGCCACCTACTCGGAGTCCGAGTCCACGTCCTCGACTTCGTTCTCGTCCCTCTTCCTCTTCCTCGTCGTCGACGCTTCTTTGCTTGAACCGGACACTGGGCTCTGCTTCTTCATCCAACCCTTTTAGATATGTAAACAAAGGTAGGCATCCATTGCTGCGTACAGGATGTGATCTTCATCTAATGTCTTCGACTCCCATGCTTGATGAAACTCGTGATGAGGTTTCTTCAGTTTAGCGTACGAAGGATCAATCATGGCTGCTGCCAGGGTCAACATTGAAGGTTGAGAGGAGGACACCAAGCTTGCCTTCTGGAGATCGAAGGGCTGGCCTACAATGAGACCTATCCGACGCATGATATCACTGTCGTTCTTAGAGCCTACAGTAACGAATTTCACTCTTTTGTCCTTGAGGAAGTTCTTAAAATCCTGGCACTCAACGTCGGCATGGCATATGTGGTAGACCAAGCAAACGTTATGTACGCAAACCTGGATCACAGCGGGCTTCTTCCTCTCTTCGTCCTTTAGATCCTTCTCTCGTCCCAGGACTGTGGTGTACTCAACATCTTGCCCAGCGACCCACTCATCCGTTGAACTGTTGGACATGCGTAGGAAGCGAGCAAGCCATGCTTTCACCGTCGCGGATCCACGTGTGTAGATGACGATGAACTGATCGCCGGTGATGGCTCTAACCTGGTACTCAGCGGCGACCATGGAGATTTGGGAGGCCATGGATTTTGGAGGAGGGTTAGGAAAAGTTGAACTGTTGTACCCCGCAAAAACTGGGAGCGAACTAATGTGAAAGGACGGAACGACTGGGAGCGAACTGTTGTAAGGTAGTAGTAGAAGACGGGGAGGAGTAGGGCGTGCGAATGGCGTGGGGTTGCTGGCTTGCCCGATGGATAAACGGCTGCAAGCCCCCAAAGAGTTCTCGAGAACTATGCGGGACCCACTAGATGTCATGTCTACTAGACCCATATCGTAGGCCTGACGGTATAGCTTCTGCATGTTCGCACGCCATGCCGGCGCGTGGATGTAACTTCACTTAATTCCGTCAACCGCGCGCCTCCCACGACCTTCGCCTCCCTCGCGCGGTCGGGCCCTTTGAGACTTCGATCGGCTATAAATGAGCAATTTTTTTTGCCTACTCCGCATGCATGATACTCCTTCTGGTCCTTCTTACTCACGTCAACCGTTTGCAAAGTGTTTGACCAAATTTATACTTTTTTTTGAACACCACCTTATATTAAAGGGCTCGATTCAAAATTTTCACCTACTCTTAGCAAGATAGTAGAGGCGATGGAGTGGTTTTTGAAGTCTGCAAAAGTACTCAACTAGTGCTGTCGTTCTTCACACAAAAATGTGTTTACCAATGCATGCATGAACACTAGTTACTGTAACCCCCCTCTCTTCTTTAATTCTTTGCCACATCAGCATGTTTGCTACTATTCCCGTGTGCATGATACCAGCTAAGATACCACCATTATGGCCAGCCTTAATCATCGCATGCAATAATTTAGTGCACCTTGAAATATTAACATGTGTGGGGCGTGTATATTTTTAATGACTTGAGACTATACCTAGCCCAGCATGCAAGATGACTTATTATGCACCGTTCCCCATACCTGCAGGAAGCTCGTTCGTCTCCAAATCTTTTACTCTCCATGTGTGGAAACAATATGCCTGCCAAACTCTCCTTCTCCCTCCGGCGGTCCCACCACTCCACCCCGTGTGAAAAAATATGCATGCATGACTCTCCTCCCCCCACGCTCGTCCAATCCGTTGTGACCAGCAATATTTCCACCCCTTCGCTCCCCCGTAATTTACTCCAACAAATATGCCCACGTAGCTCTTACTTAACTGCAGGTGCATTGGGTCTCTGACATATGGGCCCAACAGGTGTTCGGCCCACATGTCAGTGACGCAACTGGACCTGCAGTTAAGTCAGTGCAGCTCAATCCATATCTTATGTAGGTGTGCCATTGCTCGCTATAAATATTGCGCCTCCGACGACATCGCTATCTCCTCCCCTCACGTTCACGTTCATCGCTATCTCCTCCCCCTCTCTCTCACGGTGACCACCATGGCATCGCCCCTCCCAAGCCCTAGGAGCCCCTCGCTGCACCGCGCGGACGGTCACACGTCGTCGTTCCGTTCCTCGCCGCCACTAGTCAAGGAGGACGTGTCGGTGTCCGGCTCCTCGCCGCTAGGCGACGCATCCCCATTCCATTCCTCGCCGCCACTAGTCGAGGAGGACGCGTCGGCGTTCCGCTCCTCGCCGCGACGTGATGCGTCGCCGTTCCGTTCCTCGCCGCCACTAGTCGAGGAGGACGCGTCGGCGTTCCGCTCCTCGCCGCGACGCATCGAGGTGGACGCGTCGGTGTTCCCAATCTCGCCAGCACGCGCGTCGGAGGACGCGTCAGCTCCCCGCTACGAGGAGAACTCCGTGCCGCCCGCCGAGCCCCCCAGCCTTGAGGACTTTGGAAAGAAATGGATGTCGCCTTGTGGGAGGCTTTGCCTCCAGCAGAGCGTGCCAAAATAGAGGCGGAGAAGAAGGCCGAGGAAGAGAAGCGCACCACGGAACAAGCTGCCTGGGAGGCCTATGTCGCGTCCGAGAGAGTCAGGCAATTGGCTCTTTGGCAGAAGGCTCGTGCGAGGGCCGTGAGGGTGGTGGAGGACGCCCGTGACGAGACCCTGCGTGCAGTCGGGACCAAGCGCCTCATCTACGCTTGGCGGTACGTGGACCGAGTGCACGCTTCCAGCGAGGCGGAGTACCTATTGGCGCCGGATCACGACACCGGTGAGATCGCGCTCGCCCACCGGCAAGCCGCCAATCAGCACCTCACGAGTTGCGAGGCTGAGGAAGAGGCATTGTGTCGGCGCACTGGGAAACAGCCGCGCACTAGGGCACTCGTGGCACGCCGCAAGCGCTCCTGCGAGCGTTGTGGATTTTAGGAGGAGTATAATTTTTGTTTCGTAAGGCGATCTCATTAGTTTTGGGACATAAATGATAAATCCCGAACGTTCAGGAATTTTTAGCGTCCTTAATTAAGTATGTAAAAGGGAAAGTTTGGAAACCTTGTGTATTCGTACGCATTTTGCAAGTTTGTGCATATAGCACAAACTTTACTATATATTATCGCACTACACGTCTCTCTCGATATATGCTTGCAGACTGTGCTACTCCCTCCGTCCAGGTCAATAAGTCATCTTTGGTTGTGCACCGTGACCAAGGAGGGAAGACTTGTACACCTAGATGAAAGGAGTACTACTACTACTTATGTACGTGCAAATGCATGTTTTAACATTACGATGCGGTTTTTGTAAAAGTAGAAAAACAACACTAGTCAAGCTTGTGAAACGATTCAATACAAAACAAATGCAAATATGCTTGTTTGATTGTTTACTTTTAGCTTCCTTCTCTGTCGTTATTTCTCTGTCATACTTTGTACGGAGTATCTCACTGGTTGGAAAGGCATGCAAATTCCCAAACTGCTTCCTACACCACATCGAATTTTTTGCCTAACAAGTTGTGTCGTGCAATTGGAATTCCAACTTGAGTACTACTACTAGTAGGAGTACCAGGGGCCAGTTCTTTTAGGCTTCTAGATTAGTAATCCCATAACTACTTTTACCTCTGTCCTGGTTTATTGGTCCCCATTGTAATATGTGTCAAATTTTGATCATAAATTTAACTAATGAAATGTTAGTGCATGTCACATGCACTACTCCATCCGTCTAGGTGAGTAAGTCATCTTAGGTTGTGCACCGTGACCAAGGAGGAGGACAAAACGAGAAAGGTTAATGTTTATTTGCTAATTAATAGTATTGCATGCAATGAACTAACCACTACATGTCGTGTTTGATATCTCAAGTCATTAAAAGCATGCACACTCTTTATCTCTTATTGGTTGATATGTCAAGAAACAAGAAACGAGGTAGAAGTTAATGCACCGCGCCTAAGTGTTTTGGGATTATTTGGTTTTTGTAAGATGACTTACACACCTAGACGGAGGGAGTAACATTTTATCAGTTAAACCTTTGGTCAAAATTTAGCACAAATTACAATGGTGAGGAATAAACCAGGAAGGAGTAGTAGTTTAGAAGCCCAAATAAATGAGTGAGGCGCCTTCTTGTTACTCTCCACTGTGACTAGTCTTGTAGGAAAAGCTGGGGAAGCCGCCAAAAGAACTGGCCCTAGGAGTAGTAGCTAGGGATCGAGTGTGAGATGAACCGGAGAAAGTAAATGCAGAGAGATGAAATGCAAAAAAGACGGAGGGATGTGATGGTTGCTTGTCCGTTTATTTTACCAGGCCACTTATTACTGGGAGTGGTTGGGTTTTGTGATATGACGGCTTTACTGCCGCGCCACGAGCGGGGTGAGAGGTGAGACTCCCGTGTAGCGCCGCCCTCTACACTTGTACTACATCGGTCGTGGTTTATTAGTCCCCCATTGAATTTGACTGAAGATTTAACTGACAAAATGTTAGTGCATGTCAACAAAAACTATATCGTTGGATTCGTATTTGAACATAGTTTTGAATGATATAATTTTAGGTGACATGCATCAGTATTTATCATACTACATATAATGTTAGTTCAATTTTTGGTCGTACTAATCTATAGTAGTAAGGTGCCCGTGCGTTGCACCCAAGAGTGAAATGCATTGATCGGGGAGTTGTTTATTTTGACAAAGAATGTGGGGGTCATCTCATGTGTAACGGGTATCGATAGGTTTCTTCGGATATTATCTCATCTCTAGAGTTCACAAACATCTGGGTGAAATAGATAAAAAGGTATCTTTTGCAAACAAAAGCGTTCAACTGTTCAACCTGCATCCAAAACTTGTGAAGAAATAACACTTATTGTGCTTTGCAAGAAATGATCTTTAAGAATTAGTTTTTGAGTATCGATTGTTATACATGTTGGCTACAGATGACATGGCACTTTCTTATAGTCAACAATTGGCTATACTATTAAGTAATATTAACCATGCCCTTATACACCTAGGCGGAGGGATTAAATCAGGATGACTTGCAAGGGGCAGAGGAGATGTAAGAAATGGTTCATCGTAAGTCTTTCACCAGTACTTGTAGTAAAAATTCATACATGGAAGATTCTAGACTAAACCATAAACGGATACACTTTTATTCATGCGCGATACTCCAATAGAGCAAGATCCTGCATGGAAGTCTTCACATGCTTAGACAGCGGATTACATTGAGCGAAGACTAATGATCAACATTTAACTTGATAATGCGTAATTTTTATAGAAGAACAGGGATGCTCCTCCCCGGTTCCATTATCAAATTAAACCCAAAGTGTCTTACATCAGCTCACTGAGAGGAGCAGTTCAAAGGAAGGACTGTGGCGAAAGCCACTCAAGTTTAACGACAAGCTTAAAGAATCAAAAGCGGAAAAGACACGGGCCATAAGCGCCCACACACACACTACATGTTTTCTAAGTGCACTTGATAATGGGTATGTCCAGGTGAACCTCCTTGGAGTCCCCGTGCACCGCATCGGCGGGTAAAGGATAGAACGGATGCCATGGGTTTTCCATGTCCACATTAGTGGGATAGTCCCAGCTCCCCAGAGTCCAAGTCCGTTCGATGAGGCCGGTGTCGCCGCCCACGTGACCCGGAGGGGTAGTAACACTGACCACGCACCTGTACATCTGCCTCGTGTCAGTGTCAGCGTCAGCGGCGTCGCCCACAGCGCACATTACTGAAGGCAGGTGGCGGCCTGCGGGCCTCGCCCGGTGCCCACGATCAAGAGGAAGACGCTGCCGTCCTCCTCCGAGACTAGCAGGTGGCGGTGATACTCCAGCGACTCCGGCATGGTGAACCGGTAGCACGTCTCATACTTGATGTTCTCCGCCACGGGCCAGCAGTGACCGCTGCACGCATCCGTGAGGTGATGCACCATGTCCGTCGGCGAGCCACAAAACGGCATCGGGCACTCATAGTAGTGGACGAAGGGCTCCTTGGAGGCATCGACCAGGCCGTCCATGAAATGGGAGTGGCTGTAGGGTATGTTGCGCCAGTTGAATATATGAGCAAGTTACTACGAGATTTAATCCGAATAAGCACAAAATAAATCATGACGGCTATAACAGAGATGAAACTAATCATGTGGACTAGCATAGTAGTAGCATACAGAGTAGAAACATGAATTCTACCATGATTTCAAACAGGAAGGACAGAAACACATACGGTACAACGGGAGCAGCACCCTTGGTGTTGAGGTTGTCGCCCATGTCGTTGAGGAAGAGGTTGCCGAGGTCGGGGAAGAAGTCGTCGTCGGTGAAATCGTGGCTGCCAGCAGTCGCGAGAGTGCGCTCCCCAGATTTCAACAGCGCCCGCCGAATGGAGCGCAGGAGGGAGTGGCTTTGGGGGACGTTGCGGGCGCCGAATGGAGTGCAGGAGTAGCACATGAAGTAGTAGATGGTGTCCTTACTAGTACTCCCTAGTCTCTATCTATCTATATCTATATATATCTACTCTTATAGAAAACCGAGTTGGTGATTATGGTATGCCTGCCATCTTGTAATATAGACCGTCCGATCTACATCGGCGGATAGAAAGCCAACTATGACAATTTTACAAAAGATACCGCACCTCTCCACATTTACAGATAAGGCCTTGCCTCGTTCATCCTTATCTCCCACAACCTCATGCTCCTCCCTATGTCTCTATCTCTACTACTCTTCTTTGTTTTTTATAACAAATCGAATAGTGTTGCACCGTCCGCTGCACGCCTGGCTGAACACGCCTCCTCGCCTCCATCATCACCAAATGAGTCTTTTATAGGAGTAGGAGTAGAGAAAAAAACGAGTTGGTGATGATGGTGTGCCGTGCAATGCACGGGCATCTTGCTATTTTCTGCATATAAGTCCAAACACCACGAAGACACGGTCTTTGAGCATGGTTCATAGTCGTTCAACGCTCGGGCATTGAAGTTTGTAACTATTTTAGATTAGAATATACTACTACTCCTTCGGTGCTAGTAGTAGAGCAGAGTCCTACTCTACTACTCTACTCTAGCAAGCTAGGGCATAGTACTGTAGTAGGTACTGTAGGGAGTACCAGTACTATGATCACTCAATCAAGTTTTCTGGCATCGATATGACCCTACTCTGCTGGTATGTGTCTCGTAAGTCAAGCGGCGTGTTGTAGTCATCATCACCTGTCCACTTCCCGCAGCACATATTCGCTTCTCCATCTTTGTCCGCACATAATCTCGTCCAAGCTTCCATCCCTGCTAAGGCGCCTCCCCCCCTTGTCTGAAACCCAAGCACTAACAATGGCAGAACCGAGCAGCATCCGTTGAAAGAGTGGCTGGAATTCGCTCCCCACAGAGGTAATCAAGCTCATTGTTTTGCGTGTGGACAATCTCAGTACCATGCCGCTCGCCGCGTGCTCGTCGGGGCTGTACCGTTTACTCAAAGCCCTCAGGCCGGAGCTTTTTAAGCCAGCTCCTTGCTTGCTGATGTATCTCGATCTTTAGAAACGGCGTGTCATGCAGCATAATGATCGTAGGGTGGCGAGCATCAACCCCCTTCACTGTGATCCGATCCCCGTCAGCCTCAGCTACATTAACGGTATGTACTGGGTCGGCATGAACACGTCTTGGATGGTGCTCGTCGATGGTCGCGGCAGCTAGATGCTCGTGGAGGTCTACACCTGGCAATTGATCCCCCTTCCTTCGATTAACACTGCACTGGTTTGGCACCGCGGCCCAGAATACTCGGAATCTTACAGTAGCCAACATGATACCAAGTTTGATTTGCTCAAGGTTGTAATCTGCCAAGTGCCCACAAGAACTGCGAATTATAAAGACTTCAGGCTAATTGCCTTCTTCAACCGCGGTCTCGCCTATCTGACAGGTCACTACGGTAAGTGGATAAATCTGCATGTCCATAGCAGGATCATACATCCTCCATGGTTCTCTGACGCCATTGAACACAAGGGCTTCATTTACGTTGTCGACTCCTTTTATGGCTGGATGTATTGCTGGCCTACTCCAGTCATCGCTACAAATGGCTGTTACAACAGTATGTTACTATCCTATGATATCATGATGCCTTGCTTATATTACTGTCAACATTTACTGAAAAATATTCATGCTCATAACATGTTGTTCTTAAGATTGACTAAATCAAGAGCCCTTTTTTATTTGACTACAACTTGATATGATGTTGTAGGCCGCCTGGTGTCCCTACGAGTCCTAATCCCAGAACCTTTCAAAGAAAAGCGGCATGGCAGTTGCAGGTGGTTCCTGGCTCGATCAGACGACGGCGAAAGATTGATGATCGTTCGCACATACCGGACATGTTGTTTCACGGAATACAATCACAGTCATTGCAAGGTCTTTGAGCAGGATCCCAGCTTCTCTGGGCCTTCAGGAATTTTTGACTGGAGGCTGGTAAGTAGCCTTGGTGCACGCTCTCTGTTTGTCGGACTGAATTATCCGATTAACCAGGAGATAACCGACGGCAAGGATCATGATGGCAGCGCAGTTTCGTTCATCAGGAAAAACTGTGTGTACACAGCTGCATTACGCGCCTCTCTCTGCATGCACCATACCCTGATATGTGCCGCCACGCTCTGCAGCCCAAAGTAGGAGAGAGGGTCGCACGTATCAGACTTTGACCTGCTGGCTGGAGTTTCCCCCGTCGGGCACCCATCTGGTTCAAGCCGTCAGCCAATCTCCACAGCTTACTAAATAGTAACGTCTAACTGAGCTAGTTAGTTAGATGTGTAAACTTGGTGTAGTAGGATCTTTATTTAGTTTGATGCATACACTTGTTCTTTTTTGGTAGCCCTTTTGTAATGATTGATGATGTTTGGTTTGGAAGAGAGAGCTGCGTCTTCACTCTTCCGCCTCGCTTATCGCTTACATTGCACCCCCAACCCTGGTTCTTCCGCTGCTGTTTTCAATGTACAATCGTGAGTATATTTCGTCTCATTGGTTGAATAAATGTGTTGTTAGAATGACAAACACAATGTTTTGGAAGTCGTTGCACGGTTCGATCCTTTAGTGCCCGTGCATCGCACGTAGCTCATACTATTTTTCGTACGGAACACATTTTCCACTTGTTGATAAGATGCAGCCCACTGATGAAGGCCCAATAGAGAAGCCCATAATTAACTGGAAGGGAGGTTCTGTATATTGGCTTTCCGCAAGACTATCAGACTTATCACTATTTGCATAGATATGTTGATGACTTTGGTAGCTTGACTCATTGGCACAAACCCAGAGGAGATAGGAAATATGTCTTGAACAGGGTTAAGGTTATTCATCTCAGATCGGTCCCAAAGAGTCTAGTTATCAGACAGCTTGGTGGCAATCGTCGCCGGATGCTGTGTGTTACAATGCTGCGTAGCTCTGACTGGAATGCGCATTTGCCTGAGGTTCCGCCTGCTGGGGAGGATACACCACCTCAGGATGGAATCCCACACCCCCTTTACGGGGATGGCCTCAATGCAGAGCAGCTCTACTAGATGCAGCTTAATAACTGGATGGATCAACAAGGAGCTGGCAACAATGTTGCAGAAGAGGTGGGTGAGAATGCTGCAGTTCAAGTGGACATTGAGATTCAGCCTCAGTGGGGAGAGTGGCCTCCATCTCCACCTCCTGCCCCACCTGCTCTCTACAACTTCCAAGAATGGCTGGCAAACGAAGGATTACAGATCCAAGATGGTATCCTACCCAGCAACAATCTGCAGGATAGTCCTTTTGCAGCTTGGAATGACTCAATCTCTCAAAGTAGCTCAGCCACAAGTTCAGATTCTGAGGCACTTGTCCTTGTGCCAGTTAACATTCTGGAGGCCCTTCAGAGGAATGGAGCTCTCAACCATATTGCCAATGTTCCAAATAACCCAGTTGTGCAAGCAAATGAGTTGATGCTGCCACACAACTCTCAGGTGCAGAGCCCACAAGTCCAGATCAGAATCTCTATTACAAATGCTGGTATGCACATAAACTTTTCTGCTGATAATGAGTTCATGAACACCATGCTTATTGCTGAACCATTATCATTTGTGCCCATAACAAACTTTCTCTCAAGCTCCATTATTCCAACTCTGGCAACTTTTGGTCCTTGGGCACATGGCCATGGCATTCGGCCGACCAACTTGGACATTCACCTAGCTCTTTCTGAATCCTTGGATGGCTCTGTCCAAGTGACCTCCTTTATCTCACAAGGGGAGGCTGATGGCTCTGTCACTTCAACTGCTCAAACCTGGTCGATGAATAGAGAGGATCTCGTTGGTTCTGTTGTGGTTGCCCAACACAGTTCAGTTACATTATCTGAAATTTCTGAAGTGCAGGAAAGGGATATTGGTTATGTTGTTTCTGAACATTCTGAAATGCAGGAAAGGGATACTTCTGAGATTATGCCTGTCGTGCAAACTGAGGTTTCTGTGGGTGGCAATCATGGCAGACACCGCAAAAATAAAGCTCCGGTCTCCGTGCTTAGTGTGCGTAGAAGCGCTCGATCCAACAAATACGATGGGTTCAAAGTGCCTTCTATTACTGACAGCAAGCAGAAAGCTTCCAGGGTCAAACCCAGAGTGACTCCGTCTGCTGTAGTCATTACTGAGCTCATTGAAGAACAGATAGAAGTTGAAGAACTCCCTCCTCCGATGACTGTGCCTCAAATTCAGGAAATCGTTGTGCAAAAGTGTGCTGTCCCCCCTGATGAAGTGACTGAAGAAATGCTCTTTGCTTACAAGGGGGCGGGCCCTTCCTCATCTTAATTTACTTTCTGTTTATTTATCTAAATGGTACTTCTTTCAAACTGGAACGCTTTATGTTAGAATATCCGGGGTATGAACTCTACCCCAAGCTTTTGGCTCTATCAAATGCTATTGCTTCTAGTGGTTGCTCTGTTATTTGCTTACAGGAGACCAAAAGGCCTACTTTTGATAACTCTTACATTAGAACCTGTTGCCCTAAACGGTTGATAAGTTTGCATTCATTCCTTCAAGAGGTGCATCTGGGGGTATTGTGACCATTTGGAATAGTGCTATTTTTACTGCCACTGTGTTAATTGAAGAAGAATTTGCCCTAGTCACCAAATTTAAATCACATCAATCTTCCCAAGAGTGGACTTTGGTAAACATATATGGGCCTTGCCAGGGTGATACAAGAGTGGACTACACAACCTGGCTTCTTAATCTTCACATACCTCACAATGAAGACTGGCTGCTTGTTGGGGATTTTAATTATATTCGCAGCCCTAATAATAGAAATAAACCAGGTGGTAATATTAATGACATGATCACATTTAATGACTTCATTCGCACACAAGGTCTGATTGAACTACCACTTAAGGGTCGATCATACACATGGAGCAACATGCAAGAGGACCCACTACTTGAACAACTAGATTGGTTTTTCACCTCAAATAATTGGACCACCTCCTATCCTAATACCACTGTAAAGCCTCTTTCTAAACCAGTTTCTGACCATATTCCCTGTGTGATCTCCATTGAAACTAACATCCCTAAAAGTAATCTCTTTCGGTTTGAATCATACTGGATTCAGCATCCTGGCTTCATGGAGGTGGTGGAATCCTCCTGGAACAAAACAATCCCCTCAAATAATTATGCCACGATTATCTGCCGAAAATTTAAGGCTCTCAGATATGAGCTCAAGCGATGGAGTAAACAGATATCCAAGCTGGCCACTGCTATAGCTAACTCCAATTCTGCACTTTTTGATCGGGACTCGTTGGAAAATAAAAGGGCCCTCACAACACCTGAAAGTAACTTCAGAAGAATTCTCAACAAACATCTGCTTAGACTCCTAGATTACCAAAAACAATATTGTAGGAAAAGATGTACCATAAGATGGGCCACTTTTGGGGATGAGGACCCAAAATTCTTCAAAGCAATGGCCTCTAAACGATATCGTCGGAACAATATTTCATCCCTGCAGCTAGACAATGGCACCATAATTGAGGATCATATTGGTAAAGAAGCACTAATTTACCAAAGATTTATAGAAAGATTGGGCACTTCAAGAGAATTTCAAATGAAATTTGACCTAGCCAATATTATCAAAAAACGGAATGATCTGGACCAAGTGACAGTCCCATTCACAAAAGAAGAAATTGATGATGTCATTAAAGAAATGCCTGCGGATAGAGCACCAGGACCGGATGGTTTCACTGGACTTTTTCTTAAATCATGTTGGCACATTATTAAAGAAGATTTCTATAAACTGTGCGACTAGTCTCATGCAGGGACTTTAAACCTTGAGAGCATCAACGATGGGTACATAACCTTAATACCTAAAATTTCCTCTCCGGCCACTGTCAATGATTTCAGGCCCATCACGCTCCTCAATTGTTGCCTAAAGGTCATCACTAAACTGCTTGCCAACCGCCTACAAAAACTCATTCTAAAGATCATACATAGAAACCAATATGGTGTAGTTAAGGGGATAGCAATACAAGATTGCCTTGCATGGGCGTTTGAATATATACATCAATGCCAAACATCTAAGAAAAAAATTGTCCTCCTTAAATTGGATTTTGCAAAAGCATTTGACACCATTGATCATGATGCAATGTTGGACATAATGAAGCACATGGGTTTCAATGATAAATGGATCCAATGGATTAAAACAATATTTCCACGGGCAAATCTTCAGTTCTTCTTAACGGAGTTCCGGGCAGTCAATTTCTTTGCAAAAGTGGTGTTCGTCAGGGAGACCCCCTCTCTCCACTTATCTTCGTTCTTGATGCATATCTTCTACAAGCGGCCATTAATGATGCCTTCAGACATGGTCTCCTACATCTCCCCTTCCCAAGACCAAACCAAACGGACTACCCTGTCATACAATACGCGGATGACACCATAATCATCATGCCGGCATGTCAAGACCAAGCGCAATTAATGAAAGGGAACCTCACTGATTATGCCACCTCCATTGGCCTCAAAATAAACTTCCACAAATCAACCTTGATTCCTATGAATTGTGATGAGGATTTAAGCAAAAACATTGCACAAATTTTTGGATGCAAAATAGGGAAAATGCCCTTCACATACCTTGGTTTACCTCTTGGCACTTCTAAACCCTCTGTACAAGACCTAATGCCAATTGTTTGCAATATGGAAAGAAGACTCACCTCCACTCTGTCAATGATGTCCTATGGCTCCAAACTATCTCTCCTAAACACAGTCATTGCCTCATTGACAATTTTTGCACTCTGCACATTTCGTTTTCCACCAAAAATACTTGAGTTGTTGGACAAATTGAGAAGGAAATGTCTTTGGACAAAAAAAACAGAGCAAGGTGAAAAATGTAATTCTTTAGCTGCATGGGACAGAGTATGCAGACCAAAAAAGTGTGGAGGACTCGGGATAATAAATCTCAAGATACAAAGTGATGCGTTGCTGCTAAAATATTTACATAAATTCTACAATAGATATGATCTCCCTTGGGTTGAGCTTCTATGGTCCACTTATTACACCGACAAAACTCCACATGCCTCTGACCCATGTGGATCATTTTGGTGGAGAGACATACCTAAACTAACTCCTATTTTTAGAGGGATCTCAAGGGTTCAGATGCATGCTGGTGACAATGTGCTATTCTAGAAAGATCTTTGGCTTGACGAAATCCTCACAGACACACATCCCAGGGCATTTTCATACGCAAGAAATGAAGATTGTTCGGTCAAGGACTTCCTGACCATCAATTCCCTTGAGGAACAATTCTACCTGCCACTCTCCAGTCAAGCTCTAGAAGAGGTGCAAGATATGCAAGGCCTCATGGCACATATAACATTTGACAACAATCAAAACGCAAAGGATGTTTGGTCTTACACTTGGAGGAGCAGAGAATTCTCTGCGAAAAAATATTATAACTTCTACTTCAGAGACATGAGGGCCCACAAAACGTACCAGTGGTTATGGAAATCAAAAGTCACGACCAAAATCAAAGTTTTTGGCTGGCTTGTGCTTTCGAAAAGATTAAACACAAGAAACATGTTGAAAAGAAGGCACTACAACATCGGTACCAACCTTACCTGCTTACTGTGTGGACAAAAAGAAGAAGATATTGATCACATGATCCTCACATGCCCATTTAGTAGAAGCTGTTGGGCCACTTTTGGTTTGGACCCTGGACACCAAGCCAACCGATTATCCTGGATGGAACAAGCAAAAACTAGCTGGAATCGACCTCTCTTCACGGAAATTATCCTACAAGCTTCCTGGAGCATATGGAAAGAGAGGAATAACAAGCTGTTGTAAATATTCAACCTACATACAACTCCTGGTGAGCAGATTCAAGGAAGATTTTAGCCTTCTACAGTCTGAGGTTAAAGATAATAAGAAAGACTTTATCTTCTTACTTTTAGACTCTTTACCCTCTGATTAGCAGACCCCTTACTTCTCTTTACCCCATCACCACAAAGTGGGATGGGTGCAATGTACATGATGTAACCACACTATGTAAATGTGTTTTGATAATTAATATATGACAGTGGTGGCCTTCCCCACTGTCTCAGTTCCTCAAAAAAAACTGGAAGGGAGGCTCTCACATGAATCCGGCCCAGGTACATGCTCATGGTCCCCTAAACATAAATAAGTAAATAAATAAATAAAGCTAAATGCTCATGCACCAGTTCTTAATAGGTAGCCTAGTATTTCTTTTTGAAGAATACCCAAGCTAGGCCTATTTGTTTTCTCCGAATTTCCGGGCTGCAAATCTTTCAAGACGAGGAGGGATGCATTCCGTCCTGGCCAAAGAGTATGGTCAATGTCTGTTAAAAGTAATATCAAAAGGGGTTGAAAAATTCCAAAAAAATTATAGCAAATGGGATATTATTTTTTTTTGTTTTTGTTCTTCACTGATATCTTATACGTATTTCATTGGATTTAACATGACATAGTACTAATTTATTTTTAAATTATGGCTATTAATTTTTGGATTAAGAATATTTCGTTCCCCAACAAAAATTTGTGAATTTTCAAAATTTCCCACATATTAAGTTAATTTTTTGACACTGGTACTGATCAGAAAATGGCCAGCAATTCTAAAAATGGAAAACAGGCTGCAATAAATTCCATATGAATTAGAAAATGAGTAAAAATTATAAAAATAATAGCAAATGGCTGACTTGTTTACGCAAGGCTTTGTCAGTGAACGCATGATTCTAGCAAGTGATCGTTGGATGTCCATCCAACGGCCGACGTCTTCTTCAATCTGATCTTCTGCTCGGCCGCCTAAACTAGCGCCGGTGGGACTGCCTGCTCCCTCCTCTTGTGGCCAACTGTGATGCCGTGTAGGCTTCACCGGCCCACCCTACTCCCTCCGCTGGCCTGGCCGCACGCAATCAACTGCCTCCTTATTACACGAAAAAAATGGTTCCTCCCACTGACATCTGGGGCGCTCCGGTTGGGAGGCTGACCTATGGGCCTACTACGTTGACGCGTACGCAGGGCTTGTCAACTTAGTCAACAAACAATTCTAGCAGCAGTAACCGTTGGATTTGAATTGAACGGTCCTGCTGCTTCTTCAATCGCTGCTCTTCTTGCACCAGCCGCCCAAACCAGCGCCAGGGAGACCGCCTGCTCCTACCTCCAGTGGCCGGCTGTGCTGCCGTTGAGGCCTCATCGCCCCCTACTACTCCCACCGCTAGCCAGGCCCTGCGGCGACGGCAGCCGAACCAGTGAACCCTCGTACTCCTCTCCGCGTGGGCATCCACTACCGCGTCTTCCCCGGCTCCATGTCGTCCCCTTCCTAGGCCTCGCCGTTGTCCACCGCCTTGGTGCTCTCGGCGCAGCGTGGTCATTGTGGTCAACGACCGACTTCCATCGGAAGAGTACTATACCTGGAGAGGCTGACAAATTGGGTCCATGGCCACACCCCAGTTTTTTTGTGATTTGCCAAGTAAGTCGCTTTGTCAGGCCTGTTGGGCTGCAAATCTTTCAAGACGAGGAGAGATTTCATTCGGCTGGCCGAGAAAATGGCCCATCAGTAATGAGAAATGGGATGTACATTTTTAAGACACATCAAACGCAATTAGTTTCAAATATCTTTTTTTTTATTTCAAGATTTTAAATTACATTAATTTTTATGCATGAGAATTTGTGGGTTTTTATATTGATATACATTTATTTTTAAAATCAGTTTGAATGTGAGTCGAAATTTCGGGATTAAAAACAGTTCGGACCGCACCGAAATATGCAAAATTTTGTATAATTTTTAACCGTGGCCACAATATGGGCTGTAATGCTAACAAAAAGAATATGGGCTCCAAAAAAAACCTTAAGAATTAGCAAATGGGCTGTAAATTAATAGAAATAATGGCAGATGGGTTGTATCTTGTTTTCCACAGATTTGAGGCTTTCCTAAAAAAAGTTTGACGCACAAGCAAAGGATCGTTGGATGGCCATCCAACGGTAGTCGTCTTCTTCAATCTCTGCTCTTCTGCTCGGCCCGCTCAAACAAGCGCCCGTGGACTGCCTGCTCCCTCCTCCTCATGCCGGTGTCTTTGCCTTGTGAACCTCACCGCCCCATCGTACTCCCATCGCTGGCCTAGCCATCCCTCTCCTCACCCACACCTACTGTTATTCTCCGGCGACGGCAGACGAACCAGTAAACCGTCGTACAGTCGTACTCCCCTCCATGTGGGAAACAACTGCCGAGTCTTCCCTGCATCCTTGTCGTCCCCTTCCTACGCCTCGCCGTCGTCCACCGCCGTGGTGCTCTCGGCGCGGCGTGGTCAATGCGGTCAACGACCGACTTCCATCGTAAGAGTACTGTGCGTGGAGACGCTGATAGCTGGGTCCACAGCCGCAGCAAGGAAGTGCCTCCTTATTAGGCGCAAAACAATTATTTCATCCACCTGACAGTGGGGACCCACCGGACGGGCCACCGTATTTCGTGAAAAAAAACGTTTCCCCCTGACTGCTGGGACCCACCAGCTACACCTTCGCACGCAAGGAAGTGCGTCCAGGCAAGAAAAAAACAAAACGATTCGCCCCCCTGACTGCTGGGACCCACCAGCTACATCTACGCATGCAAGGAAGTGCGTCCGCAAAAAACGATTTGCCCCCCTGGCTGCTGGGACCCACCAGCTACATCTTCGCAGGCAAGGAAGTGCTGGCGGTCGGGACCCACACGGTCGAAGCGCACGTGGCGTTGTCATTCTGGTCGTGAACGTGTCACGTACATACTCGGTCGTTGTAGAAGCGGCGCCGCGTGTCGTAGTAGAGGCGCGCACATAGCATGTACACGCACGCATGCCGTGGTGCAAGAAAGAAAATACGGCCACGTATGTGTACATACAGGCGGGGTCTCGAACGCCTACTCGCGCATATGTACATGGCTGGGTCGGAACGGAGAAACAGCGTTGTCGTTGTGTTCATGGGGAGCCAACCGGCTGGGTCGGAACGGAATGCATGGTCGTGTTCATCGGGAGGGCTTGGATGGAACAGGCGATGGAAACAAGGCCTGGCGTACCACACAACGGAGGAAACGGCCTTGTGTTTGACCGGCCACGTTCGAAACGGGATCCGGTTGATCGGGAGGAGCCTGGCGTACCGCAAAACGGAGGAAACGAACCTCCTACGGTCGAAACGGGGGTCCTATTGATCGGGAGGGGTGTGGTGTACCGCAAAACGAAGGAAACGGACCTCCTATGGTCGAAACGGGGGTCCTGTTGATCGGGAGGGGTGTGGCGTACCGCAAAACGGATGAAACGGACTTGTGTTGGAGCACTACGGTCCAAACGGGGGTCCTGTTCATCGGGAGGGGTGTTCCATACCGCCAAACGGGACTCCACGGGATACTGTTCATCTCCACCATCGACCTCCTCCAGCCTCCACGGGCTACCGTCGACCTCCTCCAGCCTCCACGGGCTCCTGTTTATCTAGCCTCCACCGCGTGCTACTCCACCGGCTACTGTTCAACCACCCCTCCACGGGCACCCCTCCATCGTCTAATGTTCATCCAGCCCTCCACACCACGGGGTCCTGTTCAACCACTCCTCCACGGCCACCCCTCCACCGCTCATCGCTCATCCAGCCCTCCACACCACGGGGTCCTGTTTATCTAGAGGCAACGCCACCACTCACCGCTCATCCAACCCCCCATAGCGCCACTTTGTGCATCCAATCGATCGGCTTGATTAGCAGCAGAGCGAAGAATCGCTCGATCGGGTTCGATTAACGACCATCGATCGATCGCTCGGGTTTAGTAACGTGTAGCTCGCAGTGCAATCGCCGGGTTCGATTAGAGCCCAACGCCTCGCGTTCGGGTTGATTAGAGCCAACGCCTCACACACGCAGCGTGCGTGTCTGAGAGAAATGTGCATCGCCGCTTCGACCTCCCACCGTAACCGCAATTCCCGATATTTTCCTCGCCCTCGCTTCTACCATGGTTTTTTCCGTCATGGACGGCCCAAAGAATGTCATGCAGCTGCGTCTCCGGCCCGCCCAGGACGAAAAGCCCATTTTCTGTCATGATTTTTTGTCATAGAAGTAGGAGGCCACCACATCTATGATGATACCGGGTTTTATCACAATTATCATCATAGAAGTGTCATATGTATGACAGGAAAAAAATTCGTTCGGCCCAAAATGTCACGGATGTGTCTTTTTTTGTAGTGGTGCCAAAGGACGACAGGCATCTCTATTACCTTAGGAGCTTCTGCTAGTTCCTCAGCTGCACCAAATTCTTCAACGGGACCCTCTCTGCTGAAGACAAAGGCCACTGCTGGACGAGGTTCTCGCCCAAGTCCTCACAAGAAGCAGGTTGCCTTCCAAGTGCTGTCTGACGAAGACAAATCTGATGATGAGGAACTTGCCGAAATCATCAGAGATAGGCAAGTCAGGGCCGCTAGAGCCAAGGGCACAAATGTGCCACTGCTTTTGGATCCAAAGTTGATCCTCGACTACATTGACCTCTGGCACAAGGACCCAAACACTCCTATGCCTGATTTCAAGTTGACTCCTGGCCAAAGTCATATGCTGACTGCTTTCATCCAAGAAGAAAAATGGAAATATGAGAAGGCCAGGCAGATCAAGAAAGCGCAGGACAGGAAGGAAAAATTCATGAAGAACAATGTTGTCTCCATGAAAACTGATGAACTTGTGAAGATCCAGTCTGAAATCAAAGTCCTCAACGATGATTTCAATGCTTACTATGTTGATTGGCAAGGAGCCAAGGTCAGGTTTGTAAAACTGACTGAAAAATTCACTCCAAATGTAGCAGCTCCATCGCAACAAGAAATTCCTCAGGCTGAAGCTTCTGCTCAGCCGACTGAAGAACATGCCAACACCGTTGATGACATTCAGGCTGCTGAAGAAAATGTGAGTTCCAGGGCAGATGACTGCATTCCAGCCCCTGATGAAATCGCCAGGGCATCCACTAGTGGTGCGCCTGAAGAAAATGAAGAGGTCAGGGCAACTGCATCAGTTGTGCCTGAAGAAAATCAACCACATTCCTATGCTCCTCCTGCGCCTACCCCAACTCCAATCCTTCCATCTGCTTCAGATGTGAAGAAGACCAAGGCTGCAGAACATGTTGCAGTGAAGAGAAGGAAAGCATCAACTTCATCAGATTCTTCAGTTCTGAAGAAGATGAAGAAATTGACCAGCTCATTTGAAAATCCAATTGATGTTGTTCCTATTTCCACCATGCCATCAAAGGAAATCATCCCTTTTGATGAAGAATACGTGATCCCTAGCGGATCCGATGAAGAAAATTCTTCTGCTGCTACGGCAGAGCAGATGGATGAAGAAATTGAAGTGGCTGAAATCCCTTCAACTCCAGCTGTTTCCTCGCCTATGCCTCAGTTTACTGCTGAAGAGGCCGGCATTGAAGAAATGGAAGATTAAGATGTGGACATTGGCTGTACCACGCCTGTGCTAAATGATGACTTTTGGGAAAGTCAGCACCCCAACTCTCCACTCTTCACACCATTGCAACAAATTCCTCAGTCCCCAGCAACTACAGTTCAAATGGGATCTGAAGAACCTCATGCCACACCGTCTTTCCATAAAGAAATTCCAACCACTAGTGCTAAAGAAAATTAAATGAAGAATTGAAGACCCAGGCTGTCACTGGAGAAGAAGCTGAATTTCCTCAGCCTGAAGAACCTGAGATTGCAATTCCTGAAGTGATAATGCAATTGACTGACACTCCTCAGCCCAAGCCAAAGGATCCATTCTCAAAGAAGCAGAAATTCAAGGCTGATGATTTCTTCGGCGAGCACGTGTTCTTCACTGACTATAATCCCTATGATTATGCTCGTCTTAGAAGGAAGCGCTTCTGGACCGCCAGCCAGGACAACTTCTATTCTTCACTGCTCTTCAACAAGGATAAAGTCTTCGACCATGAGCATATTCCTCATGTGGACATGGAATCACTGTCATGCTTCACACCTGTCCTCAGTGTGCTTCATGACACAGGCCTCCTCAACTTTTGCGCATACATCATTGATTGGAATGAAGAACTCATTCCTCAATTCTACGCAACATTGCACATCACTAGAGATGCTGACGATTTGAACTCCTGGGTTTTGGACTGGATGACCGAAAACACTCACTACAAAGCACCGGCCTCTGAATTACTTCATGCCCTACCCATCAGTCCTCCACCTGAAGGAGCTCATTGCCTGTACCAAGAGCCTGAGCTCACTGCTCATTATATGCAAGTTCTTATGAAGCCATTGAAACCCGGTCAAGCCTCAAGGATCAAATTCCTCGTGAAGGAATTGCAGTATGTACCAAGGACAGTCTATCGCATTATGATGAAGACTATGAGTCTAATCAAAGGCCGTGACTCATCTGATGAGGAAATTGTTTACATCATGAAGAATCTGGTATTCAACATCATTCATGGCATTCCTGCCAATTATCACGATTTCTTCATGAGGACTCTGGCAAATGTTGCAATTTTTCCGTTTGAGCTGAAGCCTTACGCTCCCTGGATCATGAGATTCCTCAGAACAAGGTCTTCACTCAACTACAAGGCTGACTTTTAGAATCACCTCAACTACTTGCCCCCGATTGAAGTCCTCAAGCGGACCTATTCCTCAGCTGACGAAAAGGGCAAGGCACCAGCTGAAAGTGCAACTATCCCTAGGTGGTTTTGGTAATTCATAACAACATATAGCTCATTGAGCTAATGCTATTCCAAGATGAACATTTCAGGAAAGCTCAATGAATGGCATGGCATGGATGATGAAAGTGGATCCCTCAAAATGCTAATGACAAAGGATTGGCTCAACCTCAAAAGCTCAAGACTCTTCATTTTATATTTTAGTGATTCAAGATCACATTGAGTCTATAGGAAAAGCCAATACTATCAAGGAGGGATGAGGTGTTGCTTAATGAGTCTCTTGCTTCATGTGCTTAGTGATATGCTCCAAAACCCTCGCCTACTTTCTCACATCCACATATGACCTAAACCTAAAGCCAAAATCGGTCTCACCGATTCTTCCTATCTGGCGCCACCGATTTCATATGTCATAGCCATCGCCACAAACCCTAGGCAAATCGGTTCTACCGATAGGGATCTCGGTCTCACCGAGATGGGATTGTAATCTCCGTTTCCTTTTCGTAACTTTTCGGTCTCACCGAAAGAGCGAATCGGTCCCACCGAGATTGCAATGTAAACTCTCTGTTTCCCTTTTGTAACATTTCGGTCTCACCGAAAAGAGCAATTCGGTCCGACCGAGTTTACCTGACCAACTCTCTGCTTAGCTAATTACCAAAATCGGTCTCACCGAGTTTGTGTAATCGGTCTCACCGAGATTACGTTATGCCCTAACCCTAACCATATCATTCCTACCGAGATGCATGTCAGTCCCACCGAAAACCCTAACGGTCACTAGGTTTACTAAAATCGGTTACGACCGAGTTTGTTGATTCGGTCCCACCGAGATTGGTAAATTGTGTGTAACGGTTAGATTTTGTGTGGAGGCTATATATACCCTCCACCTCCTCTTCATTCGTGGAGAGAGCCATCAGACTAAACCTACAGTTCCAACTTACCATTTCTGAGAGAGAACCACCTACTCATGTGTTGAGGCCAAGATATTCCATTCCTACCATATGAATCTTGATCTCTAGCCTCCCCCAAGTTGCTTTCCACTCAAATCTTCTTTCCACCAGATTCAAATCCTATGAGAGAGAGTTGAGTGTTGAGGAGACTATCATTTGAAGCACAAGAGCAAGGAGTTCATCATCAACACACCATTTGTTACTTCTTGGAGAGTGGTGTCTCCTAGATTGGCTAGGTGTCACTTGGGAGCCTCCGACAAGATTGTGGAGTTGAACCAAGGAGTTTGTAAGGGCAAGGAGATCGCTTACTTCGTGAAGATCTACCGCTAGTGAGGCAAGTCCTTCGTGGGCGACGGCCATGGTGGGATAGACAAGGTTGCTACTTCGTGGACCCTTCGTGGGTGGAGCCCTCCGTGGACTCGCACAACCGTTACCCTTCTTGGGTTGAAGTCTCCATCAACGTGGAGGTACGATAGCACCACCTATCGGAACCACGCCAAAAACATCTGTGTCTCCAATTGCGTTTGAATCCTCCAAACCCTTCCCTTTACTTTCTTGCAAGTTGCATGCTTTAATTTCCGCTGCCAATATACTCTTTGCATGCTTGCTTGAGTTGTGTGATGATTGCTTGACTTGTCCTAAGATAGCTAAAATCTGCCAAACTCTAAAACTGGGAAAAGGCTAAGTTTTTAATTGGTCAAGTAGTCTAATCACCCCCCTCTAGACATACTTCAAGGTCCTACAAGTGGTATCAGAGCTTTGGTCTCCATTTGCTTTGATTTCCATAGCTTTTGGTGGTCATAGCCTTGGTTTCACAACCTAGGAGAATATGGCGTTTAGTGAGGGAAATTATCACCGTAGAGGTCCTTACTTTGATGGTACTAATTTTGCTAGTTGGAAGCATAAGATGAAAATGCATATTCTCGGACATAACCCCGCCATTTGGGCAATTATTTGTATTAAACGCAAGGTGAATTCTTTGATGGGAGAGAGCCGAACCGTGAAGCTAATGCGGAAGAATTGAAGATGTTGCAATACAACGCACAAGCTTGTGATATCATCTTCAACGGATTGTGCCTCAAGAATTCAACAAAATCAGCCGCCTTGAAAATGCAAAGGAAATTTGGGATACTTTGATTGATATGCATGAAGGTACCGAATCCGTCAAGGAATCCAAGTTGGATGTGCTCCAAAGTCAGCTTGACAAGTTCAAAATGAAGGATGGTGAAGGTGTCGCTGAAATGTACTCTAGGCTTGCACTTATCACAAATGAAATTGCCGGCTTAGTGAGTGAAGAGATGACCGACAGATTCATCATCAAGAAGATCCTAAGAGCATTGGATGGAAAGTACAATACCGTGTGCACATTGATTCAAATGATGCCAAACTACAAAGATCTCAAGCCAACGGAAGTCATTGGAAGAATTGTTGCTCATGAGATGTCACTTAAGGATAAGGAGGAACTTCACAACAAGTCAAGTGGTGCTTACAAAGCCTCAAGTGAAGCCCCCACATCATCGAGTGAGAAACAAACCTTCAATGAAGAATTGAGCTTAATGGTGAAGAACTTCAACAAATTCTACAAGAGTAGAAGCAAAGAAAGAAGCTCCAAGTCAAGGCCTTACAATGACAAAAGATCTTCTAGTCGAGAGCGAAATTGCTACAATTGTGGGAGACCCGGACACTATTCCAATGAGTGTACGGCACCCTACAAAAGAAGAGAAGACTCTCCAAAAAGAAGAAGTAGAAGAGAAGAATCACCACCAAGAGAGAGGAGGAGTAGAGATGATCGTTATGAACGAAGACCCTCACGGAGAAGCAAGGATTCGGAAAGAAAGGACAAGTCATCAAAGAGCTACACAAAACAAAGACAGCAAGCTCATGTTGGTGAATGGGTATCCGGCTCGGACTCTGACCATCACTCCGAGAGAAGCTATCACTCCGACTCCGAATATACTCAAGATGAAGGTGTTACCGGTCTAGCACTTGTGTCAACCAACTCCTACGACATATTTGAATCACCAAATGAAGGAATTGGTAGATGCTTCATGGCCAAAGGTCCTAAGGTAATACACCCCGAGTATATTGATTTTGATGTTGATGAAGATGACTTGCTAGGTGATGATGATTTACTTGTTGACAACTCTAGTGATGAATACTATGATGAAACGTCAATTAATCATGCTAATCAAGGTGAAACGAATGACAATGATAAGCAGAAAATTGAGCGTCTAACTAAAGAACTAAACACTCTTAAGTTAGCTCATGAAACTATCTTTGAAGATCATCAAGAAAATTTAAGGGCTCATGAGAAGTTACGCTTTGAAAAGCTCAATCTTGAGCAAGAGCATGAGTTCTTAAAAGAAATCAATGATGATCTCCGTAAGAAAAGTTCTTCTTACATTGCCAAGCGTTTACTCTTATCTACTTACATGCCTCAAGTCAAGTCTAGTAACAAGAACAAGAAAGATTCTTCCTCTAGTAGTAACAACAATAATGTCATATCCAATATTGTTGCTTCTAGTAGTTCTCTTGATTCCACTAATGATTCTCTTAGCCAAGTTACACTTGAGCAAGAAAATAGCTTATTAAAGGGAATTATAGAGAAAGGTGTATACAAGAGCCTTGCCAGGAGTAAGCAATTCGAGGAAATTGTACGCAAGCAAGGAAAGCACCGGAAGAATCAAGGTGTTGGTTTTGAACGAAAGTTCAATGCCAATGGAGTTGAGTGGGAAGAAGATCAATACCCCAAGACGAAGTTTGTTCCTCAACAAGAGAAGTATGATCCTACTTCCTTCAAGGGAACATAAGCACAAGATGATCTTCCACCACAAGACCACAAGGGCAAGGACAAGCTTCAAGAAGAGATTGATGCATTTGAAGAAGCACCTAAGGTCTCGGTCAAGTGGATTCCCAAGACTACGCCAAGTTCTACCTCATCAAGTACAACTCCAACTCCAAGGATTCCCATCAAGATGATGTGGATCCGGAAGAAGAAGAACTAGAGAGTTCTTGAGGGTGACTCCGCCAACATATTTCACTCATATCATTATGGCAAGGACAAGTGCAATCAACTTCCATATCTTGCACTAGTTCAAGGAGTCACAAACCCTCATGTTGGTAAGGCAAGGGACAAGGTAACCTAATGATTTCATGGACATCATTTTGTGTGTGCATCAGTCTATGTCTATGGATATACTTGTTTGTTCCTTGTGGGACTAACCCATGTAGGTATTGAAAGTGCAACTCACTCCAAATGATTGCTCCAAAAAGGAATCTACATCAACATTGAGCATCCACATCTTCAACACCTACATGAAGTCATCATCGACAAAACCCAAGGTTAGTTCATCCCTCTTAGGGGGGATCTCACATCTAGGGGAGCTTAACTCTAAGAATTGAGTCAAAGCAACTCTAATGATGTGAACACATAAATGCCTATGTAAAAGTGGTAACCCCACTTGAGCTTAAACGATGAGTATGACCTATGATCAAATGTCTATCATTTGACTCCTAAGTCAATATACTCATATATAGATGACCTAGTCATCGCCAATTGCTTGATAGATGCTAGAATTGGTTGTGCATGCTTTGTCACATATTTCATTTGCCATCTTATTGTGTGAGCATGTTGGTTGCATACTTTACTCATTCGAGGACATCCACTTGTTGTTTTGATTTATTGGCTTCTTTTTCTTTGGCCAAGTGGATGGACAAGAATGCCTAAGAACCTTCTTTAGCTATCTATGCTTTTATCGTCTCAAACTCTATTCATGCTACATCACAAAATTTGATCAAGTCAGATTCGAACCACTCTGTGTGAGGAGCACTCGGAGTCCCCGATTTATCATAGACTTAAACTTCCAAAACTTCTTTGTGATTTTCGGTCTGACCGATTCCTCCATTTCGGTCTTACCGAGATCACTTAGTCGATCTATGTTTTCAATCTCGGTGCAACCGATTTGAACTCTTCGGTCACACCGAGTTGCAATAATAAGACACTGTTTTTGCATCTCGGTGCCACCGAAGTTGTTCCACTCGGCCACACCGATGTGGTCGGGCTATATATAGTCACGGCAAAAATTTGGAAATTTCTCCGAACCTCTTCGCCGCGCAATAGCTCGCTCTGCCTCCGTGGTCTCCGGATCGTCTCCTCGCCGCCGCCCGTCAGCCGGGTGTCCGCCTTGTCAACGGAAATCAACCCCGCCGTTGCTGCTGTAGCGAGTCTCCGGCGAACTAGGGTATGGACTCGATCACTGTGCTTTCGCCGTCCGATTCTCAGCACATTGTGTTCTTATTGATTCTTGCCACGATTGAAACACTCCTATCCAGTCAATGCAATCCTTAGAATAGTTTTGGTTCAATAATTGAGAGTTAGGTTTCCGCCGAAACCATCTCGGACCCACCGAGTTGAAAAACTCGGTCCCACCGATTTGGCTTATGCCATTGCACTATTGAGACTCGGTCTGACCGAGAATTACTAATCGGTGAGACCGATTTTAGGACTTTGTGAAACCCTAGCAGTCTCGGTGCCACCGAACTATGACTCGGTCCAACCGAATTCATCAGTTTAGGTTCCAAACCGCTTGGTATCACCGAGTTTGAAAATCGGTTGATCCGAAATGCTTTACGTGGAAAACTAAAACTGAATTTTTGAGTCATTCTTTTGCAAAAATCTCTGCATTTTGTGATGCTCATCCACTCTACCTCATCTATAACTCTTCACAGTGGTCAAGATCAAGATGTCGGATCAGAGTGATCAAAACAGGTCGAGGAGCGGTGAACATGAGTGAGGGCACTAGTCCCTCCAAATTTCTTCAGATGAAGGCAGCAGGAGCACCCCAAGCAATCTGCCTAAAGCTGCCACCAGCAAGAGGAAGAAGAAAACCTCAGATTCGGAAGATGAGGATTATAGGGCGAAGAGGAAGAAGCAACCTCCAAGAAGGTTGTGCTCAAAAAGGAGTATGGCTCAGCACATAGCTCAAAGCCTGGACTCAATAAGAAGGTTCCTGCCAAGAGGACACCAATTCCAAAAGCCAGAGCATCAACTCAAATTCCTAAAAAGCCAAATCCCAAAGAGCCAGCAGTTGCTGAAGGGAAGAAAAGGAAAGAGAGGGTCAAGAAGACCACAGTCAGAGTTATTGGGAAGCCTTCCATGATGGAAGAGGAAGAAGAGATAGCTGCACCAGCACCAAAGGCACCCAAGCTTATGGGTGATGCTATAAGATCAGGGGCTGCCACATCTAGGACCAAGGAAGCACCCAAAGCTGCCCCCAAGGCCAAGTATGCACCAAAGAGGAATACTAGGAGTATTCCAGCTACTGAGAAGAACAAGGCCCCAGTGCCTGAGGTTGCTGAAGAAGAAGATGAAGAAGGACAAGTTTTGAGGAAGCTCAAGCCAAAGATACCAGACCACAATGATGCCCATCCCGTGGCTGAGGATATGAAGAGCAGAAGAGACAATGGGTTGAGACTATGGAGGATGACAGATCCATATGCCTCAAGGAGAAGAACTGTTGTGGACTACAGGTTCCACACCAAGGAACAGCAGGACTTTTATGAGACCTGCTCACTGGATAAGAAGCCCATAGTGTGTGACATGAGGTGGGTCGATTGGACCTACATGAAGGAAAATGTAGAGCACTATCACGGAGTGCAAGACAGTTTTGTTGTTGTTGGAGTTGCAGACTTTGTTGGGCAAAAGCTCACCAACTGGAACGATGAACTTATCATGCGCTTCTACTCCACGGCACACTTTTTATCCGCACGGCGAGATAGTGTGGATGTCTGAAGGTTCAAGGTACCAGTCAACTGTTGAGGAGTGGGCAAAGCTGATAAATGCCCCAAAGGAGAATGAAGATGACCTGGATGTATATGCAAAGAAGAAAATGGGACACAATACCATGACACACATGTACAAGGAGATCCCAGACGAAGCCCTAGAGACTTTCTCTTTTGGATCAGTCCACTTTCTTCTGTCAGGGCTGCCTACTATCAATACCATCTTAAGGCATACCCTACTGCCAAAGTCTGGTGACCACAACATGATCAGAGGGCATGCAATCAACATGTTGCATTTGTTTGATGTGCCACAGAAATTCAAAGTCATGAGCCTTATGGTTGAAACCATTAAGAGGACTGCTGCCGATCAGAAAAGGAGTTGTGGATATGCCCCTCAGATCCAGGAGTTGATTAACTCAAAGATGGGCACAGGCAAATATCTATTGGATAAGGAACATTTTCCAATTTATCCAGACTTTGAGGACAATGAGGTTGTCATGAATGAGAATGATCCAACGTCAGTTCAAGCACAAGAGAAGAAGGAGAAGGCTGCCGGGATGCCAACTCAAGAGGAGGCATCTGAGTATTTCTTGAAGAACAAGCAGGAGCAGCTCGGATACTTAATAGCATCAACCCTGAGGATTGAGAAGGGATTGGCCACCCGCACTCAAAATCAGGAGAGCTTGGAGAAAATCATAGAACAAAAGTTCTATAACTTAGATGTGAAAATAACTGAGATTCATGCGGTGGAGGAACTACAAGATGACATGCAGGATAGGAAGGGCAAAACAACAACCGATGCATTCGGCCAGAGTGCCTAGAGCCCAGAGGTCATCTGTTGTGCACAGCCTCGACACAAGAGCAACTTCATCTGCACCAGCTATAGCCTCAGTGCCACCAGCTCCAGCACCTACATCAGCTCCAACTCCATCTACTTCAACTGAAGCTTTCGTCCTCGGCGTTATCCGGACTCCACCACCTAAAGATCAAGCATGAGAGTCGATCTAGCACTATGCATTTTCTATGAAAATTTTGGTAACTTGTTGCCAAAGGGGGAGAAAAATTTATAGATCATAGGCTTCGAGATAGAGAGAGTGTTGCTTTTGTTCTCTCTTGATTTGGTGGTTTTTCAAACTTGTTTGCTTTTGGTTGCTTGATATACTATTTTTGTGAGACATTGATGATCATGTGTTTGATCATAAGCTACACTTATGCATGTTTGATGATATTATCTTATCTATCCTATGTGATCATTCACTGGTGATGAGTGCATGTATTCATTCCGTATCATTTTGAGCGCTCCACCAAGATGTATGTGACATGGAAGAGTAACCCATGAGCCTAATTCCTTGTGCATTTGCAGTCCAAAGCAAATCATAATCTATGCACAAATTTAGGGGGAGCCCTTGCTTATCACATACTTCTCAAAGCGGCGATGTTTTTCAATCTTATTATCATTTGTCGAAGCTTTGATCTATATGTTGTCATCAATTACCAAAAAGGGGGATTGAAAGTGCAACTATCCCTAGGTTGTTTTGGTAATTCATAACAACATATAGCTCATTGAGCTAATGCTATTCCAAGATGAACATTTCAGGAAAGCTCAATGAATGGCATGGCATGGATGATGAAAGTGGATCCCTCAAAATGCTAATGACAAAGGATTGGCTCAAGCTCAAAAGCTCAAGACTCTTCATTTTATATTTTAGTGATTCAAGATCACATTGAGTTTATAGGAAAAGCCAATACTATCAAGGAGGGATGAGGTGTTGCTTAATGAGCCTCTTGCTTCATGTGCTTAGTGATATGCTCCAAAACCCTCAGCTACTTTCTCACATCCACATATGACCTAAACCTAAAGCCAAAATCGGTCTCACCGATTCTTCCTATCCGGCGCCACCGATTTCATATGTGATAGCCACTGCCACAAATCCTAGGCAAATCGGTTCTACCGATAGGGATCTCGGTCTCACCGAGATGGGATTGTAATCTCTCTGTTTCCTTTTCATAACTTTTCGGTCTCACCGAAAGAGCGAATCGGTCCCACCGACACTGAAAGTAAACTCTTTGTTTCCCTTTTGTAATATTTCGGTCTCACCGAAAAGAGCAAATCGGTCCCACCGAGTTTACCTGAGCAACTCTCTGGTTTGCTCATTACCAAAATCGGTCTCACCGAGTTTGTGTAATCGGTCTCACCGAGATTACGTTATGCCCTAACCCTAACCATATCGGTCCTACCGAGATGCATGTCGATCCCACCAAAACCCTAACGGTCACTAGGTTTACTAAAATCGGTCTGACCGAGTTTGTTGATTCGGTCCCACCGAGATTGGTAAATTGTGTGTAATGGTTAGATTTTGTGTGGAGGCTATATATACCCCTCCACCTCCTCTTCATTCGTGGAGAGAGCCATCAGACTAAACCTACACTTCCAACTTACCATTTATGAGAGAGAACCACCTACTCATGTGTTGAGGCCAAGATATTCCATTCCTACCATATGAATCTTGATCTCTAGCCTTCCCCAAGTTGCTTTCCACTCAAATCTTCTTTCCACCAGATTCAAATCCTATGAGAGAGAGTTGAGTGTTGGGGAGACTATCATTTGAAGCACAAGAGCAAGGAGTTCATCATCAACACACAATTTGTTACTTCTTGGAGAGTGGTGTCTGCTTGTTTGGCTATGTTTCACTTGGTAGCCTCGTCCCTGTTTGTGGAGTTGAACCAAGGAGTTTGTAAGGGCAAGGAGATCGCCTACTTCGTGAAGATCTGCCGCTAGTGAGGCAAGTCCTTCATGGGCGACGGCCATGGTGGGATAGACAAGGTTGCTACTTCGTGGACCCTTCGTGGGTGGAGCCTCCGTGGACTCTCAAGAACCGTTACCCTTCGTGGGTTGAAGTCTCCATCAACATGGAGGTACGATAGCACCACCTATCAGAACCACGCCAAAAACATCCGTGTCTCCAATTGCGTTTGAATCCTCCAAACCCTTCCCTTTACTTTCTTGCAAGTTGCATGCTTTAATTTCCGCTGCCAATATACTCTTTGCATGCTTGCTTGAATTGTGTGATGATTGCTTGACTTGTCCTAAGATAGCTAAAATCTGCCAAACTCTAAAACTGGGAAAAGGCTAAGTTTTTAATTGGTCAAGTAGTCTAATCACCCCCCCCCCTCTAGACATACTTCAAGGTCCTACACCAGCTGTTATTGATGAAGTCATTCGTCCATTGGATGGTCAATTTCGCAAGGCTGCATCTTATTCCACCAATGATGACTCTGCCACTCATGATTTTGCTGCCCATGCCTCCAAGCCAAATCCTCAAGCTACTGCTCCTCATGTGATGACTGAACCAGAAGGTGGATCGAAACCATAAATGGGTTAAGCTTCAGTTTGGTTCAATTCTTCACAACATGACAGCTACACATAATGCAGTGAAGAAAAACCATTACTACCTCCATGAAGTCTTCGGTCGCACCTGGGCTATTCTATCTCACATCTATAGCGAAGAAGAACTGAAGAATATGGGTCTCAAGGAAGACTTTGACTCAGATCGCACCTCCAATCAAGAAATACAAGAAGGTCAAGGTTCCTTCCTTGGTGGTCAGCTCCTATTCTTCATCGCACGACACCGATGAGCATGAAGACTTGGACGACATTGCGGCAGGCCCTACTACAACACACGACCCCAACAACGTTGGCGCTCCTTCATCAACTTGATATTCTTCAGGGGCGGTAGTCCTCATTTTCGATCCTTTTGGTCATTCGGTGACAAAGGGGGAGAAATTTGAGTTAGTCTTCAAGTGGGTCTATCTTATATGGGTGTGTTTTTCTTAAGTTACAACTCTCGTTCTTCTGATGACTTTGCTGGATCGAGTTGTAAATGCATGCATGCTTATTCCTCGCTACTGTTAATGCATGCATGTTGAATTACATCAGTCACCATATTTCATCATGCATTTCAAATTCTTCATATTATATGTCAAATGCGTGTATGAATTACAAGATATAGGGGGAGTTCTCCATGATTCTACTCTTCAAGTGTGCATTGCTTCAAAAGCAAATTCCTCACTATGCACATCTTCAGGGGGATTTCTTCTATATCTTGCAATAAAATTCCTCAATATCAGTATTTACACTTCATATGTTTATCCCCGTTAAAAACTTAACCTATATTGTCATCAATCACCAAAAAGGGGGAGATTGTAAGTGCATCTAGTACCCCTTAGTGATTTTGGTGTATTGAAGGCTTATAGGTTAAGGGACTGATGCGTTTGTGAGTGTACACAGGTCTATAAGTCTACTAGGAGTTTGATATTTACAGAGAAAGTCGACCCCTAAAAATGAAGTTCTTCGACTGAAGACTTTGGATTTCTGAAGACTTTGAAAGTGAAGAAATTGGTGTAACCTTAAAGACTTGGTATTCATTCGAGGAACATGAGGCGTGAAGACTTTTGTTTTTGTAGTTTCATTTTCTCTTTCTTGAGTCATAGGAAACATCCTACTATTAAAGGGGGTGAGGAAATACTAAGGAAAAATTTCCATGTGATGCTCAACTCAAAATCCTACACCTACCTTTCCCTTTGAGTGAAGCCATTGGAAATCTCATACAGTTCAGTCATATTCTTCAGTGACAGAGACGAAGTTCTTCTGGTCTCTAAGGAATTTGTTTCGACTGAGGAGTTAGAAATTCGCCAGTGCGGATTGCCTACACAGTGAGGAACATGATAGCCCTGAGGAATTTGATACTCAAATTTCTGACCGTTGTTGTGCTACGCGCCAGCTGTCCCAAAATATCTACCCACCTAACGGGGAAAAATTTCGTGTTTTGACCCTTTTTACAAACAAATTCAGGATCTGACCCTCATTCGGAAAAATTTCGTAATCTGACCCTTTTCCTACCGCCATCATCCTTGGCGGTAGGGTATCGCCTACCGCCCTTGAGCTATGGCGGTAGGACTTGATTGCGCCGTCACGGCCATTTGATGTTTAAACTACCCTACCGCCATAGTCTTTGGCGGTAGGGTCTAGAATATATAAATTATGTATGGCGTCTAATACTACCATATGAACTCTGTTGGCAGGTTGGCTAGCGCGTGCAGGTTTTTGGCTGCAGGTCTCGGGTTCGAGCCTACCTATGGCTAGTTTTTTTGTTCATTTTTATTTTTCCCAATAAAAAATAAACAATTTTTCCAATTAATATTAGGATATAAATCATTTATAAAAATATATTTTTTTATTTATCTGTAATTGTTTTAAAAAAATTGCTCAAAGATATATATATATGTATACGAATATGATCAATTGGTCCCACATATTACCTGCATAAAAAAGATTTGAAAGGTTATTCACCGAGATCAATTGGTCTCAAACATTATTGGCCCCACATATCTCTTCATCGTTCGTATATGAAGCCTCCCTGATAGTTAGGTCGTTGCATTCACCTTCAGGTCTTTGCTCCATCATCTCCTTTTGCCCTCAATTAGTCCCTGTCCTTGGACCTTCGTTTTCCCTCAGAAGCACTGCTAGACCGGGGAACTCCCTTGCCGGAGCAGGAGCAGCAGTGGCAGCTAGCTTACACTTTATCAAGGTAAGTGCACCATCTCCATCTTAAATTGCTCAACGCTTTTGAAATCAGTCAGACTTCTAGTTTGCAGTTTGTATATATTGTTTTGAAACTTGTGTTCTAACACTGGAGCCCAAGAAACGATGAAATACAAAGTAACATATGATGAGAACTTAATTGCAGAGCGCCTAATCTTCATGATGAGCAAAGAATAAAACTGCTCTCTCCCATGAATGTTACAGATCTAAGCCGCAAAAAGACTGCAGAAAAACAAATCTTTGCGGAAATTTTATGAAACAGTTACATATAAGTAAAAAAATTATTTTTATAAATAATCCAAAGCTTAACATTATAATTGGACAAATTGTTTATCCCACCATATTCGTTTATATCTTTGCGGGAATTTTATAAAACAGATACAGATAAATAAAAAAATATTTTTATAAGTAATTCATGTCCTAATATTAGTTGGACACATTATTTAATTTTTATTGGGCAAAATAAAAATAAACAAAAAATTGGCCTTGTGAAGGCTCGAACTCATGTCCTGCTGAACCAAACTCGCATGAGCTAGCCAACTTTCCACTAAACTAATTCTATTCTAGTAGACGCCGCATGTAATTTAAACCTTCTAGACCCTACCGCCAAGGACAATGGTGGTAGGGTATTTTCTACGTTGGATGATCGTGACGGAGCAGTCAAGTCCTACCGCCATAGCCCTTGGCGGTAGGCAGTGTTACCCTACCGCCAAGGGTTATGGCTGTAGGAAAAAGGGTCAGATCCTAGAAATTTTACGAACCAGGGTCAGATCCCAAAAAATTTACGAACCAGGGCCAGATCCGGCTAAACTTCATAAAAAGGGTCAAAACACGAAAATTGGCCACCTAACAGTCATATCATTGAAGGGCATTTATGTCTTATCATGTCAGGCTGCTCCCTAGGCTATAAATAGCCGCCCCCTACAACCACTAGTTGGTTGGCTGCTCTGAGAGAAACTGACACTTGTCATTTGAGAGCATCCCATCCTCCGAGAACTTTGAGCAAAAATCATCAAGTGAGGAAAACCCAAACCCAAACACCTACAAACCCAAAGTGATTGAGCATCACTGAAGAGATTGATCCTGCGTGGATCCGACACTTGTTACCTTTGAAGACTGTGCTTCTTCTAGACGGTTAGGCCTCATGGTCTAGAGCATCCAAGAGGAAATTGTGGATCGCCGAGTGACCGAGTTTGTGAAGGTTTGGAAGTCGCCTGAAGACTTACCACGAGTGATTGGGCGAGGTCTGTGTGACCTTAGCTCAAGGGGAATACGGTGAAGACTAAGTGTCCTGGACTACGTGATCAGGACTGGGTGTCCGAGACTGTGTGTCCTCAGGTTTAAATACCGAGCCGCCTGCCGGGCGCTTCCGGGAACGGGGTACCAGACTTGCTCGCCTGCGGCCTGCGGCAAGGCGTGGCTCAAGGGGTGGCCCAAAGACGGCCCATCTTCATCGGCACAAGCTCAAGACCCTCGCGAGGCCAAGCCTCGTGGGGGCGACGACGTGAAGCTTCCTGTGCACGGCCTCGTCAGGCTGGCTCGCGAGGAGGCGGAGAGATCAAGGCGGGGTACCTCACAAGGTGCCCATGACGCAAGCCATGACGACCAAGGGCACCAGGCGGGCGCCAGCCCACAGTGTCCTTGTTTCCTCTTTGGTGCAAAGGGGGCAAGCGCAGGTGAGAGCATTAAGCAAAGGCACCTGTTTCGGTGCAACAAGACCAAGACCATCGCAACGGCAAGAAGGAAGTCATCATGGCGCCCAAGCCGGCGTCACCACCAGACTCTTTGACAGGCGAGGACCAACTTTAGTCAGGATAAGTGTACTAGATGTTCCCCTTCAAAATTGCCAATTGTTGGCGCCCTTCCCGCTCAATATTTGGGAAGAGGCCCAGGGCCTCTGCCTATAAATAGGACTAGCCACCCACAGAGCTAGAGGCATATTGGATCGAGGCAGAGAGAGAGAGAGAGAGAAGCGACTGAACTCCCCTAGCAGTTCATCGCACCAGCCAAGAACAGACCCTCGCGAGGCTGTTCTTCCTTGTATTGTTCATCATCAGCCCCAGAGGCAATCCACCACGCCACAAACTAGAGTAGGGTATTACACCACAATGGTGGCCCGAACTAGTATAAACCTTGTGTCCCTTGTGTTGCTCTTCGTGTAGTTATAGATCCTTGCAAGGCGACGAGGTGTAGGGAGGTAGGAGCTGTGATCTCCGTGCGCACCCTAGAGTTCGAACCTAGAGGGTCCGTCGGAACCCGAAATCTGACATTTGGCGCGCCAGGTAGGGGTGCGCCGGAATCCGCCTTCTGCTGCTTCGCACCCCGTCGCATCGCCATCATCATCTCCGGCGACCAGGCGGGCAACCCTGATCCTTGGGCGGCCTGGCCCGCCCACGCAGAGCCGCTTGCCCCGGGCGACTCCATGCCCCAGGCAGCTCGCGGTCCGCAGGCGCCAGCGGGCGACGCAGCTGCTAACGTCATCTCACGCTGTGGCAGCGCGGCGGCGAGGGCCTCCAACCACGTCGCGGCCACGACACCGTACACCCGACGAGAGCAGGAAAACTCAAGGGCCGCGCTCACAGTGGCCCGAGAGCTACTGCAATGCAGGTTACTGGAATGCGGCCGCGACGTGCTGCTGGAGTGGGTGGCAGAGCTCCTGGGCTTCGGCGCATCGGGGGCTCACCCGTTCTGCACCCAACTACCACCTTAGGCCCTGGGCGAGCCACGCGGAGGCCCCTCGCACGCCCGCGCAGCTCCTGGCGGCCCTCAAGGCTACCCCAACGTCAACCAGGCCGTCAGCACCGGGCCAGCAGCGGCGCTGCCTCTGCCCCCGGCCAGCGAAGAAGGGCTCGCCACGACCCACGGCCCCAGTGGTCCGCCGCGCTACCACCCCCGGGTGGGCGCCTCAAGCAGGACTGCGTGGCACACAAAGCACTACGGCGCAGCCTTCGGGATGACGGCCCCAGAAGAGTACATGCCCCACATGATGGATCAAGGGCACGCGCAGGAGGACGAACATGGCTCGCTCCTCGGCCCAAGCTGGGGGGACGAGGCACCAGAAGCTGAGCTCTTCCAGGAGCCCAGGGAAAGCCCCGTCGGCCGCGCTGGAAGCAACGATTATCGGGTACCACTAATTCCTCAGGAGCAGGCGTACGCTAACTGAGGGAGTCCTGGACTAGGGGGTGTCCGGATGGCCGAACTATCATCTTCGGCTAGACTACAAGAATGAAGACTTCGTCCCGTGTCCGGATGGGACTTTCCTTGGCGTGGAAGGCAAGCTTGGCGATATGGATATGTAGATCTCCTACCATTGTAACCGACTCTGTGTAACCCTAAGATATACGGTGTCTATATAAACCGGAGGGTTTTAGTCCGTAGGACGAACAACAATCATACCATAGGCTAGCTTCTAGGGTTTAGCCTCTTTGATCTCGTGGTAGATCTACTCTTGTACTACCCATATCATCAATATTAATCAAGCATGAGTAGGGTATTACCTCCATCGAGAGGGCCCGAACCTGGGTAAAAACATCGTGTCCCTTGTCTCCTGTTACCATCCGCCTAGACGCACAGTTCGGGACCCCCTACCCGAGATCCGCCGGTGTTGACACCGACATTGGTGCTTTCATTGAGAGTTCCGCTGTGCTGTCACCATCAGGAGGGATGGCTCATCCCGTCTTTAAAGACGGCTTTGTTGCTAAAGGAGCTTCGGCTATCGGCCAAACTCTCCGGCTAGGTGGTTGTCGGTGTCAAAACCGGCGGATCTCGGGTAGGGGGTCCCGAACTGTGCGTCTAGGCGGATGGTAACACGAGACAAGGGACACGATGTTTTTACCATGGTTCGGGCCCTCTCGATGGATGTAATACCCTACTCCTGCTTGATTAATATTGATGATATGGGTAGTACAAGAGTAGATCTACCACGAGATCAAGGAGGCTAAACCCTAGAAGCTAGCCTATGGTATGATTGTTGTTGTGTCCTACGGACTAAAACCCTCCAGCTTTATATAGACACCGGATAGGTTAGGGTTACATGTAGTCGGTTACAATGGTAGGAGATCTACATATCCGTATCGCCAAGATTGCCTTCCACGCCAAGGAAAGTCCCATCCGGACACGGGACGAAGTCTTCAATCTTGTATGTTCATAGTCTAGGAGTCCGGCCAACGGTGATAGTTCGGCTATCCGGACACCCCCTAATCCGGGACTCCCTTAGTAGCCCCCGAACCAGGCTTCAATGGCGACGAGTCTGGTGCATTGATTGTCTTCGGCATTGCAAGGCGGGTTCTTTTCCAAATTCCATATACCCGAGCGATTGTCCGCTTCGATAAATGTTGTGCTCCTTGGCTTCTGTGTCCAATAATGGCCATCTTCCACGTGCTTGAATGAATGCGAAAGGCCAGGGTGTTTTTACAATTACCCCCTTATCTACGCAAATGAGCGGCCTATAAAAGGGGCGAGGATCTAGATCTAAGTCACATCATCCCTCCTTTGCGAGCTTTCATCGAAGCGCCCCTGACCAAAGCCCATTCCATCATCGACAGTCGACGCGGCTCCTCATATCGCGCTCCCAGCCCTCAGCCTGGAAATTGGGAGAGATGCTCAGTCCCGCATAGCGAGCTAGTTATACTCCAAACCAAGGGATTTCTTCCCCCGGCCTTCATGGTTCCGGTTTGAGCCGGACTCACCACCTAAAAGGGCGGAAAGCAAGCGGAGAGCATCCCCGATCCCTCTACAGGAGAGCGGGTGTGCTTCATCTCTTATCTAGTAAGAGGACTCGGATTTCCAATCCATCCGTTTCTCCGGGGGCTCCTGGAGTTCTACGGCCTCCAGTTGCATCACCTTACGCTTGCCTCCATTTTGCACATTGCGGGCTTCGTGGCCCTCTGCGAGCTGTTCTTGGGCGTCGAGGCTCATTTCGGGCTGTGGAAGAGAATATTCTGCCTAGTACCCCGTTCTCACGAGGGGTCGATATATCAAGTGGGCGGAGCCGAGCTATGGCGCATCACCGGGACCAGATACCTATCCGGAACCCCAAAGAAGGCGTCCGAAGACTGGCCCTCGGAATGGTTTTATATGGAGGAAGTCCCGCTGCCAGATCATGTTTGGATCGGCCTTCCGGAGTTCAGCAATGCTCCTCTGAAGAGGCGCCTAAGCTGGCGCCCTCGAGGCCCCCAGAGGGAAGATGACAAGGACGTCCTCTATCTAATGAGCCGAATAAGGTTACTGGCTCATGCCGGATTAACCATGATTGGAGTCATGGCAATCTGTATTATGAGGGGGGTGCAGCCACTCCAATATAGGGGCCACCCCATGTGGGACTTCAACGGGGAGGACGACGCCACCCGCCATGGCCGCAAAGGGCCGGGATCGGTCACCGAACTGGTGAAGATCTTGTCTGCTATGTACAAAGGGGAGGAGGAGGATTTCCTCCGTGTCAATCCCTTGAAGGAGTTTTCTTCGGATAATCCTCGAAGCTGGGTAAGCAAACATCTTTATGACATGTCCAATCCATGTACCCATGGTTAAATATCTCATTTCGTGGTTTCTGCGCAGGAACTGCGCCAGACTGTGGAGAAGATACACAGCCCGCCCCCACAACCCAAGAATCCGAAACGGTCCCTCGATCCGACCTCCGAAGAGGATCCGGATATAAAGGTGGAGTTGATCGACGGGGTGTTTTATCAACTTAGCATCGATAATGCTTTTGTTGCCATTACGGCTGATTACCCCGGAATACTTCCAGCCTCACAGGTAAATGAGACCGAGATCTCAAAACCCTGATAATGACCCATCCATGCTTATCTTTGATCACCGTATACCAATGGTGTTTCGCAGGGGGCGCCTTCGAGGCAGGAAGCCGAGCCCGCGGCGGCTGGCCAACAAAGGGCAGTGCGGCCCCGCAGGTTAAAAAGAAGTGCGGTTCGGATCGAAACTCCGCCGCAACGATACGGTGTGTCGCCATACTCCTGTGATTGATTCTGGAAGGCGATTAACGCCGATGCTCTTTTCAGGAAAAGAGCGCTCGCCGGACTGAGTCTGGAGAGGTTGCCAATCGAACCTTCACCGGCCAAGCTTCAAAGCCGGGTCCGGAGGCTGAGGCGAGCACGAGACGTGCATCGGATGCTCCTCCGATAGAGGATGCCGACAGGTTGTCCGCCACCAACTCCGAGGTGGAGAGCGCCTTGAATCACAGGCGCCGCCGGACAGTTCTTCGTGACGCATGTTTCTCCCAAGAGGCCTTGAATGCCTTTGATTCGGGAGATGCGCACCTCCGTGCCGCTCAAGATGGTCTAGCCAGAGCCACGGAGCAGTATGTAAAGGACATACGGGTAAGATAATTTGTGATTATATATGCCAAGAGCCCCGAAACTTAAAATAGTTAGAATAACTGATTTAAGGATTATTTGTTATCTTGAGGATCTTACAGAGAAGAATACCCGACTGTCCCAGGAGCTTGAAGAGTGCAAGGCCCAACTTGAGGCCGCACTAGCCGCTACAGGGGGAGCTACAGAGACCCCCTCTAGTAATATATGCGTTAAAAGATAAATAGTTTATAAAGTGCGGCGGGTGTGTAAATCTGACAAAGACATTGCAGATGGCGCCGGACTAGATCCGGACAAGCAACAGCTTTTGCGCCAGCTAAAGGCCGGCGAGAGCGTGCTTACAAGGGTGCGGCAGGAGAAGAATAACCTACAAGACGCCAACACCAAGCTGGGTGAGGAACTAAAGGACGTTCGTGCCCAGTTGTCTGACTCCGTAAAGGAGAATCGGCGGCTTCGTCATGCATTTTTAGTAAGTGCTTGAGCGAACTTTGAAAAGAGTTCGGCGAGGAAGGCCACTAACATAAACATGTATGTAGGTTTGCTCACAGTGTCGTCTGAGGAGGAGATGCCCAGTACTTCGGGTGATCTTCTTCCCGAATTGGGTCATCTGCACGAACGAGTCCGGCGGGTGATGAAAGGCATCGGCCAGGCCTTGTGGCCATCTATCTCCCTGCCCGAAGGCATTGGGGAGCTGGCGGAGCGGCTTCAAGGAGCACGGCGGCGCTTCCGGCTATGGAAGGTATCGGCCTGCCGTCAAGGCGCCAGGGAGGCCTGGGCCATGGTAAAGACGCTTGACACGAAGGCTGACCCAAACCAGATGGCGAGGTCGGACTGTGGGGCGGATGGGATGGAGATCCTCAGAAGTTAGTGTACGGCCAAGTAGAATTGGCCGCCAAGTATTCCCAGCAAGATTGTAAATTAGATAGCCTATTAGATGGCATTGAGGAGGAATACAATGAGTCGAGTTGACTATGTAAAAAATATGACATGAAAGAACGTCTTCTAGCCGGATTGTAGATCGTTTGTCATAGCGGACCTTTTCGCTTCGACCTCCGGACCCAATAGTCCAGAGTGTGTCCGAATACCTTCGTGGTTATATAAGAACCGTGGTATGCATGGAGACAAGGCGTAGGGGTCATTGTTGCTGTATCAGACAAGTGCCCAACTAGTTATGTTATATTACATGGGTAGTAAGAAACATCTTCCAGGGAGAATAGTTCCGTTAAGGGTTCCTTTCGCTGGGATGCATGCCCTAAAGTGCATGTCAAAGCTGCTATGAAAGCAGAAAATCATCTGGCGGCAGATGGGTAAACAGTTAAAAATTGTCTTTCAGTTCACCGACCGAATATTCCCTTAAGAACGCTAGCTTCGGCTTCACCTACCGAGGTACACATCCGCTGACCGGCAGTAACAATCGCAGAGGTGCTCCCTTTACCACCTAGCGAACAATCGGGAACGAGGGGTAAGCATGTGAGCCAGCAACCCAGCTTGGCCAAAAATTAAGTCATATTGATGCATATAATGGTGAATAAAAGGTACATGTGGAAGCTTAACGCATGTGTTGGGCATGAAGCCCGTATAGATAAGCTTCAAAAAGAAGCCCCTGTATAATGAGCGCGGACAGTGCATCAAGTGTGTGCGGAAAAAGCGCAAACGAGCCACTAGAGGCTAAAAGAAGAAGAAGGAGGAAGGAGAGAAATAAAAGACAGCACAAAAGCAAAAATAAAGAATGCGGACGGAGGAAAGAGACGAACTTGGAGTCCGGCACTTAGGCGTAGAATCTTCGTAGACGGGCTGCGTTCCATGGGTTCGGCTCGAGTCGGTTATCCGATGCGTTCATGAGACGGTATGCTCCGCCCGGTCAGGGCCTGGTCAATGATGAAGGACCTTCCCATTTCGGCTTGAGTTTGTCCTTTTTCTTGTCCGGCAGCGTAGAACTAGTTCGCCAACGCGTTATAAGCTTTGGCCCGTACTTCCCTGCTTTGATATCTTCGAGCCTGCTATTGATAAAATGCGGAACGAGCTTTTGCCACGTCGCGCTCCTCCTCCAATGCGTCCAAGCTGTCCTGCCGATCGAGCTCGGCTTCTCTTTCTTCGTACATGCGCACGCGAGGTGAGTCATGTATTATGTCGCAGGGCAAGACTGCCTCTGCGCCGTACACCATGAAGAATGGTGTGAATCCGGTAGTACGATTCGGCGTGGTCCGCAGCCCCCAGAGTACGGAGTCGAGCTCCTCAACCCAAAGGTCGTGTTAGATTCTTTGAGGGACCGCACTAGTCTGGGTTTAATGCCGCTCATGATCAGACCATTTGCCCTTTCGACTTGGCCGTTGGTTTGAGGGTGATAGACTGAGGCGTAATCGAGCTTGATGCCCATGATTTTGCACCATAATTTGACCTCATCAACCGTGAAGTTGGTGCCATTATCGCGATGATAATCGTGGGGACACCGTAACGGTGCACTACCCCTGATACGAAGTCTATCATTGGTCCGGATTCGGCCGTTTTAATAGGCTTGGCCTCTATCCATTTGGTGAATTTGTCCACCATGACCAATAGGTATTTTTGCTTGTGCGTTCCTCCCTTGAGGGGTCCAACCATGTCAAGCCCCCAGACCGCGAATGGCCCGGTAATGGGTATAGTTTTAAGGGCGGTGGGTGGCATGTGGCTTTGGTTAGCAAAAAGCTGGCAACCAGCGCATCGTTGGACTATGTCCTGCGCATCTGCCCGGGCCGTCGGCCAATAAAATCCTGTACGGAAGGCCTTTCCTACAAGGGCCCGGGCTGCGGCGTGGTGCCCACCCAGTCCGGCATGAATTTCAGCCAGGAGGTTTCGCCCTTCCTCTTCGGAGATACACCTTTGAAGGACTCCGGTAGTGCTTTTCTTATAAAGCTCTCCCTCATGGACTTTATAGGCTTTAGAGCGTTGTACTATGCAGCGAGCCTCATTTTGGTCTTCGGGGAGTTCCTGCCTAGTAAGGTAGGCTAGGAATGGTTCCGTCCACGGGGCAATAACCGCCATTATTTCATGAGCAGAGGGTGTTATCTCGGGGGGAGAGCCTCCGGTTACGTCAGAGTATTCGGCATCAGGCAGTGTGGTTGGGTCCGGATTGATATTGCCGGACTCCCCTTCCCATAGTACGGATGGCTTGAACAGCCGTTCCAAAAATATATTGGGTGGGACGGCATCGCGTTTTGCACCGATGCGAGCCAATATATCCGCCGCCTGGTTGTTATCCGGGCTATATGATGAAATTCGAGCCCTTGAACCGTCTTGACATTTTTAGGACCGCATTGCGGTATGCTGCCATTTTCGGATCTTTGGCATCAAAGTCCCCCTTGATTTGAGATATTGCGAGGTTCGAATCCCCGCGCACCTCTAGGCGTTGAATGCCCATGGAGACTGCCATCCGGAGGCCGTGCAGAAGGGCCTCATATTCGGCTGCGTTGTTGGAGTCCGTATACATTATTTGAAGTACGTATTGGACTGTGTCCCTGGTTGGGGACGTCAGGACGACGCCAGCCCCCAGGCCGGCCAACATTTTGGAGCCGTCAAAGTGCATAATCCAATTGGAGTAAGCGCCGTACTCTTTAGGGAGTTCGGCTTCGGTCCATTCGGCCATGAAGTCGGCCAAAACCTGCGACTTAATAGCTCGTCGTGGCTTATAAGTTATGTCGAATGGGAGGAGCTCTATGGCCCATTTAGCAATCCGGCCCGTCGCGTCACGGTTGTTTATAATGTCATTAAGAGGTACTTCAGAGGCTACCGTTATCGAACACTCTTGAAAGTAGTGTTGCAGCTTCCAGGATGCCATGAACACCGCGTATGCTATCTTTTGATAGTGTCGGTACCGGGACTTGCATGGAGTTAGGACAGTGGACACATAATAAACCGGTTTTTGAAAAGGGAACCGGTGTCCGTCCGTTTCTCGTTCGACAACGAGCACCGCCCTGACAACTTGATGTGTTGCGGCGATATATAATAGCATTGGTTCACCCACATTGGGTGCAGCCAGGACCGGATTTGTTGCCAATATGGCCTTTATTTCTTCGAGTCCGGCCGTGGTGGCATCCGTCCACTCGAAGTGTTCGGTGCGGCGGAGGAGGCGGTAAAGGGGTAACGCTTTTTCCCCCAATCGGGAAATAAAGCGGCTTAGAGCCGCTACGCATCCCGTCAATTTTTGTATTTGTTTGAGGTCTTTTGGAATATCCAATTGTGACAGAGCTCGGATCTTGGCTGGGTTTGCTTCAATTCCTCTACCGGACACAATGAAGCCTAGGAGCTTTCCGGCTGGAACGCCAAAGACGCATTTTCGGATTGAGCTTGATGTCATATTTTCAAGATTGTCGAATATGAGCCTCAAGTCGTCTACTAGAGTTTCGACATGCTTGGTTTTGACGACCACGTCATCTACATATGCTTCCACCGCTTTTGCCGATCTCGGCTTGCGGAACATATACGAATCATGCGCCGATATGTTGCGCGCCGGTGTTTTTGAGCCCAAAGGGCATTGTATTAAAGCGAGCGGGCGGTATGGAGTGATGAATGCTGTTGCAGCAGTGGTCTGCTCCGCCATCTTGATTTGGTGGTAGCCGAGTACGCGTCGAGGAAGCACAATGAGTCGTGTCTGCTTTGTAGCGTCGATAATTTGATCAATTCGAGGGAGGGGGAAGGGATCCTTTGGGCAAGCCTTATTAAGGTATTTGAAATCAACACATAGGCGCCACGATTTATCCTTCTTTGGTACCATCACCAGGTTTGCTAGCTAATCCGGATGTTTTATATCTCTGATGAATCCGGCTTCCAAAGGTTTGGCTAGCTCCTCTCCCATGGCCTGTCTCTTGGGTTCGGAAAAGCGCCGAAGAGCCTGTTTGACTGGCTTGAATCCATTTAGGATATTTAGGCTGTGCTCGGCCACCGACGTGGGATTCTGGCATGTCCGAAGGGTGCCAGCAAAGATGTCCCAGTTTTCTTGTAGAAATTCTCGTAGTGCGGCGTCTACATCAGGGTTTAGTTGTGCCCCAATGGAGGCCTTCTTTGCAGGGTCCGTTGGGTGGACTTGGAATTTGACTATTTCCTCTGCTGGCTTAAAATAGGTGGACTTGGATCTTTTATCAAGTATCACATCGTCCCTGTTCACCGTGGAGCGCATCGCGGTGAGTTCCTCGGCCGCTAGGGCTTCGGATAGTGCCTCGAGGGCTAGCACGGCTGTCTTGTTTTCGGCGCTGAGTGCTATATTCGGGTCACTAGCGAGAGTGATGATTCCGTTAGGTCCGGGCATTTTAAGCTTCATGTACCCATAATGGGGTATAGCTTGAAAGATTGTGAATGTCTCTCGTTCTAATAAAGCATGGTATCCACTGTTGAACGGGGCCACTTGAAAGGTGACCTCCTCGGACCTGTAATTGTCCGGTGAGCCGAACACTACGTCCAGTGTAATTTTTTCAGGCAGCATGCTTCCCGCTGGGAATTATTCCTCTAAAGGTTGTGCTGCTTCGCTCAATGTGGTTCGATCTATTTCCATTTTTGGAGGGTTTCCTCATAGATGAGGTTTAGTCATTGCCGCCATCCATGAGTACCTTAGTAAGGCGTAAAGCCGTCTACTATCGGTGAGGATCAATGCGGTGGTGCCCGGCAGTTCGAAATTAAGGTTCACATCGGCATTAAAGGTAATAGCCATGTCACTCCATGGATTTATTGTTGCTACTTGGTAGACTTCGCAAGGTTGTGGAGTGTTCGTTGCATGTTATTTGATGCGAAAGTCTCGAAGACTGATTAACACCGTCTTGGTGTTGCTGGGCTGGGATTCTGAAGCTAGAAGCTCTTCGCCACTTTTGGCCACTGCCGTAGTATCCAACATGCTCGAAGGCTATGAGTTGGAGTGGCGCCCTCGGTGCTATGAATTTTGCAGGTCCGCTTTAGCCAACCCTCCAAGACGGTTCCGCACCCTTTAGGGGTTTTGGTTTTTGGTATTTAACCCAGGTGCTTGATAATGATGCACCCTTTTGCTTCGGACTAGGGATGTATTCGGGGCCGGATTATCCCAAAGTTTACTTTCGGTTTTCCAGGCGCTCTCCATCGCACAGTACTTTTGTACGATGGTCACCAAGTCAGCAAAGCGTGTAATTTCACGATGACTTATGGCATTTAGGATTCCCTTGTCCGTGCAATTATTGCAGAAGATTGGTATTGCGTCCTCCTCTCGGCAGTCCTTTATCCTGTTCATAACCATGAGGAATCTGGCCCAGTAATGATGTACTGTTTCGGTGGGCTCTTGCAGAATTCGAGAGAGATCGCTAATGTTTGGGTGGGCGGGTGGCACTAAATTCGGAACCCCGCCCGCTTTAGGACTCAAGGGCCGGAAGTTTCGAACTTCGGAAGTTTGGATTTTGAGTGCTATCCAATGAGTCCGCCCGCCGCTCGACTTTAAGTTCGTGGCTTGATTGACATCGGTCCCTCCGCAGAATCCGGCATGGAGGATCGGGAATCCGACGTAGCTAGTCCTTAAGATAGAAGAAGAGTCGCCACATTGCTCCTCTATCACAGCAACATGATGGGTAGCCCGGGAGAGTTGATCTCTCTCGAGATCGGTTTTAGGCCCGATCCACCATAGTCTCAGAGCGACTCCTGTATGTGATGCGATCCAAGAGCTCGTTTATGGAGGAGCGCTCGATCGGATCTAACTGTTCGGCAAGTTCCGAACTGACATGGAGATTGGTTTCGATGACTCGAGAGGTCACCGTCGGCGCGGCGGCCGAACTGGCGGTCATGAGAAAACCGCCTAGCCGAAGAGCCTGACCAGTGGCCAAGGCTTCTTTGGCGATAGCATCGTCTTTAAAGACGAGATGAGGCATCCTACCTGATGGCGACGGCACAGAGGAACTCTCAATGAAAGCACCAATGTCGGTGTCAAAACCAGCGGATCTTGGGTAGGGGGTCCCGAACTAAGGCGTCTAGGCGGATGGTAACAGGAGACAAGGGACACGATGTTTTACCCAGGTTCGGGCCCTCTCGATGGAGGTAATACCCTACTCCTGCTTGATTAATATTGATGATATGGGTAGTATAAGAGTAGATCTACCACGAGATCAAGGAGGCTAAACCCTAGAAGCTAGCCTATGGTATGATTGTTGTTGTGTCCTACGGACTAAAACCCTCCGGTTTATATAGACAGCGGATAGGTTAGGGTTACACAGAGTCGGTTACAATGGTAGGAGATCTACATATCCGTATCGCCAAGCTTGCCTTCCATGCCAAGGAAAGTCCCATCCGGACACGGGATGAAGTCTTCAATCTTGTATCTTCATAGTCTAGGAGTCCGGCCAACGGTGATAGTTCGGCTATCCGGACACCCCCTAATCCGGGACTCCCTCAGTGGTTTTCTCATGACCGCCAGTTCGGCCACCGCGCCGACGATGACTTCTCGGGTCATCAAAACCAATCTTCATGTCAACTCGGAACTCGCCGAGCAGTTAGATCCGATCGAGCTCTCCTTCGTAAATGAGCTCTTGGATCGCATCGCCGCACTGGGAGTCACCACAGACTACGACCAGATCGGGCTTAAAACCGATCTGAGAGAGATCAACTCTCCCATGCTACCCATCATGTTGCTGTGATAGAGGAGCAATACGGCGATTCTTCTTCTATCCTAAGGACTAGCTATGTCCGAATTCCCAATCCCTCCATGCCGGATTGCCGCAGAGGGACGGACGTCGATCAAGCCCTAAACTTAAAGTCAGGCGGCAGGTTGGATTCATTGGATAGCATTCAAAAATCCAAACTTCCAAGTTCGGAAACTTCTCACCCCCTGAGTCTTAAATTGGATGGGGTTCCGGATCTAGTTCCACCCGCCCACCCAAACAGTAGCGATCTATCCCGAATTCGGCAAGAGCCCGCTAAAACAGTACATCATTACTGGGCCAGATTCCTCCTAGTTATGGACAGGATAAAGGACTGCCGAGAGGAGGACGCAATCTCACTTTTCTGCAATAATTGCACGGACAAGGGAATCCTAAACGCCATAAGTCGTCGTGAAATTACACGCTTTGATGACTTGGTGACCATAGTACAAAAGTACTGTGCGATGGAGAGTGCTCGGAAAACCGAAAGTAAATTTTGGGATAATCCGGCCCCGAACACATCCCTAGTCCGAAATAAAAGGGTGCATCATCACCAAGCACCTGGGTTAAACACCAAAAAACCAAAAACCCCTAAAGGGTACGGAACCGTACTGGAGGGTTGGCTAAACGGACCCTGCAAAATTCATAGCACAAAGGGCACCACTCCAACTCATAGCCTTCGAGCATGTTGGATACTACTGCAGGTGGCCAAAAGTGGCGAAGAGCTTCTAGCTTCAGAATCCCAGCCCAAAGAATACCAAGACGGTGTTAATAGTCTTTGAGACTTTCGCATCAAATAACATGCGGAAATGAACACTCCGCAACCTTGCCGAAGTCTACCAAGTAGCAACAATACATCCATGGAGTGACACGGCTATTACCTTTAATGCCAGTGACGAGCCCAAATTCCAAACTGCCAGAGCACCAGCCGCATTGGTTCTCAGTCCAATAGTGGACGGCTTTCGCCTTACAAAGGTACTCATGGATGGCGGCAGCGGACTGAACCTCATCTACGAGGAAACCCTCCGAAAATGGAAATAGACTGGAACCGCATTGAGCGAAGCGGCACAACTTTAGAGGAATAATCCCTAGCCGGGAAGCATGCTGCACAGGAAAAATCACACCGGGCGTAGTGTTCGCCCGCCAGACAATTACAGGTCCGAGGAGGTCACATTTCAAGTGGCCCCGTTCAGCAGCGGATATCATGCTTTATTGGGGCGAGAGGCATTCACAATTTTTCAAGCTATACCCCATTATGGGTACATGAAGCTTAAAATGCCCGGACCTAACGAAATCATCACTCTCGCTTGTGATCCGAACATTTTTGCCTAGCACCCTTCAGACATGCCAGGAATCCCACGTCGGCTGGCCGATCACAGCCTAAATATCCTAAAATGATTCAAGCTACCAAACAGGCTCTTGGGCGCTTTACGAACCCAAGAGACAGGCCATCGGAGAGGAGCTAGCCAAACTTCCGAAGCCGGATTCATCGGAGATATAAAACATCCGGACTGGTTAGCAAATCTGGTGATGGTACCAAAGAAGGACAAATCTGGCGCCTATGTGTTGATTTCAAAGACCTTAATAAGGCTTGCCCAAAGGATCCCTTCCCTCCCTTGAATTGATCAAATTATCGACGCTTACAAAGAGGACATGACTCATTGTGCTTCCTCTCACGTGCATCTCGGCTACCACCAAATCAAGATGGCGGAGCTGCACCAAGCTGCAACAGCATTCATCACTCCATACGGCCCATTCTCGCTTCAACACAATGCCCTTCGGCTCAAAAACTCCGCGCAACATATCAGCGCATGATTCGTATACATGTCCGCAAACCAGATCGGCAAAACAAAGGAAGCATATGTAGATGACGTGGTCACAAATCCAAGCATGTCGAAACTATAGTAGACGATTTGAGGCTCACATTCGACAATCTTGAAAATATGACATCAAGCTCAATCCGGAAAATTGCGTCTTGGCGTTCCACCGGAAAGCTCCTGGGCTTCATTGTGTCCGTAGAGGAATTGAAGCAAACCCAGCCAAGATCCGAGCTCTGTCACAATTGGATATTCCAAAAGACCTCAAACAAATACAAAATTGATCGATGCGTAGCGGCTCTAAGCCGCTTTTATTTCCGCTTGGGAGAAAAGGCGTTACCCTTTACCGCCTCCTCCGCCGCACCGAACACTTCGAGTGGATTTGATGCCGCCACGGCCGGACTAGAAGAGATAAAAGCCATATTGGCAACAAATCCGGTCTGGCAGCCTAACGTGGGCGAACCAATGCTATTATATATCGCCGCAACACATCAAGTTGTCGGTGATTGCTCGTTGTCGAACGAGAAGCGGACGATTAACCGGTTCCCTCTTCAAAGACCGGTTTATTATGTGTCCACGGTCCTCACTCCACGCAAGTCCTGGTACCCAAATTATCAAAAGATAGCATACGCGGTGTTCATGGCATCCCGGAAGCTGCGACACTACTTTCAAGAGTGTTCGATAACGGTAGCCTCCGAAGTACCTCTTAACGACATTATAAACAAACCGCAACGCGACGGGCCGGATTGCTAAATGGGCCATAGAGCTCCTTCCATTCGACATAACATATAAGCCACGACGAGCTATCAAGTCGCAGGTTTTGGCCGACTTCGTGGCCGAATGGACCAAACCGAACTCCCTAAAGAGTACGGGCGCATACTCCAATTGGATCATGCACTTTGACGGCTCCAAAATGTTGGCGGCCTGGGTGGCGTCGTTGCCCGACGTCCCCAACCGGGACACAGTCAATACGTCCTTCGAGATAATGTATACGGACTCCAACAACGCAATCAAACGAGGCCCTTACGCACGGCCTCCGGATGGCAGTCTCCATGGGCATTAAACGCCTAGAGGTGCGCGGGGATTCGAACCTCGCGATATGTCAAATAAACGGAGACTTTGATGCCAAAGATCCGAAAATGGCAGCATACCGCAATGCCATCCTAAAAATGTCAGCACGGTTCGAAGGGCTCGAATTTCATCATATAGCCCGGGATAAAAACCAGGCGGCGGACATATTGGCACGCATCGGTGCAAAATGCGATGCCGTCCCGCCTAACATCTTCCTGGAACAGCTGTTCAAGCCATCCGTACTGTCGGAAGGGGAGTCCGGAAATAACAATCCGAACCCAACCGCACTGCCTGACGCCGAACACTCTGACACAATTGGAGGCTCTGCCACCGAGATAACACCCTCCGCCCACGAAATAATGGCGTTTATTGCCGCATGGACGGAACCATTCCTAGCCTACCTAACTAGGCAGGAACTCCCCGAAGACCAAAATGAGGCTCGCTGCATAGTACGGCAATCTAAAGCCTATAAAGTCCACGAGGGAGAGCTTTATAAGAAAAGCAACAACAGAGTCCTTCAAAGGTGTATCTCCGAAGAGGAAGGGCGAAACCTCCTGGCTGAAATTCATGCCGGACTGGGTGGGCACCACGCCGCAGCTCAGGCCCATGTAGGCAAGGCCTTCCGTACAGGATTTTATTGGCCGACGGCCCGGGCAGATGCGCAGGATTTAGTCCAACGATGCGTCGATTGCCAGCTTTTTGCTAACCAAAGCCACATGCCACCCACCGCCCTCAAAACTATACCCATCACCTGGCCGTCATGCAGGGGGCTTGACATGGTTGGACCCCTTAAGGGAGGAACCCACAAGCAAAAATACCTATTGGTCATGGTGGATAAATTCACCAAATGGATAGAGGCCAAGCTCGTTAAAACGGCTGAATCCGGACCGGTGATAGACTTCATATCGGGGTAGTGCACCGTTATGGCGTCCCCACGGTATCATCATCGATAACGGCACCAACTTCACGGCCGATGAGGTCAAATTATGGTGCAAAAACATGGGCATCAAGCTCGATTACGCCTCAGTCTATCACCCTCAAACCAATGGTCAAGTCGAGCGAGCAAACGGTCTAATCATGAGCGACATTAAACCCAGACTAGTGTGGTCCTCAAGGAATCTAACATGCACTTTGGGTTGAGGAGCTCGACCAGACTCTAGGGGCTGCGGACCACGCCCGAATCGTACTACCGGATTCACACCATTTTTATGGTGTACGGCGCAGAGGCAGTCTTGCCCTGCGACATAATTCATGACTCACCTCGCGTGCGCATGTATGAAGAAAGAGAAGCCGAGCTCGATCGGCAGGACAGTTTGGACGCATTGGAGGAGGAGCGTGACGTGGCAAAAGATCGTTCCGCATTTTATCAATAGCAGGCTCGAAGATATCAAAGCAGGGAAGTACGGGCCAAAGCTTACAACGTTGGCGAACTAGTTCTACGCCTGCCGGACAAGAAAAAGGACAAACTCAAGCCCAAATGGGAAGGTCCCTTCATCATCGACCAGGTCCTGACCGGTGGAGCATACCGTCTGCGAAACGCATCGGATAACCAACTCGAGCCGAACCCATGGAACGCAGCCCGTCTACGAAGATTCTACGCCTAAGCGCTGGACTCCAAGTTCGTCTCCTTCCTCCGTCCACATTTTCTATTTTTGCTGTCTTTTATTTCTCTCCTTCCTCCCCTTTCTTTTTCAAGCCTTTAGAGGCTCGTTCGCGCTTTGTTCGCACATACTTGATGCGCTGTCCGCGCTCATTATACCTGGGGGCTTCTTTAACAGAAGCTTATTTATACGGGCTTCATGCCCAACACATGTGTCATACTTCCGCATGTACCTTTTATTCACCATTATATGCATCGATATGACTTAAGTTTTGGCCAAGCTGGGTTGCCTGGCTCCTGTGCTTACCCCTACGTTCCCGATTGTTCGGCTAGGAGGTAAAGGAGCACCTCTTCGATTATTACTGCCGGTCACCGGATGTGTACCTCGGTGGGTGAAGCCAAAAGCTAAGCGTTCTTAAGGGAATATTCGGTCGGTGAACTGAAAGATGATTTTTAACTATTTATCCATCTGCCCCAGATGATTTTACGCTTTCTTAGTAGTTTTGACATGCACTTTAGGGCATGCATCCTATGAAAGGAACCCTTAACGGAACTATTCTCCTTGGAAGATGTTTCTTACTATCCATGTAATATAACATAACTAGTTGGGCACTTATACGATACAGCAATAATGACCCGGCCTTGTCTCCATGCATACCCGGTTCTTATATAACCACGAAGGTATTCGGACTCACCTGCACTATTGGGTCACGAGGTCGGCGAAAAGGTCCGCTATGACAAACGATCTACAATCCGGATAGAAGACATTTTTCATGTCATATTTAATTACATAGTCAACTCGACTCATTGTATTCCTCCTCAATGCCATCTAATAGGCTATATAATTTACAATCTTCTTTGGGAATACTTGGCGGCCAATTCTACTTGGCCGTACACTAAGCTTTCTGAGGATCTCCTTCCCATCGGGCCCCTGGTCCGACCTCGGCCATGTGGTTTGGGTCACAACCGTGTACCACGTCTTCACCATGGCTCAGGCCTCCCTGGCGCCCTGACGGCAAGCCGATATCTTCCATAGTCGGAAGCGCCGCCGTGCTCCTTGAAGCCGCTCTGCCAGCTCTCCAATGCCTTCGGGCAGGGAGATAGATGGCCACAAGGCCTGGCCGATGCCTTTCATCACCTGTCGAACTCATTCGTGCAGCTGGCGCAGTTTGGGAAGAAGATCACCCGAAGAACTAGGCATCTCCTCTTCCGGACGACCTGTGAGAAAACCTACATACATGTTTATGTTAGTCTCCTTCCTCGTCGAACTCTTTCAAAGTTCGCTCAAGCACTTACTAAAAATGCCGCGACGACGCCATCGATTCTCCTTTACGGAGTCAGACAACTGGGCACGAACATCCTTTAGTTCCTCACCCAGTTGGGTGGTGGCATCTTGGAGTTTATTTTTCTCCTGCCGCACCCTCGTAAGCACGCTCTCGCCGGCCTTCAACCAGCGCAAGAGCTGTTGCTTGTCCGGATCTAGTCCGGCGCCATCTGCAATATTGTTGTCAGATTTACACACACGCCGCACTTCACAAATTATTTATCTTTTGAAGCATATATTACGGAGGGGTCTCTGTGGCTCCCAGAGCGGCTAGTGCGGCCTCAAGTTGGGCCTTGCATTCTTCGAGCTCCTGAGACAGTCGGGTATTCTTTTTTGCAAGATCCTGCATAACAAATGATCCTTAAATCAGTTATTCTAACTATTTTAAGTCTCGGGGGCTACTGGCATATATAACTGTCAAATTTCCTCACTCGTATGTTCTTTACATACTGCTCCGTGGCTCTGGCTAGACCATCTTGAGCTGCACGGAGGTGCGCATCTCCCGAATTGAAGGCTTCCAAGGCCTCTTGGGAGAAACATGCGTCACGAAGAACTGTCCGGCGGCGCCGGTGATTCATGGCGCTCTCCACCTCTGAGTTGGTGGCGGACAATCTGTCGGCATCCTCTATCGGAGGAGCATCCGACGCACGCCTCGTGCTCGCCTCTGCTTCTGGACCCTGCTTTGGAGCCTGGCCGACGGAGGCTCGATTGGCAACCTCTCCGGACTCAGTCCGGCGAGCGCTCTTTTTCCTGAAAAGAGCACCAGCGTTAGTACGCCTTCCAGGAATCAATCCCAGGGATATGGTGACACGCTATACCGTTGCGGCGGAGTTTCGATCTGGACCTCACTTCTTTTTAGCCTGTGGGGCCGTACTGCCCTTTGTTGGCTAGCCGCCGCGGGCTCGTCCTCCTGCCTCAAAGGCACCCCCTGCGAAACACCATCAAATACGTGGTGATTAGAAATAAGCACGGATGGGTCATTATTAGAGTATTGGGACCTCGGTCTCAGTTACCTGTGAGGCTGGAAGTATTCCGGGGTAATCGGCCGTAATGGCAACCAAAGCATTGTCGATGCTAAGTTGGTGGAACACCCCGTCGATCAACTCCACCTTTATATCCGGATCCTCTTTGGAGGCCGGATCGAGGGACCGTTCCAGATCCTCGGGTTGTGGGGGCGGGTTGTGTATCTTCTCCACGGCCCGGCGCAGTTCTTGCGTAGAAACCATGAAATGAGATATCTAACCACGGGAACATGGATCGGACAGGCCACTAAGGTATTTTCTTACCCAACTCTGAGGATTATTCGAAGAAAACTCGTTCAGCGGATTGATGCGAAGAAAATCCTCCTCTTCCCCTTTGTACATGGCGGACAAGGTCTTCACCAGTTCGGTGACCGATCCCGGCCCTTTGTGGCCATGGCGGGTGGCATCATCCTCCCCGTTGAAATCCCACATGGGGTGGCCCCTATATTGGAGCGGCTGCACTCCTCATAATGCAGATTGCCATGACTCTGTGCATGGTCAATCCGGCATGAGCCAGTAATCTTATTCGGCTCATCAAGTAAAGGACGTCCCGGTCATTTTCCCTCTGGGGGCTCCGCGGGCGCCAACTTAGGCGCTTCTTCAGAGGAGCGTTGCTAAACTCCGGAAGACCGATCCGAACAGGATCCGGCAGCGGGACGTCCTCCATGTAAAACCATTCCGAAGGCCAGTCTTCGGACGCCTTCTTCGGGTTCGGATAGATATCCGGTCCGGCGATGCGCCATAGTTCGGCTCCGCCCACTTGATATATTGAACCCTCATGAGAACGGGGTACAAGGCAGAATAATCTCTTCCACAGCGCAAAATGAGCCTCGATGCCCAAGAACAGTTCGCAAAGGGCCACGAAGCCCGCGATGTGTAAAATGGAGGCAGGCGTAAGGTGGTGCAACTGGAGGCCATAGAACTCCAAGAGCCCCCTGAGAAACGGATGAATTAGAAATCCGAGTCCTCTTACTAGATAAGAGATAAAGCACACCCGCTCTCCTTTAGAGGGATCGGGGACACTCTCCGCTTGCTTTCCGCCCTTGTAGGTGGCAAGTCCGGCTCGAACCGGAACCATGAAGGTCGGGGGAAGAAATCCCATTGGTGTGGAGTATAACTAGCTCGCTATGCGGGACTGAGCATCTCTCCCAATTTCCAGGCTGAGAAATTTGGGAGGCCGAAGGAGGAGCAGCGACCGTGCATGATGGAATGGGTTTTTACGTCCGGGCGCCCGATGAAAGCTATGGAGGGAGGATGGTGTGACTCAGATCTAGATCCTCGCCCCTTTTATGGGCGGCTCATTTGCGCAGCTAGGGGGGTAAGTGTAAAAATACCCTGGCTTTTCGCATTCATTCAAACACGTGGAAGACGACCATTATTGGGCGTAGAAGCCAAGGAGCGCAGCATTTATCAGAAGCCAGACACTATTCGACAAGTATATGGAATTTGGAGAAGAACCCGCCTCGCAATGCCGAAGAAAATCTACGCGCCGGACTCATCGTCATTGAAGACTGGTTCGGGGGCTAATGAGGGAGTCCTGGACTAGGGGGTGTCCAGATGGCCGAACCATCATCTTCGGCCAGACTCCTAGAATATGAAGATACAAGAATGAAGACTTCGTTCCGTGTCCGGATGGGACTTTCCTTGGCGTGGAAGGCAAGCTTGGCGATACGGATATGTAGATCTCCTACCATTGTAACCGACTCTGTGTAACCCTAACCTATCCGGTGTCTATATAAACCGAAGGGTTTTAGTGCATAGGACGAACAACAATCATACCATAGGCTAGCTTCTAGGGTTTAGCCTCTTTGATTTCGTGGTAGATCTACTCTTGTACTACCCATATCATCAATATTAATCAAGCAGGAGTAGGGTATTGCCTCCATCGAGAGGGCCCGAACCTGGGTAAAAACATCGTGTCCCTTGTCTCCTGTTACCATCCGCCTAGACGCACAGTTCGGGACCCCCTACCCGAGATCCGCCGGTTTTGACACCGACACTAACCATGGATCGCAGGAGGTACAGGTCACCACAGCGGACGGCTGCCCCACTCTCGCAGCTTCCTACCTCTCAGGAGGAGGGCGCCGGGGGCTGCAGGAGAGGGGCCGAGATCCGGCATCACCACCGCGACGTTCGGAGCAAGGCTTCCTCAGGAGGTAGGCCCTCTGCCGGGGAGGCGCCTCAGGGCCTACCCCTGGCAGAGGACCCGTGGTCGTCGGGGGAACCGCTGGCGACCGCTCTACCCCATCGGCAGCGTCCTGGTTTCCGGTCGTCGTCGGTGGCACTAGAGTGTGGCGCAAGGCGGAGCCCTCATCTGGCGATATGAAGCAAGGCCGGTACCTGTGAAGAAGGCCCAAGGCTCGTGAAGCTTCGCCGCCCGTGACACTCTCACGTAATAATGAGTGGGGCTGTACATGCCCCGGAGTCTCAGGTGCGGCCTCGGGCCACGGGCTCCCTCCCACGCCCAGTGGCGGCACTTAGCTCCACGCTGGTGAGAAGACGTCCAAGACTAGACTAGGTGCCGAACGCGGCCTTTTTCTGCTTTCCTTGCTTTTCCCCTTGGCTGTCGTTTTCCCCCGTTGGATTTAAGTTGGATTTGAGCTTGAGATTTGCGTGTGTTCGGGAAGGGGTGTTTAGTCTCGCTCGAGCAATCTCTCGCTCGTTACCACTTTGCCTCAGCTGCCTCCCCTCGTGAGCCCATCACGAGCCGGGCCAGGCCTAGCTTGCGTGCAGCCCGAACTGCCGTCACCACGCCCTCTCAGGAGGTTTTCATTACAGGTTCAATGGGCTCGTTCAGGAGACACTCGAGACACCACAGCCCTCAGTTGGCTATCTCGAGGCCCACACGTGTCAAAGGTAAACAAACCAGCCAGCCCGTCGTAAAGCCAGCCACTTGGCGCAGGCGTACGGGTGATATCGCATCTACTAATATGCTGAATGCAAGTTTTTACATGAGGGGCTCCCCCTCCCAAAATGCTCTTACAACCTTCAGGGCAAAGCCCGAACTCTATCTGCGCAGGGTAAGGAAACAGGAACAACACGCGATCAGTCGGATAAATCCCCCAATGCATCCTCAAGGGCACCCCCTGAATCGTCGCTGGCGTCGCTGGCCTCGCCATCGCCCTCCGCGTCGCCGTCAGCGGCGCCAGGGCCGTTCACCACGCCGCCTTCATCAGCGGCCACGACCACACCGTCCTTATCAGAAGCGAAGGCCCTGACGAGGGCATCCACGTTGTCTTCCACCCGGTCGCCCGGAGTCGTCCCGGGCGGCTTTGGGGTATGGGGCGATGGCGGCATCAAAGTCGAAGTTGGGATCCATGTTCCGAAGATGGCTGAAGACGCGAGAAAAGGCGCGCCCGAGCAGGGCGCGGCTCCTCTCCTCCACCAACCTGTTGGCTCTGACCGACCGCACCTCCAGCTGCGTCACCACGTCAGTGAAGAACTGAAGGTTGCCAGCATAGTTGACTGCGTGAGGCTCGCCAACGGCCGCCTCGCAGATGTTACCCAAGGCCGTGTTAGCTCTCTCCCGGAGCGTGGAGAGCATGGGGCCTTGCTCATGCTCCAGGATCCGCCGCTGGCGTATCTCGTCCTTGTTCTGACGCGCAACGGCCTCAGCCTCATCCACCCGTTGACGAAGAAGAAATGCCTCGGCACGGGAGGAAGTCATATGCTCCCGCGCCACGCCGTGGGCGGCCCGGGGAGCGTCGGCCCGCCGCGTGACTTCATCCATCTTGGCCCTCAGGGCGGCGGTCCTGCCCTCAGCCTCGACCTTGATCAACCCCAGCCTCTCCTCGAACTCGCGCTCAAGGCTCAAGCGGGCCATCGCCACCCGGCGTTCAACCTCTTCCAGGACTCGCGCCTCCCGCGCAGCGACGTCATCCTCCTCCTGCGTCACCAAGCGCTCCCTCGTCTCCAAATGCTCAAAATCGCGGGCGCGCTCGGCAGCTTCCAGCGTCAGTGCCTCCTCACGCCTCTGGAGCTACGCACAGTCGGCATCAAGCCCCCTTCATCGATGCAAGGGCCGTCTCACGTAGCTCCACCTGCTGCTCCAGGGAATGGCACCAGGCCTGGAGTTCCCGCGCCCGCTCCTCCGCCACCTCACGCCGCAGGTCAGCCTCTCAGGCCTCCTCGACGACCCGGGAACGGGCCTCCCGAGAGGCCGCCAGCGATGCCTCGGCTTTCTCATTGTCGAGGTCACGCTGGTGGCGCGCAAGGGCAACCGCCACCTTTAGCTTGGCGCCTCTTCAGCCAAAGCAGGCCTTAGCCTCAAGGCGCGTCTTCGTCGTGAGCTCTTCACCAAGCTGGCTCACCGCGTCAGCCGCCTTCCGGAGAAACCCTTGGAGAAGGGCGCGGTGCTCCCGGGCGCGCTCGAGCACGTCTTCTGCGTCGTCATCTGCCCCAAGTAAGCGCGGGGGGCCACGAATAAGCACTCCCCCTCTGGGCAGGGGGCTGGGGGCTGGCGCCCTCGCGATGGCCGGGCACGCCTCACGGAAGCCCGGCCTGGATCCAGCCCATCCCCAATTGAAGTGCGATTGGCTGACATCAGCCAATCGCCATACACAACCAGACGAGAAGCCCAAGGCAGGCTGGCTATGCCCGAGAAGGCTCATGAAGGAGGGTCGCGAGGTCTTGTGAGCCGCGATCGCCCTGACAGGATGGCTCGCCTCTCCGACCGGCCTCACCATAAGGGCTCTGCTTGAGCTCGGAGCGCTCAAAGACGGTGGAGAGGGCGAAGCCTGGGGGGATGGCTCCTCAGCCATCTCCGTGAGCTCGTCAGGAAGGGCCCTTCAGAGCAAGGATCAGCCAAAGCAATGGGAAAATCATGAACTAGGAAAAAGGGAAGGCTTACTCATCAATGGCGAAATACTCCCTGTGCTTCAACAGGCGGCAAGGGTAGTCATCACCCAAGGCCTCCCTTCCCTTTCGGAGAGCCTCGATGTCCATGCGGAAGCGGCCCAGGAGTTCAGCGCAGGGGTCGGCCTGTGATGAAGAAGAAGCACCAAGGTGACCAACGTCAGGGGCGACGTCCTGGCGCATGCCGCTGGTCGCCTCACCAAGAAGGGTAGCTGGGGCCTCAGGGTCCTCGACCGCGGGAGCCGCAGGCCACGGCTCAACACCTTCAGCCGCAGTAGTACGGGCCTCAGGTGCTGCCACCTCAGGAGTGCTGCCTGGCGTTGTCATCCTGGCGGGGGCCGCCTCAGCCTCCGGTGGCCCATGCCTCCCTGCTCCACCACTTGAGGAAGGACCGCCGTGGGCGACTGGAAGGGCAGTCACCACCACTGGGTTCTCGCGAGGCCCCATAAGGCCTGCGGGGCGCAGCCCCCATTCGTCGAAGCTGGGCATCTGCTTCACAAAGTCACCCTCGCCGAGCAAAAGTACAGCAAAGCACCCCCTTGCCGGATGCTGCCGGGGGAAGGATCCCCAGTCAGGACCAGGAGCACCTTCCTCAGCACTTCAGGCATCAGGTCCTCCTCCTGGAGCCTCATGCGGTCTTCACGCCCGCTGAAGGCCCACATCCGGCGGGAATGGCGCTGGAGAGGGGCAATGCAGCATAACAGGAACTCCTTCACCACCTTGGGTGCCGTCACGCCGAGCGCCCTCAGGAATGCGAAGCGACACCAGACGAAGACAAGCCGGGGGCTCGTGAGCGTCTCCTGGCCCCAGCCTAAATTGGGGACAGCGGGCGATGTTGGCTCCGAAAGCAGGGGGTTGGGCACCCCGACATCCACGTACAGCCACCGCTCGCGGAACCCAGACGCGGGCGGAGGAAGGATGAAATCAATCCCTAAAGCCGATGTTTCTGATGCGGCAATGAAGCTCAGGCACCCCAAGCATTGGGTGGGGTCGATGAGGCACAAAGAGAAGAAGTGATGCAACAAGGCAACTAAAGGAGGGATGCCCATCATTGCCTCACAGACAAAGGCGAAAACGGCAAGAAGAGTAATGGATTCAGGACCCAAATGCATCATATGGATCAGGTAATGGGAAAGCACAACATTGAAGAAATTGGAAAAGGGGAACCAGTCCAGCGACAGTATGCCGGCGTCGGCAATGCGAACCTCGGTGACTATTACATCAATGGAGAAGTGAGACGTGGGCCAGGCCGTCGTCCTCCCGCACTCGTTGAAGATAGTGGCCAGAGCAGAGCTGACCTTGTCCAAGCCTTCTCGATTGAGTATGATCGACCGATCGACAGCAGGAGCCGTCAGCGACGGCGAACAAGGCAGAGGCACAGGTTTGTTCCCTTTCCCCTTCTTCATCGGATCCATGGCAACGGGAAGGGGGGGATTCAAGATCGGATTGGAAGCGGAGACTAGAGCTCGAGAGGAGGAAGATCAGGGGACGGTCGAGCAGCGAAAAGAGGAACGACTGTGTGCAACCACGGGTCCGCCTAGCTGGGTGCAAAATAAGGAGGCGTGGGGGAACAGGGCTGCCCACGTCCAATCAGCCGCCACGCGGAGCCCGAGGTCAGGCTTTTAGGGCTCATGGCGCTCAGACTTGCCCTTCGCTTCCGCTCAGCCAAGTCCAAGTGCGCCGCCCGGGCTACTGCCGGTGTTCGGGAACGGGGTACCAGACTTGCTGTCACGGGCGGCCCGGCGTGGCTCAAGGGTGGCCCAAAGACGATCCATCTTCATCAGCACAAGCTCAAGACCCTCGCAAGGGGCCAAGCCTCGCGGGGCGGACGGCAGGAAGCTTCCTCAGGCACGGCCTCGTCAGGCTGGCTCACGAGGAGGCGGAGAGATCAAGGAGGGGTACCTCATGAGGTGCCCATGACGCAAGCCATGACGACCAAGGGTGCCAGGCGGGCGCCAGCCCAGATGTCCTCGCTTCCTCTTTGGTGCAAAGGGGCAAGCGCAGCGAGAGCATCAAGCAAAGGCACCTGCTTGATTGCAACAAGACCAAGACCGTCAGAACGGCAGGAAGGAAGTCATCGTGGAGCCCAAGCCAAGGCGTCACCACCAAAGGTTTTGACAAGCGAGGACCAAGTTTAGTCAGGATAAGTGTACTAGATGTTCCCCTTCAAAATGGCCAATTGTTGGCGCCCTTCTCGCTCAATATTTGGGAAGAGGCCCAGGACCTCTACCTATAAATAGGACTAGCCACCCACAGAGCTAGAGGCATCTTGGATCGAGGCAGAGAGAGAGAGAGAGAGAAGCGACTGAACTCCCCTAGCAGTTCATCGCACCAGCCAAGAATAGACCCTCGCGAGGCTGTTCTTCCTTGTATTGTTCATCATCAGCCCTGCAGGCAATCCACCACGCCACAAACTAGAGTAGGGTATTACACCACAATGGTGGCCCGAACTAGTATAAACCTTGTGTCCCTTGTGTTGCTCTTCGTGTAGTTCTAGATCCTTGCAAGGCGACGAGGTGTAGGGAGGTAGGAGGTGTGATCTTCGCGCGCACCCCAGAGTTCGAACCTAGAGGGTCCGCCAGAACCCGAAATCCGACACGCCCTAACCAGACGCACAACTGAGACAGCAGTTGGAACTGGTCTACCAAATCCTTGTCTTCACCAAGCCAACTGGTTCTATTTCCTCAACTCTTTCATTTCCTCATAACTGTGTTGTGCACTTGTTCATATCTGTGTTTGAAGACTTTGACTGAAGACTTTCTCAATTTCCTCAGTTCAATTTCTTCAGTCTGTTTGTCTTCATCCTATGTTATCATGTGATTACGCTTTTTGTACTCTGTGCTTGTCTTCATTTCATCATGATGACCATGCTTTTCTTCTGTTATGTTTACTTTTGAGTACTTATTCCGCTGCAAGTAGTTCTTTGCTAAGGAATTAACTCACCCACAAATTCCTCAGTGAAGAATTCACAAAAATCGCCTATTCACCCCCCCCCCCCCTCTAGTCGATATAACGCACTTTCACTCTGGGTGTGTGGGCTTTGTCCTCGCAAGGATTTCTCTCTCTCAAAAGCTTCGGAGGTGGGTTGCTCTCAAATGACAAAAGCTGTGCACTAACTCTGAGCAGCCACCAATTTATGGTGTAGGGGGTGGGCTATTTATAGCCACTACGCAACCCGACCTGATTTGTCCGAAATGACCCTAGGTCACTAAGGAACTGACATGGGTCCCAATGGTCAGATTTCAAACACACGCGACAACTTTACTTGGGCTGCAAGTAAAGCTGACTCATCCAGCTCTGGATAAGATTTGCTCTCATTGTCTTCGCTCGAAGACATAGGATTTGGTAGAGCATCACTACCACTCGACTTTGTTCGGCCGGGACCCCACTTAACAAAGACAAAGTGGTTCCTATGACTCAACAAAGAAGAAAAGGAAACAACGAAACAACTAAGTCTTCGCGCTCCATAGTCTTCACGCAATGTCTTCTCTAGTCATAGTCTTCAATGTGAATATCTTCACATACCACCATTGCCTTGAATGTCTTCATACATTTTTAGGGGTCATCTCCGGTAGGTAAACCGAATCAATGAGGGACCACTACCTGTGTTATCCTGCAATTCTCACAAACACATTAGTCCCTCAACCAGGTTTGTCGTCAATACTCCAAAACCAACTAGGGGTGGCACTAGATGCACTTACAATCTCCCCCTTTTTGGTGATTGATGACAAACTGGTTGAAGTTTCAACAGGGATAAAAGTATGTGAAATTGTAAAGGATTTAGGTATTGTCTTCGTAAGTAGCAAACGGCTCCCCCTGAAGATGTGCATATAAGTAATTTGCTTTTGGAATGCAAATGCACATGGCAGTTTGTACTTGTGGAGATCCTCTTCAACTTATGAAGACAATTCATCATGCATGATTTGATATAACAAAGATAATGACATGCATAATGAAAAATGGACGTCTGCAGTATGACTTCGTGCGGGATTTATCATCGCACATGCGGAATTTATCATCGCATCACAGAAAATCAAACAAGTAACAGACGACCACCAAGTTTAAGTGTTACAACCCAAAGAACCAAATGTATCAAAAGCAAGAGTTGTAAACACTAGGCAAAATATAAAGCAACCGCCCATATGGATCCGCTTGAAGACTATCAACTCATATGCTTCTCCTCCTTTTGTCAGTAAGGACCAAAAAGGTTTGAAGACATAGAGCCTCTACTCGTTCCCAGAAGGAGTAGGAAAAGATGCAGGGTCGGCGTCAGGGTTTGGCGGTGGAGAAGAACTTGGTGCAGTGTCGATATGCGCTGAAGTCGGAGGTGGTGAAGTAGCATCATCTTGATCATATATCACTCTGGCATTCGCCGTTGCAGCTGAGGAGGAATAATCAGAGTCTTCAAGACAGGGAGTTCTACGCAAGACATCATTCCTTGGAGGAGTGGAGTCAAACTTGAATCTTTCAGTGAAGCCATCGTCTTGAAGATCCGCTTCAAAGACTCAAAGAATGTCAAACTCTTCCATGACCTCTGACAGGTTTCATGTGTAACAAAGGCATTCTTGGTGGCAAGATTGCGAATGTGATTGACGTCCACCAAGAGGCTTTGCATCTGCCGCTTCAGCCAATAGTGATGTTTATCCTGTTTCTGATGCAGTGCGACGAGAAGCTCTCGGTCATTGAGAACATGAGATCGCTTCCGAGGCCTTTGAGCAATAGTGCTTTCAGTTGCTTCAGTTTGAGCACGGTGAGGTAAGCGTGTATTGCTAGCCAAAGGATAAACACGGGTGACTGCCTGGACTCCTTCAATGGGTTGTGTCAAGCTTTGGTGATCAGCATTGTGAAGACAAACATGCTCCTTGGCAGGCTCTGGGTATATGGCTTCAACTGACATATCAACCTCTGGCAGAAAGATCAGATTGTTGCGAGCAGAGGGCTGATAGTTGACAGCTGAATGTAGCTTGATGAGGCGCATAACCCATGGAGCCTAGAACTTCAGTCCAAAGAGATCAGAGCCTGATGCAGCCAACTGCCTGATAAATAAGTCTTGAGCATTGAAGCTGATGCCGTTGAAGAGATAAAAGACCAAAGTCTACATTGCCCCTTCAAGTTTTGCTACTGAAGAATGTCCTTTGACAGGCCATAGAGTTCGCCTGATGATATGGTAAATAGTGCGGGGCAGATACTCTAGATCTTCGACAAAGAACTCCTTTGGGTAATCAGCGTCATGTGGCAAAGGCTTCATCATGCTCAGCATTTGGCTCATGTTGGGCTCTGGCTTCTGAAAGATGCTCTCCAAAGCATTGTGGTGAATCTGACAACCAGGTTCATATAGTTCACCTGGAGTGGGCAGACCAGTGAGCTCAATAATGTCAAAAGCTTTAGCTTCATGGTGTATGTTGCCTGTCATCCACTCAAGGACCCATGTCTTCGGATCCCTGTTGTAGCCGCGAATGTGGAGGGTGGCATAGAATTGCAGCAGGAGCACTTCATTCCAATGCTCCTTATCAGTCACAAAATTCAGCAGTCCAGCATCATGGAAGCAGTCAAGGGCTTCTTCAAGGCATGGCAAGCCAGCAATGGCTTCATAGTCAAGACGCATATGAGGGAAGATGCGCCCTTGATCATAAAGAACACAAGAATAATAAATGCGCTGCTGATAGCTCCAGAACTGATCTGATGAAATCCTTGGCTTGGAATAGGGGTTCTTGGCGCTATCAAAGAAAGTGTTGTGCCCAATGAAGCCATTTGCATTGAAGGACCCTGGTGAAGTGGCAGTACCTGGAAACCTGGGCAATCTTGGCTTTGGCTTCTGGACCTGAGGCCTGTGCTCAACATGATAATCAAATTGCGGACCAGCAGCAGGTGGAGGAACCAGAATAGGCCATCTGACAGTGACCAGCTGACCATAGTTGTATGCTTGCTCAATAGTATGTGGCCTGGGAGGTGTACAGAAGCGATGGCGATGGCGATGGCGATCACGGGATGCAGATTTGCATCAGGTGCAGCATTGACTTCAGGTGCAATCACTTCGGGCACCACATTGACTTCAGGTGCCACATTAGCTTCAGCCATGACAACGTCATTGGCTTCAATGTTGGTGTTGGTTGTCGCCTCCATGTTGTTAACCTCCACTTGAGTAGCTGGAGGGTCGGGCACATTCTCCTCAAGAACAACTTCAGGATTGGTTGGGGTGTAGCAACACGTTCTTCTTCAACTCGTGGTTCTTCTTGGTCATCGGCTGATGCAGCCGGAATATCTTCAGCCATGTTGGCTTCAGTCTCGGGGTTGTTCAAAGTTGGAGAGGATTCAGGAAAGACTTAGCGTGAAACTGATTGGCGCTCTTCTCCTTCTGGAACACTTGACAGAGTGACCTGTGGCCTTGGTCCTTTGCGAAGCCTGCGGAACGCTGGCAACACTTGTGGAGATGGAGTTGGTTGGGCCAGAAAGTCTTCATCTTCAATCATCGGAGTGGTGACTTGAGTTGGGGGAGTAACTGGTGTTTCTGCTTGACGGGGGGAGTCTTGTGGGTGATCAGCCCATGAGTCATCCTGAGCAATTGGCGTCAATGGACGACCAATGCTGATGAGTTCGATGTTCGTGAGAACAGGAAATGATACCACATTGTGCTCGATCTGAGGAAGGACTTCATCATCTTCAACATTGTCTTGATGACCAATGTCTTCAGTTGTGGTGGGGTCAACAACTGGAATGTCTTCAGCTTCAGGGGCCAGGGGAAGCAGGCTCGTGAACTATCAAACAGCATTCTTGTTGTGCAGATGGAGGACGAGCAACAGAAATTGGCTCGACGACAAGGGGCTTTGTAGGAGCAGCCCGATCTTTCTTCTTGGTCTTGCGCTTCTTGGTGGGTGGAGAATCGTCAGTGGTGTTCTTAGTTTTGCGCTTTCTGGCTTTGGCTTCGGCTGCCCTTGTCTTGTGAAGCTTTGAAGCCACTATGGGGACCTTAGGCTTCGCTCCTGTCATACTAGCGGGGAAGACAATGCAAGGTTCTTCCCGCCTGGATGGTCCAGCTTGGTCCACAGCAGGCTTCTTCTTCTGCTTGGCAGCCATCTTAGGGTCGATGCCAGGTTGCCCAAGTGCCTTGCGCTTCTCAGCTTCATTGTAAGCTTGAACACACTTTGCAGCCAGAAGCTTCATGCGCTCTCGAGAACCTTTGGCTTCTTCACGTTTCTTGTGAAACGCTTCCTTGAGCTCATGCAACATGACCTTGAAGTTCTGGACGTCTGTTACGCTGAGCTTGGCCGCATGCTTCTTGAACTGAGCCTTTTCATAATCAATCTTGTGCTTCCTCTCAACAATTTTCTAAGCAAGAGCCAGCTCAGGAGCAATGGCTCCATGGAAGGAGATGCTTAGGCCGACGGGAAGTTGCAGATCATCAAAGCTGAGATTGGGAGTATCAAACCACTCATCAATGAAGTTGTTCAATACTTCCACGTCAAAGAGAGGCAAATCATTGAAGATTTCTGCCTCTTGCTTGCTCTTTATCAACTGCTCAAGAGCGTCATCAGCAAGATCGTCGTCACTTGACAGATCAATGGCATCGTTCTCATTCCTCGTAAACAGCGGCGAAATTGGGTCAGAGCTGGACCAGTGGTGTGCATGGGCTTCTTTTTCTTCTTCTCAGACTTGGAGATGCGTGAGAGATCTTCAGACTACAGACTTGATGCAGGAGGAGCAGTGCCCAGAGGCTTCGCTCGTGAAGCTTTTGGTGCAGTGGAAGGGTTCGAAGCCTTGGGTTTCTTCAGCTTCTTAGGCTTCGGTGGTGCAGGTGCTTCATCAGAATCAACGTCGTCTGTAGGTTCATCCACGGCTGTCCCTTGAACCATAATATGAGTGATGAGACCTTCTAGGTTGTAGAAGGGCCCAACAAGATTGGGTTCAGCTTCGCGTGTGCCATCGGCACAAGGAGCAGAGGGACCGGGGTTGAAGTCTAATCCCTGCGACTTATTGTTTTCTTTGGCCGAGTTCTTGGCAAACTAGAAGTTGCGCCTGAACAGATTGTCATCACGACACCATAGCAATGAAGATGGGCGGCATCTGCAGGCTATGGTCCACGGGCCATGCAAGGGTACAAGCCTTGTTCAATGGCTTCGACTCGGACACAGGTGGAAGATTTTTGTACAAGATGTCTCCCTGTGGTTGCTTGATGGCATTTTTCTCAAAGATATTCACGGGTCACGAACCTGTACTTGTACCATTGTTACGCCCGGTATCTTTGAATCCATTGGATTCGGGTTTTCGCTGATTGTAGTCCTCCTCTGGATCTGTCTTGTACAACTCATAGAGGTGCAGTGGCAAATCCTTGATGTGTTCCCATGGTGTTGTTCGCCACCCTTCCTTGCTGACTTATCCGTTGCCATGAAGTTCAGACTGAATGGCTTCAACACTGTCAAAGGCTTCCGTCTGCTGGTCAGACAGGAACTGGCTTCAGGAGAGTTGATATGATGCTGTAGGAATTCTGCAAATGAATGCAGACTATGAGAACCAAGGGATTATCCCACGGACATTTACCTGTGACAGCATTAGAGATGCGAGGGAAGGGGAAGAGGTCATATGCATTCTCAGAAGATTTTGAAGATAAATCAGTTTAGAAGACATTGACCTCATAGCAAAGACATTCACTTATATGTTGAGAGTTGGTTCCAAATTTGTACGAATCCAAGAATAAGTACAAGTGAGGAATCGAACTACATGTGAAGCATAAGTGAATATACTAGGCATCATATGAGATGCAGACAGGATAGATCCAAATTTGTGGAGGCAGAAACCACTTTTGGTAAAAAAGGATGAATCTATAGGATCTAAAAGACGGTAAAAAGAGGGTTTTAATTTACCACACGATGAACTTCTAGAATGAGTAGAAGATGAGGCCGAGCAGTTCGATCTTCCGTGCCCTAACTTGGCGACGAAGGACACCTACGGCGGCGGTGGAGAAGATGATGTTTGCGGCCGACGTGAAGACGGCATCGGAGAGGTCGCGGCAGCTAAGCGCTTCGTCGTCGGCATCGTCGAGAGCTAGCGGTGGCGCTAGGGTTTGTCGAGGTGGAGAGGTGGAAGAAAGATTTTGACCTTGATTGGATGTGTATTTATAGGGAAAGGGACGGCACAGAGCAATTACGCAGGTGCCTCTGGCGGTTCACATCTGAGGGACACGTGGCGAACATGCAACACATTGGGAGTTGTCCCACGTTCCCACGCCCGCCTGGTATGTCGGATGGTCATTCCGGCTTCTCCGGGTTTCAGGCAATAAGAATGGAGCATTTAAAACAAATTTAATGTTTGTCTCTGTATCTTCGACGTGTTCCCAAGATCAAGACATTCGGGTGGTTCCTACTTGTTGATCGTCTCAACACCAGAAACATGCTCAAGAGGAGGCACTACAACATTGGGACAAACTATGACTGCCTCATATGTGGCCAACATGTCGAACAAACGGTGGAACATCTCTTCTTTCACTGCACGTTCAGTTAGAAATGTTGGCAATATCTTGGTTTCAACTGGACAACGCAGCACGACAGACTTGACATGATCAAACATCAAAAGGTCGTGCAGCCTAGAAAGATGTGGATGGATATATTTTTGACGTCAGCCTGGAGTCTCTGGAAAGAGCGAAACAACCACCACTTCAGGAAAATCAAGCCATCAGTCGCATCCTGGAAACAGAGGTTTAAGTTGGACTTTTCCAATCTTAGATATAGAGTGAAACCTTCCAAACAACATATTGTTGCTGCCATACTAGATTCCATACAGTAGGTACTTTGTAAACTAGGGTGCTTTTTGGTGGTGCCATCACCATCCATGTATGTAACTCACACATGTAATTGTACCCCCTAAGGTTTTGGTAATATATATGCAGTAGGAACCTTTCCTACGGTCTTCACATTCAAAAAAAAGGACGCAGAGAAGACATTCGACAGTTTCAACAGAATGCATATGATTTGGATAGATACAGTTTTAGGTAGAAAGCATAGAGAGGTTAGGGTCCGATCACATTCACATAGTTCAAAAGATTCAAACAAGAAGACATAGCTATAAGTGAATGCTATATAGGATAGAACACTAATATATCTATATGTATATATCAGAATAGAACCAAATCAACATTGTGAAGATAAACATGAAGTCATGTTGATAATGAAGACAAACCAAATGTGAAGACATAGCAAATGTAACGCCATGAGAAAAACACTTCAAACAGAAGAATTTGGTGATGGCGTTACCCACCGTATAGGAAGTATTAGACCCAGACACGGCGCACAATTATCGTGGCGCTCCGAAGTCAAATTCCGTGTTAATGTATTCACACTTAGAATACAAGTCTTCATTGATTGAAGATATACTTTACTTCGTGTGTTGCACAACTAAGTCATCAACATGCATAAGTGCTAGGATGTGTGCCTGATCACAGGACATTTGAGGATTCCAAGATATTTAGCTCACACCGCAACTTGCAAAACCTTTTCTCATCCAAGGGCTTTGTGAAGATATCTGCCAGTTGCTCTTCAGTGTTGACGTGTATGATCTCAATATCTTCCTTCATGACATGATCCCTGAGAAAGTGGTGATGAATTTCAATGTGCTTTGTCTTCGAGTGCTGAACTGGGTTGTTGGCTATCTTGATGGCGCTTTCATTGTCGCAGTAGAGTGGTACTTGTTTCAGATGGATGCCATAGTCCTTGAGTGTTTGCTTCATCCATAGAAGCTGAGCGCAAAGAAGATCCAAAGAAGCAATGTATTCAGATTCAACAAGGAGAGTGATACGATTACGCTTCTTTGAAGACCAACAGACAAGTGATCGTCCCGTAAAGTGACATGTTCACGATGTAGACTTGTGATCCACCTTGTCACCAAAGATAATTAGCATCCGATAATCCAACTAGATCAAACTCGAGCCCTTTGGATACCATAATCCTAATGTTGGGGTGTAAGCCAAATATCGAAGAATTCGCTTCATGACTAAGTGATGCGATTCCTTTGGTGCCGCTTGAAATCGAGCACACATGCAAACACTAAGCATAATATCTCGCCTAGATGCACATAAATAAAGTAAAGAACCAATCATGGAGCGGTATACCTTTTGATCGAACTCTTTACCATTGGCGTCAGGACCCAGATGACTCTTGGTTGGCATTGGCGTCGTGTAACCTTTGCAGTCTTGCATTCCAAACTTCTTCAGGCAATCTTTGAGATATTTCTCTTGAGATAAGAAGATGCCATTGCTTTGCGGATGAATTTGAAGACCAAGGAAGAACTTTGGCTCACCCATCATGGACATCTGATATTGCTCTTGCATCATGTGTCCAATCTCATCACTGTATTTCTGTTGGTACAGCCGAAGATAATGTCATCCACATATAGTTGGCACACAAACAGTTCACCATCATATGTCTTCGTGAAGAGTGTGGGATCCAGGGAACCAGGTTTGAAGCCTTTGCTCTTCAGGAAGTCTTTGAGTGTGTCATACCAAGCGCGAGGGGCTTGTTTGAGGCCATACAGTGCCTTGTTTAGCTTGTACACCATATCAGGATGTTTTGGATCTTCAAAGCCAGGAGGTTGTACAATATACACTTCTTCTTCAATCTTGCTGTTGAGAAATGCACTCTTCACATCCATTTGATACAGCAGGATGTTGTGATGGTTTGCATAGGCTAGCAATATGCAAATAGTTTCAAGCCTAGCCACAGGAGCAAATGTTTCATCAAAGTCAATCCCTTCAACTTGAGTGTATCCTTGAGCAATGAGACGAGCCTTGTTTCTGACAACTTGACCATGCTCATCTTGCTTGTTGCGATATATCCATTTTGTCCCTATTATGTTGAGCTTGCGGGGGTCGGGACGCTTGACAAGTTCCCAGACATTATTCATCTTGAACTGTTGAAGCTCTTCTTGCATAGCTTGAATCCATTCAGGTTCCATGAAGGCTTCAACAACTTTCTTGGGTTCAGATATTGAGACAAATGCAAAGTGCCCACAGAAATTTGCTAGTTGTGTTGCTCTTGAATGAGCGAGTGGACCAGGCGCATTGATGCTATCAATTATCTTCTAAATCTGTACTTCATTTGCAACACGAGGATGAACCGGACGAAGATTTTGCTCTTGCTGATCATTGTCATCATTTGGAGGATTGTGTTCAGGTTGATTAGGTGCAGAAATGATAAGTTCCTCTTCAGGTTGTGCTTCATTTGGTATGATTTCTCCAGTTCCCATGAGCTTGATGGATTCACTAGGTGGAACTTCATCTAGCACATTTGGCAGGTGCTCTCTTTGCAAGCCGTTAGTCTCATCGAATCAAGACATCCACAGTTTCAACCACTTTATAGTGAAAGAGGTTGAAGACTACGTAGAGTGCGAGTCCTTTCATAACCAAGCATAAATCATTCATGTGCTTTCGGTGTGAATTTTGAAGTGTGATGTGGATCCTTGATCCAGCACCTAGCACCAAATACTCTGAAGTAACTGACATTTGGCTTCTTAGCAGTGAGGAGTTCATAGGATGTTTTCTTCAGAAGCTTGTGAAGATAAACACGGTTGATGACATGGCATGCAGTATCAATAGCTTCAGGCCAGAACTTTCTTGGAGTCTTGTATTCATCGAGCAACGTCCGAGCCATCTCAATGAGTGTTCTGTTCTTGCGCTCCATGATGCCATTCTGCTAAGGTGTGTACGGAGCTGAGCACTCATGAATGATGCCTAATGTATCCAAGTAAAGATCGAGGCCGGTGTTCTTGAACTCTGTGCCGTTGTCACTTCTGATATGCTTGATCTTGACGCCATAGTTGTTCATGGCATGGTTGGCGAAGCGTCTGAAGACATCCTGCACTTCAGTCTTGTAGAGAATTATGTGCACCCACGTATATTTTAATAATCATCAACAATGACGAAGCCATAGAGACAAGCAGTAGTAGTGAGAGTAGAGTAGTGAGTAGGGCCAAATAGGTCCATGTGTAGCAGCTCGAAGGGTTGAGATGTCGTCATGATTGTCTTCAAGGGATGCTTGGCCCTTGTCATCTTTCCAGCTTCGCAGGCACCGCACAAGTGATCCTTCTTGAACTTGACACCCTCGATGCCTATGACATGCTTCTTCTTTGCGAGAGTGTGTAAGTTCCTCATGCTAGCATGCCCAAGCCTCCGATGCCAGAGCCAGCACTCTGAAGCTTTTGCAAGAAGACATACTGATGGTCGTGGCCTATTGAGAAATCTATCATGTATGAGATCATCTTTCCGGTACCCTTCAAAGACTAGAGACTTGTCGATTCCATTAGTACAAGGCAACGATATTTTCCAAATATCACAATCATGTTCGGACCGCAAAGCATTGAGGCAGACATTAAGTTGAAACCAAGGATTCAACAAGCATCACTTTATCCATGTATTGATCCTTTGAGATTGCAACTCTACCTAGACCCAATACCTTGCTTTTACCAGTGTCAGCAAATGTGATGTGACTCTTGTCAGATGGACGTAAGGTTGAGTCCATGAGAAGACTTCGATCACCAGTCATATGATTAGTGCATCCGCTGTCCATAATCCATTTTGAAGCATGAGGTGTCATACCCTACAGTAAAGTTAGGGGGATAGGCTTTACAAAGAGTAATGTGAAGCATAAACATTTGACGGGCAAGAGGATTATCAAAGCTCAGGTCAAGATTAGGACTGATAGGATGATTGGCAAGCGATTCAGGGACAAAATACATAGTAAGACCGTTTGGGCATGTAACATCCCAAAATTCTAAATTTTGAAATGTTATAATAAATAGATAGATTTGATTGACTGTTTGATTGATTGAGTGAAATTGAGTGAAATTCGAAACTTTTTGAAAGTTAAATGAGAGGGAATAAAAGGACTTTCCCAAACTTTCATTTTGCATTTTGATATCCATAAATTCAAATCCTTTTCATCACAATACCCTGGAGAGAAGATGACATGACTTCTTCCATTTATTTAAATGACAAGGGGTGTTGAAAATATTTGAATTTCATTTGAGAATATTTCCAATTCTGAAACTTTATGCAACTCAATGATTTTCACGAGCGAAGATAAAATGACTTCTTCAAAATATATGAAATATGAGTTGGGAGTTTCAAAGGATCAAATTCAAAGTCCTTTTGGAAATTATTTTTAATTTGGAGTTATTTGGGTTTTATTCAAATTATTTTTCTCCAAAAATAAAATACATGGAAAATAGGGTAACATGATTCCCTACAATAGAAAATTGGAGAAAATAAATTTGAATTCATTTTGGTATTTTTAAAATGATTTTTGTTGGATTTTATTAGAGAAGTAGCACTCTTGGCTTTCTCTACATTTGTGTGGATTTTATTTGACACTAGAAAAATGTTCACCTTGTAGAAAATCTTTTTCTGAAAATTTTTATATATAATATGCCTATATATAATTTTACGTTTATTTTCGTTATTTCAGTTTTCCTTCTGTTTCTAATTAAAAAAACTGTACCCGCGGCCCATATTTATTTATTGCCTACATGCGTAGTATAGTAGCTTCTGGCGCCCCATTATTTTTCTTTCTTTCTCTCTTAAATAGGCCAGGCCCGGCCAGCCTTTTCCTTTTCAGATTTTATTTTTCTTTGGCTAAAAAAAATGCAGCACGGATGCGCGCGGCCGGCCGATGGGCTTTAGGCCCGTGCGAGGCGTTAGCCTTTTTCTTCTCTGTTTCGTTTAATTACGTCTATGTTTAGTCCTACATTACCTAGCCTTTAACCGTTAAACCTCTTTTCCACCAATAAATATAGACCCATGGATCCTCCAAAAATCATCTGATTCGAATTAAATCAATATTTTGGTTTGACTAGATTCCTTAAAGAAAAATATTTTTCTCCTCTCCGGCGCGACTTCCGGAAATTGTCTTCTCTCTCCGAAGTTGTCTTTTCTCTGCCTTATAAAGGTATCTTTCTTCATTTTTTTTCTTTTTATACCTCCGTAGTTTATTATTTTCTAAACTAGTACGATACAATAATTAGATCACCAATTAGTCTCTGTATTTATATATTACACCTAAAATTCTTTTAGCCGTAGCTATTTTCTTCCGTAAAACAGCTTGGCCCTGATTTTTCAAATAGCCATAACTTTTTATTCTTTCATCCAAATTAGATGAAACCAACACCCACTTCTTCGTTACGATCTCCTCCATCCAGTAATCTAACTCAAACATGTTTTTGAAAGTTTAAAATTTGAATTAGATCAGATTTGAATTTGAACTTCGTTTGATCATAACTTGAGTTTTATAACTCCGATTTAATTGATTATTTTTGCAAATTGAAGCTCTTGACCTAAACTTTCTGATATGGCCAAATTCACATAATTTTGGTACTCTTAGAAATTGTTTTATGTTGCAAGAGTTATTTGCTTGGTTTTGATGTTTTCCGAACTGTCTTCTTCGTTCTTCCCGATCTTTTGAGTGATTGCTTATGTGTGGTCACTATTGATTGCCTACGATAGATTGAACGGAGTGTGACGAGTAGAACTATCAAGAGTGTTGAGTGCGAATCATCTTCATCAACATTGCAGGCAAGTTCACACTTTGATCATATCCCTTTCATACCCAGTTTTTATGCATTAGATCAATCCTCAAACATTGCATGATTAGGATCTAACTAAATTGTGGGTTTTGGGAAAGTAGATGAGGTAGTACCTATTACCTGTTTTATTATCAAACCCTTGGGAGTTACTCTACGTTTGCTTACTATGCCATGCTATGCTAGTAGACGTGGATTGGGTGAGTGTATCCACGACAGATGTGAGTTTGTTAATTAATGATTTATTTAAGGTGGCAACTTTAATACACATCTGGGTGGATTGAGGTACCTGGGTATTCCAGGATTGCCTTTTTTTATGGATCGCCACCTAGGCTCAAGGGGATCATGAGATTATTCATGCTAGAAACTTCCGTGTGCAGCCACAAGCTACTATGGGCTCTAGCATAGTTGACTAAGTTGTGCAAACTCTTACAGTGGTAGACTAGCAGATGTAGGGGATGTAGGTGTAACGGTCTACCCATCGTAAGGTGCTAGCGCTTCTGAAAGACTATGTCTCGGTCATCCGTTTCTCAAACACCATGTAGTGTGAGAATCTCAATGGATGAGATCGAGTCTTGTGGGGAAAAGTGCGCAAACCTCTATAGAGTGTATAAACTAATCATGGTTAGCCGTGTCCCCGGTTATGGACGTTTTGAGTATCTAGTACTTGGATTATCATGTGAATCTCATCATGTTACTTTAAATAATTTTGTTGGGTTAATGATGATATTTTTAATTGGGATTGAGAATGCTGTCAACCATTCTCAATGTTTAACAACCACCATGATAGTTAAATAAAATTTATTCCTTTGCAGTAGGGAAAAATTGGCTTTTCACAAAAACATTATAACCATAGAGCTTTTCCACCAGCCAAATATGCATGTAGTGATAGCCTTTATTCATCATTATCCTATGGTGTGAATTTGCCAGTACATTCAATGTAATGACCCTATGTGGCTGCAATGTCTCATGTTGCAGGATCTTACGACGAGTAAGTGATACGTTAGGGTTACGATTTCTACACTCAACTTTGCCGTTTGTGTTGATGGGAATCCACAACCTTGTAACTTCCGCTATTTGGATTGAGGTAATAGTATTTATGTTATTTATACATGTGATTTACCTCTGTTATAAATCCTCGAGTACTGTGTGTGTCATCATACGATCCAGGGATGACACTTAAGCACAGAGACTTGATCCATTCGGGTCGGGTCGCTACAGGGCATTTGATCTTGCGCCTTACAAGATGTTTTAGGTCCCCAGCAATAGCATCGGATGCCTTTGATTTACGGCTGGAGACCTTTCCCTGCAAAACAAAGTTAATTCTTCTTAACCACCCACATCTTCAGGGGTGTCTTAGAAGCAATGAGTCCAAGTGCAAAGCATCGAGAACTTGACTTTGAAGCCCTAGCAAATAGCCTTGCAGGAGGTGAATAGTACTCATATGAATAAGCAGAAAAGTTCTTAGTTTTATGAACATAGCGGTTTGAAGAACCACGCTCATATTCATAAGTCTGAATATGGTTTCCCTACAAAACATTGGCGTTAGGGTGACCCAGGTGAGTCCTCTGTCTGTATGAAGCCTTTGGACCATATGAAGCCTTTGGTTTGGGATTTGTCTTCTTCCCAGGTGGTGTCATGACGACATTCACAGGAAGATTCTCAAGACAACTTTTGGTAACCCAGATCTTCTTCATAGGTGGCCCATTCCTGCAGTTAGTACCAATATACGGCAAACACTTCACCATTACGATTCTTAAACAGTTTATAGTTTGCATCAAAGGATTCATCAATGATAATAGGGTTACCACAAGTGAAGCCAGATAAGGTGGTTGGATCCACTGAAGGTTCCTTTGTAGCAACCCATGTGGTTTTGGGGTACTGCTCAGGCTTCCAGTAAGAACCATCAATGTTCATTTTCCTCTCGAACCCAACACCCTCTTTCCTAGGGTTTCGGTTCAGAATCTGCTTTTTGAGGACATCACAGAGTGTCTGATGCCCTTTGAGACTTTTGTACATCCCTGTTTCAAGCAATGTCTTCAACCTAGCATTTTCATCGGCAATAGTAGCGGTATCCTCGGCGAGAGGGTTAGTTACCACATCAACAGTTGAAGATATTGCAACAGTGGCAGCAGTAGAACATTCGACAATGTAAGTAGCGTTATCACGCTCAAGGCATTTTAGACACAAAGGTTCAAATCCTTCTGGCGGGACTGATCTGTTGAGCTAAGTGACTCATTCTCTTTTTGAAGATCTTCATGAGCCGCTCTCAATTTCTCAAGCTCTTGGTTCCTTTGAAGATAATCATAGGAAAGCTTTTCATGAGTGGTTGAGAGCGTTGCATGACGACTTTCAAGTTCTTGGTACTTAACATGAAGATTTTTTATGTCTTCAATTAAGGACTGAGAATGGGTCGTTTCTGTGTCCAACAGGTCATCGCTTTTGTCTAACAGTTTTTGAGTATGTTCCATAGCTTTTTGTTGTTCAGTTGAAATTTTAGAAAGTGTTTTGTAGCTGGGTTTGGATTCACAATCAGAGTCATCTTCACTTGATGTTTGAAAGTAAGCATCGCGTGATTTTACCTTGGCACCACGTGCCATGAAGCAAAGAGGTGGGAGCAGAGTCGTCCTTGTCATTAGCATCAGCGTTGGTGACGGGGCCATTGTCTTCAGTGTTGAAGATGGATTTGGCAACGTAGGTTGTAGCTAGAGACAGACTTGCAACGCCAGGGTCGGACTCCTCCTCAGACTCCACCTCCGCCTCCTCAGAAGCAGACTCCTCCTCTGAATCCATTTCCTTGCCAACAAAAGCACGAGCCTTGCGGATGAGCTCTTCTTATGAGATGAAGACTTGGATGAGGACTTGGAAGAAGACTTTGAGGATTTCTTCTTCTTCTTGTCATCGGAATCATATTCCTTGCTCATCTTCTTCTTCTTCTTCTTCTTGTTCTCATTGTCCCACTGTGGACACTCGGAGATGTAGTGTCCAGGTTTCTTGCACTTGTGACATGTTCTCTTCTTGTAGTCATGAGTGGATGCTTCATCATTTCTTGAGCTGGATCGTGATGACTTTCTGAAGCCATTCTTCTTAGTGAACTTCTGGAACTTCTTCACAAGCATAGCAAGATCCTTTCCAATGTCTTCAGGATCACCAGAACTGCAGTCAGATTCTTCTTCAGATGAGGAAACAGATTTTGCCTTCAAATCACGAGTTTGGCCATAGTTGGGACCATAGATATGTCTTTTCTCAGATAGCTGGAACTCATGTGTGTTGAGCCTCTCAAGTATGTCAGACGGATCGCGTGTCTTGAAGTCAGGGCGTTCTTGTATCATCAGGGCAAGGGTGCCGAACGAGCTGTCAAGTGATCTCAGCAGTGTCTTGACGATTTCATGCTTGGTGATCTCAGTGGCGCCAAGAGCACGAAGCTCATTTGTGATGTCAGGAGGCGATCAAACGTGAGCTGGACATTCTCATTGTCGTTTCTCTTGAAGCGGTTGAAGAGGTTGCGAAGAACACTGATTCTTTGATCTCTCTGGGTTGAGACGCCTTCGTTAACCTTGGAGAGCTGGTCGGACTAGCTTCGACGTTTCCAGAGCACTCACACGGCCATACTGTCCTTTGGTCAGATGACCACAGATGATGTTCTTGGCAGTAGAATCCAGTTGAACGAACTTCTTGACATCAGCAGCGGTGACACCTTCACCGGTCTTGGGAACACCATTCTTGACGACATACCAGAGGTCGACATCAATGGCTTCAAGATGCATGCGCATCTTATTCTTCCAGTAGGGATATTCAGTTCCATCGAAGACGGGGCAAGCAGCGGAGACTTTGATTATCTCTGCAGTCGACATAGCTAAAACTCCAGGTGGTTAAACCGAATCACACGTAACAAGGGAGTACCTTGCTCGATACCAACCGAAAGTGCTAGTTATTGACTAGAGGGGGGTGAATAGGCGATTTTTATGAAAGTCTTCAAAACATGAGAGTTTCAAAGACAAACAATAGAAATGAACCTATTGATATGCAGCGGAAGGTAGACTACACTAAGCAAGCCATAGTCAAGTATTCAATGAAGTGAAAGCACGAAGACTAATAGTAGCTAGGTAGTAAGGATCGAGGATGGAAGATGGTATGAAGCCAAACAACGATAGTAGTCACAGTGAAGACAAATAGGTAATGCAAATAGGCAATGACTTCACGAAGACAAACTGTAAATAAAGAGAGGGAGACGATAGAACCCGGTCACTTGGCGAAGACAAGGATTTGTTGGACCAGTTCGATTCTTGTGACAACTATACGTGCAGTTAGGAAGGCTGAGATTTAACTCGTAAGACCGTGTCTTCACCTTATTCCCCTTGAGCTAAGGACACCGGTCCTCGCCCAATCACTCTGGTAAGTCTTCAAGTTAGACTTCCAAACCTTCATAGACTTCGTTCACCAAATGATCCGTAATGACTCTTGGATGCTCAGAACGCGACGCCTAACCGGCGGGAGGATTCACGGTCCTCAAGTGTAACAAGTCTCCAGGTCACGCGGACAGAAAAACTTCAGTGATGCCTAACACTCTTTGGCTCTGGGTGTTTGGGCTTTGTCCTCGCAAGGATTTCTCTCTCTCTCTCTCTCAAAAGCTTCGAAGGTGGGTTGCTCTCAAACAACAAAAGCCGTGCACTAACTCTGAGCAGCCACCAATTTATGGTGTAGGGGGTGCGCTATTTATAGCCACTACGCAACCCGACCTGATTTGGGCAAAATGACCCTGGGTCACTAAGGAACTGACACGTGTCCCAATGGTCAGATTTCAAACACACGCAACAACTTTACTTGGGCTGCAAGTAAAGCTGACTCATCCAGCTCTGGATAAGATTTGCTCTCATTGTCTTCGCCGAAGACATAGGATTTAGTTGAGCATCACTTGATCACTCTAACTTTGTTCACTTTGGGACCCCACTTAACAAAGACGGTGGTTCCTATGACTCAACAAAGAAGAAAAGGAAACAACAAAACAACTAAGTCTTCGCGCTCCATAGTCTTCACGCAGTGTCTTCTCTAGTCATAGTCTTCAATGTGAATATCTTCACATACCACCATTGCATTGAATGTCTTCATACATTTTTAGGGGTCATCTCGGGTAGGTAAACCGAATCAATGAGGGACTACTACCTGTGTTATCCTGCAATTCTCACAAACACATTAGTCCTTCAACCAGGTTTGTCGTCAATACTCCAAAACCAACTAGGGGTGGCACTAGATGCACTTACACAAAGAGTTCATCACTATGCGAGCTCCATATGAGAACGGTGGAATAGAAGCCAGTCCACTTCGTCTCACATAAGAGGAGTTAGGATAAGCATATGAATCAGCAGAGAAATTCTTCGAGGACTTATGAACATAATGGTTAGAAGAATAATGCTCATATTCATAGCCCTTAGCTTTTCCCTGCGAAACAGAGGTGTTAGCATGATGATGTTCATATGAGGACTTTGATCCTTTGAGGAATTTGATCCATGTGAGGAATTTGGTCCATATGAGGACTTGGATCCATATGAAGAATTTGGTCCATATGAAGAATTTGATCTGGGGTTCCTATTCTTCACAGGTGATGTCATGATGGCATTCACCTGAAGACTTTCAAGGCACCTTTTGGGAACCCAGATTTTCTTCATAGGAGAACCGTTCCTGCAATTAGTGCCAACATATCTAGCAAATACTTCACCATTCTAATTTTTGAACAGTTTATAGTTGGAGTCAAATGACTCATCAGAAGAACGAGGAGATTCACATGTAAAGCCAGATAGATTAGATGGATCTACTGGAGGTCCCTTTGGCAAAGAACCCATGAGGTTTTGGGGTACTGCTCAGGCTTCCAATATGTTCCATCAGCATTGATTTTCCTCTCAAAGGCAATACCCTCTTTCCTAGGGTTCCTGTTGAGGATCTGCTTTTTAAGCACATCACAAAGAATCGGATGCCCTTTGAGGCTTTTGTACATGATTGTCATCTACAATTCCTTCATCCCTGCATCATCAGTGGTACTAGAAATGTCCTCAGATGAGGAATTAGTGATAGCAGAGACGGGTGAAGAATTTGTAGCATTGGAAGCATTTGAACATTCAGGTGAAGAATTAGCAGATTCACGTTCAATGCACTTCAAACATGGAGGAACAAATTCTTCCTGAGCGGCGCTGATTTGTTGAGCAAGTAATGAATCGCGCTCCTTCTAAAGATCTTCATAACTCACTTTTAGCTTTTCATGATCTTGATTTCTTTGAAGCAATTCATAAGAAAGCTTCTCATGATCAGATAAGAGAGTGTTATGATGACCTTGAAGGTTGTCAAACCTAGACTGAAGTCTCTGAAGACTTTCACCAAAGCTTTTAGTGATCCATTTCTTCACCCAACATATCATCGCTCTTATTTAGCATGTATTGAACCTTTTCCAAAGCTCTTTGTTGTTTAGTGGCAAGGGAAGCAAGTTTGACATAACTGGGTCCAAATTCATCACCTGATTCATCATCACTGGACTCGGATAGGTAGCATTCAGTTACCTTGGCATCTTTTGCCATAAGGCATGGTGTAGAAGATGATGATCCTGGTTCGAATGTCATCGCTTCGAGTGATTCCTTGAAATCCTCAAAGCAAGGATCATGACAGGTTCGATGACCTTCATAGACCTCAGAGAGTCGGTCCCAGATAAGCTTTGCATGATCGAGATGCATGATATTCCTGAACTGATTTTAAGACAAACAGGAGCAGATGACGTCCTTCGCCGTAAGGTTGAGAAGAGTGTACTTGCGAATGTCATCAGCTTCCGCCATCTTGCACAGATCGGTAAGACCAATCTCAGTGACGGTGCACAGCTTGCTGTTCATTGCCATGAGGCGCTTCTTCATCATGGCCTTCCACTTGGGATACTCGTGACTGTCAAAGATGGGGCATGACACGGTCTTCATACCTGCAGTCGACATAACTAAAACTCTAGACGATTAAACCAAAATCACACAGAACAAGGGAGTACTTTGCTCTGATACCAATTGAAAGTGCGTTATATCGACTAGAGGGGGTGAATAGGCGATTTTTATGAATTCTTCACCGAGAATTTCAGGGTGAGGAAATTCCTAAGCGAAGAACTACTTGCAGCAAAATAAGTACTCAGATGTAAACATAACAGAACACAAGCATGGTCATCATGATGAAATGAAGACAAGCACAGAGTACAGAAAGCGTAAACACAGGATACACAGGATGAAGACAAACAGACTGAACAAATTGAGCTAAGAAAATTGAGAAAGTCTTCAGTCAAAGTCTTCGAACAAATATGAACAGGCACACAACACAGTAATGAGGAAATGAAAGAGTTGATAAAATAGAACCAGTAAGCTCGGTGGAGACAATGATTTGGTAGACCAGTTCCAACTGTTGTCTCAGTTGTACGTCTGGTTGGAGCGGCTAGGTATTTAAACCTGAGGACACACAGTCCAAGACAAATAGTCCTCACCGTATTCTCCTTGAGGTAAGGTCACACAGACCTCTCCCAATCACTCGTGGTAAGTCTTTAGGTGACTTCCAAACCTTCACAAACTCGGTCACTCGGCGATCCACAATTTCCTCTTGGATGCTCTAGACCATGACGCCTAACCGTCTGGAACAAGCGTCGGATCTATGCAAGATCAATCTCTTCAGTGATTCTCAATCACTTTGGGTTTGTAGGTGTTTGGGTTTGGATTTCTTCACTTGATGATTTTCTCTCAAAGTCCTCGGAGGATGGGATGCTCTCAAATGACAAGTGTTAGTTTCTCTCGGAGCAGCCAACCAGCTAGTGGTTGTAGGGGACGGCTATTTATAGCCTAGGGAGCAGCCCGACATGATAAGACATAAATTCCCTTCAATAATATGACCGTTAGGTGGGTAGATATTTTGGGACAGCTGACGCATACCACAGCAACGGTCGGAATTTTGAGTAACAAAATCCTCAGGGCTATCTGCTATGTCTTGAGCTTGCGTTGGTTTTCCCCAAAGAGGAGAGGATGATGCAGCAGAGTAGCGCAAGTATTTCCCTCAGTTTTTGAGAACCAAGGTATCAATCCAGTAGGAGGCCACGCGCAAGTCCCTCGTACCTACACAAAACAAATAGCTCAACGCAACCAACGCGATTAGGGGTTGTCAATCCCTTCACGGTCACTTACGAAAGTGAGATCTGATAGAGACGATAGATAATATTTTTGGTATTTTTGGTATAAAGATGCAAAGTAAAATAAAAGGCAAAGTAATAAAGCAAAGCAATAATAAAGCGTAGGAAGATTAATATGATGAGAATAGACCCGGGGGCCATAGATTTCACTAGTGGCTTCTCTCAAGAGCATAAGTATTTTACGGTGGGTGAACGAATTACTGTTGAGAAATTGATAGAATTGAGCATATTTATGAGAGTATCTAGGTATGATCATGTATATAGGCATCACGTCCGAGACAAGTAGACCGACTCACCTTTGCATCTACTACTATTACTCCACTCATCGACCGCTATCAAGCATGCATCTAGAGTATTAAGTTAATGAAAACAGAGTAACGCATGTAAGCAAGATGACATGATGTAGAGGGATAAATTCATGCAATATGATAAAAACCCCATCTTGTTATCCTCGATGGAAACAATACAATATGTGCCTTGCTGCCCCTACTGTCACTGAGAAAGGACACCACAAGATTGAACCCAAAGCTAAGCACTTCTCCCATTGCAAGAACTACCAATCTAGTTGGCCAAACCAAACGGATAATTCGAAGAGACTTGCAAAGATCACCAATCATACATAAAAGAATTCAGAGAAGATTCAAATATTGCTCATAGATAATCTTGATCATAAACCCACAATTCATCGGTCTCAACAAACACACCGCAAAAAGAAGATTACATCGAATAGATCTCCACGAGAGTGGGGAGAACATTGTATTGAGATCCAAAAGAGAGAAGAAGCCATCTAGCTACTAACTATGGACCCGAAGGTGCAAGTAAACTACTCACACTTCATCGGAGAGGCTATGATGATGATGTAGAAGCCCTCCGTGGTGGATTCCCTTCCGTGAGCTCTAACAGGCCCCAAGATGGGATCTCGTGGATCTGAGAAAGTTGCGGCGGTGGAATTAGGTTTTTGGCTCCGTATCTGATCTATTGGGGATACGTAGGTATATATAGGAGGAAGGAGTACATCGGTGGAGCTTTGGGGGGGGGGGCACGAGGCAGGGGGGCGCGCCCTAGGGGGGCGCCTCCACCTCGTGGCCGCCTCCTTCTTTCTTGACCGAGGGTTCAAGTCTCCTGGATCATATCGATGAGAAAATCACGTTCGAAGGTTTCATTCCGCTTGGACTCCGTTTGATATTCCGCTTTCTTCAAACACCGAAATAGGCAAAAAACAACAATTGGGCTGGGCCTCCGGTTAATAGGTTAGTCCCAAAAGTAATATAAAAGTGGAAAATAAAGCCCAATATGGTCCAAAACAGTAGATAATATAGCATGGAGCAATCAAAATTATAGATACGTTGGAGAAGTATTAGGCATCCCCAAGCTTAATTCCTGCTCGTCCTCGAGTAGGTAAATGATAAAAAGAGAATTTTTGATGCGGAGTGCTACTTGGCATAATTTCAATGTAACTCTTCTTAATTGTGGTATGAATATTTAGATTCGAAAGATTCAAGACAAAGGTTTAATATTGACATAAAAATAATAATACTTCAAGCATACTAACAAAGCAATTATGTCTTCTCAAAATAACATGGCCAAAGAAAGTTATCCCTACAAAATCATATAGTCTGGCTATGCTCTATCTTCACCACACAAAGTATTTAAATCATGCACAACCACGATGACAAGCCAAGCAATTGTTTCATACTTTTGACATTCTCAAAACATTTTCAATCTTCACGCAATACATGAGCGTGAGCCATGGATATAGCACTATATGTGGAATAGAATGTTGGTTGTGGAGAAGACAAAAAGGGAGAAGATAGTCTCACATCAACTAGGCGTACCAACGGGCTATGAAGATGCCCATCAATAGATATCAATGTGAGTGAGTAGGGATTGCCATGCGACGGATGCACTAGAGCTATAAGTATATGAAAGCTCAACAAAAGAAACTAAGTGGGTGTGCATCCAACTCGCTTGATCACGAAGACCTAGGGCAATTTGAGGAAGCCCATCATTGGAATATACAAGCCAAGTTCTATAATGAAAAATTCCTGCTAGTATATGAAAGTGACGAAACGAGAGACTCTCTATTATGAAGATCATGGTGCTACTTGAAGCACAAGTGTGGTAAAAGGATAGTAACATTGTCCCTTCTCTCTTTTTCTCTCATTTTTTTATATTTGGGCCTTTTCTCTTTTTTTTAGGGCCTCTTTTCTGTTCTCTTTTTTTTTCATCCGGAGTCTCATCCTGACTTATGGGGGAATCATAGTCTCCATCATCCTTTCCTCACTTGGGACAATGCTCTAAAAATGATGATCATCACACTTTACAACTCGATACTTAGAACAAAGTATGACTCTATGTGTATGCCTCCGGCGATGTACCGGGATATGCAATGGTTCATGAGTGACATGTATGAAAGAATTATGAATGGTGGCTTTGCCACAAATACGATGTCAACTACATGATCATGCTAAGCAATATGACAATGATGGAGTGTGCCATAATAAAAGGAACGGTGGAAAGTTGCATGGAAATATATCTCGGAATGGCTATGGAAATGCCATGATAGGTAGGTATGGTGGCTGTTTTGAGGAAGGTATATGGTGGGTGTATGATACCGGCGAAAAGTAAAAGCGGTATTAGAAAGGCTAGCAATGGTGGAAGGGTGAGAAAAGTGCGTATAATCCATGGACTCAACATTAGTCATAAAGAACTCATATACTTATTGCAAAAATCTAGAAGTTATCAAAGAAAAGTATTACGCGCATGCTCCTAGGGGGATAGATTGGTAGGAAAAGACCATCGCTCGTCCCCACCACCACTCATAAGGAAGACAATCAATAAATAAATCATGCTCCGACTTCATCACATAACGGTTCACCATACGTGCATGCTACGGGAATCACAAACTTTAATACAAGTATTTCTCAAATTCACAACTACTCAACTAGCATGACTCTAATATTACTACCTCCATATCTCAAAACAATTATCAAGTATCAAACTTTTCTTAGTATTCAACGCACTCAAAAGAAAGTTTTACAAATCTAGAATACCAAGCATATAATTATTTTTAAGAAAATTACCATGCTATTTAAGACTCTCAAAATAATCTAAGTGAAGCATGAGAGATCAAAGGTTTCTATAAAACAAATCCACCACCGTGCTCTAAAAGATATAAGTGAAGCACTAGAGCAAAACTATATAGCTCAAAAGATATAAGTGAAGCACATAGAGTATTCTATCAAATTCCAATTCATGTATGGCTCTCTCAAAAGTTGTGTACAGCAAGGATTATTGTGGTAAACTAACAAGCAAAGACGCAAATAATACAAGACGCTCCAAGCAAAACACATATCATGTAGTGAATAAAAATATAGCTCCAAGTAAAGTTACCGATGGAAGTGGATTTAAAGAGGGATGCCTTCCGGGGCATCCCCAAGCTTTGAATTTTTGGTGTCCTTGGATTATCTTGGGGTTGCCATGGGCATCCCCAAGCTTAGGCTCTTGCCACTCCTTGCTCCATAATCCATCAAAAGATTTCACCCAAAACTTGAAAACTTCACAACACAAAACTCAACAGAAATCCCGTGAGCTCCGTTGGCGAAAGAAAACAAAAGACCATTTCAAGGTACTGTAATGAACTCATTATTTATTTATATTGGTGTTAAACCTACTGTATTCCAACTTATCTATGTATTATAAACTATTTTACTAGCCATACATTCATCAAAATAAGCAAACAACACACGAAAAACAGAATCTGTCAAAAACTGAACAGTCTGTAGTAATCTGTAACTAACGCAAACTTCTGGAACTCCAAAATTTAAGAAAAAATAGGAAGACCTAGGAAATTTGTTTATTGATCAGAAGCAATTGGAATCACTATTTTATCACGTTCTGGTGATTTTTAACAATTGTTTTCGTGAACCGAAAGTTTCTGGAAATTACAGCAAGATCAAATAACTATCATCCAAGAAGATCTTATAGGTTTAACTTGGCACAAACACTAACTAAAACATAAAACCACATATAAACAGAAGGTAGATGGATTATTTATTCCTAAACAGAAACAAAAACTAAAAACTAAAAATAAAATTGGGTTGCCTCCCAACAAGCGCTATCGTTTAACGCCCCTAGCTAGGCATAAAAGCAAGGATAGATCTAGGTATTGCCATCTTTGGTAGGCAATCCATAAGTGGCTCTCATAATAGATTTATATGGTAACTTTATCTTCTTCCTAGGAAGTGTTCCATGCCTTTCTTTAATGGGAATTGGAATCTAATATTCCCTTCCTTCATATCAATAATTGCACCAACCGTTCTAAGGAAAGGTCTACCAAGAATAATAGGACATGAAGGATTGCAATCTATATCAAGAACGATAAAATCTACGGGCACATAATTCATATTTGCAACAATAACAACATCATTAATTCTTCCCATAGGTTTCTTAAGAGTGGAATCCGCAAGGTGCAAGTTTAAAGAGCAATCATCAAAATCATGAAAATCTAACAAATCACACAAAGTTGAGGGAATAGTGGAAACACTAGCACCCAAATCACATAAAGCATAAAATTCATGATCCTTAATCTTAATTTTAATGGTTGGTTCCCACTCATCATAAAGTTTTCTAGGGATAGAGACTTCCAACTCAAGTTTTTCCTCATAAGATTGCATCAAGGCATCAACAATATGTTTGGTAAACGCTTTATTTTGACTATAAGCATGCGGAGATTTAGCACGGATTGCAACAAGGAAATACAATCAATTAAAGAGCAACTTCCATAATTAAATTCCTTGAAATCCAAAATAGTGGGTATAGCAACATCTAGGGTTTTACTTTCTCCAATCCCACTGTCGGGGAGGCCGATCGTACCCACGGACACTTATGGGGCCGGCGGAGCAGGCCCCTTGTGGTTCGGAGGGGGGCGGAGGTCGCACGAAGAGCGGATCGAGGCGATGCACGCGAGCGGTTTACCCAGCTTCGGAGCTCTCCGGAGAGATAAAACTCCTACTGCTGCTTGTTTGATCTATTGTGTTCTTGCTAGGGAGCAATGCGAGCTACAAAACCTAACGTGAGTGTATCTAGTCTATGGCCAGTCGAATGAACTGAACCTTGCGAAATACGCCGAACGGACGAACCCCCCTACGTTGCACTCGGGCCTCCTTTTATATGCTCAAGGGTCCCCGACAGGTGGCAACATAGGCGAGGGTACAAATGTAAATACATGAGTTGGTACACCTACTTGAACAGTGTACAGTGCAAAATACCTAACTCTTACTGCAAGTGACAAAAGCAATAAATGCCCGTCATTGTTGCACAAACAATTACAGAGACCGTCAGGTGCGCCTCCGCTCACCATGATGGCGAGCCTGTCAGCGCCGCTTATCGCTGCTCTCCGCTGGCTGCACAGCCGCTCGACACGCGCCCATGGAACGGTCCCATGGCGACACGTCACTGGGTGAGCTGGAGCGGAGACGGAGAGGAGTTGCATGCCGCGGCAAGCGCCTTGCCGCGGCCGAATCCTTGTCGCGCTCGGAGACTTGTCGCGCTCCGAGCCTTCCCGGCAAGCTCCTCTTGCCGGGGCCTTGTCTTCTGCGTGCCTGGAGCGGCCTTCCCGACAAGCTCTCCTTGTCGGGTCTTTGTCTTCTCAATCAAATACTTTGTTCTTGAATGGCTCCAAAAGGAGCCACGAAGGATGTTGGCGGTGACGAGGCAAACCCTGCCGCTGGTGTCTGCAACCGTCCGTCTGCAATCTGCACGGGTACTAGGGTACCCTACTCTAGTACACCGACAGAGCCTCAGGCTGGGCTGCATACGGTGCCGAAGCGCTTGTCGGACCAGGCCCAGAATCGTGCACGGACACGCTGCGGCCTCGACCGCGTCGCAACTCGCCCCGGACCCACCACGATCCCCACTAACGGCACGCACCGGACGTGGCGTCGTGCGAGAGATCGTGGGCGCGGTCGTGGGGGATTCTTTATTAATATATGCGGGACGTCCGCCCCCCCTCCTCCCCTTTATAAGTGGAGGAAACAGAGGTAGGCCGACCGTCCCTGCCATTGCCGTCTTGTCAAGAATCCGCCGCCGCTCCCCTCGCCTTCTCCGGTGCGAAGATAGCAGCGCCCCGCCCCTTTTCGCCACAAGCACACTCACCGCCGTCGTCCTCCTCCGCCCCCCTCGCCATGGCCCCGAAGGCCGATAAGGAGAAGGGCGTCAACTCGGTCGAGGCGCAGCGGCTCACGGCGCTGCGCAAGGAGCGAGCCGTCTTCCCCCCGCAGCTCGGCGCACAGGAGCTGCGGGACGTCTACTATCTTTTCTGGTCGACGGAGACTCGGGCGCATCCGCGCATGAGGGTGCTCCCTGCCTCCGCCGCTGATCTGGCCTCAACAGGGTACCCTTTCTCCGCCCTTTTCTTCTATTGCGGTCTTTGCCCTCCGTATTCCGAGTTCTTTTGCGACATAATGAACACCTTCGGCCTCCACTCCTTGATTTCACCCCCAACGCCATCTTGACCATGGCCGTTTTCGCACATTTGTGCGAAAACTTTGTCGGGGTCCACCCGAACGTGGCGCTCTTCTGCCATTTCTTTGTTCCCCGCGTCGAGAGAGGAGAGCCCCTTGCCGGAGGGATGGCCTGGGTCTCTAGGATCGGCAAGAAAGAGGCCTACCTAGAGGGGGAGTTCCGGAACAAGTGGGAGGAGTGGAGAGCCAACTGGTGCTGGGTCGTGAGGAGGACCCACAGCCTTCACCGCTGGCGCCAAAACCCCAATTGCGCGCGGCAAGGATTGGAGTAACTTGGCCGGAGGATGCGAGGCTGAAGATAGCTGTGACTCAATTCTGCGCCTCGGGCTTGCTGGATTAACTATTGAGCGCTTGGCGCAGACTTCATTCGCCGCCAGACGCTTCCCTTGCAGGAAAGGAGGAGGCCTGCTTGGGAGTTCGAATCTGGCGGACATCATGAGGCTGCGCCGGGCCTGAATTGGAACTTCACCGTCATGGAGCTGGATTCGGTGCTGCTCGAGCTGTTCAAGAACGATCCCGAACATCCCGAGTGGTTCAGGTTGCCACGGGGTCGTCCGTTGTGCAACAACTTCGGCGCCGACCGCATCTGCGCCATGATGCCACTGTGCGACTCCCACGGGATCGTCCCGACCTGGCAGGAGCCCCCCGACGAGGTCGTGCAGCAATTCTTCGACAACTTGCAAGAGGTGCCGATCCGCTCCGACGAGCAGAAGAGGCTCACCGAGACACCACCGAGCAGGAGATGGCGTGGATCACCACCAGAGCGGAGGAGGCGGCAGCAGCCGCCGCCGCTAGAGCCTTCGGGTTCACCGTGGAGGAGGCGGACGCGGGCGGCGTAAGCGCCGCCGAGCGAGGGAGGTCGCCGGCGAGGACGAGCTTGTCGAGCTCGAGGCCGGACGAGTGGACCCGCCGAGGGCGCTTCTTCCCGCCGCCAAGCGACTTGTTACCAGCGGAGCCCCGGCTCCATCGAGGAGGCGTCTCCGAGGGCCGAGACGAGCCGGGCGACAGTCGGCCCGCACTGCAGCGCTGGCCGACGCGCTCCACCGCTGCAAGCGAGGTTGCGGGAGCGCCCCAAACTGCAGCGACAATCGGGAGGAATCTTCTCGAGCCGCCGGACGCCCGCCAAGCGGCCAAGAGAGCCCACTCCCCGCCTCATCGCACTGCAGGCGGGCCGGAGTTTGACTTCTCCGCGCTCAGCTCAGGAGGAAGGCGAAGAGTAAGCTTCTCGCGATTGTGCTTGTATGTCTTCAATTCTTATTGCTTCATCTTGAATCTGATTTGCTTCGCTCGGACTCTTTCCTTTTCGTGACGCTGGCCCGGAGAGCGGCGAAGAGGGCTAAGATCCCGACGGTCGTCGTTGAGGACGATTCTCCCGTGGCGACGGGACGCGTCTGAGACCGCCTTTGCCGGACCCGCAACCCTTCCCAGAGCAGCCCCCAAAGACAGCCCCTGCAGGTAAGTGTGCAGTTTTCTTCTTGTTATTAGGCGTGTGGGGTGCCTTCTTTGTTGATATCTCGACTGTGTGCTTGTGCAGGGAGCAGCAGCCTCATCAGGAGGGCTCGGAATCCGCCTCCGAGATCCTGCCCGCTGCCACTACGCCGCCAAGGGGGAACTCCCCGGCAAGGGAGCTCCCTCCGACAAGGGAGGCCACCCCGGCAAGGGAGGCTACCCCGGCAAGGGACGGCGCCAGCGACCCTCCAGTGGTCGAGGCCATGGCTGCGGATCCCGTTGCAGGTAACTCCCTTACACGAAAATCTCCCTTGGGCTTGCTTTCTTTCGTTTCTCTTTTCCGGATATCTGCTTGACTGCTCTTTCTTCGTCTGACGCAGACCTGATGGAGGTTGAAATCGCCGGCGAGGAGGAAACGCGGGGCAACACCGACGAGGCCGCCGTCGAGGAAGAAGAGGTCATCGTCGTGGAAGAAGAGGCCGCCGCCGACGAGCCTGTTGGCGAGGAGGCCACCGAGGCTGCCGACGCAGAGGCCGGGCGAGGGCCTGGACGGTCAGATCGACAGCCCCGAGGCCGCAGGAGCGGCAAGCGCCATCTCGACAGCCGACTTCGCTGCCATCGCGGCGCCAGTTCGAGGAGCCCCACCAAAGGTTTCACCAAGGCCGGTGAAGGCGTCTTCATCAAGCTCCCATCGGAGCCGAGCCTGTGGCGCCCGGTCGAGGGCGAGACCTTTGACGGCGAGCTACTGGCGTCCGTTGGGTTGACGTTGGTGGATGCGCCAAGCAGCAGCGGCGGCGAGTCCGAGGAGGAGCAGCTGCTGAAGAAGCTGCTGTCCCTCTACCGCACCCGTCAGGCCAAGTTGGAGACCCGGGAAGTCCTTGTCGCGAGGGCGGGGGCGGACATAGAGAAGCGCGCCGAGAAGCTCCGGAGCGCCAACAAAGAAGCGCCCGCGACGCGGGCAGACGCGCTGGCGCAGCTTCGCAGAAGAGCGCACGGCCTTCATCCTTGAGAAGGCCGCGGTGATGAGGAGCCGGCTGGCTGCCGAGAAGCTCGCCAGCAGAAAGCGAGTTGGCGCAGCGGAAGGTCAACCTGGACAGCCACGAGGAGGACCTTGCCGCGTGAGGAGTCGCTGGCGGGCGCTCAGAAGCGGCGACGCCGCCGCAGCTGCCGAGGCCGCCAAGGAAGAGCTGAAGGCGAAAGTGGCACAGCCGAGGCCACCCTCAAGAAGAGCGGCGAAGAGCTTGCCGTGCTCAAGCGTGAGCGCGAGAAGGACGCCCATACGCTGGGCGAGCTGCAGGTCCGTCTCGCTGACAGGGCCAAGGAGCTCGACGCCGCCAAGGACTCCAAGGTGGATCTGCAGCTGAAACTGACCACTCTGACGCAGACGTTGGATGGTGCCAGAGAGCGGGAGGCGGGCTTATTGGAGGCGATCAAGGCCAAGGAGGAGCTGCTGGCGGATGCTGTCTCCGTCCAGAACACCTTGAGGGAGAGCGTTGAGCACTGGACCGAAGGCCTCGTGGACACCGCAGCCGACATCCACAACGAGCTGATGGAGCTGGGGATGGGGGACCTCGCGTACTCCTCCGACGAGCATCTCCAGCCCAGCGTCAAGCTCAGCCTATTCTTCAAAGGCGTGGTGACGGGTCTCCGGCAACTCCGGGAAGAGGTCCCGAAGCAGCTGGCCGAGGAATCGCGCCAAGTTTGTGCGGGGGCCCTCGAGAAGGTGTTGATGAAGGTGGCCTTCCGCAACCCGGGCCTCAACCTTAACGGCGTCCTCAGATCCTTGCCGTCCGGCCAACGTGGAGGAGTTTCAAAGCCCTTGTCGCACTCCATTGTGGACAAGGTGAACAAGATCAAGCGGATCGAGGGCGCATCGCGTGGATTAGGCCGCCCTTATCTTTCCCTTTGTCGCCGCGATCATGTTTAGAAAACTTTGTTAGATCAGCGACAAGTTATTCTGTAATATACTCTATCTTAGGTGAATCGATCAATGCAACGTTATTTCCTCTACTTGATTCCTTCCTTTATGCGTTTACGCCTGCGCATTTAGGGGACTTGCCGGTGCAGCACTTTTGCCGTGAGTTGAGTGCGAACGTCGGCCTTCTGGCGATGCCGCCTCCTACAAGCAACCTTGTCGCGACTAGTCGCAGCTCACTTAAGTTGTTGAGCGGACTCGAAACAAAGTAAGGGCGCGACCAGTCACGATTCGGTTCCTCTGCGCACAGGTTTTTCATACAAAGCGCGGTCGTTCAAGGAAGATAACTTTAAAAATTTATCACTGTTCGATCAATGCAATGTTATTTCCTCTACTTGATTCCTTCCTTTGTACGTTTACGCCTGCGCATTTAGGGGACTTGCCGGTGCAGGCACTTTTTGCCTTGGCCGAGTGCGGAACGTCGCCAGCTTCGGCGATGCCGCCTCCGACAAGCAACCTTGTCGCGACTAGTCGCAGCTCACTTAAGTTGTTGAGCGGACTCGAAACAAAGTAAGGGCGCGACTAGCCGTGAGTTGGCTCCTCTACGCACGGGTTCTCCATACAAAGTACTATCGTTCGAGGAAGATAACTTGAAAATTTAAAAATTGATTGCTCAGACTTTGGCAACTTAGCTTTTCTGTCTCTTGCTTCCCGATGAGGTGAGACTTCCTCGAGCGGTGCCCGGTCCGCAATATTATCTTCTCCTTCCCCCCTGGTTAACTTGTGCGCGAGGGAGCCTCCCGGAATGCCATCTTCGGTCTCAAGGCGGACAGCGCCAGGCCTAGTGACTCGTTTCACCCGATAAGGGCCTTCCCACTTCGGCGTCAACTTGTTTGAATTCTTGGCGGACTGAACGCGCCGAAGAACAAGGTCGCCTTCCTCGAGACTTCTGGCATTAACCCCGCGGCCATGGTAGCGACGCAGGGCTTGCTGGTAGCGAGCGGCTCGCCTGGCACGAAGACGATCCTCCTCAAGGAGCGTAGCGTCATCTTGTCGCAGCTGCTCTTGCTCAAGCTCATCATAAGCGAGCACTCGAGGCGACCATATCACGAAGTTCCATGGGGAGAACTGCCTCTGCTCCATAGACTAGAGCAAAGGGTGCCTGGCGATGGCTCGATTTGGCGTCGTCTGATCGACCAAAGAACCACCGGCAGCTCCTCGATCCAGCTTTCTTCCGCACTTGTGCAGCCCTCGAAAGTTCTGGTCTTGAGTCCGCGCAGCACTTCAGCGTTGCCCTCTCGCTTGACCGCTGCTTCTCGGGTGAGCAACAGAAGCAAAGCAGACCTTGGCGCCAAGGTCTTGGACGTCTTGCATGAAGGTGCGACTTCGTAAATTATGTGCCGTTGTCGGTGATGATCCCGTTAGGGATTCCAAAGCGGCAGACAATCGACCAAGAACTTGACCGGCCGTGTCTTGTCACCTTCCTCATCGCTTCCACTTCCGCCACTTTGTGAACTTGTCGATGGCGGCGTACAAGTACTCAAAGCCCCGACAGCTTCGGGGAAGGGGCCGAGGATGTCGAGCCCCCGCACCGAAAATGGCCAGGATAAAGGGATCGTCTGGAGAGCTTGAGCTGGTTGGTGTATCTGTTTGGAATGGAACCGCACGCTTCACACTTGGTTACTTGTGCGGTTGCATCCTGGAGGGCTGTCGGCCGAAGAAACCTTGCCGAAAGCTTTGCCGCCAAGTGCTCTTGCGCCAATGTGGTGACCACATATGCCTCCATGTATCTCTCGCCAACAGCCTTCGCCCATCTTCCCCAGGAATACACTTCAATTTCACACCGTTGAGTCTTCTTACATGCATTATGTCGAGAAACTGGTACATACTTGACTGTCGGGCTACTCTTTCCGCTTCTTCTTGCTCTTCGGAAGTTCTCCTGTCTGGAGGAAATGGACAATCTGTTGCGCCCATGCTGGAGCTTGTGGCTCGACAACAAGGACTAAAGGCACATCTGCTGCTGCGGGAACATCGCCTTCTACGGCAAGAACTCCGCATCCCTGCCGGAGTTGATGCTCCCCGACAAGCTTGCCGGAGCAAGACTTGTCGGGAGCGTTTGCTTCAACGAAACAAACCCTGGGGTCTGTCGGAGCAGACCGCTCCTCAGCACTGCTGGTGTTGATCTTGGGGACCTTTGCAACGACGGCTTCGGAAAGCTCTATCGGAAAGTAGTCACCAGAGGCCAACTTCCTCTTCTTGCTCTGTCCAGTCAATGGTGTTACGGTTGGCTGAGTTAGCTTGAGCACGAAAATCCCTGGTTCCACAGTGTAACTTAAGCGCAGCAGACTTTGACAGCCGTCGGCAATATCATTCTCGAGCTCTTGGAACATGTTCCATTTGCAGGCCGTCAAAGTGCTCTTCTAGCTTCCTCACTTCATCAACGAGGCTTCCATCAACGGACTCTGGTAATCTTTGTTGACTTGGCGGACGACGAGTTGCGAGTCACCCCGACAACAAGCTTCTTGATCCCAAGGTCCATCTGCGATCCCGAGACCGGCAAGCAAACCCTCATACTCTGCGGTATTGTTTGTCGCTTGCTCCTTGGGAAAGTGCATCCGACGACGTATTTGAGGTGCTCTCCGGTGGGTGCGATAAGCAAGACGCCAAAGACCGGCGCCTTGCAGCGAGAAAGCACCATCAAAGTACATCACCACTCTTTGCTTGCTTCTTTGACGGGATGCTCGCCTCGGAATCTCTTCATCCGGTGTTGGCGCCCATTACGCTATGAATTCTGCCAACGCCGGCTTTGGATGGTTGATGTGCTTTCAAACTTAAGACCAAAGCTTGACAGCTCCAAAGGCCCACTCGACAATCCCGCCTGCCGCTTCCGGATTCTCGCAGTATCCTCTTGAGGGAAAGCGAGTGACAAGCTGTGATCTCATGTGCTTGGAAGTAATAGCGCAGCTTTCTCGAGGCCATGAGGAGGCCGAAAAGCAATTTCTGCACACCAGAGTACCTTGACCTAGCCCCCTGCAGGAGGGAACTGACAAAGTAGACTGGGCGCTGCACCATCCTTTTCTGTATCTGTTCTTGTGTCTTCGCGGACTCGTTCTTGTCGGGACCAGAGCTTGTCGGCGAAGCCCCCTGCTTGTCGTTGGATGTGCTTGCCGTGGTTGCTGGCTCGTCATCCGCCTCCCTCTCCGCCACTAACACAGCACTAACCACTTGATTGGTTGCTGCTATGTACAGCAGCAACTTCTCTTGTGGCTTAGGTGCGACAAGTGTCGGAGTAGAGGACAGGTATCTCTTCAAGTCCTGCAGTGCAGCCTCCGCTTCGGGAGTCCATTTTACTGGACCTGCCTTTTTCAAAATTTTGAAAAATGGCAGGGCGCATTCAGCAGACCTAGAAATAAACCTGCTGAGAGCAGCCACGCAACTGGCAAGTCTTCGTACGTCCTTGACGCGCTTTGGTGCTTCAATCTGTTCGATGGCCTTGATCTTGTCGGGATTAGCTTCAATTCCTCGTTGAGACACGAAGAACCCGAGAAGCTTGCCGGAAGGGACTCCGAACACGCACTTCTCGGGGTTGAGCTTGAGGTTGATCTTGCGTAGATTTGCAAAGGTCTCGTCCAGATCTTGAACCAGAGTTGCTTTGTCCTTGCTTTTGACCACTATGTCATCCATGTAGGCTTCTACATTTCTGTGCATTTGCGGCTCAAAAGCGTCATGGACTACCCTTGCAAATGTTGAACCACGCATTCTTCAAACCGAAAGGCATCCGTATGAAACAAAGACGTGCCACATGGTGTGATGAATGCGGTCTTCTCTTCATCTTCTTCAGCCATGAAGATCCGATGGTATCCTGAGTAGGCATCAAGAAACGAAAGCAAATCACATCCGCCGTGGAGTCAACAATCTGGTCAATGCGCGGCAAGGGAAATGGATCTTTGGGACAAGCTTTATTAACATCCGTGAAGTCAATACAAAGCCTCCATTTCCCATTTGCCTTGCGCACGACTACAGGATTGGACAACCACGTAGGATGGAGCACTCCTCTGACAAGGCCTGCTGCTTCCAGTTTCTTGATCTCTTCGGCTATGAATTCTTGGCGCTCCACTGCTTGTTTCCTGACTTTTTGCTTGACGGGCGCGCATGAGGACAAACGGCGGCGGTGCTCAATCACTTTCCGGGAACACGGGGATATCAGACGGTTGCAATGCAAACACGTCGACATTCGCCCGCAGGAAAGCAACGAGCGCGCCTTCCTATTTGTCGTCGAGAGAGGCACTGATGGTGAAGGTACCACCAGTGCCGTCCTCCTTGGCGGGCACCTTCTTAGTCTTCGGCGGAGCCACCATCTTCTTGTGCTTGCCGGTGGAGCTCGATGGTGCGTCCTCGACGGTAGCGCAGCACTCCGAAGAGGTGCGCTTGCCGGAGTGAGCATCAGAGCCCTTGCCGGACTTGGACTTGGTCTTCCTCCCCCCGGGAGCTTCGGGCAAGTGTTGGGCGATGCAGCCATGCTGCTGCATCCCGGAAGATCTTATCGGCAGATAAGGGCATCCTTCTTGTCGCCATGGACAGAGATGACGCTTATCGGGCCCGGCATCTTGAGTAGGTTGTAGGCGTAGTGAGAGGCCGCCATGAACTTGGCGAGTGCTGGACGGCCAAGTATCCCGTTGTAAGGCAATGGGAAATCGGCGACGTCAAACGTAACCTTCTTAGTCCTGAAGTTCAGCTCGCTGCCAAATGTGACTGGCAACGTAATCTTCCCTTTCGGCTTGCTCCTTCCCGGATTGATTCTTTGGAAGGTACCGGTCTCTTCGAGCTCGCTGTCAGGGATTTGAAGCTTCTGGAGCACCGCGGAGGAGATCAGGTTCAAGCCGGCCCCGCCGTGAACTAACATTTTTGTGACCTTGAGGTTGCGGATGGTTGGTGAGACCAACATCGGCAAGCACCCGACTGCAGTTATGCGATCAGGGTGGTCCTCAATATCAGAAATGATAGGCGTCTTGGACCACTTCGGAGGCTTGCGTGACTCTACGGATGGTTCCGCTGCATTGACCTCCGCATCCATTGCTTGAGTTGGCGGTGGGAGGTATGCAGGAAGCACCTCCGTCAACGCAGAGAACCTCTGTGGCTTTCCGAAACTCCTGCTCATCGGCGTCGTCGTCCTCCATATCTTCGTCGTCATCATCATCTTCATCCTTGTCGCGCGGCGGGAGGTCTATCTCCTTGCCGCTGCTTGGTCTTGCCGGCGTCCTCCCGGCCGGGGCGTTTCTTGCTTGCTCCCCAAAGACCTTCTGGGCCTTCTCCTTGTCGCGCCGCTCATACTCAGCTCTCTGCTGTTCGACAAGCTGCTTGACCTTCTTGCAGCTCTGGAGATCGTGGCCCTTGGTGCGGTGGATCTTGCAGTATTGCTTGCTGGAGCTGTCCTGCTTGTCGGCGGCCGCCACCGACTGGTGGTTGGCGCCAGCGGCAACCTCCTTGCCGGAGCCACCAGCTTTGGCGTTCTTGTCGCCGCCTCCGTTGCCGGACTGCTCGACAGCTAGCACTTCTCTGGATTTCTTTTTCCTGTTGCCTGCTTGCGGCTCTTCCGCCGGGGTGAGTCATCCTTGTCACATCCTCGCTACGCATTCTCTCCGTGGAGTCTCCTCCTTCCTCGGTAGCGATGCACACTTGTCGGCCAAAGCGTACAGCTTCTTGGCGTCCTTGACTTTGCACATCGCCATCTCCTCCCTCATCCTGCGGTTCCGCACATTACGATGAAATGCGCCGATCACCGCCGCAGGGTGGACGCCCGGGATGTTGTAGTGCACACGGCTGAATCTCCGAATGAACTTGCGCAGGACTCTCCTTCCTTCCGGGCGAGCAAGTGAAGGTCGCTCTCTTGGCCATGAGGTTTGTGGCCACCGTGTGAAGGCGCCAACAAACCGATGGCACAGATCTGCCAAGAGGATATGGAGCTGTCCGGCAAGTGCATGAGCCAAGATCGACATTGGGCTTGAGCACGAGCGGGAAGTAGTTGGCGAGGATCTTGTCGCCCCGCCCCCCGCAGCCTCGCATCTGCGATGGTGTAGATGCTGAGGAACTCCGACGGGTGCGTCCTGCCATCATACTTCTCCGGCACGTCTGGTTTGAAGTTTTTCTAGCTGGGCCACTGGACTTGCCGCAGCTCACGAGTGAACGCAGGGCAACCTACCGCGTACGGCAAGTCGCCTGGCCCCTCCGGCGCGTGCATGTCAACAGAAGGCCCAGCGCGCTTGTCGGACTAACGTCGCGCTTCTCTTCGGCGCTCGATGCGAGTTCGAGCGTCCTCTTGTTGTCGCTCATGAAGAACTTGGCGCTGATCGCAGCGAGTCCGCGGACCCGACGACGCAGTGGAGTCGCTGTCGAGGTGGATTCGTTGGGCCGGTGATCTTGGCCTTCTTGGCGGAGAGTGCACGGTGGTTGCACCTCCGACAGTCTCGTCGCCACCGGCTCGTGCCTTGTCGTCACGCCGTGGCAAAGATGGCGTTGGTTGCCGCGGAGCGTCGCCGTTGGCAAAGCCGATGAGGCTCTGGATAGTGGCCCTCCACTCGTCGACCTTGTCGGCCGCTGGAGGGTAGTCGAGGAGCAGCTGGGCTCTCGCTAGAGCTTCTGCTGGAGTAGTGGGTGGCATTGGAGAACGGTGGGAGGAGCGGGACACGCTCGGACTTCTAACTTCGTTAGAAGGAGCAGCGCCCCGTCCGGGCGGCCGTATCTCACTCGTGCCAGCATGTTGGCGCGTATGCTGGTCTTGAGGGTCTCGATCCAACGAACGTATGGCGTTATGAACGCCATGACGTTGTTGGTCCCGCGTCTCCTGCGATGGGCACGGGGGATGCGCGGACGCCGAGGTTTGCGGTGCCTTGTCTTTGGACTTGGCAACGTCGCGAGCACCTTCGTCGGCGCCCGTTCCTCGCCCGGCGTCGGCCCCACCACCCGTTCACGAGGTGAGGGTGGGCACGACGCGACGGTTTCGCTGCCGCTCAAGCCTTCTTCTACGGTGGCCTGACGAGGAAGATCTTGCTGACGCAGCTCGCGTGAACACCGGATCAGAGTCACACAGCCTCGACGCTTCTACCCGGGCGCGCCAGAGATGTCGGGAGGCCGATCGTACTCCACGGACACCTATGGGGCCGGGCGGAGCAGGCCCTTGTGGTTCGGAGGGGGCGGAGGTCGCACGAAGAGCGGATCGAGGCGATGCACGCGAGCGGTTTACCCAGCTTCGGAGCTCTCCGGAGAGATAAAACTCCTACTGCTGCTTGTTTGATCTATTGTGTTCTTGCTAGGGAGCAATGCGAGCTACAAAACCTAACGTGAGTGTATCTAGTCTATGGCCAGTCGAATGAACTGAACCTTGTGAAAGACGTCGAACCGGACAGAACCCCCCCCCCCTACGTTGCACTCGGGCCTCCTTTTATATGCTCAAGGGGTCCCCGACAGGTGGCAACATAGGCGAGGGTACAAATGTAAAAACATGAGTTGGTACACCTACTTGAACAGTGTACAGTGCAAAATACCTAACTCTGACGGCAAGGGACAAAAGCAATAAATGCCCGTCATTGTCGCCCAAACAGTGCAACAGAGACCGTCAGGTGCGCCTCCGCTCGCCACAATGGCGAGCCTGTCAGCGCCGCTTATCGCTGCTCTCCGCTGGCTGCACAGCCGCTCGACACGCGCCCATCGAACGGTCCCATGGCGACACGTCGCTGGGTGAGCTGGAGCGGAGACGGAGAGGAGTTGCATGCCGCGGCAAGCGCCTTGCCGCAGCCGAATCCTTGTCGCGCTCGGAGACTTGTCGCGCTCCGAGCCTTCCCGGCAAGCTCCTCTTGCCGGGGCCTTGTCTTCTGCGTGCCTGGAGCGGCCTTCCCGACAAGCTCTCCTTGTCGGGTCTTTGTCTTCTCAATCAAATACTTTGTTCTTGAATGGCTCCAAAAGGAGCCACGAAGGATGTTGGCGGTGACGAGGCAAACCCTGCCGCGGGGTGCTGCAACCGTCCGTGCACGAGTACGGGGTACTAGGGTACCCCTACTCTAGTACACCGACACCCACTTTTATCAATTTTAGTATCAAGATCTAAAAACTCCGAATTTTTGGAACGCCTTCTAGGTAAAGGTGGATCATATTCAATCTCATCATTATCAAGATTCATATTGCAAAACAAAGATTTGATAGGGGACACATCAATAACTTTTAGATCTTCATCTTTATTTTCATGGAAATTGGAAGAACACGCTTTAATAAAGGCATCTTTCGTAGCACGCATCCTAGCGGTTCTTTCCTTGCACTCATCAATGGGAATTCTCATGGCTTTGAGAGACTCATTGATATCATGCTTAGGAGGAATAGATCTAAGCTTTAAAGAATCAACATCAAGAGAAATTCTATCAACGTTCCTAGCCAATTCATCAACTTTAAGCAATTTCTCTTCAAGCAAAGCATTAAAATTCTTTTGAGAATTCATAAACTCTTTAACACTAGTCTCAAATTCAGAGGGAATCTTATTAAAATTTCCATAAGAATTGTTGTAGGAATTTCCATAATTATTAGAGGAATTACTAGGATAAGGCCTAGGATTAAAGTTTCCTCTATACGCGTCGTTACCAAAATTATTCCTACCAACAAAATTCACATCCATAGATTCATTATTATTCTCAATAAAAGTAGACAAAGGCATATCATTAGGATCAGAAGAAACACTCTTATTATCAAATAATTTCATAAGTTAATCTATCTTTCCACTCAAAACATTAATTTCTTCTATCGCATGCACTTTTTTATTAGTAGATCTTTCAGTGTGCCATTGAGAATAATTAACCATAATATTATTTAGGAGTTTAGTAGCATCTCCTAAAGTGATTTCCATAAAGGTGCCTCCCGCGGCCGAATCTAAAAGGTTTCTAGAAGCAAAATTCAATCTGGCATAAATTTTTTGTATAATCATCCACAAATTTAAACCATGAGTAGGGAAACTATGTATCATTAATTTCATCCTCTCCCAATCTTGTGCAACATGTTCATGATCAAGTTGCTTAAAATTCATAATATCGATTCTAAGAGAGATGATCTTAGCGGGAGGAAAATACTTAGAGATAAAAGCATCTTTGCACTTGTTCCAAGAATCAATACTATTTTTAGGCAAGGACGAAAACCAAGCTTTAGCACGATCTCTAAGAGAAAAAGTAAATAGCTTCAATTTAACAACATCATTGTCAACATCTTTCTTCTTTTGCATATCACACAAATCCACGAAGCTATTTAGATGAGTAGCGGCATCTTTACTAGGAAGGTCGGCGAATTGATCTTTCATAACAAGATTCAATAAAGCAGCATTGATTTCACAAGATTCAGTATTGGCAAGAGGAGCAATCGGAGTGCTAAGGAAATCATTATTGTTGGTATTGGTAAAGTCACACAATTTGGTACTATCTTGAGCCATAGTGACAAGCAAGCAATCCGACACACGAGCAAAAAGCGAACGAGAAAAAAGGCAAACGGAAAAGAGAGGGCAAATAAAACGGCAAGGGTGAAGTGGGGGAGAGGAAAACGAGAGGAAAACGGCAAATAATGTAATGCGGGAGATAAGGGATTGTGATGGGTACTTGGTATGTTGACTTTTGCGTAGACTCCCTAAGAACGGCACCGTAAATCCTTCTTCTTGCTACGTCTTGAGCTTGCGTTGGTTTTCCCGAAGAGGAGAGGATGATGCAGCAGAGTAGCGTAAGTATTTCCCTCAGTTTTTGAGAACCAAGGTATCAATCCAGTAGGAGGCCACGCGCAAGTCCGTCGTACCTACACAAAACAAATAGCTCAACGCAACCAACGCGATTAGGGGTTGTCAATCCCTTCACGGTCACTTATGAAAGTGAGATCTGATAGAGATGATAGATAATATTTTTGGTATTTTTGGTATAAAGATGCAAAGTAAAATAAAAGGCAAAGTAATAAAGCAAAGCAATAATAAAGCGTAGGAAGATTAATATGATGAGAATAGACCCGTGGGCCATAGATTTCACTAGTGGCTTCTCTCAAGAGCATAAGTATTTTTTGGGTGAACAAATTACTGTTGAGCAATTGATGAATTGTGAGCATAGTTATGAGAGTATCTAGGTATGATCATGTATATAGGCATCACGTCCGAGACAAGTAGACCGACTCACCTGCATCTACTACTATTACTCCACTCATCGACCGCTATCCAAAGATGCATCTAGAGTATTAAGTTAATGAAAACAGAGTAACGCCTTAAGCAAGATGACATGATGTAGAGGGATAAATTCATGCAATATGATAAAAACCCCATCTTGTTATCCTCGATGGCAACAATATAATACGTGCCTTGCTGCCCCTACTGTCATTGGGAAAGGTCACCGCAAGATTGAACCCAAAGCTAAGCACTTCTCCCGTTGCAAGAACTACCAATCTAGTTGGCCAAACCAAACGGATAATTCGAAGAGACTTGCAAAGATCACCAATCATACATAAAAGAATTCAGAGAAGATTCAAATATTGCTCATAGATAATCTTGATCATAAACCCACAATTCATCGGTCTCAACAAACACACCGCAAAAAAGAAGATTACATCGAATAGATCTCCACGAGAGAGGGGGAGAACATTGTATTGAGATCCAAAAAGAGAGAAGAAGCCATCTAGCTACTATCTATGGACCCAAAGGTCTGAAGTAAACTACTCACACTTCATCGGAGAGGCTATGATGATGATGTAGAAGCCCTCAATGGTGGATTCCCCTTCCGGTGGAGCTCCGGAACAGGCCCCAAGATGGGATCTCGTGGATACAGAAAGTTGTGGCGGTGGAATTAGGTTTTTGGCTCCGTATCAGATCTGTTGAGGGTACGTAGGTATATATAAGAGGAAGGAGTACGTCGGTGGAGCTTTGGGGGGGCCACGAGGCAGGGGGCACGCCCTAGGGTGGCGACCTCCACCCTCGTGGTCGCCTCCCTCCTTTATTGACCGAGGGTCCAAGTCTCCTGGATCATATCTGATGAGAAAATCACGTTCCAGAAGGTTTCATTCCGTTTGGACTCCGTTTGATATTCCATTGCTTCGAAACACTGAAATAGGCAAAAAAAAAACAGCAATTCTAGGCTGGGCCTCCGGTTAATAGGTTAGTCCCAAAAGTAATATAAAAGTGGAAAATAAAGCCCAATATGGTCCAAACCAGTAGATAATATAGCATGGAGCAATAAAAAATTATAGATACGTTGGAGATGTATCACTATCATGTTCCTCACTGTATAGGCAATCCGCACTGGTGAATTCCTAACTCCTCAGTCAGAACAAATTCCTCAGAGACCATAAGAACTTCGTCTCTGTCACTGAAGAAATTCACTGAACTATATGAGATTTCCAGTGGCTTCACTCGAAGGGATTTGTAGGTGTAGGATTTGAGTTGAGCATCACTTGGAAATTTTCCTTAGTATTTCCTCAACCCCCTTTGATAGTACGGTGTTTCCTATGACTCAAGAAAGAGAAAATGAAACTTCGAAAACAAAAGTCTTCACGCTTCATGTTCCTCGAATGAATACCAAGTCTTCAAGGTCACACCAATTTCTTCACTTTCAAAGTCTTCAGAAAGTCTTCAGAAATCCAAAGTCTTCAATCGAAGAGCTTCATTTTTAGGGGTCGACTTTCTCTGTAAATATAAAACTCCTCATAGACTTATAGACCTGTGTACACTCATAAACACATTAGTCCCTTAACCTATAAGTCTTCAATACACCAAAATCACTAGGGGGCACTAGATGCACTTACACTTGGGTCTAGCTTTGGGATTCTTCACAGGAGCAGCAACTTGCTTGCCGTTCTTTTTGAAGTTCCCCTTCGTCCCTTTGACCTTTTAATGAAACTAGTGGTCTTGTCAACCATCAACACTTGATGCTTTTCTTGATTTCTACCTTCGTCGATTTCAGCATCACGAAGAGCTTGGGAATCATTTCCGTTATCCCTTGCATATTATAGTTCATCATGAAGTTCTAGTAACTTGGTGATGGTGACTAGAGAACTCTGTCAATCACTACCTTATCTGGAAGATTAACTCTCACTTGATTCAAGTGATTGTAGTACTCAGACATTCTGAGCATATGCACACTAGCTGAGCTATTGTCCTCCATCTTGTAGGCAAAGTACTTGTCAAAGGTCTCATACCTTTTGACATGGGCATGAGTCTGAAATACTAATTTCAACTCTTGGAACATCGTATATGTTCCGTGGCGTTCAAAACGTCTTTGAAGCCCTGATTCTAAGCCATAAAGCATGGTGCATTAAATTATCAAGTAGTCATCATATCGAGCTTGCCAAACGTTCATAACGTCTGCATCTGCTCCAGCAATCGGTCTGTCACCTAGAGGTCCATCAAGGACATAATTCTTCTGTGCAGCAATGAGGATAATCCTCAGATCACGGATCCAATCCGCATCATTGCTACTAACATCTTTCAACTTAGTTTTCTCTAGGAACATATCAAAAATAAAATAGGGGAGCTAAACGCGAGCTATTGATCTACAACATAGATATGCTAATACTACCAAGACTAATTTCATGATAAATTAAAGTTTAATTAATCGTATTACTTAAGAACTCCCACTTATATAGACATCCCTCTAATCATCTAAGTGATCACGTGATCCATATCAACTAAACCATGTTCGATCATCACATGAGATGGAGTGGTTTTCAATGGTGAACATCACTATGTTGATCATATCTTCTATATAATTCAGGCTCGACCTTTCGGTCTCCAGTGTTCTGAGGCCATATCTGCATATGCTAGGCTCGTCAAGTTTAACCCGAGTATTCTGCGTGTGCAAAACTGGCTTGCACCCGTTGTATAAGAACGTTGAGCTTATCAAACCCGATTATCACATGGTGTCTCGGCATGACGAACTTTGGCAACGGTGCATACTCAGGGAGAACACTTGTACCTTGAATTTTTTAGTGAGAGATCATCTTATAGTGCTACTATCAATCAAAGCAGAATAAGATGCATAAAGGATAAACATCACATGCAATCAATATAAGTGATATGATATGGCCATCATCATCTTGTGCCTTTGATCTCCATCTCCAAAGCACCGTCATGATCACCATCGTCACCGGCCGACACCTTGATCTCCATCATAGCATCGTTGTTGCCTCGCCAACTATTGCTTCTACGACAATCGCTACCTCTTAGTGATAAAGTAAAGCAATTACAGGGCGATTGCATTGCATACAATAAAGCGACAACCATATGGCTCCTGCCAGTTGCCGATGACTCTGTTACAAAACATGATCATCTCATACAATAAAATATAGCATCATGTCTTGACCATATCACATCACAACATGCCCTGCAAAAACAAGTTAGACGTCCTCTATTTTGTTGTTGCAAGTTTTACGTGGCTGCTATGGGCTGAGCAAGAACCGTTCTTAACTACGCATCAAAACCACAACGATATTTCGTCAAGTTAGTGATGTTTTAACCTTCTCAAGGACCGGGCGTAGCCACACTCGATTCAACTAAAGTTGGAGAAACTGACACCCGCCAGCCACCTGTGTGCTAAGCACATCGGTAGAACCAGTCTCGCATAAGCATACGTATAATGTCGGTCTGGGCCGCTTCATCCAACAATACCGCCGAATCAAAGTATGACATGCTGGTAAGCAGTATGACTTGTATCTCCCACAACTCACTTGTGTTCTACTCGTGCATATAACATCTACGCATAAACCTGGCTCGGATGCCACTGTTGGGGAACGTAGTAATTTCAAAAAAAATCTACGCACACGCAAGATCATGGTGATGCATAGCAACGACAGGGCAGAGTGTAGTCCACGTACCCTCGTAGACCAAAAGCAGAAGCGTTATGACAACGCGGTTGATGTAGTCGTACGTCTTCACGATTCGACCGATCCAAGTACCGAACGCACGGCACCTCCGAGTTCAGCACACGTTCAACTCGGTGATGTCCCATGAACTCACGATCCAGCAGAGCTTCGAGGGAGAGTTCCGTCAGCACGATGGCGTGATGACGGTGATGATGATGCTACCGACGCAGGGCTTCACCTAAGTACCGCTATGATATGACCGAGGTGGATTATGGTGGAGGGGGCACCGCACACGGCTAAAAGATCAATGATCAACTTGTGTGTCCATGGGGTGCCCCCCTCCCCCGTATATAAAGGAGTGGAAGAGGGGGAGGGCCGGCCCTCTACTATGGCGGCATTGGGAGTCCTACTCCCACCGAGTAGGATTCCCCCCTTCCATGTAGCAGAGTAGGAGAGAAGGAAAGGGAAAGAGAAGAGAAGGAAGGAGGCGCCGCCTCCCCTAGTCAAATTCGGACTAGGCCTTGGGGGGTGCGCAGCCTCCCATCTCTCTTTCCCCTAAAGCCCAATAAGGCCCGTATACTCCCCGGCGAATTCCCGTAACACTTCGGTACTCCGAAAAATACCTGAATCACTCGGAACCTTTCCGATGTCCGAATATAGTCGTCCAATATATCGATCTTTACGTCTCGACCATTTCGAGACTCCTAGTCATGTCCCCGATCTCATCCGGGACTCCGAACTACCTTCGATACATCAAAACACATAAACTCATAATACCGATCATCACCGAACGTTAAGCGCGCGGACCCTACGGGTTCGAGAACTATGTAGACATGACCGAGACTCATCTCCGGTCAATAACCAATAGCGGAACCTGGATGCTCATATTGGTTCCTACATATTCTACGAAGATCTTTATCGGTCAAACCGCATAACAACATACGTTGTTCCCTTTGTCATCGGTATGTTACTTGCCCGGGATTCGATCGTCGGTATCTCAATACCTAGTTCAATCTCGTTATCGGCAAGTCTCTTTACTTGTTCAGTAATGCATCATCTTGCAACTAACTCATTAGTTACATTGCTTGCAAGGCTTATGGTGATGTGCATTACCGAGAGGGCCCAGAGATACCTCTCCCACAATCGGAGTGACAAATCCTAATCTTGATCTATGCCAACTCAACAAGTACCATCAGAGACACCTGTAGAGCTTCTTTATAATCACCCAGTTACGTTGTGATGTTTGGTAGCACACAAAGTGTTCCTCCGGTATTCGGGAGTTGCATAATCTCATAGTCATAGGAACATGTATAAGTCATGAAGAAAGCAATAGCAATAAACTAAAACAACAAGTGCTAAGCTAATGGAATGGGTCAAGTCAATCACATCATTCTCATAATGATTTGATCCAGTTTATCAAATGACAACTCATGTCTATGGTTAGGAAACTTAACCATCTTTGATCAACGAGCTAGTCAAGTAGAGGCATACTAGTGACACTCTGTTTATCTATGTATTCACACATGTATTATGTTTCCGGTTAATACAATTCTAGCATGAATAATAAACATTTATCATGAAATAAGGAAATAAATAATAACTTTATTATTGCCTCTAGGGCATATTTCCTTCACATTCCACATCAAAAATTCTGTTTTTATCATTTACCTACTCGAGGACGAGCAGTAATTAAGCTTGGGGATGCTGATACGTCTCCAACGTATCTATAATTTTTGATTGTTCCATGCTGTTATATTATCATTCTTGGGTATTTTATAATACTTTTATTGTCATTTTATATCATTTTTCGATACTAACCTATTGACATAGTGCCAAGTGCCAGTTGCTGTTTTTTGCATGTTTTTTACATCACAGGAAATCAATACCAAACGGAGTCCAAATGCAGCGAAACTTTTTATGGATTTTTTTGGACCATAAGACATTTCCAGTGGGTTGGAGAAGCACCTGGGGGGTGCTCTGAGGGGAGCACAACCCACCAGGGCGCGCCTGGAGGCCCAGGCGCGCCCAGGTGGGTTGTGCCCACCTCGGGTGCCCCCTGAACCGCCTCTTTGCTCTATAAATACCCCAATATTCCAGAAACCCTAGGGGAGTCGACAAACATCAATTCCAGCCCCCACAAGTTCCAGAAACCACAGATCCAATCTAGACACCATCACGGAGGGGTTCATCATGCCCATTGGTGCCTCTCCAATGATGCATGAGTAGTTCTTTGTAGACCTATTGGTCCGTAGTGAGTAGCTAGATGGCTTCCTCTCTCTCCTTTGATTCTCAATACAGTGGTCTCTTGGAGATCTTTATGATGTAATTCTTTTTGCGTGTGTTTTTTGGGATCCGATAATGATCAGATCTATCTTTTTATCCATGAAAGTTATTTGAGTCTTCTTTGATCTCTTATATGCATGATTACTTATAGCCTCGTATTTCTTCTCCTATATTTGGGTTTTGTTTGGCCTACTTGATCTATTTATCTTGCAATGGGAAGAGGTGCTTTGTGATGGGATTGATCTTATGGTGTTTGATCCCAGTGACAGAAAGGGAACCAACACATATGTATCGTTGCTATTAAGGATAACAAGATGGGGTTTATTTTTACATAAATAGATCTTGTCTACATCATGTCATCATTCTTGTTGCATTACTCCGTTTTTCTGTGAACTTAATACACTAGATGCATGATGGATAGCGGTCGATGTGTGGAGTAATAGTAGTAGATGCAGGCAGGAGTCGGTCTACTAATCTTGGACATGATGCCTATATAATGATCATTGCCTGGACATCGTCATGATTATTTGAAGTTCTATCAATTGCCCAACATTAATTTTTTTCACCCACCGTTTGCTATTTTTCTCGAGAGAAGCCACTAGCGAAATCTACGGCCCCCGGGTCTCTTCTTTATTATATTTGTCTTTGTGATCTATTTTCCTTTGCTTTTATTTTCAGATCTATTAAAACAAAAAATACAAAAATACCTTGTTGCACTTTATTTTATTTGGTGTTCGATCTATCAATATTTACAACTCTCTCACGTCTGTTTGCCAATTTCTGGCGCCGTTGCCCGAAAGGGATTGACAACCCCTTTAACACGTCGGGTTGCGAGTATTTGTTATTTGTGTGCAGGTGTTGTTCACGTAGTGCTGCGTGGTTCTCCTACTGGTTCGATAACCTTGGTCTCATCACTGAGGGAAATACCTACTGTTGTTGTGTTGCATCATCCCTTCCTCTTTGGGGAAATACCGACGTAGTTCAAGCCCACATCACAAATTAAGAAAAAAAACTGGGTGGAGGGCACCGGCCCATCGACGGCCATCACTGTGAACGCAGGAGGCGACGGCAGGCCTACCGCTTCACCCTCGTGCCCCACTGCGTCACCTCCACTGCAAACCCCGCCATGGCTGCCGACTATTGGATCACGGCCGACACTGAAGGGGGCCGCCGCCGGCGGTCGCGAGCAGCTGCCAAGCCTGCCGCGTCACCCCCGTGCCCGACCGTGTCATCTTCGCCACCATGGCTGCCGGCTATTGGATCGCCGGCCTGCGCTGAAATGAGTGATCGATATGAGTATGTATTTATTGCATCCATTAACTGCATGGATATTATTATTATGTTATTGCTGATGATATTTAGTATCGAAACATAATTCCACTCATACCAAGAGGGTATGTTACATCATAATTGATGTTGGGTCTTTGCATGAACCCTTTTGCTACAAGCCTCGCTTTCTCACCACCTCATTGACTTAGTCTATGAATGAGAAGTTTTTAGTATTCCATATGGAAGATACTTATGCGAAGTAGGTATTCATGCAATAAATACCAGTCGTTTGCAGGGCGAGTGCTATTCTTCATTACTTGCTTCCTTTTATGTGAACCAATATGAGTGCAAGAGGCACTCTACCATGGATTTTGGTTCAGGGCCCAAAAGGTTTTAGCAATTTGAGAAGAAACATATGTTGACAAATGTAGTCTTTAGTTTATATGATTCTAATGAAATCATTGAAGTTTGTGGATAATATATTTATTCCTTTTTAACTCCTTGTAATTTCCTACAACAAATGGTGTCAAGGTGTTTCGATGTCCCGGCACCAAAACATTTGTGCACATTTATGCCGGGCTTTGGATGATAAGCATCCAGTGAGGTGTCTTTCAACTTGATGTGGAAGTACATTTACTGGTTGAGGATTTGATTTCCTCTGTTTCCGCGGAAGCTTATGACAAGTGATATCTCGTCTTGTCAGATTTTCTTCCCCTCTCGCTCTCATTTTGGGAGAAGAGCGGTTTATCGGGTACCTCCACTCTTTCTGACATTTTACTGCAGGAAAATAGAATTTAGTAACACAATGTCATCAGTAAATGTATGTGGCAGATTTGCAATGTGTTGCAAATATATGATTCTCTAAACTTCTAGTTCAGATTCTTTGAGTACGTGGATATAAGGATCGAATGTCAATAACATTTCTAATTTATTTCTTGGCATTTTTGTGGTACTTATCTGCCCCTAATGCCGAAAAATATCCTTATTGCTGATGTAATAAGCATACGGGCTATGAATAATTTTGATTTGTGGATTGTTATTCTTCACATAGATCCCTAATTTTTTGTGAGTGCCTGTTGATGTACGCTGGAGTGGTGATATCGGTATGTAACTGAATTATCGCAGATGGGAAATACTTTGTTGATTTCCACGAAGTTACTACAAGGGGAAAGTAGTATGATATGCAGTTGGTATGATTTAGATCATACTTACGGTGTGTAAGGCCGTATGTGTCCAGCAAGAGGCTGGTAAAATCACAATTCTTTAAAAGTGGTCATGTAATTCATTTGACTATCTTTGATAAAAAAACTTAGTTTAACCATTCTGGGTATGTACATAGGGTACTGAATGCAATCAGAAAAATTCTCATGAAATTAGTTGAACGACATTGTCCATTCGAATGGGTTTATCCTTTGTTCAGTAGAATTTGCTCCTACTTTGATAAGTTAAGCAATTTATTTGGTAAGATCATGGTTGTGTGTGATAAGAGACACACTTAAAAACATTTTATGAATGTGTATATGAGTACCATGAAGTATCTAAATTACCCCAGATAATGGTTCAACATTCCACATATATCTTTTGAATGTGTTCAAGGAAGAATAAGTGGCTCATTTAGAATTTTAAGTTGAGAGTTCCTTAAAACATATTTCCCCTATGGCACATGTGGTGCACATATAATTTGATGATATGGGGAATATTTTACAACTTGTTAAGTTATGACCAAAAGAATTGTAAATATTTTTCTAATCATCCCCAAACCAGGATGGCTAAGGCTATCAAGCCTGATATTTAATTTATTAACATTTAGAAGATCATTGTGTACGCAACAATATTGATTAGGAATTGAAACATACATTCAAATTTATCAAATATTGTATCCAAGGGATACGATATTGGACATTTTACTACACGTAGTAGTACAAGTATAGGCTAATAATATGTTGGGATAATTAGGAGATTACCTGAGGTCTCTGATATTATTGAGTGCAAATGAGTTCATCCTCCATTTTGTACACTAGATTTTGGTCCTCCTTCTGATGAAGATTCTGAGAACAATCCATTACCAGAATCTGGTTGTTATTTGCAAATTTTCAAATTTATCCCATTGAACTTATTATCCTTTTAATAATTTTTTTGGTGTGGTTCGACCATATGTTTGAGGATTTGGTAATCATAGGTACAATATTTATATAACCACACATTTGACAAACTTGAAAGTTGTCTTTTGATCATTTGAAAATGACCGATTCCTATTAAGAGATAATTATGTCTTTGGTTGTATATTAGCCTCCACTTTACTTCGAATTCCTCATGGTTCTATTTTGTGAACACTAACTTGCATAGTATTCTTGGTACTAGCAAGAATTTTAAATTATTATAGAGCCCATTGGGTGAATCTGATTACTTTAAGAAATTCCATGTTTCTTGATCATAAAAATGGTAGTACCATCTTAAGAGGATGTAAAGTGCATTAAGGGCTTTTCAACTAAATATGTATATAGGAAAATATTTGATCACGAGATCTCAACTTGAAGTTGATTAAGTGATAAAATTATGAGTTGTGATAGACTTGAGGTCTTTAAAACAGAATGGTGGTCATCCGCGATGTGAATGACTAATGTCATGAATCATCTTAAAATAAATACTCCCACCTAATCATGAATTTAGTGCATTTGGAAATGTAAGCAATGAAAATGATTTGTTTGAGAACAATCATGGCCAAGGTGATCCTTGGTGAACCTAGGTGTATCCTTCGATACAACGCATGTGATGAAATTGTTGTAAATATTTTGGACTTCATTCTTGAGGACGTGTGTGACTTTAGAGTCACTGCCAAAACGTATAGACTTTGCATGTTTAACATTGGTTAGTCACTATGACAGTATAACCATAATGTGATGTGGACCTTACAAAAGTGTTTGAGACACACAATCATTGCCATAAAATATGGAAACCATCTTGGTGGATGGAAGACACTATAATTAGAAATAGTGACATAGACTCCACTACCATGTATTTTACCAATGTAATAGAAGGTAATCACCGGGGTATGCAAATATTTGCATATTTTTCTATGACATATTCAAGCAAAGTGAGACTCGAATTAGCACAAGATACCACTTGGGCAGATAGCGATTGCGCATGAATAATATTTACTATGAGAGTAAATCATTTTAGTGAACAACAACACATGCTTCGGAGGAGCATTTTTTTAGTATAGTTGATGCTTTATACCCATATGTGTAGACCTCAATTTAGATAGGGTAGCACTTTGAAGATAATCACCAATATGGTGTAGATCTCACAGTAATAGAAAACATAGTCCAACTTTTGTCAGTAGATGTTCATATCTCTATTGACTTATGGTATGCTATATTTAAGAAAATCATTTTGAAGGTAATCATCTGTCAAAGTGACATGATGTAGACCTTGCAAGCTGTCATACTCTATAACAGCTGTCATTACGCAGTTCTACTCTCAATCCTCTGTTATTAACCAACTTTTCTCAATTCTGTTTTTCCTCGGTGCGACCGGAAAAGCCGGTTTTCAGAAGATCTCAGCTTTTTCCGTCATAAAGTTTTAAATGAATTCGAATTAAACAACAGTCCTCGTGCCAAAATTTCAAATGTATTTTTTGAATTGAAACACCCAGAACTGTATCAAATAAACTTTGTATGCACATAATCATACAACACAGTGCATAGCTCGGCGCCACATATTTTACTGTATTACCCCATGGTCACCTGATCGATTCCAATGGTCTCCATCATTAAATTTTTGAAATTTTAGCTAATATTTACTCGTCGCAAGCTGGGGTCACTTAGCAGATGCGCACTACTAACCAGTGGAATCATGCATAAGCTTTTTTCTTTCCTAGGTTCAGTTATATATTTTAATGCCAAAAAATTTGAATTCAAATGTGACGCCTGGATAATTAAGCTATAGTAATTCCCTTTTAATGATGCCACGTCACCACGATTACTGTTGTTAATCTTGCGATGATTCAAATCCTGTTCAAATTTCAAATTTAAAAATCAAGTCAAACAATAAAAGTTTTCAACTGTCTAGCTAAAGTGATCAAACTGTAGCAAATAAATCATAGATGGTTATGATGGTGAAACCACAATTTTATAGAAGGTTTAAGTGCACTAAAATATTAAAACAGCAACAAAACATTTAACTAACTACCCTTTTCAATTTGATAAAATGTTAAACTATTTGTTTTATTGCCAAAAACTTATGGGGCAGTGGCATACTTATTAAAACTAAATTAGGAACCAGTGGTGTAGTTTATAAAACCAAATTCAAAAGGAAACTAAAATAAAAACAGTAAAATAGAAATATAAAATAAAACAAAAATAAAATAAAAGGAAAACACACCCCCCCCCCACGGGGGCACGGCCCAGCAGGCCATCAACCAAACTGGGCCAACCCACCAGGCCCAGCCGGCCACTCCCCCACTCCTTATCCTCCCACTCCACCCGGTCAACCCCACCGACACCCAGGCCGCCCCAGGCCACCGGCCTTCCCCTGCTGCCTAGCACCGGTGCCCGCCGAAGTTGCCCTCCCGCGTGCGCGCCCTCCTCCCCAGTGCCGCCCCTTGTTGTTCCGGCCAAGCCACCCCGCGACCACTGTCGCTGCTCCCGCCGGGTTGCGACCATTGCGCCATCTCACCACCGCCGCCTCCATCCTACTCCATTGTTTTCGTCTTGCTTGGCCGCCGTTGGTGGCGTCCCTGGCCTCGGGCCTGCACGCGGCGCCAGAATCGCCGGGTGCCCGATGCCGATGCAGTTAGCCTCCTCCTGGGCCACTTCCAGTAGGGGCCCACACCCAGAACGGTTTAATAAAAAAAGAATTAACCCTCAAAAAAAGAAAATAAAATAAGAATTAAAATAATAATAATAAAGAATAATAATATGATTAATTAATTAAGATAATTAATTAACTTAATTAATCATGTTAATTAATCTAGATTAAGCCTAATTAATTAACCTAATCACTTTAATTAATTTAACTAAACCTGTTTAGTTAACTAAGTCAATGACTAGTGGGACCCACACGTTAGCGACCCAGTCAACACCTCTGTTGACTGCTGATGTCATTGACGTCAGCATGCACTATTCTGGATAATGTTGGATTAAAATAACTAAATAAATTCTAAAAATGATTGAATCTTTTAAAATTAATGTAGAATAAACCGTAGCTCGGATGGAAAAACTTTGTACATGAAAGTTGCTCAGAACGACGAGACGAATCCAGATACGAAGCCCATTCGTCCGCCACGCGTCCGTAGCATAGTGAACCTGCAACATTTCACCTCCGGTTCATCTGTCCAAAAACGCGAAACACTGGGGATACTTTCCCGGATGTTTCCCCCTTTCGCCGGTACCACCTACTGCCGCGTTAGGGCACACCTAGCATCGCTCATTGTCACGCCACGCACCGTCATGCTTATGTTTGCATTGTATTTATTGTTTCTTCCCCCTCTTCTCTCCGGTAGACTACGAGACCGACGTTGTTGCCGCCCCGTTCGACTACAGAGTTGACGACCTGTCCTTCTTGCCAGAGCAACCAGGCAAGCCCCCCCCCTTGATCACCAGATATCGCCTATTCCTCTCTATACTGCTTGCATTAGAGTAGTGTAGCATGTTACTGCTTTCCGATTATCCTATTTTGATGCATAGCCTGTCCTTGCTACTACTGTTGTTACCTTTATTTGCAATCCTACATGCTTAGTATAGGATGCTAGTGTTCCATCGGTGGCCCCACATTCTTGTCAAATACGCCATGCTATACTATCGGGCCGTGATCACTCGGGAGGTGATCACGGGTTTATACTATATACTTTATACATGATACATGTGGTGACTAAAGTCGGGTCAGCTCGTGGAGCATCCGCGAGTTATTCACGGATTGGGGGCTGAAAGGACCTTTATCCCGACGGCCCTCTGGGTGGATCTTTGTGGCGGAGCGAAAGGGCAGGTTGAGACTACCTAGGTGAGAGGTGGGACTGGCCCTGGTCGGTGTCCGCGGTTACATCATTAACACGCTTAACGAGATCTTGGTATTTGATCTGAGTTGGGTCGTTGACCTTATACGCACTAACCGCCACGTGGGACAAGATATGGGCAACCGGCGTCGTGGTATCATCCGAAGCATTTCGTGACGTTAGCGACTGAGCGGCGCGCGCCGGATTGGACTAGAAAGCCTGCTAGGCTAGGTCTGCTTCCGACCGCCCTCGCAACGTGTAGGTGTGCTAAGGGCGATGGGCCTAGACCCCCGTGCGCTTAGGTTTAGACCGGCGTGCTGACCTCTCTGTTGTGCCTAGGTGGGGCTACGACATGTTGATCTCCCGAGGCCGGACGTGACCCAGGAAAGTGTGCCCGACTAGAGGGATCGAGCGTGTCGGGTAATGTAGTGCACCCCTGCAGGGAAGTTTATCTATTGAATAGTCGTGATCTTGAATGTGACGACTTGGAGTTGTACCTTGACCTTATGACAACTAGAACTGGATACTTAATAAAACACACCCTTCCAAGTGCCAGATACAACTCGGTGGTCGCTCTCTAACAGGGCAACGAGGAGAGGATCGCCGGGTAGGAGTATGCTATATGATGCTACTTGGAGGACTTCAATCTACTCTCTTCTACATGCTGCAAGACAGAGGCGACCAGAAGCATAGTCTTCGATAAGACTAGCTATCCCCATCTTATTCTGGCATTCTGTAGTCCATTCCACTGATATTTGCCTCTTTACACATATACCCATGCATATGTAGTGTAGATCCTTGCTTGCGAGTACTTTGGATGAGTACTCACGGTTGCTTTCTTCCCCCTTTCCCCCCTTTTCCTTTCATTCTGGTTGTCGAAACCAGATGTTGGAGCCCAGGAGCCAGACACCACCGTCGATGACGACTCCTACTACACCGGAGGTGCCTACTACTACGTGATGCCCGGCGGCGACCGGGGAGTAGTTAGGAGGATCGAGGCGAGGCGTGCGCCTCTTCGATCTCAGATCCCAGTTTGTGCTAGCCTTCTTAAGGCAAACTTGTTTAACTTATGTCTGTACTCAGATATTGTTGCTTCCGCTGACTCGTCTATGATCGAGCACATGTATTTGAGCCCTCGAGGCCCCTGGCTTGTATTATGATGCTTGTATGACTTTATTATGTTTTAGAGTTGTGTTGTGATATCTTCCCGTGAGTCCCTGATCTTGATCGTACACGTTTGCGTGCATGATTAGTGTACGATTGAATCGGGGGCGTCACAAGTTTGTATCAGAGCCGACTGCCTGTAGGAATCCCCCTTCCACACTCCTTGGCCGAAGTCGAGTTTAGACGTTGCAAAAACTTTTACTAACATGGCTGTGTGTCTTACGGGCACACCTCGCCATTGGGTGGTAGTAGGATCTTTTATTCCTCGACCTATACTCTAGGACTCTGACATCTCTTCTATTCGGGTTAAACGATTTTACTAACTCGGACTCTAGGTTCTCGATAATACTTTCTCCCGGAGAGCCCCTTATTACAGATGATCATCTGCTACACCAGAAGGATCCGAAGATACTCTCTGATGTTCTCTTGAGACTTTATGGCGTCGCTTTTGCGATTCCCCTCCATCGATAAAACCCTATGGATAACCACATATACTCGCCATTCATACAATGCTTTCTAGTTGATCTTGTTATTACAAGATACACCGAAATTCTCTATATTGTTTCAAGAATACTTTGTGCCATCGCCTTGTAGTTCTTTGCCACATGAATACCCCTACGGATAATTCCTCGCTCTACCGAGTATCCGCTCATCCCTAGTTGTTCATGTGTTTCACAAAATTCTTCAAAATACTATCCGATCTTTCGAGAATTCTCATTAGCCTATGGCTCTTGAAATGCTTGTCTGCCTGCATTTTGGTTAATTCCAAATGACTAGCAATATTCATGTATGTCCTTTACCTTTATCATCTTGGCTCCCTTGATTCAATATGTTGTGAATGTTGCAATCCTTAATCAGATCCTAGAATTCATCCTTTCGGCTCAGACATCATTTTAAACAAGAGCTGGTTCTCGACCAATCAAATTGCCGTCGATTGTAGCCCTAAGCCTACTCAACTTATCCTTCCTTGATCAGAGCGTTGCTTCTGACCCCTGATTTGGAAATCATAATTCTTTTGCATTTGAACTTTGAATTGGCCAGATATCCTTGCATTCTTCTTCCTCTGGTGGAGTATCGATACTCACATCAGCTCCACTGTGGATCGCCATATCCAATGTTGGATTATTATCCGACAGTGTCCTTCATAATTAATCACCTTGTGAGTTCTTTCTCCGATACATAATGCCTTTGGTAAATTGTATCCTCTCCTTTTGCCAACCATGCTCTGCTTTCGAGCTGGTGATATTTACTCTTGAAGCTTGAGGTATATGTTCCTAAGAAGCCCTGATGGGTTGAACCAATGCATTCCCTAATCTGTGCAAACCCGAAAGATTTCACAGGTCATACTTATCTGGTATTGCACCAGGTAAAACTTCCAACAACTAATGCCATTTTGAAAAGAAACGAGAAGTGAATGATAGGTTATGCATTAAAGAAGTGGGAGTCGGCCTTGAACTTTGTGTTCATGCCCATGGACACGATGAAGATCCTATCATGGAAGCTTCTTGTGACGCCCCCGATTCAATCGTACACTAATCATGCACGCAAATGTGTACGATCAAGATCAGGGACTCACGGGAAGATATCACAACACAACTCTACAAATAAAATAAGTCATACAAGCATCATAATACAAGCCAGGGGCCTCGAGGGCTCGAATACAAGTGCTCGATCATAGACGAGTCAGCGGAAGCAACAATATCTGAGTACGCACGAAGTTAAACAAGTTTGCCTTAAGAAGGCTAGCACAAATCGGGATACAGATCGAAAGAGGCGCAGGCCTCCCGCCTGGGATCCTCCTAAACTACTCTTGGTCGTCGCCAAGAAAAGACGTAGTAGTAGGCACCTCCGTGGTAGTAGTCTTCATCGACGGTGGTGTCGGCTCCTGGCTCCATCGTGCAGTCGCAAAGAATCGAGTAGAGATAGGGAAAAAAAAAGGGGGAACAAGGCAACCATGAGTACTCATCCAAAGTACTCGCAAGCAAGGAGCTACACTACATATGCATGGATATATGTGTAAGAGGCCATATCAGTGGACTGAACTGCAGAATGCCAGAATAAGACGGGGATAGCTAGTCTTATTGAAGACTACGCTTCTGGTCACCTTCGTCTTGCAACAGGTAGAAGAGGACAGTCTGAAGTCCTCCAAGTAACATCACATAGCAATAATCCTACCCGGCGATCCCCTCCTCGTATTCCTGAGAGAGAGCGACCACCGGTTGTATCCGCACTTGGAAGGGTGTGTTTTATTAAGTATTCGGTTCTAGTTGTCATAAGGTCAAGGTACAACTCCAAGTCGTCTCACTATCAAGATCACGGCTATTCGAATAGATTAACTTCACCTGCAGGGGTGCACCAACTTACCCAACACGCTTGATCCCATTTGGCGGACACACTTTCTCGGGTCATGCCCGCCGCGGAAGATCAACACGTCGCAGCCCCACCTAGGCTCAACAGAGAGGTCAAGACGCCGGTCTAAACCTAGGCGCACAGGGTCTGGGCCCATCGCCTCGAGCACACCTCAAGACGTTGACGTCTGGCCGAAGCAGACCTAGCCTAGTGGCATTCCGGTCCAATCCGCCAAGGCGCCACTCGGTCGGCCGACGTCACGAAGTGCCGGCCGATACCACGACGCCGAAAGTGCCCATATCTCTCCCACGTGGTTGGTTAGTGCGTATAGGCTCGTAGCCAACTCAGATCAAATACCAAGATCTCGTTAAGCGTGTTAAGTATCCATGAACGCCCGAACAGGCCAGGCCCACCTCTCTCCTAGGCGGTCTCAACCTGCCTCTGCCGCCTCCGCCACAAAGATCCACTTGGGTGCTCCACCACCGACCCGACTTTTAGTCTCCACATGTATCATGTATAAGTATATAGTATATACCCGTGATCACCTCTCGAGTGATCACGGCCCGATAGTATAGCACAGCAGACGGACAAGAATGTAGGGCCACAGATGAAAATACTAGCATCCTATACTAAGCAAGTAGGATAGCAGGTAAAGGTAACAACAGTAGTAGCAAGGACAGGCTATGCATCGTGATAGGTATATGAAGCAAGAATGCTACACTACTCTAATGCAAGCGGTATAGAGTAGAATAGGCGATATCCGGTGATCAAGGGGGGCTTGCCTGGTTGCTCGGCAAGAGAGAGGGTCGTCAACTCCGTAGTCGAACCGGGCAGCCGGCGTCGGTCTCGTAGTCTACCGGAGAGAAGAGGGCCGAAGAAACAATGAATACCATGTAAACAGATGCATAATGATGCAAGACAAGACAAGAAAAGATGCTATGCTTGCCCAAAAGTGGGATGATGAGGTGCCGGTTAAGGGGGGAAACATCCGGTAAAATATCCCCGGTGTTTCGTGTTTTCGGGCAGAGGAGCCGGAGGGGGAATGTTGCGAGTTCGATAGGTTAGGGGCGTGTGGCGGACGAACGGACTGCGTATCCGGATTCGTCTCGTCGTCCTGAGCAACTTTCATGTTGAAAATATTTTAATCCGAGTTACGGATTAAAAGATATGATTTTCTAAAGATTTTATTAATTTCTGGGATTTAATTAATTATTTAATCCAACATTATCCAGAGTAGTAAATGATGATGCCAGCATGACATCACGGTGATGTCAGCACTCAACGTTGACCATTGACCTGGTCAACCTGACGTGTGGGTCCAGTGGGACCCACCTGTCATTCTCTGTTTAGGTTAATTACAGATTAGTTAATTTAATTAGTGATTAGGTTAATCTAATCAGGATTAGTTAATTTAATCGGCATTGACCCAGAGGCTAAACGGGCGCGGGTGCGGGCGCTCGCCCGAACGGGCGTGGCGCATGGCGCAGCCCAACAAGGCGGCGCGGCGCGGTGAGGACGGCGGCGGCCAGCGGCCGGCAGTAAAGGACGGTTACGGCGAGGCCATGGCCGAGCGGGCGCGGCCGTGGCTCGTGGAGAGGCGGCCAGGAGAGCCCGGGCGGCGCCATCGGGTCAGGCGCCGAGGATGCGGGGCGCAGGGGTGAGGCGAGGATGGTTCAGGGCAGCGTCACGAAGGAGAAGAGGCCGGGGTGGAGGCGATTCGGTGGAGGGCCGGCGATGACGCAGGTGGGACGGGCACGCTCGGGGGAGGCGGACGAGGCCCGTGGTGGAGGGGAGGCGCGCTGCAGGGTGCTAAGGGGTCATGGCTAGGCTGCTGGCAGGCGGGCGCTGCAAGAGGCGCTGGCGGCGGGAGCCCTGGACGGGCGCGGTGAGTGAGCGAGGGGAGAGGGAGAGGTCGGTGGCGGCCCGACGCGGCAGCGGGCGACGGTGGCGCCGAGCGCCGATCACGGGCGGGAGGGCGACACCGAGGCGACCTAGGGAGAGGGGCGAAGGGGAGCTCACGGGGAGTAGGGCAACGGGCTGGAGGACGTGGCGGTCGGGGAGGACCGGCGAGGAGGAGGACGGGGAAGGCGTCCGGCGGCGACGAGGCCTGGCGACGGCGGTGGTCTCCTCCCTCGATCCCGATCCAATCGGGGGAGAGGGGAGAGATATTTTCGGGAGGGGGGAAGTGTCGGTGGGGGGGACGTGGGTTGGACCGAGGGGAAGTGGGGGGTGGCTTATGGGGGGTGCGGGGTGGGCTGGCTGGCCTGGTGTATTGGGCGGTTGGCCCCAGCAATGGGGGTTTCTCTTTTTTTTGTTCTGTTAGTTTCTTTCTTTTATTTATTTTCCTTTTTTTATTTATTTTCTTTTATGTTTTCTTTTAGTTTCCATTTATTTTTGTTTTAGTAAAATACTATAATGGCGCCTAATTTGCTGTTAACAAATATGCTAATGCCACATTTTCGTGCTACCCAAGCTAAATTAGTTTCGTAATTAATTAATATTTAAAAGTATATAAATAATAGTTTTCACTCTTGTTTCAATTATCTTATAGTATTTAAATATCTTATAAAGGTATGGTTTCTCCATCATAATTACCTATGTAATATTTGGTTCACCCTAACATTTTAGTTTTAAGATTTGAAAACTTTTATTGTTTGCTTAATTTTTAAAGTTTGAACTAGGTATCGAATCGGCGAGTTTATAAACAGTAATCCGAGGTGATGTGGCATCATTAGCGGAGGTTCACTGTAGCTTAACTATCCGGGCGTCACAATTCTCCTCCACTACAAGAAATCTCGTCCCGAGATTTAAGAGGGGAGTAAGGGGGAAGGTTTGGTAACGAATATAGCGGGTCTTCTCATCCTGGCTTGCTCTTCCCGAAGAGGTCAATCCAATATAATGATGCCTTCATACTTCTGCTTCAGGTCAAAATGATGAAGTCGTCATCCTTTCTTCGGGATCTTCATCGTACTTACGAAAAGGATATGGGGGAAGACTCGGGAAGGGCAGGCCTTACCAGGTTGACTATCTGGTACATAACTCAGGGAATGGGGTAGGAAGTAACTCTCGAATTGAACTTAAGAAAATATTGAGAGTAAAGTAAGAAGGTACCATGAGAAGTTCCAAACGGATAGGCCGTTGTTCGATGTCTGAAACAACATGCGAAAGGGGTCCAGAGCAATGAGATTGAGTATTGCGTCTGCTACCAAAATAGATCACTTGGGACGGTGGCCCGTGAATTACATACGAGGCCACACGCGAGGAACAACCTTGGGGAGAGGGGGTGCAGGAGAGTCAGGTTTCGATCCTGTGGAGCTGTGGGTTATGGGCCCACCATGTGGTTGAAAGTAGGAAGGGGGCCGACAATTTGCACGGTCATGATAGTAAGGCGTGTCAAAGGGTAGCCTGTCAGATATGTCGGCAACAACATCGATACCAAGGGCGAGGGACGAAGAGAACCATTTTCCTGCTCGTTGAACGAGGCGGGCCAATAGGCAAGGTTCTCGTCCATCGGTGGTTACCGGAATATCATCAACAATCGTAACAGGGTCTTACTGACCAATTATACATCGAGGTGTTTACATAAGCAGTGAATCTTTACTGCTTAGATTATATAGATCACAAGAATGTCAAACACAACAAAGTAAAGGAAAAGGTGATCATCAGATTAAATAGAACAATGGAATGGAAAATGTGTTTATACACATATTTCGTGGGTATATCCTTCCCAAGGACAAGAAGAGCATGATATCCATGACAGGATATAATGTAGAAAACCCTTTAGGTAAGGGGAGGAATCTCATGATATTACCCATACAACGGTGTTAGGATAAATGATAAATAAAATTTAGCCTCGTGCTTCAAATGTTCCTGTTGAAAATCGGAGTACCATTGACATGCTTCGATATAGCATTGACATGGTCTTCATGTGAAGATCAGACTCTGGAAACACGAAGGATCCATCAGGAATAACTTGAAGAATAAGTCTTACAATTTCCTCATGGATGAATGGATAACCTTGCTGAAAAGGAATCTATAATGATAGGTCCTCCGGTAGGAAGTGCTAGGCATGACATCATGTTACTGGGTCATCAAAGGATCAACATCATAACTCTTGGAAAGTTGTCCCAACCATCATATCTCGACCGAGATTCATATCCAATTGGTGTCATGATACCTCAAACTCAGGGGGTCCGAGAGGAAAAGGTGCAACACAATCGCCGAAATGACATTGCAAGATTCTCGAGAAATGAACTATGGGAGCGGGTTTCTGAAGCAATAGTTCATCATTAAACTAAGGAGGGGATGAGAAGGTGGCTGATGGGCTCAGCGACAATTCATCGAGAATTCCAAACGGATGGATTTCCATGATAATGTGAACAAGAAGATGACATTTGTTAGATCAAATGATATAATGTTGTATGCTCGAGGAAAACATACACCAGAAATCATTCGTTGAAAGGTGTGACCGAAATATGACCTTAGGCAGCAAGATCCCGTTAGAGTGACGATTCAATAACCAACAGCCTAAGAACGAATCGTCGATCGTTAACTTCAAAGCAATAGGGTTGCTAGAAGTACAGAATCCAAGTAGCATCATTCCCTTGTTGGAATCCGGTTAGAATCAACACAGGAACAAGAAGGAATGGTGATGGTGAGAAGTATCACTTGTATCAAGAATTCTCAAGAGGTGGTGAAATTACCACGACATTTTTCACATAAAAGATGGTAATATTCCAAGCTAAAGAAGAACAAACGTTGGATAGCAAGGAACTCAAGGTATAACACAAAACACGAACAAGTTTTGTGTTGAACGGAAGGCAATAAAGTGGTCGCTGATATCACAAATCATCAAGGGCAAGGATGGTATTACTCAACATGAATTCAACTGATATCCTGGAAGTGCTCAGAATGCTGATGATGATCACGACACATTTGTCGAGAGATTTCATGAAGATGTAATCGATCGGCGATAACATCAAGTCAAAGGAATTATGAAGCAAAAGGTTATTGGAACCAAATGCGCATTTACACAAACTCAAAATCAAGCTTGTTGTCCAAAGCGAAATGATATGATGAGGAAGATCGGCGTAAGCTTAGCTCATCGTCAAAAATTATGCTCGGGAAGAGGACCAGGTAGCATGCTTAAAATCGGCACGACAAGGATATAGCCAAACAGGCTAGGAATGACGTGATTGAGTTCAAACTTCGTAAGTAATGAAGGTTACCAAGAGTTGCTTAATCGCGATGCGGACTCGAGTCGATTATCGGTGTCTTTGAGTGTTTAATAACTTCGAGCCCGTGAAAAATTGGAATCAAGTGGGAATGTAGCACTTGATGAAGAACTCATAAGAAGTTATGCAGTTCCATGATAATCTCGAGATACCAGGGGGGTAATACTCGATGACAGATCAAAGTAGAAGTTGGACTGGGTATTGCTCTACCGAAGACAAGTGCTTAAACTTGCACGAGAAATGGTATCTCAAAGAGAACATGGTCGGAACCACGATTGCAAAAGGCCAGATCCCAGATATAAGATGAACTTATACCAAAGGAATAATTAATTTAAGAGAATCTTTAATGATAAGATCTACATCGTGTCCATGGGCATGAACACAAAGTTCAAGGTCGACTCCCACTTCTCCAATGCATATACTTTCATTCACTACTCACCTTGAGGAAGTTGTAGTGTTGAAATTTTATCCGGCAAAATACCGTAAGTGTATGACTCATGAAAGCTATCGAGTTCACACATATTAAGGAAGGCATAGGTTCAACCCATCGTGGTATCGTGGAAATATATACCACAAGCTTCAATAGAAATACCACCAGCTCGAAACCCGAAAGGGCTGAAAGCAGAGGATACAATTTACCAAAGGCAATATGTATCGGAGAAAGAACTCACAAAGTGATTAATTATGATGGACACCGTGGGATAACAATCCAACAAAGGACTTGATGGTCCACAAAGGATCCGATATGAGTAGCGATACTCAACCGTAAGAGGAAGGCATGCAAATGCAACAGGTTATGGAAGCATCTGAATAATTCGCAGCTTAAATGCAAAGGAATTATGATTTCCAAAACAAAGGATCGAAGCGTACATTACGATCAAGGATGGATCAATTGAATATACCAGAGGCACAATCGACGACAGATAGTTTGGTCGAGAACCAGCTCATGTTCAAAATGATGTCTGAGCCGGAAAGATATTTTAGAAGGGTTGATAGATGATTGTGTGCATTCGCACACATGTTAAACCAATAGGATCAAAATGACGGTGTCAAAAGATACTAGTGAATATTGCGGATATATGGGAAGCACCCATAATGCAAGTAGACAAGTATTTGCGAGCAATAAAGCGGCTAAGGATTTTCGGAGGATTGAATAGTATTTCAAAGACTTTTGTGAAACACACGAACAAGCCTGGGATGAGCGGATACTCGGAAAGTGCGAGAAATTATTCTTAGGGGTATTCAGTGGCAAAGAACTGCAAGGCGAGGGTGCAAAGTATTCTCGAACTTTAGAGGAATTTCAGGGTATCTTGTAATAACAAGATTAATCGGGAACAAAAGTAAGAACGACAGGCGTAAGTATTTATCCATAGGGATGTTTCGGTGGTAGGGAATTGCAAAAGCGACAGGCACAAGGTCTCAAGAGAATATCGGAGAGTATCTTCAAATTCTTCTGGTTCACGGAGCAATCACCTGTAGGGAGGGGTTCTCCGGGAGGAAGTAGTAACGAGATCCTAAAGTTAGATTTTAGTAAAAATCGTTTAACCCGAATAGAAGAGAGTTCAGAATCCCAGAGTAAAGATCGAGGAGTAAAAGATCCTAGTACCACCCGATGGCGACGTGGGCCCGTAAGGCACACAGCCAAGTTAGTAAAAGTTTTTTTGCAATGTCTAGACTCGACTTCGGCCAAGGGGTGTGGAAGGGGGATTCCTACAGGCAGTCGGCTCTGATACCAACTTGTGACGCCCCCGATTCAATCGTACACTAATCATGCATGCAAATGTGTACGATCAAGATCAGGGACTCACGGGAAGATATCACAACACAACTCTACAAATCAAATAAGTCATACAAGCATCATAATACAAGCCAGGGGCCTCGAGGGCTCGAATACAAGTGGTCGATCATAGACGAGTCGTGAAGCAACAATATCTGAGTACAGACGGAAGTTAAACAAGTTTGCCTTAAGAAGGCTAGCACAACCGGGATACAGATCGAAAGAGGCGCAGGCGTCTTGCAGGATCCTCCTAAACTACTCTTGGTCGTCACAAGAGCAAAGACGTAGTAGTAGGCACCTCTGTGGTAGTAGTCGCCATCGACGGTGGTGTCTGCAGCTCACAGGCTCCATCGATGCAGTCGCAGCAATCGAGTAGAGATAGGAAAAAAAAAAGGGGGGGAACAAGGCAACCGTGAGTACTCATCCAAAGTACTCGCAAGCAAGTAGCTACACTACATATGCATGGATATATGTGTAAGAGGCCATATCAAGGACCGAATTGCGAGAATGCCGAATAAGAGGGGATAGCTAGTCTTATCGAAGACTATGCTTGGTCACCTTCGTCTTTGCAACGAGTTGAAGAGGACAGTCTGAAGTCCTCCAAGTAACATCACATAGCAATAATCCTACCGGCGATCCCTCCTCGTATCCACGAGAGAGATCGACCACCGTTGTATCTCGCACTTGGAAGGGTGTGTTTTATTAAGTATCCGGTTCTAGTTGTCATAAGGTCAAGGTACAAGCGCAAGTCGTCCTATTACCGATTTATCACGGCTATTCGAATAGATTAACTTCCTGCAGGGTGCACCAACTTACCCAACACGCTTGATCCCATTTGGCGGACACACTTTCTGGGTCATGCCGGCAGCGGAAGATCAACACGTCGCAGCCCCACCTAGGCTCAACAGAGGTCAGACGCCGCGGTCTAAACCTAGGCGCCAGGGGTCTGGGCCCATCGCCTCGAGCACACCTGCCTGCTATGACGTCTGCCGGAAGGCAGACCTAGCCTAGTGGCGTTCGGTCCAATCCGCGCAGCGCCACTCGGGCCGACGTCACGAAGTGCCGGTACGATACCACGACGCCGAGTGCCCATATCTCTCCCACGTAGTTGGTTAGTGCGTATAGGCTCAGAGCCAACTCGGATCAAATACCAAGATCTCGTTAAGCGTGTTAAGTATCCGCATGAACGCCGAGCAGGCCAGGCCCACCTCTCTCCTAGGCGGTCTCAACCTGCCTGCCGCTCTGCCACAAAGATCCACTCATGGGTGCTCCACCAACACCCGAATTTAGTCTCCACATGTATCATGTATAAGTATATAGTATATACCCGTGATCACCTCCCGAGTGATCACGGCCCGATAGTATAGCATAGCAGACGGACAAGAATGTAGGGCCACAGATGAAAATACTAGCATCCTATACTAAGCAAGTAGGATAGTAGGTAAAGGTAACAACAGTAGTAGCAAGGACAGGCTATGCATCAGGATAGGTATAACGAGAAAGCAAGAATGCTACACTACTCTAATGCAAGCAGTATAGAGTAGAATAGGCGATATCTGGTGATCAAGGGGGCTTGCCTGGTTGCTCTGGCAAGAGAGAGGGTCACAACTCCGTAGTCGAATCGGGCAGCAGCGGCGTCGGTCTCGTAGTCTACGGAGAGAAGAGGGGAAGAAACAATGAATACCATGTAAACAGATGCATATCGATGCATGACAAGACAAGTTACGATGCTAGGCGTGCCCTAACGTGGTATGAGGTGATCTAGGTTAAGGAAACATCCGGGAAAATATCCCGGTGTTTCGTGTTTTCGCGAGGAGGCGGAGGGGGAAAGTTGCGAGTTCGATAGGTTATGGGTGTGTGAAGACGAGCGGACTGCGTATCCGGATTCGTCTCGTCGTCCTAAGCAACTTTCATGTTGAAAATATTTTAATCGAAGTTACGGATTAAAAGATATGATTTTCTAAAGATTTTATTAATTTACGAATTTAATTAATTATTTAATCCAACATTATCCGTAATAGTAAATGATGGCCTTGACATGACATCGAGGTGATGTCAGCAGTCAACATTGACCATTGACTGGTCAACTTTGACGTGTGGGTCGATGGGACCCACTGTCATTCTCTATTTAGGTTAATTACAGATTAGTTAATTTAATTAGTGATTAGGTTAATCTAATCAGGATTAGTTAACTTAATTAATTAATTAATTAATTAATTTTATTAAATCAATTTTATTTTTATTTATTATTTTTATTTTTAATTCTTTTTTTTGTTCTGGGGCTGGGCCACATTCTGATGACCCGAGGCTAAGCAGGCGGCAGTGCGGCGCCGCCCGGCAGGCGTGGGCGTGGCCTTGACTAACAAGCGTCTTGGTGGTGGCGGCAGCGTCGGCGAGCGGCCGAGCGATGGGCGGTGGCCTGGCGAGCCATGGCCGGGCCGAAGCGCCCGGCCGTGGCTGTCAGGCGGCGTGAGGCCCAGGGGCAGCGCCATCGGCCGTCTTGTAGGATGCGGGCCTTGAGGTGAGGCGAGGATGGGGTTCGAGGCGGCGTCGCGGAGAAGAGGCAGGGTGGAGGCGATTGATGGAGGCAGCGGCAGCGTGCGAGGGCAGCGCCTGCAGGCTCGAGGCGGGGCGAGGCCCGTGCGTGAGGCGGCCGTGCGTGGCCGTCTTGAGGCGCGGTTGTGGCAGCGATAAGCGCGTCTGGCGCTGGCCAGGCGTGGCGTGCGAGCAGACAGCGGTGAGTGAGTGGCGAGGAGAGGAGAGGTCGGCGGGAGCGGCAGCGCGGCGGCGGCAGTGGCCGGGCGCGTCGGCCATGGGCGGGAGGCGGCAAAAGGCGACCTAGGGGAGAGGCGAAGGGGAGCTCACGGGAGGAGTAGGGCAACAAGCGTGAGCGTGGCGGTCGGGGAGGACCGGCGAGGAGGAGGAGGGAAGGCGTCCGTGGCGATGAACTGGCGGCGGCGGTGGTCTCCTCTCGATCCCGATCCAATCGAGGAGAGGAGAGATATTTCGGGAGGGGGAGTGTCGATGGGGGAACGTGGGTTGGACCGAGGGGAAGTGGGGGGTGGATTATGGGGGGGTGCGGGGTGGGCCGGCCTGGCCGGTTGGCCCAACGGGTGGGGGGGTTTCTCTCTTTTTTTGTTTTGTTAGTTTCTTTCTTTTATTTATTTTCCTTTATTTATTTATTTTCTTTTATTTTTTCGTTTAGTTTCCATTTATTTTTTTTTTAGTAAAATACTATAATGGCGCCTAATTTCTTTGTTAACAAATATGCTAATGCCACATTAGCTTGCTACCCAAGCTAAATTAGTTTCGTAATTAATTAATATTTAAAAGTATATAAATAATAGTTTTCACTACTGTTTCAATTATCTTATAGTATTTAAATATCTTATAAAGGTATGGTTTCTCCATCATAATTACCTATGTAATATTTGGTTCACCTTTAACATTTTAGTTTTAAGATTTGAAAACTTTTATTGTTTGCTTAATTTTTAAAGTTTGAACTAGGTATCGAACTGGCGCGAGTTTATAAACAGTAATCCGAGGTGACGTGGCATCATTAGCGGAGGTTCACTGTAGCTTAACTATCCGGGCGTCACACTTCTTGTAATAATAACTATTTCCTTGTTAAATATCATCTGATATACGTGAATTGATCCTTTGCAACCGTGGTTCCGACCATGATTGTTCTTCTTTGATCCCATTTCTCGGACAAGTTAAAGCACTTGTCTTCTACAGATCAATACGCCTGCCCAACCTCTATCATGATCTACCTTCGAGTATTACCCCTGGTATCTCGAGGATATCATGCCTTTGCACTACATCTTATGAATTTGTGCTGGAATAATACCTTTCCCTATCAGAGTCACTCCACGAGTTCTGGGTTGTCGTCAACCGAGAACATCGATAAGTGAATTGATTCCGCGCTCCGACCTTCGATACGATAATTCTAAGTAATTTTCGTTGCTTATGAGTTTAATAATCCTTCAAGTCATTCCTAGCCTGATTGGCTATATCCTTATCGTGCTAAATTTTAACTGTGCTACCTTGTCCTTCCCGGAGCACAATTTTCAATGATGAGCTAAGCTTACGTCGATCTTCCTCTTCATATCATTTCACCTTGAACCGCAAGCTTGGTTTCGAGTTTGTGGCGTATCCGTGGTTCCAATAACCTTCGCTTCATCATTCCTTTGACTTGTTGTCATCGCTGATCGATTACATCTTTAGGTGATCTCTCGACAAATATGTCGTGATCATCATCAACGTTCTGAGCTCTTCTAGAATATCAATCAAATTCATGATGAGAAATACCATCCTTGCCCCTCGATGATTTGTGTTATCATCGGCAACATTCTTGCCTTCCCATCAACACAAACTTGTTCGTGTTTCGTGTTATACCTTGAGATCCTTGCTATCCAGTATGTGTTCTTTACCTTGGAGTATTACCATCTTTTATGTCAAGAATGTCATGGGAATTTCACCACTTCTTGAGAATTCTTGATATAAGTGATACTTATCACCATCACCATTCTTTTCTTGGTCCCCTGTTGTTCCTAACAGTAATACCGACAAATGGACTAATAATTTTAAAACTTCTAGCGACCTTATTGCTTTGAAGTTAATGGTCGACATTTCATTCTTAGACTGTTGATTATTGAATCACCATTCTGACATTGGTTGTGCAACCCAACCCATATTTCGGGCGCACCTTTCAAGTTTAATTGTGTATGATTTCCTCGAACATACTTCGTTATCTACTTCGTTGTGTCCAATATTGTCTCCTTGTTCACATAATTGTGGCAATCCATCTTTTTGGAAACCTCGATGAATTGTCGCTGATTCCATCAGCCACCTCCTCATCCTCTCGTTGGTTTAACTGATGAACTCTTGTTTCGGAACTTGCTCCCATGGTTTGTTTCCCGAGAATCTTAAAATGTCCTTACGTTAATTTGTGTTACACCTTTTCTTCTCGGGCATCCTGAGTCTGAGGTATCCTGACACATATGATGGTTGGAACATTTTCCAAGAGTCATAGCATTGGTCTTTCTATATCCCAATAAGGTGATGTCATGCCTAGCACACCTGGTTGGAGGACCTATTGCAAGACTTATTCTATGAGTTGTTCCGGATGGATCCTTTGAGTATCCAAAGTTTGACCTTTGCTTGAAGAACATGTCAGCGCTATCTCGAAGCATGTCTATGGTACTCCGATTTTCAATACTTCGTCCCTCGCCCTTGGTATCGACATTGTTGCCAACATAACTGATAGGCTACCCTCTGACATGTCTTGCTATCAAGACCGTGCAAGATATCAACGCTTTTCTGTTGGGGAACGTAGTAATTTCAAAAAAATTCCTACGCACACGCAAGATCATGGTGATGCATAGCAACGAGAGGGGGAGTGTATCTTCATACCCTTGAAGATCGCTAAGCGGAAGCGTTTAACAACGCGGTTGATGTAGTCGTATGTCTTCACGATCCGACCGATCCAAGTACCTAACGCACGGCACCTCCGAGTTCAGCACACGTTCAACTCGATGACGTCCTCGCCTTCTCGATCCAGCAAGATGGTAAGTAGTAGATGAGTTCGGCAAGACGACGGCGTGGTGACGGTGTTGGTGAAGAACAATCTCCGCAGGGCTTCGCCTAAGCACTACGGAAACTATGACGAAGGATAAACTAGAGGGGACGGGGTTGCCGGCACACGGGTTGGTGTTTCTTGATGTGTCTTTGGTGCTAGCCCTGCCCCTATATTTATATGTTGAGCCTTGGGGTCGAAACTTGGAGTAAAAGCCTCCACAAAGTCAGTTTCACCCGAAAGGCAAGAGTCCTTCTCGGACTCCAGGGCCAAACACCAGGGTTCCCGGCGTCTGGACCCAGACGCCAGGACCTGGCGTCTGCCCTCGGACTCCATAAAACTTCCTTTGCGCTTTCCAAAAACCTTGTGGGCTTTCCCTTTGGCCCAAATAACGTGTTCTCGTACCCAAACATTTGGAAACATCCTAACCCCTTCCGGTGAATTCCGGAACCCTTCCGGAGATCAAACACTATTATCCCATATATCAAACTTTATCTCCGGACTATTCGGAGTTCCTCGCCATGTCCATGATCTCATCCGGGACTCAACAACATTCGGTTACCAACATACATAACTCATATAATACTATATAAATCAGCGAAAGCGTTAAGCGTGCGGACCCTACGGGTTCGAGAACTATGTAGACATGACCGAGACACGTTTCCGGTCAATAACCAATAAGCGGGACCTGGATGCCCATATTGGGTCCCACATATTCTCTGAAGATCTTTATCGGTCAAACCGCATAACAACATCGTTGTTCCCTTTGTCATCGGTATGTTACTTGCCCGAGATTTGATCGTCGGTATCCAATACCTAGTTCAATCTCGTTACCGGCAAGTCTTTTTACTCGTTCCGTAATGCATCATTCCGTAACTAACTCATTAGCTACATTGCTTGCAAGGCTTATAGTGATGTGCATTACCGAGAGGGCCCAGAGATACCTCTCCGACAATCGGAGTGACAAATCCTAATCTCGAAATACGCCAACTCAACAAGTACCTTCGGAGACACCTCAGAGAGCTCCTTTATAATCACCCAGTTACGTTGTGACGTTTGGTAGCACACAAAGTGTTCCTCCGATAAACGGGAGTTGCATAAGCTCATAGTCATAGGAACATGTATAAGTCATGAAGAAAGCAATAGCAACATACTAAACGATCAAGTGCTAAGGCTAACAGAATGGGTCAAGTCAATCACATCATTCTCCTAATGATGTGATCCCGTTAATCAAATGACAACTCTTTTGTCCATGGCTGGGAAACATAACCATCTTTGATAAACGAATTAATCAAGTAGAGGCATACTAGTGACACTATGTTTGTCTATGTATTCACACATGTATTATGTTTCCGGTTAATACAATTCTAGTATGAATAATAAACATTTATCATGATATAAGGAAATAAATAATAACTTTATTATTGCCTCTAGGGCATATTTCCTTGATCTCCCACTTGCACTAGAGTCAATAATCTAGTTCACATCATCATGTGATTCAACACCAATATTCACATCTGTATGTGATTAACACCCATAGTTCACATCATCATGTGACCAACACCCAAAGGGTTTACTAGAGTCAACAATCTAGTTCACATCGCTATGTGATTAACACCCAAAGAGTACTAAGGTATGATCATGTTTTGCTCGTGAGAGAAGCTTAGTCAACGGGTCTGTCACATTCAGAGCCGTATGTATTTTGCAAATATTCTATGTCTACAATGCTCTGCACGGAGCTACTCTAGCTAATTGCTCCCACTTTCAATATGTATCTAGATTGAGACTTAGAGTCATCTGGATCGGTGTAAAAAGCTTGCATTGATGTAACTCTTTACGACGGGCTCTTTTATCACCTCCATAATCGAGAAATATTTCCTTAGTCCTCACTAAGGATGTTCTTGACCAATGTCCAAAGGATCTATTCCTAGATCACTATTGTACCCCTTGCCAAATTCAGAGCAAGGTATACAATAGGTCCGGTACATAGCATAGCATACTTTATAGAACCTATGGTGAGGCATAGGGAATGACTTTCATTCTCTTTTCTATTTTTCTGCCGTGGTCGGGATTTGAGTCTTACTCAATTTCACACCTTTGCAACACAGGCAAGAACTTTTCTTTGGTATTCCATTTTGAACTACTTCAAAATCTTGACAAGGTATGTACTTATTGAAAAAGCTTATCAAGCGTCTTGATCTATCTCAATATATCTTGATGCTCAATATGTAAGTAGCTTTACTGAGGTCTTTCTTTTAAAAACTCCTTTCAAATACTCCTTTATGCTTTCCAGAAAAATTCTACATCATTTCTGATCAACAATATGTTACTCACATATATTTATCAGAAAGGCGGTAGTGCTCCCACTCACATTATTGTAAATACAGGCTTCACCCAAGTCTGTATAAAATTATATGCTTTGATCAACTTATCAAAGCGTATATTCCAACTCTGAGATGCTTGCACCAGTCCATAGATGGATCGCTGGAGCTTGCACATTTTGTTAGCATCTTTAGGATTGACAAAACCTTTTGGTTGCATCATATACAACTCTTCTTCCAGAAATCCATTCAGGAATGCAGTTTTGACGTCCATTTGCCAAATTTCATAATCATAAAATGCGGCAATTGCTAACATGATTCGGACAGACTTAAGCATCGCTACGGGTGAGAAAGTCTCATCGTAGTCAACCCCTTGAACTTGTCGAAAACCTTTTGCAACACGTCGAGCTTTGTAGATAGTAACACTACTATCAGCATCTGTCTTCCTCTTGAAGATCCATTTATACAATATGGCTTGCCGATCATCGGGCAACTCCACCAAAGTCCACACTTTGTTCTCATACATGGATCCCATCTCAGATTTCATGGCCTCAAGCCATTTCAAGTAATTTGGGATCATCATCGCTTCCTCATAGTTCGTAGGTTTATCATGGTCTAGTAACATGACTTCCGAATAGGATTACCGTACCACTGCAGTGCGGATCTTGCTCTGGTTGACCTACGAGGTTTGGTAGTAACTTGATCTCAAGTTTCATGATCATCATCATTAGCTTCCTCACTAATTGGTGTAGGCATCATCGAACTGATTTCGGTGATGAACTAGTTTCCAATTCGGGAGAAGGTACAAATTACCTTATCAAGCTCTACTTTCCTCCCACTCACTTCTTTCGAGAGAAACTCCTTCTCTGGAAAGGATCCATTTTAGCAATGAATATTTTGCCTTCGGATCTATGATAGAAGGTGTACCTAACAGTTTCCTTTGGGTATTCTATGAAGACGCACTTCTCCGATTTGGGTTCGAGCTTATCAGGTTGAAGATTTTTCACATAAGCATCGTAGCCCCAAACTTTAAGAAACGACAGCTTAGGTTTACTGCTAAACCATAGTTCATACGGTGTCGTCTCAACGGATTTAGATGGTGCCCTATTTAAAGCGAATGCAGCTATCTCTAATGCATAACCCCAAAACGATAGTGGTAAATCGGTAAGATACATCATAGATCGCACCATATCCAATAAAGTCTTGATTCTGACGTCCGGACACACCATTATGCTGTGGTGTTCCATATGGCGTGAGTTGCTAAACTATTTCACATTGTTTCAAATGAAGACCAAACTCGTAACTCAAATATTCATCTCCACGATCAGATCGTAGAAACTTTACTTTTCTTGTTACGATGATTTTCCACTTCACTCTGAAATTCTTTGAACTTTTCAAATGTTTCAGACTTATGTTTCATCAAGTAGATATACCCATATCTGCTCAAATCATCTGTGAAGGTCAAAAAATAACGATACACGCCGCGAGCCTTAACACTCATCGGATCGCATACATCGGTATGTATTATCTCCAATAAGTCGGTAGCTCGTTCCATTGTTCCGGGGAACGGAGTTTTAGTCATCTTGCCCAAAAGGCACGGTTTGCAAGCATCAAATGATTCATAACCAAGTGATTCCGAAGATCCATCTTTATGGAGTTTCTTCATGCGCTTTACACCGATATGACCCAAACGGCAGTGCCACAAATAAGTTGCACTATCATTATTAACTTTGCATCTTTTGGCATCAATATTATGAATATGTGTATCACTATGATCGAGATCCAACAAACTATTTTCATTGGGTGTATGCCCATTTGAAGGTTTTATTCATGTAAACAGAACAACAATTATTCTTTGACTTTAAAAGAATAACCGTATTGCAATAAACATGATCAAATCATATTCATGCTCAACGCAAACACCAAATAACATTTATTTAGGTTTAACACTAATCCCGAAAGCATAGGGAGTGTGCGATGATGATCATATCAATCTTGGAACTACTTCCAACACTCATTGTCACTTCCCTTCAACTAGTCTCTGTTTATTCAGAACTCCTGTTTTGAGTTAGTAATCTTAGCAACCGAACAAGTATCAAATACTCGGGCTACTATAAACACTAGTAAGGCACACATCAATAACCTGTATATCAAATATACTCTTGTTCACTTTGCCATCCTTCTTATCCACCAAATATTCAGGGCATTTCCGCTTCGGTGACCAGTTCCTTTGAAGTGTAAGCACTCAGCCCGTGCTTTGGTCCAGCTTTGGTCTTCTTCACGGGAGTGACAACTTGTTTGCCATTCTACTTGAAACTTTCTTTCCCTTTGCCCTTTTCTTGAAACTAGTGGTCTTGTCAATCATCAACACTTGATGCTCTTTCTAGATTTCTACCTTCGTCGATTTCAACATCATGAAGAGCTCGGGAATCGTTTTCGTCATCCCTTGCATACTATAGTTCATCACGAAGTTCTAGTAACTTAGTGATGGTGACTAGAGAATTCTATCAATCACTATCTTATCAGGAAGATTAACTCCCACTTGATTCAAGCGGTTGAAGTACCCGGACAATGCGAGCACATGCTCACTAGTTGAGCGATTCTCCTCCATCTTTTAGCTATAGAACTTGTTGGAGACTTCATATCTCTCAACTCGGGTATTTGCTTGAAATATTAACTTCAATTCCTGGAACATCTCATATGGCCCATGACGTTCAAAACGTCTTTGAAGTCCCGATTCTAAGCCGTTAAGCATGGTGCACTAAACTATCAAGTAGTCATCATATTGAGCTAGACAAACGTTCATAACGTGCACCGCTCTCGCAATAGGTCCATCACCTAGCGGTGCATCAAGTAAATAATTCTTCTGTGCAGCAATGAGGATAAACCTCAGATCACGGATCTAATCCACATCATTGCTACTAACATTTTTCAACATAATTTTTCTCTAGGAACATATCAAAATAAACATATGAAAGCAACAATGCGAGCTATTGATCTACAACATAATTTGCAAAATACTACCAGACTAAGTTCATGATAAATTTAAGTTCAATTAATCATATTACTTAAGAACTCCCACTTAGGCAGACATCTCTCTAGTCATCTAAGTGATCACGTGATCCAAATCAACTAAACCATGTCCGATCATCACGTGAGATGGAGTAGTTTTCAATGGTGAACATCACTATGTTGATCATATCTACTATATGATTCACGCTCGACCTTCGGTCTCCGTGTTCGAGGCCATATCTATATATGCTAGGCTCGTCAAGTTTAACTCGAGTATTCCGCGTGTGCAAGCTGTTTTGCACCCATTGTATTTGAACGTAGAGCCTATCACACCCGATCATCACGTGGTGTCTCAAAGACGAAGAACTTTCATAGCGGTGCATACTCAAGGAGAACACTTCTTGATAATTAGTGAGAGATCATCTTAAAATGCTACCGTCAATCAAAGCAAAATAAGATGCATAAAGGATAAACATCACATGCAATCAATATAAGTGATATGATATGGCCATCATCATCTTGTGCTTGTGATCTCCATCTTCGAAGCACCGTCGTGATCACCATCGTCACCGGCGCGACACCTTGATCTCCATCGTAGCATCGTTGTCGTCTCGCCACCTATTGCTTCTACGACAATTGCTACCGCTTAGTGATAAAGTAAAGCATTACAGGGCGATTGCATTGCATACAATAAAGCGACAACCATATGGCTCTGCCGATTGCCGATAACTCGGTTACAAAACATGATCATCTCATACAATAAAATATAGCATTACGTCTTGACCATATCACATCACAACATGCCTGCAAAAACAAGTTAGACGTCCTCTACGTTGTTGTTGAAAGTTTTACGTGGCTGCTACGGGCTTAGCAAGAACCGTTCTTACCTATGCATCAAAACCACAACGATAGTTCGTCAAGTTAGTGCTTTTTGAAACTTCGAAAGGACCGGGCGTAGCCACACTCGGTTCAACTAAAGTTGAGAAACCGACACCGCCACCACAATGTGCAAAAGCACGTCGGTAGAACCGGTCTCGCGTAAGCGTCTGGCGTAATGTCGGTTCGGGCCGCTTCATCCAACAATACCGCCCGAACCAAAGTATGACATGCCAGAAGCAAGATGACTTGTATCGCCCACAACTCACTTGTGTTCTACTCGTGCATATGACATCTACGCATAAAACCAGGCTCTGATACCACTGTTGGGGAACGTAGTAATTTCAAAAAATTTCCTACGCACACGCAAGATCATGGTATGCATAGCAACGAGAGGGGGAGTGTATCTTCATACCCTTGAAGATCGCTAAGCGGAAGCGTTTAACAACACGGTTGATGTAGTCGTACGTCTTCACGATCCGACCGATCCAAGTACCGAACGCACGGCACCTCCGAGTTCTGCACACGTTCAACTCGATGACGTCCTCGCCTTCTCGATCCAGCAAGACGGGCGAAGTAGTAGATGAGTTCCGGCAGCACGATGGCGTGGTGACGGTGTTGGTGAAGAACAATCTCCGCAGGGCTTCGCCTAAGCACTATGGAAACTATGACGGAGGATAAACTAGAGGGGACGGGGTTGCCGGCACACGACTTGGTGTTTCTTGATGTGTCTTTGGTGCTAGCCCTGCCTCTATTTATATGTTGAGCCTTGGGGTGAAACATGGAGTAAAAGCCTCCACAAAGTCGGTTTCACCCGAAAGGCAAGAGTCCTTCTCGGACTCCGGGGCGACGCCAGGTTCCGGTATGCAGACCTGCACGCCGAGACCACGGCATCGGCCCTGGACTCATAAAACTTCCTTTTGCGCTTTCCAAAAACATTGTGGGCTTTTCCCTTTGGCCCAAATAACGTGATCTTGTACCCAAACATTTCGGGAAACATTCGGAACCCCTTCCGGTGAATTCCGGAACCCTTCCGGAGATCAAACACTATTATCCCATATATCAAACTTTATCTCCGGACTATTCCGGAGTTCCTCGTCATGTCCATGATCTCATCCGGGACTCCAAACAACATTCGGTTACCAACATACATAACTCATATAATACTATATCGTCAACGAAACGTTAAGGTGCGGACCCTATGGGTTCGAGAACTATGTAGACATGACCGAGACACGTTTCCGGCCAATAACCAATAGCGGGACCTGGATGCCCATATTGGCTCCCACATATTCTACGAAGATCTTTATCGGTCAAACCGCATAACAACATACGTTATTCCCTATGTCATCGGTATGTTACTTGCCCGAGATTTGATCGTCGGTATCCAATACCTAGTTCAATCTCGTTACCGGCAAGTCTCTTTACTCATTCCGTAATGCATCATTCTATAACTAACTCATTATCTACATTGCTTGCAAGGCTTATAGTGATGTGCATTACCGAGAGGGCCCAGAGATACCTCTCCGACAATCGGAGTGACAAATCCTAATCTCGAAATACGCCAACTCAACAAGTACCTTCGGAGACACTGTAGAGCTCCTTTATAATCACCCGATTACGTTGTGACGTTTGGTAGCACACAAAGTGTTCCTCCGATAAACGGGAGTTGCATAATCTCATAGTCATAGGAACATGTATAAGTCATGAAGAAAGCAATAGCAACATACTAAACGATCAAGTGCTAAGGCTAACGGGATGGGTCAAGTCAATCACATCATTCTCCTAATGATGTTATCCCGTTAATCAAATGACAACTATTTTGTCCATGGCTAGGAAACATAACCATCTTTGATAAACGAGCTAGTCAAGTAGAGGCATACTAGTGACACTATGTTTGTCTAGGTATTCACACATGTATTATGTTTCCGGTTAATACAATTCTAGCATGAATAATAAACATTTATCATGATATAAGGAAATAAATAATAACTTTATTATTGCCTCTAGGGCATATTTCCTTCATTTTCCTACTTTTAACCACATGGTGGGCCCATAACCCACAGTTCCACAGGATCGAAACCTGACTCTCCTGTACACCCCCGGTTTCCAAAGTTATTCCTCGCGCTTGACTTCTTATGTAATTCAAGGGCCACCTACCTAGTGATCTATTCTGGAATCAGACGCAATACTTATTCTCATTTCTCTAAACCCCTTTCACACTTTGTTTCAGGCAACAAACGATTGCCTGTGCGCTTGAAACTTCTGTTTTTGCACCTTCTTACTTTGCTCTTGATTTTTCTTAAAGATTAGGTTCGGAAGTTACTTTCCGCCACCTTCCCCGATATTAACTACAAGGTAGTCTACCTTGCAGAGGCCCGTTCTTACAGAATAACCACCCTTTATTCTTTCGTAAGTACGATGGAAATCCTGAAGGAAGGAAGCCGGCTTCATCATGATGACATGAAGCAGAGAAGTGCAGACATCAACGTAGTGGCTAGACCTCTTCGAGAAGAGCAACCAAGATCGAGAAAACTCGTTAGGATTTCGTAACCAAATTCCCCTCACATCCCCTCTTAAATCTCGGGACGAGATTTCTTGCATTGGAGGAGAATTGTGACGCCCGGATAATTAAGCTACAGTAATTCACTGTTAATGATGCCACGTCACCACGATTACTGTTGTTAATCTTGTGATGATTCAAATCCCGTTCAAATTTCAAATTTAAAAATCAAGTCAAACAATAAAAGTTTTCAACTGTCTAGTCTAAAGTGATCAAACTGTAGCAAATAAATCATAGATGGTTATGATGGTGAAACCACAATTTTATAAAAGGTTTAAGTGCACTAAAATATTAAAACAGCAACAAAACATTTAATTAACTACCCTTTTCAATTTGATAAAATGTTAAACTATTTGTTTTATTGCCAAAAACTTATGGGGCAGTGGCATACTTATTAAAACTAAATTAGGAACCAAAGGTGTATTTTATAAAACCAAATTCAAAAGGAAAATAAAATAAAAACAGTAAAACAGAAATATAAAATAAAACAAAAATAAAATAAAAGGAAAACACCCCCCCCCCCCACGGGGGCACGGCCCAGTAGGCCATCAACCCCACTGGGCCAACCCACCAGGCCCAGCCGGCCACTCCCCCACTCCTTGTCCTCCCACTCCACCCGGTCAACCCCACCGACACCCCCACTCCTCCCCCCCCCCCCCGTCGTTCGACCCCCCGATCCAGATCGGATCGGGGCTCGCCACGCCAACCGCCGTCGTCGCCCCTCGCCTTTGGATCGCCGCTCAGGACCGCAAATCCTTTCGCCCGGATCCGCCGTTTCGCATCCCCGTCCTCCTCCCCAACGGCCTCCACCTCGCTGCGCCGGACTGCCCCGTCCCCGCCTCTCCTTCGTCGGTCCTCACCGCGCCCTCACCGCCCGGAACACCGCCTTACCGGACTTCCTCCCCAACGTCGCTGTCGTCCCCGACCTTCGTCAAGCCCAATGCCCGACCTGCCTCCCCCTGTGAGCGCCATGCCAATTCCCCTCGTCTCCCCTCTGCTCGCTGCTCCATTGTGCCACCGTGCATGCGGAGTTCCGACCCGATGGCGCGGTCACCGCATAAGTGCCCACCTCCTCGCCCGCGCCTGGCGCCTCACGCGCGTGATCGCGCCCGTCTTCTTTGCTCGTTGCTTTTGCCCACACCCAGCCGCCCAGCCACCGGCCTTCCCCTGCCTAGCACCCGCGCCTGCCGGTTACCCTCCAGCGTCGCGCTCCTCCCCAAAGACCGCCTTGTTGTTCCGCCAAGCCACCACGGCCACTTTCATGCTCATGGTTGCGGCCATTGTTGCGTCTCGACCGCCCGCCTCCACTACCGTCCTCGCCGTTGTTTCGCCAGTCTTTGCTTCGCCGTTGAGGTCAAGGCGTCCCCCAGTGGCCTTGGGCCTGGCCTGGCGCTCAGAATCGGCCCGGGAGCCCGATGCCCGATGCAGATTAGCCTCCTCTGGGCCACTTCAAGAGGGGCCCACGAGCAGTTTAATAAAAAAAGAATTAACCCTCAAAAAAAGAAAATAAAATAAGAATTAAAAAAATAATAATAAAGAATAATAATATGATTAATTAATTAAGATAATTAATTAACTTAATTAATCATGTTAATTAATCTAGATTAAGCCTAGTTAATTAACCTAATCACTTTAATTAATTTAACTAAACCTGTTTAGTTAACTAAGTCAATGACTAGTGGGACCCACACGTCAGCGACCCAGTCAACACCTCTGTTGACTGCTGACGTCATTGACGTCAGCATGCACTATTCTGGATAATGTTGGATTAAAATAATTAAATAAATTCTAAAAATGATTGAATCTTTTAAAATTAATGTAGAATAAACCGTAGCTCGGATGGAAAAACTTTGTACATGAAAGTTGCTCAGAACGACGAGACGAATCCAGATACGCATCCCGTTCATCCGCCACGCATCCGTAGCATAGTGAACCTGCAACATTTCACCTCCGGTTCATCTGTCCGAAAACGCGATACACTGGGGATACTTTCCCGGATGTTTCCCCCTTTCGCCGGTACCACCTACTGTCGCGTTAGGGCACACCTAGCATCGATCATTGTCACGTCACACACCGTCATGCTTATGTTTGCATTGTATTTATTGTTTCTTCCCCCTCTTCTCTCCGGTAGACTACGAAACCGACACTATTGTCGCCCCGTTCGACTACGGAGTTGACGACCTGTCCTTCTTGCCAGAGCAACCAGGCAAGCCCCCCCCCCCTTGATCACCAGATATCGCCTATTCTTCTCTATATTGCTTGCATTAGAGTAGTGTAGCATGTTACTGCTTTCCGATTATCCTATTTTGATGCATAGCCTGTCCTTGCTACTACTGTTGTTACCTTTATCTGCAATCCTACATGCTTAGTATAGGATGCTAGTGTTCCATCAGTAGACCTACATTCTTGTCCGTCTGCCATGCTATACTACCGGGCCGTGATCACTCGAGAGGTGATCACGGGTTTATACTATATACTTTATACATGATACATGTGGTGACTAAAGTTGGGTCAGCTCGTGGAGCACCCGCGAGTGATTCACGGATTGGGGGCTGAAAAGACCTTTGTCCCGACGGCCCTCTGGGTGGACCTTTGTGGCGGAGAGACATGGCAGGTTGAGACTACCTAGGTGAGAGGTGGGCCTGGCCCTGGTCGGTGTCCGCGGTTACATTATTAACACGCTTAACGAGATCTTGGTATTTGTTCTGAGTTGGGTCGTTGACCTTATACGCACTAACCGCCACGTGGGACAAGATATGGGCAACCAGCATTGTGGTATCAGCTGAAGCATTTCATGACGTCGGCCGAAAGCGTAGCTGAGATTGGATCGAACGCTCATAGGCTAGGTTCGCTTAGGCCGCCCTCGCAACGTCTTGGTGTGCTAAGGCGATGGGCCTGCACTGCGGCGCTTAGGTTTGACCGGCGTCTTGACCTCTCTGTTGTGCCTAGGTGGGGCTGCGACGTGTTGATCTCCCGAGGCGGACATGACCCGGGAAAGTGTGCGACGGAGGGATCGGCGTGTCGGGTAATGTGGTGCACCCTGCAGGGAAGTTTATCTATTCGAATAGCCGTGATCTTGATGAGGACGACTTGGAGTTGTACCTTGACCTTATGACAACAAGAACCGGATACTTAATAAAACACACCCTTCCAAGTGCCGATACAAATCGGTGGTCGCTCTCTAACGAGCGTGAGGAAAGGATCACGGGTAGGAGTATGCTATACGATGCTACTTGGAGGACTTCAATCTACTCTCTTCTACATCTTTGCAAGAGCGGAGGCGACTGAAGCGTAGTCTTCGATAAGACTAGCTATCCCACTCTTATTCTGGCATTCTGCAGTTCAGTCCACCGATATTTGCCTCTTTACACATATACCCATGCATATGTAGTGTAGATCCTTGCTTGCGAGTACTTTGGATGAGTACTCACGGTTGCTTTCTCCCCCCTTTCCCGCCTTTTCCTTTCATTCTGGTTGTCGAAACCAGATGTTGGATCCCAGGAGCCAGACACCACCGTCGATGACGACTACTACTACACCGGAGGTGCCTACTACTACGTGATGCCCACGACGCATTTACCGTGAGTAGTTAGGAGGATCGTGCGGAGCCCTGCGCCTCTTTCGATCTCAGATCCCGGTTTGTGTTAGCCTTTTTAAGGCAAACTTGTTTAACTTATGTACGTACTCGATATTGTTACTTCCGCCGACTGCCTATGATCGAGCACTTGTATTCGAGCCCTCGAGGCCCCTGGCTTGTATTATGATGCTTGTATGACTTAATTATGTTTTAGAGTTGTGTTGTGATATCTTCCCGTGAGTCCCTGATCTTGATCGTACACGTTTGCGTGCATGATTAGTGTACTATTGAATCGGGGGCGTCACATCAAATTCAGTCAAAAAAAAACAAAATTTCTGAGATTATCCAGAAACCGATTTTTCTGGCCCGTACCGAGAGAAAAAACGGTATCGTGAAAAAAAAATAGTTGTACACGAGTAGTCATTGTTGCCAACATATAAAATTATGTGTTCCTCCTTAGACACATGAATAAGTACGAATTTCGAAATGGCAAATTGTTTGGCTCACCATCGAAAATTCTTTCAGACAAATCAAATTATTTTTGTTGAATTCGAATAATTGAAAGGTTGTCCCAGCAAAAATATATTATTTGTTGGGTTGACCAATATAATACTCCCTCTATAAACTAATATAAGAGCGTTTAGATTACTATTTAGTGTTCTAAACGAGAGTGGAGATGGCGCGGACGGGCTCGCGCGCTCCTGCTAGCTGGACTAACAACCGGGCGCCGTGTTTCCTACTGTATTTAATACGGCCGTATATATACCAAGCAACGGAGTACGACTAAAACGGACGTGCGGAGACGGACCCATGCATATCAGTACAGGATATTGATGTACCATTGGTACGGATGAGATGGAATTGTACGTGACGACGTTCTTATCCTATCTGTTCCCCTCCCCACCTTTCTCGCCGCCGCACAAATCGACACCATAGCCACCGCTAACCATGCGCCATATCCGGCCACCGCAGTGCAGCTGCGTGCCGTCGCCTTCGTACAACATCTCCCGCCCGACGACCATTGCCTCCGCCGCACGGCAAGAAGCCACACAGTTCCCGCGGCGGCCTCGCGGGGAGGAGCACGACAGGCGGCGGCCTCGCGGGGAGGGGCACGACAGGCGGCGGCCTCATGTGCGGGGCAGGGCACCACGCCAGGGAGAGCGGTCTCGCCCTCCACGGGATCCCGATGCGGGGTGGAGTCGCGGTGGAGGTGCTGCTCGTGGGGGGAACGATGGCCTGCCTCGCGCGATTGCGGCGGTGAGGATGTGGGATGGCTGCGGCGGGCGGCTATGTAGCGGGTGGCAATGGAAGCTGCCGAGTCGCGGCACCAGAGGTGGAGGGAGCGCCTAGTGATGGGGGCGAGGGCTGGGTGCTCTCCTCGTCTCATGCGGTCGCCGAGGGAAGCCGGTGGCTACTTCTGTTTCCGTTGGCAGCCGCTCCCGCTTCTGATCTGAATGGATCCTGCTCCCGCTCGCCCCTGGTCAACCTCCTGCATCGGCGCGCCCCTGTCGCCTCCGTCGACTCCACCCGTGGGTGGAGGAGATGGCCGAATCGTCCGCCATGGCGTGCAAGCGCGGCCTGCTCCTGCACAACCACCAGCGCCAGTGGAGGAGCTGTGGCGGGGAGGTGTTCATCTACTCTTTTTTGTCACCGGTATAAGGTGCGCCTGTAATCACGTCTGATGATTTTGCTAGGAGTTAATCTACCTGCTAGATGATGACTACGACCTGCTAGATGATGAGTACTATGAGCTTTTTGAACACAATTTGCCAAGATGCTTGTGTATGAAACCGTCCCTAAAAATTGCCATGCTACACTAAAATCAGAGTAGCACACACTTTTGACGTGATTTAGTTACTAAATTTGCCATGTGAGTAGTACAGAATTTTAGGATTTTGGTCTATTAATACATGGAAATTTCTAATCATGATGTTTAGCAAAACATGGCAATTTCTTAGATTATTTACAAATTATCACAGCATGGCTTAGTTCATTCACCAAACTAGAGAAAATGTACATAAAACATGGCAAGTTATGAAAGTTTTAAAATCATGGCAAACTTGACATCATTTGAATAGTTTTCCACCATTTTCTTGAAATTTGGATTATTTTTTTATCTCTTTCAACATGGCAAACTTATTTCATGGACCAGGGCAACATTAAATGACCAAGTTTAATCCATGTACCATGGCAACTAACATATACTCTTACCATGCCAATTTAAGATGTGTTTTTGCCATGGCAAATTAAGATGTGTTTTTACGGTGTGTAAAATTTTGAAAGTTTCTAAAAACCAGGCAATCTTGCGATCCTTCAAATAGGTTGCCACCATTTTCTTCAAATATATGTTAGTTTTCATTTCTCTAACACGACAAACTTACTATATGGACCGTGGCAAAATTAATTGATGGACCATGGCAAGTTTAATTCCAGTACCATGGAAAATTTATTTTGTCACATCATGGCTATATTTTTTCTTACACAAATGACATTTTCCTTTATAGATTTTACATTGCAAGTTTGACTCAAGTATCATGTCTATTTTTTGTCCATGTTTTAGATTCCATGGCAAAACAATCACTAAAACATGACAAATTCTGAATCATGGCAAACTTGCCATCTTTCAAATAGTTAGCCCCATTTTTTCTTGAAATGTATGTTACCATGGTCCATATAGACATGGAAAATTTTCCATATTTTATTTATATATTTTTAACATGGCAAACTTTTTTATGGACCATGGCAAAATTATTTTATGGATCATGGCAAGTTTAATCCAAGTACCATGGCAAATTCATACTCGATAACATGGCAAGTTTAATCCAAGTACCATGGCAAAAACTTTTAAATCTGCATGTTTTCTCATTTAATACCATGGCATTTTCTCGTGTATATGTTGTTTTTCTGTTTTTTACCAGGGCCAATTTTATTTTCTATTCTAGGCAAATTCATCAAGTATACCATGGAAAACTTCTAATTGTGTCGTGGCACTTTCTGTCCCTGTTTTTACTTTCTCTTAGTTGTGTGTAAGGAAAATGCAAGTAATTTGTGTATTCAAAGATGTCAAAGTTAATAAATTTTGATCCATTTGACATGGCATTGCTCAGAACTTTTCTATACATGCCCAATGGCAATTTTTGTACAAGTCTTTTTTGTTCTATCTTATATGGTCATTTTTGTGTTTTCTTAATATTATGGCAAAATTTCCACACTCAATTTTTCATGAAGTGTGCATGAACATCATGGCAAATCATGAAAAAATCTGTAATATACCTTTTTTCATGATTATATGGTAGTTCTGTTTATTAAAGCATCGCAACTTTTTGTTCCTGGATATTTTTCAGGTAGTGTTTTTCTTGGTCCACTACATTTTTAGGCCTTTTTTGTGTTTTCTCTATTGTTTGGGACAGAAGCAGTTTTGGGCCTTCAATACTTTAGTTCTTTGTTTTTTATTCTTGTAGGCAATGACGTTTTTGGGCTTCCCCCATTTTTGGGCTGGTCCGCTGGAGGGGAAGAGCCAGATCGTTGTCCCTGCTAGCGACAAATTTATCTGACGTGGGATGGTTCGGGCTAGAGGGGTACTTCTACCGAACGAGTTCGTTCGTTCTAGCGACTCTCCCAGCACGAACGACTCGTACGGGCTGGGGTATCCCCAGGCTGATCGTTCGGCAGTTATCGATGTCCAAGATCATGGCTATGGAGATTAGGATCACCAGAGACGAGGAATTGGAGTTCTTATCGGATCCAGTTGACAGGTATGCCTTGCAAGCCGCAATAACTGTTTTTCCTGCCATCCCAAATGGGTACTTCAGTGTGTTTTCGCTCTGCTTGTCAATTTGAAATAGATTTCCCCTGCCGGATCTGGCCGGGCGCATTTAGCTGCCGGTAGAGCACGGCAGAAGCCAGGCTGTAATATGTGGACCTGCGGACTCAAGCATTGGCGAAGCAGGAGATGCCATGGCAGTAGTGGAACCAGATTTGAACAACACTTGTCAGGGGGTTGCCCTGTCGGCGCCGGCGTCCGAGCAATCTACAGGGAAGGACGACCCTGAATCCCCTGGCTGGACGCGAAGGTAAGGATCCATTGCATTGTGTTCCTCGCAGTTAATATCATTTTAATCTGCTTGGAGAACCTCGTCCCTGCTTGGCCTGCCGCCTGCTAGCGTTATATATGTTAATCACATGAACTGAAAAACCAATTAAGGCATGGTTCTGAAAAATTATAATGTGGAAAATGCAGAATCTGTGTTGGGCGTGTGCCTGATGAACGGCCCCCATGTGCTGCCAGGATGAGTGCATTGGAGCTAACAATATGAAGCTATGCAGAGAAAAAAACTGAAACTGTGATAGTTCCTGCTACGGGAGCCAGTTTCGATACGCTGGGGGAAGCTTACGACTACTACAATCAATATTCATGGGAGGTTGGGTTCGGAGTGAGATACGGCAAGAGCCATCTAAAAGTTGAGAGAACAAAATGCATGCAGGAGATAGTTTGCACACACAAAATGCATGCAGGATACGGTAAAAGAAATGGTTCCAGCAATTGCACACACAAGCGGGAACGTTAGTGATGCAGAAGGCAGTGGTATCGGGGATTTCATAGGACTGAAACCACCTGAGCGGAAAAGGAAAGCCAGGCGACCAACAAATAGCAGAGATAAGCCTCCGTATGATGACCGGGGTGCAAAAAGCAAAAGGATGAAGCAACGCACAGCTGCTGAAGATGTCGATAGGTGTGGCACGAGCAAACGCACTCGCTTCTGCAGCATATGCCGAGAACCTGATGTGGCAATTATTTTTGGGATATTTTTAAAATCTTTTCTTGAAAAATGATGTCACAACTAGCGCCTCCACCACCAGTCTGACAGTGGGGCCATGCATGCTTGGCATGCCACGCAAGTGACGGATACACCCGCGTACGCACTTTATGACTGTATTTGAACAGGAACACAAGTTGAGTGATCATCCGTATTTTTAAAGTTTTAGCGTTAAACTGAACACCTAGAGCAAGTTTTATGACTCCTGATGATATTATCTTTTCTTTTTTTGGCGGGTGAGGGTTAGCTAGCGGGAGGGGCAGCGGTTCTGTTATTGTTTTTCCTACGAAAAGAGGTAGGAGAGGATAAACGTAACGAGAATCTAACAGATGCGAACGATTTCATCGCCGTCCGATGCGCACATGTGGGTAGAGGAGTCTCGATCTGTTTTCCTGATTTTTCGACAAAGTTGCCTTGCACGTCGCGATCCAACTGTCAGCCCGCAATCCACGCCCACGTCCTCGTTTTTTACTAGGTCAACTTGTGATTCGTCCCATAATCCTCGTGCTTGTCTTTTTTACCAGGACCTCCTATTTGACGCGTTTTGCGTCAAACAGAGACGCGACGCACAAGGGTGAGCGTGACTGGGCCAACCCAATAGAGGTTGTCGTGAGGGCTGTAAACCATCTTCGTCATTGTAGCCGCTAAGTGCTCGCACAGGTTCAATCTCAGGATCTCACTGCAGCGTGCTTTGCTAGCCAACGGAGCAAATGACCTATCTTGTCTATGTACTAGCGCAAGAGACTCTAAGAACCAAAGACAGCAGGAAATCTTAAACTTTTTAAATTTCGAACGTGAACATTTGTCAAAATGGGGTTATTTTTAGAAACACGAACACTTTTCAAATCCGTGAACAAAAATGTAGAAAACTCTACCTTTTTGAAAAAGCGGAATTTTATTGAATCTTCAACAAGGTTTGAAATTCTTAACAAGATTAGAAACTGTGAACTGATTTTTAAAACAATAACATTTTTATAAAAGAGAAATGTTTTTCAAACTCATAAACAAAATTTGAAAATGCGAACAATTTTTTGAATTTGCAAACAAATTTAGAAAACATGAAAATATTTCGTAATTGTGAATAATTTTTAACGGGAACAAAATTTTAAATTCCAAAATATTATTTAAATTTGTGCACAAGTTTAAAAGTTTTGATCATTTTTTGGCAAAAGTGAAAAGTTTTTAAATCTTGTGAAAAAATTTAAACATGTGGACAATTTTTTGGAAACACAAACATTTTTCGAATTTTCCAAACAATTTTTTAAAACTAGAAATGTTGTTATTTGTGTTTATAAAAGATAGAAAATAAAAATATTTTACGTGAACACGTACAATTTTTAAATTATGTGAACATATTTTGAAAAAAAACTCAAACATTTTCGGAAAATATGAGCATTTTTATGTATTTTTAAATGGAACATTTTCTGAATATAATAACAAACTTTTAAAAATGTGAACAACTTCCGGAAAAGTGAACAAATGTTTGAAACTCCCGACCAAATTTGGAAAAGTGAACAATTTTTGAAATGTGAACATTTTATATATTTGCAAACAATTTTTGAAAGAGATGAACATCTAAAAATATTGAAAAGGAAAAAAGTAAACAGAAAAGTAGAGAAAAGCAAAAAAAAACCAGGAAAGAAGAAAATAAAAAAAGAAACAACAACAGAAAAAAAAATTAAGAAAAAAGTACCAGTTCAGGAACCTTCTAGAAGGTTCCCAAAACCGTAAAAAAAGTGTGGTCATCTATAGAAGGTTCGGAAAATCGGGATAGCTGAAATGATTAATAGGCCGGCCAGATCGGCGTCGCTCGCTCGAGAAACCTGTGCGACGACAATTTGATGCATCGTGTGTCGTATAGGATTTTCCTTTTTTACCAGGTGAACTGGTGATCCAATTTTTCTGGGGTGAGAAAATAAAAAAATTACTTGCTAGTGCGCACGCGCCTGTTCGCTGAATCCAGCGGCCGGTTCACATGCATGCATGTGGAAAAAGGTTTGTCTGCTAGCGCATGTACACTGTGGTCATAAGAGCAACTCCAACGGGGCGACTCAAACGGACGCGCGCTTTGTCTGATTTTTGTCCGTTTGGGTCGGCCAGACGGACGTGCGCGTCCGCATTTTAAAATGGTCGGCTTGATCGCCCAACTAGAAGGTCGACCCAAATGTGCCGCCATGGAAAAAAATAACAATTTGCACGAAATAAACATAAAGTGGCCGGTCAAATGCCGGCCAAAGTCCACCTAAATCTAATAAACATTAAATAAAGTCTGCGCCCGCCTGCTACCGCCCGACACGCTGCCCTAGACGTCGTCCGCCTTGCTCATGCCCTTGCCGTCGACGCCGCCATCGTCGGTGAGGTCGATGAAGACCGGAGCAGGGCCAGCCCACCCGAACGCCGCTTGGTACACTGCCAGGGCAACCTTCTCCGGCATCTGCTGGGGCGGCGGCATTGCGGCAAGCCGCGCGCGCTCCTCCTCCTCCTCCTCCTCGAGCCGGAGCGCCTCCGCGTCACGTTCGAGGGCGAACCACGCCTCCCTAGTTGTGAGTCGGCGATACTCTGGCGACGCCAGCCCGGCGTGAGTCTTGGCGCTACGCACCTCATCGTCGTCGCGCTCATTGGTACGAGGAACCGCCGGCACCGGGATCCGCTGCGGATCCAGATGCCAACGGTGCGGAGGCGTGACATCGGAGTACATCAATGGCTGCCTGTACTCCCAGTGCCACCGCGCTTGGTGCTGAAGGAAATATGCCCTAGAGGCAATAATAAAGTTATTATTTATTTCCTTATATCATGATAAATGTTTATTATTCATGCTAGAATTGTATCAACCGGAAACATGATACATGTGTGAATACATAGACAAACATATAGTCACTAGTATGCCTCTACTTGACTAGGTCATTAATCAAAGATGGTTATGTTTCCTAACCATAGACATGTGTTGTTATTTGATTAATGGGATCACATCATTAGGAGAATGATGTGATTGACATGACCCATTCCGTTAGCCTAGCACTTGATCGTTTAGTATGTTGCTATTGCTAATACATGTTCCTGTAACTATGAGATTATGCAACTCCCGTTTACCGGAGGAACACTTTGGGTGCTACCAAACGTCACAACGTAACTGGGTGATTATAAAGGAGTACTACAGGTGTCTCCAAAGGTACATGTTGGGTTGGCGTATTTCGAGATTAGGTTTTGTCACTCCGATTGTCGGAGAGGTATCTCTCGACCCTCTCGGTAATGCACATCACTATAAGCCTTGCAAGCAATGTAGCTAATGAGTTAGTTACGGAATGATGCATTACGTAACGAGTAAAGAGACTTGCCGGTAACGAGATTGAACTAGGTATTGGATACCAAGATCGAATCTCGCAAGTAACATACCGATGACAAAGGGAACAACGTATGTTGTTATGCGGTTTGACCGATAAAGATCTTCAGAGAATATGTAGGAGCCAATATGAGCATCCAGGTTCCGCTATTGGTTATTGACCAAGAATAGTTCTAGGTCATGTCTACATAGTTCTCGAACCCGTAGGGATCCGTGACGCTTAAGGTTTCGATGACAATTATATTATGAGTTTATGAGTTTTTGATGTACCGAAGGAGTTCGGAGTCCCGGATGAGATCGGGGACATTACGAGGAGTCTCGAAATGGTCGAGACGTAAAGATCGATATATTGGACGACTATATTCGGAGTTCGGAAAGGTTCCGAGTGATTCGGGTATTTTTGGAGTACCGGAGAGTTACGGGAATTCGTATTGGGCCTCTTTGGGCCATAGGGGAATGTACTTAATGGGCAAAATGAGTGGCCGCACCCCTCCCCTTGTACTTGTCCGAATTGGACTAGGGAGGGGGGGGGGGCGCACCCTTCCTTCCTTCTCCTTCTCTCTTCCCTTTCCTTCTCTCCTACTCCTACTACATGGAAGGGTTCCTAGTTGGACTAGGAAAGGGGAAATCCTACTCCCGGTGGGAGTAGGACTCCCCTAGGGCGCCGCCATAGAGAGGGCCGGCCTCCCTCCTCCACTCCTTTATATCACGGGCAGGGGGGCACCCCATGGACACACAAGTTGATCTACGGATCGTTCCTTAGCCGTATCGGTGCCCCTCCACCATATTCCACCTCGGTCATATCGTCATGAGTTTAGGCGAAGCCTGCGTCGATAGAGCATCATCATTGTCACCACGCCGTCAGGCCGACGGAACTCATCCCCGACACTTTGCTGGATCGGAGTCCGGGGATCGTCATCGAGCTGAACGTGTGCTGAACTCGGAGGTGTCGTACGTTCGGTACTTGGATCGGTCGGATCGTGAAGACGTACGACTACATCAACCGCGTTGTCATAACGCTTTCGCTTACGGTCTACGAGGGTACGTAGACAATACTCTACCCTCTCGTTGCTATGGCATCACCATGATCTTGCGTGTGCGTAGGAAATTTTTTGAAATTACTACGTTCCCCAACAGTGGCATCCGAGCCAGGTTTTATGCGTAGATGTCATATGCACGAGTAGAACACAAGTGAGTTGTGGGCGATACAAGTCATACCGCTTACCAAAGATGTCATACTTTGGTTGGCGGTATTGTGAGATGAAGCGGCCCGGACCGACATTACGCCAGACGCTTACGCCGAGACTGGTTTCACCGCTGCGAGCAGCACTCGTTGCTTAAAGGTGATCGACGGGTGTCTGTCTCTCTCACTTTAGTTGAACTGAGTGTGGCTACGCCCGGTCCTTGCGAAGGTTAAAACAGCACCAACTTGACAAACTATCGTTGTGGTTTTGATGCGTGAGGTAAGAACGGTTCTTGCTCAGCCCGTAGCAGCCACGTAAAACTTGCAACAATAAAGTAGATGACGTCTAACTTGTTTTTGCAGGGGCATGTTGTGATGTGATATGGTCAAGACGTGATGCTATATTTTATTGTATGAGATGATCATGTTTTGTAACCGAGTTATCGGCAACTGGCAGGAGCCATATGGTTGTCGCTTTATTGTATGAAATGCAAACGCCATGTAATTGCTTTACTTTATTACTAAGCGGTAGCGATAGTCGTAGAAGCAATAGTTGGCAAGACGACAACGATGCTACGATAGAGATCAAGGTGTCGCGCCGGTGACGATGGTAATCACGACGGTGCTTCGGAGATGGAGATCACAAGCACAAGATGATGATGGCCATATCATATCACTTATATTGATTGCATGTGATGTTTATCCTTTATGCATCTTATCTTGCTTTGTTTGACGGTAGCATTTTAAGATGATCTCTCACTAAAATTATCAAGAAGTGTTCTTCCTGAGTATGCACCGCTATGCGAAAGTTCTTCATGCTGAGACACCACGTGATGATCGGGTGAGAAAGGCTCTACGTTCAAATACAAAGGGTGCAAAACAGTTGCACACGCGTAATACTCAGGTTAAACACTACGAGCCTAGCAAATAACAGAAATGGCCTCGGAACACGGAGACCGAAGGGTCGGCGTGAATCATATAGTAGATATGATCAACATATTGATGTTCACCGTTGAAACTACTCCATCTCACGTGACGATCGGACATGGTGTAGTTAATATGGATCACGTAATCACTTAGAAGATTAGAGGGATGTCTATCTAAGTGGGAGTTCTTAAGTAATATGATTAATTGAACTTAAATTTATCATGAACTTAGTACTGATAGTATTTTTGCTTGTCTATGTTTACATCGTAGATAGATGGCTCGTCTTTGTTGTTCCGTTGAATTTTAATGCGTTCCTTGAGAAAGCAAAGTTTAAAGATGATGGTAGCAATTAAACAGATCGGGTCCAGAATCACGAGGATTATCCTCATTGCTGCACGTAAAAATTACGCCCCGGAAGCACCATTGGGTGCCGTGCTTCGCCGATGTAACCGACGACGTTAAGAACGTCTGGCGAGAGCAAAAGTCGATGACTACTCGATAGTTCAGTGTGCCATGCTTTACGGCTTAGAACCGGGCCTTCAACGACGCTTTGAACGTCATGGAGCATATGAGATGTTCCAGGAGTTGAAGTTAATATTTCAAGCAAATGCCCGGATTGAGAGATATGAAGTCTCCAATAAGTTCTATAGCTGCAAGATGGAGGAGAATAGTTACAAGTGAACACTTACTCAATTTGTCTGGGTATAATAATCACTTGATTCAACTGGGAGTTAATCTTCCTGATGATAGTGTAATTGACATAATTCTTCAATCACTGCCACCAAGCTACAAGAGCTTCGTGATGAACTATAATATGCAAGGGATGGTCAAGACTATTCCCGAGCTCTTCGCAATGCTAAAAGCCGCGGAGGTAGAAATCAAAAAGGAGCATCAAGTGTTGATGGTCAACAAGACCACCAGTTTCAAGAAAATTGGCAAAGTGAAGAAGAAGGGGAACTTCAAGAAGAATATCAAACAAGATGCTGCTCTAGAGAAGAAACCCAAGTCCGGACCTAAGCCCGAGATCGAGTGCTTCTCTTGCAAGCAGACCGACACCGGAAGCGGAACTGCCCCAAGTATTTGACGGATAAGAAGGATGGCAAAGTGAACAAAGGTATATGTGATATACATGTTATTGATGTGTACCTTACTAATGCTCGCAGAGTACCGGTATTTGATATCGGTTACATTGCTAATATTTGCAACTCAAAGCAGGAACTACGGATTGCGAAGATTGGCTAAGGACGAGGTGACGATGCGCGTGGGAAATGGTTCCAAAGTCGATGTGATCGCGGTCGGCACGCTACCTCTACATCTACCATCGGGATTAGTTTTAGACCTAAATAATTGTTATTTGGTGCCGCGTTAAGCATGAACATTATATCTGGATCTTGTTTGATGCAAGACGGTTATTCATTTAAGTCGAGAATAATGGTTGTTCTATTTATATGAATAATATCTTTTATGGTCATGCACCCTTGAAGAGTGGTCTATTTTATTGAATCTCGATAGTAGTAATACACATATTCATAGTGTTGAAACCAAAAGATACAGAGTTGATAATGATAGTGCAACTTATTTGTGGCAATCGCCGCTTTGGGTCATATCGGAGTAAAACGCATGAAGAAACTCCACATCGATGGGCTTTTGGAATCACTTGATTATGAATCACTTGGTACTTGCGTAACCGTGCCTCATGGGCAAGATGACTAAAACGCCGTTCTCGGAACTATAGAGCGAGCAACTGATTTGTTGGAAATCATACATACTGATGTTTGTGGTCCAATGAATGTTGAGGCACGCGGCGGGTATCGTTATTTTATCACCTTCACAGATGATTTGAGCAGATATGGGTATATCTACTTAATGAAACACAAATCTGAAACATTTGAAAAGTTCAAAGAATTTCAGAGTGAAGTGGAAAATCATCGTAACAAGAAAATAAAATTTCTACGATCTGATCGTGGAGGAGAATATTTAAGTTACGAGTTTGGTTTACATTTGAAACAAAGTGCGAATAGTTTTCGCAACTCACGCCACCCTAACACCACAACGAAATGGTGTGTCCGAACGTCGTAATCGTACTTTACTAGATATGGTGCGATCTATGATGTCTCTTACTGACTTACCGCTATCGTTTTGGGGTTATGCTTTAGAGACAACCGCATTCACGTTAAATAGGGCACCATCAAAATCCATTGAGACGACACCTCATGAACTGTGGTTTGGCAAGAAACCAAAGTTGTCATTTCTTAAAGTTTGGGGCTGCGATGCTTATGTGAAGAAACTTCAACCAGATAAGCTCGAACCCAAATCGGAGAAATGTGTCTTCATAGGATACCCAAAGGAGACTGTTGGGTACACCTTCTATCATAGATCCGAAGGCAAGATATTCGTTGCTAAATTCGGATCCTTTCTAGAAAAGAGTTTCTCTCGAAAAGAAGTGAGTGGGAGGAAAGTAGAACTTGATGAGATAATCAGATTCTGCTCCCTTGTTGAAAAGTAGTTCATCACAAGAACCGGTTCCCGTGACAACTACACCAATTAGTGAGGAAACTAATGATATTGATCATGAAACTTGATCAAGTTTCTACCGAACTTCAGAGGTCAACCAGAGTAAGATCCGCACTGTGAGTGGTACGGTAATCCTATTACGGAAGTCATGTTACTTGACAATGGCGAACCTCACGAACTATGAGGAAGCGATGATGAGCCCAGATTCCGCAAAATGGCTAGAAGCCATGAAATCTGAGATGGGATCCATGTATGAGAACAAAGTATGGACTTTGGTTGACTTGCCCGATGATCGGCAAGCCATTGAGAATAAATGGATTTTTAAGAAGAAGACTAACGCTGATGGTAATATAACGGTCTATAAAGCTCGACTTGTTGCGAAAGGTTTTCGACAAGTTCAAGGGGTTGACTACGATGAGACTTTCTCACCAGAAGCGATGCTTAAGTCGGTCCGAATCATGTTAGCAATTGCTGCATTTTATGATTATGAAATTTGGCAAATGGATGTCAAAACTGCATTCTTGAATGGATTTCTAGAAGAAGAGTTGTATATGATCCAACCAGAAGGTTTTGTTGATCCAAAAGGGGCTAACAAAGTTTGCAAGCTCCAACGATCAATTTATGGTCTGGTGCAAGCCTCTCGGAGTTGGAATAAACGCTTTGATAGTGTGATCAAAGCATATGGTTTTATCTGCACTTTTGGAGAAGCCTTGTATTTACAAGAAAGTGAGTGGGAGCTCTGTAGCATTTCTAATATTATATGTGGACGACATATTGTTGATTGGAAATGATATAGAATTTCTGGATAGCATAAAGGATACTTGAATAAAAGTTTTTCAATGAAAGACCTCGGTGAAGCTGCTTACATATTGGGCATCAAGATCTATAGAGATATATCAAGACGCTTGATTGGACTTTCACAAAGCACATACCTTGATAAAGTTTTGAAAAGTTCAAAATGGATCGTGCAAAGAAAGGATTTTTACGTGTTACAAGGTGTGAAATTGAGTCGGACTCAATGCCCGACCACAATGCAGAAGATAGAGAGAAAATGAAAGATGTTCCCTATGCTTCAGCCATAGGCTCTATCATGTATGCAATGCTGTGTACCAGACCGACGTATCTTTGAGCAATAAGCTTGGCAGGAAGGTACCAAAGTAATCCAGAGTGGATCATCGGACAACGGTCAAGAACATCCTGAAATACGAAAAGGATTAAGGATATGTTTCTCGTATATGGAGGTGACAAAGAGCTAGTCGTAAATGGTTACGCCGATGTAAGATTTGACAACGATCCGGACGATTCTAAATCGCAAACCGGATACGTGTTTTTATTAAACGGTGGAGCTGTCGGTTGGTGCAGTTCTAAACAAAGCGTCGTGGCGGGATCTACATGTGAAGCGGAGTACATAGCTGCTTGGAAGCAGCAAATGAAGGAGTCTGGATGAAAGAGTTCATTTCCGATCTAGGTGTCATACCTAGTGCATTGGGACCAATGAAGATCTTCTGTGACAATACCGGTGCAATTGCCTTGGCAAAGGAATCCAGATTTCACAAGAGGACCAAGCATATCAAGAGACGCTTCAATTCCATCCGGGACCAAGTCCAGGTGGGAGACATAGAGATTTGCAAGATACATACGGATCTGAATGTTGCAGACCCGTTGACTAAGCCTCTTCCACGAGCAAAACATGATCAACACCAAGACTCCATGGGTGTTAGAATCATTACTATGTAATCTAGATTATTGACTCTAGTGCAAGTGGGAGATCAAGGAAATATGCCCTAGAGGCAATAATAAAGTTATTATTTATTTCCTTATATCATGATAAATGTTTATTATTCATGCTAGAATTGTATCAACCGGAAACATGATACATGTGTGAATACATAGACAAACATATAGTCACTAGTATGCCTCTACTTGACTAGCTCATTAATCAAAGATGGTTATGTTTCCTAACCATAGACATGTGTTGTTATTTGATTAATGGGATCACATCATTAGGAGAATGATGTGATTGACATGACCCATTCCGTTAGCCTAGCACTTGATCGTTTAGTATGTTGCTATTGCTTTCTTCATGACTTATACATGTTCCTGTAACTATGAGATTATGCAACTCCCGTTTACGGAGGAACACTTTGGTGCTACCAAACGTCACAACGAATCGGGTGATTATAAAGGAGTACTACAGGTGTCTCCAAAGGTACATGTTGGGTTGTCATATTTCGAGATTAGGTTTTGTCACTCCGATTGTCGGAGAGGTATCTCTGGGCCCTCTCGGTAATGCACATCACTATAAGCCTTGCAAGCAATGTAGCTAATGAGTTAGTTACGGAATGATGCATTACGGAATGAGTAAAGAGACTTGCCGGTAACGAGATTGAACTAGGTATTGGATACCGACGATCGAATCTCGGGCAAGTAACATACCGATGACAAAGGGAAAAACGTATGTTGTTATGCGGTTTGACCGATAAAGATCTTCGTAGAATATGTAGGAGCCAATATGAGCATCCAGGTTCCGCTATTGGTTATTGACCGAGAATAGTTCTAGGTCATGTCTAGATAGTTCTCGAACACGTAGGGTCCGCACGCTTAAGGTTTCGATGACAGTTATATTATGAGTTTATGAGTTTTGATGTACCAAAGGAGTTCGGAGTCCCGGATGAGATCGGGGACATGACGAGGAGTCTCGAAATGGTCGAGACGTAAAGATCGATATATTGGACGACTATATTCGGAGTTCGGAAAGGTTCCGAGTGATTCGGGTATTTTTGAAGTACCTGAGAGTTACGGGAATTCGTATTGGGCCTCTTTGGACCATACGGGAAAGGAGAGAAAGGGCCAAAGAGTGGCCGCACCCTCCCTTGGACTAGTCCGAATTGGACTAGGGAGGCGCACCTTCCTTCCTTCTCCTTCTCTCTTCCCTTTCCTTCTCTCCTACTCCTACTACATGGAAGGGTTCCTAGTTGGACTAGGAAAGGGGAATCCTACTCCCGGTGGGAGTAGGACTCCCTAGGCGCGCCATAGAGAGGGCCGGCCCTCCCTCCTCCACTCCTTTATATACGAGTGGGGCACCCCATGGACACACAAGTTGATCTACGGATCGTTCCTTAGCCGTGTGCGGTGCCCCCTCCACCATATTCCACCTCGGTCGTATCGTCATGGAGTTTAGGCGAAGCCCGCGGTAGAGCATCATCATTGTCACCACGCCGTCAGGCCGACGGAACTCATCCCCGACACTTTCTTTGGATCGGAGTCCCGGATCGTCATCGAGCTGAACGCAGGCTGAACTCGGAGGTGCCGTACGTTCGGTACTTGGATCGGTCGGATCGTGAAGACGTACGACTACATCAACCACGTTGTCATAACGCTTCCGCTTACGGTCTACGAGGGTACGTAGACAATACTCTCCCCTCTCGGTGCTATGGCATCACCATGATCTTGCGTGTGCGTAGGAATTTTTTTGAAATTACTACGTTCCCCAACAGGTGCACCGGGATGTGCAGGCACCGGCGCTAGGGCGGAAACGCGTCGTCGCCGGAGGAGGAGGAGGGGGAAGGGGAGCACGGGAGGACGAGGCGCCGGGGGTGCCCTTGCCCTTGTTATTGCTGCTGCCGAAGAGGCCCATGGGCGCGCTAGGGTTTGCAGTCGCCGGCGAGGAAGCAAAGGGAGTGGTGGGGGGCCAGATGTGGTCGGGAGAAGTGGATGAGGCCGACCCCGCCGCACGCGTGGTTAAAAAGGACGCTTCCACTGGCTGATGCGTGGGCCCGCTGTCGGGAGAAGTGGCGGTTGGGTGGCTGCCAGGTGTGGACGCGGCGGACGGCGAGGAGACGCGCGGCGTGTCCGCTTCGCGTCCGCGCCGACGCATTCCAGGCGCAATTTTGGGCCCGAAATGGGTCGGCGCAGACGCCAGGCGAACACGATTTGAGTTTGGGTCGGCGCGTTGGGCCGCCACTTTTGTCCGCGCCGACCCAAACGGACGCGGACGGACGAAATGGGTCGCCCCATTGGAGTTGCTCTAAATACGTTCACACTGGTAACTTTGCTTTAGAGAAAACAAATCTTACGTGCTTTTATTTTGGGTTTTTAAATTTTGAAAAGTCATATCTTTTGACTGTGTGTCGAAATTCAAATCCGTTTTCACTGCTGGAATAGTTACGACGATATTTTTGAAACTAGATCCCGTATGAGTTTATTTTGATGATTTTTTTGATGTCAACTTTGGTGCTACATAATGCAACTTTATTACTGCATCGTGCAACTTTAGTACTGCATGGTGCAATTTTTTGAAAACTAATTTCTAGTGCTGCATGATCTAACTTCCTATGAGGTTGCAACATAACAACCATGACAACCAATTTTTATGATATGCAAATAGTTTACTGCCTTAGCCAACAACCTAGTCATCGATGTGCAAGCCCCTCACTACTCATGGATGTGTAGTTTTTCATGCACACCTTGCCCACCCACCTTACCAGAAATATGTGCAACTTAGTATGTTGTTCTAGCCAACTGTCTAGTAGTCGACGTGCAACTCCTTCCTCTTTCTACTTGTCGATGTGTAATTTAAGTTGGCAGGGATAACATATAGAGTTGCACATAGTTTGCTAGGCAGTTGGCCGATGCAACACACGAAGTAGGAATAGTTGGAAGGTGAAAACTGCACATCCAGGGGTACTGAAAATATGCATACAGATGGGGCGCTAAAGTGGGCCATCTCACTAGCTGCATGGTTCGAACGGGGTCCTAGCAGGGAAAACTACACATCCACGGGGTACGGAGAAAAATTGCACATCACTATTAGATAGTTGGCCGAGGAAGCATCCGAAGTTGCACATTCATTCTTAGGCAGTTGACCGAGACAACGAATAATGCAATCCACACATCCACGGGCAGGGGGAAGTTGCACATAACTACTAAGCAGTTGGCCTGGGTAACAAATGAAGTTGCACATCTCACTGTTAGGGGGTGGTGGGGGTGGAGGTGCCATCACTGAAAATGCACGTCCATGGGTAAGGGGAAAGTTGCACATCGACTCTCAAATAGTTGCACATCGACTACTAGGCACTTGCATCTAACGGGGATTAAATTGTACACAATAATATTTGTCTAAACATACCCATGCGGGATCTAGTTTTGAAGAGCATGTCGTGTGGGTTCAAGCGGATCTTAATTCCAAAATTCAAGTTAAAAGTTATGACTTTTTTTAGAAAAATGAAAACCCAATTTAAATGCGTTCACATCTGTTCGCATGAGTGAAAATTGCATTTCTAACCGACTGTCATGTAGTTGCACATTGACTCCTAGATAGTTGCACCAAACGGGGATTGAGTTGCACACAAAAAAAATCGTCGAAACATACCCATACGAGATCTTGTTTCGAATAGCACATCACAAGGATCTCAATAGTGAAAACGGATTCTAATTCCGACGCACGGTTTAAAAGTTATGAGTTTGTTAAAATTTCCGAAATGCAAATTAAATGTGTTCCATGGTTTCCCTTAATAACGGGGTTTCTTTTTTAGGACAAAGGGACCAGGTAGTATTCCTTTTTGGTCGGCTGCTGGCAAACCCTCCCAAGCGGCCAGGCGCTCACTAGATGCGTTCAGGATCAAAGGCATTCTAATTGTCAGCCCGCAATCCAACTAGTTAACGAGCGCTCCGTCGGGAGCCTCGTAATGATCAACGCCACTTGGCGCGCTCTCAGCCATTCGCCACGTGTCGCGCTCTGGACGCTCTCTCCGGATTTTATTTTTTTATTTTTCCACACGTGTTTTCGGCTTTTTAAACGGTTTTTTCGATGTTTTTGGTTTCCCCCCGTTCTTTCTTAGCTTTTCGATAAAAAAATTCGAAAAAAATTTGCGCGAAAAAAACGTGTTTTCTTTTTCTTTTCCTTTCACGAAAGTCACGGTTTTTCTTCCGCAAGAGGCACGGTTGTGCTTTAGCGAGAGTCACGGACGTGCCTTTCGGAAACGAAAACAAAACGCGTTTTCTGATTTTTTTTCTTTCGCGGGAGTCGCGGTTTTGCTTCCGCGAGAGGCACGGTTGTGCTTTCGAGAGAGTCACGGCCGTGGCTCTCGGAAATGGAAAAACAAACATGTTTTCTGTTTTTTTTTTCTTTCGCAAGAGTTACGGTTTTGCTTCCGCGAGAGGCACGGTTTTGCTTTCGCGATAGTCATGGCTGTGCCTCTCGGAAAGGGAAAAAATACGCGTTTTCTTTTTTTTTCTTTCACGAGAGTCACGGTTTTGCTTTCGCAAGAGGCACGGTTGTGCTTTCGCGAGAATCACGGCCGTGCCTCTCGAAAACGAAAAAACGCGTTTTCTGTTTTTTTCTTCCACGAGAGTCACGGTTTTGCTTTCACTAGAGGCACGGTTGTGATTTCGCGAGAGGCACGGGCGTGCCTCTTTCGGAATGAAAAAAAACCGTGCTCCCGGTTCGTCTTTTTCGTCCGGTTTTTTTTCATGAAAAAAACCATTTCGTCAAAACCTATCAACATGGGATCTAGTTTTGAAGATCTCTACGCGAGGAATCCAATGGTGAAAACTGTTTGAGATTTGAACGCATGGTTTAAGAGATAAAACGTTTTGAATAAATGGATCTACGAAAAAAGGGAAAACTCTCAGGTTGCGACAAGTGGCGAGCTGCATGTGCGCCACTTGTCGCGACCTGAGAAACTGAAGTGTTCTTTGCAACGAGTACTCCTTAATTAGTGATTTTGCGCAATCCAGGCACACGTCCTCGCTTTTTACCGGGTCAACTTGTGATCCGGCCCATAATCCCCGTGCTTGCCTATTTTACCAGGTGAACTGGTGATCCAATTTTTCTGGGGAGTGAAAATAAAAATTAAGGTGCGGAAAGGAGGATCGAAGGCATGCCCTTCTGAAATATGGTTCAGCGAGCTGGCCAACTCACCCACCATTAGTTGTTATCATCACTTTCTAGATCTTTTCTATGATTACTTAGGTATTTGTTTACCACATTGAATATGACGTGAGAATTTTTTTTCTTTTTTTGGGATGATCAAAATTTTCTTTCCATTATTTGAACATTTTATTTCCTTTTTTCTAGTTAGATGACATGCTAAAAGTCCAGATAACTTATGCCTAGAAACACCGTGGTAATTTTTCTCTCGGCGATTTCTTTTGTTCAAACATATTAAATTATGTGTAAATATCATAGTAGTTTACACACCGTAGACCTGGTAACTTTTGATCCAGGGAAAAATGTTTATTGAAACATGACCCAATAATTTCTTTGTAAGTAACATGATAGTATATGCATCACAGACATGATAACTTATGTACAAACACAACGGTAACTTTGACTGAGTGAAAACGTTATTGAAAACATACCCCGATAAATTCTGTGTAAATAGCATGGTAATATACAAACAGCGGACCTGATAACTTACATATAAACACCCCTGATATCATAGATTTTGTTGTTGTTGAAATATATTCCTGATAACTTATATGTAAATAGCACGATAACATACGAAATGTAGCCTAATAACTTAAATACAAACACTGTCGTAATTTTTGACCCGAAGAGAAAAGACATACCTCCGACAACGTATGTGTAAACTGCATGGTAAATTACGCACCATATAGCTGATAACTCACATATAAACATCATGATAACATTTTTGACAGAAAGAGAAAAATTATTGAAAACATACCCCCGATAATTTTTGTGTAAACACCGCAAACTTGATAAATGGCATCCAAACCTGAGATCTAATTTCAAAGGTCTCTTCGCGACAGATGGCAGATGGAGGAACCATTTTTTATCTCTCGGTAAATTTCTCTGTAAACATCATGATAACTTGTGTACCACAGATCTGATAACTTATATAGTACAAGTGTGGTTGCCGAGAAAAAGTTGTTGGAACATATCAACATGAACACAAACGTGGTATTTTCTGTGTGAAGAGCATGGTAATTTATGCATCAACACCTGATAATTTACGTACAAAACATTGTGGTAACTTTGGCAGGGGTGGGATTGTTGTTATACACCCCCGATAATTTTGTGAATAACATGGTTATTTACGCACCACAGATCGGATAACTTTTGTGCAGCACGTTGGTAACTTTTGATCCAGGAAAATAAAGTTGAAGAAACATGTCCCAGATAATTTTTGTGTGAATTACATGGTAATTTACGCAACACAGACCTAATGATAACTTACGTAGAAACACGGTGATAGTTTTGACCCGGTAAGTCATGTGTAAATCATATGATAATATGTGCACAACTGAGTTGACAACTTACTTAGCCTAGGGTGTGATAACTTTCGACCGGGAGGGGTGACTTGTTGAAACACACCCTTCGACAACTTGTGTGTGAATAGCATGGTATTGTACACGCAATAGAGTTGACAACATAGTTAGCTTAGGCGTTGTTGAAGCATACCAACATGAAATCTAGTTCTGAATGTCTCGTCGCAATGAAAATTCTATGTGAAAATGGTTTTTGTATCAGAGCGATAGTTTGAGTTACAAAACATTTTAATTTTTTTGAATTTCGGTGGAATCTTCCCTGAGATTAGCATGTTTTGTCTTCTAGGGCAGGCATGAATGTGCATGTGGGGAGGAGGTCGAAGAAACCATTTTTTATGCCACGGTAATTGTGTAAAAAACATGATAACTTATGTTCAACTGACATGATAACTTACGTAGCACATGCGTGGTAACTTTTTATCCAAAAAAAATCACCAGAACATATCAACATGAGATCTAATTCTAAAGATCTCATCACGATGAATCTTTTATGTGAAAATAGTTTTTCAATCAGAGTGATGATTTGAGCTACGAAACATTTTGAAGTTTCAAAATAGGGAGTGGGAAGAAAGGTCCGAATACCATTTTTTCATGTCTGGTAATTTCTGAAAACAACTTGGTAACTTATATGTATCAGACGTAATAACTTACGTAGTAAATGCCTGATAACTTTTGACCTGATAAAAAAGTCGTTGAAACATATCGACATGGGATCTAATTTCGAAGGTCTCGTCGCAACGAATCTTTTATGTGAAGACAATTTTCAATCTGACCAATCGTTTAAGCTACAAAACATTTTGAATTTTGAGTTTCAATGGAATATTTTACTGACATCATCAAATATGTCCCCATATACTTGCATGCATACTTAAAATTAATTAAGGGCAATTAGTAGATCAACTTTTCGTAAACTCAGGGAGTGAATCGTGGGGCTGGGAAAAGAAAGTTTAATCCTGTTTTGAATTGCGGGGTGAAACGGCTGATCGATAATCCATTCGGATATGTGCTATCTAGCGACTAGTCGGATTTTAGCATGGTCCTTTAACATAATGTCATGATGGGTAATTAAAGCATAAAATATGTTTAATATGTTGATCTGATGTAGACCATCAGATGACAAGATTGGATGGACATAATGAATTGGTTATCGTCCTTTCATGCTTTTATAGGTGTGTGTGTCTAATATTTATCGGTCACTCGTACAAGTTGTTTCAACATTGAAACTTTAACACATTTTTATAGAAATGATTAAAATATATTTTAAATGGATCTTACTTAAAAATATTTGTCACGGAAAACAAGAATACAAAACAGAATTTGATTTAAATTTTTGTTAAAAAATATAATACTTTGAAAATCAAAAGCCAAAATAAAAAACGGACACCAGGGACACGAGTGCCCTGACACTCGCTTGTCCGAAATCCTGGTCCACATTAACACATACTCCATCCACAAAATTCTGGCCGCTTGGTAACAAGCTAACAGCTGCTCCATTCATAAGACTAGCCACAATGGAGAGTAACATACACTAGTAACATACATATATCCCTAGACTATGTTACTACCTTCATCGTGGGTAGTACTAACCATAATGGGTAGAACATAGAGTAGTAACATGCCCATGTTACTACTCTATATTACTACCTCTATAATGGGGAGTAACATATGTGTGGTAATATGCAACATTTTATTTATTAGGCTATAGACTCATCTTGCTTTGATATGTGTGACGTTACTCATACTAGTAATAACTAGCTATGTTACCACATGCTTCTCTTACTTCATTTATTTCTTGCCACATCATCCATTTTATCTAGATATGTGTGATGTTACTACCTATGATACTCCCACTGTGGCCCTACACCTAGAGGCAGCTGTGGGGGACTGCATTGTTCAGCCTGAGCTAGGCTTCACACAGTGCTTCAGCTCCCCGATGAAGCGGACGAGCCGTTCGAAATCAGAAGACGACGACCCCGTCTCCGCGACATCGAGCCTCAACTGTTGCGCCATGGCTTGGGCCACCCCCCAGATCTCGTCGGACACCATGACCTTGTTGGCAATAAGCCATGTGTGTGTGCGCGTAGGTGCGCGTGTGTGTGCCGCGTATGTGTGTCTAGGCTCAAGCCGGAGGCCGGTGTGTGGCCGCGTCCAGCTGAGCGGGAGTAGCGGGGAGGCAGTCAATCTGTTTGAGCTGGTTGTGGCGCGCGCTATGCGCGCGGCCGGATGAGCAGACCATGCAGATCGTGCATGCATGTAGGAGTCAGCAGGTAGTTAGCTGGTTAGTAGTGTGCGTGCGGGGTAGACCGGGTATAAATCCCCCGCCTCTGTATTGGTTGCGAGAGCCGGTATTGCAGCGATGTAGCCATTGAAAAGATAAAGAAGATTAGGGCGTGTGTGCGCCCACGACGGCGTTCGTGCGCCTGCTCGGAATTTCTTGTGTCTTGTGTCTTCTTCTACCTCTAGCCGAGAGTGAGAGAGAGTTGCAACAACAATTGGTATCATGAGCTTGGTGTCTTGGGCGTGCTTGCCGTGTCGGAGGCGTGGTGGCGTTCGCCGGCGGCTGCGCGGTGAAGCTCCGGGTCGTGTGTCGGTCTATGGAGGTGCGCGGCGCGGCGAGGAGGCCGCTGTGGCCGTGATGGAAGCGGCGTGCACGGCCGACATGGAGGCGTCGGCTGCGCCGCGCGGCGAGCGCGTGGTAGACGGCGGCAGCGTGGCGAGTCCGCGGCTGTGCGGTGTGATGTCGCGCGCGCGAAGAGCACGGTGGTCGCGAGACGAGGAGGTCGCGGAGGACCTGCGTGATGGCCTGCAGGTCGCGGCGGCTCGGGCGCGACAACCGTGGAGGCGCGTGGCACGGAGCCGCGGCGGCCCCGGCAGACCTGCGCGGTGGCGCGGCGTGGCAGCATGGAGGTGTTGCGCTGCGGTTGAGGCCGCGGCGGTGCAGGGCAATAAGACGCGGCGGCAAGCCGGGCGCGACCGGTGCGTGTTATCGGTGCGCCGGACGCATGGGCGCGCCGGGACCGCAGCGCACGCATCTGGCGTGCGATTGGCGTTGGGAGGAGGCGTATGTCGCCCGTGGTGCTCGAGTCCTGCTCGAGTTCGGCTACATCCTTCCGGCGTTTGTCACCGGCGGCTGCCATGGCGACGCGGAGGCGGCACGCTGTGATGGCGTTGGTGCTGTCGGGCTCGTCGGGCGCGCGTCGATGCGCTGACGGCGGGACACACTGCGGTCGAGCTTCGTTGGGCGCGCCGGGTGCGCGCGGGACGTGCGGGGCGCGGAAGGACGCAGGCGTGTGTCGCCGGCGGAGGTGGATCTCGGCGTATGTCGCCGGGGTCGTAACGGAGTACGGTGCGACCGGCGTCAGTGCGCCAGGTCAGGTCCGCGGGCTGGGTCACGGTCGTGGCGACGACATGGACATAGCTACTCCGGCGACGGCGAGGTCATGACTTAAGGGGAGAGTGTTGGCAATAAGCCATGTGTGCGTGCATGGCGCGTAGGTGCGCGTGTGTGTGCCGCGTATGTGTGTCTAGGCTCAAGCCGGAGGCCGGTGTGTGGCCGCGTCTAGCTTAGCGGGAGTAGCGGGGAGGCAGTCAATCTGTTTGAGCTGGTTATGGCGCGCGCTATGCGCGCGGCCGGATGAGCAGACCATGCAGATCGTGCGTGCATGTAGGAGTAGGTAGTTAGCTGGTTAGTAGTGTGCGTGCGGGGTAGACCGGGTATAAATCCCCCGCCTCTGTATTGGTTGCGAGAGCCGGTGTTGCAGCGATGTAGCCATTGAAAAGATAAAGAAGATTAGGGCGTGCGCCTACGGCGGCATTCGTGCGCCTGCTCGGAATTTCTTGTGTCTTGTGTCTTCTTATACCTTTAGCCAAGAGTGAGAGAGGGTTGTGGTTTCAACAGACCTCCCTCACTGTCCTCTCCACGGCACCTCTGTCGCAGATGTCCTTCATGTCCAGTCCCGTCCTCCACGAAGCGGCTGTTCGTCTGCTGGTCGAGGAAGAAGGGCCAGCACATCATCGGCACGCCCTCGACGGCGCACTCTAGCGTCGAGTTCCATCTTGCATGTGTCAAGAAGCAACCCACCGCCTGGTGCCGCAACACGTCCCGCTGAGGAGCCCACTCGACGACGCGCCCTCTGCCGCCCTCGGCAGCCCGACGGCTTCTCGGAGGAGCGCGGAGCTGGCCATTTGGACCATGTCCGGCCAGAGCACCCAGAGGAAGGCGTATCCGGTGGCTGCCAGGCCGGCGAGGAATTCAGTGAACTGCTCATGCGTGATCACGACGAGGCTCCCCAGGCTCACGTACACGACAGACCGGTCGTCGTCGCCGTCCAGCCATGCCATGCACTCGTCGTCCTCCCGCCACAGGCTCGCGCTTGCGGCGAACCTCGACCTCGCGTGAAATGGGCCTATGACGAGGACGTCGGCGGTGCACGACGCGATGTGGGCGAGAGCTGACCGCTCCATGGACGCTGCAGTGTTGAGTATGAGTGCACGTGCCTTGCTGGTACGAGCGGTGACCTCGGTGATCTTGAGCACCAAGGGGTCTTCGCCGCCTCTTTCAGCGCAGCAGAGTCCACGTGGGAGGTCTCGTCGCCGGAGGAAGCCCTCCATCCCCGGAACGCCACTCACCAGGTCGTCTGCAGGGAAGGCGGTCTCGCCGAGCTCGACGAGCTTGGGCATAGACAGGATCGCCAGTAGCTGCACGCCAGGCGCGTGGCGAAGCGGCGATGGGATGCCGAGCTCGTCGGCGATGTCGAAGGCGAACGGCATGGTGCTAACGGCGACAATGCACGTCACCGGCGCATCGGCGGCTGTCAGCAGCCCAATCATCGACACTGAAGATGACGCTGTTCAGGAATACACGCGGGAAGAGGGTAACTCAAGTACTGGGCCGGCAGGCCGGCCCATCCGTAGCAAGAAGGTTCCCCAGTGGCTTGCAAGCCCAAACTGGGCCCGCTAAGCGGGTGTAACGGTAGCAAGCGTTTAAATACTGTCGATCGTCTTCAGTAGTAGACAGGAAGGAACGGGAGGCTTCGGCCTGGCAGTGGTGTTGTGTGTGTGGCTTGTAATTCGAATTGCTGTGTGGGAGGTTGGGAGGACAGCTAAACCAATTCAAATCTAGATCTCGTTCATGGAGGTAGTAGGTTCCTCACATCTGGTACTCAGAGCTTTTTGATCCTGGAGATTCCAAGCCACGCCCACGCCACGCGTTTCAAGCTCCAGCAGAGGAGCGCCGCCATGGACAAGCTATCGCCTGAGGGCCGGCAGATCCAGGAGCTGCTGCGTGCGGACTTCGCCGAGGTGCTGGATCGACGCTTCAAGGCGCAAGGCGAGGAGATCATCAAGTCCGTCGGTAACATGCTCAAGGAGACGATGACGGCGCTCGACGGCCTCATCACGGCGCGAATCGATGGCGCCAGGTCCGAATTCAACCTCGACGTCGAGCAAATCCATGCGGATCTCGAGCGCGGCAGCAAGGAGGAGGTCCCTTGAGCGAGCCCATCGACCAGCAAGGAAGTTGGGGGCAACCGCGATTCGACAGCGGCTGATCCCCTTGGCTTCGACAAGTTTCACCGGGGGAAAGCACATCAAGTCTATGTGCCTCCTCCGGTCAGAGGTGCGCGCGATTCCGTTTCTCCCCGTGAAAATTTTTCCCCTCGTGAGTTCGCTGCTTCAGATGTCTCTGACCTGTACCAATCTGCTCCCCGTGTGGAACTACCGCATTTCGATGGCTCGAATCCGCGACTGTGGCAATCGCGCTGCGAGGATTGTTTCAAGCTATGGGGTACCCCAGCAACAAGGTGGATTTCCTACGCCACGTCCCAGTTTGATGGTGCGGCAGCCAGATGGCTCGAGGCAGTACAACGCAGATCACAGAACTTATCCTGGCCAGAGTTTTGTCAGTTGCTGCTGAACAGATTTGGTCGCAACCAACATCAGACTCTGGTGAGACAGATGTTCAGAATTGCTCAGGAATCGTCAGTGTCAGATTATGTGGAGCGATTTGCAGAACTGTATGACCAGCTCTCAGCTTATGAAGATGTGCCTGACAGTCTGTACTATACCACTCGTTTCATTGATGGCCTCAAGCCGGGTGTAAGGATGTCAGTTGCTTTGCAGAAACCCCAGGATTTAGATACAGCTTATGACATAGCTTTGCTCCATGAAGAATTAAGTGATACAAACTCCTCTCAGTTTCAGTTCAAGAAGACAATGACAGGAGCTTCAACTGTTCGGAGAGCTTCAGTTGCTGTTGATAGGAGACCAGTCGAGAACAACAAGAGTATTCCTTCAGAAGATAAGTGGAGCACCTTGCGCACCTACAGGAAATCAAAGGGTTTATGTTTCATTTGTGGAGAGAAGTGGTCCATGGACCATCAGTGCAAATCTTCTGTTCAACTCCATATAGTGCAGGAGATGATTGAACACATCCAGAATACATCATCATTCTATCAGGAGTCGTCTGATAGTGACTCTGACAACCTTATGTTACTGTCAGCAGCTGCATGTTCAGCTGAATCGTCTCCATTAACAATGAAACTACAAGTTACCGTTTGTGGCTAGGCTTTCACATTTCTGGTGGACTCGGGCAGCACTCATTTCTTCCTCAATTCTTCTCTGGCTGCACTGTTGCAAGATGTGCAAGAGGTTCGACCTATAACAGTAACAGTAGCAGGAGGTGCTAAGTTGTACCGCTCCCAGATTGTAAAGCAATGTAGTTGGTCTTGTCAGAACAATGAATTCAAATCAGAGTTCAGATTCCTTCAGTTAGGTAACTATGATGGAATTTTGGGACTTGACTGGCTGGCAAACCATAGTCCAATGGTCATAGATTGGGATCAAAAATGGTTTTCATTCCAGTCCCAAGGAAAATGGATTACACTACATGGTGTACTACCTGATGACTACAAGTTTACAGTCATGAGTGTAGAATTGGTTGAACCAGAGGACAAGGAAGCCAGCTCTCATATTCCTGAAGTACAAGCATTGTTGGAAAAATTCTCTTCTGTTTTAGAGGAACCAAAGGGACTGCCACCTAGGAGACAGTATGATCATACAATTCCACTAATACCAGGTGCAACACCAGTGGCTGTCAGACCTTATAGAGTGCCTCCCCACTTAAAAACAGAAATGGAAAAACAAGTTAAGGAATTGTTGAAAAATGGTATGATCAGACTCAGTCGAAGTCCTTTTTCCTCCCTTGTATTGATGGTCAAGAAGAAGGATGGCACCTGGCGCATGGTAGTGGACTACAGGCACTTAAATGCTATAACTGTGAAAGGAAAATATCCTATACCTGTAATAGATGAGTTGTTGGATGAATTGCATGGTGCTTGCTGGTTCACTAAATTGGATTTAAGAGCAGGTTATCACCAAGTCAGGATGGCCCCAGGAGAAGAGTTTAAAACTGCATTTCAAACTCATGAAGGTCATTATGAGTTCTTGGTTATGGGTTTTGGGTTGTCTGAAGCTCCTGGTACTTTCCAAGGTGCTATGAATTCTGATCTACCTGCACTCAGGGAATTTGTTCTGGTATTCTTTGATGATATCTTGATTTTCAGTAAAACCTTGAAGGAACATCTGTTACATGTGAAAAAGGTCCTCTGTACTTTGCAAGAAAAGCAGTGGAAGGTCAAATTGAGCAAGTGTTCTTTTGCACAGCAGCAAATTGCTTATTTGGGTCATGTCATCAGTGACAAAGGGGTTTCTACTGATCCTTCCAAAATTTTGGCAGTTCAGAACTAGCCCACTCCTGTCAATGTAAAAGAAATTAGAGGGTTCTTGGGTCTCACTGGGTACTACAGAAAATTCATAAGAAACTATGGTGTGATTAGTAAACCCTTAACTAAACTATTAAGGAAAGGCACACTGTTTGTGTGGACTCCAGCTGCTGAAACTGGCTTTGTCACTCTCAAGAAAGCCTTGGTGCAAGCACCTGTCCTAGCTCTCCCTGATTTTTTCCTACCATTTGTACTGGAGACTGATGCTTGTGATACTGGTATAGGAGCAGTACTTATGCAAAAAGGGCATCCTCTGGCATTTGTCAGCAGAGCTTTGGGTCCAAAGAACAGAGGGCTATCTGTTTATGAAAAGGAATATCTAGCTATTCTCCTGGCAGTGGAACAGTGGAGGCCTTATTTGCAGTTTCAAGAATTTGTGATTAAAACAGACCAAAAAAGCTTGAATCATTTATCTGATCAAAGGCTAGCAGCAGAAAGTGTTCACCAAAATCTTGGGCCTCAATTATAAAATTTTATATAAGAAGGGTACATATAATTCTACTGCAGATGCCTTATCCAGGAGACCTCACCCTACTTCTCAACTCATGTCCATTTCCTCTTCTCAACCCTCTTGGTTGCAAGAAATGGTTGACAGCTATCAGCAAGATCCTAAAGCTCAAGAGTTGTTGCAACAGTTGGCTGTGGACCCAACAGCCAAACCCTCATATACCCTGGTTAATGGATTAATCAGATACAAAAACTGCATATGGATTGGCAATGATGTGCAATTGCAAGCTAAGATCTGCATGCTTTCCATGCTACTCTAGTGGGTGGACATTCTGGATTTCCTGTGACTTAAAAAGAATTCAAGCCATGTTCAAGTGGTCTGGCATGAAAGTTCTCATTAAGGAGTTTGTGCAATCTTGTGTTATTTGCCAGAAAGCTAAGCCTGAGAGGATTAATTATCCTGGGTTATTATCCCCCTTACCTGTTCCAAACAAGGCCTGGGAAACAGTAACTATGGATTTCATTTCTGGCCTTCCTCCTTCTGATCATTTTGACTGCATAATGGTTGTCATTGATAAGTTCACTAAGTATGGTCACTTTATTATAGTCAAGCACCCTTACAATGCTCCTAAGATTGCTGTACTCTTCTTGGATAACATCTACAAGTTACATGGCATGCCCTTGTTGTTGTATCAGATAGAGACCCTGTGTTTACTAGTCAGTTCTGGAAAATTCTTACAAAAAGGACCGGAGTAACCTTGAATATGAGCACTGCCTACCACCCAGAAACAAATGGTCAGACTGAAAGAGTGAATCAGCAAATTGAATGCTTTCTCAGATGCTTTATCTCAGCTCATCCCAAGAAATGGAGCAAATGGTTATCCCTTTGTGAATTTTGGTACAATACAAATTGGCATTCTTCTTTGGGAAGATCTCCATTTGCAGTCCTATATGGCCAAGAACCTAGGTATTTTGGTGTTACAGCTCAAGACACTATTGCTCCTCAGGATGTCCAGCATTTGCTTGATTCCAGAGCTGTGGTGCAAGCTTCTGTCAGACAACATTTGCTGCGAACTCAGCAGAGAATGAAGGCGCAAGCTGATAAGAAAAGAACTGATCGAGTGTTCACTGCTGGTGATATGGTCTTTCTGAAACTTCAACCTTATGTGCAACAGTCTGTGGCTTCCAGAACTAACTAGAAGTTATCCTTTCGATATTTTGGGCCATTTCAAGTGTTGGAGCGCATTGGTGAAGTGGCGTATCGCCTGGATCTTCCTCAAGACAGCAAGGTACACCCCGTGTTCCATGTCTCACAACTGAAACAGTTTATTTCCCCCAAGTACAAGGTTCAGCAAGTACTTCCTGCACCTGAGCATGCTCTGCGAGTCCCCGTGCGAATACTGCAACAACGTATGTGGCGCAAGAACAATCGATCTATCGCCCAGGTCCTGGTGGAATGGAGTGGTGCACCTCAAACAGCGCCAACTTGGGAAGACAAGGATGCCTTGCGCCAACTGTTTCCGCGTGCGTCGGCTTGGGGACAAGCCGAATTTCAAGAACGGGGGAATGTCAGCAGCCCAATCATCGACACTGAAGATGACGCTGTTCAGGAAGACGCGTGGGAGGAGGGTAACTCAAGTACTGGGCTGGCAGGCCGGCCCATCCGTAGCAAGAATGTTCCCCAATGGCTTGCAAGCCCAAACTGGGCCCGCTAAGCGGGTGTAACGGTAGCGAGCGTTTAAATACTGTCGATCATCTTCAGTAGTAGACAGGAAGGAACGGGAGGCTTCGGCCTGGCAGTGGTGTTGCGTGTGTGGCTTGTAATTCGAATTGCTGTGTGGGAGGTTGGGAGGACAGCTAAACCAATTCAAATCTAGATCTCGTTCATGGAGGTAGTAGGTTCCTCACATCGCGGCAGAGAGTGTATGCGCACGCCAAGGCCGCCGGTCGTGGGACATGGACTGTGGAGCTCCAAGAAGCCGGGAGGGTGACCGTCAGGTTGGCCGTCGGGGATGGAAAGCAAGCGGAGGCCCGGCGGAGACGCCTGAGCAAGACGACGGAGGTTGCACTTGGTGTGGAGGAAGGTGACTTGGACACCGGCGTCGACGAGGGCGGTGGCGAATTGGAGCATGGGGTTGATGTGCCCCTGCCGTGGCCAAGGGAACACGAGAACGTGCACCGCGGCATCATCCATCACCGCGGCAAATCAGCAGGTCGTCCAGCAGATTTAGTGGTAGCTCGGGACGGCATTGCTCAGCGTCCCACAAGCATGATGAAGGAGTAAATACTAGATCCGGATCGCGCCTTGGCGCAAGGGTGCCGGTCCCAACACTCTGATCAAGCGGATAATGCTAAGTTGAAGGAACCAAGGTTTAGCATATGCATTCATATAGAATAACAATAAAGTTAAGAAGAAACATTCAATATGACATAGTGTGCATAATATCGGCATGAGATTATAAGTCAGAATCGATTTCAGTGTGTTCATTAGACCACAAAAGATAGCCACTCGGCATGAAGTTCAATACCAAAAGTGCAGCCACTCAACATGGATATTCATTCTTAGGTATGATAAGGTAAAACAGCAAACCCAGAGAACTATCTTGCATCATAAGTAGTAAAAGAACGATAAAAGGTGATAACTAAAGGAGAACAGAGAACTCTTCTTAAGGTAGTATATGTGGGTTTCACTGCTTTGAGTTTTGTAGTTGTGCCAATTGCCCCTTAGTATCCACAGTACACAAGAAACATTAACTAAAACCAATTTGACAGAACCTGAAACCGCAAAAAAAGACAACCTGGGTGTGAATACTCAAAGCTTGGAGACCAAAGATAAAAACCTGCTCTGAACAAAGAAGAAGTTCGTAAATGAGATTCAAAATAAATGAGTCATCTCATTGGTTTCGTAAATGATATGGAAAAAAATCACCCAATGCATACAATCTATTGTTGCTTCATACATAACACATGCTTTTCTTAGTTAATTTGTTACCGCACATAAAGACAAACTTGAGTTATTCTGTTCAAACATACAACCAGAAGACGCTAAAAATATTGCATATTTAAAAGCACAAGATGTACAACATGCAGAAACAAATGGTGCTTAAGCCTGTTAAGGAAACTGTACCATTTCAGCATCAGAACCTTTCAACTTTAGAGAGTTCCGAATAATATATCTAGAAATTGGGTCCTGTAGATGATGCAACAAATTTTGTGATGTAATTGCTTAAAAGAGTTAGCGTTGTTAAGGCACCTAATATCCAACTTTAGTTTTCTTACAGAAGAACTGACCAAGCATTCTCTAGACAACAATTCAACAGGATTTAAGCAAATAATGAAATTAATCATGTTTATTTGTCATTTTGAAAGGTTATGTTACTTCCAGAAACCACACCTCCATCAATATTTTCTGTCTGGCCATGGTGTAGATTTGTTTATGTTGTGCTTTTTTCATTTGCTCTTGACTGTTATATTTTGTTAGATAGAGAAAAATCTAGACAACCAACAAATAAAACCAGGCAATGAAGATGTACTTTGTGAAAAAGGAGACAACGCCAAGACCTTGTTTCATAGTAAACCGCCAACAAAACAACAAAGACAAAGAAGAATCTGCTCTTTGGAACCTAACCAGACTTGAGAATCTCTCTTTGGTAGCAAGGCACCAATAAAACAACAAAAGACTAAAAAAATCTCTTTAGAACCTAGCTAGACTTGATGTTCTCCTTCACAAGAAGAAACCAAAAATATTTGCGAGGCTAACAAACGCATGAATAAGAGCACAAGCAAGCGTAGGTCTGGAGAATTGAGAATAGAAGAAGAAAAGAGATCAACCTGCAGAGCGGCGACTGAAGACACAGCAGGACAAATCGACCAAAGCCACGAGCACTCCCAGCAGACCAACCTGCAAGGGAAAGCAGGCAAATCAAGGATGAGCTTCGGCCAACCAGAACCGGGACGGTCGAAAACGAATGAGCACGTACAGATCGATGGTCACAACAAAAGATCCGGCGCACAGACTGCTAGAACAGAGGACCTGCAACAAACCCGATCTAAAATTAGTCAAGCACGACCACGACAATGAAAAAAATTGGATCCGAGAGAAGAGGCCACCTTAACAAACCTCACGACGCACCGATGCCATTGAATCCACGGCCCCCAATCCAACACACCAAGCGAGCAGCAGCACAACAGGAATCATCAAGGAGCAGCAGGCGCAAAAGAACAAAATGGATCAATCCAACATTCAGTACCTGAGAGCTAAAGCTATAACTTGTCAACCAAATGAAGCAAATGATTCACATTATACCTAATCCTATTTAAGTGCCAAAAGGTTACCATAGCTATTTCTAAATAACATATGGCCTTTTGAATGATGCAACTACATCAATGCTACCTCTGAATATAAAATTAGCATATTGGGACAACACATGTCTATAGAAAACAGAGAGATTAGCCAAAATCAAAAAGTGATGTTCTGTATAGAACATCGATTAGATCATGTGAGTCTATAATAAGAGCTTGGCACCAATAGTAGGCAAGACTTTTTTATCTCGAGCAAAACCGGTCAACAAAGGCACATTTTTTCAAAAATGCAACCATTTCCCATAAACACTACCAACCCTCCATCTCTTTCTTTCAGAATGAATTGATAGGAGGGGATGATACATGCACTAAGCACCACAAAGTTGTGTAACAAAAAGAGGAAACACTGAAGAAGGAAGAGTCCAAGACGGTCTTCGGGTATCTCTGTAGGAGGGAGGTAGAGATGCCTTGCTTGGAGAGGAGCGGGATAGAAGTCCTCACTGTCGCCATCGGAAGGCATGTCCATCGAGAAAAGACATGGTAGCAGGCCTATATCTGAAGAAAGTATATAACAACTGTAAGTCAAACCATATATTATCCGAGAAAGACTGATCAATCTCTCTATCATCCTAACATTTATTGATAGGCCACAATGGTTGTATAATGATCAGCCCCCAGACACCATGAACAATATAACTGACACACTCATGTAAGTAGGCATGGAAGGATATAATAAGTGCAAGCTGATGCAACTAACTGAGAATAAAGGAGTCACATCTAAAATACATCCAGGCCGTGGCGCAACATATAAGACTTCAATATAATAAAACATTTGGTACATCAAAAGGAAATTGGAGTAATTGTTCAGTTTTAGTAAGTTTAGTATCGATGGCAGACCATGAAGATATACCAAAAGCAGTTGAGGTACAAGCAGTGAACTAATTGTTCTGCAAGCACATAGCAAAGAGGAAATTTTTAATCTATTCCAGAAGCAAAGCACAGTGGTTGCCCAAGATAACATATCTGCATCAAGTTCATTACAAAGAGTAGAGTTGTAAGAAACCTATATAGTTCTACTAAGGCATACTACGTATTGATTGGTTCGGTTGCCTTGTCATTTGACTCCTCGCATGATGCGTTGAATGACCTGCTAGACATATTTTGTAAGCCAAAGAATTCATGAACTGTTTTTAAGGATAATGCAATTATTCTAATCTAACATTTTTGTGACAACACATAACTAAGTGTGTAAACACACACACACAAAAATAGTGATCTTCCTTCAATAAAATGTGTACTGTAACACCAACTACTAATGGGAAAACTGAACATTATATCAGGTAAAACAAATATAGAGCTCAACAGCTCGACAACCATCATTAAAATAGATTCATGTCTCATATCTCACGAAAATACAACGATGAAATTTGTTTGAGATACTGAACACTTTATCCACCAAAAGTTCATAGAAAAACTAATCCTATCAGATAATGTATTCTACACGTGACCAAGAATATGAAAATACCATATATACTTTAGATTCCAGTTGGTGCAGTCAGTCGATTCTGCCAAAACAATCCTTTGGAATGGCCTCCCATCCACCTCCCAACGTGACACAAACCAAGTCAAGATTAGAGTAGATCATCTTTTATTAAAAGAAGTACTTAGCAGTTCATGTAGTCTTATAAGTAAAGTTTGTAACCCATCATACGATTCATCTACAAAGTGATACTTTTGGGCTCGAAGAACTATGTACTCCCTCTGTAAAGAAATATCTATCTTATATTTCTTTACAGAGAGAGTAGAAGATGCGCCTTCAAATATAAGATAGATATTTCTTTACAGAGGGAGTATAAGACATGAACAATACACGTATTGGTTAATAACTAAAGTTGCACCTTCAAATAAATACATTTAAGAAAAAGTAAAAAAGGAAGGACAGATTTAACCTGCTTCTGCCGGGGCGAGGACGACGGCAATGGCGAAGTGGACGTCCGACTCGGTGGCTGGCGCTTCTCCAGTCGTTGGCAACGGCGTGCTCTTTTGAGAAATATGTAGGCCTGCTCATGCACCCTGCACTATTGTTGTTGTCACTGGATCAAACCTACACTTTGATCAACAAACATAAAAACAAATAGAAGGATACATGAAAGCACAAACATTATTCAATATGTACACTACAACTTCCATGCAGTTAAGAATTTGAAATTAGATGGCAAATAACATACATGGATTGAGCTCTTACTCAAAATAATGTTGCTACAAGCTTTCCTAATATGCTAATACTCATCATCTATAACCACATAAGCCAATCAGCACCATCGAGTGCCCATCAGTAAGAATGAGGCAAAATGGAAGTGGCTGGACAGGAGGTGTTCCCCCGAGAATGCAAATGCTTAATAAAATAAAACACTGCAGATCTGTTGTTCCTCTTCCTCTCCCTTCCTCAAGCTAATGTCTAACCAAAATATGGCAGGATTTGATCTTCGATTAGTTGCATGGAGATATCTCATGCAGAGTGTACTAACAGAAGCAGAATACACTGACAATGAGGGGGGGGGGGTGTCGCCCCAAGATGATCTGATTGTTAGTCACACACTGAGAAGCTAAACCAACAACATGGTATTCGACCAAAAACCTTATACATATCATCGTTCATATAATCCAATTAAAGCATTCTGGATTGCAAGATGAACTTCACAACTACAGATTTAATTTACCCATGAATTGAACCAAAAGTTGCAGAAGCCACGCAGTTGGTCATTCTTCAAAACAGGTCAAAATAGATATACACTCCGTAGGAGTGATTTAACTACTTACCACAAAAATATCATATAAAAACACCCATCCAAACATATTATGCAGAGTATAATGACAGACGCAAAATATATACTGACAATCAGGGGGCATGGCCATCAAAACTATACTGACAGAAGCAAAATATATACTGACAATTAGGGGGCATGGCCATCAAAAGTATACTGACAGAAGCAAAATATACAAAGGGCTATCTTTTTCATGCAAGGCTTCTAAGATTGTAATGGCTAACATAAAAGAAAATATCAGGGCACAAAGAGAAAAATTAGCCTGAATCACCACTAACAATACAACACGAGATTGCGCCTGAAGCCTGTAGAAATAGAGCATTCACACCTCAGAAGATCGTCACGGAAATCCAGGGGATACGTCAGCTCGGCAACTAGAACAAAAGCATTCTTCAAACCCAGCTTGTTGCAAATAGAATCTGGTTGTATATATGCATATGGAGCAGACTCGATCTAACTTTAAGAATCAACATACCTTCAAGATACGAAAGGAAGGGCCTGTGAGCAAGTTGTGGCAAGGGAGCATCCTATTGCAGACAGCCATCGGCCAGCAACGTCCGAGCCCAACTCATTCGTCTCCTACAGTTCGGGAGAAGCAACGGTCAGAGAGAGAGAGAGAGAGAGGGGGGGGGGGGGAGTGGAGAGGGCGCTCACCGTAGCCTCCGCAAGATGGATCGGATGCGGCCCACCTTGGGTCGTCTTCTTCCTGGAGGGGCACGAACGCAAGGACGATGGTCCGGTGCTCCCTCTACGTGGTCGAATAGGAGGTGTCGACGGCCAGCGGCGGATGGCGGCTCGGCCTCCTCATCGATTTCTAGGGTTAGGGGAGGGGAACGACGGGAGGGGAGGAGGAAGCGAGCGATGGAGGAGGCGGCAGGGTGGCATGGCAGGGAGGCGGGAGGAAGGAGGAGAGGGCGGCGGCGTGAGGAAGGAGGAGAGGGCGGCGTGGTCGCGGGAGAAGGAGGCGGCGGCTAGGCCGGCCTCGTCGCGCGGCCCCCATCTCTCTAGATGGGCGGCGTGAGGCAGGGCCGGGATGGGTGCCCGGGCGAGCGGCGGGCGCCGGGCGACAGGGTGGAGGCGGGCGCGGGTAGGGTTTGGAGGGGAGAGGTGAGGCGCGGCTGCGTGGGAGGAGCGGGCGCGAGTGCGAGGAGTCTTGTGAGGCGGCGGCTAGGTCATCTCCAGAGGAGCCACTGTGATTTATACCCTTGTGTGTGAAATGACAGAAATGCCCTTGACGGGGCAGCGTAATTACGCGCGGTAGCACGAACGAGACGGTAACTATTCATTCCAGCAGCAACTTTTTTTGATCCGACGGACGAGGTCTTCCAGGAGCGATATCCAACGGTCTAGAACGCATCAAGCAAACAGATCCGACGGCCGAGAGTCGCTGATCTCTAAGAAGCCATGTAGGAGGTTTCATCTCTTAATTTTGGATTTCTGGATACTATTCCATTTGGTAGAAGAACCTTCCAAATTAATGTACAGTAGCCTCTGTGCACATGTCGTTGTGGAATACAACTTGAGTTGGTACAAGTCGTGACTCATGCCAAAGAGAGCTAGCGAAGCTACGATGCTCCGTCTACTTTTGAATATCTGCTCACTCAATCAGATTGGCTACGTCATTGATGACAATTTGACATCAATTTGACATGTGCTGACTGCTGAAGAACCACATTGTAAAATAAGAAAAATGTGTTTTAGGATCCCCAGGTCCGAACATAGACGGTGGGTACTGAAGGACCCGGTTGTCATTTCATGGAGAAAGTCCACTTTCGTCCCTTTAACTTCTACAAAATCTGCCTTCCTTCATTAAAATTTTATTTGGTCTAATCTTGTGTCATTCATCTGTCAAATAAGTATATTTAGAGTCTCAATGCCGTTTGAGGCACTTCTCGTATGTTTTATTCCCTCAGTTCTAAATTATAAGATATTCTATCTTTTTATGAATTGGATGTATGTAATCTTGTTTTACTGTGTGTGTTCACTCATTTTAGTTTGTGTGTAGTCTATATTGAAATTTCCAAAAAATTTAGAATACTACTATTAACTTTCATAGCCAAATATTTGAAGAGTAATATCTTTTAAACAATAAATCCGATTGGTGATATTTTTATACATTTGAATTACTCGTGACAAGACTCTAAAATTAGTTCAATATTCGATACATTTCTACTAATTTTATTTCACCGATTCCAAATAGCATATTTCACTCAACTAAATTTTTTATTTCACCCATTAAAAAATGATTGTGCTCATTTAAAAAAAATCACTCACTTCAATAAAATGATTTCATCATAGAAAATAAATGATTTTACTCATTTCAGAGAACCAGTTTCACCAAATAAAAAACATATTTCACTCATTGGTGTTGTTATAAGCTGTTTTGCACACTAAAGATTGAAGAGTGATATAGGTGGGCTGAGATGTTAAAATCTAATGTCATTTTTAAGTTTTGATTAACTCATTTCACGCATTCGTGTTCTTCTAAGAAGTCTCCACAAAGATTTCACTCATCCACATATTTCACAAAATTTTCAACATTTGCAATGTGAAATAGGTTTGCTTCACATATTTCTTTTTAAATAGGTTTCTTTTGAATATTTTTTACTCATCTTTACAAATATTAATTTTCAGTTTCAGTGACTTATTTCACTCAAAAACACATTTTACTCATTTATTTTGTTCTAAGTATGTAGTCCCCACACATAGTTCACTCGTCCAAATATTTTACAAAAATTTCAACATATGAAATGTGTGAAATAGGTTTGTTTCACATATTTCTTTTTACGTGTTTATTTTGAATATTTGTCCACTCATCGTCACAAATATAATTTTCTAGTTTCAGTTAACTTATTTCACTCAAAAACATATTTCACTCATTCGTTTTGTTCTAAGCAGTGCCCACACGGACTACACTCATCCACATATTTAGAAAAAAAAATTAACATATGGAATGTGAAATAGGTTTGTTTCACATATTTCTTTTGAAAGGTATGTTTAACATACTTCTTTTGAAATAGCTTTGTTTCAGAAAATTTATTTCACTCGTGTTGTTGTTCAAAATTAAAACATGTTTGAATAAGTGAATTGAAACAGATTGAGTGAAATAAGTGGACTAAAATGTTGAAATTAAAACATGTTTGAAATTTATCCTAGATTGATCTTGTTCAAAAGGTATAGAAGCCAGAAGCTCAAATATATAAATTAGTTCAGAAACAAAATTATGGTTCAAAAGATATGGATGATAAAAATTGTGAAAGAGAAAATAAAAGCAAGGGTTTGTTTCTTCCATGGCTTCATGCAGGTGTGAGAGGGGGAGGAGAGAGTGCATGCGCATGTACTTGATAATGACTTGACTAATGGGTCCTACTATGATTTGACTTAATGCAGTATACGGGCTAGGATTACAGACATATACCATGTGCATATTGTAACGCCCCGGATTCGATGCGTCAAGTGTCTTCCAGTTATTCGCCATCGTTGCCATGTCATGTGCTTGCATGTTGCACTTTTCCATGTCATCTTCTGCATTTCATATCATGTCATCATGTGTTTTTCATTTTGCATACGTGTTCGTCTCATGCATCCGAGCATTTTCCCCGTTGTCCGTTTTCCAATCCGGCACTCCTATGTCCCCCGGCGCCCCCTTTTACCTCTTTTTGTGTGCGTGTGTTAAATTTTCTTGGAATGGACCGAGGTTTGTCAAGCGGCCTTGGTATAGCACCGGTAGACCGCCTGTCAAGTTTCATGCCATTTGGAGGTCGTTTGATACTCCAACGGTTAACCGGGTAACCGTAAAAGCCTCTTTCGTGTGCAGCCCAACACCCCTTCCAAAGTGGCCCAAAAACCATCCAAACCCCCCTCCATGCTCTCGGTCGTTCGATCACGATCGCGTGACCGAAAACCGCACCTTATTTGGATTCTCCTAACTCCCTCTACCTATAAAACTAGCCCTCCCCCGGAATTCGCGGATCAAACCCTAGTCCTTTTCCCCTCGCGCCGCCGGACATGTCCGGACGGGACCGGACACGTCCGCCGCCGTCCCTGGGCGAATCGCGCGCCGCCACGTCGTTCCCGTCGCCACGTCGCTCCCGTCGCCGTCCCCGCCGCCCGAGGCCCAGCGGCCGATTCCGGCCATGAGGCCCATCCCGCCGCCGCGCCAGCGCGTCGCCACGCTGCGCCGCGCCGCCCAGCGTTCGCCCGCCCGCCCGTAGCATTTCCTCCGCCGCCTCGGCTCTCCGCCTTCGCCGCCATCCGCCGCCGCCCGGTCTGCTCCTCGCCGGACCCGTCAGCGCCTCCGCGCCCGCGCCTCCATCCTCGAACGCGCGCCTTGCCCGCCTCTGGCCGGCGCCCGCCTCCGCCGGGCTTCGCGCGCCCTGCGCCCGGTCCCGCCACCGGCCATCGCCGGCTGGGCCTCTCCTCCTCTGTCGCGCCTCCGGTGAGCCGCCCGACCTCGCCGCCCTTCTTCTCCCTTGCCTCACCCGGTCTCTCTCTCTAACCGATCTCTCTCTCTCCGCCATGGACGCCGGAGCCGAAGCTCGCCGGAGCTTCGCCGGAGCCAGATCCGCCGCGGGTGGATGAGATCCACCCGCTCGTCGAACCAAACACGGCGCCCCGTCCCGATCCGGTCCGTCCCGGATATCCTCGTCCCGGGTTGACTTTCCGGAGTTGATTTTCGTCTAAGTCCCCAGATCTGTGTTATTTTCATGCCATGTTCGTCATGCCGTATCTCTGCATCCGTAGCTCCGTTTTGCGCGTGTAATATGTCAAATTGTTTGTCTCGACGAGTATATCATTTCGCATCATGTTCATTTGAGCTCATCTTGATGCCCGAAATGCTGTTAGAAGAGGGCTATGTGATGTTAGTTTCAGATTCTTATCAGAACATGCACTTTTGTCATTTTTGCCATGATTGATGTGTGCACCCTATGAACTTGAGTCCTACATATGTTTTGTAATATGCCATGCCATCTTTACAGGGGTGTATGCCATGTATTTTTGTGATCTATGTGGTGGCTAGCACAAGCATGCAAACTAGGCTTCATGATGTTGCTGATTTCAGCCCCTGTTCTGCTGATATTTTTATGCCATGTAAACTTGATGCTACAGAGAGATCCATGCTTATTTTGAGATACTTCAGTAAGGATGTTTTGAACATATGGTTATGCTCTATCCATCCATGCCCTTGTTTGAAATTATGGAGTGTCATAGCTTGAGTCAATTGAGCTCTACTTCTGCTATAAAATGTTTCCTGGCAGATTGTTTACATGTTATTCAATTTTGCCAAGGTTGTTGTAGTTGATACATGTATGCTATGACGTTGTTCTTGCCATGTATAGCTTCTATGCCATGTCTTCTTACTGTGAGTTGCCTTTCCATGCCATGTATTGCTCTGTGGTGAGTGGTTCAAGCTCACCAACATGCCTACTTATTGTTGTTCCTGCCATGCATGAATCTGTCATATAACTTGCTATGTTTACATGGGTGTCATCATATCTTCTGATCCTTTTTGGCTTATAGTCAGTAAGGGACTTTTGTTCTATGAAATTAGTAGATTCATGCCATGCCTTTGTTTGCCATGATAAGTTCCTGTAGCATGTTGTTTGATAGCTCTAAACATTGCAACCTGATGTTATTTCTGCTAATGACTGAAACTGTTATTATTTTCAATCTTGCCATGTCATTTTGAGCATGTTCTAGTGATTTCTGGAGATAGCTCAGTGTTCTTGTTTTGTCATGCTTTGCCTGTACATCATGCACATGCCTTTTGTTTTCTCGTTGAGATGCTGTAGCATGTTGCTTTGGTGCTTGCAATATGCCTAGTTGCTGTTTTGGACAGATTGTTGCTATAACTTGTATAGGGTGTATGTGTTGAACCGTTGCTCCGTTTTGAGTGTGCTCTATATGAAACTTGCTTGATTTTGCATGTAGTTTCATATTATCATGTTGCATCCTTGTTTTGAGGTGTTTGCTGGATGTTTGTATGCATTTTGCATTAATGCCATGCTTATCTTGTTTTGCTCATATCTTCTAGGCCGTAGCTCCGAATCTAATGAACCTTATATGTAACTTGACTAGAATTTCGTGTAGATCATCTTGGTGCATCTCAACTTGCTGTTTAACAACTTGAACATAAGGTTTATTCAGATCTGGACCAATTTTGAAATTTGCATATGAGGACTTACCGGAATTGTTATATGTTGTTTCCGGCCTCATTTAAACTTGCCTTGATGTGTTGCTATTGTTTGCATCATCTCTTGCCATGAGTAGCTTCATGTGGTCTTGTCATGCATCATGCTTGTCTGTGCATCATGCCTTGTTCATGTGTGGTGTGTTTACTATGTTGTGTGCTTCTTCTTGTTAGTTCCGCTTGCTATGCGATCGTGAGGATTCGCTCGTCACGCTTGGTTCGGCTTCATCCGCTCGTCTTCTTCATGGACTCGTTCTTCTTCCTTGCGGGATTTCAGGCAAGATGACCGCTACCTGGATCTCACTACTATCATTGCTATGCTAGTTGCTTCGTTCTATCGCTATGCTGCGCTACCTATTACCTGTTTATCAAGCCATCCCAAATTGCCATGTCAGCCTCTAACCTTTTGCACCCTTCCTAGCAAACGTTGTTTGGCTATGTTACCGCTTTGCTCAGCCCCTCTTATAGCGTTGTTAGTTGCAGGTGAAGATGAAGTTTGTTCCTTGTTGGAACATGGAGATGTTGTTCCTTGTTGGAACATGTTTACTTGTTGGGATATCACAATATACCTTATATTATTAATGCATCTATATACTTGGTAAAGGGTGGAAGGCTCGGCCTTATGCCTGGTGTTTTGTTCCACTCCTGCCGCCCTAGTTTCCGTCATATCGGTATTATGTTCCCGGATTTTGCGTCCCTAACGCGGTCGGGTGATTTATGGGACCCCCTTGACAGTTCGCTTTGAATAAGACTCCTCCAAAGAAGGCCCAACATTGGTTTTACCATTTGCCTCACCACCACCTACATTTCCTTGGGAGTAATTAACCCAAGGGTCATCTTTATTCAGCCCCGGGCCAATGCTTGTCTAAGTGTTGGTCCAAACCAGAGCCACTTGCGGTGCCGCCCCTAGGCAACTTGGGGTATCGTCGGTTGCCGTCAGACGTATCGCTCATCCGGTCGTGGGCTCGAGACGAGATCTGTGGCTACTATCGTGGTGTCGACGCCGGAGGTCTTGCTGGTCTTGTTTTATTGCTGTCGAAATGTCTTATAGCCGGGATTCCGAGACTGATCGGGTCCTTCCGGGGAGAAGGAATATCCTTCGTTGATCGCGAGAGCTTATCATGAGCTAAGTTGGGACACCCCTGCAGGGTATACACTTTCGAGAGCCGTGCCCGCGGTTATGTGGCAGATGGGAATTTATTAATATCCGGTTGTAGTAAACTTGAGGCAAACTCTTCTAAAATACACCAACCGTGTGCGTAGCCGTGAGTGTCTCTTTTCGGGGTTGATCGAGAGGAGAACACGGTTTCTTGGGTTATGTCTGACGTAAGTAGGAGTTCAGGATCACTTCTTGATCATTACTAGTTGACGACCGTTCCTTTGTTTCTCTTCTCGCTCTCATTTGCGTATGTTAGCCACCATATCATGCTTAGTCGCTGCTGCAACCTCACAAATTTACCCCGTCCTTTCCCTTTAAGCTTTGCTAGTCTTGATACCCATGGTAATGGGATTGCTGAGTCCTCGTGGCTCACAGATTACTACACCACCAGTTGCAGGTACAGGTTTGCGATGACCATGACGCGAGAGCGATGTTTGCTTACTTTGGAGTTCTTCTTCTGCTTCTTCTTCAATCAGGGGATATGTTCCAGGTCGGCAGCCTGGGTTAGCAGGGTGGATATTGTTTGAGTTTCTGTTTATGTTTCATCCGTAGTCGGATGTTGATCTTGTATATGATGTTGATGTATTCTTGTGGCATTTGTGCCTTATGTATGTATCCCCACTATTATGTAATGTTGATGTAATGATATCCACCTTGCAAAAGCGTTTCAATATGCGGGTCTATCCTTGATGGGACCGGCGAGTTCCTTTTGGATAGGGTCGCATATTGGGCGTGACACATATGGACCTACATCCTTACATGTGGCTCCAAAACCTTCGCTAAAAAGAGGTTTGCGGTGGCAGCCGGCCTTGCACCCAGCATGAAGGTCGTCTGCGGCAGCAATTACTCGAATCCACAGGGGAAGGTGTGACTTTTTACCTTTTAGGCCTCCTTAGATTTGGAGGAATTTTATAGGAATTCTAGATGATAGAATTTTTATAGGATTTTTTATTTTAAAGCCCTTTGGTTTATATGAATAGATTCCTATTCCTACATAGGATAGGTTCCCATCCTTCACATTTCATAGAAAAATAAAAATGAGCCTAGACTCAATGAAAAAATTCCTTTGATGTGAACCAAATGACATTTCGTTTCTTATTCCTACTCATAAGATTTGAGATACATGTCATCTCATTTTCTACAAATTTTCTATTCCTACAATTATCCTATCCTATGAATCGAAAGAGGCCAGTGATGGTAAACACCCACAGGCTTGAAACCCGCGTCGGTGAGAGCAGGCAACTGTACTCCCACCACTGGGCTAGGAGCCCATCCTCCAAGTCATAGCCAAATCATATGATAATCCTAGACCTACCTAGCTTTACTGGGTTTGGAGATCTATTAGGGAAGGAAGGGATGTACTAGCTTTGGGACTAATCAAGAGGATTGGGACACTATGGTTTCTGAACTAATTGATGGAGCGACCAAGACTTGGAATCAGCAGCTCCTCTCTGAACATTTTATCTCACCTGATATTGATGTTATTCTGAATATTCCACTCAGCTCAAGAGTTCAGGGAGATTTCTGGGCATGACACTATGATAAGAGAGGTGTTTTTTCAGTCCGTTCTGCTTATAGAATGATCACATGCATAAAATTTCAGAGAGAGGATTGGATTGAGAACATGCCAAGTCATTCGAATCAAGCGGGAGAAAAGAAAGGATGGTCTAATCTGTGGAAAGTGAAGGTCCCATCTAAGGTGCGTGTTTTTGTTTGGAGGCTAGCCCACATTTCCCTCCCGGCAGGCTCCACAAGGTACGACAGAAACATGACCACCTCTCCGGCTTGCACTATTTGCAATTCAGCAGAAGACACATGGCGGCACTCGCTGTTTGAGTGCCGCATGGCCAGGTGTGTTTGGGCATTGGGAGATGAGGAGATTCTAGAGCATGTTATATCCAACCAAACTAAGGATGCCCGGTTGTGGCTTTTCTGGTTGTTTGATACAATGAATCAAAATGATCTAGCCCGGGTTTTAGTGACTATGTGGTTGATTTGGTGGGCTCGCAGGCGAGCAATCCATGACAACGAGTACCAGAGTCCCCTTTCGACGATGTGCTTTATAATGAGATACCTACAGGACCTAGACATTGCTGCTACCAGGGTGCCACGGAATACTCATTCAGATGTTGTTCCAGTTCGGAGGATGCGCAAATGGTGAAGTGGCGGCCAGGCCCAGCGGCACAGTCCTGCCGCCAGCCCATGAGGCGGCCGGGTCCCACATAGCCAGCCCGTTCCGTCGCGCCAGCCTTTTGCCGTTATGCCGAGCCTGCCGCCTGGCGGCGTGGCGGCAGGGGCTGCCGCCTCTCACCGTGGCGGCAGGTGCCACGTGTCGACCGGTGCGGCTGCCGCCACGGCTAAGGGGGTCCTTTTTGTCATTTTTATTCGGAGGGGGTTTTTTTTAACAATTTTATTCGACAGGTGGTCTTTTTTGACAAAATCCCACAAAGAGAAGCGGCGAAGATCAATACGGACTGTGGCGTTTCACCCCATGAAAGTTTGGGTACTGCGCTGTAGCAATCTGCAGGGATAAGGAAGGGCAATATATGGGTGCGTCCGCTGTAGTTTTCGATGGACTTATTGATTCTACTAGTCTGGAGATACTTGCTTGCAATGAGGCACTTGTCTTGGCCCAGGATTTGAATCTCACACGTATAGAGGTGGGCTCAGACTGCATGGAGGCTATCACAAGCATTAACAAAGGAACTGCAGCTCCGTATGCACAGGTCATAAATGAAAAAACACACCGGCGGAAAGATTTCGAGGAAGTTTGCTAAACGGACTGAAAAAACACCTCTCTATGAACCTCGGGAATCAAACTTTGAAGCTCATTTGTTGGCTAAAGCTGCTTCTTCTATTGCAGTTGGTCGACACCTATGGCTAGGGATAGTACCTGATATCATTTGTATCCCGAATTGTTTGAGCTTTGAATAAAGTCCCTAGTTCATCTAAAAAAACCTAGATTTACAAGATTCTAAAATAAAAAAACGTAGCTTTACAAAACGGTTTACGTTAACCTTCCCAAAAACTCTCTCGCCCCCAAATCATTCATACTACTAATCATTGGATACAAGTAATTATTTATATTCCTTTACGACGCTCTGCATAAGAAAAACATGGCCGCTCTGCATATAACTCCATAATTGATGGTGGCACTAAACAATGCGTTTATTTTAGTCCAAAAAAGTGCCTGGCAAATTGTTACCAGCCTGTACTAGTCTTCATTCTTTCTGGGCTTCGTCAGAGATCGTGGAGCTGATGTTGAGCTCCCTGATGAAGCGGACGAGCCGCTCGACCTCGAACGACGACGACCCCGCTTCCGCGACATCCCGCCTCAGCTGTTGCGCCATGGTTTGGGCCGCCTCCTTGATCTCGTCGGACACCATGACCTCCCTCACCGTCCTCTCCACGACGCCTCTGTCGCAGACGTCTTTCATGTCTAGACCCGTCCTCCACACGGCGCCCACGAAGCGGCTGTTGGTCTGCTGGTCGGCGAAGAAGGGCCAACACACCATCGGTACGCCCTCGACGGCGCACTCCAGCGTCGAGTTCCATCCGGCGTGTGTCAGGAAGCAGCCCACCGCCCGATGGCGCAACACGTCCCGCTGAGGAGCCCACTCGACGACACGCCCCCTGCCGCATCCCACTGCCTCGACGGTTTCTCCGAGGAGCTCGGAGCTGCTCATCTGGACCATGCCAGGCCGGAGCACCCAGAGGAAGGCGTACCCGGTGGCTGCCAGGCCAGAGAGGAACTCGGTGAACTGCTCGTGGGTGATCACGGCGAGGCTCCCCAGGCTCACGTACACGACGGACCGGTCGTCGTGGCTGTCCAGCCAGGCCATGCACCCGTCGTCCTCCCGCCACAGGCTCGCACTTGCGGCGATCCTCGACCTGGCATGCAGTGGGCCGACGGCGAAGACCTCGCATGCGCACGACGCGATGTGAGCGAGCGCTGGCCCCTCCATGGACGCAGCGGTGTTGATTATGAGCGCACGTGCCTTGCAGCTACGAGCTGTGACCTCGACAAGCTTTAGCACCAAGGGGTCTCCGTCGCCTTTTTCAGCACCGGAGAGACCACGAGGAAGGTCACGTCGACGGAGGAAGCCGTCCATCCCCGGAACGCCACGCACCGGGTCGTCCGCGGGGAAGGCGGTCTCGCCGAGCTCGACGAGCTTGGGCATGGACAGGAGCGCCAGGTAGCTGCACGCGCTGTGCGGGGCGAAGGCAAGCGCCGGGATGCCGAGCTCCTCGGCGATGTCGAAGGCGAACGGCATGGTGCCATCGGCGACAACGCATGTCACCGGCGCATCAACGGCGGAGAGAAGCGACAAGAGCAGGGCACGGTACGCGGCGCTGCCGGTCGTGCACATGGACTCCATGAGATCCAAGAAGCTGCAGGGTTGGTCGTCGGGGAGGCCGTCGGGGATAGAAAGCAAGCAGAGGTCCGGCAGAGGCGCCTGGGCAAGACGGCGGAGGTTGCGCTCGGTGTGGAGGAAGCTGACTTGGACGCCGGCGTCGACGAGGGTGGCGGCGAAATGGAGAATGGGGTTGATGTGCCCCTGCCGTGGCCAAGGGAACACGAGAACGTGCGCCGCGGTATCCATCATTCTGGCAAACGGCAGGTTGGCCAACTCGCAGATTTAATGGCGGCTCCGGTTGGTGTTGCTTGGCGTCCTATATATAGGGAGAAGGAAGAAACCATTGGCAATCAGAACACTCCAATTAGGAGTACGGGAGTAGTAGTAATCTCCAACAGCAACTCTGCACCCGATCCGGCCGTCGCTACAACACGTCACTGTTGGTTGCGTAACTGTATTTTGCTTTCTGTATCTTTTTTTCTTTTTGCGAAATGGCTTCCTGTATCATTGGTCCTACATACTACTCCCTCCGTTCTTAAACATAAGTCTTTTTAAAGACTTCAATATGAATCATATACGGGTGTATATAGATATATTTTAGAATGTAGATTCACTCATTTTGCTTCGTATGTATTTCATAATTGAAATCTCTAAAAAGATTTATGTTAAGAAACATAGGGTATTTGAGGTATGGTAGGTACACACTAACGCATAGTGTGATCTTAATTATTTGGACAATAATTGTAGACCTACTTACAAAGGTTTACTTTTTTTTGGCGGGAAAAACTTTCAATCTATTCATCTTCAATCATAATAGTACAACGAACACTAGAAATAATAAAAATTACATCCAGATCCGTAGACCACCTATCTACAAGCACTGAAGCGAGCCTAAGGCGCGCCGCTGTTATCGCCCCTCCCTCGCCGGGCCGGGCAAACGTTGTTGTAGTAGACAGTCGGGAAGTCGTCATGCTAAGGCCCCATGGAACCAACGCACCAGAACAGCAATCACCGCATATGAAGAGTGTGATCGAAAGAATCCAACCTGAAGACACACGAACGAAGACGAACGACGAACAGATCCGAGCAAATCCACCAAAGACAGATCCGCCGGAGACTTACCTCCACACGCCCATCGATGATGCTAGACGCATCACCGAAACGAGGGCTAGGCGGGGTGACCTTTATTCCATCTTCAGGGAGCCGCCGTCGTCTCGTCATCCTGAGCAGGACACAAACCCTAACAAAGCTCAAAAACAGATCTAAAAACGACACCCTCCCACCGGCAAGGGCCGGGATCCACTCCGCCTCCATGGCCTAAAGCCACCGGAGACGGGACGGACCGGCACTAGCGCGGGGGGAGGCAGAGAATCTTAGTTTGTTTGGAGGCGGCGGCTGTAGCTAGGCGGAGAAGGTTTACTTAACCTTTCAAACTAATTCTCTCTTCCCCTGATTTTAAGTGGGATCGCCCCCCTCATTCCTTTATTACCAATCACAATCCTTCACATCAGTTTGTATGTAAAAAAAATTAAGTAAACCTTTGTAAGTGTAGCACTACTCTTATTTGGATGCATCTAATGAGCCACCGTTGGCTCGCTGGCGCTCCCCACGGTTCGAGGAAGTTTTTGTCCATCGTCATCCTTGAATGAAAGGAAAAAAGAGCTAAGAAAAAAATTACCAACCAATCATTTCACATGGTGGCCATCGTTGTGGAAAGGTTTTTGGCCCTGGTCATCCTTAACAAGGAAAATAAGCTAAAAAAGAAATTAAAATCTAACCATTCCACATGTTCCTTTCCGTGTGATGGACGTCTCATGCCCCTGCAATTAATGCATTCACACCATGCAGAGTTTGCTTTGTGCCTTCAATTCAGGTTTCAAATTTTAAGAAGGCATAGCTTTGAGAGCATGTATCGAAATTCAGATCCGTTTTAACCATTGGAATCCTTATACCAAGCTCTTTCAAATTAGACCTTACTAGTAGAAGCTCATGCATTGCCATGTGCCTTAAATGATATATTTGTATTGTTGTATAAACTCGGTGAATCTTTGGCCCTTTCAATGATATCGCCATAGGACCCTTGTCGATGGATTATTTTTTAATGTTACATAATACATCTTCATCTCTATCATAATCTACAAAAATAAACATATATAGAAATACACCTTTTGTATTATCTTGTGCAACATATATGCAAAAGAAGAACAATTATTTGTATGCACCTCTTCTGGTTGTGTAAAACTAGATGAGATTTCAGTCCAGTCCATCATAGTTGTGGCTTGGTCAATAAACATTTTTAAAGCATCATTCGAAGCCGTTAGTTTTCATCTATGATCCACAAAAGCGAACGTATATGTTGGTGCAATAGTTTGCCCCATTGTGTTTTGGAGATTGTTGCTAGAAACAGGAATGGAATGATTTGTTTGCTAGTGCACAGAGAGATAAAGAGTCCATGCAAGCCCGAGAAGAATGTTGTATGCGGAGAGAAGTTCGAAGAACTTCACCGAAGATTATCTCCTTTGCAGAGAAGGATGAGCTACATGTTGAGAAGACGCGGAAGCGAAAGATTGTATCAAAGGAATTGACCCCTTAAAATTATTACTGCCGTGAAGCAATATTCGTTCGGAGTGTCTGAGGAAAAATGACTGAAGTCGAGAAGATTGAAGGCAAAGTGAAGACGTAGCATTCCTTTCGTCGTTTCTTTTCTTCTCTTATTTGAGTCATAGGATCTCTGTACTGTTAAGAGGGGTATGGGTTCTCGAAGCTTAGCTCCACTGTGATGCTTAGCCGAAACATATGAGAGACTGAGGGAAATCTCTTTGTGTTCCAAATGATTACCTGTCAGCAGGAGACGTTGTTCTTCGGTGTTGCAGGAGATATCATTCAGACCTAGGAGTAGCATTTCATGCTCGGCAAGGAATGTTACCGCTGTGCTCAAAATCCGACCATTGGAAACGCGTTGTTCGGTCATTGGGTGATTCGTGTGCCCAATTTGGTCATTTTCCACCAGGGAAGGCTGCAGCTATAAATAGCCACCCCCTTCCAACATTGTCCATTGGCTGCTCCGCTTAAGAATTCTGGGAGATTGATTGAGCATCCCATCTTGAGATATTTTAGTATAAGATCCACCGAGAGAAAACCAAGAGCCAAAGCTTACACAGTGGTTGAGCATCACAGTAGATGTCAGTTAGAGTTCTTATACCTATTACTCTTGAGAGCTGCGCACTCTCTAGACGGATAGCTGTCAGAGTGAAGAAGAGTAATTGTCTTCACCAAGCAAAGTCTTCAGCAACCAAGAGTAGTTGTGGTTCGTGAAGAACTAATACGTCTCCAACGTATCTATAATTTTTTTATTGTTTCATGCTATTATATTATCAATCTTGTATGCTTTATGTGTCATTTTATATCAGTTTTGGGACTAACCTATTAACCCATTGCCCAATGCTAGTTGATGTTTTCTGCATGTTTTCGGTTTTATAGAAAATCCCTACCAAACGAAGTCCAAACACGACAAAACTTTTTGACAAATTTTTTCCGGACCATTATAGAACTTGGCCTGTATATGCCAATGGCAGGCTTCCTCAAATGTCCGAGGACTTCATGAGCAAGCAATTTGGATGCACACCCACTTAGTTTCAGTAGCGAGCTTTCATACACTTATAGCTCTAGTGCATCTGTTGCATGGCAATCCCTACTCCTCGCATTGATATCGATTGTAAGGCCTCTCCATTTCCTAACGATCCGACAAATTGACTTTCTTCACCTTTTGTCTTCCCTTATAAACCTCTACCAACATATTCTATTCCACCCGTAGTGCTAAGTCCATGTCTCGCGCTCATATATTGAGTGAAGTTGAAAATGCTGAAGCGAGAAAAGGTATGATGCAAATGCTTGGTTTGGCACTGGGGTGCTCACGATTTATACTTATGTGAGGAAGACGTAGTCATGCCATGCTTACATAATTCAATGAGTAGGGGTAACATTCACTTAGCATCGTATATTTTGAAGAGTAATGATTATTATCTAGTATTCATGGATATTATTATGTTGATATTAATTACTTCATCATTTCTCAATATTTATTGTAAAGAGATTACATGATAAGACATGTTAGGTAGCATTCAACATAAAAAATTCCGTTATTACCGTTTACCTACTTGAGGACTCTATAATTTTTTATTGTTTCATGGTATTATATTATCAATCTTGTATGCTTTATATGTCAGGAACTAACCTATTAAACCAGTGCCCAGTGCCAGTTGTTGTTTGATGCATGGTTTTGGTTTTACAGAAAATCCCTACCAAAGAAAGTCCAAACAAAAAAATTTGACGATTTTTTCTGGACTAGGACGGACCCTAGAAGCTTCGCGGCGAGTCCAACCAACAGAAGAGGAGACGACAAGGCAACACGACGCGTCCAGGGGGTAGGCGCATGCTACTTGTAAACTGTGTTGGGATTTTCCCCGAAGAGGAGGGGTGAAGCAGTACAGTAAAGATAAGTATGTATTTCCCTTAGTGAAAACCAAGGTTTATCGAACCAATAGGAGAACCAAGCAAACCCTCGTGAACAACACCTGCACACACAACAGCAAATACTTGCACCCAACACGGGCAAGAGGTTTGTCAATCCCCTTAAACTTGTTACTTGCAAGGATCAAATCTTGTATAGGTAGATAAATAAATATCAGCAAGGTATTTTTGGTTTTTATAATATGATAAAAGTAGACCCGGGGGGCATCGTTTTCACTAGAGGCTTCTCTCTCGAACACATAACATACGATGGTTAATAAATTATGTTGGGCAATTGATAGAAAAGCGCGTAGTTATGATGTATTCATGGAAATGATTGCACATATATGCATCAATTGCCCAATAGTAATTTGTGTACCCACCGTTGCCATGTTCTTAAGAGAGATGCCTCTAGTGAAAGCTATGGCCCCCGGGTCCATCCACCTCAAGTTACTAAAACCCTAAATACTTTGCTGCAATTTATTTAGTTTTATAATTTATATGTATACCACTATCAGAATTAATCCTTTCAATTAACGAGCACAAGGGGATTGACAACCCTCTTGCCCGCGTTCGATGCAACTATTTGTTTGTGTGCGTATGCAGGTACTGTCAACCTTTGTTTGCGTGAATCTCCTATTGGTTGGATAATCTTGGTTCTTAACTGAGGAAAATACGTTCTGCTACTATACTACATCACCCTTACTCTTCAGGAAAATCCCAGTGCCTATCACAAGAGAATCAGTCGATAATCCTGCTGAAAACGGTTCTGTTACTAAAGAGGAAACCACTATTATGCATACAAAAAGACTCTGAATAGGTAGTGGTGATATTATTGGAAAAGGTATTATTCAAGACTTCTTTACTTGCGCGGGCTCGTTACCTATGATAGGGCTATCCATTCTTGCTTTTTTTAGGTTCTTATCCATTCTTGCTAGAACTACTAGTTTTGCAGATGCTATATCTTTACTTGTGGTTGAATTTAAAAAACAATATGTGCACATGCATCCTACTATGCGAGGAGTGTTACTAGAATCACTACAAAAAAAGACACATCCGTGACATTTTGGGCCGAACAATTTTTTTTCTGTCATACATATGACACTTCTATGACGATAATTGTGACAAAACCCGGTATCATCATAGATGATAAAAAATCATGACAAAAAATGGGCTTTTCATCCTGGGCGGGCCGGAGACGCAGCTTCATGACATTCTTTGGGCCGTCCATGACGGAAAAAACCGTGGTAGAAGCGAGGGCGAGGAAAATTTCGGCGAGTTCCTGGTTACGGTGGAGCACGGGGGCCGAGCGATGCACGTTTCTCTCGTACACGTACGCACGTGTGAGCGAGGCGTTGGCTCTAACTGAAACCGAGCGAGGCGTTGGGATCTAACTGAATCCGAGCGATTGACCTTTGCGAACTGGCGTTCTTGAACCCGAGCGATCGATCGATGGTCGTTAATCGAACCCGATCGAGTGATTCCTTTGTTATCGCTGCTACTGAAGCCGATCGATCGCCTCCGGGATGAGCAGTGAGCGTATGCGGCGGGGGTGGATGAACGGTGAGCGGTGGCGTTGCCTCTGGATGAACAAGACCCCGTGGTGGGTGGAGGGCTGGATGAACAGTAGACGGTGGAGGGGTGCCCGTGGAGGGGTGGTTGAACAGGACCCCATGGTGTGGAGGGCTGGATGAATAGTAGACGGTGGAGGGGTGGTTGAACAGTAGCCGGTGGAGTAGCGCGCGGTGGAGGCTGGATGAACAGGAGCCCGTGGAGGCTGGAGGAGGTCGACGATAGCCCGTGGAGGCTGGAGGAGGTCCACGGTGGAGATGAACAGTATCCCGTGGAGTCCCATTTTGCGGTACGCCACACCCCTCCCGATGAACAGGACCCCCGTTTCGACCGTAGGAGGTCCGTTTCGTCCGTTTTGCGGTACACCACACCCCTCCTGATCAACAGGACCCCAGTTTCGACCGTAGGAGCACTACAAGAGGAACCCCCCTTTAGCAACGCATCGATGCGTTGTCATATGTCCAGATAACCGTTGCTAGGGCCTACACCAACGGATTAATATGTGTTGCCTTTGGTGGCGTTGCTAGGGCCTACAACAACGGATATAATTGCGTTGGTAATCAAGGTGAAGAAGCGTTGCCAGCTAGCAACTTATATAGTTTCATATTAACAACACTTCATATGCGTTGGTGAGTAACCTACACAAGCATATATGGCATGAACAATTACTAATATTTTATATACTACCAATAATAGCTAGTATATCAAAATCGATAGTGCAAACGAGCAACAATCCAAAAAATAGAAGGATCTCATTTATTAAGTCAAATTGGTTGCAATACATTGAACACAATCCATAGTACATATACATGATGTCTGTACATCGAGCATGAAAATGAGATTCGTTTTTAACACATGAAAATGACATTCTATAACATTAACGTAAAACTATCTGGTAGAAGCCCCATTATCCACCTTGCAATCAACAACTTAGCCATGCACCATCCATTTACTTTCAATCTACAGCAACAATAAACTAACATCGGTAATGTATCATTAGATATAAGAGAAGAAAATGCAGTTCAATAGAGCAATAAAAAAGAGAAGCCACGTACAAAGGTTGAAGGCCATGAGATAAGTAACCCAACTGCATGACCAATACTTCCAACATCTTTGAGTGGTGCGATCATATATTTCCCAAAGTTCAAGAAGCTATCCAACATCGTTATTTCTGCATCACTGGAAATCAAGAATGTGATGAGAATACAATCAAAACATGGTCTTCGAAGGGGTGATGACGAAAATGATTTTACCTCTGGTTATTGTAGACACACAATTTGATGTATAGGAAGTCTAGAGTGCCTAATATAAGAATCAAGAAAACAGGATATCACACCGATAACAATATGGGAAACGTTTTGGGCCGGGGCACCGGTGGAACGATTCGGCCGGTCTCCCTCTTCCTCACGCTCCCGCTTCTTCTCCCGTCCCACCCCGCTACGGCGAGTTGCGACGACGAGCTGCCCCGGCGAGCGAGCAGCCCCTACGAGCGAGCGGCGACGGCGAGCGGCCCCGGCGCGGCTGTCGTCTACCCTCCCCGTGATCCCCTCCCCGTCGTAGCCAAATCTCACTGGTGAGGTCGTCCTCCACACCACGGCCGGCGATTTCCCCCCACACACGACCACCTCTCATCCGCAGCTCCAGCTATTCTCCCAGCGCGCCGTTTCTAGCACCAGCAATCCCTTAGCTCCGACAGACGAGCTGCATAGCTTCGACGGCGAGGCACACCGACAAATCCAGAGCTGGAACCAGCATGTAGGTTTGGTGCATCGCCTGGAGTGTTTTCCATGTCGCCGTCGGTGGCCGCCTCATTTTGTTGCAAACGACGAGGCAAAAGCTTCCCGCAAGAGTTTTTGCTACCACGGCAACCGGCGGAAGCAGCAACCAGCAATGCTTTTGCAGCAAATGATTTTTGTCCCGGCAAACCCAGAGCTGGAACCAGCTTTTGTTTTTGCTACAACCTGCAAATCGAGAGCTGGAACGAACAACATTTTTTGTTGGAATCAAAGGAAGCAGGGGCTTCAACGGATGTACGTCAGAGCTGCAACCAGTGCTGAAAAATGCTACATCCGGTAGCCATGAAAGCTACAACCAGCTTGAAAAAAGCTTCAACTGGATATGAGGTAGTTGGGGGTCGGCATCTCGCAGCGACAAAAAGCTGCAACCGGCTTGGAGGAAAGCTACAATGCGCTTCTAAAAAAGCTTCAAACCGAGAACGGCTAGATAACAATGGTGAGCGGCGGCGACGGAGCTGCATGGCGCGCGGTGCTGCGACGGGCACGCGGCGAGCTATGATGGAGGACTGCGACAATGCTGGAACCCTCACCCGGCGGTGCTGCAACCAGAGGGAGGGAGACACGCCCGGCCCGACGGAGCTGCATACAGCGAACGCCCCAGGTGAGCTGCGACGGCGAGCAGCCCCGGCGAGCTGCGACGGCGAGCTGCGACGGCGAGCGGCCCCAGTGAGCTGCGACGCGGCATCCAAGGGCGAGCACGAGGAGGCTGACCCGCGGACATCCGCGCGGGAGGAAGAAGAAGCCGGGGGCGATTCGTTTTTTTTACCTGGATCCAACGACCCGCGCGGCTCACATCCAACGGCCTGGGCTAGACCGTCCGAAACTTTCGGCCGGCGCACCGGCGCCTATCAGCGCCCTAACAATATATAGTATATATGTTGTTTTGGAGCCATTCTCAAATTGTTGTTCATGCACCTTAAATGGAATTCTCTCTGAAGATATACGTGTACAAGTTTCACAGTCAAATCTAAGCATAATCTATTTATAATGAAGATAGCATACCTACATAAAAGTTTTTTGCTACATAAACCAGTTTTAAAATATGCCCGACTAACTTGAGGACATAAGGATGTTTTGTACTGAAAATCGAAGGCATATCTAGAGCTATACATAGATCATACATATTTTTTGCACCATTGGACATCCCATGCACATTGTTTTTATTATTTTTAGTAACTGAAAAGATTAAATACCAACTGTTCAAACGACGCTCCTACAATACATATATGTAGAGTCAAGAGTAGCTCTACATGTATTCCTGTCTGAGTATGGTTATAAATTCGAAATGACAAGGAGTTACACAGGAATTAAATATGGACACTATCAATATATGTAGGCATAAAAGATAAGACTCTTTTCAAAAAAAATTGGACAGCGGATGTACCAGACTGGTGTATAACTGGTTCCATAACAGGACACCAAAGTTATAGGGAGAAGAAATTGTCCTGGATCCTGTGCGACTCTTGCGAGAAGAATTCAGGAAAGCTACGCACCGTTTCAGGCAGAACCCCTGAATATGACAGAACCCATTTTTAACTTCCATGAAAACTGAATATAAATGTAATCGAACTACATGAACACAAGAAAACTACTATCAGATTATTTATGCATTTGATAACTGAGAATGTTTGTTAGTTCTTTTATTGACTACTCACGAACGGATATGCACGATTTGATCCTTGCTCCTATTGACGTGCTAAGTATGTTGGGCCAATAGGCGATGTCATTTCCTCATAGGTGTGAGCCTTTCAACTTGTAATTGGCAGTATAGCTGACTTGCACATGCACGCTGCATTTCTTTTAATTTAATTCAAAATGCACACTAAAGAGAAAAGGGATTTCTTCTAAGCATATAAGCATCAAATCTTCCTGTTTTTCATGGAAAACTAAATTACTGAATTGTCATGGTTGCCATTATAGGTAAAAACAGTTTCGAATTTTGGATAAACATTGTCATTTGTTTTGTAACTATTTCAGATGAGGTGATCAGAAATAAATACCAAGCTCACATATGGTGTTGTTTGCTGTGTACCATTTCAGAGTTAATAATCATATAAACCATTGTTCGAAGCATATTTCTTAACGGATTTGCTGCAGGCACATAGCAGATTGTTGTTAGCTTGGGGTTCGCGGATCAAAACCACAAGGTTTAGCTAAATCAGGTCCTTGAAGACTAACATGAACAGGGGGGTCAGGATTGTGACACCTACATTGTCCTTATAAGAAGTTAACTTTTAAAGTAGAGTTCATGGCTTAACCTCTGAAGATGAAAAATCCTCCCATTTGATTATATGAACAATTATTTCTAAAACTACTGATGTTGATTGTGGCACTGCACTCTTTGCACCTGACATATACTTATCAACTTCCAATGGGCACACATTACTTGCATATCAACCAGAAGATGAATACGCACTACTTGCACATGAATCGGTAGAGAATATGTACTAGGATTTTTTTGAAACTGAATATGTACTAGGATTTTAATTAGGAGAGGAATGCACAATCGTGATGGTCCTTCGCAGAGGTGGAGGCAAAGTGAAGAACCCCATCGTGGTTGGGACTTTGGGAGAGGGATGCCAAGGCCGCGCTTCGGGGAACGGCGTTGGCCGCCGGCCGTAGCAGAGGGTTGGGCGGTCGTGTCGAACAGCAAGAGGCAACGCTAAGACACCAGGGGAAGAGGCACGGAGGCGATGTGCATGGTGTGTGTCCTGCCCTCGGGCTCGTGCGTGAGGCGTGGTGGTCGTGTAGGTGGTCAGCGGCGGGAAGGGTAAGAGGGCAGAGGGGATGAGTGACTTACCGGAGGTCGGAGTAGCCTGAGCGGAGCAGCACCATCGAGCCCAAGCCAGCAGCCGCGCGTGCGGAGCCGCCGGGCCGTCCGGCTGTCAAACTAGATGAGGGTCGGGAGCCGTGCTGGTGGCCCATGGCCACTGGGTTGATGCAGGGGCGCATGGAGGGGTCGCGAACAATGTCGCTGCGCGTCTGCGCCGGAGGATATTATCAGAGAGGGTTGGGGAACAGGGCTGGGTGAGAGAGAGGAATCGGCAGAGAAAGATCTGCCTTGTTTTTACAACGAGCCCTATTTTGCAACTCTGCTTGGGGTCTTGGCTGCGTGCTATTTGCACGGAGAGGTGGGATCTATCTTTGGATATGCGTTATCATCGCGGGTGGTTGGCTCGTCGTGGGTGGTGGGACGTTCAACACATATGCCACCATCGTTGCTAGTTATGCGTTGGTGTAGGGAGGTACTTGTTGTAGTGGAGGTCCGTTTCATCCGTTTTGCGGTACGCCACACTCCTCCCGATCAACAGGACCCCCGTTTCGATCGTAGGAGGTCCGTTTCCTCCGTTTTGCGGTACGCCACACCCCTCCTGATCAACAGGACCCCCGTTTTGACCGTAGGAGGTCCGTTTTGTCCATTTTGCGGTACGCCACACCCCTCCCAATCAACAGGACCCCCGTTTCGACCGTAGGAGGTCTGTTTCCTCCGTTTTGCGGTACGCCACACCCCTCCCGATCAACAGGATCCCGTTCCGAACGTAGGAGGTCCGTTTCCTCCATTGTGCGGTACGCCAGGCCTTGTTTCCATCGCCTGTTCCGTCCAAGCCCTCCCAATGAAGACGACCACGCATTCCGTTTCGACACAGCCGGTTGGCTCCCACGCGTTTCGTTGCCTCCCGATGAACACGACGCATTCCGTTGCCTATCCATGAACATGACGCATTCCGTTGCCTCCCCATGAACACGACGACGACGCTGTTTCTCCATTCCGACCCAGCCATGTACACGAGCCCTGGCCATATGTATGCGCGAGTAGGCGTTCGAGACCCCGCCCGTATGTACACATACGTGGCCGTATTTTCTTTCTTGCACCCTGGCCGCTGTACGTACGTGTACATGCTACGTGCGCGCCTCTACTACGACACGTACGCGCCTCTACTACGACACGTGTGCGCCTCTACATCCACCAGTATATATGTACGTACACGTTCATGACCAGAAGGACAACGCTACGTACGCTTCGACCAGGTGGGTCCCGACTGTCAGGCACTTCCTTGCCTGCGAAGATGTAGCTGGTGGGTCCCAGGAGTCAGGGGGCGAATCATTTGTTTTGGCCGGACGCACTTACTTGCGTGCGAAGATGTAGCTGGTGGGTCCCAGCAGTCAGGGGCAAACTTTTTTTCACGAAATACGGTGGCCCGTCCGGTGGGTCCCTGCTGTCAGGTGGAGGAATGATTATTTTGCACGTAATAAGGAGGCACTTCCTTGCTGCGGCCGTGGACCCAGTTGTCAGCCTCTCCACGTATAGTCCATGTCCGATGGAAGCCGTTCCTTGACTACATTGACCACGCTGCTCCAAGAGCACCAGGGCGGTGGACGACGACGAGGCCTAGGAAGGGGACGACGGGGAGCCGGGGAAGACACGGTAGTGGATGCCCACACGTAGAGGAGTACGAGGGTTCACTGGTTCGCTACGGTGTGAGGCTGTCGTCGCCGCAGAATAACAGGGGGTGTGGGTGAGTAGAGGGATGGCCTGGCCAACGGTGGGAGTAGTAGGGGGCGGTGAGGCCTCCGCCGCATCGCAGCCAACCACTGGAGGCAGGAGCACGAGGCACGACCGACGCTGGTTTGGGCGGCTGGAGCAAGAAGACCAGAGGTTGAAGAAGCACTACAGCCGTTGGATGGACATCGTACGGTCACTGGAGCTAGAATCGTGCATATTGACTAAGTTGACAAAGCCCTCCGTCCCCGTCAACTTAGTAGGCCCACAAGTCAGCCTGCCACTATACCGGGTCCCAGCTAACAGGGGGAGTATTCATTTTTTGTGCGTAATAAGGAGGCACTTCCTTGCGTGCGAAGATATAGCTGGTGGGTCCGAGCTGTCAGCGGCGGTAACATTTTTTCGAGAAATACAGAGACCTTTTCAGTGGGTCCCTGATGTCAGGTGGAGGAATCATTATTTTGCGCGTAATAAGGAGGCATTTCCTTGCGTGCGGCCGTGGACCCAGCTGTCGGCCTCTCCACGTACTGTCCACTTCAGATGCATGTCGGTCGTTGACCACGTTGACCAGGCCGCGCCGAGAGCACCAGGACGGTGGATGACGGCGAGGCCTAGGAAGGGAATGACATGGAGGCAGGGAAGACTCAGCAGTTGTTTCCCACGCGGAGGGGAGTACGACTGTACGAGGGTTTACTGGTTCGTCTGCCATCACCGGAGAATAACAGCATGTGTGGGTGAGTAGAGGGATGGCTAGGCCAGTGATGGGAGTACGGTGGGGCGGTGAGGCCTGCGCGGCAGCACAGCCGGCCGTGGGGAGAAGGGAGCAGGCAGTCTCGCCGACGCTTGTTTGAGCGGCTGGAGCAGGAAGAGCAGAGATTGAAGAAGCACGACGGCCATTCGATGGACATCCAACAGTCACTGCTTGTGCGTCAACCTTTTCTTTAGGAAAGCCTCAAATCTGTGGAAAACAGCATACATCCCATCTGCCATTATATCTAATAATTTACAGCCCATTTGCTAATTCTTAAGGTTTTTTTGGAGCTGAGGGAGTTCCGGACTAGGGGGTGTCCGGATAGCCGAACTATCATCATCGGCCGGACTCCAAGACTATGAAGATAGAAGATTGAAGACTTCGTCCCGTGTCCGGATGGGACTTTCCTTGGCGTGGAAGGCAAGCTTGGCGATACGGATGTGTAGATCTCCTACCATTGTAACCGACTGTGTAACCCTAACCCTATCCGGTGTCTATATAAACCGGAGGGTTTTAGTCCGTAGGGACGAACAACAATCATACCATAGGCTAGCTTCTAGGGTTTAGCCTCTTTGATCTCGTGGTAGATCCACTCTTGTAACACACATTATCAATATTAATCTAGCAGGACGTAGGGTTTTACCTCCATCAAGAGGGCCCGAACCTGGGTAAAACATCGTGTCCCTTGTCTCCTGTTACCATCCGCCTAGACGCACAGTTCGGGACCCCCTACCGAGATCCGCGGTTTTGACACCGACATTGGTGCTTTCATTGAGAGTTCCTCCGTATGCGTCACCGATAGGCTCGATGGCTCCTTTGATCATCAATAACGACGCGGTCCAGGTGAGACTTTTCTCCCGGACAGATCTTCGTGTTCGGGCGGCTTTGCTGCGGGCCAATTAAGCAGCCATCTGGAGCAGATCGAAGCTACGCCCTGGTCGACGTCGATTTGGAAGCCTAAACTATACGGCCGATATCCGCGGAGACTTGATCTTCGACGGATTCGAGCCCCAGCCAAGCGCGCCGCTTGTCTCGATGGGCATGATCTAGCTCGCAGCGAGCGATTGCCACTCGAGGCCGCACGAATCGGCTCCGACCCTTAATCCGGAGTCGGATTCCCGATCGAGGACGAGTGGTTGGACACCGCCTCGGGGCTTTAATCTCTACGGCGATCGAGCGAACTCCATCTGTCGCTGCGAAGACCTCGACTCTGTGGTGCGGACTCCTATCCGGACTCCGAGCCCTCCGCACCCTTGCCGATCGAATCCGATTGGCGCCCGTTATGGAGTTCACGACGCGGACATCTTTCAGCACTCGCCTTTGGCGACATCCTGAGTTCACTAAAGTCTCTCTCTTTATCCGGAGAGCCCTGGCGGATTACGGTCGAGGAAGGTTGGGATGCGGCCGACAAAGAAATTCAACGCCCACCCACCACCCACTTTGTAGCCACTGTCGATGATTTAACCGACATGCTAGACTACGACTCCGAAGACATCGACGGTATGGACGACGATGCCGAAGACGAACAAGACCCAGCGCCTACAGGGCCTTTGGAAGGCCACCTCGTCATATGACATATATATGGTGGACATCCCAAAAGATGGGAACGGCGATGGAACAACGGAGGATGACCCTCCAAGAAGCAGCCCAAGCGCCCGGGCGTGGCGCCGCTCTAAATCCCGCCACAACAAGAATGAAGATTCCGCACCGGAGATAACAACACACCGGACAACGCCGAAGACAATCCACTCCAAAGAAGATCCATCGCAGGAGGATGAAGACGCCAGCCCTCAAGAGAGAGCAGCAGAAGAAGAGGTAGAGGATTATATGCCTCCCTCCGAAGACGAAGCAAGCCTCGACGACAATGAATTCGTCGTGCCTGAGAATCCCGTCGAACAAGAGCGTTTTAGACGCAGGCTTATGGCCACGGCGAACAGCCTAAAGAAAAAGCAGCAACAACTTAGAGCTGATCAGGATCTGCTAGCCGACAGATGGACCGAAGTCCTCGCGGCCGAAGAGCATGAGCTTGAACGCCCCTCCAAAAGCTACCCTAAATGCAAGCTGCTCCCCCGATTAGAGGAGGAGGCTTACGAACCCGCATCACCAGGAGACAATATGGCTGACCGACCACCCGTGCGGGTCATGACAGAGAGGCCTCTAGGCCCTTCACTAGAACCATACCCGGCATCGCTCAAAAAGCACATGGCCAAAGGGGAACGCCTCGGACTGCGAGATATATTGGAGGACAAGGCAAGACAATCAAGATCGATCTATGGATCGCATGGGCGCCTGATGCGTGGCGACAACCGTCGACCGGACACGATAAGTCTGGCCGGGCCGAACAAAACAGACCAAGCTCTTTTGAGCTCTGGCCGTGATATCACCCAAAGACAGAGGCGCCAAGACACCCACTATGCTTCACGTATTTAAGTAATGGATCATCAAATCCCGAAGGGTTTAAACCCGTCAATATTGAATCCTATGATGGCACAACAGACCCCGCGGTTTGGATCGAAGACTATCTCCTTCACATCCACATGGCCCGCGGTGACGATCTTCACGCCATCAAATACCTCCCCCTCAAGCTTAAAGGACCAGCCCGACATTGGCTCAACAACTTGCCAGCAGAGTCAATTGGGAGCTGGGAGGACCTGGAAGCCGCATTCCTCGATAACTTCCAGGGCACTTATGTGCGACCACCAGACGCCGATGACCTAAGCCACATAATTCAGCAGCCAGACAAATCGGCCAGACAATTCTGGACACGGTTCTTAACCAAGAAAAACCAAATCGTCGACTGTCCGGATGCGGAGGCCCTCGCGGCCCTCAAGCATAACATCCGCGACGAGTGGCTTGCCCGACACCTAGGACAGGAAAAGCCGAAATCCATGGCAGCCCTCACATCACTCATGACCCGCTTCTGCGCGGGCGAGGACAGTTGGCTAGCACGCAGCAACAACCTCAGAAAAAATTCTGGCAGTCCGGACTTCAAGGACCAAAACGGCAGGCCGCGTCGTAACAAAAACAAACACCACACTAACGGCAACAATATTGAGGATACGACAGTCAATGCCGGATTCAAAGGCTCTAAACCGGTCATGGAAGAAGCCATTCAAACGAACTACTCCGGGTCCGTCCAATTTGGACCGAATACTCGACCGCTTGTGCGGATACACGGCACTTCGAAAAGCCAGCTAACCACACCAACAGGGACTGTTGGGTATTCAAGCAGGCATGCAAGTTAATTGCCGAAAACAATGACAAGGGGCTGCATAGCGATGACGAGGACGAGACCCAACCGCCGAACAATAGAGGACAGAAGGGTTTCCCCCCACAGGTGCGGACGGTGAACATGATATACGCAACGCACATACCCAAAAGGGAGCGGAAGCGTGCACTCGGGGATGTCTACGCGATGGAGCCAGTTGCCTCAAGTTCAATCCATGGTCCTCTGCCCGATCACTTTTGACCAAGGGACCACCCCACCAAAGCATCCGCAATGGCGGATTCGCGACCGGTCCTAGACCCAATCGTCCATGGATTTCACCTAACGTAGTCCCGATGGACGGCGGCAGCAGCCTGAACCTGCTTTACTGTGATACGGCGCCAAAATGGGCATAGACCCCTCAAGGATCAAACCTACCAAAACGACCTTTAAAGGCGTCATACCAGGTGTAGAAGCCAATTGTACAGGCTCAATTACACTGGAAGTGGTCTTCGGATCCCCGGATAACTTCCGAAGCGAGGAGTTAATCTTCGACATAGTCCCGTTCCACAGCGGCTATCATGCCTTTCTCGGACGTACCGCATTTGCAAAGTTCAACGCGGTGCCGCACTACGCATACCTCAAGCTCAAGATGCCAGGCCCTCGAGGAGTCATTACGGTCAACGGAAACACTGAACGTTCTCTCCGCGACCGAGGAACATATGGCGGCTCTCGCGGAAGTGCAATGCAGCCTCTTAAGGCAATTATCGAATCCGGCCGTTAAGCGGCCGGACACAGCCAAGCGCGCCCTGAGTAACTTACAACAAGACCACCTGGCACGTTCCGAGCACGCGTAGTAGTGCGACCCCAACCCCAGCTCCTGCGAAACGTCAAAGCAGGTCCTTCGCGTACACCACTACGCTCTGAAGATACCATGGGCATGGGGAGGGGGGCACGACCACAATACACCCAGACCGCGGCTCAACCACACAAGGGGCTTTCAAGCGTGTCGTTCCTTTTTCTTTTCTTTTTACCTTTTACTTTTTAACCACAGGACTCCGTTTGTCAGAAGCCCTGTCCGCAAAGACCTGCCGAACTCACGATGCAACAGCCAGGGAAGGATAAAGGCTACAACGAACATACATGTGGTCTCCATTACGAGCATTTTCATACACCAATCTGCAGCCTACCCCTGGAGGGGGACATGTTTAACAGTCTCCTACCTTGCTTATCGCACTATTTGTATCGTTCTGCATTAGTAGCAGCACCTTTTTGCTTATAATTGCATTTCTTTTTCATACATATGTTCATTCACGACATGTTGCATCCGTACACTTTGGTACGACTAATATACACCAGGGGCTTATGTTTCCCGCGTTATGGTGTGATGAGTCCGAACACTTTCACGAAAAGTGCGGCACCCGAACTTATAGCACTATATGCATCGGCTCGAATCATGTCTTGGGTCAATAGTTGGGTTTGCCCGGCTCCCGTGTTTTGGTACCTTATGTTCCGTTATATCGGCTAAGGTAGCACCGGAGAACCATCGCGATTCCGCCTGATTCGGTGAGTTAACGCCTCGATGGAGAAAGCTAAAACTGACCGTCATGATGAGGCGAGAGACCGTCGCTGTTCGAGAGGTTTTTTATGCAGTCCTTAAAGACTTATGCCGCTTAGAGCAAGGAGCCGGATACGTCCGGCCAAGGCGTGGATAGCGCCCCAAATTGACCTTCCGAAGACTAGGGGCTTCGCCGAAATTTAAAATTATAGAATTCTATGGCTAAGTGAGAGTGTTCAAGCATTATAAGTCCGGTTGCCTTGTTCGCTATGTTGAGCGCCTCCCTAGATGGACCCAAAAATGGAAACAAGAGCGCTCAAGTTTATCCGAACACCCCAAAGACTTTCGTGGCATGGGGGCTGAAGCCGACGACTTGCCATCTCTCGATTTGATAAACAGCCGCACATAAGGTAATATTTTAAATTAACAAGCGTTGCTTAGCGCATATGAACTAAGTTTTCAGCACAGGATAACAAAATGCTGAGTCTACTCAAATATTACATCTTTGGAGCACTTACCCGCAATAGTGCGGGCGCCTTCAAAGACACTCTTATAATACATCTCGGGCGTGCGATGCTCCTTGCCCTCTGGTGGCGGGTCCGTCACAAGCTTCTGGGCATCCATCTTGCCCTAGTGCACCTTTGCGCGGGCAAGGGCCCGACGGGCACCCTTGATACAAGCGGAATGCTTGATAACTTCAACCCACGGGCACGCATCCACCAGCCGCCGCAGGGCCGAAGTAGCTCCTGTGCATGGCCTCCTTAGGCCACAATCGAACTATGAGGCCCTTCATGGCCTGTTCGGCCGCCTTGTGGAGCTCGACCAGCTGCTTCACTGATCGCTAAGGGGCACTGGATGTCCGCCTCGATATCGAGACCGAAGACCTTCTCCGTTGAGCTCCCCTCCTTGGCCCGGTAGAATGCGGCAGCATCGGACACGCTGCGAGGAAGATCTGCGAACGCCCCTGGAGAGCTACGAATTCGGCTAAGCAACAGGTACTTAACACTCACATGCTTACTCTGCATGAAAAATGCCTTACCCTCTGCTATTTTCTTCACCACCTCAATCTCCTGGAGGGCCTTGTAGGCTTCGGCCTTAGCGGCTTTGGCACTCTCAAGAGCCGTTGCAAGCTCAGACTCTCGAGTCTTGAGTCACGCCCAAGTTCTCATGTTTTTTCACGAGATCCTGGAGCTCTTGTTGTACCTCCGCCACCCGCGCCTCCTGCTTCTCTCGCTCGGTGCGTTCATGTCAGACATGCGTTCGCTGCCACCGCCTCCTTCAGTGGTCGCCACCTCGTTAGTGGCCCCTACAATACCCATGTTATCCTTGTCATTTTTCTTGCAACCAAATCCTTTTCTCAGAAGGTACAATTTTCATAAGGTATTACTCACCTTCTTTTTCCTCGAGCTGCTTCTTGGCATGACCGAGCTCGTTCTCGGACCGCTCGAGGTTTTTCTTCAAATTATTGACCTCCAAGGCGGGCGGAGGTCAGCAGCACAGCCTGCAATCCCATATTGAAATATTTTTTATGACTCATGTGTTTATCTTTCTAAAGATCCCCAGTCCGGCTTTTCTTTCCGAACACCAAACCGAGCATCAGGGGCTACTGTCTATGCGGTACCATTTTACATATATTGAAATTTCTTACCTCAAAACCTGATAGAAGGCTGGTACAGGCTTCGGTCAGCCCGCTCTTGGCGGACTGAACTGTCCGGATCACCGCACTCATAACAGTGTGGTGCTCCTCCTTGATGGAGGCGCCGTTGAGCGCCTCCAGTAAGCTATCCGGTGCCTCCGGTTGGATGAAGGACACCGGCGTCTTACCCTTCTTGCGAAGGGATCGTTTGCCGGACTCCGGAACCACTGAAGGTTCCGGCATTGAGTCCGGACAAGGGTCGGCCTTAGAGCCCCTGGGGGTCTTGCCCCCCATGCGCCTGGAGTCCGGGGGGTTGCCTTGTGGTACCTCCTACACCACCTCCTCGGGACCAAGCCCCCTTTGGGGCCCCGCCGCGGCGTTGTCCGCAGCATGAGGCGAGGAGGCGGCCGGAAGCGAAGTACTCTCCATTTCCGACGAGCCCAGGGACCCGCTCGATGAATCAGCGAGCTCGCCTTTGGGCGGGCTGCACGATTGTTCGACATTAGAGAACACTCTGCAATAATAAAACGCCATGGGTATCCGGACACTTACGATCTCGCCAGGGGCTTGGCCCTTGTAGGCCATGAAGGAAATATGCCCTAGAGGCAATAATAAAGTTATTATTTATTTCCTTATATCATGATAAATGTTTATTATTCATGCTAGAATTGTATTAACCGGAAACATAATACATGTGTGAATACATAGACAATCAGAGTGTCACTAGTATGCCTCTACTTGACTAGCTCGTTAATCGAAGATGGTTATGTTTCCTAACCATAGACATGAGTTGTCATTTGATTAACGGGATCACATCATTAGGAGAATGATGTGATTGACATGACCCATTCCGTTAGCCTAGCACTTGATCATTTAGTATGTTGCTATTGCTTTCTTCATGACTTATACATGTTCCTGTAACTATGAGATTATGCAACTCCCGTTTACGGAGGAACACTTTGGTGCTACCAAACGTCACAACGTAATCGGGTGATTATAAAGGAGTACTACAGGTGTCTCCAAAGGTACATGTTGGGTTGGCGTATTTCGAGATTAGGTTTTGTCACTCCGATTGCTCGGAGAGGTATCTCTGGGCCCTCTCGGTAATGCACATCACTATAAGCCTTGCAAGCAATGTAGCTAATGAGTTGGTTACGGAATGATGCATTACGGAACGAGTAAAGAGACTTGCCGGTAACGAGATTGAACTAGGTATTGGATACCGACGATCGAATCTCGGGCAAGTAACATACCGATGACAAAGGGAACAACGTATGTTGTTATGCGGTTTGACCGATAAAGATCTTCAGTAGAATATGTAGGAACCAATATGGGCATCCAGGTTCCGCTTATTGGTTATTGACCAAGAATAGTTCTCGGTCATGTCTACATAGTTCTCGAACCCGTAGGGTCCGCACGCTTAAGGTTTCGGCGATGCTTATATTATGAGTTTATGAGTTTTGATGTACCGAAGGAGTTCGGAGTCCCGGATGAGATCAGGGACATGACGAGGAGTCTCGAAATGGTCGAGACGTAAAGATCGATATATTGACGACTATATTCGGACATCGGAAAGGTTCCGAGTGATTCGGTATTTTTGGAGTACCGGAGAGTTACGGGAATACGTATTGGGCCTTATTGGGCCATACGGGAAAGAAGGAAAAGGGCCTCAAGGGTGGCCACACCCTTCCCTTGGTCTGGTCCGAATTGGACTAGGGAAGGGGCGCCTCTTCCTTCCTTCTCCTTTTCCTTCCCTTTCCTTCTCTCCTACTCCTACTACATGGAAGGTTTCCTAGTTGGACTAGGAAAGGGGGAATCCTACTCTCGGTGGGAGTAGGACTCCCCTAGGGCGCGCCATAGAGAGGGCCGGCCCTCCCCTCCTCCACTCCTTTATATACGGGGGCAGGGGGCACCCCATGGACACACAAGTTGATCTACGGATCGTTCCTTAGCCGTGTGCGGTGCCCCTCCACCATATTCCACTTCGGTCATATCGTCATGAGCTTAGGCGAAGCCCTCGCGCCGGAGAAGTCATATCGTCATGGAGCTTAGGCGAAGCCCCGCGTCGATGGAGCATCATCATCGTCACCACGCCGTCGTCTTGTGGAACTCATCCCGACACTTTGCTGGATCGGAGTCCGGGATCGTCATCGAGCTGAACGTGTGCGTAACTCGGAGGTGCCGTGACGTTCGGTACTTGGATCGGTCGGATCGTGAAGACGACGACTACATCAACCGCGTTGTTATAACGCTTCCGCTTACGGTCTCACGAGGGTACGTGGACATACACTCTCCCTCTCGTTGCTATGCATCACCATGATCTTGCGTGTGCGTAGGGAAATTTTTGAAATTACTACGTTCCCCAAGCGGTGGCATCCCAGCCTAGGTTTTTATGGTTTGATGTTTTGCACGAGTAGAACACAAGTGAGTTGTGGGCGATACAAGTCATACTGCCTACCGGCATGTCATACTTTGGTTCAGCGGTATTGTGAGATGAAGCGGCCCGGACCGACATTACGCCAGACGCTTACGCGAGACTGGTTTCACTGCTACGAGCACTCGTGCTTAAAGGTGGCTGGCGGGTGTCTGTCTCTCTCACTTTAGTTGAACCGAGTGTGACTACGCCCGGTCCTTGCGAAGGTTAAACGGAGTCTATTTGACAAACTATCGTTGTGGTTTTGATGCGTAGGTGAGAACGGTTCTTGCTAAGCCCGTAGCAGCCACGTAAAATTTGCAACAACAAAGTAGAGGACGTCTAACTTGTTTTTGCAGGGCATGTTGTGATGTGATATGGTCAAGACGTGATGCTATATTTTATTGTATGAAATGATCATGTTTTGTAACCGGTTATCGGCAATCGGCTGGAGCCATATGGTTGTCGCTTATTGTATGAAATGCAACGCCCTGTAATTGCTTTACTTTATCACTAAGCGGTAGCGATAGTCGAGAAGCAATAGATGGCGAAACGACAACGATGCTACGATGGAGATCAAGGTGTCGCGCCGGTGACGATGGTGATCACGACGGTGCTTCGAGGATGGAGATCACAAGCACAAGATGATGATGGCCATATCATATCACTTATATTGATTGCATGTGATGTTTATCTTTTATGCATCTTATCTTGCTTTGATTGACGGTAGCATTTTAAGATGATCTCTCACTAATTATCAAGAAGTGTTCTCCTGAGTATGCACCGCTGCCAAAGTTCGTCGTGCCCGGACACCACGTGATGATCGGGTGTGATAAGCTCTACGTCCATCTACAACGGGTGCAAGCCAGTTTTGCACACGCGGAATACTCAGGTTAAACTTGACGAGCCTAGCATATGCAGATATGGCCTCGGAACACGGAGACCGAAAGGTCGAGCGTGAATCATATAGTAGATATGATCAACATTGTGATGTTCACCATTGAAAACTACTCCATCTCACGTGATGATCGGTTATGGTTTAGTTGATTTGGATCACGTGATCACTTAGATGACTAGAGAGATGTCTGTCTAAGTGGGAGTTCTTAAGTAATATGATTAATTGAACTTAAATTTATCATGAACTTAGTCCTGGTAGTATTTTGCAAATTATGTTGTAGATCAATAGCTCGCGTTGTTGCTTTCATATGTTTATTTTCATATGTTCCTAGAGAAAATTGTGTTGAAAAATGTTAGTAGCAATGATGCGGATTGGATCCGTGATCCGAGGTTTATCCTCAATGCTGCACGTAAGAATTATGTCCTTAATGCACCGCTAGGTGACAGACCTATTGCAGGGAGCAGATGCGCACGTTATGAACGTTTGGCTAGCTCAATATGATGACTACTTGATAGTTTAGTGCACCATACTTAACGGCTTAGAATCGGGACTTCAAAGACGTTTTGAACGTCATGGACCATATGAGATGTTCCAGGAATTGAAGTTAATATTTCAAGCAAATACCCGAGTTGAGAGATATGAAGTCTCCAACAAGTTCTATAGCTAAAAGATGGAGGAGAATCGCTCAACTAGTGAGCATGTGCTCAGATTGTCCGAATACTTCAATCGCTTGAATCAAGTGGGAGTTAATCTTCCAGATAAGATAGTGATTGACAGAATTCTCTAGTCACCATCACTAAGTTACTAGAACTTCGTGATGAACTATAGTATGCAGGGGATGACGAAAACGATTCCCGAGCTCTTCGTGATGTTGAAATCAACGAAGGTAGAAATCAAGAAAGAGCATCAAGTGTTGATGATTGACAAGACCACTAGTCTCAAGGAAAAGGGCAAAGGGAAGAAGGGGAACTTCAAAAGGAACGGCAAGCAAGTTGCTGCTCGAGTGAAGAAGCCCAAGTCTGGACCTAAGCCCGAGACTAAGTACTTTTGTTGTAATGGAACTGGTCACCGAAGCGGAACTACCCTGAATATTTGGTGGATAAGAAGGATGGCAAAGTGAACAAAGGTATATTTGATATACAGATTATTGATGTGTATTTTACTAGTGTTCATAGCAACCCCTCGGTATTTGATAATCTGGTATAGTTGCTAAGAGTAGTAACTTGAAACGGAGTTCTGAGAATGAACAGAAACTAGTTGAAGGGGAAGTGACGATGAGTGTTGGAAGTAGTTCCAAGATTGATATGATCATCATCGCACACTCCCTATACTTTCGGGATTAGTGTGGAACCTAAATAAGTGTTATTTGGTGTTGAGCATAAATATGATTTGATCATGTTTATTGCAATACGGTTATTCATTTAAGTAAGAGAATAAATTGTTGTTCTGTTTACATGAATAAAACCTTATATGGCTACACACCCAATGATAATGGGTCATTGGATCTCGATCATAGTGATACACATATTCATAATATTGAAACCAAAAGATGCAAAGTTAATAATGATAGTGCAACTTATTTGTGGCAATCGCTGCTTAGGTCATATTGGTGTAAAGCGCTTGAAGAAAACTCCATCTTGATGGACTTTTGGAATCACTTGATTATGAATCAATTGATGCTTGCGAACCGTGCCTTTTGGGCAAGATGACTAAAACTCCGTTCTCCGGAACAATGGAACAAGCTCTTGACTTATTGGAAATAATACATACCGATGTATGCGATTCAATGAGTGTTGATGCTCGTGGCAAGTATCGTTATTTTCGACCTTCACAAAATGATTTGAGCAGATATGGGTATATCTACTTGATGAAACATAAGTCTGAAATAATTGAAAAGTTCAAAGAATTTCAGAGTGAAGTGGAAAATCATCGTAACAAGAAAATAAAGTTTCTGCGATCTGATCGTGGAGATAAATATTTGAGTTCTGAGTTTGGTCTTCATATGAAACAATGTGAAATAGTTTCGCAACTCACGCCATATGGAACACCACAACATAATGGTGTGTCCGAAAGTCGTAACCGCACTTTATTGGATATGGTGCGATCTATGATGTCTCTTATCAGTTTACCACTATCGCTTTGGGGTTATGCATTAGAGACAGCTGCATTCACGTTTAATAGGGCACCATCTAAATCCGTTGAGATGACACCGTATGAACTATGGTTTAGCTGTAAACCTAAGCTGTCGTTTCTTAAAGTTTGGAAGTTGTGATGCTTATGTGAAAAAGTTTCATCCTGATAAGCTCAAACCCAAATCGGAGAAGTGCGTCTTCATAGAATACCCAAAGGAAATTGTTGGGTATACCTTCTATCACAGATCCGAAGGCAAAAACATTTGTTGCTTATAAATGGATCCTTTCTAGAGAAGGAGTTTCTCTCGAAAGAAGTGAGTGGGAGGAAAGTGGAGCTTGATAAGGTAATTTGTACCTTCTCCCGAATTGGAAAGTATTTCATCACGGAAATCAGTTCGATGATTCCTACACCAATTAGTGAGGAAGCTAATGATGATGATCATGTAACTTCAGATCAAGTCACTACCGAATCTCGTAGGTAAACCAGAGTGAGATCCGCACAGAGTGGTACGGCAATCCTGTTACGGAAGTCATGCTACTAGATCATGACGAACCTACAAACTATGAAGAAGCGATGGTGAGCCCATATTACGCTAAATGTCTAGAAGCCATGAAATCTGAGATGGGATCCATGTATGAAAACAAATTGTGGACTTTGGTTGACTTGCCCGAGGGTCGGCAAGCAATAGAAAATAAATGGATCTTCAAGAGGAAGACGGACGTTGATAATAGTGTTACTATCTACAAAGCTCGACTTGTCGCAAAAGGTTTTTGACAAGTTCAAGGTGTTAACTATAATGAGATTTTCTCAACTGTAGCGATGCTTAAGTCTGTCCGAATCATGTTAGCAATTGCCACAATTTATGAAATTTGGCAATGGATGTAAAAACTGCATTCTGAATGGGTTTCGGAGGAAGAGTTGTATATGATGCAACCAGAAGGTTTTATCGATCCAAAGGGAGCTAACAAAGTGTGCAAGCTCCAGCGATCCATCTATGGACTGGTGCAAGCATCTCGGAGTTGGAATATACGCTTTGATAAGTTGATCAAAGCATATAGTTTATACAGACTTGCAGTGAAGCCCTGTATTTACTAGAAAGTGAGTGGGAGCACTACAATATTTCTGATAAGTATATGTGAATGACATATTGTAGATCGGAAATAATGTAGAATTATTCTGCAAAGCATAAAGGAGTGTTTAAAAGGAGTTTTTCAAAGAAAAACCTCGGTGAAGCTACTTACATATTGAGCATCAAGATCTATAGAGATAGATCAAGACGCTTGATAAGTTTTTTTCAATGAGTACATACCTTGACAAGATTTTGAAGTAGTTCAAAATGGAGCAGTCAAAGAAAGAGTTCTTGCCTGTGTTACAAGGTGTGAAATTGAGTAAGACTCAAAACCCGACCACGGCAGAAGATAGAAAGAGAATGAAAGTCATTCCCTATGCCTTGGCCATAGGTTCTATAAAGTATGCCATGCTGTGTACCAGATCTATTGTATACCCTACAATCGAGTTTGGCAAGGAGTACAATAGTGATCTAGGAGTAGATCAATGGACAGCGGTCAAAATTATCCTTAGTGGAATAAGGATATGTTTCTCGATTATGGAAGTGGAAAAAGGTTCGTAAAGGGTTACGCCGATGCAAGTTTTGACACTGATCTGGATGACTCTAAGTCTCGATCTAGATACATATTGAAAGTGGGAGCAATTAGCTAGAGTAGCTCCGTGCAGAGCATTGTAGACATAGAAAATTGCAAAATACATAACGGATCTGAATGTGAAAGACCCGTTGACTAAGATTCTCTCACAAAGCAAAACATGATCACACCTTAGTACTCTTTGGGTGTTAATCACATAGCGATGTGAACTAGATTACTGAATCTAGTAAACCCTTTGGGTCTTGGTCACATGGCGATGTGAACTATGGGTGTTAATCACACGATGATGTGAACTATCGATGTTAATCACATGGTGATGTGATCTAGATTATTGACTCTAGTGCAAGTGGGAGATCAAGGAAATATGCCCTAGAGGCAATAATAAAGTTATTATTTATTTCCTTATATCATGATAAATGTTTATTATTCATGCTAGAATTGTATTAACCGGAAACATAATACATGTGTGAATACATAGACAATCGAGTGTCACTAGTATGCCTCTACTTGACTAGCTCGTTAATCGAAGATGGTTATGTTTCCTAACCATAGACATGAGTTGTCATTTGATTAACGGGATCACATCATTAGGAGAATGATGTGATTGACATGACCCATTCCGTTAGCCTAGCACTTGATCGCTTTAGTATGTTGCTATTGCTTTCTTCATGACTTATACATGTTCCTGTAACTATGAGATTATGCAACTCCCGTTTACGGAGGAACACTTTGGTGCTACCAAACGTCACAACGTAACTGGGTGATTATAAAGGAGTACTACAGGTGTCTCCAAAGGTACATGTTGGGTTGGCGTATTTCGAGATTAGGTTTTGTCACTCCGATTGTCGGAGAGGTATCGCTGGCCCTCTCGGTAATGCACATCACTATAAGCCTTGCAAGCAATGTAGCTAATGAGTTGGTTACGGAATGATGCATTACGGAACGAGTAAAGAGACTTGCCGGTAACGAGATTGAACTAGGTATTGGATACCGACGATCGAATCTCGGACAAGTAACATACCGATGACAAAGGGAACAACGTATGTTGTTATGCGGTTTGACCGATAAAGATCTTCATAGAATATGTAGGAACCAATATGGGCATCTAGGTTCTGCTATTGGTTATTGACCAAGAATAGTTCTCGGTCATGTCTACATAGTTCTCGAACCCGTAGGGTCCGCACGCTTAAGGTTTCGGCGATGCTTATATTATGAGTTTATGAGTTTTGATGTACCGAAGGAGTTCGGAGTCCCGGATGAGATCAGGGACATGACGAGGAGTCTCGAAATGGTCGAGACGTAAAGATCGATATATTGGACGACTATATTCGGACATCGGAAAGGTTCCGAGTGATTCGGGTATTTTTTGGAGTACCGGAGAGTTACGGGAATACGTATTGGGCCTTATTGGGCCATACGGGAAAGAAGGAAAAGGGCCTCAAGGGTGGCCACACCCCTTCCCTTGGTCTGGTCCGAATTGGACTAGGGAAGGGGGGCGCCGCCTTCCTTCCTTCTCCTTTTCCCTTCCCTTTCCTTCTCTCCTACTCCTACTACATGGAAGGTTTCCTAGTTGGACTAGGAAAGGGGGAATCCTACTCCCGGGGGGAGTAGGACTCCCCTAGGGCGCGCCATAGAGAGGGCCGGCCCTCCCCTCCTCCACTCCTTTATATACGGGGGCAGGGGGCACCCCATGGACACACAAGTTGATCTACGGATCGTTCCTTAGCCGTGTGCGGTGCCCCCCTCCACCATATTCCAGTTCGGTCATATCGTCGCGGAGCTTAGGCGAAGCCCTGCGCCGGAGAAGTCATATCGTCATGAGCTTAGGCGAAGCCCTGCGTCGATGGAGCATCATCATCGCTACCACGCCGTCAGGTTGACGGAACTCATCCCGACACTTTGCTGGATCGGAGTCCGGGATCGCCATCGAGCTGAACGTGTGCAGAACTCGGAGGTGCCGTGACGTTCGGTACTTGGATCGGTCGGATCGTGAAGACGCATACGACTACATCAACCGCGTTGTTATAACGCTTCCGCCACGGTCTCACGAGGGTACGTGGACATACACTCTCCCTCTCGTTGCTATGCATCACCATGATCTTGCGTGTGCGTAGGAAATTTTTGAAATTACTACGTTCCCCAACAGGCTAATCCCCTCGTAAATGCGTCGACGTTGGTGGAGAAGTCCGGAGGAAGGGTTCTTCCTTCTTGGACCCTCCGGCCTCCCCAGCTTAGCGGCCTTCCTTTTCCTCTCCTCCCACCGGGGAGAGGCTTCTTCTTCTTCCTCCTCGTCTTGAGGAGAAGATTACGCTTCGTAATCCGACAAAGCACTGGCGCCGAGTGCTCCTTCGAGTTCCCGTGAGCCTCCTTCTTGGCATTCTTCTCCGGCACTACATGGGGTGCCGGAGCCAGCAGCCCCGTCAATCGGGCGTCCGCTGGGTCTTCTGGCAAAGGAGCCGGACAGTTGATCTGTCCGGACGTCTTCAGCCGGACCTGTCGAAGAATAGGGAGTTTTCAGAACCCACGTAGAGTCAATCTATTGAAAAGGAGTCCCGTAAAGGGTAAAATAACTTACCTCGCCGGCTTGACGCCGCGAGCTGTATCCGCGATCTTTGTTAGCGGATGCGGGGGCTTCGGCGCCCTTGAACAGCACCTTCGAGGCATCTTCGTACGTTGTATCGAAGAGCCGGCTCAAGGTTCGGTGCTGTGCCGGATCGAACTCCCACAAATTGAAGTCCCGTTGTTGGCATGGGAGAATCCGGCGGATGAGCATCACCTGGATTACGTCGACAAGCCTGCGATTCTTGTCCAGCAGGTTCCGGACGCGTGTTTGGAGTCCGGATAGCTCGTCCGAATCCCCCCACTTCAGGCCCGTCTCTTTCCATGACGAGAGCCATGTGGGGAATCCAGATATGAATTCGGGGGCCGCCACCCATTCAGGGTCGTGTGGATCGGTGATGTAGAACCACCCCGATTGCCACCCCTTTATTGTCTCCACAAAGGAGCCCTCGAGCCATAGGACTTTGTCCATCTTGCCGACCATGGCGCCTCCGCACTCCGCTTGGCTGCCCTTCACAACCTTCGGCTTGACACTGAAGGTCTTGAGCCACAAGCCGAAGTGGGGCTGGATGCAGAGGAAAGCCTCGCACACGACGATAAACACCGAGACGTTGAGGACGGAATTCGGGGCCAGGTCATGGAAGTCCAGGCCGTAGTAGAACATGAGCCCCCGGACAAATGGGTGAAGTGGAAAACCTAGTCCGCGGAGGAAGTGGGGGAGGAATACCACCCCCTCATGGGGACTGGGGGTTGGAATAAGCTACCCCGCGTCGGGCAGCCTGTGCGCGATATCGCTGGACAAGTATCCGGCCTCCCTCAGTCTTGTGATGTGCCCCTCCGCGACGGAGGAGGCCATCCACCTGCCTCCCGCTCCTGACATGGTTGGAGAAGGTTGAGGAGGAAAGTGCGGACTTGGGCGCTAGAGCTCGAGTGCACGGGAATGGATGAGCAAAGGAGGAAGAAGGCGTAGGTGAAAGGGTGGATCCTTATCCCTTATATGGGCGGACAAAAACATGTGTCCCCACCGCCCGGGTAAAACTCGGCTCATCTCCCAAGCGCCACAATCAATGGCGCGGTTGGGTTACCCACGTCCGTATTGATGGGAATCCCGAATAAGGGGAGCACGATCTCGCCTCGACAAGACGTGCCAAGGAAACCGCCGCTAAACGCTACCGAGGTGGAACAGTAAAGAAAACAATTTGAATAAAGGCTTGGTAGTGGTGCGACGTCACGCCACAAAATACGCCGCCAGATTGATCTTGTGTAATATTATTCTCTCTACGGTGGCATGTGGAATTTATTTTTGCAGAGCGGACACTATCTGGTGTTCACAATCTTCTATGAATTATTCGGAGGAAGAACCCGCCTTGCAATGCCGAAGACAACATGCGCTGGACTCGTCGTCATTGAAGCCTGGTTCGGGGCTCTTGAGGGAGTTCCGGACTAGCGGGTGTCCGGATAGCGAACTATCATCATCGGCGGACTCCAAGACTATGAAGATAGAAGATTGAAGACTTCCCCCCGTGTCCGGATGGGACTTTCCTTGGCGTCGAAGGCAAGCTTGGCGATACGGATGTGTAGATCTCCTACCATTGTAACCGACTCTGTAACCCTAACCCTATCCGGTGTCTATATAAACCGGAGGGTTTTAGTCCAGTAGGAGCGAACAACAATCATACCATAGGCTAGCTTCTAGGGTTTAGCCTCTTTGATTCGTGGTAGATCCACTCTTGTAACACACATTATCAATATTAATCTAGCAGGACGTAGGGTTTTACCTCCATCAAGAGGGCCCGAACCTGGGTAAAACATCGTGTCCCTTGTCTCCTGTTACCATCCGCCTAGACGCACAGTTCGGGACCCCCTACCCGAGATCCGCCGGTTTTGACACCGACAGAGCCCATATTCTTTTTGTTAGCATTACAGCCCATATTGTGGCCACGGTTAAAAAATTATACGAAATTTTGCATATTTCGGTGCGGTCCGAATTGTTTTTAATCCCGAAATATCGACTCACATTCAAACTGATTTTTAAAAATAAATGTATATCAATATAAAATCCAACAAATTCTCCATGCATAAAAATTAATGTAATTTAAAATCTCGAAATGAAAAAAAGATATTTGAAACTAATTGCCGGTTTGATGTGTTTTAAAATGTACAACCCATTTCTCTTTCTTGATAGGCCATTTTCTCGGCCACCGAATGAAGCTCTCCTCGTCTTGAAAGATTTGCAGCCCAACAGGCCTGACAAAGCGACTTACTTGGCAAATCACAAAAAACTGGCTGTGGCCGTGGACCCAGCTGTCAGCCTCTCCACGTACAGTACTCTTTCGATGGAAGTCGGTCGTTGACCACATTGACCATGCCACGCTGAGAGCACCAAGGCGGTGGACGACGGCGAGGCCTAGGAAGGGGACGACATGAGCCGGGAAGACGGCGGTGGGATGCCCACGCGGTGAGGAGTACGAGGGTTCACTGGTTCGGCGGGCGTTAGGCTGCCGTCCGCAGAATAACAGGGGTGGGTGAGTAGAGGGATACCCTGGGCCAGCGGTGGGAGTAGTAGGGGCGGTGAGGCCTCCGGCATCACTGACCCGGCCATGAGAGGCGAGCACGCAGCAGCACGACCGGGCGCTGCTTTGGGCGGCCGGAGCAAGAAGACCAGAGGTTGAAGAAGCACTATGGCCGTTGGATGGACATCGTGACGGTCACTTTGGAGCTAGAATCGTTCATATTGACTAAGTTGACAAAGCCCTCCGTCCTCGTCAACTTAGTAGGCCCATAAGTCAGCCACCCACTATGGTGGGTCCCAGCTAGCAGGGGGTATTCATTTTTTGGTGCGTAATAAGGAGGCACTTCCTTGCGTGCGAAGATATAGCTGGTGGGTCCGACCTGTCAGCGGGGGGAACGTTTTTTTCGCGAAATACAGAAGCCCTTCCCACGTACAGTGCACGTACAGTGCGTAATAAGGAGGAACTTTCCTTGCGTGCGACCATGGACCTCGTGGGTCCCAGCCGTCAGGCTCTCCACGTACAGTCCTCTTCCGACGACTCTCGTATGTTGACCACGCTGCGCCGAGCTCACCGAGGCGGTGGACGACGGGCGAGGCCCTGCATCGAACGACCGGAGATGGGGAAGACGCGGGAGTGGAGTCACAGACAAAGAGGAGTGGGAAACTTGACTGGTTCGGGTGCGGGTGGGCCTACACTCGGCAGAGAATAACAGGAGGTGCGGAGTGGAGGGATGGCCTGGCCGTCGGCGGGTAGCGTTTCGCTGAGGAGCGCAAAACAACGCCGTTGGACGCCTTGAAGGCTGGACCAAAGTGGTTCCGGCAGCGCTGGGGAAGAAGACGAGAGATTGAAGAAGAATGCCGACCGTTGGATGTAAATCCAACGCCTTCTTAAACTTCGACCCATCGCCCACATATCAGCCAGTCCATTTGTTTTTTAGTCCATTTGGTGGGCTGGGTGAAACAATGATGTAGCATCTATGCAGCCCGTTTAAAACCCATTTGCATTTTTCTCGAAATCCGCAGACTTGCTGGGTTGGGTGAAAATATCATGTTGGGCTAGACGGAGAAATGTTATAAAAACATAAACACATAATTGCACGTTAGTAAAATCTTTGCAAGCTTATGTATGCAATCACTAGGAGTTAACTTGCCAACTTATATATAAACAATTATTATTATTATTTTGTAAGAACTTTCAACTTACAAAATAAAATATCATTTTAATTTGATGAGTTAATAGTACGTGGGGTATTATTAATTTTTAGGCTAGACGTGGGACAGTTGAGTTGGTTCTAGGGGAAAGTACTAGGAGAAAACTCAGTTTACATCGAAAAAGAAAGTGGGAGAAAATTCAGAGACCTGCTGGGTCCACCCGAGGAGGGGAATATGTTGGGAGGAAGGAGATTCAAAGCACGGTAGCCGAGTGAACTAGTTTTTTACGGACAAGTGAACTAGTTTACATACATAAGCAAATAGCCACTAAAAAAAGCAATCAGGTTAATGGGTTCTTAAAAGAAACATTTCGGAAAAAACAGATAATTATGACACATAGGCTAATGCTTGAAACACTCAGATGATAAAGGTGCTTATAAACAGATAAAGTACAACATCTAGACCTTCCTGGCACGCTTGATCATGACGCTGCGGCTGTCCGTGTACTCGTCGGTTACGGGAAGCAAACACGCCCTCATGTCCAAAATCTGCTTGTACATGTCGTAGCATGCGTATGCGTCCTTGGCCGCGTAGGTTATGTAGGCTAGATTCGGAGGTACCTCCCACGTGTTCAGGTCGTCTTCTTTCATGTTGGTGTATCAGGGGTCGATGATGGTCTCAGCGAGGTCAACCACAGAGTCCTTCTCCTGCCCATTGCTGATGATCTTGTATTGCTTCTGGATGTCGACAAGCTTGTTGCACCAGATGGCTGAATCGTTGCGTTCTTCCTTCTCTCCACATGGCGAAGGTGCGATCGGCGCTGCCGATGAAACGGGCGAATGCTCCGTAACCTGGTGCAGCCATAGGATCGAGACAAGCAGAGCTTCACTGAGTCCGTATCGTTGGTGTACATCACATTCAACTTGGTGCAGCCATAGGACTGAACGGCGAACTAACTCCTTGCTGAAGTCCATATCCAGCAAGCTCACCCCTCGGATCGCCATTGGAATCTCTTCGAGTGAACGAGTGTGTAGGCGGCGGCAGTTCATTTTTCAGCTCTTGGGGAACTGGATTCAACAGTAAGCTGAGTGTGTACAGGCGACAACAGTTACTACCCCTCCCTCGTCCGCTGCACGCCCGGCAGAAGATGCACCCTTGGCCACACGTCGGTTCACGAGCGGGTCTGTATTGGTACTGTAATAACAGGAGTTAGTGGTCACTTTACTTAAATTTAATTAGCTTTAATAGAAATTTATACTTAAAACAAGCAATGCATTCGCTCGTTCTATCAGTGCCATAGGATCAACATGCACAACAATTAGAATTGTTATTCTCGGGGCGCTTTTACGATCAGCACATTTGTCGACTTTCACAAAGATAATACTACCAAGTTTGAACTGTTTGTTATGGTTGTTGTCCTCTGCATCATCATGCCGTGTTTCCCAGCTTGCAAGATTCAGAACCAACAAATAAGATCCAAATAATAAGTACAACAAAGATGCCTACACATCTCATTGATTCCCAGCTTGCAAGATTCAGAACCAACAAATAAGATCCAAATAATAAGTACAACAAAGATGCCTACACATCGCATTGATTCCCAGCTTGCAAGATTCAGAACCAACAAATAAGATTCAAATAATAAGTACAAAAAGATGCCTACACATCTCACTGATTCCCAGCTTGCAAGATTCAGAACCAACCCATTAGAGCCTTTTGATAAAGTGAATGTCGGGATTAAATCCATCTTGGTTAGCCATGTCATACAATCGAAGAACTTGGCGAATGCTCTTGACCATCACAACATCTGTAGTTGAGTATTCCTGTTTGCACAACATGTTTGCACAGCACAAACAAGGAGACACGAGAGCATGATTTCGCTTTCATAGCGGCCTCCTTGAACTCAACCTCCAGCTCTACTTGGATGAGGTCTACCTGGAGTTCCATGATTCAATTCATGCGCCTTTTCCTGTAGTTCACCTAAAATGAAGTAAAGATTGCATCATTCAGCTAGCAAGAAGTACTTGCTCTTGTGAGCTGGCAGGTTCTTCTTTAGTAGTTGCACTAAAATTGAGGAACATTAAGGTTGGCTGTCCGGCTCATGTAAGGTGCAACTATAATTTTCTTATCCTTTTGTGAAGTTCCACTAAAATAAAGTGACATTGTGCTGACAGTGACGGCTCCATCTTGCAAAGGCTAATAAAATGTTGCACGAGAGTACCAGCAGAACTTGACGGAGATTTTGGAAACTGCAATCACCATTTTGTGCAGTTCCACCAAAATTGAGAGATGTTGCCCACGTGACATTTTAGTTGAACTGCACAAGACACTCATTCCAAAAAAGTGTTTTGTGCAGTTCACCAAAAGGTCACAATAGCAACAAGGTGAAATGGATATCCCTATCTGCACAAAAAGATAGAAAGTAAACAGTTGCTGGTCAATAAGAATATATGAAACATATACAAAATGAAAAGAAGCATCTTAATTATGTTCATGGCAATCACGCAAGGACAGTAGAAATTTTAAAACGTCAGCAATGCTTCATGTTACCAGAAGCATTACGGTCAACAATGAGATTCCTCAAATATGGGATTACTTTAATGGTGGCATTGCTTGTTTACCAGACACGGTAAATTAACAACAGCTAAAGAGTTGGTTTAAGGGCATGGGACAGTGGGGACACCAGGAGACTCAGCAGCGTAAAGGAGAAACTTACTTATCATATTAGGGAAATAGCAGGAGTGCCATTTGTAACACAGTTTAATTGCATCTTATCACTGGAGGCATTAGATTAACAATAACACTGGTTAGACATGTCCCTAAGGTAACAGTGCGATCGCTTCATTTTACATGCTCCCTTACATTAACAACAACAAAAGGTTGGTATAAGGACATGCGACAGTGGGACGATCAGCACAATGTACCTACAAGGAGGCATAAAGTGGTGATGCCGAGTTTGTTCATGCTATGTGAGGGCAGCAAACCTAATCATGGAGACCTTGTACTATGTGAGGGCAACAAATCTAATCCTGGAGACCCTTTACTGTGCGAGGGCAGCAAATCTAATCACGAGACCTTTTACTATGTGAGGGCAGCAAATCTAATCTCGAGACCTTTTACTATGTGATGGCAGCAAATCTAATCCTGGACATACTCTGTTGACTTGTCCACCAACCGCCACTTTCTATCCTTTTTTCAACCAATAATAGATATGTTCCTTATCCGGTTTGTCTGCGTTTTCCCATTATTTCCCTTTTCAACCAAGAGACCGGTTGGGTATCCGGTCTCTACTACTTTCACCATATTATTTCCTCTTTTAATCAAGTCCTAGATTCATGCTACAACTTCCCCCCTTTCTTCGTTGTTTGAACAAAGCCCTAGATTCGAATGCATGAAGTAGCTTTACCTCTAATAATACTAAAAATTTAGGTGGCTTTGGAAGAGCTGATGGGAGTAGAAAAAGATGCACATGCAGACACGTGGGGAGCTGGGGCAGTAGAGCAAGGACGCTTTCGGAGAACTTATACCTGACGGTCGCCGGGATGTCGACGGCGGCAGGTCAGATCTGCGGACAATACGGCAGGGAGGAAGAAGGGTCGGAGGACCTCCCGAGCCGGCGTTGTGTCGGAGAGAACGGCACGGGCAGAGGATCAGGCCCCTCCGGCAGCTGTGGGTTTCCTCCCTCGGCGGCGATGACCGCGTGAACGATGCACCTTTTAGTCCTCTACACACACCGGCCGAAGGGATCCGGCCGGATCTGTGACCAGCGGTGAGCAGAGAAAAAATGTCGCTACCGCTGTCTTGTTTATATCTGGAGAGGATGAGAGACTGAAGAGAGCAACCCTAGTAAAGCAAGCGCTCAGGCCCCTGCGTCCATATATAGTGGAGTGATTATCTTTTTTCTCTCCATAACAAGCTTTCAATTTTTGTACGTGGCATTAAAGAAAAGAACTCTCTATTTAAGGTGACTACTGTATGACTCCTACTTACTACTAGTAGTACTACAGTATTGTTCACTTGTGCTCCCCGCCCCTCCATTCATTGAACAATCCCACGGGTGAAGAAACATACAGTAAGTATTGTATTTATATAGAACGAACAAGCTCGAACTATTTTCGCGTAGTTAAAAGTTGAGGGCGGAGCTTTTCCCGGGCAGTACGCGCGGCAGTTTTCGGGTAGGCGGTTTGACAAAGAGGCGAGGAGGGTGAGCGAGTGGGGCTGTACGATTTGACGGCGCGTTACTGCTGGAAAGACTTATGATATGACCACTCACTATAGTCATGAATTACTGGCGCTCCGACCGGGGTGATACCCCCCTTCCGTTCCGCGCTCTAATCTTGTGCATGACACGTTGACCCGGATGCTGGCTGATGACCCACAAGTATAGGGGATCTATCGTAGTCCTTTCGATAAGTAAGAGTGTTGAACCCAACAAGGAGCAGAAGGAAATGATAAGCGGTTTTCAGCAAGGTATTCTGCAAGTAATCTTGAAATAAGTGGTAACAGATAGTTTTGTGATAAGATAAATTGTAACGAGTAACAAGTAACAAAAGTAAATAAAGTGCAGCAAGGTGGCCCAATCCTTTTTGTAGCAAAGGACAAGCCGGAACAAACTCTTATAATAGGAAAAGTGCTCCCGAGGACACATGGGATTATCGTCAAGCTAGTTTTCATCACGTTCATATGATTCGCGTTCGGTATTTTGATAATTTGATATGTGGGTGGACGATTGCTTGGGTGCTGTTCTTACTTGAACAAGCATCCCACTTATGATTAACCTCTATTGCAAGCATCCGCAACTACAACAAAAGTATTAAGGTAAACCTAACCATAGCATGAAACATATGGATCCAAAACAACCCCTTACGAAGCAACGCATAAACTAGGGTTTAAGCTTACATCACTCTAGCAACCCATCATCTACTTATTACTTCCCAATGCCTTCCTCTAGGCCCAAATAATGGTGAAGTGTTATGTAGTCGACGTTCACATAACACCACTAGAGGTTAGACAACATACATCTTATCAAAATATCGAGCGAATACCAAATTCACATAACTACTAATAGCAAGACTTCTCCCTTGTCCTCGGGAACAAATGTAACTACTCACAAAGCATATTCATGTTCATAATCGGAGGGTAATAATATGCATAAAGGATCTGAACATATGATCTTCCACCAAATAAACCAACTAGCATCAACTACAAGGAGTAATCAACACTACTAGCAACCTAATAGCACCAATCCGGACTTGGAGACAAGAATTGGATACAAGAGATGAACTAGGGTTTGGAGATGAGATGGTGGTTGTGAAGATGTTGATGGAGATTGCCCTCTCCCGATGAGAGGAGCGTTGGTGATGATGATGACGATGATTTCCCCCTCCCGGAGGGAAGTGTCCCCGGCAGAACAGCTCTGCCGAAGCCCTAGATTGGTTCCGCCAAGGTTCCGCCTCGTGGTGGCGGAGTCTCGTCCCGAAAGGTTGCCCTCAATTTTTTTCTCATCGAAAGACTTCATATAGGAGAAGATGGACGTAGGAGAGCCACCAGGGGGCCCACGAGGTAGGGGGGCGCGCCCAGGGGGAGGGCGCGCCCCCACCCTCGTGAGCAGGGTGTGGGCCCCCTGGCCTTCATCTTTGGCGACGATTTTTCTTTATTTATTTTAAGGTATTCCGTGGAGTTTCAGGACTTTTGGAGTTGCGCAGAATAGGCCTTCAATAATTGCTTCTTTTCCAAATTCTGCATTCTGTACCGCCAAAGATTCTCCCTCTTCATGTAAACCTTGTAAAATAGGAGAGAATAGCCATAAGTATTGTGACATAACGTGAAATAACAGCCCATAATACGATAAATATCGATATAAAAGCATGATGCAAAATGGACGTATCAACTCCCCCAAGCTTAGACCTCGCTTGTCCTCAAGCGAAAAGCCGATAACAACAAATATGTCCTCATGTTTAGAGGTAGAGGCGTCGATAAAAATAAAATACGGACATGAAGGCATCATGATTATTTCGTAACAGCAACATAAATAGATTTTGTCATATGATTACTCATGTTCAAATGATGATCTTTTCAAAGCCAAAGTATGAATCAGAAACCTTATTGAGCCCCAACAAATTATACCCTTAGTCATTGAAACAATTGCAATTTATAATAACATCGGAAAGAGTCTATGTCAGAGCTTAAAAGCAAGTCCACATACTCAACTATCACTTAGTCCTTCATAACTGCTAACACTCACGCAATACTTGTGGTTACGGAGTTTTAATCGGACACAGAGAAAGATAGGGGCTTATAGTTTTGCCCCACAACCTTTTACCTCAAGGGTAATGTCAACAATAATAATTCATGCTCCCCCACATCCAATTAGATATATATATATATATCATGTTCTTTCCAACATGCTGGGCTTGCCAAAGGATAAAATGAAAAAAAGAAATGTGAAGATCACCGTGACTCTTGCATAAGGTAGAAGATAATAATAAAAGATAGGCCCTTTGCAGAGGGAAGCAGAGGTTGCCATGCGCTTTTATGGTTGGATGCACAAAATCTTAATGCAAAAGAACGTCACTTTATATTGCCCCTTGTATGTGAACCTTTATTATGCGATGCGTCGCTTTTATTGCATCCACAACAAGTTCGTACAAAGCTTATTTCTCTGCACTAATAAGTCATGCATATTTAGAGAGCAATTTTTATTGCTTGCACCGATGACAACTTACTTGAAGGATCTTAGTCAATCCATAGGTAGATATGGTGGACTCTCATGGCAAAACTGGTTAAAGGGTATTTGGAAGCACAAGTAGTATTTCTACTTGGTGCTGAGAATTTGGCTAGCATGAGGGGGAAAGGCAAGCTCAACATGTTGGGAGATCCATGACAATATACTTTATCTCAGATATAAGAAAACATAACTCATTACGTTGTCTTCCTTGTCCAACATCAACTCTTTAGCATGTCATATTTTAATGTGTGTTCCCAATCATAAAAGATGTCAATGATAATATATCTATATGTGAAACCTCTCTCTCCTTATTACTTCCTATTAATTGCAACGATGACCAAAGCTATATTTGACAACTCCCAACAACTTTTAATCATCATACTCTTTCTATGTGGAGTCATTACTTTCACTAAGATCAATATAAACTCTTTGATTCTTTTTATTCTTTTTCTTTTATTCACCCAAGATCATGGCAAAGTAATCAAGCCCTTGTCTCAACACTAATTATATATAGCTCGCGGACTCGATTACAAAGAGAAATCGTAAAGCAAAACTTCAAAACTAGATCATGCCATGACTTTATTCTACTATATCAAGATACTACTAATAGGATCGAACTAAGAAAAACGGTAAAGATAAGAGTTGTGATGTGATACGATACCGGGGCGCCTCCCCCAAGATTGGCAGTTGCCAAGGGGAGTGCCCATACCCATGTGATTATGTATCCTTCTTTGTTGTTGGCGGTGGAGGTGTTGTTGATGATGAAAGCTTGTCGTCCACCTTCCCTGGCATAGGCTCACCCTCATAGAAGGATGATCGAGTCTCCGGAATCCTCAAATCTGCAACGGAAACAACTCGAAACGAAAACAGAGGATATTTGCGTGATACGGTCGTCAAAACCTTCGGGAGAATATATAATGAATTTTTACCGACCAAAATACGTATCGTGCAAGAAAACGGAGTCCAGAGGGCGCACGAGGTGCTCACGAGGTAGGCGCGCCCGAGGTAGCGCGCGCCCTCCACCCTCGGGGAGGCCTCGTGTCCTCCCCGGACTGCTACTTATTTTTCTATTTTTCTAAATATTCCAAAACGGAGAAATATTGCCATAAAAATTGTTTTGGAGTCTGTTTACTTACCGTACCACATACCTATTCCTTTTCGGAGTCTGGAACGGGCTGGAAAGTGTCCCTTATGTATTCCTCCGGGGTTACGGTTTCAATAATATTGGTTTCAACATTTATAGGATTACCTGAGATATAGTGTTTGATCCTTTGACCGTTTACCACCTTCGGATTTGTGCCTGTAAAGTTGTTGATTTTTATGGCACCGGAACGATAGACCTCCTCGATAATGTAGGGACCTTCCCATTTAGAGAGAATTTTTCCTGCAAAAAATCTTAAGCGAGAGTTGTATAGCAACACATAATCACCTACATTAAACTCACGCTTTTGTATCCTTTTGTCATGCCATCTTTTAACTTTTCTTTAAACAACTTGGCATTTTCATAAGCTTGGGTTCTCCATTCATCAAGTGAGCTAATATCAAATAACCTCTTCTCACCGGCAAGTTTGAAATCATAGTTGAGCTCTTTAATAGCCCAATATGCCTTATGTTCTAGTTCGAGAGGTAAGTGACATGCTTTTCCATAAACCATTTTATACGGAGACATGCCCATAGGATTTTTATATGCAGTTCTATAGGCCCACAATGCGTCATCAAGTTTTTTGGACCAATTCTTTCTAGACCTATTAACAGTCTTTTGCAAGATTAATTTGAGCTCTCTATTACTCAATTCTACTTGACCACTAGACTGTGGGTGATAAGGAGATGCAATTCTATGATTAACGTCATATTTAGCAAGCACTTTACTGAAAGCACCATGAATAAAATGTGAACCACCATCAGTCATTAAATATCTAGGGACTCCAAACCTCGGAAAAATAACTTCCTTAAGCATTTTAATAGAAGTGTTATGATCAGCACTACTAGTTGGAATAGCTTCTACCCACTTAGCAACATAATCAACAGCAACTAAAATATGTGTATATCCATTAGAGGCAGGAAAAGGTCCCATATAATCAAAGCCCCAAACATCAAATGGTTCAATAACAAGTGAATAATTCATAGGCTTTTCTTGACGTCTACTAATATTACCAATTCTTTGACATTCATCACAAGACAAAACAAACTTACGGGCATCTTTGAAGAGAGTGGGCCAATAAAAACCTTATTGCAATACCTTATGTGCAGTTCTATTTCCAGCGTGGTGTCCTCCATAAGCTTCGGAGTGACACTTGCGTAGGATCTGTTCCTGTTCATGCTCAGGCACACAACGTCTAATAACAACATCTACTCCTTCTTTTTAAAGATGTGGGTCATCCCAAAAGTAATGCCGTAAATCATAAAAGAACTTTTTCTTTTGTTGGTATGTGAAGCTAGGTGGTATAAATTTAGCAACAATATAATTAGCATAATCAGCATACCATGGAGTGCTACGAGAAGTGCTTATGACATTTAGTTGTTCATCAGGAAAGCTATCATCAATAGGTAGTGGGTCATCAAGAACATTCTCTAACCTAGATAAATTGTCTGCAACGGGGTTCTCAGCTCCTTTTCTATCAACAATATGCAAATCAAATTCTTGCAGCAAGAGAACCCATCTAATAAATCTAGGTTTAGCGTTTTTCTTTTCCATAAGATATTTAATAGCAGCATGATCAGTGTGAATAGTTACTTTAGAATCAACAATATAGGGTCTGAATTTATCACAAGCAAATACAATCGCTAAAAGTTCCTTTTCGGTAGTAGCATAATTTCTTTGAGCATTGTCTAGAGTCTTACTAGCATAATGGATAACATTCAATTTCTTATCAACTCTTTGCCCTAGGACAGCACCTCTGACATAATCACTAGCATCACACATAATTTCAAAGGGTAAATTCCAATCGGTGGCTGAACAACAGTGCGAGAGACTAATGCTTTCTTAAGTATTTCAAATGCTTCTACACAATCATCATCAAAGAAAAATGGTACATCTTTTGTAATAAATTAGTCAGAGGTCGAGAAATTTTGAGAAGTCCTTAATGAACCTCCTATAAAATCCGGCATGACTAAGGAAACTTCTTATACCTTTGATGTCCTTGGGACATGGCATCTTTCAATAGCATCAACCTTGGCTTTATCAACTTCAATACCACTTTCAGAAACTTTGTGTCCCAAGACAATACCTTCATTAACCATAAAGTGGCACTTTTCCCAATTCAATACAAGATTAGTTTCTTCACATCTCTGCAAAACTCGATCAAGATTGCTCAAGCAATCATCAAAAGAGGAACCATAGACGGAAAAGTCGTCCATGAAAACCTCACATATCTTTTCACAAAAATCAGAGAATATAGCCATCATGCATCTTTGAAAGGTAGCAGGTGCATTACATAAACCAAAAGGCATACGTCTATAAGCAAAAGTACCAAAAGGGCGTGTAAAAGTAGTCTTTGATTGATCTTTAGCCGACATGTATTTGAGAGAAACCAGAATAACCATCTAGAAAGCAATAATGTGTATGTTTGCATAATCTTTCTAACATTTGATCAATAAAAGGTAAGGGTAATGATCTTTCTTAGTAGCTTTATTTAATTTATGGAAATCAATTACCATCCTATAACTTTGTGATAATTCTTTGCGGAATCAATTCATCTTTATCATTAGGGACAACGATAATACCTCCCTTCTTAGGGACACAATGGACAGGACTTACCTTGACTATCAGCAACGGGATAAATTATACCTGCCTCCAGAAGCTTGAGTATTTCTTTTCTTGCCACTTCTTTCATTTTAGGATTCAAACGTCGTTGAGGATCACGAACTGGTTTGGCATCCGCTTCAAATTTATTTTATGCTGACATAGAGTGGGACTAATGCCCTTAAGATCATCGAGAGTATATCCAATAGCTGCACGGTGCTTCTTCAGAGTTTTCAATAATCTTTCTTCTTCATGCTCTGAAAGGTTAGCAGTAATAATAACAGGATATATTTTCTTTTCATCAAGATAAGCATATTTAAGATTATCAGGCAATGGTTTAAGCTCAAACACGGGATCACCCTTGGGTGGAGGTGGATCCCTAGGATTTCAACAGCAAATTGTGTTTCAGAATAGGTTCTTGTTTAAAGAATACTTCATCTATTTCCCTTCTTTCATTCATAAACATATCGTTTTCATGGTCTAGCAAATAGTGTTCCAAAGGATCACTAGGAGGTACGACAATAGAAGCAAGATCAATAATTTCATCCTTACTAGGCAATTCTTCTTCATGATGTTGGTTACTAAATTTAGAGAAATTAAACTCATGAACCATATCATCCAAGCCAATAGTAACAACATTCTTTTCGCAGTCTATCTTAGCATTAACAGTATTCAAGAAGGGTCTACCAAATATAATGGGACAAAAGCTATCTTGTGGAGAACCAAGAACAAGGAAATCAGCGGGATATTTGGTTTTCCCACACAAGACTTCAACATCTCTAACAATTCCCATTGCAGATATAGTATCTCTATTGGCAAGTTTAATTGTAACATCAATATCTTCTAACTCAGCAGGTGCAATATCATGCATAATTTCTTTATATAAGTCAATGGGTATTACACTAGCACTAGCACCCATATCACATAAGCCATGATATCAATGATCTCCTATTTTAACAGAAATAACAGGCACGCCTACCACAGGTCTATGTTTATCTTTAGCACAGGGTTTAGCAATTCTAGCAGTTTCACCAGAGAATTGAGTAACATGCCCATCAATATTATCAGACAAGAGATCTTTAACAATAGCAATATTAGGTTCTACTTTAACTTGCTCAGGAGGTGTATAAGTTCTAATATTGCTTTTACGAACAACAGTCGAAGCTTTAGCATGATCCTTTACTCTAGCAGGGAAAGGTGGTTTCTCAACATAAGAAGTGGGAACAATAGAATCATTGTAAGTGACAATATTTTCTTCAACTTTAATAGGTGCAGCTACTTTTACTTCTATGGGAGGATGATATTTAAACCACTTCTCCTTGGGGAGATCAACATAAGTAGCAAAAGATTCACAGAAAGAAGCTACTATCTCAGAGTCAAGTCCATATTTAGTGCTAAACTTACGAAAAATATCGGTATCCATAAAAGATTTAACACAATCAAAGTTAGGTGTCATACCTGACTCCTTACCTTCGTCGAGGTCCCAATATTCAGAGTTGCGTTTAATTCTATCCAATAAATTCCATTTGAATTCAATAGTCTTCATCATAAAAGAGCCAGCTCAAGAAGTATTGAGCATGGTGCGATTGTTATTAGAAAGCTGAGCATAAAAATTCTGAAGAATTGTCACTTTTGAGAGCTCATGATTGGGGCATGAATATAACATTGATTTAAGCCTCCCCCAAGCTTGAGCGATGCTTTCTCCTTCGCGAGGCCAAAAAATATATATATAATTGTGATCACGATGAACAAGATGCATAGGGTAATACTTTTGATGAAATTCCAATTTCAATCTTTTATAGTTCCATGATCTCATATCATCACATAGCCTATACCATGTCAATGCATCTCCCTCCAAAGATAAAGGGAAAGCCTTCTTCTTAACAACATCATCGGGTATACCTGCAAGCTTAAATAGTCCACAAATATCATCCACAAAGCGTAGATGTTCGTCAGGATGCTTTGTTCCATCTCCTGCGAAAGTGTTAGCTAGCAGTTTTTCCATCATACCCAAAGGAATTCCAAAAGGAGTTTCATATTCAATAGGTTCAGTAGGTTGAGTAGGTTGAGGAGCAACTCTTTTCTCTACTGGACGGGGTGAAGATACCCCGAACAAGCCCCTCAGACAATTACATTCCATAGTAACAAGTGACAGAAAATTTCAGCACACTAAATAAATTTTTCCTTACCAAGTTCCACCTACCAAAGGCGCTTCACTCCCGACAACGGCGCTTAAAAGAGTCTTGATGACCCACAAGTATAGGGGATCTATTGTAGTCCTTTCGATAAGTAAGAGTGTCGAACCCAACAAGGAGCAGAAGGAAATGATAAGCGGTTTTCAGGAAGGTATTCTCTGCAAGTACTGAAATAAGTGGTAACAGATAGTTTTGTGATAAGATAAATTGTAACGAGTAACAAGTAACAAAAGTAAATAAAGTGCAGCAAGGTGGCCCAATCCTTTTTGTAGCAAAGGACAAGCCGGAACAAACTCTTATAATAGGAAAAGCGCTCCCGAGGACACATGGGATTATCGTCAATCTAGTTTTCATCACGTTCATATGATTCGCGTTCGGTACTTTGATAATTTGATATGTGGGTGGACCGGTGCTTGGGTGCTTTTATTACTTGAACAAGCATCCCACTTATGATTAACCTCTATTGCAAGCATCCGCAACTACAACAAAAGTATTAAGGTAAACCTAACCATAGCATGAAACATATGGATCCAAAACAGCCCCTTACGAAGCAACGCATAAACTAGGGTTTAAGTTTCTGTCACTCTAGCAACCCATCATCTACTTATTACTTCCCAATGCCTTCATCTAGGCCCAAATAATGGTGAATTGTTATGTAGTCGACGTTCACATAACACCACTAGAGGTTAGACAACATACATCTTATCAAAATATTGAACGAATACCAAATTCACATGACTACTAATAGCAAGACTTCTCCCTTGTCCTCAGGAACAAACGTAACTACTCACAAAGCATATTCATGTTCATAATCGAGGGGTAATAATATGCATAAAGGATCTGAACATATGATCTTCCACCAAATAAACCAACTAGCATCAACTACAAGGAGTAATCAACACTACTAGCAACCTACTAGCACCAATCCCGGACTTGGAGACAAGAATTGGATACAAGAGATGAACTAGGGTTTGGAGATGAGATGGTGCTGGTGAAGATGTTGATGGAGATTGCCCTCTCCCGATGAGAGGAGCGTTGGTGATGATGATGACGATGATTTCCCCCTCCCAGAGGGAAGTTTCCCCGGCAGAACAGCTCTGCCGGAGCCCTAGATGGGTTCTGCCAAGGTTCCGTCTTGTGGCGGCGGAGTCTCGTCCCGAAATGTTGCCCTCGATTTTTTTCTCATCGAAAGACATCATATAGGAGAAGATGGACGTCGGAGAGCCACTAGGGGGCCCATGAGGTAGGGGGGCGCGCCCAATGGGGAGGGCACGCCCCCCACACTCGTGAGCAGGGTGTGGGCCCCCTGGCCTTCATCTTTGGCGATGATTTTTCTTTATTTATTTTAAAGTATTCCGTGGAGTTTCAGGACTTTTGGAGTTGCGCAGAATAGGCCTTCAATATTTGCTCCTTTTCCAGCCCAGAATTCCAGCTGCCAGCATTCTCCCTCTTCATGTAAACCTTGTAAAATAGGAGAGAATAGCCATAAGTATTGTGACATAACGTGAAATAACAGCCCATAATACGATAAATATCGATATAAAAGCATGATGCAAAATGCACGTATCACTGGCTCTCCCACATGTCAGAGTAGTAAGAAGGAGCAAAGAATGATGCGGTATATACTAGTGTTATACTACTCCCTCCGTTTCTTGCATGGCGAGGCGCTGCGCGGCGAGCGCGGCCTCGAGGTGCACATTCTTCGTCGCGACCTCCGGCACTTGCAGGGCCACCAAGGCTTGAAAGAGTTCGTCACCATGGAGGCTGATGAGGGTGGCAGGTGGCGGTGTCAAAACCGCCGGATCTCGGGTAGGGGGTCCCGAACTGTGCGTCTAAGGTGGATGGTAACAGGAGGGAAGGGGCACGATGTTTACCCAGGTTCGGGCCCTCTCTATGGAGGTAATACCCTACTTCCTGCTTGATTGATCTTGATGAATATGAGTATTACAAGAGTTGATCTACCACGAGATCGTAGAGGCTAAACCTTAAAAGCTAGCCTATGGTATGATTGTTGTAGTCTCTATCGACTAGCTTGGCCCTGGTTTATGTAATGCACCAGAGGCCTAGGATAACAAGAATCCTAGCCGAATACGCCGGTGGGGGAGGAGTCCTTGTCTTGATCGCCAAGTCTTGTGGAATCTTCCTTGTATGCGGCAGCTGTTCGGACTGGCCCATGAGTATCTGACCATGGGGTCCTCGGCCCAATCCAAATGATCGGGAGACGACGTGGTGAGTACCCCTAGTCAAGGACACCGCCAAGAGCCCCTGAACCTGTCTTCAAGTTAGGGACGCTCCTCGATTCTTCCGAACTGTTCTTCATCTTCGGCCGTTGGTCTTGAAAACTGGTTCAACGAATCTTCTCATCTTCGATCTTGAGGATCGCCGAAGTGCATCCGAAGAGTTTACACGTTGGGTATCCGAGGAGCCCCTTTAAATTTCCGGCCTTTATCAATGCCTTGTTATTTTTATGCCAGGCCTCAGGTTTGAAGTTGTTCCCGGGAGGCAGTGTCCTCTTGCGTCCAAGTTCCAACGCCGGACTGCATTCGAGGTATCTTTTGCAGCCGAGCACCAACGCCGGACTGTGTCCAAGCTCCAACGCCGGACTGTATCTGCGCTCCAACGCTGGACTATATCTGAGGTGTCATAGATCACCTTGGTTCAAAAAAGTTGAAGGAGTTTAGCCGAGCTTAATGCCAGAAATGCCCTCTATGGAGCTAGCCGCTAGCGCCCGACCTTTATGCCGGACTGCTTCTAAGGTGGTGCACCACCCCGACCGCGGGCTGATTTTTTGTGAATATTTTTAACTGGTGCAGTTTATTCTCTGCCGATGTATATCCAGTAGCCCTCAAGGTGTGTATCAGTCTAAAACCCGAGATGCACATGAAGGCAAGCATAAAACCGTTGTTCAAGAGCCCTCGAGACTCGTGTCGATGCGCCGAATCGGCACGAGGATCAATTCCTAGCTCGGCAAAGATACATAGGAATAAAACGCAGATGTAATATATTAGAGATAATAGTGATCGCTAACGGGCCCCGAGAGAGGGTCGTGAGAAGTTGCCGCAATATACTAGCTTGATGCCGGTAGGTCCATATGGTACCTATTATTGTTCAAGACATGTATGCGCATAGTTCGCTCAAGCCGAACACCGAGCACTTTGAATTCTCTCGCATTGAATAAGCTATGCAAGAGCCCCGAGACACCGGGTCGTGTGGCAACACCGCATCGGGGATCGATGTACCCTTTTAATATTTGTAAATAATGAGCACGAAGCCCAAGAGCCCCGAGCCTTAATGTGGGCACGGGTGGCCGAATTAAGGATCGATATCCAGAGTAAAATCACAGATTATGTGTAATGATTCTATGTATCCAAGTAATTTACATCATTATTTTCACTCCACTGTGACTGTTTATCAGTTGAAAGTGGCCCATCGTCGGCTTCTACCCCTTGGTAGATACTACACAGGGTGTTTCCGCACTAACAAAACAACCCTTAGCCGACGTCTCGGTGCCCGAAGGTGGTTGTGTTAGCGGAAACGAGGCAATCAGATATGCGGGCTTTATAACTTTCGCTTAGTCATAGGAGCTTTAAACTGGGGAAGCGAACTATGAGCCCCCAGTTAGTGTTCGGCGACATCCGAGGTCAAGCCATAAACACTTGGGCCAATGTTATGAACGACCCGTCATTCAACATAGTCATCGGATCGTTGACCAGTTTACGCCTATTGTGACAGTCAGTTTTCGGCTTTCTCCACTGAGGTGCTAAACCATGCGAGCTGGAAGCACAATCACAGTGGTTCTCCCTTTGCACACCTATCCGAACAAAGCGGAACGCAGGAGGCAAGAACAGGAGCCGGGCAACCCAACTATTGACCGAAGACACAATTTGAAACAGATGCATATATAGCAATATCCGAGAATGTTTTTGCCGAATCCCTAAAGGTGTCCGGCGTAATCATGAGACTAATGCTGGAAACGCACCAATAGTTTAAAAGTGCCATAGGCTCGAAAAGCCAAAGAACTTATTCAAAAGTTTAATGTCCGAACTAGATCAAGTGTTCGGTGCCAAATCGAAAATTGGTCTTAGAAAAAAAGGGCGTTTCTGTCGTGCTTTAACATGACACATCCTATCTCGAGACTTCAAGTGGGTCAGCCTATGGCTTCAACCTCCTATCCCGATGGCGGAGTACTTCTCGTTAGGCCAGTTTAGCAAACTTTAGCGGCTTTGAGAGAGAAATTAGGCGCCCCGGCTACTGACCGCACACTCGTGTTGAAAAAAGGAGTGATAGAAAAAAGACTTTGCAACGACTAAGAAGAAGAACACTTATTATAAAACAGCTCACATAAATTTAAGAGCCCCCGAGTGACTTGGGTAAAAGAATGATTGTATGTATCGAAGTACTTATATCATATCTATGTTCACCCGAACTTTAAACGCGTCCTAACCGACCGTCGGCTTCTCCCTCTTCGATCAAGGACCGAAAAGTGTTATGTACTCCACCTATCGAGAATATCGACGGTGTTTCCGATAACCAGGCAATCAGGTCATAAGGCTATAACAGACAAAGCGCGCTCAGGGAACTTATGCTATATTACTGATAAAGTGTAAGAAGCATCTTCGAAGAAAATAGTACCCCCACCGATACCTTTCTTCGGTGCTCATTGTTAATATGAGACTTGTGCAACAGATTTTTTGTACTCATGAGTTCCGTTGTGTGCCGACCATAACTGAAAAAAGTAAGAGTGCTAGCTTTCGGCTTCACCCAGTCTGAGGTCCGGCTCGGGTGTCCCGATCGTGATAATCGCAGAGGTGCTTCCTTTACTCCCTAGCCGAACAATCGGGAACGTAGGGGTAAACACAGGAGCAAGGCAACCCAGCTTGCAAATCACTTAGGTCAATATGGTGCATATTGTGGCGTAATACACGAACAAGGAACGAAGCCGTACAAGTATAATCATATGCAAGAGGAAAAGCTTCAGCAAGGGAGCCCCCATGTAAACGGGGTATTTGAATTTGTGCGTCACAAACAAAGTTTGGACAAGGAAATTTTTACAAGCAACTTTTTTTCCAAAAAAAGTATAATGCTTGGTCGAACCGAACATAAATTAAAAATTTAAAACTTTGAGCATGAAGGCAACTTAGCTGGTTAATGTGTTCGGTCAATGCAGGCCGGCAGAGTGATGCCAAAGTCCCCAGCATGGGGTAATGAAGTGTTGACGAAGCCCCCCGTCCAGCCGAGGTGACGCCAAAGGATATAGTCCGGCTGGATCATTTTCCTGTGCACAAAAAATAGTGCAGAACCGGGATAATAGTAATAAAAAAATGTTGCATAATAAATAATTTATGCAAAGTGAGTAATAAAAGAAATATGGCCTGGCGCCGAAGTCAATGTCGATGTAGGGCGTCAGCGTGATGTGGTAAAGGCGTGGCAAAGCCTGAATTCACAGGTCGGTCCGAGTTCCGGATGCGGCGTTTCGCCGGGCTATGTACGGAAACTGACCGAACCACCATGCGATCGTTGTTAATGCGGCCACCATTTGATAGACCTGCGTACATATGATGGACAAACCAGAGTAATAATTCCTTGGGAAAAATGAACCCAAACAAGCAAAAAATACTAGGATTAATAGCACCTGGTTTATTTTTTATAGCAATCCGAAAAAAGGCGATTCCCAAAATTGGGACTCGATCTGCACACCCATTGCCCGACGGGTGATAAAGCGAGGGCATGGCAATGCTGGCAAAGGTTGGCTCGCCAAGGCAAAGCCCTCGTTCCAGCTAACGTGACGGAGCTGGTTGGCTAGTGACGCCGAAGTCTCTGGAGTATAGGTTGACGACGAGATGGCGAAGCCCCCGGTCTAGCTGAGATGTCGAAGCCTCGATGTCAGCCGATGAGTGGAAGTAAGTCGGCGTGATGGACACCGGCTCGAAGGAGCAACAGTGCGGCCCTGCTGATGCAGGTCGTGACGTGGTCAATGCCGGCTTGATGAAGTGACCGTGCGGCGATGCCGGTGCGCCTGCTCCGTGTAATCCATGGGGCAGCGATGTTGGTGATGATTTATCCTTTCCGACACCGAACTCTTGTTCGGGTTACCGAGATGATGATCCGAAGAAGTTGAGCTCGGCTCAACAAAGTGACGACGTGTTTAGCGCAGGTCGGCGGGCGTGGAGCAATATTGCCGGACTGGTTTGACACCAGCATGTTGTTGAAGATCATGTTCAAAAGATTTTAAAGTTAGCGGGATGTGTTCGGGAATAAAACACAATACCCCATACAAAACTTTCTTCAAAAAGGATGTCTGAAATCCCATTCATAAAAAGACGAACTCGGGTCGGATTCGTTTTCGCGCAGAAAACAGATCCGAAAAGTGATGCACTAATCGGAAGGGTCCCGGAGTTTGGACGGTCGGATCGAGCTGAAATTTTGAGGTGTGGTAGATATAGGAATTCTGCAGCCGATCAACGGTTGGATCTTCCAAAGAACGTCCGAACTAGAAGCTGGACACCACACCCTAAACTCGTCTAGATTCTCGTCCAGATTTAACAAGGCTCCGATATATCGCGGATTGCCAGAGATTCCTCCATCGGAACTCGACGAAATTTTCCAGGGTTGTTGTAGACTCAATTCCGCACAATTCCACAGAAATAATCGTTAAAACGACACTTGAGGAGGCGGTGGCGGCAGACACAAGTCCGCTGTCAAGAAAGACAGTACGGTCGCCCGAGGGCAATGTTGATGTTGAGCCCCCAGGCTCCCTAGATGATTCCTCCATGATGTTGACAGAGATCGGAGTTGACGTTGATAAAGGCCCTCATCTGGACACGACGATCGGAGGTAGGGCGCAGTCCTTGGTCGAACCAAGGTGACCAGTCGAGCTGGTGACAAAGATGCCGAAGTCGCAGTTGATCTGCGGGCGAGCCATCGACCTTTTGCCGAACACACAGCGGAACTCTCAATGAAAGCACCAATGTCGGTGTCAAAACTGGCGGATCTCGAGTAAGGGGTCCCGAACTGTGCGTCTAAGGTGGATGGTAACAGGAGGCAAGGGACATGATGTTTACCCAGGTTCGGGCCCTCTCTATGGAGGTAATACCCTACTTCCTGCTTGATTGATCTTGATGAATATGAGTATTACAAGAGTTGATCTACCACGAGATCGTAGAGGCTAAACCCTAGAAGCTAGCCTATGGTATGATTGTTGTTGTCTCTATTGACTAGCTTGGCCCTGGTTTATATAATGCACCAGAGGCCTAGGATAACAAGAGTCCTAGCCGAAATGCGCCGGTGGGGAGGAGTCCTTGTCATGATCGCCAAGTCTTGTGGAATCTTCCTTGTATGCGGCAGCTGTCCGGACTGGCCCATGAGTATACGGCCATGGGGGTCCTCGGCCCAATCCAACTGATCAGGTGACGACGTGGTGAGTACCCCCTAGTCCAGGACACCGTCAGTAGCCCACTGAACCGGTCTTCAAGTTAGGGACGCTCCTCGATTCTTCCAAACTGTTCTTCATCCTCGGTCGTCAGTCTTGAAAACTAGTTCAACAAATCTTCTCATCTTCGATCTTGAGGATCGCCGAAGTGCATCCGAAGAGTTTACACGTTGGGTATCCGAGGAGCCCCTTTAAGTTTTCGGCCTTTATCAATGCCTTGTTATTTTTATGCCACACCTCGGGTTTGAAGTTGTTCCCGGGAGGCAGTGTCCTCTTGCGTCCGAGTTCCAACGCCGGACTGCATTCGAGGTATCTTTTGCAGCCGAGCACCAACGCCGGACTGTGTCCAAGCTCCAACGCCGGACTGTATCCGCGCTCCAACGCCGGACTATATCCGAGGTGTCATAGATCACCTTAGTTCAAAAAAGTTGAAGGAGTTTAGCCGAGCTTAATGCTGGAAATGCCCTCTATGGAGCTAGCCGCTAGCGCCCGAGCTTTATGCCGGACTGCTTCCAAGGTGGTGCACCACCCCGACCATGGGCTGATTTTTGTGAATATTTTAAGCTAGTGCGATTTATTCTCTGCCGATGTATATCCGGTAGCCCTCAAGGTGTGTATCGGTCTAAAACCGAGATGCACTGAAGGCAAGCATAAAAACTGTTGTTCCCAGTAGCCCTCGAGACTCGGTCGATGCGAAATCGGCACGAGGATCAATTCCTAACTTCGGCTGACATACCTAGGAATAAAAGCAGCGATGTAATATATTAGAGATAATAGTGATCGGCGAACGGGCCACTGAGAGAGGGTCGTGAGAAGTTGCCGCAATATACTAGCTTGATGCCGGGTAGGTCCATATGGTACCTATTATTGTCCGAAGACATGTATGCGCATAGTTCGTTCAAGCCGAACACTGAGCACTTTGAATTCTCTGCATTGAATAAGCAATGCAGTAGCCCCCGAGACACTGATCGGGTGGCAACACCAGATCATGGATCGATGTGCCCCTTTTAATATTTGTAAATAATGATCATGAAGCCCAGTAGGCCCCGAGCCTTAATGTGGGCACGGGTGGCCGAATTAAGGATCAATATCCAGAGTAAAATCACAAATTTGTGTAATGAGTCTATGTATCCAAGTACTTTACATCATTATTTTGACTCCACTGTGACTGTTTATTGTGTGGTGAAATCCCATTCATAAAAAGACGAACTCGGGTCGGATTCGTTTTCGCGCAGAAATCACAAATTAAGGATGTCTGAAATCCCATTCATAAAAAGACGAACTCGGGTCGGATTCGTTTTCGCGCAGAAAACAGATCCGAAAAGTGATGCACTAATCAGAAGGTTCCCGGAGTTTGGACGGTCAGATCGAGCTGAAATTTTGAGGGGTGGTAGATATAGGAATTCCGCAGCTGATCAACGGTTGGATCTTCCAAAGGACGTTCGAGCTAGAAGCTGAACACCACGCCGTAAACTCGTCTAGATTCTCGTCCAGGTTTCACAGGGCTCCGGTATATCGCGGATTGCCAGAGATTCCTCCATCGGAACTCGACGAAATTTTTCAGGGTTGTTGTAGACTCGATTCTGCACAATCCCGCCGAAGCAATCGTTAAAACGACACTTGAGGAGGCGGTGGCGGCGGATACAAGTCCGCTGTCCAGAAAGACAGTACGGTCGCCCGAGGGCAATGTTGACGTTGAGCCCCCGGGCTCCCTGGATGATTCCTCCATGATCTTGACAGAGATCGGAGTTGATGTTGATAAAGGCCCTCATATGGACACGACAATCGGAGGTAGGGCGCAGTCCTTGGTCGAACCAAGGTGACCAGTCGAGCTGGTGACGGAGATGCCGAAGTCGCAGTTGATCTGCGGGCGAGCCATCGACCTTTTGCCGAACACACAACGGAACTCTCAATGAAAGCACCAATGTCGGTGTCAAAACCGGCAGATCTCGGGTAGGGGGTCCCGAACTGTGCGTCTAAGGTGATGGTAACAGGAGGTAAGGGACACGATGTTAACCAGGTTCGGGCCCTCTCTATGGAGGTAATACCCTACTTCCTGCTTGATTGATCTTGATGAATAGTAGTATTACAAGAGTTGATCTACCACGAGACCGTAGAGGCTAAACCCTAGAAGCTAGCCTATGGTATGATTGTTGTTGTCTCTATCTTTTAGCTTGGCCCTGGTTTATATAATGCACCAGAGGCCTAGGATAACAAGAGTCCTAGCCAAATACGCCGGCGGGGGAGGAGTCCTTGTCTTGATCGCCAAGTCTTGTGGAATCTTCCTTGTATGCGGCAGCTGTCCGGACTGGCCCATGAGTATACGACCATGGGAGTCCTCGGCCCAATCCAACTGATCAGGAGACGACGTGGTGAGTACCCCCTAGTCCAGGACACCGTCAGCAGGCAATGAGGAGCTTGGGCGCGCGGGCTGGAGCAGTACGGCAAGGTCGTCCACGTGCTTCTTGATGGCGGTGAACTTGCGGATGGAGTTGACCATCATGTCGTCCATGCGAGAGCCGAAGCCGGCGTCGGCGAGGGCTACGATGCCTGCGGTCGCCAGCACCGTCTGGATACGCTTCTTGTGATGCGGAGCCTTGAGTGGCGCTATGGATGATTTGGCACCATTGCCGCTCGCGTCCATCGCCTCCATAGGTGCTTGTGGCTTCTGGTCACTTGGTCATGGATTGGAGTGAGCAGTGTTGCGCAGAGACTTGGGAGTAGATGGATTGGAGTGGTGGGGTGCCTTTATTATATGAGAGTCCAAACTCTGTTGCATTCACATCGTGCTGGCTCTATTCTGCTTCTCCAATTAATTCCCTGTGCATGTAATTGAGGATGCATCATTGACCGTTCAACGTCTCGGAAACCGCTACCATCTCCCTCCTTGGCATTCAAGCACCTATGGACCCGTCGACGACGAGGTGCCTATGGTGACTTCATAAATTTCAAGATGATAGTGCCGTGCGTGTGTGCGTTCATAGGGGTGAGTGTATGCGTGTGTATATGAGTGCTTGCATCTGTACTGTGTAAAAAAACGTAAATGCATGTCAAAAAGAGACTTGTCAGTATACTCAATATTGTGCACCTCGGAGAGGAAAATGATAGAACTAGTACGTATTTATTTACGGTGCAGATTCACTCATTTTGCTCCATATGTACTCCGTCTCGGTGTAGTCTAGTCACTTGTTGAAATCTCTAGAAGGGCACATACTCCTTTCTAGTTTACAGGGCTATACTAGCAAGTAGTTGTACGTACTAGTACAATAGTGGGCTCACATAGCAATTTTGTCTCATGCAAGAGCCTGGCTATATGTGTGCTCCAATGTTGGCAACTGCAACGTTCGGTTTGCGCTTGGCTCTTGCCTCTTCGAGAAGACGAACAATGATGTTACTACTACTGCTTCTACAGTGTCGAATCCACTGCTGCATGTCCGTCCACTGCGAGCGGGACAGATAGCTTGTTGTAGAAGTACTACTAAGCAAAAGCCTGTCCTCGTTTGCGAGCAACCGCGCGCATGGGTGAGGGAGAAGGCGTGTAGTAAAATCAATCTTCTCCTCGTTGTACGAGTTGACGCGACACATCATAGCACTGGCACCACATGCTTGCCTCTAAAATTGGCTGAAAGACCCGCGGTGTACAATATATTTGCTGCAACCTCTAACATTTACCCACCACAAATTAAAATATATGTGGCCGTATGCATCGTTCTGATGCAGAGGCCCGGGAGTCCCTCCTTTTCGAAAAAAACAAATTAAAATATATATTCCTGTCTTGACCAGATGAGCATGCAAACTACAATCACCAGGGTGTCAGGTAGGGCCAGAAGACTATTTTATTTTTTTTAAAACGTCGAGACGGCCACATAGCATTTAGCCGACCCCAATGATTTTAAGCTTACAGGCACGGTACACGCTATCCTAGACTACTCTACACATGAAACTGCCACACGAGCATCCGGGCTGCGCTTGGCTCTTCGCCTCTTTGGGAAGTCGAACAATGATGGATTACTACTGCATTGGAGGAGTACTACAGTACGCTTCTGGCCATCTGAGACCGATTGAACTGCTGCATGTCCATCGCGTGCGGGAGGGAGAGCGTGTAGCGAAAGCTTCTCCTAGTCTTGCAAGCCACCACGCTCATGGGCGAGGGAGGGACGGTCCTGCCTTTGCGTGTATGACAGGTGGGCCTGACAGGTGTGTGGCCAACCTGTCATACAACCAAAGGCAGGTGCAGTTAAGTATGCGAGGGAGAGAATAATCAAACTTCTCGTTGATGTACGAGTTGACGCGACACATCAAAGCACTACACTCGATATATTTCAATAATTTGCGTTTACCGATGCATTAATTACAACGCATGCATGCATTCCGTGACTCTCCTTTTGATACTTGCATGTGTTGATTAAATGCATCTTGAAGTAGTATAAAATATGTGACGGTAAAGCTTTGTAATACCCCGGCCCAAGTCGAGAGATGGTTGTGCACGAGGAGGGCGAGATCATGCAGACCGAACAGGACCCGACGATGGAGCTCTCTAAGGTCTCGATGGACCTCACCGTGCTCCACTGCCCCTTGTGCCTCCGCCGCTTGACGCCTCCAGTGTATGAGGTTCGAATAGACCTTGTCCGTTCGGCTAATTGAGCAAGGTGCAGGTTTCTTGATTGATGTGCTGTTCGATTGATTTCTGCAGTGCAAGGGAGGGCACCTGGCCTGCGCGGACTGCCGCGTCGAGCGCCCCGGGAACCAGCGGCAGTGCCAGAAGTGCGAGCGTGGCAGTGTCTTCGACGTGCGCAACACAGCGGTGGACTCCGTCCTTTAGTCGGTGAGGGTGGAGTGCCCGCACGAAGGCTGTGGGCTCTACGTCACTTACCACAAGCTCGCCGATCACCAGAGCATGTGTCCACTCGCGCCCTGCAAATGCCCCGTGCCCGTCTGCGGCTACGAAGGCCCGCCGCCGGCGCTCTACCACCACATCAGCACCACGCATCCCATGCCCGTGCACAGGATCCAGTACGGCAAGGTGCTCCAGCTGCAAGTGCCACTGTCGGAGCCACGGCTCTTGCTGTTCGCGGAGGAGGACTGCCGCGCGTTTTTCTTGGTCGGTGGCATGCTCGACATCGGCGCGCCTATCACCGTGTCGGTCGTCTGCATCAGAGCGGGGGCGTCCCCACTGCCGCACTACGTTGCCAAGCTATGGGCGAGCGGCCCACCGGGGGAGCCCAAAGGCATGACTGACGCCGTCAAGGTGGAAATGGAGGTGACAAGCAGCTAGGATCCCGTCGACGTCGACGTGCAGGAGCTGACCTTCTTGTGATTACGCCCAAAGCTGCTGGCGGGCTAAGCTTGTGTCCCTCCACATTCAGATTGACAAGCTCACGTCCTAAATGTTTCTCTGATTGCCTTACATTTATCTTAGTAATATGCTAATATAGGGATTACCTTGGTCTACTTTAGCTTAAGAAATGGTGGGTTTTGGTGGCGATGCAGCAATTACTTGACATCGGATCGGTAATTTCCAACAGTCGAGCGGATATTTTGTGTCTGCATTGGATATAAAGTTCCTTTGGGTAAGAAGTACTACTTGTCATCAAAATGGATAAAAGGAGATGTATGTAGACGTATTTTAGTGCTAGATACGTCCCTTTTTATCCATTTTCATGACAAGCACTCGCTCCGTTCCACAATACATGACTTCCATTTGTCAAAATATAGATGTATCTAGACATGTTTTAGTATATAGGTACATCCATGATAGAGCCAATCGGATGGTTGAGAACACTACAATTCGTAGCTACAGATGCGTGTGTGACTCCCAGATGCAGAGGCCGGGAGTCATCATCCTCCTTTTCGAGAAAAAATAGATGCGTGTGTGAGAAGACGAGTGCGTGCGTGCACCTCTTCTCTTCCTGTATAACGTACTACTAAACTCAGAGTACAAGTTTTTGTGGGTGGCATGATGGTGTGTGCGAGAAGTCTCGAGAGATAGGTTTAATGCGTCTGAAAAAAAGAGTAGCCTAGAGCTCGCCACGCGGCTATTCCTGTTGAACGCCCCATTAATCGTAAGATATGTATACGGCAAGCCGATTATTGCACGCATACAGCAGTACTCCCTCCTTTCCGGTTTATAGGGCTTAATTCAAAAATCTCACCAACCAAGATGGTGAGTGGTGGAATATTTTTTGTAGTTTGCAAAAGCACCTAATTAATGCTCTTGTTTTTCTCAAAAAATTATGTTTATCAATGCATTAATTGCTATGCATGCATGCATAGAGTACATGCATTGGTCAATTTTCTCTTAATACTTGCATGCAATGATTTAATGCACCTTGGAATCTGAACATGTGTTGGGGAACAACCAAATTGAGCCTTATAAAATGGAAAAACTAAAATTTTGAGATAATCCCTATAAAACTGGAAAGGAGGGAGTAGAAAAAGAAGTACTCCATCCGGGAATAGTGCCGCACTTCGAAACTAGAACCGTCTATAAATTTTGAGCTTGCGTCTCGTCACATTCCAAATTACTCCACGCTATATTGAATTGCAAACCTGTTCACACCGATCACAACCTAAACGGTTTCCCACTTAGGAGCGTATTAGTACCATGCTATATTGAATTGCAAACCTGTTCACACCGATCACAACCTAAATGGTTTCCCACTTAGGAGCGTATTAGTACTCGGTTATAAATAATAGTATGCCAAGATGACTGCACATTCCTCCTCAACTCCTCATCCACAAAAACAAACAAGTCATTCAGCATCCTTCCCTTGCGTCTGCCATGGCCAGCGTGAGTTACGGGTCGAGATTGCCACCGTGGAGAGGCGAGCATGGAAGCGGAAGCACGAGAGATGTCCCGCCTCGTTGCGAGCAGCCGAGATGTCCCTTGTGAAGTAGCAACCTGAAGGTCTGCGCCACGCTGAAGCGGCATGGAGGTCCCGTCGCTACCGTCGGCGCAAAGCAGCCGGTCCGGACGCCGCGAAGCGCAGAGATGTCCCGCCGCGCCACGAATGCAAAGAGATGTCCCGCGCCGCGCGCTTGGGAAAATTTCTCGGGGTGGCGACGATCGTTACTGAGCGTATGCATGCGATCGTCCATAGCCGATGGATCAGATCTCCGATCGGGCGAGGTTGCGGGGCGACATGAAAGCCTCGTTTGAACAGGCTACGGCGTCATCCGACAACTAAGGGAGGGCAATGAGAGGCTCCGGGCGAGCGCGACCTGCCGAGGAGAAGATCGTCCGAAGTGCAGACCAGCAGGAGGAGACCAGTGCCTTGTTGAAGAGGACCGGCGTCATCGTCAAGAAACTTATGGACGAGAATGACATGCTCCGCAATGAGCGCCAAAGGCTGGTGGAGGAATCCGTAGATGTTCTCAAGCAGCGTCTTGAGGACACGAAAGAGCTCATCACCGCTCGCCGCGGAGACTAGTTCCCGCGGCCTGCAAAGAACGCATCAAGAAAGTAGAGATCAGCAAGCGGATCCTTGTCTTCCTTCTTCTTTTGCCCTTGTGTATTTCGGGTGTAGCCGCATGTGGCTTTTTTAATTATCTTTCTAATTATGTCAGACAATTAATCGTCCTTATCTTTCTGTGGAAGATCAATGTTGCGAGGCTGGAATGAAGAAAACTCTTGCTGTGGTGACCCTGGCGTTGATGTTCTTCTAGTTGCTGCTGGGCTTCCTTCAGTTTCCTGGTTTTTTTGATGTAATAATCGGTTTAGGATGTGGATTGTGTCGTCGGTTGTGAAATGTTGGGTTCTAGCGCGGATGTTTGGCCTTTGTTGGCCTCTTGGGATGTTGCGATTTCAATCTGGTAGCTTTTAGTCCTTCGTGTTAGGCTGGAGTTGTGCTGAACTTCTTGTGAATTGTGGTGGTTTTCAATAATGAAAATCGGAAGGCAAACCCTTCTTTGATAAAAAAATTAATCGTCCTTATATATTCATCGGTCTTGCTATAAGTCGCGATAGATGCTATATAGGTCCGTCGGATCTTACATCAAGATCCGTGCTTTCAGATTTTCTTTTCTCTCTCTTAAATCTCAGTCGAGTGAGACATAGCCACGCCATTAAACAGAGGCTCGGGCGCCATTAATGGAGACCTTGGGAGAGAGGTGGACGGCAGATGGAGGTCAAAGGGCTCTCCTCCCGATAAGCACGCGCAGGGGTCTGATTGCACGCCTCTCGTACTCAAATAGCTACCCTGCACGGCGCCTCCTAGCTAATAAAAAATGGGGACGCGTGGCGGCACGTAAATGGTACTAGTAAGTAGAACGCCCACGGTTTCAATAATACTTGTGTTTCCGATTGTAACGTGACGACTTGTTCCAAAATGACTTTGTTGATTGTTAATGTGTGCGCCTTCACAAATCAGATCGCAAATTTACCTCAGCATTTTGGTGCCATGTCATGGCACCAAGCCAAGTTTAATTATTTTCATGCGTGTTTTGGATTTACAGGAATTAAAAAACTAAGTTTCTCAATGTTTCCAACCCAGCCACGACGCCCAGAATTTTGAATTTCATTCCCATTTCTTGCATGGAACCTAGAAATTTAGCCGAGGACACACATGTGATTTTTCAACCAACTTTAGTGCACTAGAACATGTGCTTGTATTTCAAATTTGAATTATGCACACAAAGGTGACACGTTCCCTCCCAGAACCACGGGCCTTCTTGAGAGAAGCTCTGATTTGCAAGAAGCTTATACCAAAATTTGTTCCTATTCGGCCAATATTTTTTACCACGGCATGGTACTACCATGACATGACACCATGCCAAGTTTCATGATTTTAAAACCATGTTTCTCGATGTTCTCGATTGAGCCACGATGCCCAGATGTTTGAATTTTATTCTCATTTTTTGCATGGGACCTACTCCCTCCTTCCATCTATATAGGGCCTAATGTGTTTTTCAAGACAGCCTTTGACTATTGACAAGATTAATAGCACATGAGATGTATACTTTGAAAATTATATTATTGGAAGCTCCTTTGACATACAAATTTAAAGGTATGCTTTGTGTAAGTTACATGTCATATATTATTGCTCTAACGTTTGGTCAAAGTTAGCCTCGAAAAACGCACTAGGACCTATATAGATGGAAGGAGGGAGTAGAAATTCACCCGAGGACACAAATGTGATTTTTTAACCAACTTTGGTGCACGAGAGCATGTGCTTGTAGTTCAAATTTGAATTATGCACATTAAATGACCAAAAACTCAATTAACGTGTAAATAAGGCCAAACGAAGCCGGAATAATTCCAAAATTTAACAGGGCACTCATGTAGTTCTATGTTGCCTTTGTAAATAAACTCAAGGGGGACAATGTATATCGTTTTGCACTCAAAGGTGGCACGTTCCCTCTCAGAACCACGAGCCTTCTTGAGAGAAGCTTCGGTTTGCAAGAAGCTTATACCAAAATCTGTTCCTATTCGACCAATTTTTTTACCACAACATGGTAGTACCATGACATGACATCCATGCCAAGTTTCATGATTTTCAGACTTTTTTGGATTTACAAGAATTTTAAAACCAAGTTTCTCAATGTTCTCGGCTGAGCCACGATGCCCAGATATTTTAATTTTATTCTCATTTCTTGCATGGGACCTAGAAATTCACCCGAGGACACAAATGTGATTTTTCAACCAACTTTGGTGCACGAGAGCATGTGCTTGTAGTTCAAATTTGATTTATGCACATTAAATGACCAGAAACTCAATTAATCTATAAAAAACGACAAACGAACCTGGAATAATTCCAAAATTTAACAGGGCACTAATGTAGTTCTATGTTGCCTTTGTTAAGAAACTCAAGGGGGCAGCGTATATCATTTCACACTCAAAGGTGGCACGTTCCCTCTTAGAACCACGAGCTTCCAATCGGCCCAATTTTTTACCAACACATGTTAGTGCCATGACATGACACCATGCCAAGTTTCATGATTTCCAGACGAGTTTTGGATTTACATGAATTTAAAATCAAAGTTTCTCGATGTTCTAGGCCGAGTCATGACGCCCAGATGTTTGAATTTCATTCTCATTTCTTCCATGGGACCTAGAAATTCAACCAAGGACACACATGTGATTTTTCAACCCACTTTGGTGCACCGTAGCATGTGCATGCAATTCATATTTAGATTATGCACATTAAAAGTCCAGAAACTCAATTAATGTATAAAAGGCCAAATGAACCCGAAATAATTCCAAAATTTAACAGGGCACTCATATAGTTCTATGTTGCCTCTGTAAATAAAATCAGGGGGGAGGCAACGTATATCGTTTCGCACACAAAGGTGACACGTTCCCTCTCGGAACCACGAGGCTTGTTGAGAGAATCTCCGGTTTTGCAAGAGGCTTATACAAAACTTGTCCCAGTTCAGCCAAAAATTATATGTATGAAAACAGGGTTTAAATTATCCCAAACATCTCGCTACCTAGACCAATAATGTACTATGATTTGAATTCAACATAAAATGGATACAAATATTTGAATTGGAGAGCGTATGGTACATGTAGTTCATAGTGAAATATGATTACTGCTATATGTATGTTTTTTGTTATCAAGATAATATTAAATTATTGTATAACTTGACAACAATCATATTCAAATAAGGAAAATTGATTCAAATTTAGTCCATATGGTAGACGACAATATATATGTTCACATGGTGGAGTAAAATTTTCATATATGATGGAAGATCAAAATGTACGACTACATCAATTATAAACCGCAAGGTCACCTGACGATATATTCAAATTCAACATAACGTGGATTCAAAAATTGAAATTCGAGATCATGGCATCTGTAATCATATAAAAAGGGACATTACTCTTTCTTTGGTGGGAATTGATTTGTTTTTTGTTGCTGTTGAGGGAAGTGCGAATCGATTTGGTACTATGCAGGGTAATCTTGTTCTCCCGATTTTTTTACATTTTTCTTGTAGTTTTTTCAATGGCATCTATAGCAATATAGTAAAAGGGGACATGACTCTCTTGTGTCTTGTATGAATTGTTTTTTTACACATTAAGTTTGTTCTGCCGAACAAGGAATCCGCACCTTGTTATCCCGAAATTTTCAAGCTCGAGTATCTTTTGTCTCACCTACTTTGAAACTCCCGCTTCTTCAACCCGCGCCGCGCCTTGTTATCCCGAAATTTGGACGCGCGCGAGAACTCCCTCCTCATCCGAAATCGCTCCCACGGCCCAGACACGCGAAATCCCCCTTCTACCCCTCAGCCGAAAATGAAGCTCCACGTCGCGGTGTCAAAACCCGGTGAAATGCTGGTAACTTACCCTACATTTCGGACAAGCGTCCCTAAGCTTGGCTCCCTCTCCCTTCGCCCCCATTCGTACACAGAGGCCGCCAAAACCTGCAAAAACCCACGCTCCTCCGTCGGCCTCCCGACCGCCGCCCAGCCGGAGACTCTTCCCCGACTATGTCGTCCAACGCAACAACTCACCGTCCCTCATCCGCCGCACCGGATGAGGATCCGTTGTCGATCTCTTCGTCCCGCCGGATCAGCCGCCCCGTCCTCCACCTCCAAGGAGCTGCCCCGATGTTTGCCTCGTCTATCGCGCCACCTCAATCCCCACATCGCCGTCTTGACCTGCCCCATCGGAACCGCAACACCCTCACCAATTCCTCCGATGAAGCCGAGTCCAACTCGGCGCCACCAAGGAGGTTCTGCACTCACCGCTGCATTTTATCTTTTATTCGATCTCACGGGTGAAAGTGCAATCATGCCCTTACATTATGTTTTGGTTGTTTATGACAATTTACATGTAGGGGACTGACAATGGCTGCCAAGTAGATTTCAGGTGTTGGTCCCCGGTTCGTCAAAATTGTGTGTGGATCAAGAGCATAATGAAGTGAGTTCTCTCAAGGTTGAAGTGGTAAAATGATGTTTCATTTTATGTTTCTTGAGTTAGGGATCCCGCACTATTAAGAGGGATCAAAGGGATAGTGCTAGATTTGCTCAAGTCGACATCTTCTATTTCTATTTCCTCACATCATATTCCAACATAGGCATATTTCACTCCTATCCAACAAAATTCCACTCATATCCTATATACCAAAGAAATCCATGGCCAACTAGGTTCCCCAACATATATGATCTAACCTTTGCATACTTTTCATCCTCCATTTTGGTTTATCTTGGGTGGTTCTCTAAGTGAGGACCTAGAGCTTTTCCATAGCTTCAAACGAGCCCAAGATCATCAAAATCGGAGTCCGGATGAAAAGTTATGGATGTTTTATTTCGGGGCGCTGAAGTTTTTGTGTTGGCCGGATATCCGGACTTGGCCCGAAATCCGGCCGTAGATGACCGTAACCGAGTGAAATGCTGGTTTGCCCTCCGGATGTCCGGCGATCTCCGGATGTCCGGGCTTTCCTTCGCGGATGTCGGGCTTGGCCCGAAATCCGGCGTAGATGTCTGAACCGCGTGAAACGCTGGTTTGCTCTCCGGATGTCCGGCGATCTCCCGGATGTCCGGGCTTTCCTGTTTTGCCGGATGTCCGGGCTTGACCCCCGGATGTCCGGCTCCCCTGTTTCCTACTCTGTTCTGCCCTGTTCTCCAAGTGGCTCTCCAGCCCGGATGTCCGGCCTGCCCGGTCACTTGCACTACAACGGGCATATTTGAGCACACACTATATATCGCCTCGTCTCCCCACGAGAGGGGTTGACCATTCACTTTGAACAAACCCTAGAACACTACACTCACTCTCTCTCATCTCTCCACACCAAATCTTAGATCCCCAAGGGATTTGAGAGCTTTGAAAAGAAGTTGTCCGATCAAGTGATAGATCCACTTCTCCTCCTTCTCTGCACCCAAGGAATTCGTGATTTGAGCAAGTCTTGAGCAAATCCCCATTGATCTTATTACTCTTGGAGGTTGGAGACTCCTAGGCGGTAGGAGTCTTTCGGAGAGGAATCGACTTTTGTGATTACCCCCGGATAAGTTTGTGAGGGTTTGGAGACCACCCCAAGGTCTACCACTAGTGGTTGAGAAACATCTTCGTGGTGTTGTCTCAAAGGGAGAATAGGGTGAGCCTTCGTGGCGTTGGTGTGCCTTCGTGGTAACATCCACCTCTCTAACGGTGACTAGCTTCCCTCCAAGGAAGTGAACATCGCATACATCCTTGTCTCCTGAGTTGCGGTTATTCCTAACCCTAACTCTATACTTGTGGTTACTTGTTTTGGTTTGCACTTACTTACATCATATTGTGCTTGCTCACTTATATGCTTGTGTTACTTACCTAGTACTTAGTACCTACTAGCAAATTGTTAGGCTCACTTTCATATTCCGCACTATTGCCTAAAATTGCTAAGTAATAATTAAAATTTGTAATTGTACCTATTCACCCCCCTCTAGGTCCATCTCGATCCTTTCAATTGGTATCGAGCCTCGTGCTCTATTCTTGTGGCTTAACCGCCCTAGAGCGAGATGAACCCAGATGGGACTCCCTTGTTGTAGATCCTAAGGATAAAGGCGGGGCTTCTTAAGTCAAGTCCTTTACGTCGGAGGATCTAGAACGGCCCTTGCTAAGCAAAAAGAGGAGCATGATGCTTCTCTTGAGGCCTTGGTCCAAATGAGATTAGCCACGTTGTCCTCGGTGCTTGCACCACTCTCGTGGTGGTGCCTCAAGGCCAACTGTGCCTACTCCATCACTTGGTCAACAACCTCCTAACAATGAACACGCCAGTGTTCCTTGGCTTTATGCAAGACCTCAGGTTGAGAAACCAAGATATAATCCTCAAGGCAGTCCTCCTTTGCTTAGTGCCACTTCCGATTTTCCTTTGTGGAGAGTTGCTATGCGGGACCATCTTCGACATGGAAATGATGAGATGTTGGAGATCTTGGAGTATGGCTATCATGTGGTTGATCCAAAGAACCCCACTCCAAGAGAAATATATGACAAGAACCTCAATGACACTGCAATCATGTGGATAAGGAGAGGCTTGGATGAAAAGCAAAGGAGACCGTTCATACACATCACAAGTGCCAAGGAACTATGGGAAACTGTTGTACGATCCAAAATCGGCACCTCTACCCTCCGGAGTGCTCAATATGAAATTGCCAAGGGGCAATTGCAAAACTTTTGTATGGAGAAAGGTGAAACCCCAAATCAACTCCATGAGCGTCTCATGACACTCACTGCCGATATTGAGTCATGTGAGTGTGACAAGACACAACATGGATTCAACATGACTAAGAGGTTCCTTGTGGATAAGTTACTCCATGCTCTTGCTCCATTTCACCATCAAATGGTGTGGGACATAAGACAACACCATACCTTCAAGGAAATGACTACAGATGACATCATATCCACCTTTCAACTATATGAAGAGACAAAGACTAATGCCACAAAACATCTTGCCATGCATGGTTCTCCATCATCAAAGATCAATCTTGCATTGAAGGCCAAGCATGTATGTGAAGATGAACAAAGTGAAGAAGAAGAAGAGGATGACGAAGATGGTGATGAGATTGAATCCGACGAGGGCCCTACATATGAAGACATGGCTCTTTTGTCAAGAAGTTTAAGCGGGTAAGTTCAAGGGAAGATTCCAAAAGAAGAAAGTAAGAAAATGCTACAACTGTGAAGAAACCAATCACTTCTCCAACGAGTGCCCTTATGAGAAGAGAGAAGATAAACCAAGGTTTCCCAAGACCTTTCCCAAGAAGAAGTTGCCAAATCCTTTGAACTCCAAGCTCAAGAAGAGAGATGGAAAGGCAATGGTTGCTCAAGAAGAATCTGATCCGGATGATGTTAGTGGTGTTGCGGAGTTGCTCAAGACTCTCAAAACACCTTGAGGTTAGTAAACAAGAGTGGTGATGTGGTCACCTACAACTACATGAAAGATTACAAGGGCAACGCTCACAAATGCCTAATGGCAAAGGCCATGGTTGAAGAAGAAGAGGACCAAAGCTCTTCTGACAAGGTCAAGGTAACTCCACGATCAAATCCTCCTCTTTTCACGCCTTCTACTTCTAGTGATGAGTATCTTGATGCGGAGGATAGTCATGAGGATGATGATCTAACTGATCATATGCTTGCTAAACTTAATAAGTTCATGTGCTCCCTCAAAGGAAGGAAGCTCACTATGTTTCGTATGCTTATGGAGATGGTGAGTAAGTACACCATCTCCATTAAGGAACTCGAAACCCTCGTCATCGAGGAAAAGGAAAATTATGAAATCCTTGAGCGGAAAGTCAAATATGAGGAAGCATGAAATGATGAACTATGTTTAAAAATTGGTACAAATATTGATGTTCATACTAAAGATCTTGCCTCCTTGAAAAAGGCTATTGGCTCTTGTGAAGAGTTGATGAATGATAAAAGTAACCTTGCAAAGTCTCATGCCTCTCTCACTAAGGATTGTGAGCTTCTATCCGTGTCTCTCAAGACTAAGGAAGAAGAGCTCACCCTTCTTACAAAGAGTTTTGAGACACTCAAACTTAATTATCTTGAAACTCTAGCCAAGGCTTACTCATCTCCTATTATCAATGTTGATGCATGTTCTACTAACTCTAGTAGTGATCTAGCATCCATCCTTGAGGAGAATCGGTTTCTCAAAGCTCAAATCGAGAAAGGGCTCATGACATGTGCTCAAGGGCAAAAGAACCTTAATGAGGTGTTGAGCCAACACAATGAAGCGTTCGCCAAAGAGGGACTCGGGTTTGACCCAAGCACAAGCAAGAAGAAGACGTCCTCCCAAAATTGCACCACCCCTTTAAAAGAAACCTTTGTACGAGAAGGACACAAGGAGAAAGGTAAGGTTGTTAGTGGGAAGGCCACAAGGGCATGCCCACTCTCAACAAGCCAAAGAGTTCATGCCTCCATCCTATGTCTGCGTAAGACTAAGGATGGAGAAGTTTATGCAAAGTTTGTTGGCCCCCAAAAGGCATTTCGCTTTTTATGCTATTTGGGTCCCTAAGACCCTTGTGACTAACTTGAGAGGTCCCATTGTAAAATGGGTGCCTCTAACCAAGTAATAATTGTGTGTAGGTAGCTTTCTCCGTGGAGTAAAATGGGTGATTGATAGTGGATGTACAAATCATATGACCGGAGATAGGAAATTGCTCTCACGATTTCATGGAAGCTATTCAACCATTTATGAGCATTATGTTTGGTGGAGGATCAAAAGGACAGGTACTTGGGTTGGGTAAGGTGGCTATCACAAATGACATGTCTCTTGCAAATGTCATGCTTGTCCAATCCCTTAAATATCATTTGCTACATCCGCCAATTGGCTTACATTGGTTATGATACACTATTTGGACTAACGGATGTGAAAGTCTTTAAGAGAGATACTCGAAGTGGCCTTTGTTGGAGAGTTGGATGGCAACCTTTACACGGTTGATTTCTCGAAGAGAGCACATTCCATGCAACTTGTCTAATGGCCAAGTCCGACAAGGTGGCTATGGCATCGCCGGCTAGCCCATGTCGGCATGAGGAATCTCCAAGATCTCTTAAAGGGGAATCACATCCTTGGACTAACAAATGTCTCTTTTGAGAAAGATCGTGTGTGCGGTGCATGTATAGCCGGAAGCAACATCAATCAAAGCACCCACCCAAGAATATTGTGTCTACTTCAAGGCCTTTGGAGCTCCTTCATGTGGATCTCTTTGGGCCTCCTTCATGGGATAGTCTTGGTGGGAAAAAGTATGGACTTGTCATTGTTGATGATTACTCAAGATATACATGGGTGTTTTTCCTCAAGTCCAAGGATCTAAACGAAGATCACTTTCATTGACTTTGCCAAGCAAGCACAACGCAAGTTTGACAAAGAAATCTTGGCAATAAGAAGTGACAATGGATCTGAGTTCAAAAACTATACCTTGGAAGAATTCCTTAGTGATGAAGGGATTGAGCATCAATATTCAGCTCCATACACTCCTCAGCAAAATGGTGTAGCCGGAAGGAAGAACGCACACTTGTGGAGATGGCAAGGTCCATGTTGGATGAATACAAGTCACCACATAGTTTACGGGCGAAGTTGTCAACACCGCATGTCATGCATCAAACCGGCTTTTCCTCCGCACTATATTGGAAAAGACTCCATATGAGCTGCTAACTGGAAACAAGCCAAATGTCAAGTACTTTCGTGTATTTGGGTGCAAATGTTTCATCCTCAACAAAAGAGAAAGGTTAGGAAAATTTCAATCCAAAACAATTGAGGGTATATTTGTTGGCTATGGATCAAACTCTCACGCATATAGAGTCTACAACAAATCCAATGGATGTGTGGTAGAAACTTGTGACGTGGTGTTTGATGAATTTAATGGCTTCCATGGGGAGCAAGTTGATTTAAGTGATGTAGGTGAAGAAGATTCTTCTCAAGACATTTTGACCATGGGTGTTGGTGCACTTCTTCCTATGGAACAAGAACCTCATGATGATGAAGAAGAAGATAGAAGTCTCACACATCATCAAACTACTTCAACATTCATAACACCACAAGCCCCTATTGCTCAACCGATACCTTTAGCCCAAGTTGAAGAGGATGATCAAGCTCCTCCTCATGACAATCTTCAAGAACAAGAACAAGAAAGTCCAATCATTGATGATGAACCTCAACAAATGCAATATGAACAAGAAGATCTTCCTCCACACATTAATGATCCATATGTTGAGGATGTGGACGATGGACATGAAGTTGAACCTCGTGAAACCCTTACCTCTATCATGCCACGAGTGGCGGTCGTGTTGATGTTGACAAAATACTCACGGCATATCGGAAGGTAGAGTCACTCGTAAACACTTGACCAACTTTTGTGCTCACTTCTCTTTTGTGTCTAGTTTTGAACCCATCAAGGTACAAGATGCATTGATAGACAACGATTGGCTAGTTGCTATGCAAGAAGAGTTGAACAGTTTTGAACGCGAACCAAGTGTGGTGCGTTAGTCAAGAGGCCACCTACCGAACACAACGTCATTGGAACAAAATGGATTTTCAAGAACAAACAAGATGAGAATGGTGTAATCATCCGAAACAAGGCAAGGTTAGTGGCACAAGGGTACTCACAAGTTGAAGGTTTGGACTTTGGTGAGACCTTTGCCCCGTTGCCCGTCTTGAATCCATTCGCATCTTACTTGCTTATGCTGCTTTCAATGGTTTTACATTACATCAAATGGATGTGAAGAGTGCTTTCCTTAACGGTCCTCTACAAGAAGATGTATATGTATCACAACCACCTGGGTTCGTTGATCCCGATCACAAAGACTATGTGTATAAACTTCATAAGGCTTTGTATGGCCTCAAACAAGCACCTCGTGCTTGGTATGATCATCTTAAGAAGTTTTTACTCGATGATGGTTTTGTGAGAGGGGTGATCGATCCTACTCTTTTTACTAAGAGGGATAAGGGTGATTTGATCTTATGCCAAATCTATGTAGATGATATCATTTTTGGTTCTCCTAACATTCATTTGTGCAAGAAGTTTGCGGCTTCAATGACCAAGAATTTTGAAATGTCACTCAATGCGGATTTGAAGTTCTTCCTTGGTTTTCAAATTCAACAATTTCAAGAAGGAATTTTCTTGTCCCAAGCAAAGTACCTCAAGGATATCCTAGGGAAGTTTGGTATGTCTGATGCTAGTCCATGTAAGACACCAATGCCAACCAAAATAACACTCACGAAGACACAGACGGTATCCTTTGACCCATCTATATACCGCTCTATGATTGGTTCATTGCTTTATCTTTGTGCATCTAGACCAGACATCATGTTTAGTGTATGCATGTGTGCTAGATTTCAAGCTTCCCCTAGGGAAAGTCATCATAAGGCAGTTAAGCATATTCTTAGATACCTTGTTCACACCCCAAAGTTGGGTCTATGGTATCCCAAGGATGCTAAGTTTGATCTCATTGGATACACGGATGCGGATTGGGCCGGAGACAAAGTGGATCGTAAGTCCACCTCTGGTGCATGTCAATTTCTTGGACGCTCTTTGGTAAGTTCGTCATCGGAGAAACAAAATTGTATTGCCCTCTCTACAGCAGGTTGAATACATTGCTTTGCCGCCGGTTGTGCAACTCAGTTATTATGGATGAGGCAAACTTTGAAGGATTATGGTATCACGTATAGGCATGTGCCTCTTCTATGTGATAATGAAAGTGCTATCAACATTGCAGAGAACCCCAAGGATCATCTTCGCACCAAACATATTGATATTAGATATCACGTCTTAAGAGATCATGTTGAGAAAGGCGATATTCACATTGATCACATTGGGACAGATTTGAAACTGGCAGATATTTTCACCAAACCATTGGATGAAGCATGGTTCTGTCGACTTAGGCGTGAACTTGGTATCTTGGAGCTTGACAATATTATATGAAATCTAGTACCCATCCATGCTTAAACTTAATGTCTTGTTTTGATGTAGGCATATATTTAGGGGAGACACTCAATCCATGAGTCCTCTCACCTTACAAAATGCATAAATTGAACCAACACTCTCAAAGTTATCATAGTTTTACAAACTAGGATACTTTAATATGATGGAGTAGTGACCATGTGCTCAAAGTCTCTATCTTTGTGGTACTATGTTTCATATGCTCAAACATGGTGACCTCAGTCACCGCTTGTGCAATGCTTATATGGACCCTTCGTTCTAATCATGTTTGGATTATTTATGTATCTTAGCATGGCCTTAGACGTCTCAGGTTGTTCTCCTTCTTAATTTCATGAAAACCACTTGGCCTCAGCCGGACATCCGGGCGCTGCTTCTCTGGTCTCTGTTTCCCACTCGCCGGATATCCGGGCCTTGCCCCGGATGTCCGGCCCGTCGCCCGCAAGTCGCATATACCTGGGAAGGGGGTGGGGGCGGGGCAGTTCCATTTTTTTTCCTTCGTCCCTTTCCTCATCTCCCCTCACAGCCGCCGCCGCCTGGCCACCACTCCGGCCCTGCCCCGGCCATCTCCTCCGACCTCCGGCCACGACCTCCTGCTAACGGACTCCTCCTCCCGATCTACGATTCTATCCAATCCATTTCTCGGATTGTAGCTTGAGTCTCTCGGGAGGGGCCGGTGGTCGGTGGGATTCATATCCGGAGTTCTTCTTGGCTCGTGCCAAGAACTGCGGTCCCACGCGTCCCGAGGTGTCTACTCGGGGTAAGGGTGCTAATTCTTCTCATATCCCCTTGCTTGTGACTAAATCTTAGTGGGTTGCATTATTCTCAATGTATATCTTGCCATATCTATTGCTCTTGCGTTTAGGTTACATTTACCTAAGCCTACAAACACCTCTATATGTACTCGGTTACTCAACTTAACCATGGGAATGTAATTTGTTCATTCCACGGTTTAATTTGGTGTATCCTTGTTCATGTTCTTTGGCTCCTTCTTATTGGAAACCATTCATTGTCCATTCCGGTTGATCGCCGGCAAGGCTCCACCGACTCCGATGAGTCTCAAGGCCCAAGAAAAAGAAGGTCTCCACCAAGAAGAATAAGCGAGCTCCATCCACGGTCCGTCGGCCTCGGATCCAGATGATGCAGACTATGTTGGAGAGGAAGAGGATGACGGTGCGTCCACGACAATCTGTTGGACAGCCCAAGCACGGTACTAGGAGGGCACCGATGCCTCATGTTCGTGGTTACGCAATACCCATTGCCCATGGTCGTCGCATCTCCATGGAGCTCCACGATAGTGGAGGTCGCCCCACTCACGACTTCACATTTGTGGGGGCAGGGCAATACCTTGATTCCGTCGGGATGTTAATCCCTATGAGGTGATGGCGGATGCGAAGATCCTCGGTTCGGACTTCGTATGCAGCAGGATCTCTATTCCAGCTTTGTCCATGGGCGTGGCCTTGCTCCTCACTCATACTTGGATCTAAACTTCTGCGTGATAATCCTGCCATGTTCCCTAACGATCCCGTCAAGATCATTGATGACATGACTCTTGGTCCTGCAATGACCTTCAGGCGTGATTGGAGTGAAGCTGCCATTCTACAGTTCTATGCCACCTGTTTCTTTGGTCCGGACAACACCCTCACTTGGATGACCGATGACACTACACTGAGCATCACCTATGACAGGTTTGTTCAGATTTTGGGTCTCTCAGGTGTTGGCCATTGCATCCACAGTATGGATCCAGAGGGCAAGCCCAAAGGGATTGATGCTTGCTTGCCTCTTGTAAAACCTCCCTCTCAGCTAACTCGACGAAGAAAAAGCATATCCACCCAATGAGGTATCCATCTTCCGTGCACCTTACTTCATCCTCTTCGGTGTGTGCTTACTCTGTATCCTAAGAAGGGAGATCGCTCGAGGGCTCGCAACTATTGTATTGACTTGATGGTTCATATGCATGAGAAACCCTTGTGCCTCTGGACACCGCCAACTTCATTTGGCATGAGATCCGTCTTTGCAGTTTTATTCAGACGCGCGGTTCCCTCATGCCCCATATATTCAGGCTCTGATTGATCACACTGCTCCCTTTGAGGTGGTTAAGTCCGATGTGCACTCCATTTGGAAACCTCCTCCTCACATGCGTGTGACAGCTAGGGCTTCTACTCGGCCTAGGAGGTCTCTTTGGTGAGAGGACAATTGCTCCTACTCAGCCCTTGGTTCTTCTGCTCCATCTTCCTCGATCGTCCCACGAGGCGTTTTGAATCATTCTTGGGTAAGGCTCAGTCTGCTATCATGAAGGCAATCACCTTCAGCTGTCAGCAGAATCATGATGTTCAGAAGCGCCTTGTCATCTCCAAGAATATACTCAAACAGCGCCTCCGTGACCGTGGGAGTCTCGTTAGTGATGATGATCCTCTTCCCGCAGCTCCATCCTCGTCCACTTTCGGTTTTCCATCTCATGCTGACTACCCCGAGTTTCTTGATGTTGATGATGACATCCGTCCAGAGTGATTGAGACTGTTTAGTTTTCGCCCCTTTCCTTGTTCTTTGGCAAAGGGGAGAAGTAGTATCGTAGTAATATGGTCATGCTATGATATGTTATTTCCAACCTATGGTACTTGTGGTACTTGTTCGCTTGAGACTATGTTATGATTATGGCATGGCCATGAAATGTTCTCATTCTATTTGAAGTGTTATGATGATTTCATATGTGATCGTCTCTTACTTCTTTAATTTTTTAAGTTACATATGGAATGCACCTTTGTGTTGGTTATCCAAATATATTCATCGCATGCACACAATGAGGGGAGCTCAAAGCAAATTGTAACTAAACATATTACGTATCCGTTTTGCTCCCATGATTATCATTGCTAAGACTATTTATTACATCTATGATACTACATGTATGATTGTCATCAACAAACAAAAGGGGAGATTGAAAGTGCAATCATGCCCTTACATTATGTTTTGGTTGTTTATGACAATTTACATGTAGGGACTGACAATGGCTGCCAAGTAGATTTCAGGTGTTGGTTCCCGGTTCGTCAAAATTGTGTGTGGATCAAGAGCATACGAAGTGAGTTCTCTCAAGGTTGAAGTGGTAAAATGATGTTTCATTTTATGTTTCTTGAGTTATAGGGATCCCGCACTATTAAGAGGGGATCAAAGGGGATAGTGCTAGATTTGCTCAAGTCGACATCTTCTATTTCTATTTCCTCACATCATATTCCAACATAGGCATATTTCACTCCTATCCAACAAAATTCCACTCATATCCTATATACCAAAGAAATCCATGGCCAACTAGGTTCCCCAACATATATGATCTAACCTTTGCATACTTTGCATCCTCCATTTTGGTTTATCTTGGGTGGTTCTCTAAGTGAGGACCTAGAGCTTTTCCATAGCTTCAAAACGAGCCCAAGATCATCAAAATCGGAGTCCGGATGAAAAAGTTATGGATGTTTTATTTCGGGGGCGCCTGAAGTTTTTGTGTTGGCCGGATATCCGGGACTTGGCCCGGAAATCCGGCCGTAACTTACCCTACATTTCGGACAAGCGCGTCCCTAAGCTTGGCTCCCTCTCCCCCTTCGGCCCCCATTCATACACAGAGGCCGCCAAAACCCGCAAAACCCCACGCTCCTCCGTCGGCCTCCCGACCGCCGCCCAGCCGGAGACTCTTCCCCGACTATGTCGTCCAACGCAACAACTCACCGTCCCTCATCCGCCGCACCGGATGAGGATCCGTTGTCGATCTCTTCGTCCCGCGGATCAGCCGCCCGTCCTCCACCTCCAAGGAGCTGCCCCGATGTTTGCCTCGTCTATCGCGCCACCTCAATCCCCACATCGCCGTCTTGACCTGCTCCATCGGAACCGCAACACCCTCACCAATTCCTCCGATGAAGCCGAGGCCAACTCGGCGCCACCAAGGAGGTTCTGCACTCACCGCTGCATTTTATCTTTTATTCGATCTCACGGGTGAAAGTGCAATCATGCCCTTACATTATGTTTTGGTTGTTTATGACAATTTACATGTAGGGGACTGACAATGGCTGCCAAGTAGATTTCAGGTGTTGGTCCCCGGTTCGTCAAAATTGTGTGTGGATCAAGAGCATCTGAAGTGAGTTCTCTCAAGGTTGAAGTGGTAAAATGATGTTTCATTTTATGTTTCTTGAGTTATAGGGATCCCGCACTATTAAGAGGGGATCAAAGGGTATAGTGCTAGATTTGCTCAAGTCGACATCTTCTATTTCTATTTCCTCACATCATATTCCAACATAGGCATATTTCACTCCTATCCAACAAAATTCCACTCATATCCTATATACCAAAGAAATCCATGGCCAACTAGGTTCCCCAACATATATGATCTAACCTTTGCATACTTTGCATCCTCCATTTTGGTTTATCTTGGGTGGTTCTCTAAGTGAGGACCTAGAGCTTTTCCATAGCTTCAAAAGCAGCCCAAGATCATCAAAATCGAGTCCGGATGAAAAAAAGTTATGGATGTTTTATTTGAGGCGCTGAAGTTTTTGTGTTGGCGGATATCCGGGACTTGGCCCGGAAATCCGGCCGTAGATGACCGAGAACCGAGTGAAATGCTGGTTTGCCCTCCGGATGTCCGGCGATCTCCCGGATGTCGGGCTTTCCTTCGCGGATGTCGGGCTTGGCCCGAAATCCGGCGTAGATGTCCAGAACCGCGTGAAACGCTGGTTTGCTCTCCGGATGTCCGGCGATCTCCCGGATGTCCGGGCTTTCCTGTTTTGCTGGATGTCCGGGCTTGACCCCCGGATGTCCGGCTCCCCTGTTTCCTACTCTGTTACGCCTGTTCTCCAAGTGGCTCTCCAGCCGGATGTCCGGCCTCCGGCCGGAGGTCCGGCCTGCCCGATCACTTGCACTACAACGGCATATTTGAGCACACACTATATATACTGCCTCTTCTCCCCACGAGAGGGGTTGACCATTCACTTTGAACAAACCCTAGAACACTACACTCACTCTCTCTCATCTCTCCACACCAAATCTTAGATCCCCAAAGGGATTTGAGAGCTTTGAAAAGAAGTTGTCCGATCAAGTGATAGATCCACTTCTCCTCCTTCTCTGCACCCAAGGAATTCGTGATTTGAGCAAGTCTTGAGCAAATCCCCATTGATCTTATTACTCTTGGAGGTTGGAGACTCCTAGGCGGTAGGAGTCTTCGGAGAGGAATCGACTTTTGTGATTACCCCGGATAAGTTTGTGAGGGTTTGGAGACCACCCCAAGGTCTACCACTAGTGGTTGAGAAACATCTTCGTGGTGTTGTCTCAAAGGGAGAATAGGGTGAGCCTTCAGAGCGTTGGTGTGCCTTCGTGGTAACATCCACCTCTCTAACGGTGACTAGCTTCCCTCCAAGGAAGTGAACATCGGCATACATCCTTGTCTCCGGAGTTGCGGTTATTCCTAACCCTAACTCTATACTTGTGGTTACTTGTTTTGGTTTGCACTTACTTACATCATATTGTGCTTGCTCACTTATATGCTTGTGTTACTTACCTAGTACTTCGTACCTACTAGCAATTGTTAGGCTCACTTTCATATTCCGCACTATTGCCTAAAATTGCTAAGTAATAATTAAAATTTGTAATTGTACCTATTCACCCCCCCCCCTCTAGGTCAATATCGATCCTTTCAATTGGTATCAGAGCCTCGTGCTCTATTCTTGTGGCTTAACCGCCCTAGAGCAAGATGAACCTAGATGGGACTCCCCTTGTTGTAGATCCTAAGGATAAAGGCGGGGCTTCTTCTGAAGTCAAGTCCTTTACGTCGGAGGATCTAGAACGGGCCCTTGCTAAGCAAAAAGAGGAGCATGATGCTTCTCTTGCGGCCTTGGTACAAATGAGATTAGCCACGTTGTCCTCGGTGCTTGCACCACTCTCGGGTGGTGCTGCCTCAACGCCAACTGTGCCTACTCCATCACTTGGTCAACAACCTCCTAACAATGAACACGCCAGTGTTCCTTGGCTTTATGCAAGACCTCAGGTTGAGAAACCAAGATATAATCCACATCATCCACGACATCTCTCCCCCATGTCGTTGCTGTCACAGCCCTAGAGCTTGCTTGTAACTAGGGGCATTGCATCCATGCATCATGCTTAATTTTCATGAAACCTGAAATGGGGATGACCAAGCCCTAGCACTAAAACAATGCAAATAGGCTCAACTTCAAAATATTTTCAAAGAACCCAAATTGGTTTGCAAAAATGTTCATGATTAATGGAAAAGGGTGAAAACCATATCCAGAGATGATGGATATTTTCCAAGACATTTTGGATTTCTGAATAAACCATATTGTATTTGAATTGGGGCATTTAAATACTATTAATATTTTCAATGCTCCAACAATTCTGAAAAATAGTTAAGGGCCTCTGTAATAATTCAGTTAATGCCCACAATTATTTTCAGGATTTATTTAAATGATTTGGTGCTAAACTAAATCCAAGCAGAGGCAAACAAAATAGAAAACAGAATATAATTAGAGAAAGAGAGAGCTCACTGGCAGCCCACTTACTGGCGCCACGAACCTTGACCTTCCCCCCCCTCATTGGCCCGGTGGTGGCCCAGCCCACCACCGCCTCGCCGCTCGTCGTCTTCCTCTGCCAAGATGGCAGAGGCGAGGCGTGGCGCTTGCCGACGCCACCGACGCCACCTCCTCCCTCCCAGCCTGCCTGGCTCCCCCTCGACGCCCGGCGACGCCACGCACCCCCCTGGGCCCGCGCACTCGCCCCCGGACCCCGCTCCCCTCCTCTCGTTCGCTCTGCGCCGCGTGCCCGAGCGCCGCCGTCGCCGCCCGCTTCGCCATAGCTGTGCCACCGCCCTCCTCGCCCATCCAACATGCCCCAAAGATCCGCCACTCCGTCCCCGTCAACCCCACCGAGCCACGCAAGCCGGATTTCACCGCAACCCCGCCATCGATGCTTTCTTCAACCTCGGGACCGCCGGCCATCACCGTCAAATTCGTTGGCTCCGGACCGTCCCCGACCTCGCCGAGCGTTCCGTCGTCATCGCCGTGAGCCCCTGCTCCAAACCCCTCTTCCTCCCCTTGCGTTTGTACACTCTAGCTCCATTCCCCGCCGTGCCCGAGAGCTCCTGCCGCCGGCCATGCCGCCCTTGTTGCTACAACCACGAAGTTTGCGCTGACCGTTGCCCCGAGTTCATCTTGCTCCTAGGAGCCTAACACCACCACCAGCTCCTTCCCACGAGCTCCCTAGCGCCATGCCCGTTGAGGCCCGAGCTCCGGCCGCCGCCTTGGCTTCGCTTCCGTGACGCCCGGCCACCCCGCACCTCCCGTTGGTCTTCCCAGATGCGCGCAGACGCACGGCTTCCTCCTGGTGCCCTCCAAGGCCAAACCACCGCCAAAACTCAAATCCGAGCAGCGCCGCCGTCGTTTTGGTCGCCCGCCGTCAGTCTCCGGCGATGTTCACGTGGCCCATCATTAGCCACTAATGACACTACTAATTAACCCTAGAGCCACTTACATACGGGCCCCCTTGCCCTAATTAAGCGGGTTTGTTCCTGTTTAAATAAAACTAACCCCCGCCGGCCCACAGTGTCGATTTGACTGGCCCCATCACACTGACCGACCCCACCGTCGGCAAGATTGACTACCGACGTGGCGTGGCCGACCAGTCCCAATGACCCACACAAACCAACTGAGACAACGGCATATGGGTCCCACAGGTCAGGTTTGACCCGGACCAGCCCTGTTGACCTGGTGACGTCATGCCAATGTCATGCTGACGCAGTAAACCCCTTTTCTGGATTTAACTTAATTCAGGAAATTTCAGAAAATACCCCAAACTTCAAATATTAATAACTTTTATCTGTAACTCCAAATTAAATAATTTATATATGAAAAATGATCAGAAAAATATGAAGAATCTGTTTATGGCACTTTCATGCATGTTTGAACAAGTTAACCTCCTTGAATAGGATGAATCATGATTAGGGTAATTATGAAATAACATTTGGAGTTGGAGTTTAACCTTGTTTGAATTCCACTTCAATTAACTTGGCTAGATATTGCATTAGGTGAATTCAGTACCTTAACATGACATGTCATTCATGTGAATGTGCATTGCATTAATTGTGTTCTCTCTTGTTTGCGGTAATTGCCCCTCTCGATGAGACGGCGTTCCGATGACTGTTCGATGACACCGATGAAGAACTATATTATCTTGAAGTGCCGTGCAAGCAAAACCCCCTTGTCCATTCCGATATAATCCCACTCTCTCGCTCCTGCTCTATTTTACTGCATTAGGACAACAACGACTCATGTGTTACTTGTTGCGGTAGCTGAACCCCTTTATCCTCTGCATGACCTGTCATTCCACAGTAAATAGATGAAACCCACTAGCATGAGTAGGAGTTGTTTGAGCCATGTTGTGCCTACTCATTCATGCTTGTTGTCATGCACTGCTCTTTGCTTAGAGTTGAGTCAGTGCGATTCATCGGGAATGAATTGGAATGGTTGTGTGAACATGTCCTCACGTGTGTGAGCTAAGTGTGTGAACACGATTTGGTAAAGGTAGCGGTGAGAGGCCATGTAGGAGTACATGGTGGGTTGTCTCATTGCAGCCGTCCTCGTGAACTGAGTTACGTGTTTGTGATCCATGAAACAGTTACTACCACGCATTGGGATCCTTAATTGACCCTCTCGGCTTCTTAACCACCCTTGTCCTCGGTCCGGAGTTGCAAGTAGTTTACGTGTTTGTAGTATCTTTGGGGGGCCGCATTTAACGCCGACCATAGGGGTGGGTTGTGTTGCGGTAGGCACCGTGGCCCGGTGTACCGATTCGCCCATTTGGTGTCTTGGGAACCCTGTACACATCGTTCGGGGCTGTATGGGAAACCTCGGCCGGACTCCCTGCGGATGGAACCCGAATAGGCGATAAACCTGGACTTGGGACTTGAGTGTTTGGGTAGGCTGTGGCCGACACCCACGTTGGGCTTCCGCTTGAAGGTTGCCGAGTACATGTCGTGTAAACGGCGGTAAGTGGTGAGAGCGTGTGTGAAGAAGTACACCCCTGCAGGGTTTAATATGATCTATTCGAATAGCCGTGTCCACGGAGAAGGACTTCTGGGTTGCCTATATCGGTTCATAGACAAGTGAAAGTGGATACTTTAAAATGCGCAAGATAAGCGTGAGTGCTATGGATGGCGTTCTCGTAGGGAGACGGGAGCGGGTCCATAGTGGTGTATTGATATGGTGAATATGTGGACTCGTGCGCCACCTCAAAAGAGTTACTTGCAGTCGTAGTTCAGAATAGCCACCGAGTCAAAGTTGGCTTGCTGCGGTCAAACTCCACCACCCCTTTTGATAATGATGCATATGTAGCTAGTTACGATGTAAGTCTTGCTGAGTACGTTTGTACTCACGTTTGCTTATTTTACGCTTTTTGCAGAGACTTGGTCTCGCTAGTAGTTCCGCTTGGACTTGACGGTTAGCTTGTTACCTCGGCTACGATCTTGTGCCCTCGGCAGATCTCGGTAGATAGTCGGCTTCTCGGCCTTCTTCATTTATAGTTATGCGTACTTTCGAGACATGTTTAGCTCCCGCTTGTGTTTTGACTTGTATGCTCTGAGTGTTGGGTCATGAGACCCATGTTTGTAATATCTCGCTCCTCGGAGCCTATTAAATAAATAGTTGAGTCGTAGAGTTATGTTGTGATGCCATGTTGTATCTACACATATTGAGCATATTGTGTGTATGTTTGAAATGCTTGGTATGTGTGGGATCCGACAAACTAGTTGTTTATCCTTGGCAGCCTCTCATATGGGGGAAATGTAGTCTCGTGCTTACGAGCGATAGTAGTCCGCTTCTGACAGCCGGTTCACCGGAGTCACGCTAGCCCAAAGCACTACTGCTTGGACACTTGATTTGGCGGCATGTGTTTCGCCGTTCCTATATACGTCTTTCTGGGAAATGTCACGCGGTGTTATTCGAGTCCCGCCTAGCCTGCTACAGCCCGGGATACGAGTCCTGTTAGCTCAGTGCTACAGCCCGAATTTATACGTTGATGACCGACATGCTCGATGTGATTCATGTATGCCTGTCCCCATGGGTTAGCGCCGCTTTGGGTTCACGACTAGCCATGTCGGCCCGGGTTCTTTGTCATATGGATGCTAGCGACACTATCATATACGTGAGCCAAAAGGCGCAAACGGTCCTGGGCCATGGTAAGGCGACACCCGTGGGAATACCGTGCGTGAGGCCGCAAAGTGATACGATGTGTTACATGCTAGATCGGTGTGACTAGGATCGGGGTCCTGACAGCGTTGGTATCGAGCTTTGTTGCTGTCAGAGGATTACCAAGCCAAACCGGTCAAGTTGTGTCTAGAAATGCTTTAGTTATGTAAGGGAATTGATTGTGGAAGGAACGTAAGGCTCTTTTTACTCCTTATACCTCATGGCCTTACGATCCGAGTCAACCTCTTCTCTTCTACGGGGTTTAAGAACTAGGCTTCTCATCTATCTATCGAGGATGACGTGTTACTAATCCATAGACTTATAAGATTGTTGGTTTTAAGCCCCAGTTCAGTTCCTACTAATTCTGTATGATTACTGTTGATCTCGGAACCTTGTTATTGTGATGTTGAGTGGTTATGCCACCATTTTTGCAGGATGTCTCAAATCATTTTGAGCATTTACAGCCGTTATGCCGTCCAAGTCATCCCAGGTCTCTAAATAGTCTGATGCATTTGCAAATCCTTTCCTTCCGTTTCCGATGTCCTTTTTGGTCAGAATAAGCACACTAACCAGTCGGTCGAGGTACTCTGTTGCCTCGACATATATGTTGGAACTATTATTATGACCCTAGGTGTTTAGGAAGTCACCTAGCAATTTAGCAATGCTTTTTGTATCCCCAGTGCGATGATCCTGGCCATTATTCTTGAAAGCATCCCGTGATGTTATCAGTTAGTAGGCATTCTATTCCTGGATTCTTGAACCCGAGATTCACCCTATCTCATGTTGTTAGTATTTGCTAGTTCCTTTAGGATATTAGTAACCTTGCAATAGCTCTCGAGGTCCATGGTATTTCCTTCTTCCAAATACTACGAACCGCTTATGGCAGAAGTTCCTTGTTGAACCAAAAGATCACAACTAGAGTACTCTTGAGGAGTTCTCCATTCATAATTGTGAATCTGCCAATTCTACCTTTCCGCATGGGTTATCCGGAAGAAATGTTGAGCTTCACTCGACATACTAATCTATGCATCCACAACTCAGAAAACATATGTTCCTTCGAGTTGTTCCTCCCTAGTTGTATTCCGATCCCCGTCTATCAGTTGATAGGCAGGAGTAGTCGTGTTCTCGTCCTCATCAATGCCTATTATTCTTGTGGTCCATCAAGCCATTCTGTCCTGAATGACTAGGAGAAACAAACTCCAGCACCTCATCCATATCCAGGATTGGGTCAAAGCAATTGTATTCCGCAGATCAAAATGCCAATCCAGCTTTTGATTCTGTTCTACCCTAAAGTATTGCCATCTTATGTCAAGAATGTCATGGGAATTGCACAACCTCTTAGGAATTCTTGACGCAGTGATACTTCTCGCCATCATTATTCATTCCTCGGTCCCGTGTTGATGCAACCGGAATGCCGACAAGTGAATTGTGATGTGTGAAATCGATACTCCTAGCAACCTCGTTGCTTGGTAGTAAATGGACAATATTCTCATTCTTAGCGTGTTGGTTATTGAATCATCATCCTAAGATTAATCGTGCTACCTAGCCCTTATTTTGGTGCACCCTTCGATTGATGAGTTGGGATCTTGTCAAGTCCTCACTCATCTGATCATATCGTCTTGCCTCAAAGCAAGATTGTTCTCGAGCTTAGTAACATACCGGTGGTTCGTGACTTTCCAAATATCCTCTTGGAAGTGTTACGGGTTGTTTCTCGACTGTTATGTTGAGCTCGTGATCAAGTTGGTTTCTTGTGAACCACCTTTTCTCCAAGAATCTGTGTTGTATATCCACGAGCTAGTTGGTTAAGCTAGACAACAACTTGGAGAGTTGGAGGATAAAAGCTTGCCTAGCTAAGTTCGTCCAAAGGGATATTCTTGTGTAGTGTGCGTTGAAGGAAGATGATATCTTCACCGATTGGTCCTCGTGATCGGTTGTTGGATCTATTGCCTTGTCAAAACTTTGACTTGAGTATGGGCCATTGTCAAGTCAAATCAGAACCAACGATATTCGTGATGTTGTCTTACTCGTGGTTGATCCCTCGAGCATACCCCATTACATCTTTTGGTCCGACCAATGTCACCGTGTTCACATGATGGTGGAAGTCCAGTGATATGGGAATTCCGATGAGTTGCTGTTGAGCCCATCAGTAGCATTTTGTCTCCCCCATGAGTTATGTTGAACATCAACCTAGTGTTGGAAATTTGTGTAAGCATTTCTTCGTGTGCCGTTCATGAAGTCTATGCTTGGATGGAAGAAGTGACTTCCTCGAACTCACGTGCATTTGATGTAAGTTGTCGCCGTGGATTCGAGAAAGCTTGTTGCCTCTGTGGAATCATCCCAAGTCAGGTCATGCATGTGCAAAGTATTCTATGGTTTGATAGGTTGGCCGCCTCCACTCCATATGTGTTCCTAGCACACCAAGCCACTGATTGGTTTGTTCGAGGAAAAGAAGTTGCTGTGCGAATACTAGTTCTTGCACAAGATTCCAATATCCTCGAAGATGGTTCCCCACCGAACTTCGGTAGTGTTTTGTTGTAAGACTACCTTGTGGTCATGCTTGTCTGGGACAACGTGTTCACATGTGTGTAGCAGAACCATCTCATGTTTTTGAGCTTGCTATCGTAGTTCATATCCCGAGAATCTTGCAACATTATCTCGTCGTTTTGTGTTGCGACCTTTCTTTTCGGACATCTTTGAGTCCGGAGTATCCTATTACCAATCGGATCTGAATCTCGAGCAGATATGATGGTTGGAACATTCCAAAGATTTGCATTTTGTTCCCAGCTTGCACCCTATGGTGCCAATTCCCCATGGGCTGCCTCTCTCGGTAGTTGCTGTCCAATATTATCTTCAAAAGTGGACTTACCATGGGTCCCATCCATTTTCGGTGATAAGCAAAATCATCCATTATGTTGTCTTCAACAAGGTAGTCCACATCATCCATTCTAGTCCGAGTATGCCATTACCTCGAGCTCTCTCAATCAATCAATTGTAAATTGCCTTAAGCTGGTATGAAGAGTTCCAAGGATCTATGGATCAAAAGTAATTCTTTTGCCACTTAAGGGAACAGTCCAACGAGTCACTTTTCCTAAGGTGTCCCGTTATGGAGTCATGGCAATCATCTCCTTGTTACTTTGAAACCATGCACCATTTTATTTACGCATGGAATGGTTGCCTACCAATTTGAACCTTCGTCATCCATTTCTCTACCATCATTCCTAATGTGTGTTTGGTGTCTCAACTCAAGAGTTGTTCTTACGTCTCTCCATGAACTGATCTTGAGTTGCTCGATCTTCAAGAAGATCAAATCCTGTAGGGTTTCCCTTCTTTACATTGTCGTGTTGAGTGAAGATTTCGAGAGCAAGACGTCAAGATTGTCTTGAGTCAACAGATCAACACCTCGAGAAGACAGTTGGATCTTGGAGCTCATGTTATTAGTTTGTGCCCCTCCGCCTTCTTACCTCACGTCTTGAATCTCGGGACGAGATTCTTGTTTAGTGGGGGTGAGTTGTCACAGCCCTAGAGCTTGCTTGTAACTAGGGGCATTGCATCCATGCATCATGCTTAATTTTCATGAAACCTGTAATAGGGATGACCAAGCCCTAGCACTAAAACAATGCAAATAGGCTCAACTTCAAAATATTTTCAAAGAACCCAAATTGGTTTGCAAAAATGTTCATGATTAATGGAAAAGGGTGAAAACCATATCCAGAGATGATGGATATTTTTCCAAGACATTTTGGATTTCTGAATAAACCATATTGTATTTGAATTGGGGCATTTAAATACTATTAATATTTTCAATGCTCCAACAATTCTGAAAAATAGTTAAGGGCCTCTGTAATAATTCAGTTAATGCCCACAATTATTTTCAGGATTTATTTAAATGATTTGGTGCTAAACTAAATCCAAACAGAGGCAAACAAAATAGAAAACAGAATATAATTAGAGAAAGAGAGAGCTCACCTGGCAGCCCACTTACAGGCGCCACGAACCGCCCACCTTCCCCCAGCTGTTGGCCCGGTGGTGGCCCAGCCCACCACCGCCTCGCCGCTGTCGTCTTCCTCTGCCAAGAGGGCAGAGGCGAGGCGTGGCGCTTGCCGACGCCACCGACCCCACCTCCTCCCTCCCAGCCTGCCTGGCTCCCCCTCGACGCCCGGCGACGCCACGCACCCCCCGGGCCCTCTCACTCTCCCCCATACCCCTCTCCCCTCCTCTCTTTCGCTCTGCGCCTCGTGCCCGAGAGCCGCCGTCGCCGCCGCTCGCCATAGCTGTGCCACCGGCCCTCCCACGCCCATCCAACATTCCCCAAAAAACCGCCACTCCGTCCCGTCACAACCCCACCGAGCCACGCAAGCCGGATTTCACCGCATAACCCCGCCATCGATGCTTTCTTCAACCTCGGGACCGCTGCCATCACCGTCAAATTAAATCCGGCTCTGGACCGTCCCCGACCTCGCCGAGCGTTCCGTCGTCATCGCCCGTGAGCCCCTGCTCCAAACCCTCTTCCTCCCTTGTGTTTGTACACTCTAGCTCCATTCCCCGCGTGCGAGAGCTCCTGCCGCCCGGCCATGCCGCCGCCGCCACAACCACCGAAGTTTGCGCTGACCGTTGCCCCGAGTTCATCTTGCTCCTAGGAGCCTAACACCACCACCAGCTCCTTCCCACGAGCTCCCTAAGCGCCATGCCCGTTGAGGCCCGAGCTCCGGCCGCCAAGCTTGCTTCCAACGCCGCCACCCCCCGCACCTCCCGTTGGTCTTCCCAGGATGCAAGACGGCACGGCTTCCTCCTGGTGCCCTCCGCGCCAAACCACCGCCTCGAAACTCAAATCCGAGCCGCCGCCGTCGTTTTGGTCGCCGCCGGCCAGTCTCCGGCGATGTCTACGTGGCCCATCATTAGCCACTAATGACACTACTAATTAACCTTAGAGCCACTTACATACGGGCCCCACTGCCTAATTAAGCCGGGTTTGTTCATGTTTAAATAAAACTAACCCCCGCCGGCCCCACAGGTCAGTTTGACCTGGCCCCATCACACTTTGACCGACCCCACGCGTTAGCATTGACTCCGCTGACTTGGTCGTTGACCAGTCCCACCTGTCAGCCATACAAACCAGCCTGAGACACTGGCATATGGGTCCCACAGGTCAGGTTTGACCTGGACCAGCCCTGTTGACCTGATGACGTCATGCCAACGTCATGCTGACGCAGTAAACCCCTTTTCTGGATTTAACTTAATTCAGGAAATTTTAAAATACCCCAAACTTCAAATATTCATAACTTTTAGTGCAGAACTCCAAATTAAATAATTTATATATGAAAAATGATCGTAAAAAATATGAAGAATCTGTTTATGGCACTTTCATGCATGTTTGAACAAGTTAACCTCACTCAATAGGATGAATCATGATTAGGGTAATTATGAAATAACATTTGGAGTTGGAGTTTAACCTTGTTTGAATTCCACTTCAATTAACTTGGCTAGATATTACATTAGGTGAATTCAGTACCTTAACATGGCATGTCATTCATGTGAATGTGCATTGCATTAATTGTGTTCTCTCTTGTTTGCCGGTAATTGCCCCCTCTCGATAGACGACGTTCCGATTTAATCGCTCGATGACACCGATGAAGAACTATATTATCTTGAAGTGCTGTGCAAGCAAAACCCCCTTGTCCATTCCGATATAATCCCACTCTCACGCTCCTGCTCTATTTTACTGCATTAGGACAACAACGACTCATGTGTTACTTGCTGTGGTAGCTGAACCCCTTTATCCTCTGCATGACCTGTCATTCCACAGTAATTAGATGAAACCCTCTAGCATGAGTAGGAGTTGTTTGAGCCATGTTGTGCCTACTCATTCATGCTTGTTGTCATGCCTGCTATCGCTTAGAGTTGAGTCAGTCTGATTCATCGGGAATGAATTGGAATGGTTGTGTGAACATGTCCCATCGTGTGACCTAAGTGTGTGAACACGATTTGGTAAAGGTAGCGGTGAGAGGCCATGTAGGAGTACATGGTGGGTTGTCTCATTGCAGCCGTCCTCGTGAACTGAGTTACGTGTTTGTGATCCATGAAACAGCTTACTACCACGCATTGGGATCCTTAATTGACCCTCTCGGCTTCTTAACCACCCTTGTCCTCGGTCCGGAGTTGCAAGTAGTTTCGGTGTTTGTAGTATCTTTGGGGCATACGCCTTGTGACCATAGGGGTGGGTTGTGTTGCGGTAGGCACCGGGGTCTGATGTACCGATTCGCCTGCTTGGTGTCTCGGGAACCCTGTACACATCGTTCGGGCTGTATGGGAAACCTCGGCGGACTCCCTGCGGATGGAACCCGAATAGGCGATAAACACGGACTTGGGACTTGAGTGTTTGGGTAGGCCGTGGCGACACCCACGTTGGGCTTCCGCTTGAAGGTTGCCGAGTACATGTCGTGTAAACGGCGGTAAGTGGTGAGAGCGTGTGTGAAGAAGTACACCCCTGCAGGGTTTAATATGATCTATTCGAATAGCCGTGTCCACGGAGAAGGACTTCTGGGTTGCCTATATCAGTTCATAGACAAGTGAAAGTGGATACTTTAAAATGCGCAAGATAAGCGTGAGTGCTATGGATGGCGTTCTCGTAGGGAGACGGGAGCGGGTCCATAGTGGTGTATTGATATGGTGAATATGTGGACTCGTGTGCGCCACCTCAAAAGAGTTACTTGCAATCGTAGTTCAGGATAGCCACCGAGTCAAAGCTGGCTTGCTGCGGTCAAACTCCACCACCCCTTTTGATAATGATGCATATGTAGCTAGTTACGATGTAAGTCTTGCTGAGTGCGTTTGTACTCACGTTTGCTTATTTTACGTTTTGCGAGAGACTTGGTCTCGCTAGTAGTTCCACTTGGACTTGACGGTTAGCTTGTTACCTCGGCCACGATCTTGTGCCCTCGGCGGAGATCTGTAGATAGTCGGGCTTCTCACCTTCTTCATTTATAGTTATGCGTACTCGAGACATGTTTAGCTCCCGCTTGTGTTTTGACTTGTATGTTTCGAGTGTTGGGTCATGAGACCCATGTTTGTAATATCTCGCTCCTCGGAGCCTATTAAATAAATAGTTGAGTCAGAGAGTTATGTTGTGATGCCATGTTGTATCTACACATATTGAGCATATTGTGTGTATGTTTGAAATGCTTGGTATGTGTGGGATCCGACAAACTAGTTGTTTATCCTTGGCAGCCTCTCATATGGGGAAATGTAGTCTTGTGCTTACGGCGATAGTAGTCCGCTATAGCCGGTTCACCGAGTCACGCTAGCCCAACACTACTGCTTGGACACTTGACTGGCGGCATGTGTTTCACGCCGTTCCTATGTCTGTTCTTCGGGAAATGTCACGCGGTGTTATTCAAGTCCTGCCTTAGCCTGCTACATCCCGGGATACCGGAGTCCTCATAGCCTGGTTACAGCCCGAATTTATACGTTGATGACCGAAATTCTAGATGTGATTCATGTATGACTGTCCCCATTTGTTAGCGCCGCTTTGGTTTCACGACTAGCCATGTCGGCTCGGGTTATTTGTCATATGGATGCTAGCGACACTATCATATAAGTGAGCTAAAAGGCGTAAAGCGGTCCCGGGCCATGGTAAGGCGACACCCATGGGAATACCGTGCGTGAGGCCGCAAAGTGATACGATGTGTTACATGCTAGATCGGTGTGACTAGGATCGGGGTCCTGACAGTTGCTTCCTCGACGGCAACTTCCACAACGGCACTAGCTGCAGCTGCTCTGGCTCTCGCTCGTTCTTGTTTCTGTTCTTGTTGTCGATCGCTGCTGCACTGCTCTGCCGCCGTTCGTGTTGCTGCTCTGCTCTTGCTCTCGCTTGCTTCTTTGCTTTGCACGACCTCGGCACTCTGAGGAGTTCTTTGCTTTAGCACTTTTCGCTTCATGATGCAAGCACCACGACTTGCTCTCTGCTAGTGTGTTCCTCGCCTTTCGGCGTCTGCTGATTTAGATCACCGCTTCTCTCCTACTAGTGCTCGAACGCCCTAAACATCTATTGCAATGCTCACATTAATAGTTCAATCAGTTTCGACGGTAAAATTCACTTTCGATCGTGGAAGTTCATTTTCTTCGATTAAGTTCAGAGTGAACAAGATTTACAAAGATCTCCGGGCCTGAATGCGTGGCGCGGCTGATGCGTTTTACATCTAGCACTTTTTGGTGATGTATTTGACATCATCTATTGCAGATGATATTAGGGTCCCACTACAGATTAACATTGTCTGTCTTGTCATGCTTCAGCCTCGTCGCCGTACACATTAGCGGAGCTGCTCCAACGACGGAACCGTCCCATCACAGTGAGCGATACCCTCGGCGCCGTTTCCAGAGGCCTCGGATCTTCTTCCCGCCTTTGACAAATACACCAGCATCATCACCATCCTCCACGTCCAACCCAATGATCTTTGAGGTCCACAAGGCTATTCTAAAGAGGTTGTACACTCGTCGCATCACTTTGTTTCTCCATTCCTCTGTTCTTCCAATTCATGTGAGCCAAACACCCAGGTTGACTGAAATCCTATGTTTCCAAATGCTCTGTTTTGCACGTGCATTCCTATCCTATTCCTGTGTTTTTCCTGTCCATGCGTTTATAGTATCCTCCAATTCTAAGGAGCCCTTACATATTTACTTCATTTTCAGATAGGCGTCAAAGAAAACTATGTGTGTTATGTCCTGCTCATGCCGTGCCGTCATCCACCCCACGAGGTGCACCATCGGCGAAGCATTCACCGCAGCAGAGATCCCCCTGCAGACTTCCTTTCGCCGCCTCAGATCATCTTCCTCATTGCCGGCAGCCACGTCAACTGCATTACCATCATCGATCGAGGCAGATGAACCCGAGGACTACAGTTCGGAAGAGAGGTCGCGATCTTTCGTGGTTTGCTTACGTTATACATCGGTTATTATTACTGCTACTTTATCGCTCAATCTTGAGTTTTGAATTGCCCATGGGTCTCATATCGAGCCAAAGAACGAATAGTATATGTCTACTATCTGGTTCATCTGGGGTCTTCTATGTGGTTCATGTTGGGTGGGCAACAAACAATAGATGATCTGTTGTCTATCTTTTTAAACTGAAGCTATAATCTACCTGCTATCATTAGTTTTGGACCCATCCACTCGTTTGCTACCATCAGTCTTGATTTTTGCATGCACCCCTTAAGCCTTACAAAATCTAACTATTTTTTAATTATGCATGTCAGATATTGCACACAATCGTACTGAACATGTAGACAAAAAGAGAAGACCGTTGTGTGCGAATATAATGTCATGCAGACGCTGCTCCATGGTGGGATAAGTGGCCCCCCTCCTGCATTTCCAGATTGTATTCCAGAGGAAGATAACTGTTCAGATGGAGATTCAGAAGGAGCCGACCACGCTTGTTTACCACCTGAGGTGTTTGCTCTAACCTGGCATGCTGATGTTGGTCATATCATGCATATGGCGCCTTGCATTGCTTACATTATACATCTTATATGTCATCAGCTTAGTTTGGATTTTCTTTGTGTGAATGCCACCTGTTTGGTTTCTATATCATACTCCCACCATTCCTAAATATTTGTCTTTTTAGAGATTTCAACAAGTGACTACATACGGAACAAAATGAGTGAATCTACACTCTAAAATATGTCTATATACATCCGTATGTGGTAGTCCATTTGAAATCTCTAAAAGACAAATATTTAGGAATGGAGGGAGTATATGGGAATTATGCAATGCCATCTTCTTGACCGGGCATCATATCGTGAATCATGCAATTCCATCCTGTTTAGCCATCATCGATATGTGAATTGTATCGTGCCATATTTTTTTCCATAATGTATTCCATTTGTCAACAATGTTTATACATTCATCTACTCTTCCTATGCATCAGCCATTTGAGTCGGTCATGGGAAAATCTGGAGTGAAAACAAGGTCTTCTGAGCAGTCAGTGCTACTTGTCGATGCAAATTTCTTGTTGGTTCTGAGATAGCTCCTCGAGAGGAGGATTCAGAGAGAGATGACCATCGTATCCCCGAGGTGCATGCTCTAACTTGGCTGGGTTATATTGCTCATATCATGCATATGGTGTCTTGCATTGCCATGTCATCTGCTTAGATTAGACATGCTTTGTGTGAATGCCTCCTGTTTGCTTTCTATATCATATATGTGAATTATGCAATGCCATGTTTTTCAGCCAGTTATCATATATGTGAATTATGCACCGCCATGGAGCCAGGCATCATATATGTGAATTATCTCATGCCTTCTTTTTTTTTTCATTACGTATTCCATTTGTCGACAATCTGTGTATATTGAACTATTCTTCATGTGTATCATCCATTTGAGCCGGTTATGGAAAAATCTGGAGCGAAAACAAGGTCTTCAGAGAAGGCAATGGTACCTATTGAAGCATATATCTCGACAGGGAGCTCTTCAGAGGAGGATTCAGAGACAGATGACCAGTCCTATATCCCACCTGAGGTGTATGCACTAAGTTGCAATATTTATATTTCTCATATCACTACAAAAAAAATACACTTCCGTGATGATACGTGTTTGTCACAGTAGGTCGCGTTTTTTGTCATGCATGTACATCCATGACAAATTTATGTGTAATCAAGATAGTCATACATGTCTTGTCAGAGAAGTGTTCCATGACATTACCAAAATTATCATCACGGAAGTGTCCACTTCCATGACGATAAATCGCGCGTCACGAAAGTGCTTTTCGTCAAGGGTGACCGACACGTGCCATCCACCGTAGCGGAACGCCGTTAAGCTATCGGGTCGGGTTTTGGATCCGATAACCCGTTAACAGCCCGACCAATGGGGATTTTCCACGTAAAATCATCATTGGTGGAGGAAACAATTGTCGGCTCACCGTTGGGGCAGATGCCATCCACTCATTGGACAGAAGGCGCCTATGATACGTCGACACGTGGCACGGCCCAACAGAGGCCCATTCCTGTGGAAAGGCCGGCCCATTTGACTTGGTCAAAAGGTGGCCGGCCGGCCCATGTAAAGCCGTTTAATGGCCTGTTCGCATATAGCCCATTTACAGCCCGCTAACCCAAGGCCCGTTATGCCCTATCCGAATTAGGCCCAGTAGCGTCATCTGGCCATCCAATATTATTCCAGCCCGTTTTCACTTCTGGCCCATGTATGGCCCATGACGTCTTCGGCCCATATGAGGCCCTATGTAACTCTTGGCCTATTAATGGCCCGTGGTGAAATCGCCCGTAATGAACGGTGTATTACTTTACACCCATTAACGGCCCATGGTGAAACGGCCCGTAATGAACATGTATCACTTTATACCCGTTAAGGGCCCGTTATTCCGTTGGGCGTTTCCAGCCCATGTTATCTTTCGGCCTTCTCGTGAGCCCATTTATTCTTGGGCTCATTTCCAACATTCGTTTACTTACGGCCCGTTCATCGCTATTTTACGCTTATGGGCCAAATTCAGCCCGTGGTTCTGATCGGCCCTTTTGTGGTCCGTTAACACGTTGGGCCGTTTTCGTAGCGTCATGAAATACGGCCTATTAATGATGGCCCGTTATGGTCGGCCCATGAACGGATGATTCCAACTCTAGCCCGTTTACGACCATAATGCGGCCTGTTATTGGCCCATGTTTGGCCAATCGATCATATTGCCCGTATAAGGCCCATTGATGATACGGCCCGTAGAAGGCCCATTGTTTCTGCGGCTCGTAGAAGGCCCATTGTTTCTATGGCCCGTGGAAGGCCCACTGTTTATACGGCCCGTAGAAGGCCCACTGTTTCTACCGCCCGTAGGTGCAGTGTCACTACAGTAAATATTAGCCCTTGGTTATTGTGGCCTAGTTTTAAAAAATAGGTTGTTGCAGCCAGTAGCAAACCGCAGAAAAAGAACTGCACTGACTACAAGCAAACAAATAAACAAGACAACAAGGAAATAAATAAGCAAGCAACTTACACTAGGCTATCACGGCTATTACACATATTACATCCTTTGGGCATCAAAGTTCGCCACCAAAGGTGCAAATATAGGGAACACAAGAAAGATATAAACGCCGCAACAAAACAAGTCGAACTAAAACCACTTGGAAGAGCTCATGAAACAATATCCTCGGTACTCATAATGTCGGCAAGATGCTTAGCAAGCTTATTAACTTTCTCTTCTTTGGCGCTTAAGTCCTCCGGTACCGCTATTGCACCGAGAAAGTATGCATCACGAATTCTGCAGCACTTCCTCGGTCCTTCGGCTTCACCAGCATATAACATCGATCGATGTCTTTCAACTTGAAGTTGAGACTCAAGAAGCCGAATCGATTCAGTAACGAGTTCAAGAGCTGGTGCCAAAGAAGTGGTAGCCAAGAATCGAACACTACATCAAGACAGGACTTTGGGATTGTCTCAGTGTCCTCAATATAGTTTTTATCAGCTTTCTTGGAGACCAACAGGGATGTCTCACTATCTTGAACCTTATCTGCATTACTTCCTTTACCATTGCATAACAGGGTACTCTTCTCCAATATTTTATCCGCGTCCTAAAAGGGAAACAAACAAACACATCTCAAGTTTATAATGTAGTATATGAAACTCATTTTGGTAAACCAGTTCAGTAGTAAGGTGGACAGAATAACAACATGAAACAAACATATATCTATGTAGTATGGTCACTGTATGTTCTATATCATTCTAGTTTATGTTGCCAAATCAAGATAGATACAGTTCGAATCATATCTATTTAAGACAAAGCGACATATCTGTAATATAAGTGTGGGAAACTACACAGCAATAACAAAACTTGTAATGTGCATGGCATGAGAACATAACTGTTTATTCAATTGAAACTGAAATCAACATAGAGCAAGTTACAATAGGAAACAGCCAAACACGTTGAAGAAACATGTTTAAAACATACCTGTTGCGCCATTGGAGTTTCAATTGCATCCTTCAAATTTGAAATTGGTTGGTATCAGTAAATACAGTGATGCAAGAGCAAAGTAGTATGAACCATAGCTACGGAACCTGACCTGAGAACAATTCTTCTTTTGCTTTAAGCGTTGACTTCGGGTTGGGAGTGGTGGTCCTCGTGATTTGGGCACTGCAGTTTCCTTACTAACTGCTCGTGTTTGAGTGCTCTGTGGTCGAGATGGTGCTGTGTCAACGGGAACTGGGTGTCTATCTACTGGGGTTGGGGTTAGAAGGGGTGTAGCTGGTTCTTTGTCCAGCTGGGTAGGGGTACAATCTGCATGACTGTGGGTTATGTGTGGTGGGGCTGATTCTTGGGCAAGTACAACCGTGGTTCTATCTGCATCGACAGGTAGCACGATCTTTTCTGAAGACCGTGTTTTTACTCCCATAGATACTGCCATCACTCCCTCCAATTGAAATGGCTGATAAAAAAGAAGAGTAATTGAATGTATAGACATTGTAAGATAGACAGGTGCAATGGATAGTAGGGAAGAAAACAGGGCATGAAATAATTCACATTTATGTTGTCTAAGCAAACAGAATAGCAGGACATAATTTCACATATATGATGGCTAATTAAACAGGATAGCATGACACAATTTCACATGTATGATGGCTAACTAAACAGGATAGAATGACATACTTCAAAATATGATGACTATGTAAACAGGATGACATGATATAACTATACGATGTGTCTATTAAAGTGGTTGGCATGCCATAAATCACAAACATGCCATTGATGGAAACATGATGGCATGATATAATTCACGGATAGAATGACATAATTTAAAATATGATGACTATGTAAACAGGATGAGATGATATAACTATATTATGTCTTTAGAAAATGGGTTGGCATGCCATAATTCAGATACATGTTGTCTATGTAAACATCATGGCATGACATAATTCAAATATATGATTTATATACTAAGGAAGTGAGCAGAGGGCAATTGCATATATGATGTTTCAACTAAGGAGATGACATTCAATAGTGTGTATATGATGTAAAAAATAAGCATTGCAATACAACATATGCATTATATGAGTAATATAACCCTGCCAAGTTTGAGCATACACCTCAGGGGGATAATAGGACTGGTCATACGCCTCTGGATCCTCCTCTCAAGAGCTATCTTTAACCCGACCAAGATATCTGCTTGAGAGTAGCATTGTCTGCTCTGAAGACCTTGTTTTCACTCCAGATTTCTCCATCACCAATTCAAATGGCTGATGCACAGGAAGAGCAGTTTAATATACAAACATTGTCGACAAAAGCAATGAGAAATACAAAAAAGGTCGGCATGATATAATTCACATATATGATGCTTGCCTAAACAGCATGGCATTGCATAATTCACATACATAATGCCTTGCAACAAGATAACATTGCATAATTCACATATATAATGTCTTGCAACAAGATGGCATTGCATAATTCACATATATGGTAATTAGACACTAAACAGGTGGCATTCACACAAAGCATGTCTAAACTAAGCAAATGACATAGCAATGCAAGATACCATACGCACGATATGAGTAACATAACCCTGCCAAGTTAGGGCATGCACCTCAGGGGGGAAATATGACTGGTCATCTATCTCTGAATCCTCCTCTTAGGAGCTATCGGTAACCAGGAAGACATGCGCTTCGTCAGGTAGCATTGTCTGCTCTGAAGACCTTGTTTCCACTCCAGATTTTTCCATGACCGTGCCGAATGGCTGATGCACAGGAAGAGTAATTGAATGTACTAAAATTGTTGACAAATTAAACACATAATAAAAAATGATGGCATGATATAATTCACATATAAGATGACTGGCTAACCAGGATGGCATTGCAAAATTCACATATATGATGCCTGGCTAGACAAGATGGCATTGCATGATTCACATATAAGATAAAGAAACAAAACAGATGGCATTGACACAAAGCATGTCTAAACTAAGTAGATGACATCTTTAATGTATACAGTAAGCAATGCAAGGCACCATATGCATGATATTACCAACATCAGCATGCCAAGTTAGAGCGAAGACCTCATGGGGTAAATAGGAGTGGTCTTCTCCTTCTGAATCCCCCTCGGAATAGTTATCTTCTTCTTGATTACGATCCAAAATGGGTGGAGGGGGGCTGCCTTTGCGCCCACCATGGAACGACATCTGCATGAAATTTTATTGCCACGCAAAGCTCGTCTCTTTTGCTCTACATGATCAGTTCCATTGTGTACAATAACGGGCATGCATAGGAATAAAACATAGTGAGATTATGTAAGGAGTGCATGCACAAATCCAGAGTGATGGTAGAAAACTGTGATAGACCCAAAACCAATGATACCAGGCAGATAATAGCTTTAGTTAAAAATATAGATAATGGCTCCTTTAATGTTTGTTTGCACCCAACATGAAACTCATAGTAGACACCAGATTAACGGATAGTAGGCAGATAGTCTTGATTGCTGCCCCAATATGTACCCCACAACCATTTAAAAACTCAAGTTTCAGCATTAGTTTGGAGCTGACTCGGAGTCTAATAGGTGAACACGACGATAATGTAGCATGTCATCATATTAAGCGACGCATAACGTAAGCAGACATGGAAGAGTGCGACCTCTCTTGCGGACCCGTGTAGTCCTCAAGGTCATTTGCTCAGTTGATGATGGTAATGGGTTGTATTGGCTGCGGCAAGGGAAGAAGATCTCGAGGCGGCAAAAGCGAGTCTGGAGAGCGGATCCTGCTGTGGTGAACCCTTCCGTCGTTGTAGCGGTGAGCTGAGGTGGAACAATGACTGGAGCAGGACAAACCACACAAGGTTTTCTTTGACACATATTTGTATGAAGTAATTGAGTAAGGGCTTGTTTGAATTTGAGGATTCTAACAATGCGGGGATAGTAAATAGACATGAATAGGATAGGAATGCACGTGCAAAAGCAGAGAATTTAAAAACACATGATTTACGCCAACTGGGTGTTTGATTCACAACAATTGGAAGATCACAGGATGCAAAAAAGCATGGTGAGATTAAGTCAAACCACAAGAAAATGCACGGTTATAATGCTATTATGCTACTATCTCTTAGTCTTGTGCTTGATGAATAGGAATATGAAAAGGAGGAGAAGTGGAAATTAGAATTCCTACGGTTTTTCTTTCAAGGAGACACTAAAGGAACAAATCCTACAGTTTTCCTTTGCTCCATTCCTTTGCACCAAATTCATGAAAAGTAGTACCATAGGAAACTTTCCAATTCCTATGTTTTTCATTCACTTTTCCTTTCAAGCCTTTGGCGATTCTAGTAGGCAGGCTTGAGCAGGGAAAATCCTACACTAAAAAATGTTTTTTGCTACTTCTATTACTTTGGACCCAGAACGCCATACTAGCTCAACTCCCGGGCCCATCGACAAATGCACAGCTCAAACGCTACAGAGATAAATAATGATGGCGTTCAAGAGAGTCCATCACGGATAGCTAAGTTGCTTGGTACCTCACTGCTTGTCAGATAGTAGGATAAAATAATCGTATTTCCCGTTACTACGAGTGCTCAGTGGACAATATATATAACATGTAGAGTAAAAAAGAGATGCAAAGTGTACAACCTCTTTGGCGAAGCCAAGTCGATCTCAGCGTGATTGGGTTGGCCGGTGAGGATGCTCCGGCTGACTTTGCTGTCGGAGGAGTGGAAGAAGATCTTAGGCGTCTGGAGATGGAGCCGAGGTATCGCTTTCATTGTGATGGAGGGTTTCGTCGTTGGAGCAGCTCCGGTGAGTTGTACGACGCCGAGGCTGAAGCAGGACAAGAGAGACAACGAGCAATGTTAACGTGAGTGGAATTCTAATAGCATCTTCAATACATGACGTAAAATACATAACCACAAAGTGCTAGATGTAAAATACATCAGCCACTCATCTCTGAACTTAACTGTCGAAACTGAACTTAACTGTCAAAACTGAACCTAACTGTCCAAACTGAATTTTGCTGTGGAAACTGAATTTTGCTGTCAAAACTGAACGCACTAGCAAGGTGAGGCTACACGTCGGCCGACTAACATTTTCATCTCTGGTCAGTCGATTTTGTAGCCGTTGGATACGAAATCAAGGGCATGCGGTTCATCTTCAACATCCACCCCGAGCTGCCACCACCACCGCCAAACAACAGCCCCCGCCATGACGGCGGTGCGCCGCCCGTCCGCCCGAAAACACTCCCCACCGCCCGGTCCGCCGCCTGCCATCCCTCTAGGCCCCCCCGTGCCGAGATATTTCTCCGGCGATCCCCACGCCACCCCCCCGCCACCGCCGACGACCACCGCCCCCATCCTGAACCCTAAGATAGATAGTGGGGTACCTCTCCGGCGAACCCCCCTCCCCGCTGCAGCTGGTTCTTCCTTCACCCCGGCGATACCACCCCTTGGAAATCGACTGACCCAAAAGTCGATTCAGTCGACTGAAGTGTAGCCAAATCGGAGCAGCATCACAAGCAAGAGCAAGAGCGAGAGCAGCAACATGAGCAAGAGCAATAGCAAGAGCAGACCAGGCAGGGGACCGAGAGAAAGAGCAGAGCAGCAGCGCGAGCGAGAGCTAAAGCAGGAGCAGCTCCTACTGATGTGGACGTCGCCGCCGAGGGAGCGACACCGTGGAGGAAGTGGCCGGCGATGCCGCCGTGGATGTAGTCGCGCTGTGTCGGCTCGGGACCGAGCGCCGGCAGCACCGTGAGATCGAATCAAGAATAAAATGCGGTGATTAGTGTACAACCTCTTTGGTGGCGCCGATTAGGCCGCAGCTTCATCCGAAGAAACGGTGATGATGATGCTCTTCCGGTGGTGCAGGTGAAGACGACGGTCTGGGAATGGAGGTGGCGCAAAAGACGAGGGGAACGTCGGGGCAGCTCCTTGGAGGTGGAGGACGGGGTGGCTGAACCGGCGGGACGATGAGATCGACGACGGATCCTCATCGAATACGGTGGATGAGGGACGTCGAGGTGTTCTTGTGGGCGACATCGTCGGGGAAGAAGCTCCGGTGGGTGGCGGACGGAGCGAGGTGTGGGGTTTCGTCGCGGGTTTCGCGGCCTCGGTGTCTGAATGGGTGGGCGGATGGGATGGCGGTGGGGAACCATGGCTTAGAGGCAGCGCTTGTCCGAAATGTGGGGTAAGTTACAAAAGTACCCCCCACCGATTTGAGGCAGTTCTTCCGGTTCAGGGGTACCACGGGCATTTCGCCTGTCGGGATTTCACAGGAGGTGGGAGTTTTCACGCGCGTTGTAATTTCGGAATAGCAAGTCGCGGGTTGAGATGGAGGGAGTTGTCAGAGCACAACGAGACAAAGATATATCTTAAATATTTTGGGCTAACAAGGCGCGGGTTGAAGAGGCGGGAGTTTCGTAGCACGATAGACAGAGACGCTAGCTTCAATTTTCGGCATAACAAGGCGCGGCTTGAAATTTCGGAAGAACAAGATTAACGTGTACCCAAAAAAAGACAATTTGCACCTCAACACGCACAACACACACAAACACCATTTAGACTAGAGTAAGGTACACGTGCATTGCACGCATGAGATTTGGCAACCAAATTATGAATAAATACCACATTATAGCATGCAAGCTTTGAGTCATATATGCATGATGTAGACGTTCGTTTAATTCTTATAGTTCATTTCATTCAAAATCATCTAGTTTTTATAAGAAAGCTAATCTATTATAAGATTCATGGAATTGTGCGTTGTAAGACATAAAGTAAAAACAAATAATGGCAAATCATGTAGAAAAACATTTGGGCAATTATGATACGGAAGATTCTAGAACAAATAAGAAGTGCTTGTGTTTTGATGTTTGTGCATTATGCTTAAGTTCAACCATGGAGTCTACTAGATTATACATGTGGCGAAATCTGGTGGAATCTAGATGATATCCAACGGCCAATAGTGCTCAAATTTGCCATCTTTGGACCTTCGGATTCGCCTCATCCAACGACCATCTTTCAAAGTTAAAGTTACCCGCTCACAATAAATATATATATAATATAATATATATAGGGGTATAGATATAGATATGTGATTTGAAAGCCGCCCATCATCTCCAATTACATGCACGGATGCGACATGGGCAAATGATGTCTGCCATCGGTATCTCAAATTCAAATCAGTCTGACCTTGTTCAATGTGTATACGTTACAACATGCTCGTTTCCAAAGCACACCGCGCAGATCTCCGTTATATTCATGCATGCATGGGTTTCAAACATCAGGATCTCTTATTCAAATATTTGAATTCAACTTTACATTGATTATGACCTCACCTATTCTTTTACACCCACACAGTAGTCTTCTCTTTATAATTGTACCACTAACTTTCTCTCGTGCATGTATGCACACACACTACCAGTCGGCATTATCTATCGCACGCATGCAATCTTTTTCTTCAGGCTGGTCTCCCATGAAGGCACACACCCACACACATCCCCCTCTCCCTCATACCAGGCATTCTTTATCTCTCACGCGTGCATGCGCAACGATCAATGTTCCTCTATGTATGTGTGTATATAGCTAGGTATTTCATAGTTTTCCACACAAACCGACCAATTCATATATCCAGTGAGGTCTCACCCTCTTTCCCACGTCCACATCGATCAATCTATACCTCTCCCACGTCCACATCGATCAATCTATACCTCTCTATATAGTATTAACATAAATAGCTAATACACCCACATTAATTATATATCCAACGTCCCCTCTCATCATCCATGCCTTCCGCTTCATCTCTCGAGATCGTGCACAATAAGCGAAGACAGGCGTAAGGGCCCTGCCCCCTAACATCACTATATATCAGGGCTAATATGAATGTGATCATTAGACAATTGCTGCTAAAAAGGTTTAATTTCATGAATTGACCCTCCTCGTAAAGGATTAGCAATGCTTGGCCCCTAGCTCATTTATTTTTCATGGCTCCGCCATCACTGCAACAAACTTGCGTGTTCGCCTCTCTCTAAATATCGATCTCACACTTGTGCATTCCTTCATAGTCTCCCTCCACTCGGCCCCTCGCACCATCTTCTAGCCCCCCACTGGATTTTGCCACATGTACAATCTAGCAGACTCCATGGTTGAACTTAAGCATAATGCACAAACCTCAAAACAACAGTGGTTCTCTTTTGTTCTAGAATCTTCCGTATCATAACTGCCCAAACTTTTTTTCTAGTTGAATTTCCATTATTTGTTTTTACTTTATGCTTTACAACGTACAATTCCATGAATCATAAAATAGATTAAGGGCTTCTTTGATTCAAAGGATTCTCAAAGGAATTTTGGAGGATTCTAATCATTAGGAATTTTTCCTGTCTTGGTTGTTTGATTCGTAGGATTGTAAACCATAGGAATTTTTCGATATGATTCATTTGCACTAGATTTCATAGGAAACATCCCATCCACTCAAAACTCTTTGAAAGAATTCTGCGTTTTTATGCACAATCAAACACTCGTACAATCCTGTAGGATTCAATACGACATTCCACTATAATCCCATGTTTTTCCTATTCACGCGTTCTTAGCTTTTTATAAAAACTAATTTGATTTTGAATGAGATGAACTATAAGAATTAAACGAAGGGCTACATCACGCATATATGACTAAGAGCTTGCATGCTATAGTGTGGTATTTATTCATAATTTGGTTGCAAAATCTGATGCGTGCAATGCACATGTAAATTACTAGTACTTCGAGTATGTGCAAAACACGTAAATTAGAATACCAATGGCACGCTACACAGTGTCTCTCTTATAGTTCATGAAGCCACGTGGAACATGTGGAGGCGTTGTCGCGACCTCCTTGCGTGGATTGATCACAGTGACGTGCTGCTGGTTCCAGAAGAATGTACTCGTCCTCCCTGAGCCATACTGGTCGTACATGCACGAAGCGAAGATGTGCACGCACGCCACGCACGCACTCATTCCCTCGCACGCACACGCGGGTACACGGGAGGACGCAATTTTGTACCAAGATCCACCCCATGTGATAATTTGACGCGTGTAAAGTCGTTCACTTCATTGATGGTCAATTAATACAGCGCATGCAAATTGAGTGGACGTGAGGGCCGAAGAAAGACATTATTACTCCACTTCTTGTGCGCATGCGAGTAGTTAAATTGTGGGTTGCTAGTAGTACTTCCATTGGTCTCCTTCGTATTTTGTGCCAATTTTTGACAGTAACATAATATTTACGCATTTGAGCAGTGTAGTCTACTTGAAATTTATGTTCCACTAAACTCATCGGGAGCCGTTTCAGGCCTCGAAACCAAAACCATCAATTAATCTTTACCTTGTTCCCATCATATTTGAAAGCCTGCTCACACCTACTACTACTACGTATCAAACCTGAACGTGTTCCCACTATGCAGGTATTAGTACTACTAGTGCTAGTACTTAAGTTATAAAAGGGGAACTACCTAACCGAAAATTACTCTACCTTTCCTCCTCATAAGTGCTTCTTCTTCGTCCGTTGTTGCCATGGCCGGTGAGCAGAGCTCTAGGCCGAGAACTACTCGTAACAAGGGAGCGGCAACCAAGGCTGCGGAAAAAAATAGAGGGCTCGCCGCCACGCAGAGACCTCGAAAGATCTCTCACGGGCAGGCGATGGCTCCCAGGAGCGCCCTAGCCGCGGAGGCGAACATGCCGAGCCGGCGGAGCTGGAGTCGTTATCCCTCGATGGCATGCCCGATCAGCTCAATAAGCACCTCAATAAGTAGAAGGAGTTCATCCAAGGCTTGACGGAGTTGCTGAAGGAGAGCCTCGATGACATGCCCGCTGAGCTCAATCAGCAGGGGGAGTTGACCGCCGTCTTGGTGATGCTGCTGAAGAAGAGCATTGCCTCGGAGAAGAAGGCGACCAGCGAAATCCTGCGACTTCAGGAGGACAAGGTGAAGCTCTGCCACGAGATCGACCTGTTGAAGGAGAAGAACGCCGGCTGGAAGAAGCTGCATGAGAATAGTAGTTCCTCGATGAATAGGCTGCAGGCCCTCATCATGGAATAGAAGGAGGAGTTGGCGAAGCTCCGCATCGAGCACCCGACTACTGTCAAGGTACGTAATGCGGCCGTGGAACAGATGATGAAGGCTCGCGTCGAGAAATCCCGCGTCATGGACAGAATGAAGAAGATGGTGGAGGAGACGCGCAAGGAGATGGAGGTCGTGGAGGCGATGAAGAAGCGATTCACGACTACATGGCGAATTAGATCATTTGGGGTGATAATCTTCCTTCTTCTTTTGTTGCTGTGTTTCATCTTTTGCTTTGGGTGTTTCGCCGCACGTGTCACGTTCTCTGCGAGGCATGAATAGAACAATGGTTTTTGTTTTTTGTGGGAATGAATAGAACAATGCTAACAATGAGATGACTAGCAAATTAGATTATTTTTTATCGCCATATGGCACTGGGCTGCCGTGTTTCGCGCTCCTCCGTCAGTGATTACTACTCCATTGGAAAACTTGAGTATACTTGACGGTTCTTTGCTCCTCCTCGATTAGGGTCGGCGCATTTATCTGACAGTCAAATCACAAGGCCCCGCCTTCCAGCAGTAATGAGTCGTCAAATCACAAAGGCCCTCGCCTCGTGAAACCGACCAAGCAGACTGCCCGCCCTCTAGCCTTTTAAAAAATGTATACTTTTGTACGGCATTAGTATCGATGGATTGCGCCATGGAGCAAAACATGAAATTAAAAAAGGTGGTACATATAGAGAGCGCTAAATGCCGCCAAATTATGCATATAGTACTATTAAAAAGGCTAGTCGAATAATGGTGTCCAAAGACAACCCACCCCTCAAATAAAACTAAGCACCACGAATTCTTTGACGTAACTAAGCACCACGAAATTCTTTGACAACTAAACTGCTGGCTATATGATGTTGGCCATATATATTGTATGTATATAATGTGAATAAGCAGTGGTAGTACTATACCAACTAAAAGATGAAATGTAAGAAATACTAGTATGTACTTCTTGAAGAGTTAAAGTAACAAGAAGAAACATAACATAGTTACGCTTAGGGGCTCAAAGACAACACACCCCTCAAATTAAATTAAGCACACCTGAAATTAAACTTTGCAACTATTCTAGTAGATACTGCATTAGAACCACCAGGAGCAACGACACTACCACCTTACTCGGAGTCCTCGTCCACGTCCTCGACTTCGTCCTTGTCCCTCTTCCTCTTGGCCGATACTTCTTTTCTTGAACCGCCAACTTGGCTGTTGCTCTTCATCCAACCCTTGTAGATATTGAAACAAAGGTAGCCATCCATTGCAGCGTATTGGATGTGGTCTATATCTAGTACATTCCGCTGCCATGCATGACGATGAAATGTTTATGGAGGTTTCTCCAGTTTACCGTACGAAGGATGAACCATGGCTCCTGCCAGGTCAAGATTGAAAAGTGGCGAGAGGACACCATCGATTCTTTTGGAGGTCGAAGGTGTTGCCTACAACGAGGCCTATCCGACGCGAGGACTTCTTTGTCGTTACCAAAGTCTATGATGTGGATTTAACTAGGTTGTTCTCGAGGAAGTCCTTCAAATCCTGGCACTCAACGTCGGCATGGCATATGTGGTAGACCAAGCATAAGTCATGCACGCAAACCTGGATCATGGCGGGCTTCTTCCTCTCTTCGTCCTTTAGATCCTTCTCTCGTCCCACGACTGTGGTGTACTAAACATCTAGCCTGGCCACCCACTCATCATGTGGGTCTTCGAACATGCGTCTAAAGCGAGAAAGGCATCCTTTCACCGTCGCGGAAGAACGGGTGTAGATGACGTCGAACTCATCGCCGGTGATGGTTCTAACCTTGTACTCACCGCCGATCGGGGAGATTTGGGATGCCATGGATTTGGGAGGAGGGTTAGGATTAGTGGAACTGCCGTAATGTGAATGGACGAGATGACTAGGAGTGAACCACCGTAGTATTAAAGGATGTGCGGGGACGAGTAGGAGCGAACTGCCAGCGTGCGAACGGCAGGGTAGTGGCTTTCCATTCTCCCATGATACGGGCTTCCGAGAGCCCTTGGATCGGAGATCGACCGGTTGCATGGCGTGATTCTAGACCAATGGGTGAATATCCTATCACGGAGGGTTATTCTGCAAATTTTCAGCAACTTAGCATGCGACCGTTTCATCTCAGGTCCAAGGGCTGCCGACAGCCCGTATCATGGTCGCGCCTACCACGACTGCCGTGGTCGCTTTCGCGCGGTCGCGCATTGGAGATTTAACACGGTGCGTTAGGCTATCTGATGTTGGCATGTCATACATAGTCATCACTTAGTCACTCATACTACAACAAGGTTGGCTATAAGGTTGGCTATAAGTATATTTTTTACTCCTCTCTATCTCTTTCTTCATACTCCCTCCGTCCCATAATATAAGAACGTTTTTGACACTAGCTAGTGTAGTGTCAATAACGTTCTTATATAATGGGACACATGGAGTACTAGTATTTATTGCATTTGCCAAGGAGTGACCTCTTCCAATGAAATGGTGTTGCTAAGTTTGCTTCATTTAATTAGCTATTGACTCAAAATTGTCTTTTCACCTAGGTACACACGCTTAGCACCGTTTCTTCCTTGGGTCACCAAATTAGTCTCTCTCTTCTTGATTAACTTGCCACATCAGACATTATGCCTATGTGGCAAGCTTAAGCACCTGTAGGAGCAAGTAAGTACAATAGTGCGCTTTGCCGCTTTACATGGCATCTTTGCATATGTGGAGGAAAGAGAGGCAAGGAAAAAGTGGAGAAGTGGGCTCTCATGCAAGAGCCAGCCTCTACTACTACATGGTGGAGCATTGGGAGAGGCACCTGTATGGAGGTGGTCAGGAATCAGGAGACTCACGCCGGTTGTAGCGTCGCAGTTAAAATGATAATGGAAAGTCAAATCACGGCGCCCCACCTGTACAGCAGTAACTCGCTGTCAAATCACACAGTCCTACGTTTGCAGCAGCCTACTCCCTCGTCTTCTCGCATCTCTGTCGAACCGACTAGGCGGAACTGTCCTGCCGCCTACCTGGCAGGAAAAGCCCCGCCCTCGACTTTTAAATAGTAACAGTATACTAATTTTGTATCCATGGATTGCGCCGCGCCATGGAGCAAAGCGTCTAGAAAACGGCGGTACACATGTACGGAGTATACAGCACGCACGTCGCGTTCGCGTCGCACCCCAGACGGTCGGTCGGTCTGGCACGCTGCTCTCCAAATGGAACACATGTCATATTGCGTTCGCACACACATGTGGGACGACAATTGAGAACCGACCATAGGCACACTCCCCGGCCCCGCAAGTCGGGTGACTTAATAGAAGAGGGAGACGAGCGATAGTACTAGAGAAGCGTTGTACTATGTTGGTGCCTGGACGATCCTCGCAAGACACGGAAGATCGGTTCGTCCATGCATGTGACCAGACTCCAATGTACACGCCTGGATTGGCTATCGTCTACATATCGTGCAGGCTGTGTTGTACATGGCTGTAGTTGTGGTGAGAAATCTAAAAAAAGGTTTCTTGTCATCTCGCAAAATTATGTGTCATGTGCTTCGGATCACTGCAAGGGTTAAACAGCGACAACTGAGTTGGGCTAGTCATTGGGGGCACATGCACGAAAGTGACTACTCGGCTGCCATCTAGGTCAAGCCGGCTATGTTAATTAGGACATCTATCGATGGACCCCTTTTCACTGAAGTTTATCTTTAATTTGAGCTTTGTTCCTCGTCTAGTTTGTCCGTCGGGATTTATGTTGTCTCCTTTGGGCGGTGAGGTTATGATTTCTTGTCATGTGGCATTTTTCGTGTTATATGTTATAATCCGCGCGCTTCAGATCACAATGGCGACAAGCTGCGCCTCCGGGTCACGTGCATGAAGACTTCTCGACAGTCATTGACGAGGTCAAGCCGGCTCCGGTAGACAAAAGAAAACTAAGTACTACTCCACTATATAGGCAGGAGCCTCCGCGCTTTCTTGATAGTGTTGCTCTCTTCACACCGTCTCGGCCTCTCCAGATCTGAACACGACATCGGTGGCCATACTCTCTCTCTCTCTCTCTCTCTCTCTCTCTCTCTCTCTCTCTCTCTCTCTCTCTCTCTCTCTCTCTCTCTCTGCTCACGCTGGTCACCAGATCCATCCGGATCCTCTCCGCTTGAGGAAGGTGAGAAGGTGCAACGCTCACGCTGTCGCCCTCGAGACGGCTCTTACCCACTGCTGGGGGCGTCCCGATCAGCCTGCCTTGCCGTTCTCTCCCAAGAACCATTGGCGAGGGAGGGCCTCCGACCCCTTCTTCCTCGCTGCCGTAGTGTGGGCAGATCCGGCCTCCCGCCGCCCACCTAGCGACATCCCGGCGACCATCAGGTATAACTTCCTTCGAAACCGGCCTTGCTCTACTTCCCGAGCTCCTGACGTTGCTGCATTTGTAACTTTTACTATTTCTCAGGCCCCCTCGTAGATAGGATCGATCGGCTGTTCGAAAACCACCTAATTTTTTTTACGTTTAAGAGGTAAAACTAGTTCATGCACTCGAATCTAGTACTACTTGGTTCAAACAAGGAAGAAAGGGGGTGGGGGAGGATTTGTTACCTGAATCTAGGACTTGGTCGAAAGAGGAAATAATGGGGGCGAAAAGTAGAAGAGACTGGCTATCCAATTGGTCTCTAGGTCTAATAGGGAAATAAAGGGAAACGCAGTACAAACTCAATATAAACCCGATCTATTGGTTGAAAAAGGAAAGAAAGTGGGGACTGGGGGACAAGTCAGCGAGTAAGTCCAAAGACTAGATTTGTTAGCCTCACACAAGTATAAGGTGGCTATACCGAACAAAAATGGGACCAACCAGATATATCATGTTACGATGTTTGTTGCCCGAGCCACTCTTATGTAATGCCCTTTGGTAAAATGTAGCGATCGCCTTTGTTAAAAAGTAAGGACACGTTAAACCAATGTTGTTTTCAATGTAATGCCTCCATAATATGAATCAATGGCACTTCTTTACATGTCCTGCTAAAATTTCCCATTAAGATAAGTTGGTTCTTTTTGTTAGAAATGCAAGCATCTGGTCCGCCTACTCTCCCGTGCCCAAGGTAATGTCGTATTTAACGGTTGTCATAGTTAATCCTGATGCCCACACTAATATCTAGCAATGCCACTGCTTTAGAAATTGCTACTATCCTTGTAGGATTGCCATTCAGACAAGGAACTTGCTTCTTTTCATTTGATGCATGTTTCATCACTTGTTACTTGTTAGTCACCCTCCTTTCCACCTTTTTTGTGCAAACATAGATATACATTTCACGCTCGATCTTAGTTGAACTGCACAAATGATATCCAAATTATAGTTGAGCATTCCAGGAGCTTCACAACCAACCTTGATGTTGCTCAATTTTATTGCAACTAATGAAGAAGAAGCTCTGTGGGTTTCGTTTTCTGATGGAAATGGAACCGGGGCTGGAGCCCTTTTCTTTAAAAAAATTGAAGAAGAAGCTGCTAGCTCACGGGACATTGCTTCATTTTAGGTGAACCGCACCAAAAGGTCCCATGAATTGAATCATCCATGTTGGTGACTGAAAGAGCTAGCTTGACATCCCGCCTAAGCACCCGGCCTCCATCCTTGCGACGCACGGTACACCTTGTTTTCCACCTGTCAAACCCTAGTGTCACCGATAAAATGAAGTAATAATACTGATTAAAATAGAGCGAGTGTCATCTCTATCATTTCATTTCCAATGTAGATAAAGAAAGTGCTTCTCTTTGTTAAAGTACGTTTCATCAACTAGTCCCATTGTTAATGTTTAAGCATTTCTGCAAACTGGGGTGCTTAATTTTAGTTCATATGTACAAAAATAGAGATTTGAATGTCTCAAGGCGCCTCCTTGTACTACTGCTGTACAATCGATGTTCATCCTTTGGCGAAGGTGTATCTGGAAGACTTGGGACAATGTCCAAGATGAGGCGCATCAGTATGAGGCGTCATGAGGCCCATCTCGCCCTCGCAAAGATGGCATACTATGATACTATCGCAATATTTTCTTCTATTTATTTTGTGTGTTTCATCAACTAGTGCCACTATAATGTAATCACGCGTTTTCATTATCTCGTGCAAACAGGGTTATTCAAATGCATTTTGGTGGAACTGCACAAATGTACGTATGGAACCGGCATATATATGCACGGTCACGAGGTGTGCCAAGTAAAAATTACCGACACCAACCATGTTGCATGCGCATTGGCATCCACCACAACCAGTGGGATGTGTGGCGCTCTATGTAGACGGATCTTTCTCGGCAACAAATCCTCTAACCAAATACTAGTAGCTTATATTGGCAGTTTTCTAGGGAGTACTCTTTTCTGAAAGAAGCACCAATCTATTTTTCTTTATTTGTACCTTTGTGTCACAACTTTGACCCAAAGGTCCAGAGCTATTTTAGGGTGATTGGCGTAGTACTCGGAGACTGATTGTAAGCATGATTTTCATTAGCTGTCATACTGATTGTAAGCATGAGTAGGTGGAAGATTAGGTTAGTGAACAGCTTACCTTAAACCCTACCGCCGCCGTTGAAACGAGGCGAGCGTCGAGGGAACCATGGAGAACGTTGGGGAAGTGACGTCGCGCCATCCGGCCTCCTCTTGCGGTGGGAGAACGAATACTCATGTGGCTCCGGCTGGCTCTGCACCCTCACGAACGGCACACCATACTCGATCGATTCGTTATCCTCTGGGTGCTCGACCTTCGACCTGTACGCCCACTGTCGTGGTTCTAAGTCTGATATTAGAATGGGGGTAGGTATGAAGAGGCAAGATCCTAGCTATGGAGTAGTTGTATACGCAAGATGTTAACGAGTTCAGACCCTTCTCGGAGGAAGTAACAGCCCTACGTCTCGGAGCCCGGAGGCGGTCGACTATATTATGTGCGTATGAGTTACAGGGGTGCGACCCCTTTACACTGAGGAGGGGGGTGGCTTATATAGAGTTCACGGACCCTCCACCCTCGATTATGCAGGGATTAAGGTACATTAAGATAGGGAGTTCTTGGTAAGGTCCCACATAAAGTGCTATGATGACCATAAAGTCACTTAATGACCGACCGTTATGCGTCTGCATTTGTAGATCTCTGGCGGTCGAAAGTGGTTGGCTTCATGGTCGAGTGTCTTTAGGTCCGTCGAGTGGAATCCTTCCAGGTCGACTGAAAGGTAGTTTCTTCAAGAGATGTCCTTGGGGAGGGTATCTTGGACAGGTCCATGACCCTACCCTAGGTACATGGCTTCATCACCCGCCACCTCCGCCTGACTGTCGCCTCGGGCGGATCTGTCTGCTCCATCGCCCATAGGAGATACTCGATGAACTCGGAGGACTGCGGCGTGACTGCCGCCGAGGATTACATGTACATCGCCGCCCTCATCACCGTGGTCTCGCTCTTTCGCATACATTGCCACATGGCCCGCACCGTCCTCGAAATCTCCCACTCATTGTCAAACCAACTAAGGATATCCTTCAACCTGGCTAACTTTGCCTGGTCGCCGCTGGCGATCTGCCTGATTCGCTGCTGCATCCTCTCCATAAATGTCGGATGGACTGCGTGGCTCATCGACCATCAGGACTTCCACCGCTGGATCACTGCTGTCGCACTCGGATGCAGTCTCTGCGGAGCCAGTCGGCAGATCGAACAGGTCGTAGAGAGATTCATCGGGCTCGATTGCCGCGACTTGGGGTGTGGCCGACTGGCGGGCCACCGCCTGCCTCACCCACCGCTGAAGGCTCGACCGACTGGAGCGCTTGCGCCGGTGAGAGACTGGGAGGGAGGACGGCGCAAGAGCCGACCGATACTGGGTCAATGATTGCCGCAGGAGGACGCCGCGCACACACGCGCTAAAGTGCGTTGCCCCGCGGACGGGGAGCGCGTCGACGTTGAGTGGAGCCTCCTGAAGCCAAGTGGAATTAAATCGTCGGCTGAGCGTGAGCAGCGCCTTGAGACGGATCTCGCGGCCCTCAGCAAAACTCCACCTGAAACCATGATGAAGGAGATCGGAAAAAACTGTAACTTCTCCAACAAGTCGCTAAGACACACTGCTCAAGGTGGGCGCCAACCGTCGTGGTTCTAAGTCGACAATAGAATGGGGGTAGGTATGAAGAGGCAGGATCCTAGCTATGGAGTAGTTGTATGCGCAAGATGTTTATGAGTTCAGGCCCTTCTCGGAGGAAGTAACAGCCCTACATCTCGGAGCCCGGAGGCGGTCGACTGTATTATGTGCGTATGAGTTACAGGGGTGCGACCCCTTTACACTGAGGAGGGGGGTGGCTTATATAGAGTTCGCCAGACCCCTCCAGCCCTCAGTTATGCAGGGATTAAGGTACATTAAGATAGGGAGTTACTGGTAACGTCCCACATAAAGTGCTATGATGACCATAAAGTCACTTAATGACCGACCGTTTGCGTGCAGACTGACTGTAGATCTCCTGGCGGTCGAGTGGTTGGCTTCATGGTCGAGTGTCTTTAGGTCCGTCGAGTGGAATCCTTCAGGTCATTGAAAGGTAGTTTCTTCAAGAGATGTCCTTGGGGAGGGTATCTTGGACAGGTCCATGACCCTACCCTAGGTACATGGCTTCATCACCCGCCACCTCCGCCTGGTTGTCGCCTCGGGCGGCTCTGTCTGCTCCATCGCCCATAGGAGATACTCGATGAACTCGGAGGACTGCGGCGTGACTGCCGCCGAGGAGTACATGTACATCGCCGTCCTCATCAACGCCGTCTCGCTCTTTCGCATACATTGCCACATGGCCCGCACCGTCCTCGAAATCTCCCACTCATTGTCAAACCAACTAAGGATATCCTTCAACCTGGCTAACTTTGCACAGTCACTTTGGCGATCTGCCTGATCATTCTTGCATCCTCTCCATAAATGTAGATTACGAGTGGTCCGGTGCTAGCTTTGGAAGATGTGAGGAGAGACGATGGTCTTGCAATAGAGAAGAGGGAGAGGAGAGGAGGTGGTTTTGGAATGGAGATGATGGAGAGGAGAGGAGGTGGTTTTGCAATGGAGAGAAGATCATAAGAGGGAGAGGCGAGGCAATTGGTTTTGATATTGAGATGTTGGAGTGGTGAGGAGGTGGTTTTGGAATGGAGTTGATGGAGAGGAGAGGTGGTGGTTTTGCAATGGAGAAGATCAAAGAGGGAGAGGCGAGACGGTGGTTATGGAATGGAGATGATGGAGAGGAGAGGAGGTGGTTTTGCAATGGATAAGATCGAGGAAGAGGGAGAGGCAAGACGGTGGTTTTGGAATGGAGATGATGGAGAGGAGAGGAGGTGGTTTTGCAATGGAGAAGAGGGAGAGGAGCGTCGGCAGCGATTTAGGATTAGGCGAGAGGCCGGCACGCTGTGGATCGGATCAAAATCAAAATCAATTTACCCTTCAATTAAGAAAGCGACCCCACATTAACTACTCTCCCTTTTATTCTGGGTCATAATTGACCATGATTTTCGCACATAAAATATATGTTATACGTTGCAAAAATAATATAATTTGAAAGTACATTCGAATCTGAACCAAACGATACAATTTTGTGACATGCATTAACATTTTGCTTGTCACATACAGTACGTGGTCAAACTTTGACCCAAAATACGCAAAACAACAAAAAAAATACTTCCAAGACCAGCGCCGCTCTTCCGCTCTTCTCTTGTTCCAATCTAAATCCACCGCCGCTCCTCTCCTGTTCCAATCTAAATCCATCGCCACTCCTCTCCTCTTCCATTTCAAAACCACCGCCCCTCCTCTCCTATTCCAGTCCAAAACCAGCGTCGCTCCTCTCCAGTTCTAATCCAAAACCAGCGCCGCTCCTCTCCTCTTCCATTCAAAAACCACCGCTTGGCCAGTGAAGGTGCCGTGGAGAAGTTGATCGATGGAGGAGTACAAGCGATACATGAGGATCGCAGACGGCGACCACGTGAAGCTAGCTAGGATGTTGGAGATACTGATCTTGGTTTGACAGCAAGGACCAACTAGCAGCTGACGGTGACATCCATGGCCAAATATCTACAACAGAGCGAAAAGGCGGCGATACTCCGGAGAGAGTCGGCGGAGTACATAGAGCTGCTCTTACGGGCCATGGAGCAAACAGATTCACCGAATCCGTTCGTGAGGGAGCGGTGGTGGGAGTATCGATCCCAGATGGAGCATCCACCAGAGATTGAAGGATCAAGCATCTACAGGGTGCCGTTTGTGAGGGTGTCCTGCCAGAGCGAGCCGGTGGAGTCTTCATCGACCGAACCCAGCTGCAAGAGGAGAAAAGCAGTTGGCCCGACGACGCTTCCCCGCCATCGTCTGCCTCGCCGTTCACATCGTCTCACGGGGCGGCTGTCTGCCGTTGAGGAATAGGAGGGGACTGCCCCCCAGCCCAATAGTCGGGCAGGTTGTGAATTGTCAGGAGGAGCTTAGGGTTGTCAGTATTTGCAGGTTGTGAATTGTGTTTTGGGTTGTGTATTTTGAGAGTACTTTTATATATGAATGTCTTTTGAATTTCAGATTTGCAGTATTGAGCATATGAAGAATTTTATGAATTCTAGAGACCTATTTTTAGCACTTAAAAAATGTAGTTTCATATGAGTATAAAAGTGCAGACGAGAAGAAACTGCAAGTTTCAGTTTCAGATAAAGTGCGTTGCCCCGCGGACGGGGAGCGCGTCGACGTTGAGTGGAGCCTCCTGAAGCCAAGTGGAGTCGTCGGCGATGAACGTGAGCGCGCCGAGACGGATCTCGCGGCTCTCAACCAAAACTCCACCTGAAACCATGATGAAGGAGATCAGAAAAAACTGTAACTTCTCCAACAAGTCGCTAAAACACCTGCCCCAAGGTGGGCGCCAACTGTCGTGGTTCTAAGTCTGACAATAGAATGGGGGTAGGTATGAAGAGGCAGGATCCTAGCTATGGAGTAGTTGTATGCGCAAGATGTTTATGAGTTCAGGCCCTTCTCGGAGGAAGTAACAGCCCTACATCTCGGAGCCCGGAGGCGGTCAACTGTATTATGTGCGTATGAGTTCTGAAGTGCGACCCCTTTACCTTTGAGGAGGGGTGGCTTATATAGAGTTCATGAGACCCTCCAGCCCTCGATTATGCAGGGGATTAAGGTACATTAAGATAGGGAGTTCTTGGTAACGTCCCACATAAAGTGCTATGATGACCATAAAGTCACTTAATGACCGACCGCTTATGCGGCAGACTGATTGTAGATCTCTGGCGGTCGAAAGTGGTTGGCTTCATGGTCGAGTGTCTTTAGGTCCGTCGAGTGGAATCCTTCCAGTCGGTGAAAGGTAGTGTCTTCAAGAGATGTCCTTGGGGAGGGTACCTTGGACAGGTCCATGACCCTACCCTAGGTACATGGCTTCATCAGTAGCCCCCGAATGGATCGAGGTTTGAGTGGGGAAGGAGTTGAGAACTCTTCCGACCCACTTTTCTTGCGATGAGCACGTCTTGTTCTGGATCAATGAGCTTAGGTGGCGGCTTCAACTTCTTTTTCAGTCGCCTTGATCCATTCTTTATATCCGTCGAGTGTGTTTTTCGTATTTGGGGAACTCCGAATGACAGGAGGAGGAAATCTTCTGTCTGACGATTTGTTCTGTGGCGCACGGATTTAGCGGGATTTGAATTTTCGGGAAACGAGCGGGGCAGAGGAAGCCGCAGTAATCGGATGGGATAAGGCAAGGACGCCTCGATCTCTGCACCACCTTTTTTGCCACGTATCGCGCGGGCGACTGTTGCGGGATTTGACAGGATCGCCCGGGCCTACTAGTCAGTCACTCGGAAGCAACCTCATATAAGGCCCCGGACAAGGTTTTTTGAACAGTGCGTTCCCCTTTCCTCCTCCCTTCCCCAGATTCATCTGCCGCGTGCGGTTCCGTCTCAGCACTGCTGCTCTATGCGCGTTGCGCCGGTGACAATGGTGAAAGAGAAGACGGCGGCTTTGGAGCGGGCGAGGAAGGTGACGGCGAAGGCGAAGGGAAGGGCGACGAGTCGGGGCGGATCTTCGTCAAGGGCCGGCTTGCCGCAGGGCTGGATCCAGGGCGACTGGATTCGCTCGACGATCTGTCAGAAGGATCTCGACGACATGGCCAATGAGGGACGAATCCCCCATGGATCAGCGCGGCTCCCGGGGAAGGAATCGGAGCCGCAACCTCAGGAGGGTGAGTGTGTTCTCTTGGCCACCCAAGTCGACCGCGGGTTTTCTCTGCCGCCTCACCCTTTCTTTCGGGGATTTGTGAACTTCTTTGGGGCACAACTTCACCACTTCACTCCCAACTCCATCGTGTATCTCGCTGCTTTTGCGTCTTTGTGCGAGAATTTCTTGGGTTGCTGGCCTATTGGGGTCTTTTCAAGCACATTTTCACTTGTCGCTCCCAGACGGTGAAAAAGGCCAATCCGTGTGACGAGAGAACTCAAGTGATTCAGATGTGTGGGGGCCTTGGGGTTCAAATGAGAGGAAAAAGTTCTTTCCCGGCCATGATCTTACCCGAGTCAGTCCATGGATGGCAGTCGACTTGGTTCTACTGCAAGGACCGATAACGCCGAGTTAATCGACTGGACTCCCTCGTTTTTCCATGGACCAAGTGAGCAAGCCATCTTCTTTGAAGGTGATCCCGGAAGAGAAGGCGCAGGTGAAGGTGTTGGTCGAACGTGTTGTTCAGCTCATCTGAGACGGGGTGACTGGCATGGATCTCTTGGAGGTCTTCCTTCGACGACGAATCCAGTCGCTTCAAGCTCGAGACCATCCGATGTGGTTGTAGTCTGGCACGGAGGACACCACTCGGATCCACCCGGAGGAGGTCGAGGATGCCATGGTGGAAAGGTGTCTTGCGGGCATCACAGGGAACAAGGACAACCCTCGAGGAGCCAGGAGGATCCCTCCACTCGACCAGTCATACGAAGTAGACAAGGTCCATTCCCGCATCTTTGACTGTGATCCCGCTTTCTCCATCTTGTTCACTTAAAATCGGTCGATTGACTTTAGTCTTGTTTGTTGTCTTCCAGGCCACTACTGAGATGTACTTGATGCCCAACGGGGCGCAAGCACCAGTCGAGGAGGAAGAAGGGAGCGGAGGCGAAAGCCAGGAGGAATGGCAATCTGACGGTGAGGAAGACGAAGACGATGACAGCTCTGGCGAAGAGGAGGAGGAGTAAGAGGAGGAAGAAGTCGATTCTCCTCGCATGGAAAGGCGATCCAAGCTCACCCATGACCCCGGTCCGGCGTGGCAAAGGCTATCTCGCGCTGTCAATTTGTCGATGAAACGCCCTCGGACGACCTCTCCGGCGTCGACTAAAAAAGCGACGAAGCAACCCCGAGCGACGCCATCAAAACCGACGAAGGCTTTGACCAAGATGAGGATGGCCATTCCCACCATTTCCAGGTACAGCAGAACTTGTGTTTTCTTGTTTGGCATGGACATACTTTGGGTCGACTTGTTGACTGATCAACCGATTTCTGAAATCTGCAGTGCTGCTATGAAACGCCCTCGATGCGGCTATATCTCCCACGTGTCGAAGCACGACTTAGAGGCATAACCGCATTGAAAGCAATGTCGCAAGTGAGGTAATCTTCACACAACCCATGTAATAAATAAGGGAAAGAGATACATAGTTGGCTTACAATCGCCACTTCACACAATACATGAGTAAAGCATTACATCATACAGATACAATCAAGGTCCGACTACGGAACCAAAATAAAAGAAGACTACCCCAAATGCTACACAGATCCCCAATCGTCCCAACTGGGCTCCACTACTGATCAACTGAAACGAAACAACACAAAGAACAAGATCTTTATCGAGCTCCTCCTTGAGCTCGGATGCATCACCTGCACGGTTTCATCGGCACCTGCAAACTGGTTTTGGAAGTATCTGTGAGTCACAGGGACTCAGCAATCTCACACCCGCGAGATCAAGACTATTTAAGCTTAAAGGTAGGGCAAGGTAGTGAGGTGGAGCAGCAGCATGCGACTAGCATATATGGTGGCTACATTCGCAAAAGAGAGCGAGAAGAGAAGGCAAAAGCACGGTCGAACAACTATGATCAAGAAGTGATCCTGAAACTACTTACGTCAAACATAACTCCAACACCGTGTTCACTTCCCGGACTCCGCCGAGAAGAGACCATCACGGTTACACCTTGATTGGTGTATTTTAATTAAGATCCACTTCGGGTTTTCTACAACCGACATTAACAAATTCCCATCTGCCACATAACCGCATGGGCACGGCTTTCGAAAGTTCAAACCCTGCGGGGTGTCCCAACTTAGCCCATGATAAGCTCTCGCGATCAACGAAGGATATTCCTTCTCCCGGGAAGACCCGATCAGTCTCGGAATCCCGGCTACAAGACATTTCGGCGACAATAAAACAAGACCAGCAAAGCCGACCGGATGTGCAGACACATCCTGATAGGAGCTGCAGATAGCTCGGTCTCAGGGCACACGGATGAGCAAGGCGTCGGGTTGGCATAAACCCTGATTGCCTGTGGCGCGGACATCGCTTCGGTTTGGACCAGCACTCAAAGGAGAAGCGGCCGGGGGCTAAACTAAAGAGGACCCTCGGGCTCCGGAAACCCAAGGGAAAAAGGGCATAGGTGAGGCAAATGGTAAAACCAATGTTGGGCCTTGCTGGAAAAGTCTTATTCAAAGCGAACTGTCAAGGGGTCCCATAAATCACCCGACCGCGTTAGGGACGCAAAATCCGGGAACATAACACGGTATGACGGAAACTAGGGCGGCAAGAGTGGAACAAAACAACAGGCATAAGGCCGAGCCTTCCACCCTTTACCAAGTATATAGATGCATTAATAATATAAGATATATTGTGATATCCCAACAAGTAAACATGTTCCAACAAGGAACAACATCTCCATGTTCCAACAAGGAACAAACTTCATCTTCACCTGCAACTAACAACGCTATAAGAGGGGCTGAGCAAAGCGGTAACATAGCCAAACAACGGTTTGCTAGGAAGGGTGAAAAGGTTAGAGGCTGACATGGTAATATGGGAGGCATGATAAGCAAGTGGTAGGCATCGTAGCATAGGCATAGCAAAGAAGCGAGCAACTAGCAAGCAAAGATAGTAGTGATTTCGAGGGTATGGTCATCTTGCACGAAATCCCGCAAGGAAGAAGAACGAGTCCATGAAGAAGACAAGCGGACGTGGTCGAACGAATCCTCACAACTCGGAGCGGAACCGAAGCTAACGAGAGAAAAGCAAACCGGAAACAAACAAACAACATAGTAAATAACCATCACATAAACATGGCATGATGCACAAACAAATATGATGCATGTCCGGTTTAAATAGCATGGCATGGCAATATGCACAAACAACACTACAAGTTAAATGGAGCTCAATATGCAACGAGTTGCATATTGATGAACACCACATCACTTATTTAGTTCTCTCCCGATTAGGTACTCAACAATATTATATGTTATTAATCATGGCAAGAGGTGAAAGCATAAGTAAACTAACTATTTAGGCAAGTTTAAATGAGGCCGGAAATAAGAACAACAATTCCGGAAAATCCCCATATGCAAATTATGGATTCGGTACTGATCTGACCTAAAGCATATTTTAGAGTTGTTAAACATTCAAAGTAATGCTACCATGTTAAACTAGGCATTTTTCTACCCCATTTACATATATAATTTATTTAAATCCGAGTTACGGTTATTTAGTTATGAAATAAATCATTTTAGCATGGCATTTAAGCAAATTAATGCAAACAACAATTTTAAACATTTAAATGTTGTTATCATGATGCGGATGACATGTGCAAGTTTTATGCAATTTTATGAAAATGTTTGACAAGAGCATTATGAAGCATTGTGTCACCGTGGTGGAAGAAAGGTGCCACGACAGCGAATCCGAAAATGGTGCCACGGCAACATATCGGTTCCGATAACTCGATTGAGATATCGGTACAAAGGAAAGCGTGTGAGCGAGTCATGCAAGAAGGTGGGGTGATCCGGATACCGGGTTCCCACGGAACGGTGGCATGGCAAAAAAGGGGCATCGCAAGGATGATTCGATCACGGTCGGTCATCTCGGTGGTTATACCTTCGAAGCGTGCGTTCGGGGCGGAATGCGTTTCATAGAGGGAAGTAGGCGTTCTCGCGATGATCGTCGAGGGAAGTAGTCATTACGGCGTAGTGGAAGTCGTTGTTCACGTGGCGACGGTAGTTGTACACGTTTTCGTAGATGTTTCGAAGAGGGACTTGACGCATCCGATGTCTCCGGGGTCGAAGGTAGTGGTACTCGGCAATCCGAAGGGGTACTTGGCGTTTCCGGGTTCGGTGGTCGTGCACGTATGTAGGTGAACTCGACGGGTCAACAACCTCCTGGTACTTGGCGAAAACTCGAAGATGGCCTTGGCGTCTGGTTCGGTGGTTGTGGAGGCGGGGACTCCGGCTCCTTGTGGAGCTCTGGTGGTCGCCACCAACGGGAGGAGGCGGCAGGCGAGGGACGGCGCAGGGAGCACCACTCCTGGCTCGGTGCGGAGGAAAGCGACGGCATGAGCTGGGGAGGAGGCCGAGCCTTGGGGCAGGGCGCCGCGGAGGAGCAAGGCGACGAGGACGGAGGCGAGGCGGCGCTGGAGGTCGGCCGACGCCACGAATGACGGCGGGGAGGGAGGACCTGGAGGCGGGGCGACGAGCGAGAGGAGGGTTCGGGCGTGGGTGGCCCTCCTGGAGGTCGCCGACGGCGGGGTGGCGATGGGGGACGGGGAAGGAGAAGAGAGGCTGCGAGGGATGAGGGAGGAAGGATCGAGAGGAGGAGATGGAATCGAGTATGAGGAGGAGAGCAGAAGGGGAAAAAGGGATCGAGAGGAGGGGGTTCGAGCGAGAGGAAGGAGATGGGATCGGGCGATGAGGGAGAGAAGGGGATCGAGAGGGAGGCGAAGGGTCGAAGGGCCGGGCGGCTGGAGGGAGTCGAGGGAGGAAGGCTGCGGGCTAGGGTTAGAGGGGGGTGCGCCGGCTGGGCCTTGGGCCGGTCTGGAGGCTAGGCCGGCCTGGTGGAGGAGAAAGGCCGGGCCGGCTGGGCAAGGGAGGTTGGGAGCAAGATGGTGGGGTGACGAGGGGCTGGCCTGGGCTGGCTAGCTCTCTCTCACTAAAAGAAAAGAGAAAAGAAAAGAAACGAAGATTAAGAAAGAAAAGAAATAGAGGTTAGAGGAAGAAGTTGGACACACGGATAATTTTCCCGGGCTCACAAAAATATGAGGAACTTAACAAAAATGGCCCAAGGATTTTTGGTGGAACTCCGGAAAATGATAGAATAATATTTGCAAGGCTTTGAGGTCAACTCGGAGCAGAAAAGGCATGGGATTTATTATGCAAGTGGGTTATGGTGATTCCAAAACAATGGAATATTTTTAATATAGCTCCCTAATATTGGGAGGGTATGTTATAAAGAGAAATCACCATGTGAATCCCTCGGTTTAAATGGATCGAAAAATCCATACAATTTATTTAGTAGAGTTTTAAAAAAATTAATGAGATGATGGCATGATGAGATGATGCAATGCGAGAGATGACATGATGAATGCACAAACAAAACAAATCGCACGACAAAACTCGGAAACCCTGGAAGGCAACTGAAGCTCCGGTCTTGGGGCGTCACAACACTCCACCACTACGAGAGGATCTCGTCCGAGATCTAGGATGGCACCGGAGGGAAAAGGAAGAGGAAGATAAGAGGTAAAACTAAGTTGCTTCTTTGACAAACGAGAGTGAAACCAATGAACCTTGAGAGGTTGAACAAAATGAAAGAAAGAAAACAATGAAGATGAAGAAAGTTGAAAACACTCATTAGAAAAGAGAAACAAGGGATACGTATTTAAAAACAAGAGGTTAAGTGATAACATAGATATTGACACCACTCCGGTTAAAACTAGATCGAGAAGGAATAAGATTGATATAATTTGGGCAGCACTCCGACTGAAAATGGAAGGAATTAGAATCATGAACTTGACAAGATGAGAGGATACTTGATGAGATCAACAACACACTACCTCCGAAACTATTGAAAGAATGGCACAAGGGGTAAGAAAGATTTCAGACAGCTCTCCGGTTGAGGAAGGAGGCAAAACCTGATAAGATGAGAAAACTTGAATGGATGACACAACACTCGGTTAAATGGATAAGCAAGAAAAGAACACGATCCTCACAAAAGCGAGGTGATTGGTGAAGAGCACAACATCACAATGCCTGCGGAAGAAAGAATAGAAGATGGATCATTTGAATAAAAGAATGGAGAAAAAAATGCCAACTTCTACCACAATTGAATTTGGAAGGCATCCTTGCAAGAAGGTTAGAATAGAGTTGTTGGAAGACCAACAACGAAAAGAATAAGTTTGTAGTGGGCTTATGGAAAACATCTCAAAATTATGAGGTGAGCTTCTGCCACCAACGGAAACAATTGATTGGATTGAGAACAACACGGGGATGAAAACTTATATCACCGGGAGGACAAATGAAGAACTTGGGTCCTTTATAAGCACCATAAATAGCAACAATCCTTAGGGAAAGCTTTAGGTGAAATATAGCCCAAGATAACTCCAATGAAGAGAATGATGGATTTAAAATACCTCATTCTTGACAACATGTGAATCATGAAGCATGAAGGAAATTGTCAAGAATGACATAACACCATCTCAAAAGATAAGGTCGAAAGAATTGCACTTCGAAATGCAAGAAGAAGAATACTTGAACTCCTCAAAACAAAACATGTGTTGAGCACCATGTTCAATTTTGAGTATGGCTTGACGGATCATAACTCCGCGAGAAATCTTGATGAAAAATTGGAGAAATGAAAAGAATCCTTGACGAACCATCTGAAGAAACTCCATAAGAACACCGGTAAAGAAAAGGATGAACAAATGAAATCACGAATTTTGATGAACCTCCGGAATAAGGAATTGAATTTACCCGATGGAACAAGAATAAGAATTACATTATGTTGATCCTTCACCAATTAAATTGATGACAAGCAATGGATTTGGCATACTACTTATTCTCAGAGAAAAGGATTAAGATAGATATGGCTCAAACTTGGGAAGGTATTGATGGAACCACCGGTGGAATTGAAAGAACGAATGAATTAATAAGATAACAAAGGAAGTGAAATCTTGAACAAGCCACCGTAAGAATTGAAAATGAACGTAGCAAAGGCACAATTCACCGGGAAGAATTGGAAAATGAATGAAGATATTTGAGGGGATTTAAATACATTAGAACGAAGAGATCATGAACTGATTAGTGAAAACTTGAATGATGCACCGGTCAGATTTGGAGAACAAGAGCTGAAAGCTGGAATGAAAAATTCTGAGATGATGGGCTCCGGAGAATCAAACTGAAAAGACTCCTGAAATGCTCCGGGTGGGTTAAAAGAATTTTCACAATCAAAACAATTATGAGGATGGCACGAAGCTAGAACCATGAATCTTGAAGAGAAAGGAGCGAGATTTAAGAGAAACTCTTCTTCGGTCTTCAAAATTCGAGAATGACGACGAGAAACATCACCATGAATTATTGAAGCACTCCGGAATGAAAATTAGAAAGGTTGAACCACAAGATGAAAAGAATTTGAAAGATCTTGGAGAAAGACATTTGACTGATGATAACTCATTCTTACGTCAAACTTTGCAATGAATTTGGGAATAGCTCCCGAAAATTAGAAGAGTCAGGTAAGATCACAGGAAAAGACACGTGGGTTAGGGCCCACTCAAAAGAACCACCGTTGAACAATTGTTTGAAATAGATATTGCACCGGTAGAATTAAATGGCTTGAATGAGATAGCATCCTCAAAAGAACTTGAGTGAATTGAGAATGGAAACTAGAATCTTCTGAGATATCTTCAACACTTCGGAACAATTGAATAGCGAGAAATGGATGATTAAGAGATGCACCGACATGAGAAAGCATTTGAAACGATGAAAAGAATACGATCAACACTGAAAACTTGACTTAAATCCACCGGAGAAGAAAATTAGAATGGAACAATGATAAGCTTGAAACTTCCTTAGCGTCTTCATGAGAAATCACCGGATAAAACATTAAAGGAAAAGAATGAAGAAACTTCACAGCAAAGAAATGGATGCTTGATTAAGAAATCTGAGTCCTTGAAGAAAAAAGGGTGGGAGGGTGGGAAAACAAAAACAACTTGGGTCGGATGGAACAAACACCGTTGATAAAAAAAACTTAGAATTGATCTTGCGAATGTTGCGATGATCGGATTTACTTTTAGAGAAGCACGCCTGGTTGAGAAAAGAATTGACATGACAAGCTCTATGATCAAGAAGGATTAGTATTCACATAGCAATATGATAACACCGTTTAGGAAAGGTATGGAATCAACACTTGGCTTCGAAGCAACTCGAATACCACAACTGAAAACAAAAGATTGGCTTCTAGAATGAGCCGGAACAAATACATATGATAGAGATTTACCCAATCCCGTATCATGCATACATCGGAAAGACATTCTAGGAGCTACTTGAATTCCCACCTATAAACTCCCGAAACTTTCTGGTTATGCAATCAGGTGTTGGGGATACAGGGGACACAAAATATATCACCCAAACTAACAATACCTAGATCCAGCTGTATCCATCCGTCAATACATAACCAAGAAATCCTCGGAAATCGTGTACCTCGACCTTCGAAAAACATCCGTTATACAAGTCATGGCAATACTCCCTTTTCGCCACAAAGATCTTTGGGCTATCAGGGTTATCTCACCAACAAGCGCACAAAAGAGATTTCGATGTCGGTAAAACTCAGGTATTCGAATCGCAACGATAAAATTGTGGCGACAACACCTCGAGCTCAACTCCCCGGGACACCGCCACAACCCTAAATGTCGGGGAGGCACCAAGAACAATGTTCTCGTCACAAAACCATCGGAACGATTCCTAGATACCCACGTTATCCTAAAAAAAAATTTATTGAAATTTGAGGAGAGAAGAGTCAAAACTCTACGTCAGGATACCTCACCAGAGCGACGAAGGGACTGAGGAGTAAAAAGAATCCTACTCTCCGATATATATAATCCTAAGACTCAAAACATTTTCCATTCTAGACTCAACAACGTCAGCAAACAATCAAGTAGGGGGCTCCTAAGTCGGGGAAGGCTCTGATACCAACTTGTAACGCCCTCGATGCGGCTATATCTCCCACGTGTCGAAGCACGACTTAGAGGCATAACCGCATTGAAAGCAATGTCGCAAGTGAGGTAATCTTCACACAACCCATGTAATAAATAAGGGAAAGAGATACATAGTTGGCTTACAATCGCCACTTCACACAATACATGAGTAAAGCATTACATCATACAGATACAATCAAGGTCCGACTACGGAACCAAAATAAAAGAAGACTACCCCAAATGCTACACAGATCCCGATCGTCCCAACTGGGCTCCACTACTGATCAACTGAAACGAAACAACACAAAGAACAAGATCTTCATCGAGCTCCTCCTTGAGCTCGGATGCATCACCTGCACGGTTTCATCGGCACCTGCAAACTGGTTTTGGAAGTATCTGTGAGTCACAGGGACTCAGCAATCTCACACCCGCGAGATCAAGACTATTTAAGCTTAAAGGTAGGGCAAGGTAGTGAGGTGGAGCAGCAGCATGCGACTAGCATATATGGTGGCTACATTCGCAAAAGAGAGCGAGAAGAGAAGGCAAAAGCACGGTCGAACAACTATGATCAAGAAGTGATCCTGAAACTACTTACGTCAAACATAACTCCAACACCGTGTTCACTTCCCGGACTCCGCCGAGAAGAGACCATCACGGTTACACACGCGGTTGGTGTATTTTAATTAAGATCCACTTGGGTTTTCTACAACCGGACATTAACAAATTCCCATCTGCCACATAACTTGGCAGCACGGCTTTCGAAAGTTTATACCCTGCAGGGGTGTCCCAACTTAGCCCATGATAAGCTCTCGCGATCAACGAAGGATATTCTTTCTCCCCGGGAAGACCCGACCAGTCTCGGAATCCCGGCTACAAGACATTTCGACGGCAATAAAACAAGACCAGCAAAGCCGCCCGGATGTGCCGACAAATCCTGATAGGAGCTGCACATATCTCGGTCTTAGGGCACACCGGATGAGCAAGACGTCGGGTTGGCATAGACCCTGATTGCCAGGCGCGGACATCGCCGGTTTGGACCAGCACTCAAAGGAGAACTGGCCCCGGGGGCTAAAATAAAGATGACCCTCGGGCTCCGAAACCCAAGGGAAAAAGGGCATAGGTGAGGCAAATGGTAAAACCAATGTTGGGCCTTCTTTGGAAAAGTCTTATTCAAAGCGAACTGTCAAGGGGTCCCATAAATCACCCGACCGCGTTAGGGACGCAAAATCCGGGAACATAACACCGGTATGACGGAAACTAGGGCGGCAAGAGTGGAACAAAACACCGGGCATAAGGCCGAGCCTTCCACCCTTTACCAAGTATATAGATGCATTAATAATATAAGATATATTGTGATATCCCAACAAGTAAACATGTTCCAACAAGGAACAACATCTCCATGTTCCAACAAGGAACAAACTTCATCTTCACCGCAACTAACAACGCTTATAAGAGGGCTGAGCAAAGCGGTAACATAGCCAAACAACGGTTTGCTAGGAAGGGTGAAAAGGTTAGAGGCTGACATGGTAATATGGGAGGCATGATAAGCAAGTGGTAGGCATCGTAGCATAGGCATAGCAAAAGAGCGAGCAACTAGCAAGCAAAGATAGTAGTGATTTCGAGGGTATGGTCATCTTGCCTGAAATCCCGCAAGGAAGAAGAACGAGTCCATGAAGAAGACAAGCGGACGTAGTCGAACGAATCCTCACAACTCCGGAGCGGAACCCGAAGCTAACGAGAAAAGCAAACCGAAACAAACAAACAACATAGTAAATAACCATCACATAAACATGGCATGATGCACAAACAAATATGATGCATGTCCGGTTTAAATAGCATGGCATGGCAATATGCACAAACAACACTACAAGTTAAATGGAGCTCAATATGCAACGAGTTGCATATTGACGGAACACCACATCACTTATTTAGTTCTCTCCCGATTAGGTACTCAACAATATTATATGTTATTAATCATGGCAAGAGGTGAAAGCATAAGTAAACTAACTATTTAGGCAAGTTTAAATGAGGCCGGAAATAAGAACAACAATTCCGGAAAATCCCCATATGCAAATTATGGATTCGGTACTGATCTGACCTAAAGCATATTTTAGAGTTGTTAAACATTCAAAGTAATGCTACCATGTTAAACTAGGCATTTTCTACCCCATTTACATATATAATTTATTTAAACTGAAGTTACGGTTATTTAGTTATGAAATAAATCATTTTAGCATGGCATTTAAGCAAATTAATGCAAACAACAATTTTAAACATTTAAATGTTGTTATCATGATGCGGATGACATGTGCAAGTTTTATGCAATTTTATGAAAATGTTTGACAAGAGCATTATGAAGCATTGTGTCACCGTGGTGGAAGAAAGGGGTGCCACGGCAACGAATCCGAAAATGGTGCCACGGCAACATATCGGTTCCGACAACTCGATTGAGATATCGGTACAAAGGAAAGCGTGACGGAAGCGAGTCATGCAAGAAGGTGGGGTGATCCCGGATACCGGGTTCCCACGGAACGGTGGCATGGCAAAAGAGGGGCATCGCAAGGATGATTCGATCACGGTCGGTCATCTCGGTGGTTATACCTTTGAAGCGTGCGTTCGGGGCGGAATGCGTTTCGTAGAGGGAAGTAGACGTTCTCGCGATGATCGTCGAGGGAAGTAGTCGTACACGGCGTAGTGGAAGTCGTTGTTCACGTGGCGACGGTAGTTGTACTGCGTTTTCGTAGATGTTTGAAGAGGGACTTGACGCATCCGATGTCTCCGGGTCGAAGGTAGTGGTACTCGGCAATCGAAGGGGTACTTGGCGTTCCGGGTTCGGTGGTCGTGCACGTATGTAGGTGAACTCGACGGGTCAACAACCTCCTGGTACTTGGCGAAAACCTGAAGATGGCCTTGGCGTCTGGTTCGGTGGTTGTGGAGGCAGGGGACTCCGGGCTCCTTGTGGAGCTCCTGGTGGTCGCCACCAACGGAGGAGGCGGCAAGGGGCGAGGGGACCGGGCGCAGGGAGCACCACTCCCTGGCTCGGTGCGGAGGAGGCGACGGCGCGAGCTCGGGGAGGAGGCCGAGCGCTGGGCCGCAGGGGCGTCGCGGAGGAGCAAGGCGACGAGGACGGGACGAGGCGGCGGCGCTGGAGGTCCGGCCGACGCCACGAATGACGCGGCGGCAGGGGAGGACCCTGGAGGCGGGGCGACGAGCGAGAGGAGGGTTCGGGCGCGGGGTGGCCCTCCTGGAGGTCGCCGACGGCGGCGGGTGGCGATGGGGACGCTGGGGAAGGAGAAGAGAGGCTGCGAGGGGATGAGGGAGGAAGGATCGAGAGGAGGAGATGGAATCGAGGCAGGGAGGAGAGCAGAAGGGGAAAAAGGGATCGAGAGGAGGGGGTTCGAGCGAGAGGAAGGAGATGGGATCGGGCGATGAGGAGAGAAGGGGATCGAGAGGAGGCGAAGGGCCGATGGCGCTGGAGGGAGTCGAGGGAGGAAGGCTGCGGGCTAGGGTTAGAGGGGGGTGCGCCGGCTGGGCCTTGGGCCGGTCTGGAGGCTAGGCCGGCCTGGTGGAGGAGAAAGGCCAGGGGCCGGCTGGGCCTGCGGGAGGTTGGGAGCAAGATGGTGGGCTGACGAGGGGGCTGGCCTGGGCTGGCTGGCTCTCTCTCACTAAAAGAAAAGAGAAAAGAAAAGAAACGAAGATTAAGAAAGAAAAGAAATAGAGGTTAGAGGAAGAAGCTGGATACACGGATAATTTTCCCGGGCTCACAAAAATATGAGGAACTTAACAAAAATGGCCCAAGGATTTTTGGTGGAACTCCGGAAAATGATAGAATAATATTTGCAAGGCTTTGAGGTCAACTCGAGACAGAAAAGGCATGGGATTTATTATGCAAGTGGGTTATGGTGATTCCAAAACAATGGAATATTTTTAATATAGCTCCCTAATATTGGGAGGGTATGTTATAAAGAGAAATCACCATGTGAATCCCTCGGTTTAAATGGATCGAAAAATCCATACAATTTATTTAGTAGAGTTTTAAAAATTAATGAGATGATGGCATGATGAGATGATGCAATGCGAGAGATGACATGATGAATGCACAAACAAAACAAATCGCACGACAAAACTCGGAAACCCTGGAAGGCAACTGAAGCTCCGGTCTTGGGGCGTCACAACACCTCCGAGACCTCAGCCAGGAATGAAGACCAGGAGATGGAAGACGCTGCCACCTCTAACCTTGGTATGATCTCTATAGTTTCGCTTTTGGTCGATTGGATTTCCGTTTTTAACTTTGAATCTTTCTTGTAGTCCCTCCTCATGTCATTGATCTCCCTGATGATGACGCCGAGGCACCGCTGAGGCGGAGGAGGAATAAAAAGGCGCCTGCTGGCAAGATCGCCAGGTTGTATCAGTGCCTGAGACGCTGGTTCATGAGGGTGGCAACATCACTCGGACTTCTGTGTCTTTCGCTGTGCCACTGACGAGTATCCGGCCTTCATCGTCGACTGTTGATCCGCCTTCCCTTTTCGCCACACACCACGTCCCAGAGGACCAAGTGGGTGATTCTAAGGAAGCTATACGCCAGCGGGATCATGATGGAGCAAGTGAAGGTGGTCGGGAGGCCAGCCGGTGGCCTATGATGCTAGCTCAGCTCTTCAGAGCAACGTCCAGGTTAGTTGATCACCACTTGTTCTATTAGGATATGCTACCCGAAAACTCTTCTTTCTGAAGATCTTCGTATCTGTACACCCACTGGGTGTGTCGATTGAATTTTTGGACTGGTGGGGGCACGCTGAGTTCACCCACTGGGTGTAGTCCCCGAGACTATGGTGGACTGCTGGCAGTCGATCGTAGTCTTTATACTTTGAATTTCTCTGCTAACTTCTTCACTCGGTCTGGTCGGACCATGTCGAATGGAATCTTGAAACCGGTGGGGGCACTCTGAGTGCACCCACTGGGTGTAGTCCCCGAGACTATGGTGGACTGCTGGCAGTCAACTGTAGTCTGAAGAACTCCTTTTTTTTCGGTCGACTGATCGAACCGAGTCGATAGAACCAGTGGGGGCACGCTGAGTGCACCCACTGGGTGTAGTCCCCGAGACTACTGTTGAATATTTTGATTCGGCTGTAGTCTTAGAAACGCTACGATTTTTTCTTAGTCACTCGGAAGCAACCTATCTTTGATGTCTGTCGATTGACTCTTCGCAGAAATCCTGCGAGCTTGTGGCTTGTTATACTGAATTGGAAAACAAACAGATCCAGCTCAACCTTGACTTGAAGCTTGCCCAGGAGAACTTGCAGAAGGCGAGAGACGAAGCAAAAGGTATGGTTGGTGAGAACTTGACGACTGTCTTTGTCTTTCTGCCCATTCCTAATTCTGATCTCATTGTCATTTTGCAGACAAAGTGGAGGAGGCTCTGAAGAAGAAGGATCATGACCTTGCCGAGAAGTATGAAGCGGCTTTGGACAAAACAAAGCTCGCAGAAGAAAAACGGGCTTCAGTCGGTAAACTTGAAGAAGAGAACGCCAATCTGAAAGCTGCTCTCGACACGGCCAACAAGGAGGTTAGCCGACTGAAGAATGACAATATAGCTCTGAGTGACAAGGCTGGCGAACTGGCGGGGAAGAGGAATGATCTGGAGGCTTATCTGGGAGGGCTCGCCAAGAAGTTATTCCTCAAGCTTGAAGGTAATCCCTCCTATCCGATTGACTTGTTATCACTGACTCATCATAGATCCATTAGCTTGAACTCGAGTTCCATTTATAGAATTCTGCCAGAACTTCGAGGAGGAGTCTAGTCGAGTGGAGACCAGCCTGGATCCCATTAACTCTCCTGTGAAGGATGAAGCCGCTATGAATGTGCTCCGACTGGAGTCTCGTGTCGCTGCTGTGGTGGACTACCTTGCTCGACTGAAGGTTGCGGTGTCGCGAATCGACTCGACACTCTGGCTAGACGAGACGTTTCAAAACGACCTCGAGTCTTTAATGATTCGACGGAATGACGTTCCAAATCGAGTGCAGGAATGGAAAAAGTCTTATGCCAGGTGTGGTGCCGGTGTTGCTCTGTCCCTGGTCTGTGTTCACTGCAAGGAGGCGCGAGAGGAAAAGCTGGCATCCATCAAAGTTGCCAATACCAAGAAGTATGACTTCCAATCTTTCATGGAGACTTTCAATGCTGCTGCCACCCGGATTGCTGACGGAATCGACCTGGATCAGTTTGTCACGCCTTCTAGTCCTCCACCTGAGGAGTAAAAAACTTCTATGCTTCGTCTTAAATTTGCCTCGGAATGCCGAGTGGTTTTGTAACCGATAAACTTTAACAGGCTTGACGCCTGAGCACTTCTGAATCCGTAGGATGTTATCTGAACTTGGCTTATCATCGAATATGCTTTTATTTGCTTTCGAGTGAACTTTGTTCTTCACTCGGAATATACTTCAGTGCTTGAGATGCAGCTCTGAGGTGAAAAATCCAGTCGACCTGCACTTCATTGATCTTGCAGGTAGGGATGGAGCACAGATTGTACTTGTGGCGCAGCTCCGCAGGGAAAGGTAACAGTCGACCTTCACCTCATCGTCCTTGCGGATCGGGATGGAACGCACGTTGTACTTGTGGCGCAGCTCCGAAGGAGAAGGTAGCAGTCGACCTGCACCTCGTCGTCCTTGCGGGTCTGGATAGAGCGCACGTTGTACTTGTGGCGCAGCTCCGAAGGAGAAGGTAACAGTCGACCTGCACCTCGTCGTCCTTGCGGATCAGAATGGATTTCATACTTAGGCGAGTACTGGACTGCAGCTAAGCCTCCGAGTGGGAGGGTTGCTCTCCACTTGGTAGGATTTTCAGATACTTAGGCGAGTACTGGACTGCAGCTAAGCCCCCGAGTGGGAGGTTCGCTCTCCACTCGGTAGGATTTTCAAATACTTAGGCGAGTACTGGACTGCAGCTAAGCCCCCGAGTGGGAGGTTCGCTCTCCACTCGGTAGGATTTTGAGATACTTAGACGACTACTGGACTACAGCTAAGCCCCCGAGTGGGAGGTTCACTCTCCACTCGGTAGGATTTTCAAATACTTAGGCGAGTACTGGACTGCAGCTAAGCCCCCGAGTGGGAGGTTCGCTCTCCACTCGGTAGGATTTTCACATACTTAGGCGAGTACTGGACTGCAGCTAAGCCCCCGAGTGGGAGGTTCGCTCTCCACTCGGTAGGATTTTCAAACTTAGGCAAGTACTGGACTGCTGCTAAGCCCCCGAGCGGGAGGTTTGCTCTCCACTCGGTAGGATTTTTCAAACTTAGGCAAGTGCTGGACTGCGGCTAAGCCTCCGAGTGGGAGGATTTTTTTGTGTCGTAGCTCTGAAGGGGAAGGCAACAGTCGACCTGTACCTCGTCGTCCTTGCAAAGCGCACATTGTATTAAATACTTAGGCGAGTACTTGGACTGTAGCTAAGCCCCCGAGCGGGAGGCTGGCTCTCCACTCGGTAGGATTTTAAACACTTAGGCGAGTACTTGGACTGCAGCTAAGCCTCCGAGTGGGAGGCTCACTCACCACTCGGTAGGATTTTAAAAACTTAGGCGAGTACTTGGGCTGCATCTAAGCCCCCGAGTGGGAGGTTGGCTCACCACTCGGTAGGATTTCAAACACTTAGGCGAGTACTTGGACTGCAGCTAAGCCCCCGAGTGGGAGGCTGGCTCACCACTCGGTAGGATTTTCAAGTACTTAGGCGAAACGGATTCGCAGCTAAGCCCCCAAGTGGGAGGCTGGCTCTCCACTCGGCTGGGATTTTTTTTACAAACTTAGGCGAATCGGGTTCGTAGCTAAGCCACCCACCGGGGGGGGGGGATTTCTCATGTAAACAAAAAGTAATAACAATCACTGGGAAAATTATAACATTCTTGTCTTCGATAAACAAACTACAGAGGTACTTTTATTACATCTCACCCAAGTGAGTACTTAAGTATAAAATAGGCGGAGCAGCTCCGCATTCCAAGCTCGAGGCTCATCAATCTGGCGATCGACGTTGTAAAGATGGTATGCTCCATTGTGGAGAACTCTAGTGACAATGAAGGGACCTTCCCAAGTGGGAGCGAGCTTGTGTGGTTTCTGTTGATCCACTCGGAGGACCAAGTCTCCTTCTTGGAAGGTTCGGCTCTTCACATTTTGAGCATGGAATTGATGCAAGTCCTGCTGATAGATGGTCGAGCGGATCAGGGCCATCTCTCTCTCTCCTCTTCTAGGAGGTCGACTGCATCTTGCCGGGCTTGCTGCGCTTCATCTTCAGAGTAGAGTTCGACTCGAGGTGCAATGTGAAGCAGGTCACTCGGTAGAACTGCTTCAGCTCCATAGACCAGAGAGAATGGAGTTCTCCCATTCGACCGATTAGGAGTGGTCCTCAATCCCCAGAGAACTGATGGAAGTTCGTCGACCCACGCTCCTGCTGCATGCTTGAGATCGCGCATCAGCCGGGGTTTCAGTCCTTTGAGAATTAGACCGTTTGCTCCTTCTGCTTGTCCATTCGACTGTGGGTGAGCAACTGAAGCATAGTCGACTCGCGTGCCTTGAGAGGCGCAAAAGGCTTTGAATTTTTCGGAATCGAAGTTTGACCCATTGTCAGTGATGATGCTATGCGGAACTCCATATCTGAATATCAACTCTCTGATGAAACTGATAGCAGTGCACGCATCGAGATTCTTGATAGGCTTGGCTTCGATCCACTTAGTAAACTTGTCGACTCCCACTAGCAAGTGAGTGAAGCCGCTTCTGCCAGTTCTCAGTGGTCCAATCATATCCAATCCCCAAACAGCGATGGGCCAGACGAGTGGAATGGTTTTCAAGGCTGAAGCGGGTTTGTGTGACATATTGGAATAGAACTGACATCCTTCACACTTGTCGACTATTTCCTTTGCCATTTCATTTGCTTTTGGCCAGTAAAATCCCGCTCGATATGCTTTAGCCACAATGGTCCGAGAGGACGCATGATGACCACAGGTCCCCGAGTGGATATCATCAAGAATTATCTGACCTTCTTCTGGTGTTATGCATTTTTGGCCGACTCCAGTCGCGCTTTCTCTGTACAACTGTCCATTGATCACAGTAAATGCCTTGGATCGGCGGATGATCTGTCGAGCCTCTTCTTCGTTCTCCGGGAGCTCTTTCCTTAGGACATAGCGATGTACGGCACTGTCCAGTCGGGAGTGATGACCACGACTTCCATGATCAGGTCGACCACAGCTGGGACCTCAACTTCAGTCGGATCAGTGGAACTTTTTGGCTGTGGAGCTTCTTCAGTGAAAGGATCCTCTTGAATCGACGGTGTGCGGATGTGCTCCAAAAACACATCACTGGGAATGGCTTCCCTCTTGGACCCTATTTTCGCCAAATCATCAGCAGCTTGATTTTTCAGTCGGGGTACATGATGAAGCTCTAACCCCTCGAACTTCTTCTCTAGCTTCCTCACTACATTGCAATAACCAGTCATGGCTGGACTTCTAACGTCCCACTCCTTCATCACTTGATTAACCACTAGATCTGAGTCGCCATAGACCATGAGGCGACGGACGCCGAGTGAAATGGCCATACGCAACCCATACAATAGTGCTTCAGATTCGCTTCATTGTTGGAAGAATCAAAGTGAATCTGGAGCACATATCTGAGCTTATCTCCTCGGGGAGGAACCAACACTACCCCAGCACCGGAACCATTCAGCATCTTGGAACCATCAAAGAACATGGTACAGTGCTTCGAGTGAACTTGAGTCGGTAGTTGCTGTTCGATCCACTCGGTGATGAAATCTGCTACTGCTTGGGACTTGATGGCTTTCTTTGCCTCAAACTTGATATCAAGGGGAAGGAGTTCAATCGCCCATTTCGCCACTCACCAGTTGCATCTCTGTTGTGCAGAATCTCTGACAATGGGGCGTCGCTGATGACTGTAATGGAATGATCAGAGAAGTAATGAGAAACCTTCTTCGCGGTCATATAAATCCCATAAACAAGCTTCTGATAATGAGGGTATCTTTGCTTTGATGGGGTCAATACTTCAGAAAGATAATATACTGGGCGCTGAACTTTGAAGGCTTTTCCTTCTTCTTCCCGCTCGACCGTAAGTAATGTACTGACGACTTGTCCTGTGGCTGCAATGTAAAGCAGCAAAGGCTCCTTGCTGATTGGGGCAGCAAGCACCGGCTGGGTGGAGGTAGAGCTTTTAGCTCTGCAAACGCTGCATCAGCTTCGGGAGTCCACTCGAACTTGTCTGACTTCTTCATCAGTCGGTAAAGAGGCAATGCCTTTTCACCGAGACGAGAGATGAATCGAATTAAAGCGGCCAAGCATCCAGTAAGCTTCTGGACATCCTGCACACGCACAGGACATATCATCCAGAGTATAGTGCCAACTTTTTCTGGGTTGGCATTGATTCCTCGTTCGGCAATGAGAAAACTGAGTAACTTTTTGCCAGGAACTCCGAATGTGCACTTTGATGGATTAAGCTTGATATCATACCTCCTGAGATTGGCAAATGTTTCAGCAAGGTCACCAACAGGTCGTAACCTTTCCGTGACTTGACCACAATATCATCCATGTATGCTTCCACATTCCGACCGATTTGAGTGAGCAAACACTTACGAATCATCCTCATGAACGTGGCTCCGGCATTCTTGAGGCCGAATGGCACGGTGACATAACAGAAGCACCCGAATGGAGTGATGAAAGCTGTTTTGATCTCGTCGGGTCCATATAGACGGATCTGATGGTAACCGGAATAGGCGTCTAAGAAAGACAACCGCTCAGATCTCGCAGTCGAGTCGACTATTTGGTCGATGCGGGGGAGAGGAAAATGATCTTTCGGGCAGGCCCGATTGATATGTTTGAAGTCGATGCACATGCGAAGTGGCGTGTCCTTCTTAGGGACCATGACAACATTGGCGAGCCACTCGGAGTGGTAAATCTCTCGGATAAACTCTGCTGCTAAGAGCCGAGCCACCTCCTCGCCAATGGCCTTTCTCTTCTGGATGGCGGACCGTCGAAGATGTTCTTTGACAGGTTTAACTTTTGAGTCGACTCGTAGACGATGCTCAGCCAGTCCCCTGGGAACACCCGGCATGTCAACAGGTTTCCAAGCGAAGATGTCCCAGTTCTCACGGAGGAACTGGATGAGCGCTTCTTCCCATTTGGAGTCGAGTGTTGTTGAGATGTGAGTCGGAGCAGCATTGGGATCAGTCGGGTGAATGTGAATCGGTTTCGTCTCACTGGATGACTGAAATGCTGACTCCGTGGCGGGCTTCTTGGCTCGTAACAAATCACTCAGGTCTGCAGTTTTCTGGTACTCTTGCAGCTTTACCACTGCCATCTGAGCATCAACGATCTTAGAGCCTTTCTGAAAACACTCTTCTGCTTTCTTCCGATTGCGATGGCGGTGATCACACCTTTGGGGCTGGCATCTTCGGTTTGAGGTATACATAACATGGTCGAGCCATGAACGCGTGCATATGCCGCCTTCCCAGAATAGCGTGATAAGCGCTCACGGAAATCCACGACCTCAAAGGTCAACTTTTCCTCACGAAAATTCTTGTAATCACCAAAAACCACATCGAGAGCAATTTGGCCGAAAGTGACTCAGCCTTCTTTCCGTGAATGACCCCATGGAAGCTCATGTTGTCGGTGCCGAAGTCCGGACATCGGAATGCCCATCCCTTTCAACGTCTCTGCATATAGTATGTTCAGGCCACTGCCACCATCCATCAAAACTTTAGTTAGTAGAGTGCCTTCGACGACTGGGTCAACCACCAAAGCTTGCCTCCCAGGGGTGGCTATGTGTGTCGGGTGATGAAACTGGTCGAACGTGATGGCGGTCTGTGACCATTTCAGATAACTGGGTGTCGCCAGAGCGGCCATATTCACTTCTCGGTTGATAACTTTCAATAGACTTTTGCTTTCAACGTCAGCAAAAATCATCAGGGTGGAATTGACCTAGGGGTATCCACCATCACTATCTTCCTTGTCCTCAACTTTGTCCGACTCCTTCTCCTTATCCTTGGGCCGCTTCGAACAGGCGAATCAAGAGCCGATTAATCGCCGAAAGTGGTATGCTTTGGGTAAATGAGTTTACCCTCTTCATCTTTCTTCGTGTGAATGTTACATGGCAAGTCCAATACATCATTTCCATCTTGGTCTTTCACCTTCTTGGGGTTCCAAGTTCCCTTGGATTTCCCCTTGAACTTTCCTGGAGTCATGGCCAAGGCTTCTCCAGGAGAAGCTGGCTCGGCTTTCCGTTTCTTCTTCCGACTGGAGTTCCCTCCCCCGGTTTCATTAGCAGCTGCCTTGTACTTGCCACTCCGGAGCCGATCCTCTTCTTCACCATTGGCGTACTTGGTGGCAATCTCCATCATTCGACTCAAGGTCATATCTCCGGTCCGACCGAATTTCAGACTTAACTCTCTGTTCTTAACGCCTTCCTTGAAGGCACAGACTGCCTGATGATCAGATACATTCTCTAATGTGTGATGCAATGTGATCCATCTCTGGATGTAATCCCTCAGAGTTTCATTCGACTTCTGCACACAAGACTGCAACTCACAACCCTGCCGCCGCTTGCAAGTTCCTTCAAATGTCACGACAAACACTCGGGCAAGATCTTCCCAAGTGTAAATGCTGCTGGGTGCTAATTGATTCAACCATGCTCTGGCTGAGCCCTCCAACATAAGAGGCAGGTGTTTCATGGCCACTTCATCGTTGCCGCCGCCAATCTGAATAGCCACTCGGTAGTCCTCAAGCCAAGTATCCGGCTTGGACTCACCAGTGAACTTACTGACCCCAGTCGCCAACCTGAAGTTGGGAGGAATCACCGCGGCTCTGATGGCTCTGCTAAAACACTCTGGTCCTGAGACGTGTACTCTGCTGCTGGTGGGCACATCTCTGTCATGACCTTCTCGGTGAGCTTGTTCCTGTCGACCAAACCTTGAACGATAATGGATCTCGCATCAAAGCCTGGTTCCCTGGGGTCAACTGGAAACCTTCGCCCAACACTGTGATGGCGTCTGTCATCCTGCTGTCGAGGCGCGTATGACCCACCCCTTGGGGGAGGAGTGGGCACTCAACGTCGATCATCACGATCGAATCGGACCTCATACTGATCACGCCGGCCTCCATGTCCCTCACGCCTCGGGGTCGATCTTGGGCTATGAGCCGACTGGACTGTATTTGCAGCGACGGATCTGCTGTGAATCCTATTCCGCGACTGCGATACAGCTGAATTTTGATCTCCTGCTGCCCGGAGCAAATCTCTGATCTGGAGCAAGCCTCTGCCAGCCTCTGATTGGGAAGGCTGAATGGACTCTGCTATACGGGCTGCAGCTGCTAGATTCTGAATTGGAGTTCGGTAATACCTGAGTCGGTTGTGGGAAGAGTTGACGTCGACTGGACGACGGGACCCGTTGTCACGCTCGTTCGTCGAGCACTCGCTGGAGATTTTCCAGTCGAGTGCGCTCAGCCTAGTTGGCCAAACGCGCGTCTTCTAAGGCACGGGCCTCGGGGGTTTCTCCAACGATAGGAGTGTGAAGTGCATCCATGTTCCGGCGGCGAAGCTCCTCCTTCTGCAGCGAAGTGAGTGGCTCGGGCAAGTACTCTTCATGGGCTTGTGACAGGTCACCCTTGTCGTCGCCACCGTCGGCGCGAGGAAAGCCGGGTGGACTGCGTGGCTCATCGACCATCAGGACTTCCACCGCTGGATCACTGCTGTCGCACTCGGACGCAGTCTCTGCGGAGCCAGTCGGCAGATCGAACAGGCCGTAGAGAGATTCGTCGGGCTCGATTGCCGCGACTTGGGGTGTGGCCGACTGGCGGGCCACCGCCTGCCTCACCCACCGCTGAAGGCTCGACCGCTGGGCGCTTGCGCGGTGAGAGCCCAGGGAGGGAGGGCGGGCGCAAGAGCCGACCGATCTTGGGCGGCGTTGCGGAGGAGGACGCCGCGCACGCTGCAGCTAAAGTCACGTTGCCCAGCGACGAGGAGCGTCGGCGTTGAGTGGAGCCTCCACGAAGCCAAGTGGAGTCGTTGGCGGCGTGAGCGTGGCGCCTTGAGACGGATCTCGCGGCCCTCAACCAAAACTCCACCTGAAACCATGATGAAGGAGATCGGAAAAAACTCTAACTTCTCCAACAAGTCGCTAAGACACCTGCCCGAAGGTGGGCGCCAACTGTCGTGGTTCTAAGTCTGACAATAGAATGGGGGTAGGTATGAAGAGGCAGGATCCTAGCTATGGAGTAGTTGTATGCGCAAGATGTTTATGAGTTCAGCCCTTCTCGGAGGAAGTAACAGCCCTACATCTCGGAGCCCGAGGCGGTCAATCAGATATATGTGCGTATGAGTTACAGGGGTGCGAATTCTTTACACTAAGGAGGGGTGCCTTATATAGAGTTCGCTGCACCCTCCAAATTTCAGCTTATGCAGGATTAAGGTACATTAAGATAGGGAGTTACCGGTAACGTCCCACATAAAGTGCTATGATGACCATAAAGTCACTTAATGACCGACCGCTTATGCAGATCGATCAGTAGATCTCTGGCGGTCGAAAGTGGTTGGCTTCATGGTCGAAAGTGTCTTTAGGTCCGTCGAGTGGAATCCTTCCAGGTCGACTGAAAGGTAGTTTCTTCAAGAGATGTCCTTGGGGAGGGTATCTTGGACAGGTCCATGACCCTACCCTAGGTACATGGCTTCATCACCCGCCACCTCCGCCTGACTATCGCCTCGGGCAGATCTGTCTGCTCCATCGCCCATAGGAGATACTCGATGAACTCGGAGGATCAAGGGCGTGATCGCCGCCGAGGAGTACATGTACATCGCCGCCCTCATCACCGCCGCCTCGCTCTTTTCGCATGCATTGCCACATGGCCCGCTGTCCTCGAAATCTCCCACTCATTGTCAAACCAACTAAGGATATCCTTCAACCTGGCTAACTTTGCCTGGTCGCCGCTGGCGATCTGCCTGATTCGCTGCTGCATCCTCTCCATAAATGTCGTTCTGAGTGGTCCGGTGCTAGCTTTGGAAGATGTGAGGAGAGACGATGGTCTTGCAATAGAGAAGAGGGAGAGGAGAGGAGGTGGTTTTGGAATGGAGATGATGGAGAGGAGAGGAGGTGGTTTTGCAATGGAGAGAAGATCATAAGAGGGAGAGGCGAGACGGTGGTTTTGAAATGGAGATGTTGGAGAGGAGAGGAGGTGGTTTTGGAATGGAGATGATGGAGAGGAGAGGAGGTGGTTTTGCAATGGAGAAGATCAAAAGAGGGAGAGGCGAGACGGTGGTTTTGGAATGGAGATGATGGAGAGGAGAGGAGGTGGTTTTGCAATGGATAAGATCAGAAGAGGGAGAGGCAAGACGGTGGTTTTGGAATGGAGATGATGGAGAGGAGAGGAGGTGGTTTTGCAATGGAGAAGAGGGAGAGGAGCGTCTTGGCAGCGATTTAGGATTGGGCGAGAGGGCCGGCACGCTGTGACTGGATCAAAATCAAAATCAATTTACCCTTCAATTAAGAAAGCGACCCCACATTAACTACTCTCCCTTTTATTCTAGGTCATAATTGACCATGATTTTCGCACATAAAATATATGTTATACGTTGCAAAAATAATATAATTTGAAAGTACATTCAGATACGAACCAAACAATACAATTTTTGGTGACATGCATTAACATTTTGCTTGTCACATACAGTACGTGGTCAAACTTTGACCCAAAATACGCAAAACAACAAAAAAAATACTTCCAAGACGAGCGTCGCTCTTCCGCTCTTCTCTTGTTCCAATCTAAATCCACCGCCGCTCCTCTCCTGTTCCAATCTAAATCCATCGCCGCTCCTCTCCTCTTCCATTTCAAAACCACCGCCCCTCCTCTCCTGTTCCAGTCCAAAACCAACGTCGCTCCTCTCCAGTTCTAATCCAAAACCAGCGCCGCTCCTCTCCTCTTCCATCCAAAAACCACCGCCGGCGAGTGAAGGTGCTGTGGAGAATTAGATCGATGGAGGAGTACAACTGATACATGAGGATCGCAGACGGCGACCCTGTGAAGCTAGCTAGGATGTTGGAGATACAGTCTTGGTTTGACAACAAGGACCAACTAGCGGCGACGGTGACATCCATGGCCAAATATCTACAACAGAGCGAAAAGGCGGCGATACTCCCGGGGAGAGTCGCGCCGGAGTACATAGAGCTGCTCCTCTGGGCCATGGAGCAAACAGATTCACCGAATCCGATCGCGAGGGAGTGGTGGTGGGAGTATCGATCCCAGATGGAGCATCCACCAGAGATTGAAGGATCAAGCATCTGAGGTGCCGTTTGTGAGGGTGTCCTGCCAGAGCGAGCCGGTGGAGTCTTCGTCGACCGAACCCAACTGCAAGAGGAGAAAAGCAGTTGGCCCGACGACGCTTCCCCGCCATCGTCTGCCTCGCCGTTCACATCGTCTCACGGGGCAGCTGTCTGCCGCTGAGGAATAGGAGGGGACTGCCCCCCAGCCCAATAGGCGAGCAGGTTGTGAATTGTCAGGAGGAGCTTAGGGTTGTCAGTATTTGCAGGTTGTGAATTGTGTTTTGGGTTGTGTATTTTGAGAGTACTTTTAGATATGAATGTCTTTTGAATTTCAGATTTGCAGTATTGAGCATATGAAGAATTTTATGAATTCTAGAGACCTATTTTTAGCACTTAAAAAATGTAGTTTCATATGAGTATAAAAGTGCAGACGAGAAGAAACTGCAAGTTTCAGTTTCAGATAAGAAACTGCAAGTTCAGTTTCAGATAGGAAACTGCAACTTTCAGAGGCAGAGCATTTATATTAACACGGCCTTTTCAAACAGGGTTAACTTCATGTTGGAAGTTTTATTCGTGGTCGAAAATGGAACTACCAGCCAGTTAACATCATGCTGATCAACATTCATGCATAGCACATCTTCATATGATGCACAGTCAAAATGCCCACACAATGTTGAGTGTGCAAAACATAGAGAAAACGAGGGACGGAGTTTTGGCAAGTGTTGGACGTGGTTTTGGGCTGCCCGTCTAGGCTTTCATTTTAACATGCGCAGCCCCGACCTCGGATGGGAGGGCCTGTTTGTATTTTCTTAGGGCCGTCATGTATCGACCGGCCTATGGACCTCCCATCCGAGGTTTTATTTTTGGCAGCCCAATTTATGTATTTTTTTGAAAACGCAGCGGTCTGTTCTATTTTTCTATATAAGAATAGGAACGCCAGGTACAACTTATGTTTCCCTTTTAACTATATTATATATATTTAAATTATTTTATATGTTATTATATATTATTTTTATTGTCATCATATATTTAATGATACTTACATATGTAAGAAAACAATATCCCACATCTTATTAACTTACAAAAATAATTTCTTAACAAATAAAATCCTGGATTGTTTTGGCACGAAAATCCTAGTGATTGTGTACAAAAGCTTGGTAAGATTTAAGGATCTAATGTAATAATATCACTTATTATTTAAATATATTTATAACAAAATGCTCAGCCCTTTTTTATTTTTTGATAACATTGCTGGCCCAACCCAACATTATAATTAGAATCAGCCCAACAAAATCGTGGTATCTAGATAAAGTGCAAATGGCCTGTAATTTTTAGGAAATAAAATAAATGGGCCGCATGGACGCTACATTAATTGTTCACCCAGCCCAGCTAATGGCTGTAATTCAAAAAAGATCAAATTGACTGTAAATTCCACCGCGCAAAAAAAAAGACTGTAAATTCTGAAAAAATGGGTTGAATACGTGCCACATTTTTGGAGGCTGAAATGTGGGCCAATAGGTCAAGCCAACGCAAGTCGTTGTAAATTTAGTCAACAAATGATTCTGACATGTTAGCCATTGGATTTACATCCAACGGCGGCATCCATCTTCAATCTCGTCTTTTTCCTCCAGCGCCGAGGACCACCTCCTGCCTCCTGCCGCTAGCAGCTGCTTAGCACGCCGCTATGAAGCGCTACTCCACCGCTGGCCAGGCCATCCCTCCAACCTCCACACCTCCTGTTCTTCTCCATCGATCGCCGAACCACACCGCACTAGAACCGCTTAACCTCAGACACCTCTCTGTCTCCGACTCTACTCCCGCGTCTTCCCATCTCCGGCTCGTTGCTGTCCGGGCCTCGCCGTCGTCCACCACCTTGGATGCAGCCGTGGCGTGGTCAAGATGGTCAATGAACGACACCATCGGAAGTAGGCTGTGTGTGGAGAGGTGACACCGGGTCCTGACCGCACACAAGGAAATGCCTCCTTATTACACGCAAAATAATGATTCCTCCACCTGACATCTGGGACCCACCGGAAGGGCCTCTGTATTTTGCGAAAAAAACGTGCCCCCCGCTGACTTGTCGAACCCACCAGCTATCTTCGCACGCAAGGAAGTGCCTCCTTATTACGCACAAAAAAAACTAATACTCCCCCTGCCAGCTGGAACCCAGCATACTGGGAGGCTGACTTGTGGGCCTACCAAGTTGACGGGGACGGAGGGCTTTGTCAACTTAGTCAATATGAACGATTCTAGCTCCTGTTACCGTACGATGTTCATCCATCGGGTGTAGCGCGTCTTCTTCCTCTGGTCTTCTTGCTCCTGCCGCCCAAACCAGCCGGTCGTGCCGCGTGCTCCTCGCCTCCGTGGTCGGGTTGTGATGCCGCTGGAGGCCTCACCGCCCTACTACTCCCACCGCTGGCCAGGCCATCCCTCTACTCACCCACACCCCCTGTTAATCTACGGCGACAGCAGCCTCACACCGCAGCCGAACCAGTGAACCCGCGTACTCCTCTTCGTGTGGACATCCACTGATGTGTCTTCCCCGGCTCCGAGTCGTCCCCTTGCTAGGCCTCGCTGTCGTCCACCGCCGTGGTGCTCTAGGCGCGGTGTGGTCAACGTGGTCAAGGAACGACTTCCATCGGACGTGGATCAGACGTGGAGAGGCCGATACCGGGTCCACGGCCGCAGAAGGAAGTGCCTCCTTATTACGTGGAAAATAATGATTCCTCCACTGACGGTGAGGACCCACCGGACGGCCACCGATTTCGCGAAAAAAAGTTTCCCCACGACTGGGACCCACCACTACATCTTCGCATGCAAGGAAGTGCGTCCGGCAAAAAAAACGATTCGCCCCATGGGGACCCACCAACTACATCTTCGCACGCAAGGAAGTGCGTCCAGGCGAAAAACGATTCGCCCCGACTGCTGGGACCCACCTGCTACATCTTCGCACGCAAAGGAAGTGCGTCCGGGCAAAAAAAAATGATTCGCCCCTCTGACTGCTGGGACCCACCAGCTACATTTTTGCACGCAAGGAACTGCCTGACAATCGGGACCCACATGGTCGAAGCGTACGTAGCGTTGTCATTTTGGTCGCGAACTTGTACGTACATATATACTGGTCGATGTAGAGGCGGCACGTGTCGTAGTAGAGGCGCGTACGTGTCGTAGTAGAGGCGCGCACGTAGCATGTACACGTACGTACAACGGCCAGGGTGCAAGAAAGAAAATACAGCCACGTATGTGTACATACGGGCGGGGTCTCGAACGCCTAGTCGCGCATACGTACGGCGAGGGCTCGTGTTCATGGGGAGGCAACGGAATGCGTCGTGTTCATGGGGAGGCAACGGAATGCGTCGTGTTCATGGGGAGGCAACGGAATGCGGCGTGTTCATCGGGAGGCAACGGAACACATGGGAGCCAACCGGCTTGGACGGAACAGGCGATGGAAACGAGGCCTAGCGTACCGCAGAACGGAGGAAACAGACCTCCTACGGTTGAAACGGGGGTCCTGTTGATCGGGAGGGGTGTGGCGTACCGCAAAATGGACGAAACGGACTTGTGTTGGAGCGCTACGGTCGAAACGGGGGTCCTGTTCATCGGGAGGGGTGTGGCATACCGCAAAACGGACGAAACGGCCTTGTGTTGGAGCGCTACGGTCGAAACAGGGGGGAGGGGTGTGGCGTACCGCAAAACGGGACTCCACGGGATACTGTTCATCTCCACCGTCGACCTCCTCTAGGCTCCACGGGCTACCGTCGACCTCCTCCAGCCTCCACGGGCTCCTGTTCATCCACCCTCCACTGCGTGCTACTCCACCGGCTACTGTTCAACCATCCCTCCACGGGCAACCCTCCACTGTCTACTGTTCATCCAGCCCTCCACACCACGGGGTCCTGTTCAACCACCCCTCCACGGCCACCCCTCCATCGTCTACTGTTCATCCAGCCCTCCACACCACGGGTTCCTGTTCATCCAGAGGCAACGCCACCGCCACCGCTTTATCCACCCCCGCAACGCCACTGTTCATCCTGCAGGCAAGATCGATCGGCTTGATTAGCAGCAAGAGCGGCGAATCGCTCCATCGGGTTCAGTTAACATCCATCGATCGATCGCTCGGGTTCAGTAACGCATAGCCTGCAGTGCAATCGCTCGGGTTCAATTAGAGCCCAACGCCTCGCTCGGCTTCAGTTAGAGCCAACACCTCACACACACACGCATCGCTCTCCCACCGTAACCGGCAACTCCCCGAAATTTTCCTCCCCCTCGCTTCTACCACGGTTTTTTCCGTCATGGACGGCCCAAAGAATGTCATGCAGCTGGGTCTCCGGCCCGCCCAGGACGAAAAGCCCATTTTCTGTCATGATTTTTTGTCATAGAAGTAGGAGCCCACCACATCTATGATGATACCTGGTTTTGTCATAATTATCGTCATAGAAGTGTCATATGTATGACAGAAAAAAAATTCGTTTGGCCCAAAATGTCACGGATGTGTCTTTTTTTGTAGTGTATGATGCATATGGTGTCTTGCATTGCTTAGTTTAGACATCATATGCACAATATTGAATTCTATCTACTTAGTTTAGAGATCATACATGCGAAAAGTGCCACCGCTGAGTATATGAATCAATTATGTCAATTATATCATGCCATCCTGTATACTTAGACAACATGTATGTGAATTATTTCATCCCAACCTATTTTAGAAAGACATCATATAGTTTTGTCATGTCATCCTGTTTAGGTACTCATCATATGTTGAATTATGCCATTATATCATGTTAAGTTATCCATCATATATCTGAAACTCTGTCATGCTATCCTGTTTAGTTAGGCATCATATATGTGAAATTGTGTCATGCTGTCTGTTTGGTTAGACAACATATATGTGAATTACCACATCATCTATAATAAAATGTCTCAGACGTTCAATTTCTTTTCTTTTTATCAGCCATTTGAATTGGAGGGGTGATGGCAAGATCTAAGGGAGCAAAACTTCGTTCTTCACAAAAGACAAGTGCTACCCATGGATGCAGATAGAACCATGGTTGTCTTGCCCACAAACTAGCCCGACCACACATAATCGAGACTCTACCAGATTGCACACTTACACCACAAGGCAGAGAACCAGCTACAACCCATCTAACCGCAACCCCAGCGGATAGTAACCCACTTATAGTTGATAAAGCACCATGTCCACCACAGTAGTACCCCACACGAGCAGTTTGTAAAGCTATCAAGGTGCCCAAAGCACAAAGACCACCACAGCTAACCCAAACTCCACGTTTAAAGCGTAAGAGCAACTGTTCTCGTGTCGATTCCGTAGCTATGGTCCATACTCCTTATTTGTTGCAAAACTGTATTTACTCATACCAACTACTTTCGAATTTGAAGGATCCAATTGAAACTCCAATGGCGCAACAGGTATGTTTTAAACCTATTTCTTTAACTGGATTGCTGTTCTAACTTCTTGCTCTATGTTGATTTAGTTTAAGTTGTATAAACAGTTATGTTCTCATGTGATGCACAATACAAGTGCTACTAATGATGTGTAGTTTCTCACACTTATATTCTGTCTATTCTGCTGTGTCTTAAAAATATATGAGTTGAACTGTGTCTCTATCTTGATTAGGGAACATAAACTAGAATGATATGGGCAATACAATGACCATAGTACATAGATATATGTTTGTTTCATGTTGTTATCATGTCCACCTTACTACTGAACCGGTTTGCCAAAATGAGTTTCGTATACTACAAGCTAAACTTGTGATGTGTCTGCTTGTTTTTCTTGTAGTATGCAAACAGAATATTGGAGAAGAGCACCCCACTATGCAATAGTAGAGAAAGTAATGCTGATAAGGTTCAAGATAGTGAGACAACCTTGTTGGTCTCCAAGAAAGGTGATAAAACGATCTTGTAGACAGTGAGAAAACCCCACAGTCCTGCGTTGATGTAGTGTTCGAAAGCATCTTGGCGATCACCGGGCACAAGCTCTTCGAACTCACCGCCTGAATCACTTCGGCTTCTTCGGTCTCATTTGCAAGTCGAAAGGCATCGATCGGTCTTTGCGGCAAGAAGAAGTCAAGGACTGAGGAAGTCCCGAGAATTCAGATCATTTTCTTGTGCAAATGCCATTTACCGGAGGATTTAAGCGCCAAACAAGAGAAAGTTAATAAGCTTGCTAAGCATCTTGCCGGCATTATGGGTACCTGTGATATTGTTTCTTGAACTCTTGAAGTGGTTATAGTTCTGGGCTTGTTTTGCTGCGGCGTTTATATGCTGCTGTGTTCCCTATATTTGCACTGGTGGCGAACTTTGATGCCCAGTGGATGTAATATGTGTAATAGCCGTGATAGCCTAGCATAAGTTGCTTGCTTATTTATTTCCTTGTTGTCTCGTTTATTTGTTTGCTTGTAGTCAGTGCAGTTCTTTTTCCGCGGTTTGCTAGTGGCTGCAATAACTTATTTTTTAAAACTAGGCCACAATAACCATGGGCTAATATTCTTTGTAGTGACACTTTGGGCCTCCTACGGGCCATAGAAGCGATGGGCCTTCTCGTCAGAGACACGATGGGCCTTCTACGGGTCAGAAACAATGGGCCTTCTACGGGCCGTAGAAACAATGGGCCTTCTATGGGTCGTATCATCAATGGGCCTTATACGGGCCATATGATCGATTGGCCAAACATGGGCCAATAACAGGCCGCATTATGGCCCTAAATGGGCTAGAGTTGGAATCGTCCATTCATGGGCCGACCATAACAGGCCATCGTTAATAGGCCGTATTTGATGACGCTATGAAAACGGCCCAACGTATTAACGGACCACAAACGGGCCGACTGTAACCACGGGCTGAATTTGGCCCACAAGCGTAAAATGACAAAGAACGGGCCGATCAGAATGTAACCACGGCTGAATTTGGCCCACAAGCGTAAAAATGACAAAGAACGGGCCGTAAGTAAACGAATCCGGAAATGAGCCCAAGAATAAATGGGCTCTAAGAAGGCCGAAAGATAACATAATGGAAACGCCCAACGGAATAACGGGCCGTTAATGGGTATAAAGTGATACCTTTGTTCATTACGGGCCGCTTTCCCCACGGGCCGTTAATGGGTGTAAAGTGATACACTGTTCATTATGGGCCAGTTTCACCACGGGTCGTTAATAGGCCAAGAGTTACATAGGGCCTCATATGGCCGAAAGACGGCATGGGCCATACATGGGCCAGAAGTGAAAATGGGCTGGAATCATATTGGATGGCCCAGATGACGCTACTGGGCCTAATTCGGATAGGGCGTAACGGCCTTGGGTTAGCGGGATGTAAATGGGCTATATGCAAACAGGCCGTTAACAGGCTTTCCATGGGCCGCCCGCCACCTTTTGACCAAGTCAAATGGGCGGCCTTTTCATAGGAATGGGCCTCTGTTGGGCGTGCCACATGTCGACATATCATAGGCGCCTTCATCCAATGAGTGGACGATATCTGTCCCCAACGATGAGCCGACACGTGTTTCCTCCAGCCAATGATGATTTTACACATGGAAAATCCCATTGGTCGGGCTGATAACGGGTTATCGGATCCAAAACCCGACCGGTAGCTTAACGGCGTTCGATTCTGATGGATGCCACGTGTTGGTCACCCTTGACGAAAGCACTTCTGTGACGCGCGATTTATCGTCATGGAAGTGCACACTTCCGTGATGATAATTTTGGTAATGTTCAAGGAACACTTCTACGACAGCACATGTATGACTATCTTGATTCTGTCAAAAAATCGTCATGGACGTACATGCATGACAAAAAACGCGACCTACTGTGACAAACACGTATCATCACGGAAGTGTATTTTTTTGTAGTGAATTTAACATATCTAATCATCCAAAGCTACATATCCACGAATAGGAAGAGGGGAGAAGTTGCACATCGACTACTAGATAGTTGGCCGGGGCAGGAGACTAAGTTACACATCTAACTGACAGGGTGATAACCCACAAGTATAGGGGATCGCAACAGCTTTCGAGGGTAGAGTATTCAACCCAAATTTGTTGATTCGACACAAGGGGAGCCAAAGAATATTCTCAAGTATTAGCAGCTGAGTTGTCAATTCAACCACACCTCGAAACTTAATATCTGCAGCAAAGTGTTTAGTAGCAAAGTAATATGATAGTGGTGGTAACAGTACCAAAAGTAAAGACAGCAAAAGTAATGTTTTTGGTATTTTGTAGTGATTGTAACAAAGAGTAACGAAAAAAGTAAATAAGCGAGAACCAGATATGGAAAGCTCAGAGGCACCGGATCGTTGATGGATAATTATGCCGGATGCGGTTCGTCATGTAATACCATAACATAGGATGACACAGAACTAGCTCCAATTCATCAATGTAATGTAGGCATGTATTCCGAATATAGTCATACGTGCTTATGGAAAAGAACTTGCATGACATCTTTTGTCCTACCCTCTCGTGGCTGTGGGATCCTATTGGAAACTAAGGGATATTAAGGCCTCCTTTTAATAGAGAACCGGAACAAAGCATTAACACATAGTGAATACATGAACTCCTCAAACTATGGTCATCACCGAGAAGTATCCCGATTATTGTCACTTCGGGGTTGTCGGATCATAACACATAATAGGTGACTATAGACTTGCAAGATAGGATCAAGAACACACATATATTCATGAAAACATAATAGGTTCAGATCTGAATTCATGGCACTCGGGCCCTAGTGACAAGCATTAAGCATAGCAAAGTCATAGCAACATCAATCTCGAACATAGTGGATACTAGGGATCAAACCCTAACAAAGCTAACTCGATTACATGATAAATCTCATCCAACCCATCACCGTCCAGCAAGCCTACGATGGAATTACTCACGCACGGCGGTGAGCATCATGAAATTGGTGATGGAGGATGGTTGATGATGATGATGGCGACAAATGCCCCTCTCCAGAGCCATGAATGGACTCCAGATCAGCCCTCCGAGAGAGATTAGGGCTTGGATGCGGCTCAGTATCATAAAACGCGATTTTCGATGTCAAAACCGGTGGATCTCGGGTAGGGGGTCCCGAACTGTGCGTCTAGGCGGATGATGACAGGAGACAAGGGACACGATGTTTTTACCCAGGTTCGGGCCCTCTCGATGGAGGTAAAACCCTACTCCTGCTTGATTAATATTGATGATATGGGTAGTACAAGAGTATATCTACCACGAGATCAAAGAGGCTAAACCCTAGAAGCTAGCCTATGGTATGATTGTTGTTCGTCCTACGGACTAAAACCCTCTAGTTTATATAGACACCGAATAGGGTTAGGGTTACACAGAGTCAGTTACAATGGTAAGAGATCTACATATCCGTATCGCCAAGCTTGCCTTCCACGCCAAGGAAAGTCCCATCCGGACACGGGACGAAGTCTTCAATCTTGTATCTTCATATCCAGGAGTCTGGCCAAAGGCTATAGTCCGGCTATCCGGACACCCCCTAATCTAGGACTCCCTCAGTAGCCCCTGAACCAGGCTTCAATGACGACGAGTCCGGCGTGCATATTGTCTTCGGCATTGCAAGGCGGGTTCCTCCTCTGAATACTTCATAGAAGATATTGAACACAAGGATAGTGTCCGGCTCTGCAAAATAAGTTCCACATACCACCATAGAGAGAATAATATTTACACAAGTTCAATTTGCTGACGTATTCCGCAGCGTGACATCACGCCACAGCCAAGCCTTTATTCGGATCATTTTTACTGTCCCACCTCAGCGCGTTTAGCGGGGCGGTTTCCTTGGCACGTCTTATCAAAGCAGATATCGTGTCCCATTATTCCGGGATTCTCATCAATACGGGCGTGGGTAACCCAACCGCGCCATTGATTACGGCGCTTGGGAGATAAGCGAGTTTTATCAGGCTGGTGGGGACGCATAGCTTTGTCCGTCCATATAAGGGATAAGGATCCACTTTTCACACACGCCTTCTTCCTCCTTTGCTTATCCATTTCACAAGACTCGAGCTCCAGCGCCAAGTCCGCACATCCCACCTCAACCTTCTCCGACTATGTCCGGAGGCGGAGGCAAGTGGATGGCCTCCTCCGTCCTGAGAGGGCACATCAAAAAGCTGCGGAAGGTCGGATACTTGTCCGATGACATCGCGCATCGGCTCCCCAACAAGGGCAGCTCATCCCCACCCAGGACCCATGAGAGGGTGGTGTTCCTCCCTACTTCCTCCAGCGGACTAGGGTTTCCACTTCACCCATTTGTCCGGGGCTCATGTTCTACTACGGCCTAGATTTCCCAATCGGCCCCGAATTTCATCCTCAACATCTCGGCGTTTATCGTCATGTGCGAGGCCTTCCTCCGCATCCAGCCCCACTTTGGCTTATGGCTGAAGACCTTCAATGTCAAGCCGAAGGTAGTGGCGGCCGCCAAGCCGGAGTGCTTGGAGGTGCCATGGTGGGCAAGATGGCCAACATCCTATGGCTCGAGGGCTCCTTCGTGGAGACCATAAAGGGGTGGCAATCGGGGTGGTTCTACATCAGCGAGCCGCGCGACTCTCAATGGGCGGCGGCCCCCGAATTCCGATCTGGCTTCCCCACACAGCTCACCTCATGGAAAGAGACGGGCCCGACGTGGGATAATTCTGAAGAGCTGACCCGACTCCAAACCTGCGTCCGGAACCTGGTGGACAAGAAGCTCAAGCTTGTCAACGTAGTCCAGGTTATGCTCATCCGCCGGATCCTCCCATGCCAGCAATGGGCCTTCAACTTGTGGGAGTTTGATCCGGCACAGAATTTGAGCCGGCTCTTCGACACTACGTACGAAGATGCCTGGAAGGTGATGTTCAAGGGTGCCGAGGCTCCCGCATCCGCTACCGAAGATCGCGGATTCAGCTCGCAGCATCAAGCCAGCGAGGTAAGCTCTTTTACCCTTTACGGGACTCTTTTTTCATAGTTTGACTCTATGCGGGATCTAAAACTCCCTTACCTTTGACAGGACTGGCTGAAGACGTCCGGACAGGTTGACTGTCCAGCTCCTTGCCGAAGACCCGTGGACGCCCGATTGACGGGATCTGGGTTCCGGCACCTCACGTGGTGCCGGAGAAGAAGGCCAAGAAGAAGGCCACGGGAACTCGAAGGAGTTCCCGGCGCCAGGTGCTATCGGACTCATCGTCCGATGACTCTGAGGCGGACTCCTCCCGCGAAGACGAGGAGGAGGAAAAAGAGGCCTCTCCCCTAGCGGGGGGAGAGAAGAAAAGGAAGGTTGCCCCAACTGGGGAGGCCGGAGGGTCCAAGAAGGTAAGGACCCTTCCACCGGACTACACCGCCAATGCCGACGACGGGGAAGAGGGGTGGGCACCAAGGACCAAGCCCCTGGCGAAATCGTAAGTGTCCGGACACCAGAATAACTCATGGTGTTCCATTTGTCGCAGCATCTTCTAATGCCGAGTATAACCATGCAGCCCACCTAAGGATGGGCCCGACGATTCGTCGAGCGGCTCCCTGGATTCGTCGGATGTGGATAGCACTTCACTTCCGACCGGCTCGTCTCCTCCCGCCGCGGATGACGCCGGGGTGGAGTCCCAAAAGGGGCCCAGCCAGGAGGAGGTGGCCTTGGAGGCGCTGCAAGGCGACCTCCCGGAACCCGGGCTCAAAGGGGATAAAACCTCAAAGGGCTTTAAGTCCGGCCCTCAGGCCGGACTCCGCATCGAACCTTCCGGTGGTTTCATGATCCGACATGCGACCCCTTCGTAAGAAGGGCAAGACTACGACGTCGGTGACCTCCGTCCAACCGGAGGCACCGGATGATTTGATGGAGGCGCTTAACAGCGCTTCCATCGACGAGGAGCACCGCACTGTTATGAGTGTGGTGATCTAGAAGGTTTTGTCCGCCAAGAGCGGGCTGACTGAAGCCTGTGCTAGCCTTCTAACAGGCTTTGAGGTATGTATTAAGATATGTAAAAATATTACCGCATAGACAGTAGCCCCTGATGCTCAGTTTGGTGTTCGGAAAGAAAAAGCCGAACTGAGGATCTAAAAAGATATACGAGGGAGTCTAACATAAGTATGTCAATATGGGAATGCAGGCTGCGCCATCGACCTCTGCCAGACCGGAGAAGCGGAGGTTGAAGCATTAAGCAGAGCCTCGAGCGGTCCGAGAACGAGCTCGGACTTGCCAAAAGCAGCTCGAGGACAAGGAAGGTAAGTAATACCTTATGGGAGTATTTAAAAGATGTGGTTGCAAAAGATGACAGGAATAACGTGAATACTGCAGGGGCCACTTAACGCAGGTGGCGACCACGAAGGAAGAGGTGTCCAAGGCTGAAAGCAATGCAGCCATGAGCGCACTGAGCGAGAGAAACAGGAGGCGCGGGTGGCGGAGGTGCGGCAAGAGCTCCAGGCTCTCGTGGAAAAACACGAGAGTTTGGAGCGTGACTCAAAGACTCGAGAGTCCGAGCTCGCCTCGGCCCTTGAGAGCGCCAAGGCCGCTAAGGCCGAAGCCCAAAAAGCCCTCCAGGAGATATTGAGGCTACCAAGAAGATAGCGGCGGGTAAGGCATTCTATATGCAAAGCAAGCATGTGAAAGTGAATTATGTGTTACTTACCCGAATCCAGAGCTCTCCAGGAGCATTCGCAGATCTGCCCCACTGTGTGGCTGATGCTGCCGCATTCTACCAAGCCGAGGAGGGAAGCTCGACGGAGAATGTGTTACGGTCTCGATGCCGAGGCCGGACACCCGATGCCCTTAAGCGACCAGTTGAAGCAGCTGGTCGAGCTCCATAAGGTGGCCGAACAGGCCATGAAAGGCCTCATAGTTCGGCCGTGGGTCAAGGGAAGCCATGCCCGGGAGCTACTTGGGCTGGTGAGGCGGGTGGACGCCTTTGTCCATGGGTTGAAGTCATCAAGTGCTCCGCCTGCATCGAAGGTGCTCAGAGGGCCCTTGCCCTTGCTAAGGTGCCTTTGGGGCAAGATGGACGCCGAGAAGCTTGTGACGGACGGACCACAACCAAAAAAAGGAGCATCGCAAGCCTAAAATGTATTATGAGGGCGTCCCCAAGGGTGCTCGCTTTATAGCGGATGAACGCTCCAAAGATATAATTTTTGAATAGACTCGCATTTGTTATCCTGTATGCTGAAAACTTGTTCATATGCGCTGAGCAACACTGTTGAATTTAAAATATTACCTTCTGTGCGGCCGTTTATTAAATTTAAGAGATGGCGAGTCGTCGGCTTCAGCCCCCATGCCACGAGTGCTGGGGTGTTCTGGATAAACTTGAGCGCTCTTGTTCCCATTCTTCGGTCCTTCGAGGGAGGCGCTCAACGCAACGAACAAGGCAACCGGACTATAATGCTTGAACACTCTCACTTAGCCATAGAATTCTATAATTTTAAATTTTGGCGAAGCCCCTAGTATACGGAAGACCGCCCTGGGAGGGAGAGTGAGGTTTCGATCTGAGAATCCCCGTCCCTTCAAATAGACGGTTAGCCCGGAGGATCGAGGGTGGCAAATGCAAAAATGCCTCGACTCCTCGCATTCGCTCGACACGTGGAGATGGTCATTACAGTGGCACTGAAGTCGAGGAGCATAGCATTGATTGGAAGCCAGACACTATTCATCATAATAGGTACTTTGGAGTATTCGAAGAAGGAACCCGCCTTGCAATGCCGAAGACAATACTGCGCGCCGGACTCATCGTCATTGAAGCCTGGTTCAGGGGCTACTGAGGGAGTCCTGGATTAGGGGGTATCCGGACAGCCGGACTGTGTACAACGTCTGGACTATTGAAGCGTGAAGATACAAGACTCAAGACTTCGGCCCGTGTCCGGGTGGGACTCTCCTTTGCGTGGAAGGCAAGCTTGGCGATCCGGATATTATATTCCCTTCCTTGTAACCGACTACATGTAAACCCTAGCCCTCTCCTGTGTCTATATAAACTGGAGAGGTTGGTCCTTAGAAGGCCGATCACAATTACAATCATACCATCATAGGCTAGCTCTTAGGGTTTAGCCTCTACGATCTCGTGGTAGATCTACTCTTGTACTACCCATATCATCAATATTAATCAAGCAGAAATAGGGTTTTACCTCCATCGAGAGGGCCCGAACCTGGGTAAACATCTGTGTCCCTTGCTTCCTGTTACCATCAGCCTTGACGCACAGATCAGGACCCCCTACCCGAGATCCGCCAGTTTTGACACCGACAACTGCCCCACGCATGCCGCCCACGTCACGCACACCCCTCCACGCCGCGCCACGCTCGCGGGTCGTGGGAAGCGCCGTGCGAGAAAAGTCTTGCCGCGGTAAAAACTGCCCCGCCTGCCCATGCACAGTTTTGGGCCTGGCCCAACAACGTGTCGCGCTTATGTGTGGCCCAGGCCCAGGGGCTCCTGTCGGTGTAGAAAAAGAGGGGTGCATTTTTGTACCCCTTTACCTGCATCGGCAGTCGAGCCGCTACCACGTCCACGCCAAGCAGAGCAGGGGAGGTGAGCCAAGGTAAGACCGAAGCCCAAGATGATCAGAGCAACACCAAGACCAAGACCACAAAGAGCAGAGGGACGAAGCAGGTTCCCCTGGCAAGACCCTGATAACCCACAAGTATAGGGGATCACAACAGTTTTCGAGGGTAGAGTATTCAACCCAAATTTATTGATTCGAAACAAGGGGGGCCAAAGAATATTCTCAAGTATTAGCAGTTGAGTTGTCAATTCAACCACACCTGGATAACTTAGTATCTGCAGCAAAGTATTTAGTAGCAAAGTAGTATGATAGTAGTGGTAACGGTAACAAAGGTAATAAAGAGTAAAAAGTAATATTTTTGGGGTTTTGTAGTGATCGTAACAGTAGCAACGGAAAAGTAAATAAGCAAGGAAAAATATGTGAAAAGCTTGTAGGCATTGGATCGGTGATGGAGAATTATGTCGGATGCGGTTCATCATGTAACAATCATAACATAGGGTGACACAGAACTAGCTCCAATTCATCAATGTAATGTAGGCATGTATTCCGAATATAGTCATACGTGCTTATGGAAAAGAACTTGCATGACATCTTTTGTCCTACCCTCCCGTGGCAGCGGGTCCTAGTGGAAACTAAGGGATATTAAGGCCTCCTTTTAATAGAGTACCGAACAAAGCATTAGCACATAGTGAATACATGAAATCCTCAAACTATGGTCATCACCGGAGTGGTCCCGATTATTGTCACTTCGGGTTGCCGGATCATAATACATAGTAGGTGACTATAGACTTGCAAGATAGGATCAAGAACTCACATATATTCATGAAAACATAATAGGTCCAGATCTGAAATCATGGCACTTTCGGGCCCTAGTGACAAGCATTAAGCATAGCAAAGTCATAGCAACATCAATCTCGTAACATAGTGGATACTAGGGATCAAACCCTAACAAAACTAACTCGATTACATGATAAATCTCATCCAACCCATCACTGTCCAGCAAGCCTACGATGGAATTACTCACGCACGGCGGTGAGCATCATGAAATTGGTGATGGAGGATGGTTGATGAGGACGATGGCGACGAATCCCCCTCTCCGGAGCCCCGAACGGACTCCGGATCATCCCTCGCGAGAGGTTTTAGGGCTTGGTGGCGGCTCCGTATAATTAAACGCGATGAATCCTTCTCTCTGACTTTTTCCCCCTGAAAGTGAATATATGGAGTTGGAGTTGAGGTCGGTGGAGCGTCAGGGGGCCCACGAGGTAGGGGCGCACTTCACCCTCGTAAGGTGTGGCCCCGACGTGGATTTTTCTTCGGTATTTTCTTATTTTCCAAATAGATGTTCCGTGGAGTTTCGTGTCATTCCGAGAACTTTTGTTTACGCACATAAATAACACGATGGAAAGTCTGCTGAAAACAGCTTCAGTCCGGGTTAGTTCCATTCAAATCATGCAAGTTAGAGTCCAAAACAAGGGCAAAAGTGTTTGGAAAAGTAGATACGACGGAGACGTATCAACTCCCCCAATCATAAACCTTTGTTTGTCCTGAAGCCATTCAGTTGATAAACTGAAAGTGATAAAGAAAAACTTTTAAAAACTATGTTTGCTCTTGTTGTTGTAAATATGTAAAGCCAGCATTCAACTTTTCAGCAAAGATTATGACTAACCACATTCACAATAACTCTTAGGTCTCATGTTTACTCATATCAATGGCATAATCAACTAGTGAGCCATAATAATAAATCTCGGATGACAACACTTTCTCAAAACAATCATAATATGATATAAAAATATGGTATCTCGCTAGCCCTTTCTGAGACCGCAAAACATAAATGCAGAGCACCTTTAAAGATCAAGGACTGACTAGACATTGTAATTCATGGTAAAAGAGATCCAATCATACCCTGTATAAATTAATAGTAATGAATGCAAATGACAGCTGCGCTCTCCAGCTAGTGCTTTTTAATAAGAGGGTGATGACTCAACATAAACGTAAATAGATAGGCCCTTCACAGAGGGAAGCGGGGATTTGTAGAGGTGCCAGAGCTCGGTTTTGAAATAGAGATAAATAATATTTTGAGCGGCATATTTTCATTGTCAACATAACAACCAAGAGATGGCGATATCTTCCATGCTACACACATTATAGGCGGTTCCCAAACAGAATGGTAAAGTTTAAAGTCCCCCTCCACCAACAAGCATCAATCCATGGCTTGCTCGAAACAACGAGTGCCTCCAACTAACAACAGTCCCAGGGGGAGTTTTGTTTGCAATTATTTTGATTTAGTTTGCATAAAGCATGGGACTGGGCATCCCGGTGACCAGCCATTTTCTCGTGAGTGAGGAGCGGAGTCCACTCCTCTTGAGAATTACCCGCCTAGCATGGAGGATAAGGGCAGCCCCAGTTGATACATGAGCTATTCGAGCATACAAAACAAAATGTTTATTTGAAGGTTTAGAGTTTGGCACATACAAATTTACTTGGAACGGCAGGTAGATGCCGCATATAGGAAGGTATAGTGGACTCATATGGAAAAACTTTGGGGTTTAAGGGATTGGATGCACAAGCAGTATTCCCGCTTAGTACAAGTGAAGGCTAGCAAAAGACTGGGAAGCGACCAACTAGAGAGCGACAACTGCCATGAACATGCATTAAAATTAATAAACATTGAGTGCAAGCATGAGTAGGATATTATACACCATGAACATAAATACCGTGAAGGCTATGTTGATTTGTTTCAACTACATGTGTGAACATGTACCAAGTTGAGTCACTTAAATCATTCAAAGGAGGATACCACCCCACTATACCACATCACAACCATTTTAATAGCATGTTGGCACGCAAGGTAAACCATTATAACTCATAGCTAATCAAGCATGGCACGAGCAACTATGATCTATAATTGTCATTGCAAACATGTTTATTCATAATATGCTGAATCAGGAACGATGAACTCATCATATTTACAAAAACAAGAGAAGTCGAGTTCATACCAGCTTTTCTCATCTCAAATACCCATCATATATTGTCATAATTGCCTTTCACTTGCACGATCAACGATATAAAAATAATAAGAGTGCACGTGCATTGGACTAAGTCGAATCATGCGAGCATTCAAGAAACAGGAGAAGACAAGGCAATATGGGCTCTTGGTTAAATCAACAACAATGCATATAAGAGCCACTACAACAATTTAACCATGGTCATCTCCTATCGACCCCCAAAGAAAAGAAAAGAAATAAAACTATTTACACGGGAAAGCTCCCAACAAGCAAAAGAAGAACGGGAAATCTTTTTGGGTTTTCTTTTTAACTATCACTACTACAGCAAGAAAGGTAAACTAGCTTAAAGCTACACTAATTTTTTTTTGTTTTTCTTAAGGTTTTTTTACACACAAGAAGAAAGCGAGAAAAAGAAAATAGACTAGCATGGATATTACAGTGAAAGAGTATGAGCACCGACATCTAGCAATGAGTGTGTGAACATAAATGTAATGTCGGCGGCAAATACGTACTCCCCCAAGATTAGGCTTTTGGCCTAAGTTGGTTTATTGCCACGGATGGCCTGGCGGATATCCATAGTTATAGTTGGGGTCGTACTGAGTTGCGGCAGTTATTGCCTCCTGAGCTGCAGCGTGGCGGCGAGCTGCCTCCGCCCTCCTCTCGTACTCATCTGCCTCCTCTCTGGTAATAACATATCTTCCTTTTGCCTGATAATCAAAGAAGGCAGGAACAGGGAGAGTAATACGGACAACACGATGTTTGTCAAAGATTAAGCGATACCGGAGAGGTGATTCATTCCTCTCGATAAACTGGTGGTGGACCATAGCATTATAGTCTAAATAAGTAGGGGGCAACTCAATATCATCCTCATGAATGTCCACACCAAGAAAATCAGCTAAGCGGGTTGCATAAATTCCTCCAAAGAAATCTCCATTAAATCTATTATGATGCAACCTACATGCAACAATGGCTCCAAAGTTATAAGATTTGTCTCCTAACACAGCACTCCTAAGAATACTGAGGTCAGGGACACACATATGACATGCTTCATCTTTACCATTTATGTACCTACCTATGAAGAGAGCAAAATAATGTATAGCAGGAAAATGAATGCTCCCTATGGTAGCTTGTGCTATATATCTAGATTCCCCCACAGTTATACTAGCAAGAAAATTTCTAAATTCAGATTTGTGGGGTTCACTAGCACTACCCCATTGTGGAAGTTTGCAAGCAGTAGTAAAATCCTCTAAGTCCATGGTATAAGATTTTTCATAGAGATCAAACACGACAGTTAGAGAATTACGTGAAGATGAAAATTCAAACCTCCTCACAAATGAACTAGTGAAATAATGGTATTGGCGGCACTTCTCTGCCTCGAAGCTCACAAGATCAGCGTTACGCAAATATGCGTTAAATTTTTCCTTGATTCCCGCTCGATCCGTAGAATTTTCTGAAGGCCATTCACAAGGCCGCACTGGAGCGTCCCTTGGTGGCTCCTCGTCAGCATCACGCATTGCAAGCCTGGGTCCTTGCTTCCTCGAAGAACCACCTTGGAACATTTTCCTAAGCATATTTCTTCCTCTGAAAAATTTCTGAAATTTTTAGTAAATTCAAATAAAATTAAACCAAACTCCACAAAATTGATAGCAACTACTCCTACAAGTGCCTAGAGACTATATCATGCATTAGAACTACTTGGAACCATATAAATTTGACATGCAAGCTCAAGAACATGGTCACCTAGGCAGCACAAATTTGCAATGAATAGAGCACTAGAACAAAAACTAATTCGACCAATGGAGGAGTCACATACCAAGGAACAATCCCCCCAAGCAGTTTTGTGAGAGGTGCTTTGAGCAAGGAGATCGAAAATCGCAGCAAAATGAGCTAGAACTCGTGCTTGAGCTGGATATTGGTGTTTGTGGGAGGAAGAAGGAGTGTGTGGGTGCAGGAATAAGTGGAGGGGAGCCACCATGGGCCCACGAGGCAGGGGGCGCGCCCGAGGTGGCGCGCCTCCACCCTCGTGGCCAGGTGCTTGCCCCTCCTGCTGTGTTCTCAGTGCCAGATATTCTCAAATATTCCAGAAAAAATCATATTCCATTTTCAGGGCATTTGGAGAACTTTTATTTTCGGGGTATTTTTATATTGCACAGATAAATCAGAAAACAGACAGAAAAATACTATTTTACTTTATTTCAACTAAATAACAGCAAAATAGAAAGAGGGTACAAAAGGTTGTGCCTTCTAGTTTCATCCATCTCATGCTCATCAAAAGGAATCCACTAACAAGGTTGATCAAGTCTTGTTAACAAACTCATTCCGAATAACATGGAACCGGAGAAATTTCGAATAACACTATGTTACCTCAACGGGGATACGCACATCCCCTATAATAAGAATATCATATTTCTTCTTGACAGTAGGAAGAGGAAATTCAAAACCTCCAAAAATAATCGATGGAATTTTTCCAATAGAATTGATACTATGAACTTGAGGTTGTTTCCTTGGGAAGTGTATCGTATGCTCGTTACCATTAACATGAAAAGTGACATTGCCTTTGTTGCAATCAATAACAGCCCCTGCAGTATTCAAAAAGGGTCTTCCAAGAATAATAGAAATTCTATCGTCCTTGGGAATATCAAGAATAACAAAGTCTGTTAAATTAGTAACGTTTGCAACCACAAAAGACACATCCTCACAGATACCGACAGGTATAGCAGTTGATTTATCAGCCATTTGCAAAGATATTTCAGTAGGTGTCGACTTATTCAAATCAAGTCTACGATATAAAGAGAGAGGCATAACACTAACACCGGCTCCAAGATCACATAAAGCAGTTTTAACATAGTTTCTTTTAATGGAGCATGGTATAGTGGGTACTCCTGGATCTCCAACTTTCTTTGGTATTCCACCCTTAAAAGTGTAATTAGCAAGCATGGTGGAAATTTCAGCTTCTGATATCTTTCTTTTATTTGTAACAATATCTTTCATGTACTTGGCATAAGGATTCATTTTGAGCATATCAGTTAATCGCATATGCAAAAAGATAGGTCTAATCATTTCAGCAAAGCGCTCGAAATCCTCATCATCCTTTTTCTTGGATGGTTTGGGAGGAAAAGGCACAGGTTTCTGAACCCATGGTTCCCTTTCTTTACCATGTTTCATAGCAACAAAGTATCTCTTATCATAACATTGATTCTTTGATTGTGGGTTATCAAGATCAATAGCAGGTTCAATTTCTACATCATTGTCATTACTAGGTTGAGCATCATCATGAACATCATCATTAACATTTTCATTGGGTTCATGTTCATTACCAGATTGTGTTTCAGCATCAGAAATATCATTTGAATTCTCAGGTGGTTCAGCAATAGGTTCACTAGAAGCATGCAAAGTCCTATCATTTTTCTTTTTCTTCTTTTTAGAAGGACTAGGTGCATCAATATTATTTCTCTGAGAATCTTGCTCAATTCTCTTAGGGTGGCCTTCAGGATACAACGGTTCCTGAGTCATTCTACCGGTTCTAGTAGCCACTCTAACATCATAATCATTTTTCTTAATATTCATTTCATTGAGCAAATCATTTTGAGCCTTAGTACTTGTTCTACTTGACTGGTAACCATAGAAGCATGTTTACTAATGAGTTTAAGTTCACCTTTAACATTAGCCATATAATCACCCAAGTGTTCAATCATATAAGCATTTTATTTTAATTGTCTACCAAAATAAGCATTGAAATCTTCTTGCTTAACCATAAAGTTATCAAACTCATCCAAGCATTGGCTAGCAATTTTAGTAGGAGGGATTTCAGCTTTATCATATCTATAGAGATAATTTACCTTTACTACCTGTGTCGGGTTATCAAGACCATGAGTTTCTTCAATAGGTAAAGGATTAAGATCATATCCTTCTTCAACAGGCGGTAAATTAAGACCGTGTATTTCTTCAATAGGAGGTAAATTCTTAACATCTTCAGCTTTAATACCCTTTTCTTTCATAGATTTCTTTGCCTCTTGCATATCTTCAGATCGAGAAATAGAACACCTCTCTTCTTCGGAGTTGGTTTAGGAATAGGCTCAGGAAGTGTCCAATTATTTTCATTTGTCAACATATTATTCAATAGAATTTAAGCTTCATCCGTTGTTCTTTCCCTGAAAATAGAACCAGCACAACTATCCAGGTAATCTCTGGAAGCATCGGTTAGTCCATTATAAAACATATCAAGTATTTCATTTTTCTTAAGAGGATGATCAGGCAAAGCATTAAGTAACTTGAGAAGCCTCCCCCAAGCTTGTGGGAGACTCTCTTCTTCAATTTGCACAAAATTGTATATTTCCCTCAAAGCAGCTTGTTTCTTATGAGCAGGGAAATATTTACCAGAGAAGTAATAAATCATATCCTGGGGACTACGCACACAACCAGGATCAAGAGAATTAAACCATATCTTAGCATCACCCTTTAATGAGAACAGAAATATTTTAAGGATATATAGGTAGCGAGATTTCTCATCAATAGTGAACAGGATGGCTATATCATTTAATTTAGTAAGATGTGCCACAACAGTTTTAGATTCATAGCCATGAAAAGGATCAGATTCAACCAAAGTAATTATATCAGGATCAATAGAGAATTCATAATCCTTATCAAGAATACGATAGGTGAAGTAGCAAAAGGTGGTCGTGTTTCATTCTATCATTAAGAGATTGCTGCTTCCATTTAGCTAATAACCTCTTGAGTTCATATCTATATTTGCAAGCTAAAATAGCTAAAGTAGCTTGTTTATCAAAAACATAACCCTCAGGAATAACAGGCAAGTCTTCATCATCACTTTCATCAATATAACCAGTTTCAATAATTTCTTTCTCTCTAACCCTAGCAATTTGTTCATCAAGAAATTCACCAAGTGGCACAGTAGTATCAAGCATAGAAGTATTCTCATCATAAGTATCATGCATAGCAGAAGTGGCATCATCAATAACATGCGACATATCAGAACAAATAGCAGAAGCAGGTTTAGGTGTCGCAAGCTTTCAAGTGCAGAGCTAGATGGCAGTTCCTTACCTCCCCTCGTAGTTGAGGGATAAATTGTTGTCTTAGCATCTTTCAAGTTCTTCATAGTGACCAGCAGATATAAATCCCAAGTGACTCAAAGAATAGAGCTATGCTCCCGTGCAACGGCACCAGAAAATAGTCTTGATAACCCACAAGTATAGGGGGTCGCAACAGTTTTCGAGGGTAGAGTATTCAACCCAAATTTATTGATTTGACATAAGGGGAGCCAAAGAATATTCTCAAGTATTAGAAGTTGAGTTGTCAATTCAACCACACCTGGATAACTTAGTATCTGCAGCAAAGTATTTAGTAGCAAAGTAGTATGATAGTAGTGGTAATGGTAACAAAGGTAATAGTAGGAAAAGTAATATTTTTGGGGTTTTGTAGTGATCGTAACAGTAGCAACGAAAAAGTAAATAAGCAAGGAACAATATGTGAAAAGCTCGTAGGCATTGGATCGGTGATGGAGAACTATGCCGGATGCGGTTCATCATGTAACAATCATAACATAGGGTGACACAGAACTAGCTCAATTCATCAATGTAATGTAGGCATGTATTAGAATATAGTCATATGTGCTTATGGAAAAGAACTTGCATGACATCTTTTGTCCTACCCTCCCGTGGCAGCGGGTCCTAATGGAAACTAAGGGATATTAAGGCCTCCTTTTAATAGATTACCGAACAAAGCATTAGCACATAGTGAATACATGAACTCCTAAAACTATGGTCATCACCGGAGTGGTCCCGATTATTGTCACTTCAAGTTGCCGGATCATAACACATAGTAGGTGACTATAGACTTGCAAGATAGGATCAAGAACTCACATATATTCATGAAAACATAATAGGTTCAGATCTGAAATCATGGCACTCGGCCCTAGTGACAAGCATTAAGCATAGCAAAGTCATAGCAACATCAATCTCGAACATAGTTGATACTAGGGATCAAACCCTAACAAAACTAACTCGATTACATGATAAATCTCATCCAACCCATCACCGTCCAGCAAGCCTACGATGGAATTACTCACGCACAGCGGTGAGCATCATGAAATTGGTGATGGAGGATGGTTGATGAGGACGATGGCGATGAATCCCCCTCTCCGGAGCCCCGAACGGACTCCAGATCAGCCCTCCCGAGAGGTTTTAGGGCTTGGAGGCGGCTCCGTATCGTAAAACATGATGAATCCTTCTCTCTGATTTTTTTTCTCCGCGAAAGTGAATATATGGAGTTGGAGTTGAGGTCGGTGGAGCGTCAGGGGGCCCACGAGGTAGGGGGCGCGCCCTAGGGGGCAGGTGCGCCCCCCACCCTCGTGGGCAGGGTGTGGGCCCCCTGACGTGGATTTTTCTTCCGGTATTTTTCTTATTTGCCAAATAGATGTTCCGTGGAGTTTCAGGTCATTCCGAGAACTTTTGTTTCTGCACATAAACAACACCATGGAAAGTCTAGTGAAAACAGCGTCAGTCCGGGTTAGTTCCATTCAAATCATGCAAGTTAGAGTCCAAAACAAGGGCAAAAGTGTTTGGAAAAGTAGATACGATGGAGACGTATCAGACCCTTGCCGGGGGCAGCCTCAGTAGCCCCGTCAAGACCTTTGCCGGGGCAGCTCGCCCCACACCAACAGAGCAAGCCACCCTTGAGCCCACGGTCCCCAACGCCATCATCCACGTAGGGCCAGGGCTCGGGAAGGCGCCTCTGTGGTGGCATGCAGATCTTTGTGAAGACATATTCAAGATCAGATGAGGATTAGAAGACGACAATACTCGGCAAGATCCTTGCCGAGGAAGGCCACAAGACCCTCGGCAAGGCCCTTGCCGGGGACGACAGCGCGCCACGGCAAGACCCTTGCCGGGCCACCCGGCAAGGCCCTCGCCAAGAACGCCAGCAGGGCCACCGCCAGGCCCATGTCAACCAAGCTTCCACCGCCGTTCACATGCAGCTGCCAGCCCAACCAGGGCGGGCACTGCGTGGCAACATGCAGCCCTGTGCCAACTCATCGAAAGTGCTGCGTGGCGGCATGCAGATCTTCGTGAAGGCTCCACCACCGCGCCACCTCAGCTGCCTGCCTGCCTACATGGCACCACACGCATTACTGGCCGAGGCGCATGTCGAAGCGAGGAGGAGCGGCGACGGACGGGAGGGGCCTCGCCCCCGTCCCCGATAAAGCAAGGAGACACCTAAGCTACGCATTAAATGTGTCTTGTCCTATAATACGAGCGATAAGCTCAGAGCACTGTACACCATTCCACCTCCTATATGTCACTGTGGCAGCCCCTTCTGACTATAAAAGGAGGCCCATGGCATACTGGAGAAGGATTCGGCTCTTTCGAACCATGCACTAACCACAGCTAGTTAGAGAGCTCAAGAACTCTCTGAAATACACCCACCAAAGCGGGACTAGGGGTTTACGCATCCTCGTGGCCCGAACCTGGGTAAACGATCCATGTGCTGTCTACTAGCCCTGCTCTTCTTGCAACCTCGTGCCCCAGCAACCATAGTAGGGATTCTTGTGATACCATAGGTGTCGTTCCACACCGACACTTAGGTCATCCACTTGAGGGAAAATTGCTACTGTCCTACAAAACTCTGCGCTTGGAGGCCCAACACGAGTCTACAAGAATAAAGTTGCATAGTAGATATCAAGCTCTTTTCTGGCGCCGTTGCCGGGGAGGTTAGGTAAGCGGCACTCACATCCCATCAACGAAGCAGAGTGCTTGAAGGTATATCTTTAGATCTTGCAATTGAATCTTTTAGTTTCTTGTTTTATCACTAGTTTAGTTTATAAAAGAAAACTACAAAAAATGGAATTGAGGTTGCATCATATTATTCATCTTTATAATGTATTTTGTGAAAATGATGGAAAGGAAAATTGTGCTCAATTGATAGAAGAAGAATTCAATAGAATGTTTGGTATAAATGATGCGCATGATTGCAATGTTGTTAGTATGAATTCATTGAATATCCATGATGCTAATGATATGCAAAGTTACAAGCATGGGAATGCTATATTTGATGAAGATGATATTTTTACTCCCCCAAGTTTTGATGAGAAAATTTATTATGATGAAAGCATGCCTCCTATTTATGATGATTATATTGATGAAAGTGGGTTTGGAAGAGTGTCAACTCTAGGTACTAATGATCCCACTATTTTGGAGGGTGTTGAATCTTATTGTAATAATTATGAAAGTGGATTTGGAGAGGTCATGACTTTATTTAGTGATGAATCCACTATTTCGGAAGAGGTTTCAATTGATTATTATGAGAACAAGGTTGCTATCTATGATGATTACGGTGATGACATGTATGCTATAAAGAATAATTATAACCATGAAACTTGTCATCATGATTTTAATTTTCACTCTCATGATAGTTATTTCGTTGAGTTTGCTCCCACTACTATTGATGAGAAGAAATTTGCTTATGTGGAGAGTAATAATATCTCTATGCTTGTGGATCATGAAAAGAATGATTTATGTGATAGCTATGTTGTTGAATTAATTCATGATTCCACTGAAAATTATTATGAGGTAGGAACATATGCTTGTAGGAATTGCAATAATATAAAGTTTCCTCTCTATGTGTTGAAAATCTTGAAGTTATGTTTGTTTTGCCTTCCTATGCTAGATGATTCTTGTTCCCATGAATTATTTGCTCACAAAATCCCTATGCATAGGAAGTGGGTTAGTCTTAAATGTGCTAGTCATATGCTTCATGATTCTCTCTTTGTGTTTCAATTCTTATCTTTCATGCGAGCATCATTGAAATCATCATGCCTAGCTAAAAGGCATTAAAGAAAAGTGCTTGTTGGGAGACAACCCAACACTTTTACCTATTGTTTTTGTGTGTTCACATGATTATTCTACTGTATTGATCATATTTTCTTGCTTTTGTTTCAATAAAGTGCCATGTAAAGCCTTTGGGATCATGTTGGGTGATAGTTGATTTGACCCTACTGAAAAACAGAAACTTTTGCGCTCACAAAAATAAGTCTCATTTTTAACAGAAGAGTTCTATTGAGTTGATTATTTTTGCAGAAGTTTAATATACAAATTGTTCACGTGGTACAATTTGTTTCATAATTTTTGGAGTAGCAGAAGTATGGTAGTTATCCAGATCACTACAGACTGTTCTGTTTTTGACAGATTCTGTTTTCAATGCATAGTTTGCTTGCTTTCTAGTTTCTATGGCTTATATTGCTCAATATAAATAGTGGAAATGATATGCTAAGTAGGCGTTGTGTCAAAACAATTATGAATCTTGTCTTTGGAAGTACCAAAAGTGAAATGGTTTGCTCTTTATCATACTAACCTATCTCACGAAGTTCCGTTAAGTTTTGTGTGATTGAAGTTTTCAAGTTTTGGGTGAGATGTCGACATGAGGAGAATAATGAATGACAAGACCATAAGATTGGGGATGCCCAAGGCACCCCAAGGTGATATTCAAGGAAGATCCAAGCAACAAAGCTTGGGGTGCCCCAGAAGGCATCCCCTCTTTCGTCTCCAACATTATCGGTAACCTCACTTGGAGCTATGTTTTCATTTGTCACATGGTATGTGTTTTTCTTGGAGAGTCAATTTATTTTGTTAGTATTTGCTTCCTGTTATTTAGAATAATGTTCTACATCTTTTATTTCAATAAAAGTGGCATCGATAACCTTTATCATGCTTATCTTGCAAGCATACATGTTGCTGTTTGAAAACAAAAAGTTTATCGACGTTGAAAAAAATCCCTAGAAAAGTTAGAGTGTGATAAAATGTTGAAACTTTTTGCATAATGAGCTCTGATAAATTTTCTAAAGTGTGGTATAATTTAATAATTTTTGGAGTTAAATAAGTATTGATACTCTTGCATTCTTTACAGACTGTACTATTTTGGCAGATTGCTGTTATGTTTGCATATGCTTGCTTGTTTAATGAATCTATTTGAGGATAGGAGTATTAAATATGAAGAGGCATTTAGTATGCAATGTTAAATAATAATTTTAGTGATTTGATATAGTAGAGAATAATAAGGTTTTTGCATTGGTTTATACTAACTTATCTCACGAGTTCTTGTTGAGTTCTATGTGCATGAAGCTTTTGAGATTTAGGAAAACCGTGATATGAGAGGAATTAAGGAGACATAAAAGCTCAAGCTTGGGGATGCCCAAGGCACCCCAAGATAATATTTCAAGAAGTCTCAAGCATCTAAGCTTGGGGATGCCCAGTAGGCATCCCACCTTTCTTCTTCAACATTTATCGGTTAGTATCGGTTGAGCCTAAGTTTTTGCTTCTTCACATGATGTGTGCTATCCTTTAAATGTCATTTTATTTTGTTTTTTCTTACTGTTTTAATAAAATACTTAGATCTGAAAGTTTTTAAATAAGAGAGAGCCCTCACATAGCTACCCATTTACTTAACTACTCGCATGATCTTCACTTATATCTTTTTGGAGTAGTTTGTCATTTACTCTTGTGCCTCATTATATCCTACGAGTAAATTGTTGAATGAATTGAATGTCATGAAGTTGAAATCATATCATGCCTAGTGGTGCTTCACATTGGGTTTACAAAGTGAAACCTTTTGAGGCTTGACAATCACAATATTGGTCATACAAGCAATTCACGAATAATTAGTATAAGGAAGAGAACTTTCACATGCAAATACACTATCCTAGAAATCTTTCGTGATTGTGAGCCCCCATCAAAATATTATATGTCAAAATTGTTGAAGTTGGACAAGGAAGACAATGTAATGATTTATGTTTGCTCATATTCACATAGAAGTCATATTGTCATAGATCCTTTAACATGTGGTGCTTGCCCCCCATCTTTGCTAGCCAAAAATTCTGCACAAAGTAGAGATACTACTTGTGCATCCAAAAACACTTAAACCCAAATCTTATTTTCAAGAGTCCACCATACCTACCTTTATGCGGTATTTATGTGCCGTTCTAAGCAAATTTTTATGTGCCATCTCTAATTTTCAAAAATAAATTTCTCTTTTGTGTGCTCGTACCGCTCGCGAGGTGGTGAGGTGTGGCCAATATTTTCCATGCTAGATGTGTTATTCTCACGATGAGTGTTTATTCACTTGTCATTGCACGATAGTAAGGCAAATGTTTTAGGGATGCCCAGTCCCAAAAGAAAAATGAATTTACTTTATGTTGTCAAATAATAAATTCCTTGGAAAGTGTTGGTATGGAGGGCACCCATGGATACGGCTAGCCATGGAAAGTGAAAGTATGGTGGAAAAAGGAATAAACTTTTTTTTAGGAACCGCCTATGATATATCCAGCATGGAAAGAGTTGGGAGTTATAAGTCATTTTCGTTGGTGGGAAAAGTATACCTCTCAAAATGTTTTTATCTCTCAATTTTCGCTTTGAGCTCTGGCACCTCTACAAATCCCTACTTCCCTCTGCGAAGGGCCTGTCTTTTACTTTTATGTATTTATCTTCACGCAAGAGTCAAAGTTATTCTCTCTATTCTCTTTTATTTTTCTCTTTTGGCAAGCATCATATTGTGAGGAAAGATCTAGGCACATAGGTCCAGTTGAATATGGGTAGCATGAGTTATTATTTTTGACATCACCCTTGGGGTGAATACGTTGGGAGGCAAAACAATAATCCCCTATCTTTCTATGTGTCCAGTTGAAACGTTTTGCTCATGTGTACAAGGTGGGTGTTAGCAATCATAGAAGACTATATGATGGTTGAGTATGTGGAGCTCTTACTTAAACTCTGTTGAATAAGTTGAATTGCAATTGCTTGATGACTGAGAACATAGCTTGTTGGGTTTCAAGAGAGTTCATTGTTTAAACCTTAACATGTGAATTGGTTGCCACTACAACATGAGAAATTTTATGAGAAAGAATTGTTGTTATGATGCTAGGAAAAGTGATTGAAATTGTCATTGATCAAACTTATGCACTTTGCTAGCATTCACACTTCATAAATTATTTCTTTTATCATTTACCTACTCGAGGACGAGTAGGAATTAAGCTTAGGGATGCTGATACGTCTCCAATGTATCTATAATTTATGAACTATTCATGCTATTATTTCATCATTCTAGGATATTTTACAATCATTTTATAGCAACTTTATATCATTTTTGGGGACTAACCTATTGACCCAAAGGCTCAAATTACCGCTTTTTTGCTTGTTTTTTACATCGCAGAAAATCAATATCAAACGGAGTCCAAACACCGCGAAACTATTTTTTTGGATTTTTTATGGACCAGAAGGAAACCAATGGGCCAGAGCAGAACCTGGGGGTGCCCCGAGGGGGCCACAACCCACTAGGGCACGCCAGGCCCCTATGGTGCACTCAGGTGGGTTGTGCCCACCTCGGTGGCCTCTCGCCCCCCTTCTTTGCACTATAAATTCCCAAATATTACGAAACCCTTCGGAGTTAACCTATATCAGAAATTCCGCCACCGCAAGGCTTTGTAGCCACCGAAAACCATTCTAGACCCGTTCTGACACCCTGCCGGAGGCGGGAATCATCTCCGGTGGCCATCGTCATCATCCCGGCGGCCACCACGATGAGGAGGGAGTAGTCCACCCTTGGGGCTGAGGGTTTGTACCAGTAGCTATGTGTTTAATTTCTCTCTCTCTCGTGATTTCTATCATGGGCTTTGTTAATATAGTTGGATCATATGATGTTTCTACCCTCTATACTCTTGTTGTCATGAATTGAATCTTTACCCTTTGAAGTTTTGTCTTGTCGGATTGAATATTCAGATATGAGAACACATGATGTATGTCTTGCGGTATGAATACTTGAGGTGATAATGGGGTATCATATTGATTCACTTGATATATGTTTTGGCACTCAACTCGTGGATTCCCAGGTGATATTGGGGTAATCTATGCATAGGGGTTGATGCACGTTTTTATTATCTTTTCTTCGATAGAAACTTTGGGGTCCCCTTGTAGTTCTTTGTGTGGATTGAGTATTATGAATATGAGTTTCTTTGGTGCTACTTTAGTATGAACTCTTGATTAGATCGATCTGAAAGAATAGCTTGCGTTATTCTAGTACGAACTCTAGGATAGATCGAACGGAAAGAATAGCTTTGAGGTGGTTTCATACCCTACAAACAATTTATATATTTTGTTCTCCGCTAATAGGAACTCGGGAGTGATTCTTTATTACACTTTGAGGGCTAATCATATGATCCAACTATGTTAGCATTGTTGAGAGTTTGCACTCGCGAAAGTATGGACCCTAGGCCTTGTTTTCAAACATTGCAATATCGTTTTTGTGCCATTTACTACTTGCTACCTTACTATTTTTATTTATTTAGATTATAAAAATGTATTTCCACCATCCATATTACACTGTTATCATCATCTCTTTGCCGAACTAGTGCACCTATACAATTTGCCATTGTATTGGGTGTGTTGGGGACACAAGAGATTTCTTTTATTTGGTTGCAGGGTTGTTTGAGAGAGACCATCTTCATCCTACACCTCCCACGGATTGATAAACCTTAGGTCATCCACTTGAGGGAAAATTGCTACTGTCCTACAAAACTCTGCGCTTGGAGGCCCAACATGAGTCTACAAGAATAAAGTTGCATAGTAGACATCAGCGGGCCGGTGACTCGGTGCGCGGTGACGCTGCTCCCTGGTTGGTGGCGTGGAGGCAATGGTCTGCGTGGAGGTGGCGGCTTTGTCGGCCGGAGAACTGAAGCGTGACGGCAGGGGCTATCCGAACCCTTTTGGGTCCGGCCGGGCCTCGGCGCCTGGCAGACCCCTTGTCCGTGCGTCCGGTCGGCTCCACAGCGGCGGTGGTGGTTGTCCCTTTGATAACCCACAAGTATAGGGGATCGCAACAGTTTTCGAGGGTAGAGTATTCAACCCAAATTTATAGATTCGACACAAGGAGAGCCAAAGAATATTTGAAGGTATTAGCAGCTGAGTTGTCAATTCAACCATACCTGGAGATTAATTATCTGCAGCAAGTGATCGATGTAAAAGTAGTTTGATAGTTTTGATAGTAGTGACAAGAAGAACGGTAAAGAATAAAGATGATAGCAGTAATTTTGTAGCAAGTGTAACAGTGATGATAGCAGTAATTTTGTAGCAAGTGTAACAGTGATGATAGCAGTAGTAACTTAGCAGAAACAATATAAGATAAATCCATAGGCATTGGATCGGTGACTTGTTGGATGATATTCACCATGTGACAGTTATAACCTAGGGCGATATGGCACTAGCTCCAGTTCATCGATATAATGTAGGCATGTATTCCATAAATAGTCATGTGTGCTTTATTAAAAGAACTTGCATGACATCTTTTGTCCTACGCTCCCGTGGCAGCGGGGTCCATATTGGAAACTAAGGGATATCAAGGCCTTCTTTTAATAGAGAACCGGAACAAAGCATTAGCACATAGTGAATACATGAACTCCTCAAACTACGGTCATCACCAAGAGTGGGCCCGGTTCTTGTCACTCCGGGGTTGTCGGATCATAACACGTAGTAGGTGACTATAACTTGCAAGATCGGATCTAAAACATGGATATAATGATGAATTCATAAATGGTTCAGATCTGAGTTCATGGCACCTGTGCCCAAAGTGACAAGCATTAAGCATAGCAAAGTCATAGCAACATCAATCTAAGAATATAGTGGATACTAGGGATCAGGCCCTAACAAAACTAACTCGATTACATGATGAATCTCATCCAACTCCTCACCGACCAGCGAGCCTACGAATAAATTACTCACTCCCGGTGTGGAGCATCACTGAATTGGCGATGGAGATTGGTTGGTGATGACGAAGAACAAAAATCCCCCTCTCCGGAGCCCCAAACGGACTCCAGATCTGCCCTCCCGAGGAAGAACAGGGCTTGGTGGCGGTTGTGTCTCGTGGATCGTGATAATTCTTTCTCCGTCATTTTTTTCTGGAAATATGTGATTTTATAGTATCAGGGGGGTCTTCAGCGGGGCCACCAGGTGGGTACAGCCCACCTGGGCGCACTAGGAGAGGGGGGCACGCCCTCGTGGGTTTTTCCCAACCAGGGTCCCCTCACCGGTGGGTCTTGGCTCCAGAAATTCTTATTATTGATATACAAAATCCTCGCAAAGTTTCGTTCCGTTCCGAGAACTTTTATTTCTTTACAGAAACAACACCATGGTAGTTCTGCTAAAAACAGCGGTAATCGGGGTTAGTTTCATTCAAATCATGCAAATTAGAGTCCAAAACAAGAGGAAAAGCGTGAGAAAAAGAAGATACGTTGGAGACGTATTAACTTCCCCAAGCTTAAACCTTTGCTTGTCCTCAAGCAATTCAGTTGATAAACTAAAAGTGAGAAAGAAAAACTTTTACAAACTCTTTTGCTCTTGTTTGCCTAAATAGGCTTAAACAGCACCCAGGTTTTCAGCCATCATTATAACTAACCATGTCAACAATAACATTTAAAGATTATATTAACTCATATTAATGATATAATCAGCTAGCGAGCAATAATAAGATATCTCAAACAGCAGCACGTTGTCAAAACAATCATGATATAATATGACAATAGTGGTATCTCGCTAGCCCTTTCTGAGACCGCAAAACATAAATGCAGAGCACCTCCAAAGTTCAAGCAGCGACTAAACATTGTAATTCATGGTAGAAAAGATCCAGTCATGATGTACCCAACATTAGCTATACATAATGCATAAATCATGACAGGTGTGCTCTACTCAGTTTCTGGCACTTGTTTTAGAAGGTCATGACACAACATAAAAGTAAATAGAAAGTCCCTTCGCAGAGGGAAGCAGTGATTTGCAGAGGTGCCAGAGCTCAATTTTTAAAACAGAGATAAATGAAATTTTGAGACATGCACCCTTCTTATTCACTTCACGACTATCAGTTATCAACATCTTCCATGCTAAGCACACTAGTGGCGGTTCCCAAGTGATACAAGTAAAGGTTTTGACTCCATTGGGAGTTTTTGTTTGATTATTTCAGAGATGTTTCATATTTGCAGTTTGGGACTGGGCATCCCTATTGCCGCCCATTTTCTCGTGCCGTGGTGAGTGAATAAACACTCGACCTGAGAATAACCCACTTAGCACGGAAGATATCAACCACCTCCTGTCATTCCATGAACGATCCAGGCACACAAAAAGGATAATTTTTTAGAAGTTTTTAGAGGTGGCACATGCAAATTTACTTAGGACAGCAGGGTAATACCGTATATAGGTAGGTATGGTGGACTCATCTGGAATAACTTTGGGTTCAAGGTTTATTCGATGTACAAACAGAATTCCCACTTAGTACAGGCGAAGGCTAGCAATTAAGATTGAGAAGCAGCCAGCTAGAGAGCAACAACGATCATAACCATGCATTATGCATAAGTAACATTGGACACTAGCATGAGTAGCATATGGACACCATGAACATAAATATCATAGAGGCTTTTGTTGGTTTTGATTCAACTACATGCATAAACATGTGCCAAGTCAAGCCACTCGAACATTCAGAGGAGGATACCATATCATCATACTGCTACAACACAATCATCTTAACGCTATGTTGATATCCAAAATGAATCATTATCAGCTCCTAGATACTTATGCATGGCATGAGAAACTAATCTCTAATTGTCATTGCAAACATGTTTAATCATAATGGGTTGAATCATGGGCACTAAGTTAAACATATTTACACAAACAGAAAAAGTCGAGTTCATATCAGTTTCTCTTTGCCATGGCCAGTTCATCGAATATCGTCATTATTGCCTTTCACTTGCACGAACAAACGATATGAAAATAATAATAGTGCAAGAGTGTCGTGGACTAAGCTGGAATCTGCAAAACATTTTATTCAACAGGATAAGACAAGGTAAAATGGGCTCTTTATTAGTTAAACAGTTATTCATATGAGAGCCACTCAACATTTTCATCGTGGTCTTCTCCTTGGTACAACCCGAAATAAAAAGAAAAGAAATTCAGAGAAACACACTGAAATATTTTTGGAGTTTTTGGTTTTCTTGAACAAGCAAATAAAAGGAAAAAACGAGAAAAACTATTTACATGGGAAAGCTCCCAACAAGCAAAAGAAGAACAAGGAAATCTTTTTGGATTTTCTTTTTAATACTACTACTAAGCATGCATAGAAAGTAAATTACTACAACTATTTTTTTTGTTTTTTCTAAAGTTTTTCAAACACACAAGAAGAAAGCAAGAAAATAAATCTAAGCATGGATGATACAATGAAAAAGTGTTAGCACCGACAAATAGAATGATATGTGAACATGAATATAATGTCGGTGAGAAACACGTACTCCCCCAAGCTTAGGATTTTGTCCTAAGTTGGTAATCAATCAGTAGCCTGGAGAGTAGTAGTCAGCGTGGTAGCTCACAGAGGCTCTCAGTGCGGATGCCTCAACACGCCGTGCCGCCACCAGTGTTGCGTTATGAGCTCGGGCCTCGCTCTCAAGAACAAAATATCTTCCCTTGTTGTTATAGTTAAAAAGAGCACGCGCAGGCAAAAATGTGTCCACAACAGATGATTGGTTAAACATCCGATTATAAGTGAAGTCATGAATCTTTCCTTTAAGGATTTTATGCTCTTTTAAAGCATCAAAATCTAAATACCGAGTGGGTAAGATAGGATCAAAGGGCAAAGGTGAAACACCCAGCCCTCGTGCTAGACAAGTGGCATAAATTCCACCATAGAACCAGCCACTTTTGGCGTTATGTCAAGTCTACGTGCAACAATCGCTCCAAGGTTATAATTCCTTTCACCAGTGAGAGCGGTGTGAATGAGGCTCAAGTCTGGCGCACAAAGTATGCTACAGTCTTTCTTGCCTATATGCATTTCCCATTAAATAAAGCAAAATACTGAATTGCGGGAAAGTGAATGCTCTTTATTCTTCCTTGTTTCACTCCCCTATTTTCACCGTAACAAAGGCAAGTCAAAAAAGATTCATACTCGGCCGTTGGTAGCTCATCAAGCGAACCCCAAAATGGAAGTTTGCAATGATAAGCAAAATTCTCTAATGGATAGTATATGGATTATCATAAAGCATAAATGACACCCTAGACTCACGTGGAAAATATTTAAATCCTTTGACAAATGATTCAGTGAGAAGTTGGTGTTGTTCACACTTATCTAAAAGGTAGGGACTGAGACCGGCATTGTGAACATATTGCTAAAATTCCTCTTAATGCCCACTCGCATCATATACTCATCGCAAGGCCATAAGCATGTTTTGGTAGCGGCACTTTGTGTGGAACTTTCACTTGGTTCAACATAAGACCGGCGGACAGAACTATCACTAGAAGATGCCCCCGAGGATCGCCTCCTCGAAGAACTCCTTCCAAATAAGTTCATCATGTCCGCGTACAATTTTTCGAAAATAAATTTTTTGAGGTGACAAAAATTTGTCAACAAAACTTTATGAAATTGATAGCAACTACTCATAGGGATACATAGAGGCCATAGCAAGCATTCAAACTACTTAGAACACTAAGAATTGAACTTGCAAGCACATCTACAACAGCACCAAGAGTAGCTAATTATTCAAAGTATAAACCACTAAAACAAAAAACTAATTGAACAAATGGTGGAGTCACATACCAAGCAACAATCCCCCGAAACAGTTTCAAAAACGGAGCTTCGAGCAAAAGAGATCGAAATCCGCGGGTTTGAGCTCAAGAACACGGGAGAGAGAGCAATGGGGATTTTTTTTCTGGAGGTAAGTGATGATGTGGGATGAAGAGGTAAGTGAGGGCGCCCACATGGGGACCACAACCCACCAGGGCGCGCCTGGGGGTCCTGGCGCGCCCAGGTGGGTTGTGCCCACCTGGTGCACCTCCCTCTGGTATTATTTGCACCAAAAATTCAGAAATATTTAGAAAAAATTATACTAAGTTTTCAGGGCATTCTGGGAACTTTTATTTTTGGGTCATTTTTTATTGCATGGGAAATTCAGAAAACAGACAAAACATGGCATTTTATTTTATTTAACTAATAAAAACAGTGAATAACAAAGTAGGGACAGAAAGTAGTGCTTACTAAATTCATCAACTTCATACCGCTCAAAAATGATTCATTAATAAGGTTGATCATGTCTTATTAACAACCACTTTCGATTAGCATGAAACTGAAGAACTTTCGTCAATCACTAATTACCTCAATGGGGATATGAATGTCCCCAACAATAAGCATTTTGCTACATCTTGATCTTGCGTTGGTTTTCCTCGAAGAGGAGAGGGTGATGCAGCAAAGTGTAGCGTAAGTATTTCCCTCAGTTTTGAGAACCAAGGTATCAATCCAGTAGGAGGCTCCTCAAAAGTCCCACGCACCTACACAAACAACCGAGAACTCGCAACCAACGCAATAAAGGGGTTGTCAATCCCTTCACGGCCACTTCATGAAAGTGAGATCTAATAAAGATAGTATGATAAGATAAATATATTTTTGGTATTTTATAATATAGATGCAAAAAGTAAAGATGGAAATAAAAGTAGATTGGGAGCAAATATGATAAGAGATAGACCCGGGGCCATAGGTTTCACTAGTGGCTTCTCTCAAGATAGCATAAGTATTACGGTGGGTGAACAAATTACTTGTCGAGCAATTGATAGAAAAGCTTATAGTTATGAGATTATCTAGGCATGATCATGTATATAGGCATCACGTCCATAACAAGTAGACCGACTCCTGCCGCATCTACTACTATTACTCCACACATCGACCACTATCCAAAGATGCATCTAGAGTATTAAGTTAGGAAGAACGAGTAATGCATTAAGCAAGATGACATGATGTAGAGGGATAAACTCATGCAATATGATATAAACCCCATCTTGTTATCCTCGATGGCAACAATACAATACGTGCCTTGTAACCCTTTCTGTCACTGGGTAAGGACACCGCAAGATTGAACCCAAAGCCAAGCACTCTCCCATGGCAAGAAAGATCAATCTAGTAGGCCAAACCAAACTGATAATTCGAAGAGACTTGCAAAGATAACTTAATCATACATAAAAGAATTCAAAGAAGATTCAAATATTATTCATAGATAAACTTGATCATAAACCCACAATTCATCGGATCTCGACAAACACACCGCAAAGAGAGTTTACATCGAATAGATCTCCACAAGAGAGGGGGAGAACATTGTATTGAGATCCAAAAAGAGAGAAGAAGCCATCTAGCTAATAACTATGGACCCGTAGGTCTGTGGTAAAATACTCACAACTCATCGGAGGGGCAAGGATGTTGATGTAGAGGCCCTCCGTGGTTGATTTCCCCTCTGGCAGAGTGACGGCGAAGGCTCCAAGATGAGATCTCGCGGATACAGAAGGTTACGGCGGTAGAAATTGTGTTTCGTGGTGCCCCTGGATGTTTTCGGGGTACGTAGGTATATATAGGAGGAAGAAGTACGTCGGTGGCTGTCGTGGTTCTAAGTCTGACAGTAGAATGGGGGTAGGTATGGAGAGGCAAGATACTAGCTATGGAGTAGTTGTATACGCATGAGTTTTACGAGTTCAGACCCTTCTCGGAGGAAGTAATATCCCTACGTCTCGGAGCCCGGAGGCGGTCGACTGGATTATATGCGTATGAATTACAGGGTGCGAACCCTTCTATCTCGTGGAGGGGTGGCTTATATAGAGTGCGCCAGACCTCACCAGCCCACGAAGCGGAGGGTTAAAGGTACATTAAGGCCAAAGCATCGGTAACGCCTTACATAAAGTGTCATCATTACCATAAAGACTACTTATTTACAGACCTTTTGGACGCAGAGTGGTTCTTGGACTCTCGGTGGTCGAGTGGGTCTTCATGGTCGAAAGTGTCTTTGAGTCTATCGAGTGAAACCCTACCAGGTCGACTGGAAGGCCGTTTCTTCTAAAGATGTCCTTGGGGAGGGTACCTTGGACAGGTTCATGACCCTACCCTAGGTACATGACTTCATCATTAGCCCCCGAATGGATCGAGGTTCGAATGAGGAAGGAGTTGATAATCTTTCCGACCTGTTTTTGTGCTGCGAGTGCGTCTTACTCTGGATCAATGACTTTTTAGTGATGGTGTCAACTTCTCTTTCAGTCGCCTTGATCCATTCTTCACATCTGTTGAGTGAACTTTATAGACTTGAAGATCTCCGAGCGATGGATCGGAGGAAATCTGCCGTCTGACGAGTTGCCCTGCTGTTAGCGGATTTAGCGGGATCCGAATTTCGGGAAGCGCGCGAAGCGGAGAAGGCTGCGGTACTCGGATGGGATAAGGCGAAGACGCCTCGATCTTTGCGCCACCTTTTTTGCCACGTATCGCGCTGCCGACTCAAGTGGATTTGACAGATTGCCCGGGCCTACCACCAGCCACTGGAAGCGACTTCATATAAGGCGCCAAGGGGGTCTTTGAACAAGGCACCCTCATTTTCCCCTCCCCCGTCCTCAGATTCATCTGCTGCGCCCGTAACCTGCTCAACGCTGCTACTCCGTTCCTGCTTCGCCGGCGACAATGGTGAAGGAGAAGACGGCGGCCTTGGAGCGGGCGAAGAAGGCGACGGCGAAGGCGAAGGGGAGGGCGACCAGTCGGGGCGGATCCTCTTCGCGGTCTAGCCCGCCGCAAGGTTGGGTCCAGGGAGATTGGATCCGCTCGACCATCACCCAGAAAGACCTCGACGACCTGGCCAACGAGGGATTGATCCCCCATGGGTCGGCAAGGCTTCCGGGGACGGAGTGGCAGCCACAGCCTCAGGAGGGTGAGTGCGACCTCTTAGCCACCCATGTTGATCGCGGATTTTCTCTATCGCCGAATCTTTTCTTTCGGGGTTTTCTGAACTTCTTTGGAGCACAACTCCATCACTTCACACCCAACTCCATTGCCTATCTCACTGCTTTTGTGTCTTTGTGCGAAAACTTCTTGGGCTGTCAGCCACACTGGGGCCTCTTCAAACACATATTCACTTGTCGCTCACAGACGGTGAAAAAGGCTAGTCCGAATGATGAAAGAACCCAAGTAATCCAGATGTGTGGGGGTCTTAGGGTCCAGATGAGGGGTAAAAGTGCCTTTCCGGCCATGACTCTTCCCTATTCAGTTAGAGGTTTGCAGTCGTCCTGTTTCTATCGCTAAGACCGACGCCAAGGGCCGACTGGACTGCCTCATTTCTCCATGGATCGAGTGAACAAGCCGTCCTCTCTGAAGGTGCTTCCGGAGGAGAAGGTCCAGGTTATATTGTTGATGGAGCGTGTAGTCCAGCTCATTCGTGACGGAGTGACCAGCATGGATCTTCTGGAGGTTTTCCTTCGATGGCGCATTCAACCGCTCCAATACCGAGGCCACCCGATGTGGTTGTATTCTGGTACCGAAGACACCACCGTGGTCCACCTGCAGGAGGTCGACGACGCCACATTGGAGAGGTGGATGACTGCCATCACAGGGAACAAAGATAACCCTCATGGAGCTAGGAGGATCCCACCACTCGACCAATCTTACGAACCAGACAAGGTATGACCACTTATCTCCGACTGTGGTCCTGTTGCATTTGCTCTGTTCCGCTGCGAATCGGCCGATTGACTTTTGTCTTGTTTTGCTGTCTTCTAGGCTACCACTGAGATGTACTCGATGCCCAACGGGGCGCAAGAACAAGTCGAAGAAGAAGAAGGAAGCGGAGGCGAAAGCCAGGAGGAATGGGAGTCCGACGGTGAGGAGGACGAGGGAAACGACAGCTCTGATGGAGAGGAGGAGGAGGAAGACGTGGATCCTCCCCACTCGGAAAGGCGATCCAAGATGACGCATGATCCGGCGGTCGAGCGTGGTAAGGCTATCGCGCCCGTTGGGCGGTCGACTAAGCGCCCTCGGACGACTTCTCCAGTGCCGACTGAGAAACCGCCAAAGCAACCCCGAGAAACGTCATCAAAGCCGACGAAGGCCCTGCCCAAGATGAGGATGGTCATTCCCACCATTTCCGGTAATCAATGTAACTTGTGTTTTCCTATTTATCATGGGTGTACTTTTGGTCGACTCGTTTGATCGATCAACTGATTTCTGAAATCTGCGGTGCTGCCACCTCCGAGACCTCAGCTAAGCACGAAGATCGTGAAATGGAAGATGCCGCCACCTCCAACCTTGGTATGATCTCTCAGCTTCGCTTTTATGGTCGATTGGATTTCTGTTTTACCTTTGAATCTTTCTTGTAGTTCCACCTCATGTCATTGATCTCCCGACGACGATTTATGAAACACCGCTAAGGAAGAGGAAGGACAAAAGGTGCCTACAGTGCAAGGCTACTCAAGTTGTATCACCGCTCGAGACGCCGGTTCACGAGGGAGGCGACACCACTCGGGCTTCGTGTCCTTTGTTGTGCCGCCGACGTAAAGTGTCCGCCTTCGCTGCCGATCGCTGACCCGCCTTCCTTTTTGCCACACACCACGTCCGGAAGACCAAGTGAGTGCTGCTAAGGAGGCCATACGCCAGGCAGGGATCATGATGGAGCAAGTGAAGGTGGTCCAGGAGGCCAGCCAGGCGGCTTATGATGCAAGCTCAGCTCTTCAGAGCAATGTCCAAGTAAGTTGGTCGCTGGTTGTTCTGTTAAGATATGCTACCTGAAATTTCTTCTTTCTGAAGATTTCCATATCTCAGATCTCAGTACACCCACCGGGCGGGTGTGTCGATTGAATTTTTGTAATCGGTGGGGGCACGCTGAGTGCACCCACTGGGTGTAGTCCCCGAGACTATGGTGGACTGCGGGCAATCGACTATAGACTTTATACTTTGAACTTCTTCACTTTCGGTCCGGTCGGGCCATGTCGAACGGATCTTTGGAACCGGTGGGGCACGCTGAGTGCACCCATCGGGTGTAGTCCCCGAGACTATGGTGGATCACCGGGCAATCGACTATAGTCTAAGGAACTGTTTTTTTTGCCTCTTTCTACGATCGGTCGAACCGATTAGTAAAACCAAGGGGGCATCGCTGAGTGCACCCACCGGTGTAGTCCCCGAGACTACTGTCGAATGTTTTGATTCGACTGTAGTCTTAGAAATGCTACGCTTTTTCTTTAGTCACTCGGAAGTGACCTGTCTTTGATGTTTTGTCGATTGACTCTTCGCAGAAATCTTGCGAGCTCGTGGCCCACTATACCGAATTGGAGAACAAACAGATCAAGCTCAACCTTGACTTGAAGCTTGCTCAGGAGAACTTGCAAAAGGCGAGAGACGAAGCAAAAGGTATGGCTGGTGAGAACTTTGACGTTGTCTTTGTCTTTCTACCCATTCTCAACTCGGGCTTATTGTTATTTTGCGCATAAACCGGAGGAGGCTCACGAAGAAGAAAGACCACGACCTTGTAGAGGCAATGAAGGCGGCCTTGGAGAAAACAAAGCTCGCAGAAGAGAAACTGGTCTCGGCCAAGAAACTCGAAGAGGAGAATACCAAACTGAAGGCTGCTCTCGACGCGGCCAACAAGGAGGTTAGCCGACTGAAGAATGACAAAGTTGCTCTGACTGACAAGGCTGGCAAACTGGCGGGGAAGAGGAATGATCTGGAGGCTTATCTGGGAGGGCTCGCCAAAAAGTTATTCATCATGCTCGAACCCGACTGTCTAGTTATCACCGACTGATCATAGAACTGTTAACTTGAACCCGAGTTGCATTTATGCACTCGCTGTAACTTCAAGAGGAGACCACCGAGTGGAGACAAGCCCGACCCCATCAACTCTCCTGTGAAGGATGAAGCCGCTATAAACGTGCTCCGACTGGAGTCTCGCATTGCTGGTGTGGTGGACTATCCCACTCGACTGAAAGCTGCGGTGTCGCGGATCGACTCAACACTCTGGCTAGACCAGACGCTTCAGAATGACCTCGAGTCCTTAATGACTCGATTGAATGAGGTTCCAAGTCGAGTGCAAGAATGGAAAAAGTCTTCGCTGTGTGGTGCCGATGTTGCTCTATCTACGGTTCGTGTCCACCGCAAGGAGGCGCTGGAGGAAAAGTGGCGTCCCTCAAAGTTGCCAATACCAAGAAGTATGATTTCCGATCTTTCATGGAGACTTTCATCGCCGCTGCCACCGGATTGCTGATGGGATCGACCTTGACCAGCTTTGTGGCTCCTTCCAGTCCTCCACCGAGGAGTAAAAACTTCTATGCTCTACCTTAAATTTGCCTCGGAATGCCGAGTGGTTTTGTAACCGATAAACTTTAACGGGCTTAACGCCTGAGCACTTTCGAATCCGTAGGACGTTTATCCGAACTTGGTTTATCATCGAGCGTGCTTTTATTTGCCTTCGATGCGAACTTTGCTTTTCATTCGGAATATACTTCAATGCTTGAGCAGCATCCTTGAGGTGAATATCCAGTCGACTTGCACTTCATCAATTTTGCAGGTAGGGATGAAGTACATGCTGCGGCTAACCTCATCGTCCTTGCGGATCGGGATGGACGGCACGTGGTACTTGTGGTGCAGCTCTGAAGGAGAAGGTAGCAGTCGACTTGCACCTCGTCGTCCTCGCGGATTGGGATGGACTGCATGTTGTACTTGTGGCGCAGCTCCGAAGGAGAAGGTAATTGTCGAATCGCTTCTCGTCATCCTTATGGATCAGGATGGATTTCTTACTTAGGCTAGTAGCATCGGACTGCAGCTAAGCCCCGAGTGGGAGGTTTGCTCTCCACTCGGTAGGATTTTTCAATACTTAGGCGAGTACTGGACCGCAGCTAAGCCCCCGAGTGGGAGGTTTGCTCTCCACTCGGTAGGATTTTTCAATACTTAGGTGAGTACTGGACTGCAGCTAAGCCCCCGAGTGGGAGGTTTGCTCTCCACTCCATAGGATTTTTCAATACTTAGGCGAGTACTGGACTGCAGCTAAGCCCCCGAGTGGGAGGTTTTCTCTCCACTCGGTAGGATTTTTCAATACTTAGGCGAGTACTGGACTGCAGCTAAGCCCCCGAGTGGGAGGTTTGCTCTCCACTCGGTAGGATTTTTTAATACTTAGGCGAGTACTGGACTGCAGCTAAGCCCCCGAGTGAGAGGTGTGCTCTCCACTCGGTAGGATTTTTTATGGCGTAACTCCAAAGGAGAAGGTAGCAGTCGACCTGCACCTCGTCGTCCTTGTGAAGCGCACATTGTATTAAATACTTAGGCGAGTACTGGGACTGCAGCTAAGCCCCCGAGTGGGAGGCTGGCTCTCCACTCGGTAGGATTTAAAACACTTAGGCGAGTACTGGGACTGCATCTAAGCCCCGAGTGGGAGGCTGGCTCTCCACTCGGTAGGATTTTAAAACACTTAGGCGAGTACTTGGACTGCAGCTAAGCCCCCGAGTGGGAGGCTGGCTCACCACTCAGAGGGATTTAAAACACTTAGGCAGTACTTGGACTATAGCTAAGCCCCGAGTGGGTGGCTGGCTCACCACTCTAGAGGATTTTAAAACACTTAGGCGAGTACTTGGACTGCAGCTAAGCCCCCGAGTGGGAGGCTGGCTCACCACTCGGTAGGATTTTAAAACACCTTAGGCGAAACGGATTCGCAGCTAAGCCCCCGAGTGAGAGGCTGGCTCGCCACTCGGTAAGGATTTTTTACAAACTTAGGCGAAACGGATTTGTAGCTAAGCCACCCACTGGGGGGGAATTTTAACAAAAAGTAATAACAATCACTGGGAAAATTATAACCTTCTTGATTTAGATAAACAAACTACAGAGGAACTTTTATTACATCTCATCCGAGTGAGTACTTAAGTGTAAAAAGGGCGGAGCAGCTCCGCATTCCAGGCTCGAAGCTCATCGATCTGGCGTTCGACGTTGTAAAGATGGTAAGCTCCATTGTGGAGAACTCTGTTGACGATGAAGGGACCTTCCCAAGTGGGAGCGAGCTTGTGTGGTTTCTATTGATCCACTCGGAGGACCAGATCCCTTTCTTGAAAGGCTCGGCTCTTCACATTTCTAGTGTGGAATCGACGCAAGTCCTGCTGATAGATGGTCGAGCGGATCAGGGCCATCTCTCTCTCCTCTTCAAGGAAGTCAACTACATATTGCCGGGCTTGCTCCGCTTCAGCTTCAGAGTAGAGTTCGACTCGGGGCGCATTGTGAAGGTGTCACCTACAGAATCGCTTCAGCTCCATAGACCATAAAGAATGGAGTTCTCCCACGACCGATTAGGAGTGGTCCTCAATCCCCAAAGAACCAACGAAGTTCGTCAACCCACGCCTCCCGCTGCATGCTTGAGATCACGATCACGAGGTTTCGATCCTTTGAGAATTAGGCCATTTGCTCGCTCGCTTGTCCATTCGACCGGGGTGAGCGCCATAGTCGACTTCGCGTGCCTCGAGAGGCTAAAAGGCTTTGAACTTGTCGTAATCGAAATTTGACCCATTGTCGTTGATGATGCTGTGCGGAACTCCATATCTGAATATCAACTCTCCGATGAAACCGACAAAGAAGCACGCATTAAGGTTCTTGATAGGTTTAGCTTCGATCCACTTCAGAAACTTGTCGATCGCCACAAGCAAATGAGTGAAACCACTCCGCCAGCTTCTCGATGGTCCAATCATATCCAACCCCCAAACAAAGCAAAAGGCCGACGAGGGGAATGGTCTTCAATGCTGAGGCGGGTTTGTGTGACATATTGGAGTAGAACTGACATCCTTCACACTTGTCGACTATTTCCTTTGCCATTTCATTTGCCTTTGGCCAGTAAAATCCCGCTCGGTATGCTTTGGCCACGATGGTCCGAGAGGACGCATGGTGATCACAGGTGGATATCATCAAGAATTATCTGACCTTCTTCTGGTGTTATGCACTTCTGGCTGACTCCAGTCACGCTTTCTCTGAATAACTGTCCCTTGATCACAGTAAAGGCCTTGGAACGGCGGACGATCTGTCTAGCCTCTTCTTCGTTCTCTGGGAGCTCTTTCCTCAGATATACGCTGATGTAATGCATCTTGTCCAGATGGGAGTGATGACCACGACTTCCATGATCAGGTCGACCACGGCTGGGACCTCAACTTCACCGGATCGCTGGCACTTTTTGGCTGTGGAGCTTCTTGATGAAAGGATCCTCTTGAATCGACGGCAGCGGATGTGCTCCAAAACACATCACTGGGAATGGCTTCCCTCTTGGACCCTATTTTCGCCAAATCATCGCAGACTTGATTTTTCACCGGGTATATGATGGAGCTCTAACCCTCAAACTTCTTCTCTAGCTTCCTCATCGCATTACAAAGAGCTACCATGGCCGGGACTTGACGTCCCCACTCCTTCATCACCGATTAACCACCAGATCTGAGTTGCCATAGACCATGAGGCGATTTGACGCCGAGTGAAATGGCCATACGCAACCCATATGACAAAGTGCTTTCAGATTCTCGCTTCATTGTTGGAAGAATCAAAGTGAATCTAGAGCACATATCGAGCTTATCTCCTGGGGAAACCAATACTACCTCAAAGACCGAACCATTCAAAGCATCTTGGAACCATCAAAGAACATAGTCCAAAGGTTCGAGTGAACTTGAGTCGGTAATCGTTGTTCAATCCACTCGGCGATGAAATCTGCTATTGCTTGGGACTTGATGGCTTTCTTTGCCTCAAACTTGATATCAAGGGAAGAAGTTCAATCGCCCATTTCGCCACTCGACCAGCTTGCATCTCTCATGCGTAATCTCTGATAATGGGGCGTCACTGACAACTGTAATGGAATGATCAGAGAAGTAATGAGCAACCTTCTTCGCGGTCATATAAATCCCATACACAAGCTTCTGATAATGAGGGTATCTTTGCTTTGACGGGGTTAATACTTCAGAAAGATAATATACTTGGCGCTGAACTTTGAAGGCCTTTCCTTCCTCTTCCCACTCGACCGAAGTACTGTACTGACGACTTGTCCTGTGGCTGCAATGTAAAGCAAAGAACGGCTCCTTGCCGATTGGGGCAGCAAGCACCGGCTGGGTGGAGAGCAGTAGCTTTGAGCTCGCAAACGCTGCATCAGCCTTCAAGAGTCCACTCGAACTTGTCTCGACTTCTTCATCATCGGTAAAGAGGCAATGCCTTTTCACCGAGGCGAGAGATGAATCGACTTAAAGCGGCCAAGCATCCAAAGAAGCTTCGGACATCGTGGCACCCGACATGTATGCTTTCATTCGGAGTATAGTGCCAACTTTTTCTGGTTAGCATCGATTCCTCGCTCGTAAACGAAAACCGAGTAACTTTCCGCCAGAACTCCGAATGTGCACTTTGATGGATTAAGCTTGATATCATACCTCCCGAGATTGGCAAATGTTTCAGCAAGGTCACCAATGTGTCGGAACCTTTCCGTGACTTGACCACAATGTCATCCATGTATGCTTCCACACCGATCGATTTGAGTGAGTAAACACTTCGAATCATCCTCATGAACATGGCTCCGCATTCTTGAGGCCGAATGGCATGGTGACATATGAAGCACCCGAATGGAGTGATGAAAGCTGTTTTGATCCCGTCGGGTCCATACAGACGGATCTGATGGTACCCGGAATATGCATCTAAAAAAGACAACCGCTCACATCCCGCAGTCGAGTCGACTATTTGGTCGATGCGGGGGAGAGGAAAGTGATCTTTAGGGCAGGCCCGATTGATATGTTTGAAGTCAATGCACATGCGCAGTGAATTGTCCTTCTTAGGGACCATGACAACATTGGCGAGCCACTCGGAGTGGTAAATTTCTCGGATAAACTCTGCTGCTAAGAGCTGAGCCACCTCCTCGCCTATGGCCTTTCTCTTCTGGACGGCGGACCGTCGAAGATGTTCTTTGACAGGTTTGACTTTTAAGTCGACTCGCAGACGATGCTCAGCCAGTCCCCTGGGAACACCTTGCATGTCAGCAGGCTTCCATGCAAAGATGTCCCAGTTCTCACGGAGGAACTGGATGGGCGCTTCTTCCTATTTGGAGTCGAGTGTTGTTGAGATGTGAGTCGGAGCAGCATTGGGATCAGTCGGATGAATATGAATCGGTTTCGTTTCCCTAGACGACTAAAATGCAGACTCCGTGGCGGGCTTCTTGGCTCGCAACAATTCACTCGGGTCTGCAGTTTTCTGGTACTCTTGCAGCTCGACCACTGCCATCTGAGCATCAGCGATCTTAGAGCCTTTCTGAAAACACTCTTACGCTTTTTCCGGTTGCCAAGCGATGTGATCACACCTTTGGGACCTGGCATCTTTAGCTTGAGGTACACATAACATGGTCGAGCCATGAAACGCGCATATGCGGGCCTCCCTGCATTAGCGTGATAAGCGCCTGAAATCCACGACCTCAAAGGTCAACTTTTCCTTACGAAAATTCTTGTAGTCACCAAAAACCACATCGAGAGCAATTTGGCCGAGTGACTCAAATTCTTTCCAAAGAATGACTCCATGGAAGCTCATGTTGTCGGTGCCGAGTCCGGACATCGAAATGCCCATCCCTTTCAAGGACTCGCATACAAAATGTTCAAACCATCGCCACCATCCATCAAAACTTTGTTCACCGAGTGCCTTCGACGATCGGATCGACCATCATCAACGCTTGCCTCCTGTGGGTGGCAATGTGTGGGATGATCGATCGGGTCGAATGTGATGGCGGTCTGGGACCATTTCAGATAATTGGGCGTCGCCGGAGCGACCATGTTCACTTCTCGGTTGATAACTTTCAATCGACTTTTTCTTTCAACGTCAGCAAAAATCATCAGGGTGGAATTGACCTGGGGTATCCACCATCACTATCTTCCTTGTCCTCAACTTTGTCCGACTCCTTTTCCTTATCCTTGGGCTGCTTCCCTTGGAACTGCTGTCGTGGACTTGTCACGGCAGATGTCCTCATGAAAGGACTTAGTCGTAGGGCCATCGTACGGGTTTACCTAGAGAGGTTAAAGCGGACACAAGACACGGGAATTATATCGTTCGCCCCTTCGATGAAGGTAAAACCTACGCCCGGGGCCAGTGATGTGATTGATATGGTTTCGCGACTAGGGAGCAATAGCTCTGCCTTAGCCTCTAAATCTCTGTCCCTAACTCGCCGGGGTCGTCCCCTTATATACACGGATTGACGCCCGGTCCGGTTTACAGAGTCCCAATCCGCTAATACAAGAGTCCGCTTGATCTCTCCTTTCCTGTCTTACAACACAAGCTACAACGCTAAGGCGGTTTACATACATGGACCTTAATTCGCCTCTGGGCTCCAAAGGCCCACATGGGCTCGATCATGAACGAGGGTAAACCGGCCTCCCGGGCGGTTCACACTCAGATAGTTATATCCCCAACATTAGGCCCCAGATTGACTTGAACCGTTCATGTTAATCTTCACACCCTCAAGAAACTCTTGATCTCTTTCCTCATTTCAGAACCGCCACCGCTTGAACCGCCGTGATGTCATCTTCCGTTTCGCGTGTCAGAACGTCCTGACGTCATCCTTAGTAAAGAAATCCAAACAGTAAGATTCCCTGCATTTAATGCCATTCCGGAAATCGAGGCGGCCGCTGCACCTTCCGCCGCTTTTGACTCCTCAATTCTCGCGCCCGTTGATTGCTCCGGTCCCTTATAAATAGACCGGTCGGGCCATTCTCTTCTTCTTCTTCTTCCTCTCTTCTTCTTCCTCGCGACGTGACCTCAAGCTCTTGCCGCCGCTTCAACCTTCGACCGACGCTTCCGCCGGCCGCTGCATCAACCTGATCTTACCAGAGTTTTAGCGCCCGTGGTTCCCGCCGTCGTAAGGTTTTCTTTTAAACCCTAGATCTCATCTCGAAACTCGGTTCGTCTCATAGCTCGTGAGCTGCTCATGCCGATTCTTCATACCAGTTCCACCATGGTCAGACGGCTCAGCCTGCACCGCTCCTCATATGCAAGCGGCTGCTTTCGCTTGCTTACCCGACTCTAGGCATCTTCCCCTTTGTTCAGATCCTTCACTTTAACATGCCCGAACCTTCCTCGCTGTAGGAGGTCCGCATAGGTCGCAGAAATTTTCCTCATCGAACCCCGGTAGATCTAGATTATTTCCTTTTGCATGGGAAACCTGTTTCGCTGTCTATACTTAGCAACTTTTTCAGCTCTGCCTCCTCCGGCGGTTTAACTATCGATATCTAATCCGCTACTCCATTAGTCCTTAGTTGCCGGAATTTCCGGTGCCATCGGATTGCCGGTTTAACATTATTTGTAACTCGACCTGTTCAATGGTGAACTGCTTTTCCTTTCTTTCGCAGCCTTAATCTTCCGGAATGGCTCCTCAATTTGCTGCTTGCAATCGGGTCCGGTCCAAAATCACCGAGACGCAGCTCAACGGCTACGCTACCACCGGGCGGTTTGGCTCCAAAAGACGCCCTCCATTGGCGTGTTCCGAGGGCGAAGTTTCTCCCGAGTCATGAGCGGGGAAGTAATTGTGTTTATGCAAAGCACCTAGACCGGGGTTCTCGCCTACCGTTCAAAGTTTTTCCGGACGCCCTTGCCGCTTTGCAACTCCATCCGCAGGATATCGGCCCAATTCCATTTCGAACATATGCAACTTTCAAGTCTTCGTGAAGTCTATCTTCAAGAAGAACCGCTGTGGAGTTGTTCCGGATTTTTTCCATTTGAACCGTCCGCACAGAATTTTCTCGATGGTCCCAACACGGAGCTGGGCGGCGTTTCAATTCGTAAGAGGAAGGAAACCGATTTCCCTCACACCAAGCACCACAGCCATCCAAAGGATTGGAACCAAACTTGGTTCCCATCGCTGTAACACCGCTACCGCCAACGAAAACCCCTTGCCGGGTTACCGCCCTCACCGCTCAAAGAACCATCATCCATCGCTTTCACGCTTAACCGCCATGAACGGAAAAACTTCACGCCGCAAATAATCAAGCTCCGGGCTCTAATGGCCAATGGCTTAACCGGCGTGGATCTTGTGCGTTCTTTGGGTCTCTTGGGGCGTGTTGCCACTAAGCCGCCGCCCGGATTGATGCACGAGTACACCGCAGCCTCAAAGATCCTCAAAGGCGCCACGAGCTACCCATAACCGAACAGGAGACCACCGAGATCGCCAAGAAGATGCTCGATGAGCCAATCTCCGTCTGCAGCCTCACCGGGTTGGCTCCATTTTGTGCCGCCAACAAACCGCCGCGTAAGCTCTTTCATCGCTTTTCGTGCTCAGAACATCGCTGACATATGCTAATGCTTGCTGCTTCCTGTGCTGAAAGCTCTTCCGAAACGCACTGCATCGTCCGGCGCCGCGTGCAAAGTCCAAGGCCACTAAGAAAGCTGGCAAGAAAAGACCACCGAGTCCTCCGAATCACGGAGGACGAAGAATCGTAAGCCGAGGTAAAACTTTGACATTTACGAGGGAGCCGCCATAAACCGCTTTCCGCTTTGTATTTCTTCTTGCATATGCTTGGCCTCTTTACCTTCTTTTTACCGACACTTTTTCTTCCTGTGATGATGTGAAGCCGGTCATGCCGACTTCGTTGAGGTAATCCTTCTTTCTTCCGAATCTGAGCTTGCGCCTATTAAGAGAATTCGCCGCCCCGTCCGGAAAGTGAAAAAATACCATTCCTGTGCTTATTTGAATCCAAATCTTTCCTTGAAGACACAGCAGACTGAAGAGCGTCGTACAACCCGCAAGATGGTCAACAGCTTACCTCAGCCGGTTTACCAGACACCCTAATCCGGAAGCGCCGCCCGTGAGGTGACTTGCTCTCCGAAAAGCGTTATCCCTTAAAAGGTTTCTTCCAAAACCTCTCAATCCATCTCGACCAATTATCGGGCCTCTTCCAACTCGTCTCGCGGTTCATCCACCACACAATCGCCTCCGCCGAACATCGCCAAGTAGGTATGTAATTACTGTCACAATTCGATTCCCTATTACCTTGGTCAATTTATCTTGATCCAACTCGAACATTGCGCATTACCAAGGCTCGCTTGAGCAAGAAAGCGAAAACTCTTGATCCTACTCGAATGTTGATCCGGAAAAACCCCGTAACAGCCACATGAAAATCCTCGAAGCCGCCAAGGAAAGCTACGGCGAGCTGTACAAGGACGACATCGCTGACCGCCAGAAGTTGAACCGGAGGTCCAAACGGAAACCTCACGACTGCTCCATCAAACCCGGCCCACCGAGCGGATCGCGACTGCCGAACCGCCGAGCCAAAGCAAGACGACATCAAGCCCAAACAAGACCGCTGAAAATGATCATGTTATTGTGACAGGTACTGGCTACACTGCTCCTAGCCAACCAGTCGCTTTAGCAAAGCACAGCATCAAAGAAAGTTCCACTACTATCAGCAAAGACAAGGGGAAGATCGATATGTCTCGCTATTTACAATTTCTCCGCCTAAGAACTTCATTCCGGCTCAACCGGCTTTACACAAGCCGTGACCTTGAAGCCGGTCTAGTAAATCGCATGAAGGACCGCTATGAGGTAATAAGTTGACCTTTCTCATCTTTTCACCGCATAGTAGCTCTCAAGGGTCGGTTTAACTTTGCAAAGTTAAACCGGGACTTAAGTTGCGTCTCCTCTTAGCAAATTGAGATCAACTAGCCATTAGCCCCCAAGTGCCAAGTTGAATACTTGTATTAAGCTTGGGACTTGTATAATGAAACCACTAACATGCTTTCTTTGCCATCGAATGAAATACACCAAAGAAGTCAGGCAACCAAGGACCTCCGAACCAACTGGAAACCCAAATAGCGTAAGCCACCAAAACCAAGGATGAGCTAAAGACTGCCCCGACCACCATGGAGCAGTCAAGGAGTGGTACAAATCCGAAGCGGGTCAATCGGGACACCGAGAAAGCCGGTTTAATAAAACGGGCGGAGGAAGCTGAGGCGGCCCTTAAACCGGTGACTGAAGAGCTTACCGGACTCAAACGCCAAGTGCATGCCATGACCTCTGCCGTCTTTGGTAAGTAAAATTATACTGAATATGCCTGTGTTTAACACTTCCGCCGGTTTAACTTGAGCTGTCTAAACCTGGTGTAGGCAAGCGTATTGCTCATCCGGGCTCGGACGTGCGAAAAAAGCTCAAGGCTTCAGACACCCCGATTGAACAGCTATATACCGGTGCCCGGGCCATATGCGCCACTTCATATGACAACACGGGCGCCGCCCTCGATCAGAGAGATGCTGGACCGCTGTCCATGATTCCGGGCAGCTTGAAGAGATGAAGCGATCCGCAGCCCGGCCGGCACCTGGCAGCTCGACTCGTGCCAAGGCATGGATAGCGGATCTTGATCCGCCGACATAGCGAAGGTTTTCCCAGCTCAAGAGAACGGTGAAGCCTTTGATAACGAGGCCTCAAACGGATTACAGCGAAATGCGTCCGCTGGCGAAGTCAACTGGCCAAGCCAATCTGGAAGTTCACCGATCTTTTTATGACGCAAACAACAAACGGGTGGAGTTTGTCATCCCGGAAGTGCAGAGCTCGATTCCTCCAATCTGAAGCACACTTACGCTCGACGTTGATCCGGCTGAGCTGATAAGTGAAGAAGCCGTCTTTCGTGCCTTAACCCGGATTGACTGGTCTACCAATGACTTCCGGCTTTGGGTGAAGAAGAAGAGGAAGCTGAACCGACGCCAGCGCCGCGCCTCCACCTCGCGCCAACCCGTGAGGCAGCGTAATCCGCCAAGCCGGGCGACATATTCAAATTTTCAAGGCATAACTCGCGTGAAACGCCGGGCCTCAAAAGGCTTTGTAATAGGATAGCAAGTGTCTTTCTTTGAACAATGCGGTACAATCTCGATCTGTAAACTTTTGCATGGCAAGATGGGATCTGTTGGCTTTCATAGTAAATCCTGCAACATATTTTGCCTGCAATCACAAGTTCTTAAACCGCCGTGGCGGTTTACGCATTAGCCAAACTGATACCAATATATTTATATGAGATAATACCGAGGTATATGATCAAAACTATGTGATACTGAACATACCGCCAAGATTAGGCACACAGTTGGCTTTAGTCAAACCCAAGTGAAGGCCTTATAAACCATCAACATCACAGGAGAACAGTCCTTCAGATAAAAACCGATTTACCGTGTAAATCGTGGTCGGGCATGATAAGCCCCTGTTACTCCATAATGGGATGTTAACAAAGAAAATCAAACCGAATGTAAAATCGCCACCTTAAAAAGGTATCGAATGCGGAACCTAAATCCGGTTTAAAGATTTTGGTCGGTTTAAGAAGGTCAACAAAAACCAAATGACAGTATAAAACCCCATGGAAGCAAAATCAATGAGGAAAATCACTTTGTAAGAAAAGGTCAGATCGAGCCGGATCAGATGGCGCTACCATGGTCGGACATGACCAAGCCCCCTATATGGTGTAGCGGTGGTTCAAGTCAGCTGTGTCCCCAACCGAACTCGTGGCATGACACCGATCAAATGGCATTGCGATGGTTCGGGTTCGACCAAAGCCCCTAAGTGATTCTATGGCCTTAGGCCGACCAAGAGGTGTGACTGGTTCAGACGTGACCATGCCCCCAAATGATCCGGTGGCTTACCGCTAAGAGGTGTTGCATTGGTTCGGACACCACCAAGCCCCCAAATGACAAAAATTTCTAAAAACAAGGCCAAGGGTTAAACCGGAGGCCGCCATTTACATCATCTCCATGTACCCAAACCGTCCTTTGTACGTAATGATACCCCGCTTTAGCCGAGGATCCGGTTTATTGCTTTTATTCATAATATATACATCGCCTTGATATGTACATAAGTGGAGCCAATGGCTCAAGTATAATAAGGTCAAGATGAGCTATGTTCCATGGCTCGTTGGTCTCCTCCTCCGACGTATGCGTGAGTCTTTTTCGCCTCGAACACCAATCGATAGTAGGACCCGTTGTATAGATTCTCATCGACCACAAAAGGCCCCTCCCAAGGTGGGGATAGCTTGTGCATATCTTTTCGATCTTGAATGAGCCGCAGCACTAAGTCTCCTTCCCGAAAGGTTCTGGTTTTAACTCGCCGGCCGTGATACCGACGAAGATCCTGCTGGTAGACCGCCGAGCGAGCTGCTGCCATATCGCGCTTCTTCGTCCGGTCGATCCAAATCATCTTGCCGTGCTGCCTCGCTATTCCGCCTCAACATAAGCTGCTACTCGGGCGAGTCGTGACGGATATCACTGGAAGGACCGCCTCCGCTCCATAGACCATAAAGAACGGCGTGTATCCGGTGGATCGGTTGGGGTAGTATTTATACTCCATATCACCGATGGTAGTTCTTCCACCCAAAGAACCCGCCGCCCTTTCTAAAGGGACCATAAGCCGGGTTTGATACCTTTCAAAATTTCCTGATTAGCTCGTTCCGCTTGACCATTGATTGCGGGTGGGCTACGGAAGAAACATCAAGCGGATGTGCTCGCTCACAAAATTCCTTCATAGCTCCTTTGGACAAATTGGTGCCATTGTCCGTGATGATACTGTGGAAACCCAAACCGAAAATCACCCGCTTGATGAACCGAACCGCCGTGGCCGCATCACACTTGCTAATGTGCTCGCCTCGACCCACTTGGTAAATTTATCCACCGCCACCAACAGTGAGTCTTTTGTCCTTGGATCGCTTTGAAAGGTCCAACCATATCCAGCCCCCAAGTCGCAAACGGCCAAGTAATTGGAATCATCCTCAATTCTTGGCCGGCACATGAGCACGCCTCGAGAACTTTTGGCAACCATCACACCGTCGACCAGATCCTCCGTGATCAAGATGGGCAACAACCAATAGAAGCCATGGCGGAACGCTTTACCAGTGGATTTTGAACCGGCGTGGTGACCACAATCCCCTTCATGAATCTCTCGAATATCTCACAGCCCTCTTCAGGGGACACACAACGCTGAAACGCCTCGACACATCGCGACGGGTGCAACTCGCCATTAACAATGGTCATGGACTTAGACCGCCGAACTATCTGCCGGGCCAACGCTCTCATCCTCCGTAACTCGCCCGATTCATGTATGCCAAATAAGGGAGCGCCCAATCCGGAATGACATGCAAGGCCGCCACCAATTGAGCCTCCGGATCGTGGATAGCCAAATCAATTTCATCAGCAAATTTTAATCGACGGTTTGTGCAAAGACGTCGAGGAAAACGCTAGGCGGGACCGTTTACGCTGGGACCCCAAATGCTCAAAGCATCACCGCCTGCTTCTTCCGACGATCCACATGGTCCACCTGGTATCCCTTAAAATGTCCTGCAACAACATCCACTTCCCGACGATATGCAGCCATGAGCGGATCTTTGGAGTCCCAAGTGCCGGATACTTGCTGGGCCACTAAGTCCGAATCACCAAAGCATTTAACCCTACCGAGGTTCATTTCTTTGGCCATCCGGAGGCCATGGAGCAAAGCCTCATACTCACCTGCATTGTTAGTACAAGGGAACATTAGGCGGAGAACATAATGTAACTTATCACCTCGTGGGGAAGTTAATACGACTCCAGCCCCGAGCCCTCCAATTGCTGGACCCATCAAAATGGATGGTCCAATAGGTGTGATCCGGCTTCTTCCGGTGCTTGCAACTCCGTCCAATCATTAATGAAATCCACAAGTGCTCGAGACTTTATGGCCGTCTGGGCACATACTTTAAACCGTATGCCCAAGCTCTATAGCCCACTTAGCAATCCGCCAGCTTGCTTCCGGTTCAAGATGATATCGCCTAAAGGAGCCGAATCGACCAATCGTGATGGGGTGCCCTTGGAAATATTGCTTCACTTCCGGCTTGCCATATAAAACCCCATATACCAGCTTCGCCAATGTGGATATCTTTGCTTAGATTCAATGAGAACCTCACCGATGTAGTAAATCGTCGCTGAACCGGATACTCCTTCCCCGCCTCCTTGCGCTCCACCACAATGGCTACACTCATCGCCTCGGCATTAGCAGCAACATATAACAGGAGCGGCTCTCGTCAATAGGGGCAGCAAGAACAAAGCGGGTTGGCCAGCCTGCCGCTTAAGTCCTCCAATGCCTCATCAAGAATTTGAACTCCGCATTTAATTGATCCGCCTTCTTCAAAGATCTCGGTACAAAGGGATGGCCTTCTCTCCTAGGCGATCGATAAACCGGCTTAGCGCAGCAATCCGCCTGCTAAGCGTTGGACATCGTTGATGCATTTTGGCTTGGCTAAGGAGGTGATAGCTGTAATTTTCTCCGGATTAGCCTCAATCCCCGGTTAGACACGAGAAAACCCAACAATTTGCTCATTGAACACCAAAGACGCACTTGGCAGGGTTGAGCATCATCTTGTACACCCGCAAGTTGTCGAAGGTTTCCTTTAAATCCTCAATCAATGTTTCCTTCTGCCTTGATTTCACCACGATATCATCCACGTAAGCGCGTACATTACGGCCGATCTGCTTTATGCAAACAATTCTCAGACGCGAACGCCGATAAGTTGCTTGGGCGCTCTTGAGCCCAAAAGGCATGGACACATAGCGAAGGCTCCAAAAGGGTGATAAACGCCGCTTTCTCCTGGTCCTTAACCGCCATCTTAACTGATGATAACCGGAATACGCATCCGTAAAGCTCAACGCTCACAACCCGCCGCCGCATCAATAACTGATCAATGCGGGAGGGCGAAAGGATCTGGCCGGACAAGCTTTGTTAAGATCTGTGTAATCTACGCTTTACGCGCCAAGTGCCATTCTTTTAAGGACCAGAACCGGGTTGGCGAGCCACTACGATGAAAGACTTCGACGATAAACCCCGCCGCCAACAGCCTAGCAACTTCTTCTCCAATGGCCTTGCGCTTTTCCTCATTAAACCGGGCGAAGAAACTGTTTTACCGGCCTCAGATTTCGGGTCAACATTAAGAGTGTGCTCGGCGAGTTCCCTCGGTACACCCGCATGTCGACGGCTTCCATGCAAAATGTCCCGATTCTCACGGATGAACTCGATGAGCGCGCTTCCTATTTCGGATCCAGTGTTGGCACCGATGGTGAACTGCTTTGGATGAATCGCCGCACAAAATCAACAAGCTTCGCCTCACCCGCCGATTTGAACTTCAAGTCCGGATCATGCTCAGTAGTTGGCTTCTTCAAAGGGGTCATATCCGCCGGATCAACATTATCTTTATAATACTTTAACTCTTCCGTGGCACAAACCGACTCACAGAAGCCGCATCACCTTCCTCGCACTCTAGAGCGATCCGCGGCTCCCATGAACCGTTATCGTTCCTTTGTGACCTGGCATTTTCAGTTGTAAGTAAACATAACAGGCCGTGCCATAAATTTAGCATAAGCCGCCGCCCAAAGAGGGCGTGGTAAGGGCTTTGAATTTTTACCACCTCAAATGTCAACGCTTCGCTTCGAGTCATGTTCGTCCCCAAAGGTCACCTCCGTAACTATCTTACCGACCGGCACGCCGACTTACTGTGCACCACTCCGTGAAACACCGTGCGGCCGGACGGCCTAAGATGCCTATCTGCTAACCCCATACGCCGGAAAGTCTCGTAGTACGTGATGTTGATGCTGCTTCCTCCATCCATAAGAACCTTGGTAAACTTGTACCCTCCTACCGGGTGCCACCACCAAGGTTAATCGACCCGGATTGTAAACCCGGGAGGATGATCCTCTCTGCTCCACACAATCGGGTTGCTCGGACCAGCAGAGGTAATGCGGCGCGCAGTTCAACAACACCGACCGCCTCTCGAAGTTTTCGGTCCCGTCGGTCCAACCGGTGGTAAAGACGTGGTATCGCCCCATTCAACCGCTTTGGGTTGCTCGATAACCCGATCGCTGCCGCTGTTGATTGTAGCCCCTTGGTTCTCGACTGCTCGATTACCTTGATTATTCTCGATTGCCTTGCCCGCCCGGGATTACCACCGAATCCGGGCCGAATTTCCTCCACCAGAACCGGAGCGGACTCGAACCGCCGCGGTCCCTTGATCATACCGGAAAGAGTTGGAGTTTTAAACTCCTGCATAATATAACAATCCTTCCAAAGGTGGTTCGCGGTACCTCCTTCATCCCGTGCTTCGGACAAGGTTGATTTAATATGAAGTTCAAACGATCCAGACAGACCGCCCGGTTTGATCTGCTCGCCTCAAGGCCACGACCCTTTGTCCTGCGCATTGGTGTTGGCTCTGAAACCCGTGTTGCCGTTCGCTGGCGCTTTGTTCCCTCCATTGCTCGCCAAATGGTGCTGCTGGACCTCGAGCTGCCGCTCGCTTTTCCCTTCCCCACTTCATCATTATCGATTCGGGATCCTTGGTACTATCGTAATCAGCGCATTTTACCAACACGCCCATTAGAGTGCCCATGTCATGGCAAAACGCTTCATGCGACTCCAGCTTCAATTTCAATGGCTCGAACCGCAATTGGCTTCCAAGGTCAAGATCGCGGAATCGTGGTTGATCCGATGCGAAGAATGTAAAACTTCCAAACGCGGGCGCACTCCAATGGGTTGTAGACTCTCCTCCGCCTCGACACAAGCTGCCGATCCACCACCGACATGGGCTGCTTATGTGTCTTTGAAATTTTGGATGAACCGGGTCCGCGAATCGGGCCCACGAGCTGATGGAGTTGGGCGGCAAGTTTTTAACCAAGTCCGCCGTACCTTCCAAAGATCATTGTGAAGTACTTCGCACATGCGGCTTCATCCACGTCTAGCATCTCCATGGCCATCTCGTAGCTTTCTATCCACGCCTGGAGCCAAGTCGGCAAGATAATTCGGCACCTTGCGTGGCCCCTTGAAGTCCTTGGGCAATCGTGACGCTATGCAAAGCGGGACGAGGCAAGGCACCCCAAAGAGCCGGACGTGACCCCTGGTTCAAGGTGGTCGGTCGAACCGGCGCGGGCGGATGATCCTCCGCCAGCTACTAACTCGGCCTCCCTACGTGTTCTGGCGCGGTCCACTACCACTTGAGCATCTTCAAAGCCGCTGCCGGATTGTTGCCACGAGGCGGACCACGCCGCGCATTGCTCGACACGGCCGGTTCATCGACGCTTTACCGTAGCTCCGGCTCGGGCGGGGGTGGAGTGGATCCGATCTCGATCAGACGAGTACGCTTCTTGCTGAGCCAAGGCCGTCCTGAGGAGCTCCTTAACCCGGCGTGTCTCCACCGCCTGCGGTGAATCGCCTTCAATTGGAATCGCCTCCAACCGCGCCGCAGCCGCCACGAGGTTATCCATCGGGTTGGAGTAGTGACCCGGAGGTGTCTACACGGTCTGGGGCGCACCGGTATGATGGCGAGATAGATCTATCATACGGGCTGAACCGGTGCGGCCGCCCCTGTGTGCTTCCGGCCGGTTTACCAATGGCGGCGGACATCGGGTCCCCGCCTCGGGTATTGAAAAGCTCCTTCCTCGAAAACGGAAGGTAAACGGACCTGCATTTCCTTTTCATGACTTCAGGACGCGCGCCAGTCCAGCCGAGCCTATAAGCTCACAGATCCAAAGCGGCCCGTTCGCTGCCATCCTTTCGTCATGCGGCTGCCAGTCCGCTTTAGCATTAGTGATTTGTTCCTCACCTTTGCAATCTCCGCCAGTAGGTCCCGATCCGGCGGATTAGCTTCCGCCAAGAGCACAGCTAACGCGTCAAGAGCTCGACAAAACTTGGGCGGCGGGCGACGGGGCCTCCTTCCCGGCTGCCATCACCGCTGTTGAACCGGCGACCAGGGCGCCATGGTCGAAGAGTGAAGCGCCGCTGCATCGCCATGAAGATCCCAACCCGGTTGGGTAGATCAAGGGTCCGAATACTCTCTCCGTCGAACAGCCCCGATCCGCCATCTTGTAGCTGGTATAGAGACTCAGTTTCTCCGGCCGACGATTCGTCGCCAGAGTAGACAACAGTTTCGTCCCCAGATGCTGATCCGTCCTCGTAGTCTCCGTGGACGACTCCCACGAAAACATGCTTGACCACGGTTTAGCTGTGGCAGGACTCTTCTTCGCCTGCTGAGCCGCTCTCGACAAGGTCGGTCAGACGTCTGCCCAGCTCGCTCGCCGATCTTGCCGATAAACACGTGTATGCCGCCAAAGGGGACCCGGTACCAGTACTAACCGAGCCGGCCTCGGGGCCCCAAATCCGCATCGTCGATGTAGAGCTTGCCGCTGACGACTCTTAGTCATCCGCCCATCGCATAGCCTTCGAAGTCCTTCGAACTTGCCCTCTAAGATCATCAAACCGTCAGGCGATAGCTCCCACGGTGGGCGCCTAACCGTCGTGGACTTGTCACGGCAGATGTCCTCATGAAAGGACTTAGTCGTAGGGCCATCGTGCGGGTTTACCTAGAGAGGTTAAAGCGGACACAAGACACGGGAATTATATCGGTTCGCCCCTTCGATGAAGGTAAAACCACGCCGGTTGCCAGATGTGATTGATATGGTTTCGGCGACTAGGGAGCAATAGCTTTGCCTTAGCCTCTAAATCTCTGTCCCTAACTTCGCCGGTCGTCCCCTTATATACACGGATTGACGCCTTGGCCGGTTTGAGTCCCAATCCGGCTAATACAAGAGTCCGCTTGATCTCTCCTTTCTGCCTTACAACACAAGCTACAACGCTAAGGCGGTTTACATACATGGACCTTAATTCGCCTCTGGGCTCCAGGCGTCCACATGGGCCTGGATCATGAACGAGGGTAAACCGGCCCTCCCGGGGCGGTTCACACTCAGTAGTTATATCCCCAACAACTGCTGAATCAAGAGCCGACACTGTCGAGTGGTATGCTTCGGGTAAATGAGTTTACCCTCTTCATCTTTCTTCGTGTGAATGTGACATGGCAAGTCCAACACATCATTCCCATCTTGGTCTTTCACCTTCTTGGGGTTCCACGACCCTTGGGTTTCCCCTTGAACTTTCCTGGGGTCACAGCCAAGGCTTCTTCGGGAGCGGCTGGCTCGGTTTTGCGCTTCTACTTCCGACTAGAGTTCCCTCCGCCGGCTTGATTAGCGGCTGACTTGTACTTACCACTCCGGAGCCGATCCTCTTCTTCACCATTAGCATACTTGGTGGCAATCTCCATCATTCGACCTGTGGTCATATCTCCGTCCAATCAATTTCAAACTCAACTCCTCGTTCTTGACACCTTCCTTGAAAGCACAGATCGCCTGGGTGATCGGACACATTCTCAACTGTGGTGGTGCAAGGTAATCCATCTCTGGATGTAATCTCTCAAAGTTTCATTCGACTTACGTACACATGACTGCAGCTCTGTCAACCTGGCCGTCGCTTGCAAGTCCTTCAAATGTCCTGACAAACACTCGGGCAAGATCTTCCCAAGTGTAAATACTGTTGGGTGCTAACTGATTCAACCATCCTCTGGCCGAACCCTCCAACATAAGGGGCAAATGCTTCATAGCTACCTCATCGTTGCCGCCACCAATCTGGACAGCCACTCGGTAGTCCTCAAGCCAAGTGTCAGGTTTGGACTCACCGGTGAACTTATCGACTCTACCGCCAACCTGAAGTTGGGAGGAATCATCGCGGCTCGATGGCCCCGCTAAAACACTCGACTTCGAGACATGAACTCATTGGAGGGAACATCTCTGCTATGGCCTTCTCGGTGAGCTCTGTTCCTGTCGACCAAGCCTTGAACGATAATGGATCTCGCATCAAAGCCTGGCTCTCTGGGGTCGACTGGAACCCTTCGCCCAACAATGTGCTGGCGTCTGTCATCTTGTTGCCGAGGAGCGCATGATCCACCCCTTGGGGGAGGGGTGGGCACTCGACGTCGATCATTGCGATCGAATCGGTGCTCATACGGCTCGCGGTTCTTGTACTGATCATCACGCCCGGCCTCCACGCTCCTCACGCCGAGGGCGATCTTGGACTATGGGCCGATCGACTGAATTCGCAGCCGACGGATCTGGCTGTGAATCTTGTTCCGCGGATCGTGATACGACTGAATTTTGATCTCCCCGCCCGGAGTAAATCTACGATCCATTGTAAACCTCTACCCGCCCGATCGGGAAGGCTGAATCGATTCGCTATACGGGCTGCAGTTGCTAAATTCTGAATCGGAGTTCGATATACCTGAGTTGGTTGTGGAAAGAGCCGACGCCGACCGGATTCTCGGAACCCGTGGTCGTAGGCGCTGTCGAGAACTCGCTGGAGGTTCTCCGCCGAGTGCGCCGCCAAGTTGGCTAAGGCGCATCCTCAAAGGCACGAGCCTCGGGGGTTTCTCAAACGATAGGAGTGTGAAGAGCATCCATGTTTCGGCGGCGAAGTTCCTCCCTCTGCAGCGAAGTGAGGGGCTTGCGTTGGTAATATTCATGAGCTTGCGCCGGATCGCTTCCACCGTCGCCTCCCGTCCGGTGCGGGGGAATCCAGGAGGATCGCGTGGTCCATCGACCATCGTAACCTCTGCCGCCGGATCGCTGCTATCACACTCGAATCACGATCTCTGCGAGGCCGGTCGACAGATCGAACAGCCATAGAGAGATTCGTCGGGCTTGATTGCCGCAACTTGGGAAGTGGCCGATCGGCGAAGTCACCGCATGCCTCACCCACCTGAAGCCTCGACCGACCGGAGCGCTTTGCACGGTGGGAGATCGGGAGTGAGGACGGCACAAGAACCGACCCATATCAAGGCCGACGGCGGTTGCCGCAGGAGGACGCCATGGACGACGCAGCGAAAGTGTGTTGCCCTCACGGACGAGGAGCGCGCTAACGCCGAGAGGAGCCTCTGAAGCCAAGCGGAGTCGTCGGCGATGAACGTGAGCGCACCAAGACGGATCTCGCGGCCTTCGACCAAAACTCCACCTGAAACCATGATGTAGGAGATCGAAAGAATCCCAACTTCTCCAACAAATCGCTAGAACACCGGCCCCATGGTGGGCGCCAACTGTTGTGGTTCTAAGTCTGACAGTAGAATGGGGGGTAGGTATGGAGAGGCAAGATACTAGCTATGGAGTAGTTGTATACGCACGAGTTTTACGAGTTCAGGCCCTTCTCGGAGGAAGTAACAGCCCTACGCCCTGGAGCCCGGAGGCGGTCGACTGGATTATATGCGTATGAATTACAGGGGTGCGAACCCTTCTATCTGTGGAGGGAGTGGCTTATATAGAGTGCGCCAGGACCCCAGCCAGCCCACGTAGCGGAGGGTTAAAGCTACATTAAGGCCAAGCGTTACTGGTAACGCCTTACATAAAGTGTCATCATGACCATAAAGACTACTTAATTACAGATTGTTTGGACGCAGAGTGGTTCTTGGACTCCTGGTGGTCGAGTGGGTCTTCATGGTCGAGTGTCTTTGAGTCTGTCGAGTGAAACCCTACCAGTCGACCGAAGGCCGTTTCTTCTAAAGATGTCCTTGGGGAGGGTACCTTGGACAGGTTCATGACCCTACCCTAGGTACATGACTTCATCAGTGGCCGTCTGAGGGGCCCACGAGACAGGGGGCGTGCCCTATAGGGGGGGCGCCCTCCTATCTCGTGGAGGCCTTGGCTGCTTCTTGACTTGCACTCCAAGTCCTCTAGATCACGTTTGTTCCAAAAATCACGCTCCCGAAGGTTTCATTCCGTTTGGACTCCGTTTGATATTCCTTTTCTTCAAAATACTGAAATAGGCAAAAAAACAGCAATATGGGTTGGGCCTCCGGTTAGTAGGTTAGTCCCAAAAATGATATAAATGTGTAAAATAAAGCACATAAACATCCAAAAGGGGTAATATAATAGCATGGAACAATTAAAAAATATAGATACGTTGGAGACGTATCACATTTCATATTTCTTTTTGATAGTAGGTAGAGGTATTTGAAAACTTCCAATAGTGATTGTCGGAGATTTTTCAATAACATTAATACCATTCACTTGGAATTGTTTCTTCGGAAAGTGCACCGTATGCTCATTACCATTAATATGAAAAGTGACCTTACTTTTATTGCAATCAATAACATCCCCTGCAGTATTTAAGAAGGGTCAACCAAGGATAATCGACATGTTGTCGCCCTCGGGCATCTCAAGTATAACAAAGTCAGTCAAAATAGTAACATTAGCAACAACAACGGGCACATCCTCACAGATACCGATAGGTATGGCAGTTGATCTATCAGCTATTTGCAAAGATATTTCAGTAGGTGTGAGTTTATTCAAGTCAAGTCTTTTATATAAAGAGAAAGGCATAACACTAACACCAGCTCCTAAATCACACAAAGCAGTTTTCACATAATTCTTTTTGATAGAGCAAGGTATAGTTGGTACCCGGATCTCCAAGTTTTTTCGGTACTCCATCTTTAAAAGTATAATTAGCATGCATAGTGGAGATTTCAGCTTCCGGTATTTTTCTCTTATTTGTGATGATGTCTTTCATATACTTTGCATAAGGAGGCATCTTCAAGATATCAGTCAAGCGAGTATGCAAAAAGACTGGCCTCAAAGATTTCAAAGAAAGCTGCTCAAATTCTTCATCATCATTCTTTTTAGTTGACTTGGGTGGAAAAGGCATAGGTTTTTGAACCCACGGTTCTCTTTCTTTACCGTGTTTCCTAGCCACAAAGTCTCTTTTATCATATCTTTTATTCTTAGGTTGTGGGTTACCAAGATCAACAGGTGGTTCTCTCTCAACATCATTATCTGGTTCTTTATCATTTGGTTGAGCGTCTTCATGAACCTCATCATTATCTTTTTCATTATCACTAAGTGAGTGTTCATTACCAGATTGAGTTTCAGCATCAGGATAGAAGTTTCATTATCATTATCAGGAGGTTTTTCTATTTCAGGTTCACTAGAAGTGTGCAAAGTCCTATCATTTTTCTTTTTCTTTTTCTTTTTCTTTTTAGAAGGACTAGGTGCACTAGTGTTATTTCTTTGTGAATCTTGTTCAATTCTTTTTGGGTGTCCCTCAGGATAAAGTGGTTCCTGGGTCATTTTACCTCCTCTAGTTGCAACTCTAATAGCAAAGTCATGCATATTATGATTCATTTCATCAAGTAATTCTCTTTGTGATTTAGCAACTTGTTCTAGTTGAGTTTGAACCATAGAAGCATGTTTTCCAACACCTCTAACATCATTTGAAATTCTAAATAACAAGTCACTCAAGCGAGCAATCATATCAGAATTATATTTCAATTGTTTCATAACATTTGCATTGAAGTGATCTTGTTTTCTAATGTAGTTTTCGAATTCATAAAGGCATTGACTAGGATGCATATTGTGAGGATTATCATTTTCATTGAACTTCATAAGAGAGTTTACCTCTACCACCTTAGGCAATGGTGGTGTATTAAGCCCATGTATTTCTTCAATAGGAGGTAAATTTTTAACATCCTCAGCTTTAATACCTTTTTCCTTCATAGATTTCTTTGCCTCTTGCATATCTTCGGGACTGAGATATAATATACCCCTCTTCTTCGGAGTGGGTTTAGGCGGTGGTTCAGGAAGAGTCCAATCATCATAATTTTTTGATATGTTATTCAATAATTCTTCAGCTTGTCCAACAGTTCGTTCCCTAAAAACACAACCAGCACAACTATTAGGAAGTCCCTAGAAGCATCGATTAGTCCATTATAGAAGATATCAAGTATTTCATTTTTCTTAAGAGGATGATCGGGAAAAGCATTAAGTAACTGGCAAAGCCTCCCCCAAGCTTGTGGGAGACTCTCTTCTTTAGTTTGCACAAAGTTAAATATTTCCTGTAAGGCAGCTTGTTTCTTATGAGCAGGGAAATATTTTTCAGAGAAGTAATAAATCATATCCTGAGGACTACGCACACAACCAGGAGCAAGAGTATCGTACCAAGATTTAGCATCACCCTTTAATGAGAAAGGAAATAATTTGAGGATAAAGTAATAGCGAGTCTTCTCATCATGAGTAAAAAGGGTGGCTATATCATTCAACTTAGTAAGATGTGCCACAACAATTTCAGTTTCATAACCATGGAAAGGATTAGATTCAACCAAAGTAATTAACTCTGGGTCGACAGAGAATTCATAATCCTAGTCATCAATAAAGATAGGTGAAGTAGCAAACTTAGGATCACATTTCATTCTAGCATTCAGATATTTTGTTTATACTTGCATAGTAATTTCTCTAGATCATCTCTATCATTGCAAGCAAGAATATCTCTAGTTGTTTCTTCACTCATAACATAACCTTCCGGTACCTTAGGAAATTCATATCTAAGGAGGCTAGTTCTAGCTGGTGTTTCAGGAGTTTCAGTTTCAAGCTTATCATTAGATTCAACAACATCATGTTGTATTACTCTAGCAATTTGTTCATCAAGAAATTCACCAAGTGGCACATCATCATTATCAAGCAAGGTACTAGCATCATTCATAGTAGAAGTAGCATCATGAATAACTTGCGACATATTAGAATTGATAGCATGTGGTGGTGTTGCAAGTTTACTCATAATGGAAAGGTGAATCTAAAGCAGAACTGGATGGCAGTTCCTTATCCCCTCGTCTTTGAGGGAAATATCTTAGTCTTTGGATCCTTCAGATTCTTCATAGTGATAATATGATAATAATCCCAAGTGACTGAACAAATATAGCTATGCTCCCCGGCAACGGCGCCAGAAAAAGGTCTTGATAACCCACAAGTATAGGGGATCGCAACAGTTTTCGAGGGTAGAGTATTCAACCCAAATTTATAGATTCGACACAAGGGGAGCCAAAGAATATTTGAAGGTATTAGCAGCTGAGTTGTCAATTTAACCACACCTGGAGATTAATTATCTTCAGCAAGTGATCAGTAGCAAAGTAGTTTGATAGTTTTGATAGTAGTGACAGCAGCCTCAGAATAAAGAATAAAGGATAGCAGTAATTTTGTAGCAAGTGTAATAGTGATGATAGCAGTAGTAACTTAGCAGAAACAATATAAGATAATTTCGTAGGCATTGGATCGGTGACTTGTTGGATGATATTCATCATGTGACAGTTATAACCTAGGGCGATACGACACTAGCTCCAGTTCATCGATATAATGTAGGCATGTATTCCTTAAATAGTCATACGTGCGTTATTAAAAGAACTTGCATGACATCTTTTGTCCTACCCTCCCGTGGCAGCGGGGTCCATATTGGAAACTAAGGGATATTAAGGCCTCCTTTTAATAGAACAAAGCATTAGCACATAGTGAATACATGAACTCCTCAAACTACGGTCATCACCGAGAGTGGGCCCGGTTGTTGTCACTCCAGGGTTGTCGGATCATAACACGTAGTAGGTGACTATAACTAGCAAGATCGGATCTAAAACATGGATATAATGATGAATTCATAAACGGTTCAGATCTAAGTTCATGGCACCCGGGCCCAAAGTGACAAGCATTAAGCATACCAAAGTCCTAGCAACATCAATCTAAGAACATAGTGGATACTATGGATCAGGCCCTAACAAAACTAACTCGATTACATGATGAATCTCATCCAACTCCTTGATACGTCTCCAACGTATCTATATTTTTTTATTGTTCCATGCTGTTTTATTATCAATCTTGGATGTTTTATAATCATTTCATAGTCATTTTATATCGTTTTTTGGTACTAACCTATTGACATAGTGCCAAGTGCCAGTTGATGTTTTTCCATGTTTTTTACATCGCAGAAAATCAATACCAGACGGAGTCCAAATGCCACGAAACTCCATGATGATTTTTTATGGGCCAGATGGAAGATGTTGGGCCCTGGATGCACCTGGGAGGAGTCCCGAGGAGTGGACAACCCACCAGGGCGCGCCAGGAGGCCCAAGCGCGCCCTGGTGGATTGTGCCCACCTCAGGTGCCCCCCGGACCGCCTCTTTACTCTATAAATACCCCAAAAATCCCAGAACCCTAGATGCGTCGATGAAATATTCATCCAGCCGCCGCAGAGTCCAGAACCACCAGATCCAATCTAGACACCATCACGGAGGGGTTCACCACTTCCATTGGTGCCTCTCCGATGATGCGTGAGTAGTTCTTTGTAGACCTTTGGGTCCGTCATTAGTAGCTAGATGGCTTTCTCTCTCTCGCTGAATTCTCAATACAATGGTCTCTTGGAGATCCATATGACGTAACTCCTTTGTGGTGTGTTTGTTGGGATCTGATGAACTTCGAGTTTATGATCAATCATATCTTTTAAATCCGTGAAAGTTATTTGAGTTTCTTTGATCTCTTATAGCCTCGTATTTCTTCTCCGATATTTGCGTTTTGTTTGTCCAACTTGATCTATTTATCTTGCAATGGGAAGAGGTGTCCGGTAGTGGGTTTGACCTTACGGTGCTTGATCCCAGTGACAAAAAGGGAACTGACATGTATGTATTGTTCCTACTAAGGATAAAAAGATGGGATCTATATCTACCGCCACAGATAAATGGATCTTGTCTACATCATTTCATCATTCTTATTGCATTACTCCGTTTTTCCATGAACTTAATACACTAGATGCATGCTGGATAGCGGTCGATGTGTGGAGTAATAGTAGTAGATGCAAGTGAGGGAGTCCTGGATTAGGGGGTCTCCGGACAGCCGGACTATATCCTTTGGCCGGACTGTTGGACTATGAAGATACAAGATTGAAGACTTCGTCCCGTGTCCGGATGGGACTCTCCTTGGCGTGGAAGGCAAGCTTGACAATACGGATATGTAGATCTCCTCCCTTGTAACCGACTCTGTGTAACCCTAGGCCCCTCTGGTGTCTATATAAACCGGAGGGTTTAGTCCGTAGGACAACAACAATCATGCCATAGGCTAGCCTCTAGGGTTTAGCCTCTACGATCTCGTGGTAGATAAACTCTTGTAATACTCATATCATCAAGATCAATCAAGCAGGAAGTAGGGTATTACCACCATCAAGAGGGCCCAACACAGGTAAACATCGTGTCCCCGCCTCCTGCTACCATCCGCCTTAGACACACAGTTCGGGACCCCTACCCGAGATCCGCCGGTTTGACAAGGACATTGGTGCTTTCATTGAGAGTTCCACTGCGTCACCATAAGGCTTGATGGCTCCTTCGATCATCCAGAACGATGCGGTCCAGTGAGGTATTTCTTCCCGGACAGATCTTCAGATTCGGCGGCTTCAGATCATGGCTAACTCGCTTGGCCATCCGGAGCAGATCGAGAGCTATGCCCCTAGCCACCGTGTCGTGTTCGGAAACTTGAACTACACCACCGACATCCGCGGAGACTTGACCTTCGACGGATTCGAGCCCATGTCAGGTGCGCCGCACGATCACGACGAGCATGATTTAGCTCTGCCGTCGGACAGTGTTCGGGAGATCACACCTGCAACTACTCCGGCCCTCAATCCGGAGCAAATTGCGCCATCCGAGGACGGGTGGATAGACCTCGCCATGGAGGCCGCACTCTCAGTGGCGATAGAGCCGGATACTGACTTCACCCCTTACGAGAGTCGTGTTGCCGAACCACTGTCTCCGGCCACGGACTCCGAGCCGCCTGCTTCCGTGCCTATCGAATCCGATTGGGTGCCGATCATGGAGTTTACCTCCGCGGATATCTTTTAGCACTCGCCTTCGGCGACGTGCTAAATTCATTAAGGTCTCTCTCCTTGTCAGGAGAACCTTGGCCATACTATGTCCGGCTAGAATGGGATGCGGACGACGAAGAAATTCGCTGCCCACCCACCACCCACTTAGTAGCCACTGTCGATTTATTTAACCAACATGCTCGACTTTGACTCAAGACATCGACGGTATGGACGACGATGCAGAGATTTAACAGGAACCATCGCCCATAGGGCGCTGGACCGCCACCTCATCATACGATATATATATATGGTGGATACCCCCAAAGAAGGCAATGGCGGCAAGACAGCGGAGGATGACCCCTCCAAGAAGCAACCCAAGCATCGACGTCAGCGGCACCGCTCTAAGTCCTGCCATAGCAAAAGCAGTGATACCGGCACAAGAGATAATAGCACTCCGGATAGCACCGAAGATGACAACAATCCCCTCCAGCACAATTTAGAGCGGGAGGGTGAACAAGCTAGCCCTCCAGAACAGGCAGCAGATGGAGAAATGGAGGATGACAATTACATGCCTCTCTCTGAAGACGAGGTGAGCCTCGTGACGAAGAATTTATCGTGTTCGAGGATCCCATCGAGCAGGAGCGCTTCAAGCGCCGGCTTATAGTCACAGCTAATAACCTGAAGAAAAGCAACAACAGCCTTCGAGCTGATCAAGATTTGCTAGCGCATGATGGACCGAAGTCCTTGCGGCCGAGGAATACGAACTCGAACGCCCGACCAAGAGTTATCCAAAGCGCAGGTTGCTACCTCAACTAGAGGAGGAAGCATTGAAACCTACATCACCAGCGTACGATGCGGCTGATCGGCCACCTCGTGGCCGAGATAGAGAGGCATTTCAGCCCGAAGTCCAGCCCGCACCCCGCCGCCAATCAAACAAAAATACCAAGGCCCAGGGCAACACGCGGGACCTGCGAGATGTATTGGAAAACAAGGCAAAACATGCAAGATCGATCTACGGATCACGGGCGCGCAGACCAACACGCGTGATGATCGCCACGCTGGATACACTAAAAGTAAATCCGCCGAGGCGAACACGGCATAAGATTCGTATGAACTACATCGTGATATAGCCCTACATGCAGGCGCCAAGACACCCCTATGCTTCACCGATGAAGTAATGGATCATGAATTCCCGAAGGGTTTAAACCCGTAAACATTGAATCATACGATGGTACTACTGCACTTGCGGTATGGATAGAAGACTTCTTCCTCCACATTCACATGGCCCGCGGGGATGACCTACATGCCATCAAGTATCTCCCGCTAAAACACAAAGGGCCGGCTCGGCATTGGCTCAATAGCTTGCCGGCAAGCTCCATCGGAAGTTGGGAGAGCCTGGCAGAGGCATTCCTGGACAATTTCCAGGGCACTTATGTGTGACCGCCAGACGCTGACGATTTAAGTCATATAACTCAGCAGCCAGGGGAATCGGCCAGGAAATTCTGGACCAGGTTCCTAACCAAGAAGAACCAAATAGTCGACTGTCCGAATGCAGAGGCTTTAGCGGCATTTAAGCATAATATCCGTGATTTAATGGCTCGCCCAAGACCTCGGCCAAGAGAAGCCAAAATCCATGGCAGCCCTCACGACACTTATGACCCGCTTTTGTGCGGGCGAAGATAGCTGGTTGGCTCGTAGTACCAATACAGCAAGCAAACCTGGCATATCAGAAGCCTGAGATAGCAACGACAAACCATGACGCAACGAACACAAGCACCACAAATATGGTGAAAACGCCGAAAATACGGCAGTTAATGCCGGGTTCAGGGGCTCAAAGTCCGGTCAGCGGAAAGGGCCACCCAAAAATAAAAATCCGAGTCCATCCAGTCTGGACCGCATACTCGATCGCCAATGCCAAATTCATGGTTCCCCAGAAACGCCAGCCACCCATACCAACAGAGAATGTTGGGTCTTCAAACAAGCTGGCAGGGCAGGCGCCAAAGACGAAGGGGGGTCTCAAAGCGACGATAGCGATGAAGAGCCCAGACCACCGAACACAGGAGGGCAAAAGAAATTTCCCCCGCAAATTCAATCGGTGAATGTGGTAAATACCACCCAAATTACCAACTCGGACTGGATATGCGTCCTTAGGGATGGCGACTCAACGGAACTAGTCGTCCCACAATATAAACTAGGGCCAGTCACCTTCAACCGCACGTATCGTCCGGTTAACGCCAATCAGGGCAATCCAGCCGCACTAGTCCTCGACCCAATAATAGATGGGTTCCACCTCACTCGAGTCCTTATGGACGGCGGTAGCAGTCTAAATCTGCTTTACCAAGACACAGTGCGCAAGATGGGCATCGATCATTCGGCGATCAAACCCACTAAAGCCACTTTCAAAGGCATCATACCAGGTGAGGAGGCTCGCTATACAGGCTCCATTACCCATGAGGTAGTCTTCGGATCACCAGAAAATTACCGTATCGAAGAGTTAATCTTCGAAATCGTCCCTTTCCGCAGTGATTATCAAGCACTGCTTGGACGAACCGCATTCGCTCGATTCAACGCGGTGCCACATTATGCCTACCGTAAGCTCAAGATGCCCGGTCCACGCGGTGTCATCATGGTTAATGGCAAGGTCGAACCTTCCCTCGGCACCAACATATACACCACTGCCTTAGCAGCAGAAACAACGAGCATCACCTTGCAGCCGAACCTCGAGCTGGCGTCCAGGCTTCCGGACACCGTCAAGGGACTCCGAACTACTTCGCGGAAGGATAGCCCGACCCGTCCATGGCTCAACTAAGCACTCCGGCGAAGGCCAGGACAGGCCAAACTCAGCGGCTCAACCGCCCTACGGCACATAAATATTCCTTACATTTCCTTCGCAGGTTCACCTTTGCGCCGACCAGGACGGGCTACACGGAGGCAGCTTGAACGCGTAAGGGAATCCTTAGACATTCCCGCAAGAAGCGACCGTCCGGCTATATTACGGATCCGCACTCAGCCTTTCTTCCCCGGTCTCAAAGAGTTCCGCAATCATATCCCTTTTTTCACATTACTTGTACCCATACGCATAGACGTACTATTCAAATACAACATATGGATTTATATGACGTTTACCTGTTGTTATTTCTTATTGAAATGATTCTGTCAAGTGGCATCCGTACACAGCGATATGCCTTAAAAATATGCCAGGGGCTTCGTTTTACCCATAACACGGCAGTAAAGTCCGAACACCTTCATGGAAGCTCGGCACCCCGAACCTATAGTTATATGCATCAGCTCTGGATCATGTCTTGGGTCAATAGTTGGGTTTGCCCGGCTCCCATGTTTTGGTACCTTACGTTCCGCTATATCGGCTAAGGTGGCATAGGGAGAACTACTGCGATTGTGTCCCGATTCTTCCGGACGAGCACCTCAGTAGAGAAAGCCGAAAACTGACTGTCATGATATGGCAAGAGTTGGTCAGCTGTTCGAGAGGTCACAAAATCTTTAAGGATTTCTCCCGCATAATGCCATAACCAATGCAGCATGCGATGGATCGGTTCTTTCTCCGATCAGGTGCTTATAGAGCCCCTAGTACGGTCTTCCGAACACCAGGGGTTGCGCCTACCATACTAAAGCTCATATGGCTAAGTGAGAGTGATAAAGCCCTATAGTCCGATTGCCTGGTTCATTGTGCTGAGCACCTCCTTCGAAGGATCCAAAACTGGGATAAAGAGTGCTCAGGTTTATCCTGAACGCCCTCGTACTTCTTACGTGGCGGCAGAAGCCGACGACTTGCCAACTCTCAGGTTTAACATATAAAACGGCCGCACAGAAGGGTAAACTTTTATATAACAGGCGATAAATAAATGACCTTGTTTCAAACACTACAAAGGACAACATGATTGGCACTCATGGAAATATAATGTCCTTGGTGCATAGCCTCAAGCAAGGTAGGATCCTTTCAGACACTCTCATAATATAATTCGGGCTTGCGGTGCTCCTTCCTCCGGGCGGTCCTTCGTCATCGCCTTTTTCGCATCCATCTTCCCCAGTGCACCTTTGCGCGGGCGAAGGCCATTCGCGCACCTTCTATGCAGACCGACCGCTTGATGACGTCAAGTCGAGGGCAAGCGCTTATGAGCCGCTTCACGAGCCCGAAGTAGCTGCTTGGAATCGGCTCGAAAGGCCATAGCCGGATAACCAAATCTTTCATGGCTAGTTCCGCCGCCTTATGTAGTTCGACCAGCTGTTTCAGCTGATCGGTAAAAGGCACCGGATAATTCGGTGCCAAATACTGCGACCAGAAGAGCTTATCCGCAGTTTTCCTTTCTTCGGCTCGGTAGAATTGAGCGGCATCTGATATGCTGCGAGGTAGCTCGGCAAATACCCCTGAGAAATCCGGATTCAAAATCAAAAACACAAGTTTTCCCCCCAAATACTTACTCTACAGGGAAAAAGCCTTACCAGCCGCGATCTTTCTCGCCTCTTGGATCTCCTGTAGGGTGCTTTGGGTTTCCTCCTGGGCATCGCTCATGGCCTGATGTGCCTTGGTGAGTTCGGCTTCCTTCTCCGTCAAACTCTACTCTAGGGTCTCGCATTTCCTCACGGCCTCTTGTAGCTCCTGCTCAGCTTTAATAACCCTGGCCTCGTGCTTCTCACGAAGAGCCTGCTCAGTGGCTGCCTTTTTCTCGGCCTCGGCCACAACCTTCTTAAGGGCTTCGACTTCGGTCACAATCCCTAGCGCAAGTCATAAAGCTCAGTTCATACTGAAAATTCATTCGCAATAAACGCGAACAAGACTTGTGCATACCTTGTTTATCCCTCAACTGCATTTTCAATTGGCCAAGTTCTTATGTGGCCCGCCTGCATTTTGATTCAGCCCGGAGATCTCCAAGATGAGAAGTAGCAAATTCATGCACACCGCTTATAATGAGAAGAGAAATAGATGCCATTCAATGAGTCTTCCTGCGAACATAAAATTCGATCCTCCGTCCGGTTCTTTCTTTCACCGAATGCAGTATCAGGGCTACTATCTCGTACCATGACACTCTTCGACAACCCATAAACATACCCCAAAGCCTCTTATAAGGCTAATACAGGCTTCGCTCACCCACTCGCTGATCGAAGTCTTTCAATCACCGCACCCATAAGGGCACGGTGTTCATCAACGATGGAGGCGTCTTTCAACGCCACCAACAAAGCATCCGCACTTCGGATAGACAGAGGTCGCTGATGGAATGCACGCCTGCACTGAAGGAGGCTGCCTGCTTGATTCTAGAGCCGTATAAGTCTCTGGAATCGCAGCCGGCTGGGAACCGAACTCAGGATCGCCCCCGCCGTCGGCCCCCATGGGAATCTTTTCCCCCACGTGTCCGCCCTCGAGGTTCGACCTCCAGGCACCGCCTTCACGGTTTTTCCCTTTCCTCCTTGGCCGGGGTCCTTCTGGGACGAAGCCTTGGTGTTATGCACCTGTTTGGTGGAAGGGGCCTTTAGGGGCGTCCCGCTCTCCATAGCATTTGAGCTCAGCAAGTCCTCTGATGAGGATTGTTTGCACGGACCTCGCCGGACTACAAAAATATGGCTTGGGTTAACATACTAAGCCACGATGAGTCCGGACGCCTAAAACATACTCAGATTTTATACACTTACAAGTTCACCAGGGGCTGGGCCCTGGGATCCCATGCCGTCATTGTCGGGCGGCGGCAGTGGACTCCTCCGGAAGAGGAGCCTTTCCCCTTTTGGGCAGATCGGCCTCCAAATGTACGGAGGTCGTCCTCTTCTTTCTTCCCCCCGCAGGGGATTCATCTTCCTCCTCCTCCTCGTCCTCTTCGAAGGCGGAATGGGCATTGGAGCCTTCGAATATTGTGTCCGAAGTGCCACGGCGACGAAGGCCACCCCGGGTCTTTTTGGCCTCCTTCTCGGCCGTCTTCTTCGGCACCTTGTAAGGCGCTGGGACCAGCATCTTCGTCAGAAGTGGGATGGCCGATTCTTCGGGCAGCGGGGCCGGACAATGGATCCGCTCCGCCTTCTTCGTCTAGCCCTGGGAGAGTTGTATAAAACACGTTAAGCGCTTCCTTTGGGTTACGCGGATAGAAAAGTTGGACAACTCACCGAACTTGCCGGCCGGGACAGTTGGTACCCACGGTCCTCGGCGGAGTCCGGCCATGATTTGCTGGACTTGAAAAGCACCTTCCAGATGTCCTTGTGCGAGGAGCCGAAAAGCTCTCACAAGGTTTGGTGCCTGGCCGGATCAAATTCCCATAAATTGCAAGTCCAAAGGTCGACAAGGCAAGATCCGTGAACTAGCATCACCTCGGATCACATTGACAAGTTCAATGGTCTTGTCTCCCATATCTTCAACGCTGCGTTCGAGCACCGGCGGTTAAATCGGACGAGGACCGGTCCAGCCTTTCTTGGCCTGTGATGTAAGCCGCAGGGGGCGCCGGATCGGAACCGGAGAGAGGCGGCCCATTCGTCTGCCATGCTCGATGATATAAAACCACTGTTGTTGCCACTCCTTGATAGAATCATTAAAGGTTCCCGTTCGTCATATGACGTTGGGCATCTTGCTCACCATGGCACCCCCGCACTCGGCGTGCTCGCCGCCCACCACCTTGGGCTTCACATTAAAGATCTTCAGCCATAAACCGAAGTGCGGTGAAATGCGGAGAAAAGCCTCGCACACGACAATGAATGTCAAGATGTTGAGGAAGGAATTAGGGTACAGATCGTGAAGATCGATCCCATAATAATACATGATGCCGCGAACGAACGGGTGGAGGGGAAACCCTAGCCCACGGACAAAGTGAGGGAGGAATACAACCCTCTCGTGGGGTTCCGGAGTAGGGGCGATCTGTCCCGCCGTTGGAGACGGTGGCTGATTTTCTTGGCCAGGTACCCGGCCTCCCGAAGCTTTTTAATATCCTTCTCTCGGACGGTAAAGGCCATCCATTTGCCTCTTGCTCCAGATCCGGACATCTTCGGAAGACCTTTAGTGGGCAGAGAAGATGAACGCTTGGGTGCTGGAGCTTGAGCAGAAGGGAATGAATCGGGGAGAAGGCGTGGGTGAAAAGAGTGAATCCTTGTCCCTTTATAAGGGCGGAAGAGGCGATGCGCCTCCCCACTCACCCGGTAAAACCTCTTATTCCCCAAGCGTCGTAATTGATGACGCGATTGGGTTACCCACACCCGTATTGATGAGAATCCTGTGATAAGGGGACACGATCTCTGCTTCGACAAGACATGCCAAGGAAACCGCCTCGCAATATGTGCGGTGGCTAGTTGTGAAAAACGGTTCGAATAATGACCGGGCCGTGGTGTGGTGTCATACTGCAAAATGCGTCTGCAGATTAGATTTGTGGAAATATTATTCTCTCTACGGTGGTATGTGGAATTTGTTTTGCAGAGCTGGACACTATCCTTGTGTTCAAGATCTTCTATGGAGTGTTCGGAGGAAGAACCAGCCTTGCAATGCCGAAGACAAATCTGCGTCGGACTCGTCGTCATTGAAGCCTGGTTCAGGGGCTACTGAGGGAGTCCTGGATTAGGGGGTCTCCGGACAGCCGGACTATATCCTTTGGCCGGACTGTTGGACTATGAAGATACAAGATTGAAGACTTCGTCCCGTGTCCGGATGGGACTCTCCTTGGCGTGGAAGGCAAGCTTGACAATACGGATATGTAGATCTCCTCCCTTGTAACCGACTCTGTATAACCCTAGCCCCCTCCGGTGTTTATATAAACCGGAGGGTTTAGTCCGTAGGACAACAACAATCATACCATAGGCTAGCCTCTAGCATTTAGCCTCTACGATCTCGTGGTAGATCAACTCTTGTAATACTCATATCATCAAGATCAATCAAGCAGGAAGTAGGGTATTACCTCCATCGAGAGGGCCCGAACCTGGGTAAACATTGTGTCCCCCGCCTCCTGTCACCATTCGCCTTAGACGCACAGTTCGGGACCCCCTACCCGAGATCCGCCGGTTTTGACACCGACGGCAGGCAGGAGTCGGTCTACTAATCTTGGACGCGATGCCTATGTAATGATCATTGCCTGGATACCGTCATAATTATTTGAGGTTCTATCAATTGTCCGACAGTAATTTGTTTACCCACCGTTTGCTATCTTTCTCGAGAGAAGCCACTAGTGAAATCTACGGCCCCCGGGTCTTCTTTCTCATATATTTGCTTTGCGATCTATTTTACCTGCACTTTTTATTTAGATCTAATAAAACAAAAATACAAAAATATTTAATGCATTTAATATTATTTGTGATCTATTTATTCAATCTAGTATGCCTTTCTCCCGTCAACACGCAATTTCTCGCGCCACATTCGAAGGGATCGACAACCCTTTAACACGCCGGGTTGCGAGGTGTTGTTATTTGTGTGTAGGGGTTGTTTATGTTGTATTGTTTGGTTCTCCCACTGGTTCGATAACCTTGGTTTCATATCCGAGGAAATACCTACCGCCGTTGCCGCATCATCCCTTCCTCTTTGGGGAAATACCGACGTAGCTTCAAGCGACATCACTCCTCACCGACCAAATGAGTCTCTGAAGAAATTACTCACTCTTGGGGAGCATCATGGAATTGGCGATGGAGATTGGTTGGTGATGATGAAGAATGAAGATCCCCCTCTCCGGAGCCCCAAACGAACTCCAGATCTGCCTTCCCGAGGAAGAACAGGGCTTGGCGGCGGCTCCGTCTCATGGATCGCGATAATTCTTTCTCCCTCATTTTTTTCTGGAAATATGTGATTTTATAGTATCAGGGGGGGTCATCAGCGGGGCCACCAGGTGGGTACAACCCACCTGGGCGCGCCAGGAGAGGGGCGCGCCCTGGTGGGTTGTGCTCAACCAGGGGCCCCTCTCCGGTGGGTCTTGGCTCCATAAATTCTTATTATTGATATAAAAAATCCTCGCAAAGTTTCGTTCCATTCCGAGAACTTTTATCTCTGCACAAAAACAACATCATGGTAGTTCTGCTGAAAACAGCATCAGTCCGGGGTTAGTTTAATTCAAATCATGCAAATTAGAGTCCAAAACAAGAGGAAAAGCGTGAGAAAAATTAGATACGTTGGAGACGTATCACCCCTCACGTCAGTGATGTTGCAGTTGCCCCGAGCCCACTATCTCTTCTCCCATCCTCCAGGTCTCGTGTTGGCGACCTCAGGGAGACGGCGAAGTTGATTCGGTGACCGTGGTGGCACATGTTGGTGGGCTACGTGATGGGCGGTGCACTATGGTTCGTCTGGGGTGGTGGTAGGGGTTTGGGTTGGGAGAAATCTCTGGCGGCTCGTCCGGCCCCGACGCGGCGACGCCTGTGAATGCCGCCGGACCTTCCTGAAGGGCGTCGGGTACACCTCCCCACCGCTTCCTCACAGACGGGAAAACCCTAGGACTAGTCCGGGCAATGGCGTCGTCGCCGCCTCCTTCTTGAAGTTGTTGCTTGGTACGGCGCTTGAATCTTTGGGAGCATGGTGGTACTTCTCCGGAGGTGCAACGGATTCTTACGGCCATCTTCGTTTCGTTGATCTCTTTGTTGTTGGCATTTGTTTCTCTTTCTTTTTTTCTTTAGGCTTATTTGTCCATGCGCCCCAAAGACCTATAGTTGGCTTTATTTGGTTTCTTTATAATACAAAGTGGGGGAAACCCTTTTTCGTATAATCAGACTGCACACTACCACTAAACACAATTTTCTCCCCGTCTTAATAAGACGCACAAACCTGAGACTACCATGTTGCTCTCCTGTTTCATCAAGTGAATAGAACAGCCAAAATAAATCTTATTAAATCAGAAAAGCAATTTGGCTCCCGGGTGCAGATGCACCTGGAATCTGGACCACACATGTGCCTCGCGATTCGTGTGTAGGAAAGTATTCTCTGGCGTATTTGGATTTAGAAAATGGACCCCTGGCCCACGTCCGACCGGTGCGAACAGACGTGCCTCGTTAACGCCGTGTCGGCACAGACGGAGTTTGATGGACACGTCGATCGTTCTCGACTCTTCTCCCCCCACCACGCATTTCGCCTCACTGCTCCACCTCCACCCCCCACCACACGGATCTCATCACTCCTTCGCCAAAACAAGCTCTCATCCCGGCCACCGCCATACTCTTCCAGGCCGCCATACGGATCTCACTACTCCTTCGCCAGAAGGAGAAAATCTCATCCCGGGCGCCGCCGTACTCATCAGGCCGCCGCGTATAAGGCTCCTTTGAGCGGCGCAATCTGTAAGGTAAACAGATCCCCTCACCACCTCCTATCCCTATCACCTGCCATTTCCATAGAACTAGCAGCGCTCATCTTACTAACCCACCACACCTGTTGATTTTTTTTCTCCAGTAGCCATGTCCGACTCGCCCAGCTTCCTCACTCTCCTCTCTGACGCCGGCGCCGCCTTCTTCCCCCATGTCGTGCTGGTTCCACATCTGAAGCTTGGTTTTTTGCGCGGCGGCCCAACGAGGCGTCCATCCCCGAGGGCCCCTGGCCATAGCAGCCGACTCCGCTCCTCCCTCCCCGCATGCACCTAGCACCTCGTTGAGTGAGGAGTTCTTGGTGTTCACCTTCTACAAGGTGGTGCCCGTCGACGACCCCCGCGCACACCTCCACTTCGTGCAGGTCGGTCCACTTCTCCCTCGAGCCATTTAGTTTCAGTTCAGTTCACCATATTTGGGATATATGATGAAGGGCTGGATTTTTTGTACACATTGCATCTCTTCTATACCAGGTTCGGAAGATTACTTGGATGCTTTTCAGGCTTCTCCAGCATTAACCGGGCATGCTCTCCAGTACAAACAATGACTTATTCAGGTACGTTCAGTTCAGTACCTTCATACATTTCAGAGCTGTTGATCTTAACACAACAACCTGTTAGGATTCAGTACCTTCAGATTTGTGTCAGAGTTGCTGTGGATTGATTCAGTACCTTCACAAATTTAGAGCTGTTGATATGGGTGGGGTACTAGTTTCAAACAAGATCGCAGCAAAATGATAATGACAATTTAACAGAATCACGGAAACTTGTTTGAAACTGGTACTGCAAAATCAAATTCTAGTGAACCTTGACTGGATCATGCACACACAGAAACGAGTGAAACTTGACAGTCAAATTTAACTTGTTATTCTGGGTGAAACTTGACTAAATCACAATGTTTACTACAAAATCAAATTATAGTGAAACTTGACTGAATCATTTGATGACAATGATAATGATATAGGTGAAACTTGACTGAATCATGCAAACACATTCAGTAATTGACTTGTTCTCATCTAACTTTAATTGCAAAATGACAATACTAGCGAAACTCAAAAAACCTTTATTTGTTTGCTGGTTCAGTTAGCCAGCAGAAACTTTATTTTCTGAAACCACAATCACAATGACAATTCTTGTGGTTGTTCTCGTCTCACCACCACTCAATTCTTTGTACCGAAACTACAAGGACATTTTGGTTCTGAAGAACCTATATTTAATGGTTCTGAATAACCTCTGCTGGCTATATATGTCCAGCATGATGTACTCTTGCAAGCCACAACCAACTCTGGTTGTTTCATCTAACAATGACAATTCTTGTTGTTCTCATGTCACCGTTTCTGAAGTAGGGAAATTACTGGAGTAGCTGGCATCAGTTGATCAGGGAAATTGGCTCAGGGATCTTCAGATCAATTTCATCAGAGGTCATGTTCAGCTGCAGAAACTGTGTTTGGCACACATTAGAGGTCATGTACTGCATATGATCAAATTAGAGAACAAGCAAGGAGTATCATCCAATTTCAGTAATTGAAAGTGAAATAGGATGAGCTGCAACACCACAATTTGGATGAATTTGTTCAAAGGTACAGTGAATATGTTCAAATTGTATGATCTGCACCACCACATTTTGTTCAAAACTGGATGATCTGTTCTAATTTAATTTCACCAGATGACACCAATTTCAGCAGGCATTGTACCTTTCAACCACCACCACCAAGCAGCAGAGGCGGGGGCGCTTGAGTAAATCAAATTCGATGATCAGGGGCTCTACACCACCCCAGCAGCACCAGCTGCAACAGAGGCGAGGAAGACAACAGCAGTAGCAGAGGCCGGAGTGGCCAGAAAATTTCGCGTGGCTGGTGGCCGAAGCGGATGAAGTGGCTGGTCCTGCGAGTGGCGGCGGTGGTCGCCTCTGTGGCAGCGGCGCAGGTGGGTGGTGGCGCTGCGCCGGACGGTTGATGCGCTGGTCGCTTCCGCGGGCAGCGGTGGTGGGGCAGTGCAGGTGGGTTGCGGTGGTCGAGCTGCGCAGGCGGGCCTCTGTGGCGGCTGCGCAGGTGGTCGGCGGCGTTCGACCCGACGGTGGCTCCCGCCGGCGGGGGAGGAGGAAGGAAGGAGACGGGTTGATTTTTCAAGGGGGTTGAACGTATGAGATTTTTTTTTCTTTTTTGCAAAAACACAATGAACTACTTTTCTGGACGGAGAGAGTAGTTTTTATGTCTTGATCTGTACTCGATCATGTTTATATTTGTTTATTTATTTGAACCAGAAACTGAATCAATTTTTTTTAAGGAAACCGAATCAGTATTTATGTATCATCTTTCATTCATTTTCACTGACATGACAGGACGGTTGACGCGAGGGCCGTCCAAACCAACTACCTGTACCACATGTCCAGGTACGGGTCCGTCTCCACCTGTAACTGCGCCTTAGCGCCGCCGTCTGAGTTGCTTTCCACCGTTCGTACAGACAAACGGCAGCAACAGTGTATTCCACATTTTATATTGACGTATTGGAGAGGCAATGATAGGTAGCCCAGATCACGATGCAACTCTGTGCGGTTGGGATATCAGGACCAACTGGCCTCGGAGCCAAAACGCCAGTCCCGAATACTACTCTAATTACCAACTTCCTTTTTCGCGCCGTAGTTAATTGCTAACTCGAGTTACTCAACTGCAAAAATGGACAAACCATTGGCTGGTTGACGGGCCCAAGAGCACCCAGTTTCTAACATTTGGCCCACCCGAAGCAAACACCACCGACCAAACCCTACAAATCTCCCCACCACCGCCGCCACTCGGTCACACACACACCCCTCGCTCCTCGCTCGCCTCTCCACCGAAACCCTCGCCAGCCATGGACGCGGAGCAGCTCCTAACGTACATCTACACCTGCCTCCCGGAGCCTCCAGTCTCCGACACCGCTCGCCTCGCCGCCCGCCGTGCCGCCCCCTACCCCGGCGTCGACCGCATCAGCGGCCTCTCCGACGCGCTCCTCCACGACATCGTCTCCCGCCTCCCCTTCAAGGACGCCGCGCGCACCGCCGTGCTCGCCACGCGCTGGCGCCGGGTCTGGCTCTCGGCCCCGCTCGTCGTCGTCGACACCCACCTCCTGGACCACTGGCCCCCGACTCGCGCCGACGCGCCGGCCGTCACCGCCGCGGTGTCGCGCGCCCTCGCCGCGCACCCCGGGCCCTTCCGCTGCGTCCACCTCGTCTCCAGCCACATGGACGGGTACCCGGCCCAGCTCAAGCGCTGGCTCCGTCTCCTCGCCGCCAAGGGAGTCCAGGAGCTCGTCCTCGTCAACCGCCCCTGCCCGCGCCAGGTGCCTCTCCCCGGCACGCTCTTCCGCATCGGCACCCTCACCCGCCTCTACGTCGGCGTCTGGAAGTTCCCGGACGTGGCCTGCCTCGGCGACGCCTCCTTCCCCAACCTCCGCGAGCTCGGCATCTTCAGCGTCGCCATGGAGAAAGGGGACATCGAAGCCGTCGTCGACAGGAGCCCCGTTCTGGAGATCCTTAACATTCAAGGGAGCGTGAAGGGGTTGGGTCTCCACCTCATCAGCCAGAGCCTCCGATGCGTGCAGATCTGCGATTCCGTGATGGAGAACATCGTCGTGGTGGACACCCCGCGTCTCGAGCGGCTCATCCTGTACAAGGTCCGGGGTTCTCTCAACCCTGCCAGTGTACTGCGGACCGGGATCAAGATTGGCAATGCCCCCAAGCTGGAAATGTTCGGGTACCTGGAGCCAGGAAAGTACGTTCTTCAGGCCGGAGACGCCATCATCATGGTACATCCTACGGTACCTAAATTTTCCCATTTGTTCTATGCTAAGGCGTGTAATTCAGTGTCTGATCTTTCTTTGTTGAATTGGGTGCATTCCATTCTAGCCTGGAATGAAGCCAAGCGCAAGCACTATGTTCACGAGCGTGACTATCCTGAGCCTGAATGTCCGTTTTGGAGTCCACGATGATGCCAATATGGTGGCCACCTTCCTAAAGTGCTTTCCCAACGCATCGAGTCTGCATATCAGGGTACTGAACTTCATCACCACCTACTAGCATTATACTCCGTGCATCTTTACACTTCTGTATCTGCTACAATGCATAATCCATCAAGTAATTGAACTGTTCACTGATCTAACCAATTTACAGTGTGAACAATGTGATGAACCCACTGGGAAGCTCGTACTTAAGTTCTGGGAGGAGGTTGGTCCCATCGTGAGTGTCATGTTGCGCATAAGGGTGATGACTATCCGTGAATTCCGAGGGGAGGAAGGCGAGATGGCTTTTCTCAAGTACTTCTTCACGAACGCGAGGGCGCTGAAGTATGCGGCGATGATCTTCCCCAATCCAAGCTTCTCTTCAATTTCAAAGAACGATGCATGCTCCAAAGCAAACTATCTGACCTCTCTGAACTGGGCCACTCAAGGCTGCGGGTTCATGGTGTATGGGAGTTCAGATCCTGAAGGAGGCAGACCGTGGTGCTTCAAGACCGGAGCAATTTTTTCGCGTGACCCTTTCTCGTGGTGAAGTCAAAAGCTCCAACATATCTAATCGTCCAAAGCTTAATGCATGTGGGACTGTTTAGTGTCAATCGTTTGCAACATGGTACATGGTATCGTTTTGGTTCGTGTTTATGATCAGCTTGAAGTGTTGAGGTTAGTATAGTTAGTAGTGGTGCTGGTGTGCTACTGTTGATGAGAAATCAGTACTCTCTCTATGCATGGGTTTATCTTGGTGGTGATGGTTGCCTGATAAGGCATGTAAATGATGAATGTGCAAACTAACCTCGTTGCCTGATAATGTTGGTGATGGTTGCCTGATAATCTCGTTGGCTTATGCATTGGGGATAAACTAGTGCATGCATGTGGTTGTCTCCTGGTTTTTTTATAGTAGTGTTAGAGCATGTACAATGGTTAATAAGATAGTCTCATCTTAAGTCTTGTATATAATTTAGAGATAAAAAAAGTCTACAATGGGTTATCTTTTAGTCTTATCTTCAATAACTAGTACAGTAATTCCTAAAAATGTGGTGAGACATATTGTGCTTTTCTTTTGAGTTATCTCTCCTCCATCTCATCAATTATCCTACGTAGCACTCCAAAGATAGCACCATTGTACATGCCCTTACGATCATGCAGATCGATGCACGCAGATCTAGGTTATATTTGTTGGCTCTGCTCCCCTTATTGACGCCAAAAATTTTGTCTGAATTTGGTCTGTCCGCGTAGCACTGTTCCTTATCAATGCACAGACTGGATGTACCACTTTATGCAATCCCAACAGCCATATGCGTTGGACTAGAAATCCCAACGCGCAACCATAACCTCTGCGTCAAGCCGCGATCCATAGATTGTGTCTCATCGTCAAAAGCAAACTGGACGGAGTGAGAGCCAGAACCCACAAAAAAGCCTTCCGGGTACATCCAGCAACCACGTAGTACGAGCCTCTAGCGGCAACCACCGGTTCTGGAGCGAGGAACCCTCATGAAGACTTTTCACCGTCTACTACAGTCCGCATATCAAGGGCCAGCCGATGCCGCCATGCAGTTACAACTCCAACCCTGATAAGCAGCCGCCATTGGGAGGTCCACCTATGCCCTAGCCAGCACGACCCCGACTATGTCGGATTCGGCATTTGCGCCGCCCAGTAGCAGCACGAGCTCTCTGGCCAGCATGGCATAAGCAACAAGCTGGCCCCCTCCGTGACAGAAGATGTCCGGTAAACGCACGTCGGCCTATCGAGGGGCAGTAGCTACAACGTGTCTCATGGGAGGGGGGGGGGTCAGAGAGACACGCCTCATCATAGGGAACAAGTGCCCTCTCATCACCTTCGTTGGGACCTACCAGAGCTTCGCTGGTGGATATCCTCCAATGACGCAAGACGAGGAGAGGCAAGGGAAAGCGGTGGCGCGCGGAAGCTTAGGGTTTACTCCCCCGAGCTCAGGATCATGACTTTGCGAGTAAACAATCATTTGGTTTTAGTTTACCAAGAAATGTTCCCTACTGCTCAAACCCTAGCCTAGAGTCACTACTATACCTAAGAGATTCATTCATCCCCAATATCTTATTTATCTTGTCATGCACCTATATATCCACACCACCAAGTCGGTCCATCATGTAAACACATTTCCCACTAACTCTCCATGTGCATGCTCCCATTAAATCTTTATGCGCATGCACGCTGCCACAAATAACAATTTTTCGTGCACTCTCAAGCAACACGTTATCCTAAGCGTCTTTTGCTATCTAAATATGTCTTGAGGTCATCTGATCCACTCCAAACGTCTAGCACAAGTCCCTGTCCAACCATTTGGTTAGACTTCACGGATTGTTAATGTGATCGTCTAATTCTAAAATTCCAAATGGCCGTGTTTTCTCATTCCCATTCTTTTGCACTTCCTGTCCATGTCTCTTTACTCCCAACGGACCATATAATTGTGTAAGATGCCTTCGTTCCCTCAAACCAGCATTGTTCCAAGCAACCTTCTTAATCCCAGTTTGATTCCGTTGTGTACAGAGAGGTAGCTCGTCAGGTTTTTTTTTCATTTTAATAAGAATCCACTATTCCCACGCCACTTTAATATCCCAGTTTGGTTCCATTGCATACATCCATGTAGCTCATCAGGCTTTTTATATGATGGAACTAAGCTTCACCCAATAGGGAAACATGCACGGTTGTGCACCGGACAAGATAACTAAACAAAACTAGAGCTACCTAGGTATATTGTGGTGGATGGCTGTAGTATGAAGCACATGGTTGATCCGATGAGAAGCATGATTTACTAAACATTGGCCTGATGAATTATAAGCGATCTTCAATTTTTATATAAATCATTTTATGAGTGAACTCGTGTTTTATTTTTATTTACGAAATTTTTTTTTATGAATGCACATCTATAGTTGTTATATTGTTTTAGGTTTAGCCAAGGGTTGAGATGCCTCTACTGTCTCTACTCAATGTTTTTTCATCTCATATCACCTCGTCGATATACAGCCAAGGTAATAAATTAACAGAACAAAAAATCACACTCATTTTCAGCCTTTTCATCAAATATTCTTTAGATGCTTACATTAAACAATATTTCTTCCAAACAAAATTCTTTATCCTCAACTTATACTATGTTCCATAAACTTTCTCATGTTTTTAAACATCAAATTATTTGTTAATAGTTCCTGCAGCAGCGACCGAGATATCATCTAGTTTATTCTGAATGAATGGCGGAAGTATGATTTGCTTTGTTCTTTTTCCATTGAACATGCAGTGCTTCGTAAATCATTCTGAAAGCAAATTCTCCATTTAACAGAAACAAATCCGTTGCTATTTAAAATGCATAAAACATATTAAAATACATCATGATCATTTTTTATACATGCAAAGTTTTATTTTTTTATACATGCAAAGTTTTATTTTTATACATCATGATCATTTTTAAGCACATGATGATTTTTAGTTTCTTTCCTAAAAATATTTTTGATACATATACGATCACATTATAATAGCAACGAATAAAATTTTAATGTGTGATGATTATTTTCTAAACAGTACAATGGATATATTTTAGCACACGATGTTTTTGAGAAATATATCATGCACATTTTTAATCTGAGGTGAATATTTTTTAAATACACGATGAACATTTTACATAGAGAATGAATACTTCTCAATATATGGTTAAAGATTTTGGATTACATTATGAATATTTTTAAAAACACAATAAATTTTTAAATATATGAGAAGCGGTTTTTAAATTTTCCTTTGTACATTTTCTTAATACACGATGAACACTTTTTAGAAAGTGTTCACACATTTAGGAAAATTGTTCATGTAACTATAGAATGTGATAACGCATGATGACCATTTTGATGTTACACGATAAACCTCTGTTTGAGTTACATTCTGAATAATTTTTTTTAGTGTACGACAAACAAGATTTTGAATACACGATGATTTTTTAATATGGTTTTGTAACATGATGAACATTTTTTAACACGCATATATATTTTTTCCGCAGACACCTGAACTTTATTTTATATCCACAAACATTTATACGATGTACGTGAACATTTATATTTTGTAGCTCGTGTATTTTATCTAGAAGAATAGAAAAATTGAAAATAAAATGCAAACACAAAGGAAAGTAAAAGAATAAAATAATGGAGCGTTTGCTCCAATAGCATTTTTGCAAAGTGCGTTGCTAACATTTTCTATTTTAGAGGAAGTGTGTTTTTTCGACAAAGGGTGGATTTTATTAGCTTAAAATAAAACATGAAGAGGACACATGACACAATAAGCACACACCTGGCCTCCGCATAATTAGGATGCACACAACTAATCCAACACACAGATACGGAAACACACTAGCAACTAGCAAAATCATAAGACCAAAAGCTATGCGCCGACAAGGAAAAAAAAGAAAACAGAAAAAGCCCAAAGCGATCAGATCAGTGATCGACATACTACAACCGAGACTATATCCGAACCAACCATTGACACCACAATGATGACGATGATCTTCAACAACAACGCTTTCAGGGAGGGAGCGACACTCAAACGTGCTTGTCACTAGATCTAACCACAAATACCAAAATCTAAGTTTTCGCCTTGCAGAATCAGTCCGAGCAAATTCGAGTAATGCCTCCAACAAGGTAACGACGTAAAAAATTCATCGCCATTGGTAGGTGTAACCACTCAAGTCTAACCTAGGCTTTCGCCATGGAGCTCGAGACCTGGTTCATGCAACACCACCATCCAAGTCACACAAGTGTTGTCGCCATCGCTTTTCTGCAATCCCAGTAGCTACTATTGGACCGCCACCAATCCACAACTTACCCTTTGCGTCAAGTCGTCGTCCATAATTTGTGTCACACCACCGAAGTCATCCACCGGATCAAGAGATAAAACCTCCCGAAGTCTTTTCGATGACCTCTGCTGTCGTGGATCCATAAGAAGTCACTGTAGAGCAATCTACAGTCACCATCATCCGGCCGATCTGATCCAGATCACCACCAAAGAATCAAGATCGTAGCATCGCCAGCCGGCACCGCACACCAAAGGCCAGCACATCACCGCAAATCCACATGCCCATCACAACGACCCTACGCGTCGCCGTCGACACATCGCGTCAAATCCTTGGAGTAATGGCTGCAAATTGTGGAAAAGAGCGTCACCGCGGCGCCACAAGGGTGGCCCCGAGGCCAACCCAGGACGACTCCGCTCCCAACCCCGGGTCCAGCGCCCGCAGGGGAGAGACTTCGGCGACAGGAAGGACCTCGTCGGGCTGAGATCTGATGCGGAGAGCGCGCGAGGAGGGGAGCAGGAATAGTGGCAGGGATGAGGGGCGGGGAGGGGAGTAGGCCTCCGCCAGAGACGCGCCGGCGGAGGGCAGAGCGGTCGACGAAGGGCACAGAGGCCGGCGGGGAGGCTGCAGTCGGACGAGGCGCCCCGCCACCACCATCATGGGAGCTAGCGCGGGCTTCGTCGGCCGCTCCTCTAGTGGCAGCGAGGTGGTGGAACGTTTTTCAAATACACGTTGAATATTAACAGCGAAACATCATCCATGTCAGGGGTTGAAAACTTGAAATAATACGCAGGCGAAAGGGAGAAAGAAGTTGAATTGTAGAGAAAATAATTACGACGAAAGAGCGGAGCCAGAGGCTAGGGGACGATACCTGGGTGGGAAGGCGCGCAAGCAGAGACACGGTGTGCTCGCCAGTGGAGGCCATGGCGGGAGCTTGGGAGCGTACGCCTCTCGCTTGTCCGATGCTGCAGTTGGCCCGTGGAGCCTCGTCCTCTAAGCTGGCCCCATGTTGTTGGCAAATAGAAAATTTCCGCAGTCTATAATTAAACAGCCCAGAGCATCTCCAATGGGACAATGGGAAGCGTTTGTCTAGACTCTTATGAAGGAAAGATTAAATATCACAACTAGAAAATATCTAAGCGGACTAGCTTTTAGCACTAGACAAGCAAATTCAACAGCTCCTATAATTTTTTTTACATACACTACAGGTGCCCTAACTTGTTTGACATGGGTAGTTTGAAGCCTAAACTTGAAAAATACATAAAAGTGATGTCGTAACTTGTCTGGACATTCAAATACGATGCCTTTGAATGTATGCCGCTGTATTAAGTGCCTGCGTAGCATGCTAGCGTGTTGCTGGGCCACATGTCAGTGGCTGCGGGCGCTGGACGTGTGCTGTGAGTTGTGCGTGTTTTTTTATAGGAATGCCCTTGGACTTTAATTAATTCTCGCAAAACATACCTAGGAAACGGCCGTGCATGGCTTAAAATAATTATCAATATGTCATTATTGTTTATTTTATATCTATATTCTTTTATGGTTATTGTGTACATTGAAGAGATAAACATGAACTTTTTCTAAAATTGGTGTGGATTTAAAAAGTTGAATGTATAGTAAAAACACGGTGAGCAATTTTTGAAATACACGTTCAAGTTCAAGTTCATTTTTCATTTTCATATTATTTCAGAAAATGCTCACAGTGTTTTTTAGAAAATGTCAAATGTGTATTAAAAATTTATTGTGTAATATTATGCTTAAATTTCTACAAACACGCTTAACATGTTACTACATTTATAGAGTTTATTTTTGTCACACAATAATATGTAATAAACGTCGAATGGTTTTTAAACTACAATATTGTCTATTTGGAATACAATGAAGATACACAATAACTGTTTGTGCTTATGGTCTTGAATGAAGATGGATAAATTTACACAATATTTTTAATATATGTTCAACTTTTTAAATCCACATAAATTTTAGAAAAAAATCCATGTTTATCTCTTCAATGTACACAATAATGAAAATAGAATAAGGATATAAAATAAACACTAATTGCATATTGATAATTATTTTATTTCTTTCATATGGGAAATTTTATGTATCATGAAAATTAAGCAGAAACTTCACTAAAAAAGGTACATGAAGAAAAAACATGTGCAAAGCGATACGTGGAATCATCCATATAAATTGGTAGCTAGTACTTAAACGTAAACCGAAGTCTGGCCTCGTTGTCTGCTCGTTCCTTAGGCAACCAGGAGGTCCCTCATTCGCGAACCAACCCGTGGTTGGATGGTTAGAGGAACTGTGCTATCCCCAGCCCACCAGAGTTCAAATCCTGGTGCTCGCATTTATTTCTGAATTTATTTCAGGATTTCCGGCGATGCGCTTTCAGTGTGAGGAAATGTTTTCGTCGATGACGAGGTGCCTATGGTGACTTCATAAATTTCAAGATGATATGTCGGCTTAGTCTTTCGGAGGTGCTCATAGGGATAGGGTGTGTGTGTGCGCGTTTATAGAGGTGAGTGTATGCGCGTGTATATAAGCGCTTGTGTCTGTACTGATGTTCAAAAAAAAGAGGTCCCTCATTCGAACTCCCTCCAAGCCAACTCGTTGGGTATATTTTTGCAAGAATTCATTTAACTTCAGGGGTGTTTCAGTAAGAAAAACAACACGCTTCCAACACTTTCCAAGAATTAATTAATGTCTAGGGTCATTCCTAAGAAAAACTAACACGCACAGCTCACAACGCGGATCCACAACCACTGACATGTGGCCCAGCGACACGATGGCATGCCATGTGGGCATTCGATATGACGGCATACGTATAGAGAGACCGTATTTGAACATCCGAACAAGTTACGATCTTACTTTTATGTATTTCTTAAGTTTAGGCACCAAACTAACCGCGCAGGACAAGTTAAGGCACATATAGTGTATTTAACTTAAAGAAAAAGCTGTTTCGTCTGCGCGACCAGTCGAGCAGTGAATCAATTCACATGTAGGACCAAGACCGAGGGAGACCGCGGGGCAGAGAGCACTTCAGACCGCGGAACAAAATTCTTTATCCTCAACTTATACTATGTTCCATAAACTTTCTCATGTTTTTAAACATCAAATTATTTGTTAATAGTTCCTGCAGCAGCGACCGAGATATCATCTAGTTTATTCTGAATGAATGGCGGAAGTATGATTTGCTTTGTTCTTTTTCCATTGAACATGCGGTGCTTCGTAAATCATTCTGAAAGCAAATTCTCCATTTAACAGAAACAAATCCTCGTCGTTACGAAAATGCATAAAACATATTAAAAATACATCATGATCATTTTTTATACATGCAAAGTTTTATTTTTTTTATACATGCAAAGTTTTATTTTTATACATCATGATCATTTTTTAAGCACATGATGATTTTTAGTTTCTTTCCCGAAAAATATTTTTTGATACATATACGATCACATTATAATAGCAACGAATAAAATTTTAATGTGTGATGATTATTTTCTAAACAGTACAATGGATATATTTTAGCACACGATGTTTTTGAGAAATATATCATGCACATTTTTAATACGAGGTGAATATTTTTTAAATACACGATGAACATTTTACATAGAGAATGAATACTTCTCAATATATGGTTAAAGATTTTGGATTACATTATGAATATTTTTAAAAACACAATAAATTTTTTAAATATATGAGAAGCGGTTTTTAAATTTTCCTTTGTACATTTTCTTAATACACGATGAACACTTTTTAGAAAGTGTTCACACATTTAGGAAAATTGTTCATGTAACTATAGAATGTGATAACTATAGAATGTGATAACGCATGATGACCATTTTGATGTTACACGATAAACCTCTGTTTGAGTTACATTCTGAATAATTTTTTTTAGTGTACGACAAACAAGATTTTGAATACACGATGATTTTTTAATATGGTTTTTGTAACATGATGAACATTTTTTTAACACGCATATATATTTTTTTCCGAATACACATGAACTTTATTTTATATCCACAAACATTTCTTCGATGTACGTGAACATTTATATTTTGTAGCTCGTGTATTTTATCTAGAAGAATAGAAAAATTGAAAATAAAATGCAAACACAAAGGAAAGTAAAAGAATAAAATAATGGAGCGTTTGCTCCAATAGCATTTTGCAAAGTGCGTTGCTAACATTTTCTATTTTAGAGGAAGTGTGTTTTTTCGACAAAGGGTGGATTTTATTAGCTTAAAATAAAATATGAAGAGGACACATGACACAATAAGCACACACCTGGCCTCCGCATAATTAGGATGCACACAACTAATCCAACACACAGATACGGAAACACACTAGCAACTAGCAAAATCATAAGACCAAAAGCTATGCGCCGACAAGGAAAAAAAAGAAAACAGAAAAAGCCCAAAGCGATCAGATCAGTGATCGACATACTACAACCGAGACTATATCCGAACCAACCATTGACACCACAATGATGACGATGATCTTCAACAACAACGCTTTCAGGGAGGGAGCGACACTCAAACGTGCTTGTCACTAGATCTAACCACAAATACTAAAATCTAAGTTTTCGCCTTGCAGAATCAGTCCGAGCAAATTCGAGTAATGCCTCCAACAAGGTAACGACGTAAAAATTCATCGCCATTGGTAGGTGTAACCACTCAAGTCTAACCTAGGCTTTCGCCATGGAGCTCGAGACACAGTTCATGCAACACCACCATCCAAGTCACACAAGTGTTGTCGCCATCGCTTTTACGCAATCCCGGTAGCTACTATTGGACCGCCACCAATCCACAACTTACCCTTTGCGCCAAGTCGTGCGTCCATAATTTGTGTCACACCAATCAAGTCATCCACCGGATCAAGAGATAAAACCTCCCGAAGTCTTTTCGATGACCTCTGCTGTCGTGGATCCATAAGAAGTCACTGTAGAGCAATCTACAGTCACCATCATCCGGCCGATCTGATCCAGATCACCACCAGCAACCGAAGATCGTAGCATCGCCAGCCGGCACCGCACACCAAAGGCCAGCACATCACCGCAAATCCACATGCCCATCACAACGACCCTACGCGTCGCCGTCGACACATCGCGTCAAATCCTTGGAGTAATGGCTGCAAATTGTGGAAAAAAGCGTCACCATGGCGCCACAAGGGTGGCCCCGAGGCCAACCCAGACGACTCCGGCTCCAACCCCGGGTCCAGCGCCCGCAGGGGAGAGACTTCTGCGACAGGAAGGACCTCGTCGGGCTGAGATCTGATGCGGAGAGCGCGCGAGGAGGGGAGCAGGAATAGTGGCAGGGATGAGGGGCGGGGAGGGGAGTAGGCCTCCGCCAGAGACGCCGTGAGGGGCAGAGCGGTCGACGAAGGGCACAGAGGCCGGCGGGGAGGCTGCAGTCGGACGAGGCGCCCCGCCACCACCATCCTGGGAGCTAGCGCGGGCTTCGTCGGCCGCTCCTCTAGTGGCAGCGAGGTGGTGGAGGGGCTGGGACCACCAGACTGTTCACCTCATCATGTGTAGCCCCACTGAGATGTTCATTCACGGCTTCATTAGCTCTCAGAGCAAGTACAATAAGATGACGTAGGCGGGCTGTAAGTCTTTAAATATTATATTTTAGATGAATTGAAGGAGGGAGGAGGAGAAAGAAAGGAAGCATGCTACTGATTAACAGCCGGCTACAGCACGTGCTTCTAGGCATGTTGTGAAAAAGGGAGGTGGGCCATGTATAAAAAAATAATACATATTTACATGCAACTATTATACTTGCCGGCTATAAGCTTGACTATAGATGATGATGTGGCAAGATCACATAGCCAAAAACTAGATAAACTATTAATTATGCTCTTATCACCAACCAGTAAATGCCGCCTCCGACATTGCGATGTTCCATTGGTCCACGTAGCAAGAGCATGCGAGCTCATCCAGCATATCGCCTCTTTCATTTTACCACTTTATCACTATCTGCCCCAATTCCTTCTCTCACAATATTTCTTTGCACTCACTTTTCTTCTCTCTCAACTAACTCAACGAGAAAATAATTGTTACATCCTTATAGCCTGCTTACATCAAGAGTGGATTTTGAAACTTGAGCTCTATGGGGCTTGTTTTTCGACAAATTCAAAATCACATTTTTAAGTTTAAAAAATTCTAAGAAATACGGATGAACATATAAATGTATACTATACTGTAAAATTTCATGATGAAATTGGCTTTGGTGTGAGATGCACAAAAAAAATAAAATTATGGACTTGTATAGAGAATAGTGCATGTGCTAGAAATATATGATTTTTTTTGTGTAGCTCTCATCAAAATGTATTTCATCATGAAAATTTACAAAGATGTAGTATAAATCCCTAAGGTTCATGTGTATTTTCTCATATTTTTAGAAACTATAAAAATGTGATTTTAATAATTTTTTTAAAAATAGAGATCCATGTAGCTCGAGCTATAACAGTCATTTTCGACTTAGATAACCTTATTTTACTTGCTCTCATCAAGTGAATAAACAGTGGACCTCGAAATAAATAAAGAAAATTAAATACTACGAATTGATGGGCCCAAGAGCACCCAGTTGCCAACATTCGGCCCGCCGGAAGCAGACAACACCACCGACCAAACCCTACATCTCCTCACCGCCGCCGCCACTCAGTCACAGACACCTCGCTCCTCACTCGTCGCTCGCCTCTCACCCTAGCCGGGCTCCTCGTGCTCTCCTCCCGCCGCCGGCGGCCATGGACTCGGAGCAGCTCCTGCCGTACATCTACACCTGCCTCCCCGAGCCGCCAGTCTCCCACACCGCGCGACTCGCCGCCCGCCGTACCGCCCCCTACGACGGCGTCGACCGCATCAGCGGCCTCTCCGACGCGCTCCTCCACGGCATCGTCTCCCGCCTCTCCTTCAAGGAAGCCGCGCGCACCGCGGTGCTCGCCACGCGCTGGCGCCGGGTCTGGCTCTCCGCGCCGCTCATCCTCGTCGATACCCACCTCCTGGACCACTGGCCCCCGACCCGCGCCGACGCGCCGGCCGTCACCGCCGCGGTGTCGCGTGCCCTCGCCGCTCACCCCGGGCCCTTCCGCTGCGTCCACCTCCTCTGCACCCCCATGGACGCGTGCCACGCCAAGCTCAAGCGCTGGCTCCGTCTCATGGCCGCCAAGGGCGTCCAGGAGCTCGTCCTCGTCAACCGCCCCTGCCCGCGCGAGGTGCATCTCCCCGGGACGCTCTTCCGCATCGCCACCCTCACCCGCCTCTACGTCGGCGTCTGGAAGTTCCCTGATGTGGCCTGCCTCGGCGACGCCTCCTTCCCCAACCTCCGCGAGCTCGGCATCTTCAGCGTCGTCATGGAGGACGGGGACGTCGAAGCCGTCGTCGCGAGGAGCCCCGTTCTGGAGACCCTCAACATTCAAGGGAGCATGAAGGGACAGAGCCTCCGCCTCGTCAGCCAGAGCCTCCGGTGCGTGCAGATCTGCGATTCCGTGATGGAGAGCGTCGTCATGGTGGACACCCCGGACCTCAAGCGGCTCATTCTGTACAAGGTTCGGCGATCTCTAAACCCTGCCAGTGGCTTGCGCACCGGGATCAACATTGGCAATGCCCCCAACCTGAAATCGTTCGGGTACCTGGAGCCAGGAAAGTGCGCCCTTGAGGCCGGCGGCACCATCATCATGGTAGATCACCTACCTAACCTTTCCATTTGTTCAATTGGCAAAGATGTTCAATTCAATCTGATCTTTCTTTGTTGAATAATTGGGCGCATTCCATTCCAGCCTGGGATGAAGCCAAGCGCAAGCACTATGTTCACAAGCGTGACTACGCTGAGCCTGAATGTGCGTTTTGGAGTCCATGTAGATGCCAAGATGGTGGCCACTTTCCTGAAGTGCTTTCCTAATGCGTCGAGTCTCCATATCAGGGTACTCATCTTCATCACCACCTACTATAGGCTCCTAGCATTATATACAATGAAAGAAATAGTGTGCCATTGCAAAACAGCGCCGTCCTTAAAATACGCTATTAGCATGCTATATTGCATTCTCGCTTCATTCACTTGCTATTAGTGAGACATTGTACATTGGTTTATTTAGCAAGACATTGTTTAGAATGCTTTAGCATGCTATTAGCAGAGCTACTATTTTTTCAGTTATTATCCATCATCTTTACTGTTGCTGCTACAATGCATAATCCATCAGTAGTTGAACTGTTCACTGACTTAACCAATTTGCAGTGTGAAAGATGTGATGAACCCACTGGCAAGCTCGAACTCAATTTCTGGGATGAGGTTAGCCCTATCGTGAGCATTATGTTGCGCGTCGAGATTATGACTATCCGTGAATTCAGAGGGAGGAAGGCGAGATGGCTTTTCTCAAGTACTTCCTGCAGAACGCAAGGGTGCTGAGGCATGCGGTGTTCATCTTCCCAATCCTGATTTATCTTCAATTTCAAGGGCGAAAGGGCGCTCCATAGCGGGAATCTGACTAATCTGGCATGGGGCAGTACTAAAGTCTGCGGATTCATGGCGTATGGGAGTTCAGATCCTGAAGGAGGCAGGCCATGGTGCTTCAAAACCGGAGCAGATTTCTCTCGTGACCCTTTTTGTTGGTGAAGTTAAGAGCAGCAACATGTTTCATCATCCAAGCTTAATGTTCCTAGGAGTGGTCAGTGTGCTTTTGCAACATCCTACAAGCGATCGCTTTGGTTTGTGTTTATGAAGACCGGGCGGTGTTCTTGGTTCTAGCATGATTAGCTTGAGGTGTTGAGGTCAGTGGCGCTACTGTTTATGGACTATAACTCCTATGCATGTCAGCATGTGTTTTGTTTAAGTAGATGAATGCTGCTTTAGCTTCTGCTGGGCTTATCTTGGTAGTGATCGATGTTTGCCTGATAAAACCAGATTGTAAAACTGGATGTTGTTTGGCTTCATTGAAATGGGGCATGGTGAAAAGCCCTGACGTTCCCATGCATGAGCCTGGTTGAAACTAATCTTCTTTGGCTTAAGTAGAGGGGATGGTTTATTAGAACTTAACTAATCCATGCACAGCGGATCAAATCTTGTTGTCTACTGGTTAGGTTAGGCCCTGCACAATGCAATGCTTATTCGTGGTGCTTACTCAGCTTCGTTCATGCATCATCATGACCTAGTACGAGTCTCTCCGTGTGGATGATCGTTAGAATACCATTGGCTATATGGCCACTATGTTGTTTTCACAGTTCCTCTTGTAGCTATACGAGTTTCTTGAATGTAAATCTGCAAGTAATTACTCGTTCCAAAAAGTAGTTTTATCCAATTTCGAGCGGCGGAAACCCTAGCCAAAATTGCTGCCACATCAAATTGATGATCCAATTTCCCTCTTGTTTACGAATGCGAATCGTTCTATACATCAAGTTGTCTTCATATTGGTGAACATGGCTAACGATTATCGACGAAATTGCTGCCACATCGTTGGCATTAAGCCTTCCTTGATTTGTACCTCATGGCGCAGCTCACAAAAGCCATCAGATTGAGGCAGCCCAGTCCGGCGAACAACTTGCATTGCAGCATTTGGAGTTGGAGTTTAACCTTGTTTGAATTCCACTTCAATTAACTTGGCTTACTGCTGCATTAGGTCAATTCAGTCCCTTAACATGACATGTCATTCATTTGTTCGTGCATTGCATTGATTGTGTTTCCTCTTGTTTGTTGGTGTTTGTCCCCTCTCAGTAGACAATGTTCCGACGATTGTTCGATGACACCGATGAAGAACTATATTGTGTTCAGAAGTGCCAGCAAGCAAAACCCCCTTGTTCATTCCGATACAATCCGACTTTCTCGCTCCTGCTCTCTTTTACTGCATTAGGACAACAACGATGTATCTGTTACTTGCTGCGGTAGCTGAACCCCTTTATCCTCTGCATGACCTGTCATTCCACAGTAAATAGATGAAACCCACTAGCATGAGTAGGAGTTGTTTGAGCCTTGTTGTGCCTACTCATTCATGCTTGTTTGTCATGCCTGCTACTGCTTAGAGTTGAGTCAGGTCTGATTCATCGGGAATGAATCGGAGGTGTGTAAACATGTCTTACTGTTGAGAGCTAAGTACCTGTTTTATCCTCTGAACAACCAACAACAAACACTAGAACTAGAGTTATAAACCTTCCGAGATGGCTTCATCTATTGCTTCTTTGTTGTCGCATTGGACTCTAGTACGTGTCTATGCATGTGTTGCCTCATATGACCTTAATCACAAAAAAAGCAAGTAGTGTTGGCTCATATCTGTTGGAATCGGTCAGATTAGGCTTTTTGGGGAAATTTGTTTCCAATGTTGTTTGGCCTACCCGTACGTTTCTTCCAAAAGCCTTCTTTTAAGTTTATATTTTTTCCTGCACGATATAAATCTATATGCGGTGTGGAAACAGGACTCAGCTTGTACGTGAACCTGTTTTGTTATTGTTTCGGACAGAACTTTATGTAGGATTTTTTTAGAGGTAGTTTACTTCTTTCTCTCTCTACGCTACTTTGCCGTCTGCCACGGCGGACGGCAAAGGCATGAACGGCGGACGGCAAAGGTCCGCCGCGGATGGCAAACATGGACGGTAAAGTAAGAGCCGGCAAACAGCTACTTTACTTTTGCCGCTTTGCGGTCGACAAGTGGCCTTTGCCATCGAATGACGCAAGAAAGAAAGCAGACGGCAATAATTACGCTGTTAGTCCGTTAGGTGGCTAACGGCAGCCTTTGCCGTCCGCCGCTGACGGCAAAATTTGTCCGGCCTTTGCCGTCCGCGGCTCTAGGCAAAGTGTCCAGATGCACGGACGGCAAATCTCCTTCTTTGCCATCTCTGTCATTGATTTACAGTATGTACAGCAATTCATATTCATATGTATAGCCCATGCATATATCACAAATATCTAACACATACCACAGGAAAAATGGAACATCACAAGATCATCCATAAAAACATATATATCGTACAACTTGTATCACAAAGTAAGACGAGATCACACAAGTGTTGACAAATAAGATCACAAAGGTTGGCCTCCACATAACACAAAACTTAGGTGAGCATCATGGGATCTAGTAGCAACAACACCTAACCTACTGGATGGACACTGCGGTCCAGACCCAACTCCACAAGCTTAGGTGAGCATCATGGGATCTAGCAGCAACAACTACTACATACTGATTTGCGACCGCGACCGTGATGCAACCACCACAACCAAAATTAAAAAGGCAAGGGAGGTGGGTGGTCCAGGTTGTTGTCTCCACGCCGCCTGTGTTTGCCATCTCTAAATGCCAAAAGGTCCAGGTTGTGGTCATCAGCCTTCTTCATGCCATCAGCATGATCACCATTGCCTTCCGCACCCCGTCATCATCAGGCTGATTTGCTGCTGCCGCTCGTCCTCCTACTCCATCTGCATGGACAAGAGCAAGTTAGTTGAATGGCATGCACGATAAAACTGCAAGGCATATATATTCATCTACATTAATGGGGATGAGTGTGACAAGAGCAAGTTAGTTGAATGGCATGCACGATAAAACTGCAAGGCACGATAAACCTAATGAATAGCAGCAACCAAATTCAACGGTACTACCAAAATCAAATTACTAATATAATAGCTGGACGCCCATCATCAAAATTGGTAACATAATCCAAGAAGTTCAGTAGCTAGTATTAATTAATATAATCTAGTTGATTAAGAGGAGCAAGCACGGATTGGGTTTGAAGCACTCAAGTTACATCTAGCGCTGCTTGAGGATGGTCTCCTACAAGGGTCCAGACCTCATCTTCTCGGTCGACAGGGATCCACCCCGGCGCGCGCCTCCGGTCGACGTAGCCCACTGCACGGTCGTCAGCAGGAACGAGCTCAGGTACTCCCCGGCTGCTATCGAGAGGAGCCCGAGCGCCGTGCATACTGTCTTCATCGCCGGCGGCGCCTGACCGTAGAAGAAGCTGAACTGCCCGACGGTGGTGAGCACCTGGCCCACGCCCTCCAGCGCGTACTGCGGTGCCTGCCACAGCACGCTCGTCGCCTTTGGCGCCAGCGGCGATGCCTTTGCCGCGCGGAGGCGTGCCGTCTCGAGAAACGCCGCGGCGGCCATGCTGAGCACGGGCATGGCGAGGCCGGCGCCGATCCTCTGCAGCCCCGAGATGCCGTTCTCCCTCCCGGTCAGCCGCCTGGCCGCCGGCACGAACACCCGGTCATAGAGCGGGATCAGGACGACGATGGTGAGCACGTTGAAGGTGGACATGGACGCGGGCGGGATGCGCACCGAGCCGACGGCGGTGTCCATCGCCATGCCCTGCTCCACGAAAGTTGATGGGACCTGTGCCGCCACGGCGTAGAAGAACACGATGGTGGCCAAGAGCGGCAGCATCCTCACGAGGATCTTGAGCTCCTCCACCTGCGTCACGGCGCAGAGTCTCCACGGACTGCGCAACGCCGGCGCGTCTGCCTCCTCCATCTCCTTGTTCGACGGCCCGACAATGGCTGCCTTGTCAAAGAATCTGACCAAGTAAGCAGCAGATACTCTCATGTCAAGAATCTGATAACTGAAAGTAGTGGCTGCTCTCGGGTGTACTACACCCGAGTTTGTCCAAAATTTAAAAAACCATTATCTAACTACATCCAGAAAATCCTAAATTTCGAGACAGCAAACTCTATCAATGTTTGAGGTTCTTGTAAAATTTCATCCAAAAGTAATATCCCGAGAGCTCTCACAGAAAAAAAAAACGCTGCTCAAAGTTTTGTGGACCGTTTGAGCAGTGATTTTTTTTTGTAGGAGCTCCTCAGATGTTATTTTTTGATGAAACTTTGCAACAACCTCAAACATTTCATTGAGATCCATGTCGCAAAATTTCAGATTGTTTGGATATTGTTGGATAATGCCTTCTCAGTTTTTGAACAACTTGGTGTAGTACACCCGAGAGTAGAAAATACACTCTCGACGCGAGCAAATCTCAGAGTAGTCATTGAACTAACCGAAGATCGGTGGTGTGCTCTATCCTCTCAAATCCCTTCATCACGGGATTGTCCTCTCGCAGCTCGTAGAGGAGAGAGCTATCGGACGGCAACTCGATGTTGAAATTGTTGACGGCGGCGACGACGACCTGGCACACTCCGGTGAGTGGGCTGCCACGGGTTGCCTGAAACCTGTACTTGCGTGATGTCGCAACCAGGCAGGAGAGCCCGACGGCCAGGACCACTGCCAGGATCGTCGGGCCCAGTGCCCAGCCGTAGTGGTCTTGCACCCACACGATGCCGGTGCTTGCTATCGTCGACCCGCAGTACATGGTGAACACGTACCAGTTGAAGAAGGCGCTTTTCGCCCTGCGCTCCAACGGGTCGCCGTCGTCGAACTGGTCGGCGCCAAAGGACATCAGGCATGGCCGGAGACCGCCTACTCCGACCGCGATAATGTATAGGCCGAGAAACAGGATGGACTCCTGAACCGACGCCACGTTCGATATGCCGTTCTTGACGAGCAGCGGCAGGTACGCCGAGAGAGCTGTCAGGATCATCCCCTGCAAGCAAAAGGAAAAAGAAAACATATCAATCAAACTTCATATAACAAAAATCCATGAGGCTGAACTCGCTGGCATTGTTCTTTGGTATGCTAATGCAAAATGGGTCAGAGAAAACGTTCGTGTGGTTACCAGTCCTAAAATCAACGAAGAGCGATACCAATCTTTTCTAAGGGAAAAATATATATATTTATATAAAAGAATATAAATCAAAGTAGCCCGTAATCTGAATATCTCAATTGGCTTCTCAAGATGCAGAGTGGTGATTTATTTTAGTGTATGGTTGTTGGTGGGATTAACGTACCACGACGAAGGTGGAGAAGGAGATGACCATGGTGCGGTACCTTCCCCAGTAGGAGTCGGCCAAGATGGCGCCGGCCAGTGGAATGACGGAGCTGGTGGCCTGCCAGGTGGAGACACTTCTTGCAGCCGCAACATTGCCCTTGCCCAGGACGACGGTGAGGTACGTGATGAGGTTGCACGTGATCCCATTGATCGATAGGTTGTAGCAGAATTCAATAGCTGCACATCCCCATCGAAGAAGGTGAAAATGAATAGTAGAAAAAATCATAATCAGGCAAAAAAAATATGAATCCAATTCAGAAACAAATCATGAATATTGCATTGACAACATTAATTTCATACTCATTTCTAATCATGCAAGCTCATAATACGCATACAACAAATATATCGACATTAACGGTAAGCACGGCGATTTGTCGGGTTGGTTGTGAAGTCTTCTTCTAGCTGCTAGTACTTCCTCCATTCCGAATTACTTATCACAGAGATGGGTGTAGGAAAATGCAACAGACTTAATGTAGAGCAATGGTACAGTGGAGCATGCATCATCCGTTGGAAGATTGCAAGTTTATGTCATCACATGCCTGCCCAAAGAGAGTTGAGGGACATGATCGATCCATACCTGCCGGATGACTTTATTTTGAGAAGAATTCAACGAAGCCCTTTTTTTAGATGCAGAAGCAGGTTTAACGTGGAGCGCCTTGGTGATCCACAACCACAAGGCGACGAGGTGAAAAGATACACAAGATTTCAGCCATGGATAGATACGCCGTAGAAGCATGAAAGATTACCGAGAAGTGTGCGGCACGCGCGCCATCCACCCGTGCGGCGCTTCAGCGCCAGGTTCCCGTCGAAGTCGAGAGACCCGTCGGCGGCGTACGCTTCCGCCGCTCCCTGCGACAGAAATCCCCGTCCGTCAGTCAAGCCAAAAGGGAGAAAATGATTTGAATCGTAGAGAAGACAAGCATGGCCATGGAGGCAGAGCGCGAGAGGGGGACGAGACCTCGGCGGGAGGGCGGTCGAGCAGGGCAACCGTTTGCTCTGGCTGCTCGCTGCCGGGGGCCATGTCCGGTACGTAGTACGTACGGTGGCTGAAGATTGCTCTGTTCTCTGCTCTGCCTTAAAAAGTTTAGCTCGTAGTACCAGCACTATCGTTTTCCGAGAGAAACAGAGGACCTGAAAGCTGGACAGGGCAACCGAGAGAAACAGTACCGAGCTACAGGGCCTCGCTCTCCTACCTCCCGGTAGCTGAACTGGTGGGTAAAGGGAAAGGACGAGCTACAGACGAAGTGAAAGCACAAGCTACAGAGACAGAGGTGTCTCCTTATAAGTGCTACGTACATCCATCCACGTCGTGTGGTGTTGCTGCTGAGCTAGTGCCCATCCTTGTCTGCCGATGGATGCATGTATTACCATCTCATCTAATCTCCAAACCGCACGATGATTCCTTCAAGGTTTGTGTTTTCCACCAAACAACCCCCCCCCCCCCCCCCCCCCACTAGGCAGTCCCCTCCCTCCCGGGCCGCTCACGCGGGCGGCTCAAGAGGAAGGCGGCGGGCATGGTCCGCGAGCCCTGACGGGCCTTCCTCGCGCGGGGGAGTGGCGTCACGCGGGTGACACATGAGGGCCTCTCTGGTGCGGCGGTGCAGGGCGAGGCGCGCAACTGTGCGGTGGTGTGCGGTCGGGTTTCCTCGGAGGAGGTGCCGCGGTGTGTCATCCGGGAGGCACCAGCATGGGAGGCGGCGGTGCATAGGTGTGGCTCAGCCATGGGAGGCAGCGGCGCTCGCCCAGGTGAGCGGTGGTGGCCTTCTGGGCGGCAGCCGGGCCCTGTTGTGGTGGCTTGGGCGTGTGTTACAATTACAAGACGTGGCTTTGTTGTTCTCCTTAGGGTACGTTTTTTGAATTAGCTCGGTGTGTGTTACCCTTGCTGTTTTGCAGCAAAAGGTCTCTTATAATTGTCTCGGGCCTTCTATAAAAATATGATACGCGATGACGTATTCACAAAAAAAAAAAATCATGTTTTGAGCAGGCGGTTTGGTCGCTCAAGCATCTCGCCTCTGGCGCTTCCTCTAATGGGCCGTTTCCTGAGAGCAGTTTTGAGAAGATTCTTATAGACCGGTTCGGACCGGTTTTAGAAGCTTCCGTGTGGACTTTTTCCTTTTTTTTTTTGCTGGTTTTTTGTCGGTTTTCATTGCGTTTTTGGGGGTTTTCCTGTTTGCTTCTTTCTTTCTTTTTTTTGTCTTTTTTCAAATACATGTCGAATTTTTTGAAACAGGTTGAACATTTCTCATATAAACCATACAGATTTTTTTAGAAACGATTTAAAAAATTTCAGATACATGTTGAACATTTGTCAAGTGCACAATAAATAATTTTTATACATGTTAAAAAAATTTCAGATACACAATTAACATTTTTCAAATACAAGTTGAACATTCTTCCGAAAGCATATTGAACATTTGTCAAGTTAGTGTTTCATGTTTGTTTGGGTGGAGCGTTACTAAATGTTTTACTATAAAAAGACTCCACATGATAATTTATTTACTATTTTAAGATATTGTTTGGAGTATGGATAAGACACACTTGAGCAAAGTTATGTTTTTCATTCTTTCAAACATTGTCAAATGGATGTGATCCAGCAATAGTTGAGTAGGGTGGTGTTGCACTTGTCTAGTGAGATTTTGAAAATCTAGACCTTATTAGTCTTTTAAGGCAATTAAGCGGTGTTAGAATGATGTTGAAATTGTTGGCACAGTTAGTTGTGAGATGCTCTAGTTGCTACTGTGTAGTAGACTAGATGATATTTGATCTAGAGCAATTTTTTTCAAGGCATGTGTAGTGTAGGTGTTGTGCAACTTGTATTTGATTGTTAGATGATGAGGGATATTGTCTTCTCCAGAGAGGAAGTTCATCCTAGAGAGGTCAGAACCTCATGCCTCTCTCTGCTGGCTAGCTACTCTTTAGAGTTTTGATTTCACATCATTTTCAACCGGTTGTGCTCACAAACTGGACATGGTACTACTGCCATCATCATAGTTTTATGCTAATACCTTGTCAATTATACCTACGAACTAAAGTATAGGTACTGGTTGGTTTACACTGATGATGCATCACAAATCAGAAATAATCTTTTTGATTTAGTTGATAATCTTTTGGTGGTATGGCTATCAACCAATGTGATGCATATGCAGGCTTTTAGGCTGTTGTGGTTTCCTGCTATAGAATGTAGTGCATATTGTTCTTTTGGCTACAGTAAAATTTTACGGTGCTTTGATGTGATGTATTGTTTGTCCTTCATGGGTTGAGGCCACAAGTTAATCTTGCTCTCTCTCTCTCTCTCTCTCTCTCTCTCTCTCTCTCTCTCTCTCTCTCTGCCTAGGAAAGAAGTTTGATCAAGCGAAGAGCGAGCAGACTGATGGATGTAGCTTGTGGCGCTGTTTGGTCGTATTTGGGTTGCTGCTGAGTGGATTCATTTCGGTTTGTGTGAAGTGCTTGATGGGTTGTCATTTTGCTGTGTGCTAGCTCTTATTAGCTCCTTTTGTATTCAACACAAGGAAGGGCTGCTTCGGTGCATCGATGCCTGTGACCATTCATTCAAACAAAATAAGAATGGCAAGACAAGGAAGGGCCAGCAGTGAGTAGTGGAAGCCGTAAGATTCGTCCATGAGCTTATTTATCAGTTTGTGGTGCTATTGTAGGGTGAAATGATTTGGTAGGATGATGATATGGAATGTTTCATCCAGTGTATTGACTGACTTGCACTTGGAGTGCATGAATGAATTTTGGAAATCACAATAAGACATCACTCTTGTTGATTTGGATTCTTTTCAACACGTGATGTTGCCAAAATTTCTAGCGCAAATTTGCATGGCTTGTCCAATTTTTTTCCTTATTTGTAAGGAAACCAAAACTTTTGGATCTTCACTGTCTAAATTTTGTCCATGTTTGTAAGGAAACCAAAGCTTTTGGGTCTTCACTACACAATGCTAGGGCCTTTTTGCCTTGGCCTCACACGTCTTGGAGCAACGACGAGCTCCGGTGGCCTTCTGGAGGCAGCGACGACTACGATGGGTATGGCTTCGACGAAATAGTGCGGCTGTACTGATCCTGCATGTTGTCCTGTTCGTCCAATGTCTATTTCTTTCGGATTCGGATGTGTTGAAGCCATGTATGGTGTACCAATGCTTCGTTGCATGCTCATTTTGTATTGGAGTTGTTTGAAGCGTGAGGTTGTGTCGATGACCATTCAGACTTGAGAGCATCATGATGAGTACCAAAAGCAGTGTTAGTTTGTCACGTCATTGATTAGCTTATTCTTTTTCTTGCTTTACCTAGTAGTGACAATGGTTTTGGAGTGAAGGAATTTGAAACATCCTTGATTTGGGTTTAATGAATGAACTTCTCGAATTTAATGGATCATCCTTGATTTGCTTGAATCTGCAATCTCGTAGGCGATAATCGCTACTACCAAACAGTACTCTCATTGAGGCTCATCGCGTATATTAAACATTTGTCAAATGCACATTGAACATTTTTTTAATACACGGTGAAAATTGTTTTAACACACATTGAACATTTTTCATAAATGACATGAACATTTTTCTAAATTTGTGAAACATCCTTTAAGTGTTAAGACTTCTATGAAACGTATGGAACATTTTTTTCAAAATTATGCGAACAAGTATTTACAATATATATACTTTTCACATATATATTTATAGTAATGTGTGAACATATTTTAAATGTGATGAACATCTTTACCAAATTAGGCAAACAAAATTGTTATATTATATGAACATAACATTTTAAAACACTAAGTAAAGTAATCTCTGTGTATATATAACATATTTCATAATATAAAAAATAAAATGAATAAACAGAAACAAGCGAACAAAGCAAACCAGTCGCCCCCGACTAGGCCAACCCACTGTGAGCTCCATTGAGGCGAGGCGTTCTTCCAGCTCGCTAGAGGCATTAGCTATAATTGAGGAGGTCTTATCAATGAAATTTCCATTTAGACGGGATCTAGGCATAATTCAAATACATGTCGACTTTATTGAAACAGGTTGAACATTTCTTGTATAAAGCATGAAGATTTTTTAGAAATGATTTGAAAATTTTCAAATACATGTTAAACATTTGTCAAATGCATACTAAATAATTTTATACATGTTAAACATTTTTTAGATACACAATTAACATTTTGCAAATACAAGTTGAACAATTTTTTTAATACAGGTGACAATTCATATAAAGCCTGAAGGTTTTTTAGAAACGTGCTGAAAAGTTTAAAATACATGTTGAACATTTATGAAATGCACATTAAATAAATTTTATACCTGGTAAACATTTTTCAAATACACGTTGAATATTTTTTCGAATGCATATTGAACATTTGTCAAATGCACATTGAACATTTTTAAAATACACAATAAATATTGTTTTAACACACAAATGCATGAACATTTTTCTTAAAATGTGCGAAACATTTTAAGTGTTACCATTTCTTTGAAAGGTATGAAAAAAAATCCACAATGACGCAAAAAAATGGTACATTGTAAAAATATTTTTGTAACATGTCATGATACATTTGTTTAACGCCTGAATATATTTAAATGTGATGATTTTTTAAATATTATAAACATTTTAAGAAAACTAGATAATTGCTCATGCGTTGCGATGAAGGCATAAATATTCTTACGTAACGGTATGTCACTATGTCGTTGTGATACCCAACCGCTACATGCCAACGGTGTTGCGCCGGGCCACCGCCGTGATGCTACTATCTACTGAAGCAAGGCCGAGGAAGCACACTCATGGGGGTCATTGCGGACAGGAGGAAAATCAACAAAAAAACTCTTACCTGTAATAGATAACACACATATTTTTCTCCATGTCATCTCAAACTTGAAATAGGAGTGCAGGATAATTTAGCATATGCGTGGAGATGCTTGGACTGGTTCTTCAGGGTGAGAACCTAGATTCTGATCTTGAGTGGTTGGATCCAATGACAGCGGCACTTGAGTGTCACTCCCTTTTTGAAGGCGTTGCTATTTAAGGATCTCGTCGTCTGTGTGATGACGTGAGATGGTTGGGCGATATGGTGGTAGTTATAGTTTGCCGATGGTGGATCTGATCGTTTTGTTTTTTTCCTTGTCTACACATAACTTTGGTTTTATATGACTTTGCTATTTGTCGGCGTGTTTTTTGTGCATGTTGGTGTTGGCTGGGTATCTTAGCTATGTAGAGACTAGGTGTGTGCCCGTTATATTTGTATCATTTTGATGCTCTATTTTAAATCAATAAAATTAATCCTCTCTCCAAAAAAAAATGCGTTGAGCAAAAAGCTCATATATTATCTCGACTTTTAGCGGGGTTGAACATCGACCCTCCACACAACACAAGTGAACCCAGTTCACATTCTTGAAGTGGTTCACTATTGCTGATATTTTTTGAGGCATTTCTCTATTGCTGATGAATCGTGTGCATTGTCTTGAGTGCATCGTACACCGTAGGCTGTAAAAAAAAATGTGCGCACGGTGAAGCAACTGAAAAATCAGCAACCCTTCCTGGATTTGTACCTCCTGGCGCAGCTCCCGAACGCCATCAGATTGAGGCAACCAAGTCCGGCCATCATCCAGAAGAAGCGATCCAGATGACCCTCGTTCAGGTCGTCGGGGATCCACCCCGGCGCGCCGCCGGTCGTAGTCGCCCACTGCACGGTCGTCAGTAGGAACGAGCTCAGGTAGCCGCCGGCCGCTATTGCAAGGAGCCCGAGCGCAGTGCACACGGTCTTCATGGCGGGCGGCGCCTGGCCGTAGAAGAAGTCGAGCTGCCCGATGGTAGTGAGCAGCTCGCCCACGCCAACCAGCGTGTACTGCGGCGCCTGCCACAGCACGCTCGTCGAGTTTGGCGCCGCACGGAGGCGCGCCGTCTCTAGAAGTGCCGCGGCGGCCATGGCGAGCACGGGCATGGCGAGTCCGGCACCGATCCTCTGCAGCTCCGAGATGCCCTTCTCCCTCCCGGTGAGCCTCCTAGCAGCCGGAACGAAAGCCCGGTCGTAGAGCGGTACCAGGAGGATGATGGTGAGTATATCGAAGGTGGACATGGATGCCGGCGGGACGCGCACGGAGCCGACGGTGGCGTCCATCGCCATGCCTTGCTCGACGAACGTCGACGTGACCTGCGCCGACACGGCATAGAAGAAGACGACGGTCGCCCAGAGCGGCAGCATCCGCACGAGAATCTTGAACTCCTCGACCTGCGTGACGACGCAGAGTCTCCACGGGCTGGTCCGCGCTGGCGCGGCTGCCGCCTCCACCTCCTTGTCGGAAGCCACAAGAATGGCGGCCTTGTCGAAGAATCTGATCAAGCAAGCAGCATATCAGATCAGTCTACTGGTAACCAAGCACGCGACGCGAGGTAAACTCGATCAGAGGATTGTAGTAATTGACCGGAGATCAGTGGTGTGCTCGATCCTCGGAACTCCGGCGAGGTGGTCCTCCGGCATGTCGTAGAGCAGAGAGCTATCGGCCGGCGTGTCGACGCTGAACTTCCTCACGGCAGCGACGACGACCTGGCACACTCTGGTGAGCGGGCTGCCGCGAGTTCGCTGAAATCTGTACGTCCTCGACGCCGCCACCAGGCAAGATAGTCCGGCGGCCAGGACGAGCGCTGGGATGGTCAGGCCCAGCGCCCAGCCATAATGATCCTGCACCCACACGATGCCCGTGCTGGATATGAGCGACGCGCAGTTCATGTTGAATATGTACCAGTTGAAGAAGGAGCCCTTGGTGGCGCGCTCCGACGGATCGCCGTCGTCGAACTGGTCGGCGCCGAAGGACATGAGGCACGGCCGGAGTCCGCCCAGCCCAACGGCAATCATGTACAGGCCGAGAAACAAGACGAACTCCTGAGACGGCACAATGTTGGGCGAGATGAGGCCTCTGAACGAAACGCTGCTCTTGACGAGCAGCGGCAGGTACGCCGAGAATGCTGTCATGAGCATGCCCTGCCCAAAAAACAGAGATATCAAAGTCTAATAAGCTTGCAGAATTCAATTCAAGTCTAGATCAGGCAAAAACTTACAGCGACGCCGATGAAGCAGGAGACGACCATGGTGCGGTACCTTCCGCAGTAGGAGTCTGCGACGACGGCGCCGCCGAGAGGCATGAGGAAGCAGCTGGCCTGCCAGGTGGAGACGTTCCTCGCCGCAGCGACGTTGCTCTGGCCCAGGACGCCGGTGAGGTACGTGACGAGGTTGAAGGAGATGCCGTGGAACGCCAGGCAGTAGCAGAACTCGGTGCCTGCGTGAACACCGTCGTTCAAACTAAATTAATCATGAGTAATGCTACACGCAGAGACACCATCGACCCAAGATTAAAACTGAACTAATCATCATCACGCAAAGAATTTTATTACTAGTACCAAGAACAGGTGAAGAAGAAATAAATTACCGAGAACAGAGCGGCACGCGCGCCATCCACCCGTGCGATTCCTGAGCGCCGGGTTCCCGTCGAAATCAAGGGACCCGTCGGTGGTGTATGCCTCCGCTGCCTGCGACGGCGACCCCCACCAGAATTAACAGCGAAACATCATCCATGCCAGGGGTTGAAATACCCCACAAAAAAAGGGTTGAAATAATACGCAGGGGAAAGGGAGAAAAAAAAGAAGTGTAGAGAAAATAATCACGACGAAGGAGACAGAGGCTAGGGGGAGGAGACCTCGGCGGGAAGGCGGGCAAGCAGGGCCACGGTGTGCTCGCCAGTGGAGGCCATGGCGGGAGCTTGGGAGCCTACGCCTGTCGCTTGTCAAGTGCTGCAATTGGCCCGTGCAGCCTCCCGACGATTATTATACTGGATTCCGTTATATTTTTCTTAAATGATATTTCCTTCGTTCCATAATATAAAAACGTTTTCTTGGCTAGTGTAGTAATGACAAACTTTTCTAAATAATCTCCTCCGTTTCGTAATATAAAAGCGTTTTTCTTGGCTACACTAGTGGCGAAAAACGCTTCTTATATTAGAGCGGAGGAGTAATTGGGAAACGGGATCTATTGTGGTTGCTCACGACATACGCTAATTAAACAGCCAAGCTGCCTCATGCGGGGAAGAAAACGATGCGTGAATGTGGACGCTGCAGCCGCGAAGGCAACAATGAAAAGTATTAGAGCAACACCAACATGATTCATCAAAACAAACATCATTAAATATTCACTGTCACTCACGACGTCCGACCATATTCATCAAATATCCGCCATTTGGACAATGGAGAGAGAAAGAGAAGAGCATACAAAATAGGTCTGTGGCGGGACTTCTGCAGTAGCGAACAAGCATCGCTCGGGTGCTAGCTACTGCCGCGGGGCGAGTCAGGCGGCTGCTGCGGAGTGAGTCGTGCAGAGTCGCCACATCGATTCAACCCGCGCTGACGGGAGCACCACTGCACTCCCACCACTGGGCTAGAAGCCCATCCACAAAACAAAAAATTAATAAGTAAGAACAAAATGAAATATGAAATAAAAAAGGAAGAATAATAAAACCAAAGATGAAACCGGACAAGCAAAAATACACAAGGAACGTTTTTCAAATACACGTTGAATATTAACAGCGAAACATCATCCATGTCAGGGGTTGAAAACTTGAAATAATACGCAGGCGAAAGGGAGAAAGAAGTTGAATTGTAGAGAAAATAATTACGACGAAAGAGCGGAGCCAGAGGCTAGGGGGACGATACCTGGGTGGGAAGGCGCGCAAGCAGAGACACGGTGTGCTCGCCAGTGGAGGCCATGGCGGGAGCTTGGGAGCGTACGCCTCTCGCTTGTCCGATGCTGCAGTTGGCCCGTGGAGCCTCGTCCTCTAAGCTGGCCCCATGTTGTTGGCAAATAGAAAATTTCCGCAGTCTATAATTAAACAGCCCAGAGCATCTCCAATGGGACAATGGGAAGCGTTTGTCTAGACTCTTATGAAGGAAAGATTAAATATCACAAAACTAGAAAATATCTAAGCGGACTAGCTTTTAGCACTAGACAAGCAAATTCAACAGCTCCTATAAAAAAATTTACATACACTACAGGTGCCCTAACTTGTTTGACATGGGTAGTTTGAAGCCTAAACTTGAAAAATACATAAAAGTGATGTCGTAACTTGTCTGGACATTCAAATACGATGCCTTTGAATGTATGCCGCTGTATTAAGTGCCTGCGTAGCATGCTAGCGTGTTGCCGGGCCACATGTCAGTGGCTGCGGGCGCTGGACGTGTGCTGTGAGTTGTGCGTGTTTTTTTATAGGAATGCCCTTGGACTTTAATTAATTCTCGCAAAACATACCTAGGAAACGGCCGTGCATGGATTAAAATAATTATCAATATGTCATTATTGTTTATTTTATATCTATATTCTATTATGGTTATTGTGTACATTGAAGAGATAAACATGAACTTTTTCTAAAATTGATGTGGATTTAAAAAGTTGAATGTATAGTAAAAACATGGTGAGCAATTTTTGAAATACACGTTCAAGTTCAAGTTCATTTTTCATTTTCATATTATTTCAGAAAATGCACACAGTGTTTTTTAGAAAATGTCAAATGTGTATTAAAAATTTATTGTGTAATATTATGCTTAAATTTCTACAAACACGCTTAACATGTTACTACATTTATAGAGTTTATTATTGTCACACAATAATATGTAATAAACGTTGAATGGTTTTTAAACTACAATATTGTCAATTTGGAATACAATGAAGATACACAATAACTGTTTGTGCTTATGGTCTTGAATGAAGATGGATAAATTTACACAATATTTTTAATATATGTTCAACTTTTTAAATCCACATAAATTTTAGAAAAAAATCCATGTTTATCTCTTCAATGTACACAATAGTGAAAATAGAATAAAGATATAAAATAAACACTAATTGCATATTGATAATTATTTTATTTCTTTCATATGGGAAAATTTATGTATCATGAAAATTAAGCAGAAACTTCACTAAAAAAAGGTACATGAAGAAAAAACATGTGCAAAGCGATACGTGGAATCATCCATATAAATTGGTAGCTAGTACTTAAACGTAAACCGAAGTCTGGCCTCGTTGTCTGCTCGTTCCTTAGGCAACCAGGAGGTCCCTCATTCGCGAACCAACCCGTGGTTGGATGGTTAGAGAAACTGTGCTATCCCCAGCCCACCAGAGTTCAAATCCTGGTGCTCGCATTTATTTCTGAATTTATTTCAGGATTTCCGGCGATGCGCTTTCAGTGTGAGGAAATGTTTCCGTCGATGACGAGGTGCCTATGGTGACTTCATAAATTTCAAGATGATATGTCGGCTTAGTCTTTCGGAGGTGCTCATAGGGGTAGGGTGTGTGTGTGCGCGTTTATAGAGGTGAGTGTATCTTGGCGTGTATATAAGCGTATGTCTATTGATGTTCAAAAAAAAGAGGTCCCTCATTCGAACTCCCTCCAAGCCAACTCGTTGGGTATATTTTTGCAAGAATTCATTTAACTTCAGGGGTGTTTCAGTAAGAAAAACAACACGCTTCCAGCACTTTCCAAGAATTAATTAATGTCTAGGGTCATTCCTAAAAAAAACTAACACGCACAGCTCACAACGCGGATCCACAACCACTGACATGTGGCCCAGCGACACGATGGCATGCCATGTGGGCATTCGATATGACGGCATACGTATAGAGAGACCGTATTGAACATCCGAACAAGTTACGATCTTATTTTTATGTATTTCTTAAGTTTAGGCACCAAACTAACCGCACAGGACAAGTTAAGGCACATACAGTGTACTTAACTTAAAGAAAAAGTTGTTTCGTCTGCGCGACCAGTCGAGCAGTGAATCAATTCACATGTAGGACCAAGACCGAGGGAGACCGCGGGGCAGAGAGCACTTCAGACCGATTCCCATTGAGGCAGTGTAGGATACCACCGGGTAGAGAAATTTGCTCCGACCTGGACAGCCTCAATCGTGCCGAAACCGCATGGACCTGTGGCTGTATATATGCGTACTCGTTCAGTCGTTCTAGCCTTGTCGTTGAACACCTACGCGGACGATCTCGTTCCACACATCCAGGCGTGAACGAGCGCGCAACAGGAGCACGCGAGCTCGGTTTTTCTCTCCCTTGCGGCTGGAACCCTAGCCGCAGGCCATCTTTCAGCGCCGTCCTCCGGCGGCTCATCTTCGCCGGCGACCTTGTAAAGGAAATATGCCCTAGAGTCAATAATAAAATTATTATTTATTTTCTTATATCATGATAAATGTTTATTATTCATGCTAGAATTGTATTAACCAGAAACATGATACATGTGTGAATACACACACAAACAGAGTGTCACTAGTATGCCTCTACTTGACTAGCTCGTTAATCAAAGATGGTTATGTTTCCTTGCCATAGACATGAGTTGTCATTTGATTAACGGGATCACATCATTAGGAGAATGATGTGATTGACTTGACCCATCCCGTTAGCTTAGCACTTGATCGTTTAGTATGTTGCTATTGCTTTCTTCATGACTTATACATGTTCCTATGACTATGAGATTATGCAACTCCGTTTACGGAGGAACACTTTGTGTGCTACCAAACGTCACAACGTAATCTGGGTGATTATAAATGTGCTCTCGGTGTCTCCAAAGGTACTTGTTGGGTTGGCATATTTCGAGATTAGGATTTGTCACTCCGATTGTCGGAGAGGTATCTCTGGGCCCACTCGGTAATGCACATCACTATAAGCCTTGCAAGTATTGTAATTAATGAGTTAGTTGCGAGATGATGAATTACGGAACGAGTAAAGAGACTTGCCGGTAACGAGATTGAACTAGGTATTGAGATACCGACGATCGAATCTCGAGCAAGTAACATACCGATGACAAAGGGAACAACGTATGTTGTTATGTGGTTTGACCGATAAAGATCTTCGTAGAATATGTAGGAACCAATATGAGCATCCAGGTTCCGCTATTTGTTATTGACCGGAGACGTGTCTCGGTCATGTCTACATTGTTCTCGAACCCGTAGGGTCCGTGACGCAAAAGTTTCGGTGACGATTGTATTATGAGTTTTTGTGTTTTGATGTACCGAAGGTTGTTCGGAGTCCTGGATGTGATCACGGACATGACGTGGAGTCTCGAAATGGTCGAGACGTAAAGGTTGGTATATTGGACGACTATGTTCGGACACCGGAATGGTTTTGGGGAGTTTCGGACATATACCGGAGTACCGGGGGGTTACCGGAACCACCCGGGGAGTTTAATGGGCCAAGATGGGCCTTAGTGGAGAAGAGGAGGGGCGGCTAGGGCTGGCCGCGTGCCCCCTCCCCCTCTAGTCTGAATTGGACAAGGAGGGGGACGGCACCCCCTTTCCTTCCCCCTCTCTCCTTCCCTTCCTTTCCCCCTCCTACTCCAACTAGGAAAAGAGGGAGTCCTACTCCCGGTGGGAGTAGGACTCCTCCCTGGCGCGCCCTCCCCTGGCCGGCCGCCTCCTCCCCCCTGGTCCTTTATATACGGGGGCAGGGGAGCACCTCTAGAAACAACAATTGATCTCTTGATCTCTTAGCCGTGTGCGGTGCCCCCCTCCACCATATTCCACCTTGATCATTTCGTAGCGGTGCTTAGGCGAAGCCCTGCGTCGGTAGCATCATCATCACCGTCACCACGCCGTCGTGCTGATGGAACTCTCCCGTGAAGCTCTACCGGATCGGAGTTTGTGGGACGTCATCGAGCTGAACGTGTGCTGAACTCGGAGGTGCCGTACGTTCGGTACTTGGATCGGTCGGATCGTGAAGACATACGACTACATCAACCGCGTTGTGCTAACGCTTCCGCTTTCGGTGTCACGAGTGCGTGGACAACACTCTCCCTCTCGTTGCTATGCATTACCATGATCCTGTGTGTGCGTAGGATTTTTTTTGAAATTACCACGTTCCCCAACACCTCGGTCGTTGGTGGTAGGGGGTCGCCGGATTCACGCTTGTGAGTCATTTTTACTCCCTTGTAGTCTACGTTTTTAGGCTGTTCGTCGTCTTGGCTTCGGCGGCGACAACGACGATGCTGAATAAAGATTTTTCCGATCCTTCCCTAATGAGGCCATCGGTCCTATGTGTTAGAGACCAATACAACTACGGCTTCAAGCCGACTTGGAGTACAAGTCCGGCTGCCTCCACATAGATAGTTTCCCTACTTGGGTCTCCTTTTGTAATTGTAAACTACTATGCTATATATATATATAATCAGGAGGTGCGCTGAGGCAGGCAATCAAGCCGCCCAGTATTATCAGATTTTACATGGTATCAGGTAGTCTGATCCTCTCCCTCTAAAACTCTCGTTTCCGCATCTTCTTTTGCCCTAGCTACTGCCGCCGCTGCCTTCTTCCGCCAGCCGACCCTGCCGTCGCATCGCTCCACCGTCTCAGCCTCCTCCACCTCCCCATGGCCACTGCTGACGATCTCAAGAAACTTGAGGAAGAACTCAAGAACCGCGAGTCTCTCCTTCAGGCTCGCGAGGAAGAACTCCAATGCCAATCTGACGAACGAGGGAAGGCCGTCCTTCCTCCGGCTGCCTCCACTTATGCCGCCTCCATCAAGACATTTGTCCCCACCACGCTCAACCTCCAGGACTCCAACTATGCTAAGTGGCGCGAGCTCTTCCTTGTTGCTCTCGGTCGCTATGGCCTCTCGGCTCACGTTCTCTCCGTCAACACCCGGTCACACACCTCCGCCACTTCAGATTGGGGCCGTGATGACTTAACCGTCCTCTCTTGGATCTATGGCTTGATCTCTCTCGAGCTCTTCGGCATCATCATGAAGCCCGGCTCCACGGCGAAACAAATTTGGGATGCCATCGCCAACCTCTTCCGCGACAACAAAAAGAGCCGTGCTCTCCCTCTTGACACCGAGTTCCGCAATACTGCTCAAGGGGACGTGATGATCTCCGAATACTGTGCAAAGCTCAAGTCTCTCTCAGATGCTCTTGATGATGTTGGTCAGTCAGTCACGGAAAAAACCCTCGTGCTTACCTTGCTCTGTGGGCTCAACGAGCAGTACTCCCATCTACGCCGTTTCGTTCTGCTTTCAAGTGTCGTTCCCGTCCTTTCTTCAGACTCGCTCCGCCCTCGTTCTTGAAGAAGCCCTGAAGAAAACTGATGCTAAGAACTCTGCTTCCACCGCTTTATGGGCTAGCGGCAACATCATCCTTCCCAGCACCGGTGGTGAACACGCTCCGCCTCCCAATGATGGCCGCCCCTTCACCATTGATCGAAGTGGCTCCCTGTCCTTCTCCGCTGAACGCGGGGGAAGCAACATCAGGAGCTGTGGCTGCGGCCGCGACGGCGGCCGTGGTCGCCGAGACACCCCCTGGATGTACAACCCTTGGACTGGCCAGCCCACTCGTCCTCATCTCCAACAGCAGACGACACACTAGCATCAATACTCGCAAGCATCTCCGCCGACCTGGTCGCCTTGCCCTGGCGCCCTTCTGCTCTAGGGGTCCTCAGTCCTCGACCCACCGTGCCCTCGCCCCAATCCTATACGACCTATGGTCCTGGTCATGCAGCAGCACCATCCGGCTACACCATGAGCAACCATGCAGCACCCTACAATAACTTCACTCAGCAGATCGACCCGGCTCTCATCACCGCCACAACATGCAACTTCCCTGCAACCAGGAGTGGTACATGGACTCTGGAGCATCTTCCCACATGGCATCTGACCCTGGTATACTCTCCACTTTCACCCTTCCAATGCTCACACAGTAATCGTTGGTAATGGTGCTTCCCAACCTATTTCACATATCGGTTCACACACTATACCCTCTCTGTCCAAACCTCTCTTTTTAAATCATGTCCTCGTTGTTCCTCACATAATAAAAAATCTTCTTTCAGTTCGTAAACTTACTACTGATAATTTTGTCTCTATTGAGTTTGACCCTTGGGGTTTTTCTGTGAAGGCGCTTCCTACTCGGATCGAGATTCTTCGATGCAATATCACCGGACCACTCTACTCCGTCTCCCCACCTCCACCAACCGAAGCCCACATCATCACCGTCTCCCCTGACATCTGGCATCGTCATTTGGGTCATCCCGGTCATCACACCATGAAGCGTCTCCACCACCATCAAAATATATTTCGTCTCCTAGAGTTACACCATCTATATGTCATGCTTGTCAACTTGGACGTTGTTGGGGAACGAAGTATTTCAAAAATTTTCCTACGATCACGCAAGATCTATCTAGGATATGCATAGCAACAAGCGGGGAGAGTGTGTCTACGTACCCTCGTAGACCGAAAGCGGAAGCGTTGAGTAATGCGTTGATGTAGTCGAACGTCTTCGCGATCCAACCGATCAAGTATCAACGCATACGGCACCTCCGCGATCTGCACACGTTCAGCTCGGTGACGTCCCTCGTACTCTTGATCCAGTTGAGGCTGAGGGAGAGTTTCGTCAGCACAACGGTGTGGTGATGGTGATGACGAAGTTACCGACGCAGGGCTTCGCCTAAGCACTACAACGATATGACCGAGGTGGAAATCTATGGAGGGGGGCACCGCACACGGCTAAAACAACTGTTGACTTATGTGTCCTAGGGTGCCCCCTACCCCAGTATATAAAGGAGCAAGGGGGAGGCCGGCCGGCCCTCATAGGGCGCGCCCCAAGTAGGATTCCTACTAGGAATCCTATTCCTAGTAGGTTTCCAACAAGGGAAGAGAGGGGGAAGGAAGGAGAGGGAGAGAGGGAGAAGGAAAGGGCCCCCCCTAACCTTGTCCTATTCGGACTCCAAGGGGGGAGGGGGCGCGCGGCCTGCCCTGGCTGCCCTCCTCTCTCTCCACTAAGGCCCATGGTGGCCCATTAATTCCCCCGGGGGGTTCCGGTAACCCCTCCGGCACTCCGGTTTTACCCGAAACCACCCGGAACACTTCCGGTGTCCGAATAACATGGTCCAATATATCAATCTTTATGTCTCGACCATTTCGAGACTCCTCGTCATGTCTGTGATCTTATCCGGGACTCTGAACTACCTTCGGTACGTCAAAACACATAAACTCATAATACCGATCGTCATCGAACGTTAAGCGTGCGGACCCTACGGGTTCGAGAACTATGTAGACATGACCGAGACTCATATCCCATCAATAACCAATAGCGGAACCTGGATGCTCATATTGGCTCCCACATATTATACGAAGAACTTTATCGGTCAAACCGCATAACAACATACGTTGTTCCCTTTGTCATCGGTATGTTACTTGCCCAAGATTCGATCGTCGGTATCACTACACCTAGTTCAATCTCATTACCGGCAAGTCTCTTTACTCGTTCCGTAATGCATCATCCCGCAACTAACTCATTAGTCACATTGCTTGCAAGGCTTATAGTGATGTCCATTACCGAGAGGGCCCAGAGGTACCTCTCTGACAATCGGAGTGACAAATCCTAATCTTGATCTATGCCAACTCAACAAACACCATCAGATACACCTGTAGAGCATCTTTATAATCACCTAGTTACGTTGTGACGTTTGATAGCACACTAAGTGTTCCTACGGTATTCGGGAGTTGCATAATCTCATAATCAGAGGAACATGTATAAGTCATGAAGAAAGCAATAACAACAAACTAAACGATCATAGTGCTATGCTAACGGATGTGTCTTGTCCATCACATCATTCTCTAATGATGTGATCCCGTTCATCAAATGACAACACATGTCTATGGCTAGGAAACATAACCATCTTTGATAAACGAGCTAGTCAAGTAGAGGCATACTAGGGACACTCTGTTTTGTCTATGTATTCACACATGCATCAAGTTTCCGGTTAATACAATTCTAGCATGAATAATAAACATTTATCATGATATAAGGAAATATAAATAACGACTTTATTATTGCCTCTAGGGCATATTTCCTTGATCTCCCACTTGCACTAGAGTCAATAATCTAGTTCACATCACCATGTGATTTAACACCAATAGTTCACATCACAATGTGATTAACACCCATAGTTCACATCGCCATGTAACCAACACTCAAAGGGTTTACTAGAGTCAGTAATCTAGTTCACATCGCCATGTGATTAACACGCAAAGAGTACTAAGGTGTGATCATATTTTGCTTGTGAGAGAAGTTAAGTCAAAGGGTCTGCCAAATTCAGATCCATATGTATTTTGCAAATTTCTATGTCTACAATGCTCTGTACGGAGCTACTTTAGCTAATTGCTCCCACTTTCAATGTGTATCCGGATTGTGACTTAGAGTCATCCAGATTGGTGTCAAAGCTTGCATCGACGTAACTATTTACGACGAACTCTTTATCACCTCCATAACCGAGAAATATTTCCTTAGTCCTCTAAGGATAATTTTGACCGCTGTCTAGTGATCTACTCCTAGATCAAAATTGTACTCCCTTGCCAAACTCAGGGCAGGGTATATAATAGGTCTGGTACACAGCATGGCATACTTTATAGAACCTATGGCTGAGGCATAGGGAATGACTTTCATTCTCTCTCTATCTTCTACCGTGGTCGGGCTTTGAGTCTTACTCCACTTCACACCTTGCAACACAGGCAAGAACTCTTTCTTTGACTGTTCCATTTTGAACTACTTCAAAAACTTGTCAAGGTATGTACTCATTGAAAAAAACTTATCGAGCATCTTGATCTATCTATGCTCAATATGTAAGTAGCTTCACCGAGGTCTTTCTTTGAAATACTCCTTTATGCTTTCCAGAAAATTCGACATCATTTTCGATCGACAATATGTCATTCACATATACTTATCAGAAAGGCTGTAGTGCTCCCACTCACTTTCTTGTAAATACAGGCTTCACCGCAAGTCTGTATAAAACTATATGCTTTGATCAACTTATCAAGCGTATATTCTAACTCCGAGATGCTTGCACCAGTCCATAGATGGATCGTTGGAGCTTGCACATTTTGTTAGCACCTTTAGGATTGAAAAAACCTTCTGGTTGCATCATATACAAATCTTCTTTAACAAATCCATTAAGGAATGCATTTTTTGTTATCCATTTGCCAGATTTCATAAAATGCGGCAATTGCTAACATGATTCGGGCAGACTTAAGCATCGCTATGAGTGAGAAAATCTCATCATAGTCAACACCTTGAACTTGTCAAAAACCTTTCGCGACAAGTCGAGCTTTATAGATAGTAACACTACCATCAATGTCCGTCTTCCTCTTGAAGATCCATTTAATCTCAATGGCTTGCCGATCATCGGGCAATTCCACCAAAGTCCATACTTTGTTTTCATACATGGATCCTATCTCAGATTTCATGGCCTTAAACCATTTTGCAGAATCTGGGCTCATCATCGCTTCCTCATAGTTCGTAGGTTCTTCATGGTCTAGCAACATGACTTCTAGAACCGGATTACCGTACCACTCTGGTGTGGAACGTATTCTGGTCGACCTACGAGGTTCGGTAGTAACTTGATCTGAAGTTTCATGATCATCATCATTAACTTCCTCACTAATTGGTGTAGGAATCACTGGAACTGATTTCTGTGATGAACTACTTTCCAATTCGGGAGAAGGTACAATTACCTCATCAAGTTCTACTTTCCTCCCACTCACTTCTTTCGAGAGAAACTCCTTCTCTAGAAAGTATATATTTTTAGCAACGAATATCTTGCCTTCGGATCTGTGATAGAAGGTGTACTCAACAGTTTCCTTTGGGTATCCTATGAAGACACATTTCTCTGATTTGGGTTCGAGCTTATCAGGTTGAAACTTTTTCGCATAAGCATCGCTGCCCCAAACTTTAAGAAACGACAGCTTAGGTTTCTTGCCAAACCACAATTCATATGAAGTCGTCTCAACAGATTTAGATGGTGCCCTATTTAACGTGAATGCAGTTGTCTCTAATGCATAACCCCAAAGCGATAGTGGTAAATCAGTAAGAGACATCATAGATCGCACCATATCTAATAAAGTGCGGTTACGACGTTCGAACACACCATTACTGTCGTGGAATTGTCACGGCAGATGTCCTCGTGAAAGGACTTAGTCGCAGGGCCATCGTACGGGTTAACTCAGAGGGGTTAAAGCGGACACAAAGACACGGGAGTTATACTAGTTCGGCCCCTTCGATGAAGGTAAAGCCTACGTCTAGTTGTGATGGGATTGATGTGATTTCGGCGACTAGGGAGCAATAGCTTCGCCTAAGCCTCGAATTGTCTGTCCTAAAACCGCCGCCGGGTCGTCCCCTTATATACACGGGTTGACGCCCGGCCGGTCTATAGAGTCCCGATCCGGCTCATACAAGTGTCCGACTCGGTCTCTTCTATCTTATCTTGTAGCACAAGTTACATGATTAAGGCGGTTTACATATATGGACCCTAACCCGTCTCTGGGCTCAGGGCCGTGCCTTCGTGGGCCCTAATTATAGACGAGGGTAAACTGGCCCCTTTAGGGCGGTTTATATTCAGCAGTTATATCCCCAACATTAGGCCCTAGATTGACTTGAACTGGTTCATGTTAATCTTCAACATCTTTAGGAAACTCTGAATCTCCCTTCGCATTTCGTAAACCGCCGTCTGCTTGAACCGCCATGACGTCATCTTCCAACCACAACAGAATAGGCGCCTTTGACGTCATCTTTAATAAAGAAATCCAAGCAAAGAAGATTCCCTTCATTTAATACTATCCCGAAATCGAGGCGACCGCTGCGCCGTCCGCCGCTTTTGGCTCCTCGATTCTCGCGCTTGTTAATTACTCCGTCTCCTTATAAATAGACCGGCAGGCCTTTTCTCTTCTTCTTCCGCGCTTCTTCTTCCTTGCGACGCCCCAGCTCCGAAGCTCCGCCGTCGCCTCCGACCTTCGGCGGCCGCGTCATGCCGAACGCTGCATCAACCTCGATCGTTCCAGAGGCTCTCGGCGCTCATCCATGATTCTGCGCATCGTGGTAAGGTCCCTCTTTACGCCTGGATTCGTGATCTCAAGGTCCTGTTCATCTCGTAGTTCATAGGTGTTCGCCTTAATTTCCTCATACCTGCTCGCCATGGCCGTCACGATTCAACCGTACCATACGCCCCTGGCGCGATCGCTCCGCCATCGCTTTAACTCTTTATGCATCTTTCTTTTTGTTCAGACCCTCCAGTTTAGAACGCATTTAACCTTCCCGCCTTTTATGAGGCTTGCATAGGTCGCAGAAGTTTTCTTCTTGAATCTTGGTAGATCCAAATTTCCTCCATTCGAATGTGAAAACTGTTTCGCCCATACTTAGTAGATTTCCCAATTACGCTTCTTTTGGGCGGTTTGACTTTTGATAGCCAATCCGTCATTCCATTAGTCCTCAGCTAAACCGGGCTGGAAACTGGCTGCCGAATCGCCGGTTTAACATTGTATAATGTGTCCGAACCGTTTAACGGTGAATCGTTTTTCCTTTCCTTTCGCAGTTTAGTCTTCCGGAATGGCCAAACAATTCTCAGCTTGCAATTGGGTCCGGTCTAAGATCACTGAGACGCAACTCAACGGATATGTCACCACTGGCACTTTAGCTTCTAAAAACGTCCTCCACTGGCGGGTTCCGAATGACGAATGCCCTCCCAATCCGCAAGAAGGAGAAGTAATTGTGTTTGTGCAAAGACGTAGACCGGGATTCTGCCCACCCGGATCAAAATTCTTCCGGATGTCCTTGCAAGTTTTCAACTCCATCCACAGGATATTGGTCCGAACTCCGTATCAAATATATGCAATTTCCAAGTTTTACGTGAAGTCTATCTTCAAGAAGAACCATCTGTGGAGCTGTTCCGGGATTTCTTTCACTTGAACCGCCAGATGAATTTTCGGATGGTCCTAACACGGAGCTGGGCGGCGCTTTCAATCCGTAAAAGGAAGGAAGTAGACTTTCCTCACGCCAAACACCATAGCCATCCGAAAGATTGGAACCAAACCTGGTTCTCCGCCGAACACCGCTTCCCGACAACGAGAATCCTTTGCCGGTTACCGTCCTCACCGGCTTAGCAACCATCATCCGTTGTTTTACGTTTGACCGCCATGAACGGAAGAATTTTGCGCCTCAAATCATTAAACTCCGGCTCTAATGGCCAATGGACTAACTGGCGTGGACCTTGTGCGATGTCGGGTTTCTTGGGGCATCTTGCCATTAAGCCGCCGCCCGGATTGATGCATCGAATACACCGGCAGCCTCCAAGACCCTCAAAGACGCCACGAGCTACCAATAATCGAGCTTGAAGTCGCAGAGGCGATAAAGAGGCTGCTTGATGAACCGATCGTCTGCAGCCAAACCGGGTTGGCTCCGTTCTGTGTTGCCAACAAACCGCCAGCGGTAGGCTCTACCCACCGCTTTTCTGCCATTAATGCCGTGTTGATATATATATGTTAATCCTTGTTACTTCTCAGGCTAACAGCTCCTTCGAAGCGTACCAAACGGCCGGGCTCGTGTAGAAGTCCAAGGCCACCAAGAAGGTCGGCAAGAGAAAACCGCCGAGTCTTCTCGATCCGCCGGAAGACGAAGAATCTGAAGGCTGAGGTAAAACTTGATATCCTCATGAGGAGTCGCCAGAACCGGCTCTCCACTTTGTGTTTCTTCTTACTTGTAGTTTGTTCCTTTTATTTTTCCTTTATCGACAATTTTTAACTCCTGTGATGATCAAAGCCAGTCATGCCGACCATGTCGAGGTAATCTTTCTTTCTTCGAATCCGACCTCGTGCCGGTTAAAAGAATTCGTCACGCCGTCCGAAAAGTGAAAAAATCTCATTCCTATGCTCATTTGAATCCAAATCTTTCCTTGAAGACACAGCAGGCTGAAGAGCGCTGCATTTACGACCGACAAAGTTGGTCAACAGATTACCTCATCCGGTTTACCAGATACACCAACCCTAAGCGTCGTCCAGAGGTGATTTATTCTCTGGCGTTATCCCTTAAAAGGCTTCTTCCGATGTCCTCTCAATCCGTCGACCGAATTATCAGGCCTCTTCCAACTCCTCTGGCGGTTCATCAACCACGCAACTGCCTCCGCTTAAAGTTGCTGCAGGGTAAGCACCATACTTCTGTCCCGCCAATTCGGTTTATATTTGCGTTGGTCGGTTTATCTTATTCTAATTCTGAACATTGCAGCACCAAGGCTCGCTTGAGTAAAAAAGCAAAAACCCTTGACCCTACTGCGGATGTTGACCGGAGAAGACACGAGCAGACCCACGAAAATCTCGAAGTCGCTAAAAATAGCTCCGGCGAGTTATACAAAGACGACAACGCTGATCCGCCAGAAACTGAACCGAGGCCCAAGTGGAAACCTCGCATCTGCTCCACCGAGTCCGCCACAGAGCGGGTCGTAATTGCTGAACCGCTGAGCCGGAGTACGAAGACACCAAGCCCCAAGAAGACCACCAATCTGGCCAGCCCGATCAAAAATGATGATGTTATTGTGACAGGCACTGGCTACACCACTCCTAGCCAACCGGTCGCTTTAGCAAAACACAGCACCAAAGACGAGTCTACTACTATGAGCAAAGATAAGGGAAAACTGATCTATCGACCTTATGACAACCTCTCTGCCCAAGAACTTCACTCCGGCTTTCTAAACCGGCTCTACACAAGCCGTGACTTTGAAGCCGGTCTGGTAAATCGCATGAAGGACCGTTATGAGGTAAGGATTTATGCCTTGTACTTTTGCTGCATAGTAGCCCCAAGGGTCGGTTCAACTTAGCATAGTTGAACCGGGACTTAATTTCTGTATCCCCATAGCAAACTGAGATCAACTAGCCATTAGCCCCCAAGTGCCAAGTTGCATACTTGTATTGAGCTTGGGACTTGATAATGGAACAACTAACGTGCTTCCTTTGTTACCGTAATGAGATATACCAAAGAAACCGTGCAACTCAAGGACCTTCGTGCCAATCTGGAAACTCAACAAGCAGAAACCACCAAGGCCAAGGATGAATTGAAAACTGCTTTGGCCACTATGGAACAGCTGAAGGAGTGGTATAAATCCGAGCAGGCCAACTGGGACACCGAGAAGGCCGGTTTGAAAAAACGGGCGGAAGATGCTGAATCAGCTCTTAAACCGGTGACTGAAGAGCTTACCAGACTAAAGCGCCAAGTTCATGCCATGAACTCTGCCATCTTTGGTAAGAAAATTTGCACCGAGTACACTGTTTTGATATTTCCGCCCGGTTTAACTTGAGCTGTCCGAAACTGGTGCGGGCAAGCGTATTGCTCATCCAGGCTCGATGTGCGGAAGAAGCTCAAGGCCGCTTACACGCTGATTGAGCGATTGTATACCAGCGCCAGCGAAATGAGTCATATGTGCCGTCAGACGACAACACAGCTCCGTCCTTGATCAAAGATACACTTTGGACCGGCTGTCCATGGTTCCGGGCAGCTTGAAGAGTTGAAACGATCTGCGGCCCTGGCCGGCACTCATCGGCTCTAACTTCGCGCCAAGGCGTGGATAGCGGATCTTGATCCGGTGACATAGCCAAGGGTTTCCCGGCCAAGAGAACGGTGAAGCCTTTTGATAATGACGCATCAAACGAATAACAAAGGAGATGCGTCCTTTGGCGAAGTCAATGGCGGCGAAGCCAACCTGGCGGTTCACCGCTCTTTCTACGACGCGAACAACAAGCGGGTGGAGTTTGTCATTCCAGAAGTGCAGAGCCTTGTTCCTCCAATCCGTAAGCACACTTATGCCCCTGACGTTGATCCGGCTGACCTTATAAGTAAAGAGGCTGTCTTCGTGCCTTAACCGGATTGACTGGTCCACCAATGACTTCCGCCTTTGGGTGATGAAGAGGAAGAAGTTGAACCGACGCCAGATGCCCCTCTTCCTCACGCCAACCCGGCGAGGAAGCTTAATCCGCCAAGCCGGGTGATGCATCGAAACTGCTAGTCATAACGCCATGCGAAACACCGGGCCTTGGAAGGCTTTGTAATAGCATAGCTAGCACTTTGTTTTTGAACATGCCTTTATGCCCTTAGTCTGTAACCTTTGCGCGGAGGTGCTGATACTTTGGTTTGAAGAATTGAAACCTTCAATGCATTTTTCCTGCAATCACAAGTTCTTAAACCGCCACGGCGGCTTATGTCACCAGCCGGCTTGTGACGCCTATATATTTATTTAAGAAAATATTGATGTATACGATCAAAATTTTGTGATACAAAAATACCGCCAAATACGGGCATGCAGTTGGCTTAGCCAATCTTGAGGCGGAGGTTGTATAAACCGTTCTTGTCACAAAGGAGAAAAACAACCCCTGTGTATAATGCGGTTTACCGTGTAAACCGTGTCGGGTCATGACAAGCCCCTGTTACTCCATAATGGGATGTTAATGTAAAAAGTCAAACGAAACAAATATCTCCGGATTAAAATGGACCGAATTCCGTTAATTGACAGCTTGAACCGGTTTAAAAATGTTATCGGTTTAAAAGGTCAATAAAAATAACAGTTATGAAACCAATATGGAAGAAAAGGCAATGATAAAACCGTTTGCAAGAAGAGGCTTTCTTGAGCCGATCGATGGTGTTGCCATGGTCGGACAGGACCAAGCTCCCCATAAGGTGTAGCTATGGTTCAAGTCAGCCAGCCCCCAATCAAAACCGTGGCATTATGCCGATCAAGTGGCATGGCAATGGTTCGGGTTCGACCAAGCCCCCAAGTGACTCTATGACCTTTAGGCCGACCAAGAGGCGTGATCGGTTCAGACGTGACCATGTCCCCAAGTGATCTGGTGGCTTTCGCCCATCAAAAGGTGTTGCATTGGTTCGGACACGACCAAGCCCCCAGATGACAAAACTTCTGAAAATCAAGATCAAGGGCTAAACCGGAGGCTGCTTCGCGACAATCTCTCCATGTACCCAAACCGGATTTTTACAGAACGGATACCCTGCTTTAGCCGAGGCTCCGGTTTATTGCTTTGATTCAAAATATATACATTGTCATAATATGTACATAAGTAGAGCCGATGGCTCAGGTATAATAATGCCGAAGATTTGCTATATTCCATGGCCTGTTGGTCTCCTCTTCTGACGCGCATGAGTCTTTTCGCTCTCGAACATCAATCAGATAGTATGACCCGTTGTGCAGATTCTTGCTGACCACAAAAGGCCCTTCCCAAGGTGGGGATAGCTTGTGCATATCACATGCGGTCTGAATGAGCCAAGCACCAAGTCTCCTTCTGAAAGGTTCTGGTTTTAACCCGGCATCGTGATACCGACGAAGATCCTGGCCGGTAAATCACCGAACGAGCAGCTACCATATCTCGCTCCTCATCCGGTCGATCCAAAGCGCCCTGCCGTAGCTTCGCTATCTTCCTCAACATAGGCTGCCACGCGAGGTGAATCATGACGGATATCGCTGGGAAGGACCGCCTCCGCTCCATAGACCATAAAGAACAGTGTGTATCCAGTGGATCTGTTAGGGGTAGTATTGATACTCCATATCACAGACGGTAACTCTTCTACCCAACAACCCGGCATCCTCTGTAAAGGGACCATAAGCCGGGTTTGATACCTCTCAAGATCTCTGATTAGCTGCTCGCTTGACCATTGGACTGCGGGTGGGCCATCGAAGAAACGTCAAGCGGATGTGCTCACGTTCACAAAACTCTTTCATGGCACCCTTGGACAAAGTGGTGCCATTATCCGTGATGATACTATGCGGAAATCCAAACGGAAGATCACCCTTTTTATGAACTGAACCGCCGTGGCGCATCACACTTGCTAATGTGCTCGCCTCGACCCACTTTGTAAACTTGTCAATCGCGACCAGCAAATGTGTTTTCTTGTCCTTGGACCTTTTAAAAGGCCCCACCATGTCCAGCCCCAAGTCGCAAACGGCCAAGTAATTGGAATCATCCTCAATTCTGGGCGGCATGTGGGCACGCTCTAGAAAACTTCGGCAACCATCACATCGCTGACCAGATCCTCCGCATCAAGATGGGCAACAACCAATAAAAACCATGGCGGAATGCTTTGGCAACCAAGGATTTTGAACCGGCGTGGTGACCACAGTCCCCTTCATGGATCTCACGCAATATCTCACAGCCTTCCTCAGGGGACACACAACGCTGAAACGCCCCTGACACACTGCAATGATGCAACTGTTGGGTAACGTAGTAATTTCAAAATTTTCCTACGCACACACAGGACCATGGTGATGGCATAGCAACGAGAGGGGAGAGTGTTGTCTACGTACCCTCGTAGACCAAAGCGGAAGCGATCACAACGTAGAGGAAGTAGTCAGGACGTTCTCCTCGCGATCCTCGCCGATCCCAAAGGCCGTTATTCCGCACCTCCGAGTCGATGATGACGTAGAGGAAGTAGTCAGACGTTCTCCTCGCGATCCAGCCGATCCCAGCGTCGTTACTCCGGCGCCTCCGAGTTCTTGGCACACGCTCAGCTCGATGACGCTCCTCGGGCTCGATCCAAAGAAAGCTCCGGGGAGAGGGAGTTCCACAAGACGACGGCGTGGTGACGATCTTGATGTTTCACCGACGCAGGCTTCGCCTAAGCACCGCCACGATATGACCGAGGTGGAATATGGTGGAGGGGCACCGCACACGGCTAAGGAACGATCTCAAGGATCAACTTGTGTGTCCTAGGGTGCCCCCACCCCAGATATAAAGGAGGGAGGGAGGAGGTGGCGGCCACAAGGGGGCGCCATAGGAGGGGGATACCTACTCAATGTAGGTTTCCATCTCTTTTCCTTATCTAATTTGGAGGGGGATGGAAGTAGTACTAGTATTAGGAATTAGTACTAGTAGTAGTAATAGGAAGAGGGGGATGGAGAACGGAAAGGGGGGCCCCCTCCCCAATCGGATTGGGCTTGGGGCGCCCTTCCCTTGTTCCTTCTCCTTCCTCCTACATGGGCCCAATAAGGCCCATATACCTCCCGGGGATTTCCGGTAACCTCCTGGAGCTCCAAACTTCTCCGGAACCTTTCCGGTGTCCAAATATATCCGTCCAATATATTAATCTTTATGTCTCGACCATTTCGAGACTCCTCGTCATGTCCGTGATCATATCCGGGACTCGAACAACCTTGGTACATCAAAATACACAAACTCATAATATAACCGTCCATCGAAACCTTAAGCGTGCGGACCCTACGGTTCGAGAACAATGTAGACATGACCGAGACACATCTCCGGTCAATAACCAATAAGCGGGACCTGGATGCCCATATTGGTTCCTACATTTTCACGAAGATCTTTATCGGTCAGACCGCATAACAACATCGTTGTTCCTTTTGTCATCGGTATGTTACTTGCCCGAGATTCGATCGTCGGTATCCAATACCTAGTTCAATCTCAAGCATCGGCAAGTCTCTTTACTCGTTCCGTAATACATCATCTCACAACTAACTCATTAGTTGCAATGCTTGCAAGGCTTATGTGATGTGTATTACCGAGAAGGCCCAGAGATACCTCTCCGACAATCGGAGTGACAAAACCTAATCTCGAAATCGCCAACCCAACAAGTACCTTTGGAGACACTGTAGTACTCCTTTATGATCACCCGATTCGTTGTGACGTTTGGTAGTACCAAAGTGTTCCTCCGTAAACGGAGTTGCATAATCTCATAGTTATAGGAACATGTATAAGTCATGAAGAAAGCAATAGCAATATACTAAGCGATCAAGTGCTAAGCTAACGGAATGGGTCATGTCAATCACATCATTCTTCTAATGAGGTGATCCCATTAATCAAATGACAACACATGTCTATGGTTAGGAAACATAACCATCTTTGATTAATGAGCTAGTCTAGTAGAGGCTTACTAGTGACTTATCTGCTTTGTCTATGTATTCACACATGTATTATGTTTCCGGTTAATACAATTCTAGCATGAATAATAAACATTTATCATGATATAAGGAAATAAATAATAACTTTATTATTGCCTCTAGGGCATATTTCCTTCAGTCTCCCACTTGCACTAGAGTCAATAATCTAGATTACTCGGTAATGATTCTAACACCCATGGAGTCTTGGTGCTGATCATGTTTTGCTCGTGGAAGAGGCTTAGTCAACGGGTCTGCAACGTTCAGATCCGTATGTATTTTGCAAATCTCTATGTCTCCCACTTGGACTTGGTCCCGAATGGAATTGAAGCGTCTCTTGATATGCTTGGTCCTCTTGTAAATCTGGATTCCTTTGCCAAGGCAATTGCACCAAGATTGTCACAGAAGATCTTCATTGGTCCCGATGCACTAGGTATAACACCTAGATCGGAAATGAACTCTTTCATCCAGACTCCTTCATTTGCTGCTTCCAAGCAGCTATGTACTCCGCTTCACTTGTAGATCCCGCCACGACGCTTTGTTTAGAACTGCACCAACTGCCAGCTCCACCGTTTAACAAAAACACGTATCCGGTTTGCGATTTAGAATCGTCCGGATCAGTGTCAAAGCTTGCATCGACGTAACCATTTACGACTAGCTCTTTGTCACCTCCATATACGAGAAACATATCCTTAGTCCTTTTTAGGTATTTCAGGATGTTCTTGACCGCTGTCCAGTGATCCACTCCTGGATTACTTTGGTACCTTCCTTCCAAGCTTACAGCTAAGCATACGTCAGTGTCCGGTACACAACATTGCATACATGATAGAGCCTATGGCTGAAGCATAGGGAACATCTTTCATTTTCTCTCTATCTTCTGCTTTGTGGTCGGGCATTGAGTCCGACTCAATCTCACACCTTGTAATACTGGTAAAAAACCTTTCTTTGCACGATCCATTTTGAACTTCTTCAAAACTTTATCAAGGTATGTGCTTTGTGAAAGTCCAATTAAGCGTCTTGATCTATCTCTATAGATCTTGATGCCCAATATGTAAGCAGCTTCACCAAGGTCTTTCATCGAAAAACTCTTGTTCAAGTATCCCTTTATGCTATCCAGAATTCTATATCATTTCCGATCAGTAATATGTCATCTACATATAATATCGTAAATGCTACAGAGCTCCCACTCACTTTCTTGTAAATACAGTCTTCTCCAAAAGTGCATATAAACCCAAATACTTTGATCACACTATCAAAGCGTTTATTCCAACTCGAGATGCTTGCACCAGTCCATAAATGGATCGCTGGAGCTTGCACACTTTGTTAGCTCCCTTTGGATCGATAAAACCTTACGGTTGCATCATATACAACTCTTCTTCCGAAACCCATTCAGAATGCGGTCTTTACATCCATTTGCCAAATTTCATAATCATAAAATGCGGCAATTGCTAACATGATTCGGACAGACTTAAGCATCGCTACGGGTGAGAAGGTCTCATCGTAGTCAATCCCTTGAACTTGTCGAAACCCCTTGCGACAAGTCGAGCTTTGTAGACAACAATATTACCGTCGTCGGTCTTCTTCTTGAAGATCCACTTGTTTTCTATTGCTTGCCGACCCTCGGCAAGTCAACCAAAGTCCACACTTTGTTTTCATACATGGATCCCATCTCAGATTTCATGGCCTCAAGCCATTTTGCGAATCTGGGCTCACCATCGCTTCTTCATAGTTCGTAGGTTCATCATGATCTAGTAGCATGACTTCCGGAACAGGATTGCCGTACCACTGCAGGTGCGGATTTTATTCTGGTTGATCTACGAGGTTCTCAGAGTAACTTGATCTGAAGTTTCATGATCAACATCATCAACTTCCTCACTATTTGGTGTAGATATCGCAGAAACTGGTTTACGTGATAAACTACTTTCAAATAAGGGAGAAGGTACGATTACCTCATCAAGTTCTACTTTCCTCCCACTCACTTCTTTCGAGAGAAACTCCTTCTCTAGAAAGGATCCATTCTTAGCAACAAATGTCTTGCCTTCGGATCTGTGATAGAAGGTGTACCCAACTGTCTCCTTTGGGTATCCTATGAAGATACATTTCTCCGATTTAGGTTCGAGCTTATCAGGTTGAAGCTTTTTCACATAAGCATCGCATCCCCAAACTTTAAGAAAGCGACAACTTTGGTTTCTTGCTAAACCACAGTTCATAAGGTGTCGTCTCAACGGATTTTGACGGTGTTCTATTCAGCGTGAATGCGGCCGTCTCAAGAGCATAACCCCAAAACGACAGCGGTAAATCTGTAAGAGACATCATAGATCGCACCATATCTAGTAAAGTGCGACACGACGTTCGGACACACCATTGCGCTGTGGTGTTCCGGTGGCGTGAGTTGTAAACTATTCTGCATTGTTTCAAATGTAGACCAAACTTCGTAACTCAAATATTCGCCTCCACGATCAGATCATAGAAACTTTATTTTCTTATTACGATGATTTTCAACTTCACTCTGAAATTCTTTGAACTTTTCAAATGTTTCAGACTTATGTTTCATTAAGAAGATATACCCATATCTCGCTTAAATCATCTGTGAAGGTGAGAAAATAACGATATACGCATACGAGCCTCAACATTCATTGGACCACATACATCTGTATGTATGATTTCCAACAAATCTGTTGCTCTCTCCATAGTACGGAGAACGGGTTTTAGTCATCTTGCCCATGAGGCACGGTTCAGAAAGTGCCAAGTGATTCATAATCAAGTGACTCCAAAAGTCCATCAAGATGGAGTTTCTTCATGCGCTTTATACCGATATGACCTAAACAGCAATGCCACAAATAAGTCGCACTATCATTATCAACTCTGCATCTTTTGGTTTCAACATTATGAATATGTGTATCACTACTATCAAGATTCATTAAAAATAGACCACTCTTCAAGGGTGCATGACCATAAAAGATATTATTCATATAAATAGAACAACCTTTATTCTCTCGATTTAAATGAATAACCGTCTACGCATCAAACAAGATCCAGATATAATGTTCATGCTTAACGCTGGCACCAAATAACAATTATTTAGGTCTAAAACTAATCCCGAAGGTAGATGTAGAGGTAGCGTGCCGACCGCGATCACATCGACTTTGGAACCATTTCCCACGCGCATCGTCACCTCGTCCTTTGCCGGTGTTAAGCAATCAGTAGTCCCTGTTTCAAGTTGCAAATATTAGCAATGTAACCATTATCAAATACCAGTGCTACTGCGAGCTCTAGTAAGGTACACATCAATAACATGTATATCACATATACCTTTGTTCACCTTGCCATCCTTCTTATCCGCCAAATACTTGGGGCAGTTCCGCTTCCAAAGTGACTACCGCTTTGCGGTAGAAGCACTCGATTTCAGGTTTAGGTCCAGACTTGGGTTTCTTCCCTTGAGCAGCAACTTGTTTGCTGTTCTTATTGAAGTTCCCTTCTTCTTCCCTTTGCCCTTTTTCTTGAAACTAGTGGTCTTGTTGACCATCAACACTTGATGCTCTTTCTTGATTTCTACCTCCATGCTTTTAGCATTGCGAAGAGCTCAGAATTGTCTTAGTCATCCCTTGCATATTATAGTTCATCACGAAGCTCTTGTAGCTTGGTGGCAGTGATTGGAGAATGCATTATGACACTATCATCCGGAAGATTAACTCCCAGCTGAATTAAGTGATTATTATACCCGGACATTTTGAGTATGTGCTCACTTGTAACTGTTCTCCTCCATCTTGCAGCTATAGAACTTATTGGAGACTTCATATCTCTCAATCCGGGCATTTGCTTGAAATATTAACTTCAACTCTTGGAACATCTCATATGCTCCATGACGTTCAAAACGTCGTTGAAGACCCGGTTCTAAGCCGTAAAGCATGGCACATCGAACTATAGAGTAGTCATCAGCTTTGCTCGCCAGACGTTCACAACTTCGGGCGTTGCTCCTGCAGAAGTTCGCACCCAGCGGTGCTTCCGGGACGTAATTCTTCCGTGCAGCAATGAGGATAATCCTCAAGTTACGGACCCAGTCCGTGTAATTGCTACCATCATCTTTCAACTTTGCTTTCTCAAGGAACGCATTAAAATTCAACGGAACAACAACACGAGCCATCTATCTACAAAGAAACATAGACAAGCAAAATACTATCAGTACTAAGTTCATGATAAATTTAAGTTTTAATTAATCATATTACTTAAGAACTCCCACTTAGACAGACATCTCTCTAGTCATCTAAGTGATCACGTGATCCAAATCAACTAAACCATAACCGATCATCACGTGAGATGGAGTAGTTTTCAATGGTGAACATCTTATGTTGATCATATCTACTATATGATTCACGCCGACCTTTCGGTCTCCGTGTTCCGAGGCCATATCTGCATATGCTAGGCTCGTCAAGTATAACTGAGTATTACTGCGTGTGCAAAACTGGCTTGCACCCGTTGTAGATGGACGAGAGCTTATCACACCCGATCATCACGCGTGGTGTCTCGGCACGACGAACTTTGGCAACGGTGCATACTCAGGGAGAACACTACTTGATAATTTTAATGAGAGATCATCTTAAAATGCTACCGTCAATCAAAGCAAAATAAGATGCATAAAGGATAAACATCACATGCAATCAATATAAGTGATATGATATGGCCATCATCATCTTGTGCTTGTGATCTCCATCTCCAAGCACCGTCATGATCACCATCGTCACCGGGCGCGACACCTTGATCTCCATCGTAGCATCGTTGTCGTTACGCCATCTATTGCTTCTCGACTATCGCTACCGCTTAGTGATAAAGTAAAGCAATTACAGGCGTTGCATTTCATACAATAAAGCGACAACCATATGGCTCACGCCGATTGCCGATAACTTCGGTTACAAAACATGATCATCTCATACAATAAAATATAGCATCACGTCTTGACCATATCACATCACAACATGCCCTGCAAAAACAAGTTAGACGTTCTCTACTTTGTTGTTGCAAGTTTTACGTGGCTGCTACGGGCTTAACAAGAGCCGTTCTTACCTACGCATTAAAACCACAACGATACTTCGTCAAATAGACTCCGTTTTAACCTTCTCAAGGACCGGGCGTAGCCACACTCGGTTCAACTAAAGTGAGAGAGACAGACACCCGCCAGCCACCTTTAAGCACGAGTGCTGCGTAGCAGTGAAACCAGTCTCGCCAGAAGCGTGACGCGTAATGTCGGTCCGGGCCGCTTCATCTCACAATACCGCTGAACCAAAGTATGACATGCTTTGGTAGGCGGTATGACTTGTATCGCCCACAACTCGCTTGTGTTCTACTCGTGCATATGACATCAACGCATAAAACCTGGCTCGGATGCCACTTTGTTGGGTAACGTAGTAATTTCAAAATTTTCCTCACGCACACACAAGACCATGGTGATGGCATAGCAACGAGAGGGAGAGTGTTGTCTACGTGCCCTCAGAGACCAAAGCGGAAGCGATCACAACGTAGAGGAAGTAGTCGTACGTTCTCCTCGCGATCCTGCCGATCCCAGTGCCGTTATTCCGGCACCTCCGAGTCGATGATGGCGTAGAGGAAGTAGTCGTACGTTCTCCTCGCGATCCAGCCGATCCCAGCGCTGTTACTCAGGCGCCTCGAGTTCTTGGCACACGCTCAGCTCGATGGCGCTCCTCGGGCTCCGATCCGGCAAAGCTCGGGAGAGGGAGTTCCGTCAAGACGACGGGCGTGGTGACGATCTTGATGTTTCACCGACGCAGGGCTTCGCCTAAGCACCGCCACGATATGACCGAGGTGGAATATGGTGGAGGGGGCACCGCACACGGCTAAGGAACGATCTCAAGGATCAACTTGTGTGTCCTAGGGTGCCCCCACCCCAGATATAAAGGAGGGAGGGAGGAGGTGGCCGGCCACAAGGGGCGCGCCATAGGGAGGAAACCTACTCCAAGTAGGTTTCCCTCTCCTTTCCTTATCTTATTTGGAGGGAAGGAAGGAGTACTAGTATTAGGAAGTAGTACTAGTAGTAGGAATAGGAAGAGGGAAGGAGAAAGGAAGGGGGGCCCCCTCCCCAATTCGGATTGGGCTTGGGGCGCGCCCCTTCCCTTGTTCCTTCTCCCTTCCTCCTACATGGGCCCAATAAGGCCCATATACCTCCGGGGTTTCGGTAACCTCCCGAGCTCCAAACTTCTCCGGAACCTTTCCGGTGTCCAAATATATCCGTCCAATATATTAATCTTTATGTCTCGACCATTTCGAGACTCCTCGTCATGTCCGTGATCATATCCGGGACTCGAACAACCTTCGGTACATCAAAATACACAAACTCATAATATAACCGCCATCGAAACCTTAAGCGTGCGGGACCCTACGGTTCGAGAACAATGTAGACATGACCGAGACACATCTCCGCTCAATCACCACTAGCGGTCCCAGGAGGCCCATATTGGTTCCTACAGTTTCTACGAAGATCTATATCGGTCAGACCGAATAACAACATACGTTGATCCTTTTGTCATCGGTATGTTACTTGCCCGATATTCGATCGTCGGTATCCAATACCTAGTTCAATCTCAAGCATCTTGGCAAGTCTCTTTACTCGTTCCATAATACATCATCTCACAACTAACTCATCAGTTGCAATGCTTGCAAGGCTTATGTGATGTGTATTACCGAGAAGGCCCAAAGATACCTCTCCGACAATCGGAGTGACAAAACCTAATCTCGAAATACGCCAACCCAACAAGTACCTTTGGAGACACCTGTAGTACTCCTTTATGATCACCCGATTCGTTGTGACGTTTGGTAGTACCCAAAGTGTTCCTCCGTAAACGGAGTTGCATAATCTCATAGTTATAGGAACATGTATAAGTCATGAAGAAAGCAATAGCAATATACTAAGCGATCAAGTGCTAAGCTAACGGAATGGGTCATGTCAATCACATCATTCTTCTAATGAGGTGATCCCATTAGTCAAATGACAACACATGTCTATGGTTAGGAAACATAACCATCTTTGATTAATGAGCTAGTCTAGTAGAGGCTTACTAGTGACTTATCTGTTTGTCTATGTATTCACACATGTATTATGTTTCCGGTTAATACAATTCTAGCATGAATAATAAACATTTATCATGATATAAGGAAATAAATAATAACTTTATTATTGCCTCTAGGGCATATTTCCTTCAGCAACTCGCCGTTAACAATGGTCATAGACTTAGACCGCCGAACTACCTGTCGGGCCAACGTCTCATCTTCTGGTAACTCGCCCCGGGTCATGTATGCCAAATAAGGGAGCGTCCAATCCGGAATGACGTGTAAAGCTGCTACCAACCGAGCCTCCGGATCAGGAATAGCCAAATCTACTTCATCAGGAAGCTTGACTGACGGATTGTGCAGTACATCAAGGAAGACATTCGGCGGACCGGTTTACGTTGAGAGCCCAGCCGGCTTAAAGCGTCCGCCGCTTCGTTCTTCCGACTTTCCACATGGTCCACCTGATATCCTTTAAAGTGTCCTGCCACAACATCCACCTCCCGATGATACGCAGCCATGAGTGGATCTTTGGAATCCCAAGTACCTGATACTTGCTGGGCCACCAAGTCCGAGTCACCAAAGCACTTAACCCGGCTTAGATTCATCTCCTTAGCCATCCGGAGACCATGGAGCAAAGCTTCATACTCAACTGCATTGTTAGTACATGGGAACATTAAGCGGAGGACGTAACAAAACTTTTCACCTCGCGGGGAAGTCAACACAACTCCAAATTTCGAGCCCTCCAATTGTCCGGACTCACAAAGTGGATGGTCCAATAGGTATGATCCGGCTTTTCTTGGTGCTTGCAACTCCGTCCGATCATTAATGAAATCCACAAGTGCACGAGATTTTACCGCCGTCCGAGGTACATATCAGTAAACCGTGCGGCCCAAGCTCTATGGCCCACTTAGCAATCCGTCCGATTGCCTCTCGGTTACGTATGATATCGCCCAAGGAGCTGAATCGACCATCGTGATGGGATGCCCTTGAAAATATTGCTTCAGCTTCCGCTTGCCATAAAAACTCCATATACCAGCCTTACGCCAATGCGGATATCTCTGCTTAGACTCAATGAGCACCTCGCTGATGTAATAAACCAGCCGTTGAACCGGATATTCCTTCCCTGCCTCCTTCCGCTCTACCACAATGGCCACGCTGACTGCCCTTGCATTAGCAGCAACATATAACAGCAGCGGCTCTTTGTCAATGGGAGCGGCGAGAACCGGCGGGTTGGCCAACTACCGCTTTAAATCCTCCAATGCTTCATCGGCAGCTGAACTCCAGACGAACTGATCCGTCTTCTTCAGCATCTGGTATAAAGGAATGGCCTTCTCTCCGAGGCGGCCGATAAACCGGCTTAACGCGGCAATCCGACCCGCCAATCGCTGGACATCGTTGATGCACTTTGGCTTAGCCAAGGAGGTGATAGCCGTAATTTTCTCCGGATTGGCTTCAATCCCCCTGTTGGACACAAGAAAACCCAATAACTTGCCTGCCGGAACACCGAAAACACACTTGGCCGGGTTGAGCATCATCTTGTACACCCGCAAGTTGTCAAAGGTTTCTTTTAGATCCTCAATCAACGTTTCCTTCTTCCTTGACTTAACCACAATATCATCCACATAAGCATGCACGTTACGGCTGATCTGCCCGTGTAAGCAATTTTGTACGCAACGCTGATAAGTTGCTTGGGCGCTTTTGAGCCCAAAAGGCATAGATACATAGCAGAAGGCTCCAAAAGGAGTGATAAATGCCGTTTTCTCCTGGTCCTTAACCGCCATCTTAATCTGATGATATCCGGAATACGCATCCAAAAAGCTCAAACGCTCACAACCCGCCGTAGCATCAATAATCTGATCAATGCGGGGGAGGGCGAAAGGATCTGCTGGACAAGCCTTGTTAAGATCTGTGTAATCCACACACATGCGCCAAGTGCCATTCTTCTTAAGGACCAACACCGGATTAGCAAGCCACTCTGGATGGAAAACTTCAACGATAAACCCTGCCGCTAAAAGCCTGGCAACCTCCTCTCCAATGGCCTTGCGCCTTTCCTCGTTAAACCGCGAAGAAACTGCCATCGGCCTGTACTTGGGATCAACATTAAGAGTGTGCTCGTGAGTTCCCTCGGTACACAGCATGTCGGAAGGTTTCCATGCAAAATGTCCCGATTCTCACGGATGAACTCGATGAGCGCGTTTTCCTATTTAGGATCCAAGTTAGCACTGATGGTGAACTGCATGGACGAATCGCCGGGCACAAAATCAACAAGTTTAGTCTCAGCCGCCGATTTAAACTTCAAATCCGGATCATGCTCTGTAGTTGGCTTCTTCAAAGGGGTCATATCCGCCGGATCAACATTGTCCTTATAATACTTTAGCTCTTCAGTGGCACAAACCGACTCTGCGTAAGCCGCATCACCTTCTTCGCACTCCAAAGCGATCCGGCGGCTCCCATGAACCGTTATCGTCCCTTTATGACCCGGCATTTTCAGCTGCAAATAGACATAACAAGGCCGTGCCATAAATTTAGCATACGCCGGCCGCCCAAACAGGGCATGGTAAGGGCTTTGAATTTTCACCACTTCAAACGTCAATGTTTCCGATCCGAGTCATGTTCATCCCCAAAGGCCACCTCGAGCTATCTTACCGACCGGTACGCTGACTTGCTGTGCACCACACCGTGAAACTCTTGTCTTGGACGGCCCGAGATGCCTATCCGTTAACCCCATACGTCGGAAGGTTTCAGTAGTACAAGATGTTGATGCTGCTCCCTCCGTCCATAAGCACCTTGGTAAACTTGTATCCTCCCACCTGAGGTGCCACCACTAGGGCTAGCTGACCCGGATTGTAAACCCAGGATGATCCTCTCTGCTCCATACGATAGGCTGCTCTGACCAGCGCAGGTAATGCGGTGTAGCCGGTTCAACAACACTGACCGCCCGCTTCTGGAGTTTTCGGTCTCGCCTGTCCAAGCTGGTGGTAAAGACATGGTACTGTCCGCCGTTCAACTGCTTGGGATTACTTTGGTAACCCGACTGCTGTTGTTGATTGTAACCCCTTGGTTACGATCGCTACGATTGTTACGATTGTTACGATTGTTACGCCCGCCGGATTACCACCGAACCTCGGGCGAATTTCCTCCACCGTAACCTGTATGGACCACGAACCGCCGCCGGGCCCTTGATCATACCGGAAAGCATTAGAATTTTGAACTCCTGCATAATATAACAATCCTTCCAGAGGTGGTTCGCTGGTGCCTCCTTCGTCCCATGCTTGGACAAGGTTGATTCAATAGGTAATTCAAACGATCCGGATTGTGACCTTGCGCACCGCCCGGTTTGATTGCTTACCCTTGCGCCGCTGACCCTTGTCCTGTAGCGTTGGTGTTGGCTCTGAAGCCCATGTTACCGCTTTGCCTTTACGCTTGTTTCCTCCATTACCCGCCGATCGATGTCGCTGGCCTCTCGAGTTGCCGCTCGCTTTCCCTTCCCTACTTCGTCATCCTCCTCGGACTCGGGATCCTTGGTACTATCAGAATCAGCATACTTTACTAAAACACCCATAAGAGTGCCCATGTCATTGCAAAAACGCTTCATGCGACCCAGCTTCAACTTCAACGGTTTGAACCGGCAGTTGGCTTCTAGGGTTAAGATCGCGGAATCAGGGTTGATCCGGTCTGACAAATGTAAAACCTCCGAAATGCGGCGCACCCAATGGGTTGTGGATTCTCCCTCTGCCTGGACACAAGCCGCCAAATCCACCATAGACATGGGCTGTTTACAGGTGTCTTTGAAATTTTGAATGAACCGGGTCCGCAACTGGGTCCATGAACTGACTGAGTTGGGCGGCAAGTTCTTTAACCAAGTACGGCCGTACCTTCCAACATCATTGTGAAATACTTCGCACACGCAGCTTCATCCACATCCAGCATCTCCATGGCCATCTCATAGCTTTCTATCCACGCTTCTGGAGCCAAATCGGCGGTATAATTGGGCACCTTGCGTGGCCCCTTGAAGTCCTTGGGCAAGCGCACATTGCGTAAAGCGGGGACGAGGCAAGGCACCCCCAAAGAGCCAGACGTGACCCCTGGCTCGAAGATGGTCGGACGAACCGGCGCGGGCGGATGATCCTTATGTTGTGCTGCTAACTCGGCCTCCCTACGTGCCTGGCCCGTCCACCACCACTTGAGCGTCTTGAAGCCACCCGCCGGGTTGTTGCCGCGAGGCGAACCGCTAGCGTTGCTTGATACGGCTGGTTCTTGGTAGCGCCGGCTATAACTCCGGCTTGGGCGGGGTGGAGTAGATCCGATCCCGATCGTATGAATACGCTTCCTGTTGAGCCTGGGCCGTCCTTATGAGCTCCTGTACCCGGAGTGTCTCTATCGACTGAGTTGAATCACATTCATTTGGAATCGCCTCCAACCGTGCCGCAGCCACAACAAGATTATCCATCGGGTTGGAGTAATGACCCGGAGGTGTCTGCACAACCTGGGGCGCGCCGGTATGATGACGAGGCAGATCTATCACACGGGGCTGGATCGGCGCGCCCGTCCAAGGTGCTTCCGGCCGGTTCACCACCGGCGACGGATTACTGGTCCCTGCCCCCGGGGTATTAAAGAGCTCTCTTCCCTCGAAAACCGAAGGCAAACGGGATCTGTACTTCCTGTTCATGACTTCATGTGACGCGCTCTGATCCAGCATGAGCCTATAAGCCTGTGCATCCAAAGCGGCCCGTTCCGCCGCCATCCTCACGTCCGTGGCTGCCAGATCCGCTTTAGCTTTAATGATTTGTTCCTTCACCTTTGCAATCTCTGCGCTGTGCAGGTCCTGATCCGCCGGATTAGCCTACGCCATGAGCACAGCCAATGCGTCAAAAATCTCCGATAAAACTTGAGCGGCGGGCGACAGGCCTCCTTCCCGGCTGCCATCACGGCTGTTGAACCGGGCGACCATGGGCGCCATGGTCGAAGAGTGAAGCGTTGCTTGTGTACCGCCATGAAGATTCCAACCGGTTGGGTAGATCAAAGGGTCGGAATACTCTCGGCGTCGGAACAGCCCCGATCTGGCCATCTTGCGGTGATACGAGAGACTCGGTTTCTCCGGTGACGACTTCGTCGCGAGTAGACGACGGTCTCGTTGCGGAATCTTGATCCGCCCTCATAGTCTCCGTGGGCGACTCCACGAAAGCACGCTTGACAGCCGGTTTAGCGAGGCAGGACTCTTCTTCGCCCGCTGGGCCGTCTCGACGAGGTCGGTGCAGATGTCCGGCCCAGGCCATGGCTCGCCGATCTTGCCGATGAACACGTGTATGCCACCAAAGGGGACCCGGTACCCGTACTCAATCGAGCCGGCCTCGGGGCCCGATCTGCATCGTCGATGTAGAGTTTGCCGCGATGACTCTTAGTCATCCGCCCACAACATAGCCTTCGAGTCCTTGAACTTGCCCTCTAAGATCATCAAACCATCGATGCGATAGCCCCAAGGTGGGCGCCAACCGTCGTGGAATTGTCATGGCGAGATGTCCTCGTGAAAGGACTTAGTCGCAGGGCCATCGTGCGGGTTAACTCGGAGGGGTTAAAGCGGACACAAAGACACGGGAGTTATACTAGTTCGGCCCTTCGATAAAGGTAAAGCCTACGTCTAGTTGTGATGGGATTGATGTGATTTCGGCGACTAGGGAGCAATAGCTTCGCCTAAGCCTCGAATCGTCTGTCCTAAAACCGCCGCCGGGTCGTCCCCTTATATACACGGGTTGACGCCCGGCCGGTCTACAGAGTCCCGATCCGGCTCATACAAGTGTCCGGCTCGGTCTCTTCTATCTTATCTTGCAGCACAAGTTACATGATTAAGGCGGTTTACATATATGGACCCTAACCCGTCTCTGGGCTCTGGGCCGTGCCTTCGTGGGCCCTAATTATAGACGAGGGTAAACCGGTCCCTTTAGGGCGGTTTATATTCAGCAGTTATATCCCCAACAATTACGCTGTGGTGTTCCGGGTGGCATGAGTTGCGAAACTATTTTGCATTGTTTCAAATGAAGACCAAACTCGTAACTCAAATATTCTCCTCCATGATCAGATCATAGAAAATTTATTTTCTTGTTATGATGATTTTCTACTTCACTCTGAAATTCTTTGAACTTTTCAAATATTTCAGACTTATGTTTCATTAAGTAGATATACCCATATCTGCTCAAATCATCCGTGAAGGTCAAAATACCCGCCGCGAGCCTCAACACTCATCGGACCGCATGTATTATTTCCAACAAGTCAGTTGCTCGCTCCATTGTTCCGAAGAACGGAGTCTTAGTCATCTTGCCCATGAGGCATGGTTCGCAAGCATCAAATGATTCATAATCAAGTGATTCCAAAAGTCCATCAGCATGGAGTTTCTTCATGCACTTTTACACCAATATGACCTAAACGGCAGTGCCACAAATAAGTTGCACTATCATTATTAACTTTGCATCTTTTGGCTTCAATATTATGAATATGTGTATCACTATGATCGAGATTCAATAAACCATTTATATTGAGTGTATGACCGTAGAAGGTTTTATTCATGTAAATAGAACAACAAATATTCTTTGACTTAAATGAATAACCGTATTGCAATAAACATGATCCAGTCATATTCATGCTCAACACAAACACCAAATAACATTTATTTTAGGTTCAACAATAATCCCGAAGGTAAAGGGAGTGTGCGATGGTGATCTTTGGAATCACTTCCAACACACATCATCACCTCGCCCTTAACTAGTCTCTGTTTATTTTGCAATCCTTCTTATCCGCCAAGTATCTAGGGGCAGTTCCACTTCCAGTGACCATTTCCTTTGCAGTAGAAGCACTCAGTTTTAGGCTTGAGTCTAGCTTTGGGTTTCTCCACAGGAGTGACAACTTGTTTTTCATTCTTCTTGAAGTTCCCTTTCTATTATTTTTCCCTTTTTCTTGAAAGTAGTGGTCTTGTAAACCATCAACACTTGATGCTCTTTCTTGATTTCTACCTTCACCAATTTCAACATCGTGAAGAGCTCGGGAATTTCTTTCGTCATCCCTTGCATATTATAGTTCATCACGAAGTTCTAGTAACTTGGTGATAGTGACTAGAGAAATTTGTCAATTACTATTTTATCTGGAAGATTACTCCCACTTGATTCAAGCAATTGTAGTACCCAGATAATCTGAGCACATGCTCACTGGTTGAGCTATTCTCCTCCATCTTGTAGGCGAAGTATTGTCAGAGGTCTTATACTTCTCGACACGGGCATGAGTATGAAATACCAATTTCAACTCTTGGAACATCTTATATGCTCTGTGGCGTTTCAACACACTTTTGAAGTCCCGGTTCTAAGCCGTAAAGCATGGTGCACTAAACTATCAAGTAGTCATCATACCGAGCTTTTGTCAAAACGTTCATAATGTCTGCATCTACTCCTGCAATAGTTCTGTCACCTAGCGGTGCATCAAGGACATAATTCTTCTGTGCAGCAATGAGGATAATCCTCAGATCACGGATCCAATCCGCATCATTGCTACTAACATCTTTCAACTTAGTTTTCTCTAGGAACATATCAAAAATAAAACAGGGGAGCTAAACGCAAGCTATTGATCTACAACATAGATATGCTAATACTACCAGGACTAACTTCATGATAAATTAAAGTTCAATTAATCATATTACTTAAGAACTCCCACTTAGATAGACATCCCTCTAGTCATCTAAATGATCACGTGATCCAAATCAACTAAACCATGTCCGATCATGACGTGAGATGGAGTAGTTTTCAATGGTGAACACCACTATGTTGATCATATCTACTATATGATTCACGCTCGACCTTTCGGTCTCAGTGTTCCGAGGCCATATCTGCATATGCTAGGCTCGTCAAGTTTAACCCGAGTATTCTGCATGTGCAAAACTGGCTTGCACCCATTGTATGTGAACGTAGAGCTTATCACACCCGATCATCACGTGGTGTCTCGTCACGACGAACTGTAGCAACGGTGCATACTCAGGGAGAACACTTATACCTTGAAATTTAGCTAGAGACCATCTTATAATGCTACTGTCATACTAAGCAAAATAAGATGCATAAAAGGATAAACATCACATGCAATCAATATAAGTGATATGATATGGCCATCATCATCTTGTGCCTTTGATCTCCATCTCCAAAGCATCGTCATGATCACCATCGTCACTGGCTTGACACCTTTATCTCCATCGAAGCATCGTTGTCGTGTCGCCAACTATTGCTTCTACGACTATCGCTACCGCTTAGGGATAAAGTAAAGCAATTACATGGCGACTGCATTTCATACAATAAAGCGACAACCATAAGGCTCCTGCTAGTTGCCGATAACTTTTGCAAAACATGATCATCTCATACAACAATTTATATACCATCAAGTCTTGACCATATCACATCACAACATGCCCTGCAAAAACAAGTTAGACATCCTCTACTTTGTTGTTACAAGTTTTACGTGGCTGCTACGGGCTTAGCAAGAACCATTCTTACCTACACATCAAAACCACAATGATTTTTCATCAAGTATGTGCTGTTTTAACCTTCAACAAGGACCGGGCATAGCCACACTCGATTCAACTAAAGTTGGAGAAACTGACACCCGCCAGCCACCTATGTGCGAAGCACGTCGGTAGAACCAGTCTCACGTAAATGTACGAGTAATGTCGGTCCGGGCCGTTCATCCAACAATACCGCCGAATCAAAGTATGACATGTTGGTAAGCAGTATGACTATTATCGCCCACAACTCTTTGTGTTCTACTTGTGCATATAACATCTATGCATAAACCTCGCTCGGATGCCACTGTTGGGGAACGCAGTATTTCAAAAAGTTTCCTACGATCATGCAAGATCTATCTAGGAGATGCATAGCAACAAGCGGGGGGAGTGTGTCTACGTACCCTCATAGAACGAAAGCGGAAGCGTTGAGTAACGCGGTTGATGTAGTCGAACATCTTCGTGATCCAACCGATCAAGTACCGAACACACGACACCTCCGCGATCTGCACACGTTCAGCACAGTGACGTCCCTCGAACTCTTGATCCAAGTTGAGGCCGAGGGAGAGTTTCGTCAGCACAACAGCCTGGTGATGGTGATGATGAAGTTACCCACGCAGGGCTTTGCCTAAGCACTACAACGATATGACTGAGGTGGAAATCTGTGGAGGGGGGCACCGCACACGGCTAAAACAACTATTGACTTGTATGTCCTAGGGTGCCCCCTGCCCCCGTATATAAAGGAGCAAGGGGGAGGCTGGCCGGCCCTCATGGGGCACGCCCCAAGTAGGATTCCTACTAGGAATCCTATTCCTACTAGGTTTCCAACAAGGGAAGAGAGGGGAAAGGAAGGAGAGAGAGAGAGGGAGAAGGAAAGGGGGCCGCCACCCCCTTCCCTTGTCCTATTTCGACTCCAAGGGGGGGGGCTGCCTTGGCTGCCCTCCTCTCTCTCCACTAAGGCCCATGGTGGCCCATTAATTCCCCTGGGGGGGTTCCAGTAACCCCTCCGGCACTCCGGTTTTACCCGAAACCACCCGGAACACTTCCGGTGTCCGAATAACATGGTCCAATATATCAATCTTTATGTCTCGACCACTTCGAGACTCCTCGCCATGTCCGCGACCTTATCCGGGACTCCAAACTACCTTCAGTACATCAAAACACATAAACTCATAATACCGATCATCATCGAACATTAAGCGTGGGGACCCTACGGGTTCGAGAACTATGTAGACATGACCGAGACTCATCTCCGGTCAATAACCAATAGAGGAGCCTGGATGCTCACATTGGCTCCCACATATTCTACGAATATCTTTATCGGTTAAACCGCATAACAACATACATTGTTCCCTTTGTCATCGGTATGTTACTTGCCCCAGATTTGATCGTTGGTATCACTATACCTAGTTCAATCTCATTACCGACAAGTCTCTTTACTCATTCCGTAATGCATCATCCTGCAACTAACTCATTAGTCACATTGCTTGCAAGGCTTATAGTGATGTGCATTACTGAGAGGGCCCAGAGATACCTCTCCGATAATCGGAGTGACAAATTGATACGTCCATTTTGCATCATGCTTTTATATCGATATTTATTGCATTATGGGCTGTTTTTACACATTATGTCACAATACTTATGCCTATTCTCTCTTATTTTGTAAGGTTTACATAAAGAGGGAGAATGCCGGTAACTGGAATTCTGGGCTGGAAAAGGAGCAAATATTAGAGACCTATTCCGCACAACTCCAAAAGTCCTGAAACTCCACGGAAGTTATTTTTGGAAATAATAAAAAATACTGAGTGAAGAAAATACCAGAGGGGGCCCACACCCTGGCCACAAGGGGAGGGGGCGCGCCCTACCCCCTGGGTGCGCCCCCTGCCTCGTGGGCCCTCTGGTGGCCCTCCGGTGCCCATCTTCTACTATATGAAGTATTTCATCTGAAAAAAATCGTAAGCAAGATTTCGGGACGAGACTCCGCCGCCACGAGGCGGAACCAATCTAGGGCTCTGGCGGAGCTGTTCTGCCGGGGACACTTCCCTCCGGGAGGGGGAAATCATCGCCATCGTTATCACCAACGCTCCTCTCATCGGGAGGGGCCAATCTCCATCAACATCTTCACGGACCATCTCCTCTAAAACCCTAGTTCATCTCTTGTATCCAATCTTTGTCTCCAAGTCCGGGATTGGTACACATGTGAGTTCTTTGGTAGTGTTGATTACTCCTTGTAGTTGATGCTAGTTGGTTTACTTGGTGGAAGATCATATGTTCAGATCCATTATGCATATTAATACCCCCCTAATTATGAACACGAATATGCTTTGTGAGTAGTTACGTTTGTTCGCGAGGACATGGGAGAAGTCTTGCTATTAGTAGTCATGTGAATTTGGTATTCGTTCGATATTTTGATGAGATGTATGTTGTCTCTCCTCTAGTGGTGTCATGTGAACGTCGACTACATGACACTTCACCATTGTTTGGGCCTAGAGGAAGGCATTGTGAAGTAATAAGTAGATGATGGGTTGCTAGAGTGACAAAAGCTTAAACCCTACTTTATGCGTTGCTTCGTAAGGGGCTGATTTGGATCCATATGTTTCATGGTATGGTTAGGTTTACCTTAATACTTCTTTTGTAGTTGCGGATGCTTGAAATAGGAGTTAATCATAAGAGGGATGCTTGTCCAAGTAAGGACAGCACCCAAGCACCGGTCCACCCACATATCAAATTATCAAAGTACCGAACGCGAATCATATGAACATGATGAAAACTAGTTTGACGATAATTCCCATGTGTCCTCGGGAGCGTTTTCCTTCATATAAGAAATTGTCCAGGCTTGTCCTTTGCTACAAAAAGGATTGGGCCACCTTGCTGCACCTTATTTACTTTCATTACTTGTTACCCGCTAAAAATTATCTTATCACAAAACTATCTGTTACCGATAATTTCAGTGCTTGCAGAGAATACCCTTGCAGAAAACCGCTTATCATTTCCTTCTGCTCCTCGTTTGGTTCGACACCCTTACTTACCGAAAGGACTATGATAGATCCCCTATACTTGTGGGTCATCAAGACTCTTTTCTGGCGCCGTTGCCGGGAGTGAAGCGCCTTTGGTATGTGGAATTTGGTAAGGAAAGATTTATATAGTGTGCTGAAATTTACTGTCACTTGTTACTATGGAAAGTAATCCTTTGAGGGGCTTGTTCGGGGTATCTTCACCTCGACCAGTAGAGCAAAGAGTTGCTCCTCAACCTACTTAACCTACTGAAAATGAACATGTTTACTTCGAAATTCCTTCGGGTATGATAGAGAAACTACTAGCTAATCCTTTTGCAGGAGATGGAACATTGCATCTCGATTTACACTTAATCTATGTGGATGAAGTTTGTGGATTATTTAAGCTTGCAGGTATGCCCGATGATGTTATCAAGAAGAAGGTCTTCCCTTTATCTTTGAAGGGAGATGCATTGGCATGGTATAGGCTATGTGATGATATGGGATCATGGGACTACAAACGGTTGAAATTGGAATTCCATCAGAAGTTTTATCCTATGCATCTTGTTCATCGTGATCGTAATTATATATATAATTTTTGGCCTTGCGAAGGAGAAAGCATCGCTCAAGCTTGGGGGAGGCTTAAGTCAATGTTATATTCATGCCAATCATGAGCTCTCAAGAGAGATGATTATTCAAAAAATTTATGCTCGGCTTTCTGACAACAATCGCTCCATGCTCGATACTTCTTGTACTGGTTCTTTTTTGCTGAAGACTATTGAATTCAAATGGGATTTATTGGAAAGAATTAAACGCAACTCTGAAAATTGGGATCTCGACGAAGGTAAGGAGTCAGCTATAACACCTAAGTTTGATTGTGTTAAATCTTTTATGGATACCGATGTTTTCAGTAAATTTAGCACTAAATATGGACTTGACTCTGAGATAATAGCTTCTTTTTGTGAATCTTTTGCTGCTCATGTTGATCTCCCTAAGGAGAAGTGGTTTAAATATAATCCTCCCATAGAAGTAAAAGTAGTTGAACCTATTAAAGTTGAAGAAAAGACTATCACTTATAATGATCCTATTGTTCCTACTGCTTATGTTGAGAAACCACCTTTCCTGTTAGGATAAAGGATCATGCTAAAGCTTCAACTGTGGTTCGTAAAAGTAATATTAGAACTTATACACCTCCTGAGCAAGTTAAGGTTGAACCTAATATTGCTATTGTTAAAGATCTCTTGGCTGATAATATCGATGGGCATGTTATTTACTTCTGTGATGAGACTGCTAGAATTGCTAAACCTGGTACTAAAGATAAACATAGACCTGTGGTAGGCATGCCTGTTATTTCTGTTAAAATAGGAGATCATTGTTATCATGGCTTATGCGATATGGGTGCTAGTGCTAGTGTAATACCTATTTCCTTATACAAATAAATTATGCATGATATTGCACCCGCTGAGTTAGAAGATAATGATGTCACCATTAAACTTGCCAATAGAGATACTATTTCACCAATTGGGATTGTTAGAGATCTTGAGGTCTTGTGTGGGAAAGCTAAATATCCTGCTGATTTCCTTGTTCTTGGTTCCCCACAAGATAGCTTTTGTCCCATTATATTTGGTAGACCCTTCTTGAATACTGTTAATGCTAGGATAGACTGCGAAAAGGATGTTATTACTATTGGTTTGGATGATATGTCTCATGAGTTTAATTTCTCTAAATTTTGTAGACAACCTCATGATGAAGAATTGCCTAGTAAAGATAAAATTATTGGTCTTGCTTCTATTGCTGTTCCTCCTAGTGATCCTTTAGAACAATATTTGCGAGACCATGAAAATGATATGTTTATGAATGAAAGAAGGGAAATAGATGAAGTATTCTTTAAACAGGGACCTATTTTGAAACACAATTTACCTGTTGAAATCCTAGGGGATCCTCCTCCACCCAAGGGTGATCCCGTGTTTGAACTTAAACCATTACCTGATACTCTTAAATATGCTTATCTAGATGAAAAGAAGATATATCCTTTTATTATTAGTGCTAACCTTTTAGAGCACGAAGAAGAGAAATTATTGAAAACTCTGAAGAAGCACCGTGCTGCTATTGGATATAGTCTTGATGATCTTAAGGGCATCAGTCCCACTCTATGCCAACACAAAATAAATTTGGAGAAAGATGCCAAACCAGTTATTGATCATCAACGACGGCTGAATCCTAAGATGAAAGAAGTGGTAAGAAATGAAATACTAAAGCTCCTTGAGGCAAGTATAATTTATCCCGTTGCTGATAGTCAGTGGGTAAGTCACATCCATTGTGTCCCTAAGAAGGGAGATATTCTTGTCGTTCCTAATGATAAAGATGAATTGATTCCGCAAAGAATTATTACAGGTTCTGAGGATGGTAATTGATTTCATAAAATTCAATAAGGCTACTAAAAAGATCATTACCCCTTACCTTTTATTGATCAAATGCTAGAAAGATTATCCAAACATACACATTTTTGCTTTCTAGATGGTTACTCTGGTTTCTCTCAAATACTTGTGTCAGCTGATGATCAAGCGAAGACCACTTTTACTTGCCCTTTTGGTACTTTTGCTTATAAACGTATGCCTTTTGGTTTATGTAATGCACCTGCTACCTTTCAAAGATGCATGATGGCTATATTTTCTGACTTCTGTGAAAAGATATGTGAGGTTTTCATGGATGATTTCTCCGTTTATGGATCCTCTATTGATGATTGCTTGAGCAACCTTGATCGAGTTTTGCAGAGATGTGAAGAAACTAATCTTGTCTTGAATTGGGAGAAGTGCCACTTTATGGTTAATGAAGGCATTGTTTTGGGGCATAAAATTTCTGAAAGAGGTATTGAAGTTTATAAAGCTAAAGTTGATGCTATTGAAAAGATGCCGTGTCCTAAGGACATCAAAGGTATAAGAAGTTTTCTTGGTCATGCCGGTTTTTATAGGAGGTTCATTAAGGACTTCTCAAAAATTTCTCGGCCTCTGACTAATCTATTACAAAAAGATATACCTTTCAAATTTTATGATGATTGTGTAGAAGCATTTGAAATACTTAAGAAAGCATTGATTTCTGCACCTATCGTTCAGCCACCTGATTGGAATTTACCTTTTGAAATTATGTGTGATGCTAGCGATTATCTTTGTAGAGTGCTGTTCTAGGGCAAAGAGTTGATAACAAATTAAATGTTATTCAATATGCTAGTAAAACTCTAGACAATGCCCAGAGAAATTATGCCACTACTGAAAAAGAATTCTTACCAGTTCTATTTGCTTGTGATAAGTTCAGACCTTATACTGTTGATTCTAAATTACTATTCACACTGATCATGCTGCTATTAAATATCTTATGGAAAAGAAAGATGCTAAACCTAGACTTATTAGATGGGTTCTCTTGCTACAAGAATTTGATTTACATATTGTTGATAGAAAGGGAGCTGAGAACCCCGTTGCAGACAACTTGTCTAGGTTAGAAAATGTTCTTGATGACCCACTACCTATTGATGATAGCTTTCCCGATGAACAATTAGCTGTCACAAATGCTTCTCGTACTGCTCCATGGTATGCTGATTATGCTAATTACATTGTTGCTAAGTTTATACCACCTAGTTTCACATACCAACAAAAGAAATTTTTTTTCCTATGATTTAAGACATTACTTCTGGGATGACTCACATCTTTATAAGGAAGGAGTAGATGGTGTTATTAGACGTTGTGTAATTGAGCATGAACAGGAATAGATCCTACGCAAGTGTCACTCCGAGGCTTATGGAGGACACCACGCTGGAGATAGAACTTCACATAAGGTATTGCAATCCGGTTTTTATTGGCTTACTTTCTTCAAGGATGCTCGTAAGTTTGTCTTATCTTGTGATGAATGTCATAGAATTGGTAATATTAGTAGACGTCGGGAAATGCCTATGAATTATTCACCTGTTATTGAACCATTTGACATTTGGGGCTTTGATTACATGGGACCTTTTCCTTCCTCTAATGGGTATACATATATTTTAGTTGCTGTTGATTACGTTACTAAGTGGGTAGAAGCTATTCCAACCAGTAGTGCTGATCATAACACCTCTATTAAGATGCTTAAAGAAGTTAATTTTTTCGAGGTTTGGAGTCCCTAGATATTTAATGACTGATGGTGGTTCACATTTTATTCATGGTGCTTTTCGTAAAATGCTTGCTAAGTATGATGTTAATCATAGAATTGCATCTCCTTATCACCCACAGTCTAGTGGTCAAGTAGAATTGAGCAATAGAGAGCTTAAATTAATTTTGCAAAAGGCATTAATAGATCTAGAAAGAATTGGTCCAAGAAACTTGATGATGCATTATGGGCCTATAGAACTGCATATAAAAATCCTATGGGTATGTCTCCGTATAAAATGGTTTATGGAAAAGCATGTCACTTACCTCTTGAACTAGAACATAAGGCATATTGGGCTATTAAAGAGCTCAATTATGACTTCAAACTTGCCGGTGAGAAGAGGCTATTTGACATTAGCTCACTTGATGAATGGAGAACCCAAGCCTATGAGAATGCCAAGTTGTTTAAAGAAAAAGTTAAAAGATGGCATGACAAAAGGATACAAAAGCGTGAGTTTAATGTAGGTGATTATGTGTTTCTATTCAACTCTCGTTTAAGATTTTTTGCAGGAAAACTTCTCTCTAAATGGGAAGGTCCTTACGTTATCAAGGAGGTCTATCGTTCTAGTGCCATAAAAATCAACAACTTCGAAGGCACAAATCCGAAGGTGGTGAACGGTCAAAGAATCAAACATTATATCTCAGGTAATCCTATAAATGTTGAAACTAATGTTATTGAAACCGTAACACCGGAGGAATACATAAGGGACACTTTCCAGAACGTTTCAGACTCTGAAAAGGAATAGGCATGTGGTACGGTAAGTAGACCGACTCCAAAACAGTTCTAATGGCAAATTTTCTCCGTTTTGGAATATTTAGAAAAATAGGAAAATAAGAAGCAGTCCAGGAAGGACACGAGGCCTCCACGAGGTGGAGGGCGCGCCTACTACCGGCGCGCCCCTACCTCGTGGGCACCTCGTGTGTTCTCCGGACTCCGTTTTCTTGCACGGTACTTCTTTTGGTCGGTAAAAAATCATTATATAATCTCTCGAAGGTTTTGACCACCGTATCATGCAATTATCCTCTGTTCTTGTTTCGAGCTATCTCTGTAGCAGATTTGGAGCAAGACGTCATCTCAGGATTCCGACGGAGAGAGCTATGTCTCACACCTCATTGCTGACCCAACGACCTATGGGGATCTATCTCCTTGTGGTCGAACTACGGACGAGGAGGAGGATGCTCATTTGATGAGGATCAACTATTCAAGTTCAGAGGAGGAGGATGTCCCTCTACCTCAAACTGGGGATATGCACGTGAAGTTCAAGAAGTCTAGTCTCCCTAAGAGGGCTAAACTATCTAACAATCGATCTATTCCTTCTCGTTTTCGGCAGAAAAGCAAAGGAGATTTATGTGACAAGATCTTGAAGCTGGAGTCGGAGGTCGATGATTTAAAGGAGGAAATTGCTCTCCTCAATTATAATATGAAGAAGCTGAAAGCACAAATTACATCATCAACAACTCCATCATCACCACCTCCGAAGAAGGAGACATTATCACATGGGTATGGGCACTCCCCTTGGCAACTGCCAAGCTTGGGGGAGGTGCTTGCATCGTATCACCATCACACTCCTATCTTTACCGTTTTCTTAGTTCGATCCTTTTAGTAATATCTTGATCTAGTAGAATAAAGTTTTAGTATGATCTAGTTTTGAGTTTTGCCTTATGATCCCTTTATGTAATTGAGTCCGTGAGCTATATAATAAACATTAATGTTGAGTCAAGGGCTTGATTATCTTGCTATGATCTTGAGGGAATAAAAGAAAAAGGAAGAATAAAAAGAAACAAAGAGATCATATTGATCTTATGAAGAGTGATGAGTTCACACATAAAGAGTATGATGATTAAAAGTTGTTGAGAGTTGACAAACATAGTTTTGGTCATCGTTGAAATTAATAGGAAGTAACAAAGAAAGAGAGGTTTCACATATAAATATACTATCTTGGACATCTTTTATGATTGTGAGCACTCATTAAAATATGACATGCTAAAGAGTTGATGTTGGACAAGGAAGACAACATAACGGGTTATGTTTTCTCATATCTGAGATAAAGTATATTGTCATGGATTATCCAACATGTTGAGTTTGCCTTTCTCCCTCATACTAGCCAATTCTTTGCACCAAGTAGAGCTACTACTTGTGCTTCCGAAATACCCTTAAACCCAGTTTTACCATGAGAGTCCGCCATATCTACCCATGGATTGAGTAAGATCCTTCAAGTAAGTTGTCATCGGTGCAAGCAATAAAAATTGATCTCTAAATATGTATGATTGATTAGTGTGGAGGAAATAAGCTTTATACGATCTTGTGATGTGGAAGAAATAAAAGCGACGGACTGCATAATAAAGGTCCATATCACAAGTGGTAATATAAAGTGACGTTCTTTCGCATTAAGATTTTGTGCATCCAACCCTGAAAGCGCATGACAACCTCTGCTTCCCTCTGCGAAGGGCCTATCTTTTACTTTGATCTTCTACCTTATGCAAGAGTCACGGTGAGCTTCACCTTTCCTTTTTACATTTTATCCTTTGGCAAGCACAGTGTGTTGGAAAGACCCTGATATATATATCCAATTGGATGTAAGTTAGCATGAACTATTATTGTTGACATTACCCTTGAGGTAAAAGGTTGGGAGGCGAAACTATAAGCCCCTATCTTTCTCTGTGTCCGATTAAAACTCCATAACCACAAGTATTGCGTGAGTGTTAGCAATTGTGAAGGAATAGATGATAGTTGAGTATGTGGACTTGCTGAAAAGCTCTTATATTAACTCTTTCTGATGTTATGATAAATTGCAATTGCCTCAATGACTGAGATTATAGTTTGTTAGTTCTCAATGAAGTTTCTGATTCATAGTTTGCATTGTGAATAGATTATTACTTGAGCATAAGAAATCATATGACAATATCCATATATGTTGCTGTTATAAGAATGATCATGATGCCCTCATGTCCGTATTTTATTTTATAGACACCTCTATCTCTAAACATGTGGACATATTTATCGTCATCGGCTTCCGCTTGAGGACAAGCGAGGTCTAAGCTTGGGGGAGTTGATACGTCCATTTTGCATCATGCTTTTATATCGATATTTATTGCATTATGGGCTGTTATTACACATTACGTCACAATACTTATGCCTATTCTCTCTTATTTTACAAGGTTTACATAAAGAGGGAGAATGCCGTCAGCTGGAATTCCGGGCTGGAAAAGGAGCAAATATTAGAGACCTATTCTGCACAACTCTAAAAGTCCTGAAACTCCACGAAAGTTATTTTTGGAAATAATAAAAAATACTGAGCGAAGAAAATACCAGAGGGGGCCCACACCCTGGCCACGAGGGTGGGGGGCGCGCCCTACCCCCCTGGGCGCGCCCCCTGCCTCGTGGGCCCTCTGGTAGCCCTCCGGTGCCCATCTTCTGCTATATGAAGTCTTTCGTCCGAGAAAATAATAAGTAAGCTTTCGGGACGAGACTCCGCTGCCACGAGGCGGAACCTTGGCGGAACCAATCTAGGGCTCTGGCGGAGCTGTTCTGCCGGGGACACATCCCTTCGAGAGGGGGAAATCATCGCCATCGTCATCACCAACGCTCCTCTCATCGGGAGGGGGGCAATCTCCATCAACATCTTCACCAGCACCATCTCCTCTAAAACCCTAGTTCATCTCTTGTATCCAATATTTGTCTCCAAGTGCAGGATTGGTACACAGAGGTTGCTAGTAGTGTTGATTACTCCTTGTAGTTGATGCTAGTTGGTTTACTTGGTGGAAGATCATATGTTCAGATCCATTATGCATATTAATACCCCTATGATTATGAACATGAATATGCTTTGTGAGTAGTTATGTTTGTTCCTGAGGACATGGGAGAAGTCTTGCTATTAGTAGTCATGTGAATTTGGTATTCGTTCGATATTTTGATGAGATGTATGTTGTCTCTCCTCTAGTGGTGTCATGTGAACGTCGACTACATAACACTTCACCATTGTTTGGGCCTAGAGGAAGGCATTGGGAAGTAATAAGTAGATGATGGGTTGCTAGAGTGACAGAAGCTTAAACCCTAGTTTATGCGTTGCTTCGTAAGGGGCTGATTTGGATCCATATGTTTCGTGCTATGGTTAGGTTTACCTTAATACTTCTTTTGTAGTTGCGGATCCTTGAAATAGGAGTTAATCATAAGTGGGATGCTTGTCCAAGTAAGGACAGCACCCAAGCACCGGTCAACCCACATATCAAATTATCAAAGTACCGAACGCGAATCATATGAACGTGATGAAAACTAGCTTGACGATAATTCCCATGTGTCCTCGGGAGCGTTTTCCTCCCTATAAGAAATTGTCCAGGCTTGTCCTTTGCTACAAAAAGGATTGGGCCACCTTGCTGCACCTTATTTACTTTCATTACTTGTTACCCGCTAAAAATTATCTTATCACAAAACTATCTGTTACCGATAATTTCAGTGCTTGCAGAGAATACCTTGTTGAAAATCGCTTATCATTTCCTTCTGCTCCTCGTTGGGTTCGACACTCTTACTTATCGAAAGGACTACTATAGATCCCCTATACTTGTGGGTCATCACAAATCCTAATCTTGATCTATGCCAACTCAACAAACACCATCGGAGACACCTATAGAGCATCTTTATAATCACCCAGTTACGTTGTGACGTTTGATAGCACACTAAGTGTTCCTCCGGTATTCGGGAGTTGCATAATCTCATAATCAGAGGAACATGTATAAGTCCTGAAGAAAGCAATAACAACAAACTAAACGATCATAGTGCTATGCTAACGGATGGGTCTTGTCCATCAGATCATTTTCTAATGATGTGATCCCGTTCATCAAATGACAACACATGTCTATTGCTAGGAAACATAACCATCTTTGATAAACGAGCTAGTCAAGTAGAGGCATACTAGGGACACTCTGTTTTGTCTATGTATTCACACATGTATCAAGTTTCTGGTTAATACAATTCTAGCATGAATAATAAACATTTATCATGATATAAGGAAATATAAATAACAACTTTATTATTGCCTCTGGGGCATATTTCCTTCAGACGTCATGTTAGATTGCCCTTTTATCCGTCTACTTAATATACTATTAAACCTTTTGCTTTACTACACTGTGATCTTTGGGCATCTCCTATACCTAGTACTTCTAGTTATCTATATTATCTCGTGATAGTTGATGATTATACTCATTATTTTAGGACGTTCCCTCTTCGTAAAAAATCAGATGTCTATGCCACATTTCTTACTTTTCATGCCTATGCCCGCACCCAGTTTGACCTACCCATTGTTGCCATTCAAAGTGACAATGGTCGTGAATTCGACAATACAAAGTTAGACTCTTTCTGTGCTTCTTACGGTATCATGTTTCATTTTTCTTGTCCCTATACCTCTCAACAAAACGGCAAGGCCGAACGAGCAATTCACACTACCAATAATGTAACTCGCACACTTCTCATTCAAGCCTCTCTCCCACCACCCTTTTGGGCCAAAGCTCTTCACACTGCTACCTTCCTCATCAATATTCGTCCCACTTCGTCTATCAATTTTCTCACTCCATACACTCTACTCTTAGGTACTACACCACCATACAACAGCCTCCATGTCTTCGGTTGCCTCTGTTACCCCAATACTACCTCTACTTCCGCTAACAAACTTTCTCCATGTTCCACAAAATGTGTCTTCCTTGGCTATCCCTCTCGACACAAAGGCTATCATTGTCTTGATTCACCACTCGTCGTATTATTATTTCTCGCCACGTCGTTTTCGACGAGTCCACCTTTCCATATGAACCAGCACCATCCCCTTCTCCACCCCGTTGCACTGAAATTTTCGATCCACCCATTGACCCACCCATCATGCCTCACTCTTCTCCACCGCCTGCGCCCACCACACATACACCCGTTATGCATGCACCCCCTAGCCCCAACTCACCAACGTCGGACCCCTCTTCCCCCTCCACGCCTCCTACCACACCCCAGACGGCTACCCCGCCCGCCCCGCCAGCTACTCCTCCCACAACTTCCCCACCAGCTCCACCACCGCCACCTCCAGCACCTCTTTACCGCACACGTGCCACTACCAGTCGCCCTCCACCACCTATTGATCATTTAAACATTTCTGCTATGGCCTCTTCCCCTCTTCCTCACAACTATCTCATAGCCCTTCGCGATCCCAATTGGCGCCAAGCCATGCAGGAGGAGTTCGATGCTCTTACACTCAATAAAACGTGGGTCTTGGTTCCTCCACCATCTGGCGCAAATATTATGAGTGGCAAGTGGATCTTCCGTCACAAATATAATGCCGATGGCTCTCTCTCACGTCACAAAGCTCGATGTGTTGTTTGTGGCTTCTCTCAACAACCGGGTGTCGATTTTGATGAAACATTCAACCCTGTCGTCAAACCAGCCACCATTCCTATCGTTCTTTCTCTAGCCATCTCATAGTCTTGGCCTATCCACCAACTTGATGTTAAATATGCTTTCCTTCATGGTCATCTTAATGAGGTAGTCTACAACCAGCAACCATTTGGTTTCTTGATCCTCGTTATCCTACTCACGTTTGTCGTCTCCTCAAATCCTTATATGGGCTCAAACAAGCCCCTTGTGCTTGGTTCCAACGCTTTGCATCCTTTGCTCATTCTCTCGGGTTCACTGAATCTAAATCCGATGCTTCTCTCTTCATCTTCCATCAAGGTTCTTCCACAACCTATCTTCTTCTCTATGTAGATGATATTATTCTCACTTCATCCTCCTTATATTTCCTTACCACCATCACTAATTCCATGGCTCGTGAGTTTGCTATGAAGGATCTTGGTCCTCTTCCTCATTTTCTCGGTATCTCTGTCACTCGTTCGGTTTCTGGTCTCCATCTTTCTCAACGAAAATATATTCTTGACATCTTGCCTCATGCTGGCATGCGCGATTGTCACTCAGTTACTACCCCTATTGATACTAACGACGAACTACCTTCCTCTATCGGTCCTCCGGTTCAGGATCCCTCTCTCTATCATAGCCTCGCTGGTGCTCTCCAATATGCCACTCTCACTTGCCCAGACATTGCTTATGCTGTTCAGCAAGTCTGTCTCCTTATGCACGACCCTCGTGAACCTCACATATCTCTCATTAAACGCATCCTCTGCTATCTCAATGGCACTCCTGATCATGGTCTCTCTCTACATTGCACATCTACACATTCTCTTACAGCCTAATCAGATGCCGATTGGGTTGGATGTCCGGATACTTGTCACTCCACCTCCGGATTTTGCATGTACCTTGGTGATAACCTCGTCTCTTGGTCATCCAGACGACAGACGACAGTTTCTCGATCTAGCGTAGAGGCCGAATACCAAGCCGTTGCTGCGGCTGTTGCAGAGTCTTGTTGGGTTCGTCAGTTAATAAAGGAACTTCACAGGCCCATCTCCACTGCTACTATTGTATATCGTGACAATGTTAGTGCAGTCTACTTGTCATCTAACCTGGTACTGTAAGTGCATCTAGTGCCACCCCTAGTTGGTTTTGGAGTATTGACGACAAACCTGGTTGAGGGACTAATGTGTTTGTGAGAGTTGCAGGATAACACATGTAGTAGTCCCTCCTTGATTCGGTTTACCTACCGAAGATGACCCCTAAAAATGTGTGAAGACATTGAAGACAATGGTGGTCTGTGAAGACATTCACATTCAAGACTATGACACGAGAAGACATTGAGTGAAGACTATGGAGCGCGAAGATTTAGTTGTTTTGTTGTTTCCTTTTCTTCTTTGTTGAGTCATAGGAACCACTGCACTGTTAAGTGGGGTCCAAGTGAACAAAGTCAGAGTGATTGAAGTGATGCTCAAACCAAATCCTATGTCTTCGAGTGAAGACAATGAGAGCAAATCTTATCCTGTGTCGGATAAGTCAGCTTTACTTGTAGCCCAAGTCAAGCTGCCGCGTGTTTGAAATCGACCGCTATGCGACACGTGTCAGTTCCTTAGTGACCCAGGGTCATTTCAGACAAATCCGGTCGGGTTGCCCAGTGGCTATAAATAGCCCACCCCCTACACCATAAATTGGTGGCTGCTCAGAATTAGTGCACGGCTTTTGTCTTTTGAGATCAACCCACCTCCGAAGCCTTTGAGAGAGAATCCTTGCGAGGACAAAGCCCAAACCACCCAGAGCCCAAAGAGTGTTTGGCATCACTGAAGTCTTTCTGTCCGCGTGATCCGAAGACTTGTTACACTTGAGGATTGTGAATCCTCCAGCCGGTTAGGCGTCGCGTTTTGAGCATCCAAGAGCCATTGTGGATTGCCGGTGAACGAAGTCTGTGAAGGTTCAGAAGTCTACCTTGAAAACTTACCAGAGTAATTGGGCGAGGACTGTGTGTCCTTTGCTCAAGGGGAATAGGGTGAAGACGTGGTCTTATGAGTTGAATCTCAGCCTCCCTAACTGACGCATGCTTGTCACAAAGAATCGAACTGGTCCAACAAATCATTGTCCTACGAAGCCACTGGTTCTATCTCTTATACCTCTTTACTTATAGTTTGTCTTCGTGAAGTCATTGCCTGCTTGCATTATCTATTTGACTTCACTGTGTGACTATCTGTTCTGATTGGCTTCGTACTATCTTCCATCCTGATCTCTACTACCTAGCTGCTATTAGTATTCATACTTTCACTTCATTGAATACTTGACTATGGCTTGTCTAGTGTAGTCTACCTTCCGCTGAAATTGAATAGTGTTGTTTGTATTGTCTGTCTTTGAAACTTCCATGTTTTGAAGACTTCCATAAAAATCGCCAATTCACCCCCTCTAGTCGATAACTAGCCCTTTCAATTCGTATCAGAGCAAGGTGCTCCCTTGTTCTGCGTGATTTGGTTTAACCACCTGGAGTTTAGCTATGTCGACTGCAGGGATAATCAAAGTCTCCGCTGCGTGCCCCATCTTCGATGGCACTGAATATCCCTACTGGAAGAATAGGATGCGCATGCATCTTGAAGCCATTGATGTCGATCTATGGTATGTCATCAAGAACAACGTTCCCAAGGTTGGTGAAGGTGTCACCCCTACTGATGTCAAGAAGTTCATTCAACTGGATTCTACTGCCAAGAACATCATCTATGGTCTCCTTACCAAAGGACATTATGGTCGTGTGAGTGCTCTGGAAACGTCGAAGCTAGTCTGGGACTGGCTGTCCAAGGTCAATGAAGGCGTCTCAACCCAGCGAGATCAACGACAAGATACTCTCCGCAACCTCTTCAACCGCTTCAAGAGACACGACAACGAAAATGTCCAGATCACATCTCGATCGCCTTTCACCGATATCACAAATGAGATTCATGCACTAGGCGCCCACCGAGATCACGAAGCATGAGATAGTGAAGACACTATCGAGATCTCTTGACAGCTCATTTGACACCTTAGCCCCGATGATACAAGAACGCATACGATTTCAAGACTCTCGATCCGTTTGACATACTTGAGAGGCTCAACACACATGAGTACCAGCTATCTGAGAAACGAGATATCTATGGCCCCAACTATGGCCGAACCCGAGCTTTGAAGGCAAAGGCTGCTGCTTCCTCATCTGAAGAAGAATCTGACTGCAGTTCTGGTGATCCTGAAGAACTTGGAAAGGAGCTTTCTATGCTTGTGAAGAAGTCCCAGAAATTCACCAAGAAGAAAGGATTCATAAAGTCTTCACGATCCAGCTCAAGAAATGATGAAGCTTCTGCCATGATCACAAGAAGAGAACCTGTCACAAGTGCAAGAAACCTGGTCACTACATCTCTAAGTGTCCACAGTGGGACAATGAGAAGAAGAAGAAGAAGAGCAAAGAATATGATTCTGATGACAAGAAGAAGAAGAAATCCTCAAAGTCTTCTTCCAAGTCTTCTTCCAGATCTTCATCACACAAGAAGAGCTCATCTGTCAAGGCTCGTGCTTTTGTTGGCAAGGAGATGGATTCAGAAGAGGAGTCTGCTTCAGAAAAGGAGGAGGTGGAGTCTGAGGGGGAGTCTAACTCGGGTGTTGCGAGTCTGGCCCTAGCTTCTGCCTACGTCGCCAAGTCCATCTTCAACACCGAAGACAATGGTTCCGTCACCAACACTGATGATAATGACGAGGACGACTCGCCTCCCACATACTGCTTCATGGAACGTGGTGCCAAGGTAAAATCACGCGACGCTTACTTTCAAACATCAAGTGAAGATGACTCTGATTGTGAATCCAAACCCAGCTACAAAACACTTGCTAAAATTGCAACTGAACAACGGAAAGCTATGGAACACACTCAAAAACTGTTAGACAAAAGCGATGACCTGTTGGACGCGGAAATGACCCGTTCTCAGTCCTTAGTTGAAGACATTAAAAATCTTCATGCTAAGTACCAGGAACTTGAAAGTCGTCATGAAACGCTCACAACCACTCACGAAAAGCTCTCCTATGATTATCTTCAAAGGAAGCAAGAGCTTGAGAAATTGAGAGCGGCTCATGAAGATCTTCAAAAGAGAATGAGTCACTTGGCTCAATGATCAGCTCCGGCCAGAAGGATTTGAACCACCTTGTCTAAAATGCCTTGAGCGTGATAACGCTACTGCTTCTGAATGTTCTACTGCTGCTACTGTTGCAATATCTTCGACTGCTGATGTGGTAACTAACCCCTCCATGGAGGATACCACTACTATTGCTGATGAAAATGCTAGGTTGAAGACATTGCTTGAAACAGGGATGTACAAAAGTTTCAAAGGTCATCAAACACTGTGCGATGTCCTCAAAAAGCAGATTCTGGACCGAAACCCTAGGAAAGAGGGTGTTGGGTTCGAGAGGAAAATGAATGTTGATGGCTCCTATCGAAGCCCGAAAGCAGTACCCCAAAACCACATGGGTTGCTGCGAAGGGACCTTCAGTGGATCCATGCACCCTATCTGGCTTTACCTGTGCTAACCCAATTGTCATTGATGAATCCCTTGATGCAAACTATAAATTGTTTAAGAATCAGAATGGTGAAGTGTTTGCCAGGTATATTGGTACTAACTGCAGGAACGGGCCACCTATGAAGAAGATCTGGGTTCCCAAAAGTTGTCTTGAGAATCTTCCTGTGAATGTCATTATGACACCACCTGGGAGGAAGACAAATCCCAGACCAAAGGCTTCATATGACCGAAAGGCTTCATACAGACAGAGGACTCACCTGAGTTACCCTAACGCCAATGTTTTGCAGGGAAACCATACTCAGACTTATGAATATGAGCGTGTGTCTTCAAACCGCTATGTTCATAGAACTAAAAACTTTTCTGCTTATTCATATGAGTATCGTTCTTCTCCTGCAAGGCTATTTGCTAGGGCTCCAAAGCCGAAGTTCTAAGATGCTGCACTTAGACTCATTGCTTCTAAGCCACCCCTAAAGATGTGGGTGGTTAAGAAGAATTAACTTTCTTTTGCAGGGGAAGGTCTCCAGCCGGAAATCAAAGGCGTCTGATGCTACTGCTGGGGACCTAAAACATCTTGTAGGGCGCAAGATCAAATGCCCAAATGGTCTCACTATGTATTTTGTTCCTGAATCACTTGCCATACATCCAATCAGTCCTAACTTGGATCTAAGCTTTCATAATCCACTTGCTCGTCAAATGTTTATGCTTCACACTTCTCTTTGTGAAGCCTATCCCCTAACTGCTCCGTGAGCTCGACACCTCGTGCTTGAGAATGGATTATGGATAGCGGATGCACTAATCATATATTTGGTGATCGAAGTCTTCTCATGGACTCAACCTTACGTCCATCGACAAGAGTCACATCACATTTCTTGACCTTTGGTAAAAGCAAGGTATTGGGTCTAGGTAGAGTTGCAATCTCAAGGGATCAAAGACATGGATAAAGTGATGCTTGTTGATTCCCTTGGTTTCAACTTAATGTCTGTCTCAATGCTTTGTGACTTAAACATGATTGTGCTATTTGGAAAATATCGATGCCTTGTACTAATGGAATCTGACAAGTCTCTAGTCTTTGAAGGGTATCGAAAAGATGATCTATATATTGTAGATTTCTCAGCTGGACCGCAGATGGCCGTATGTCTTCTAGCAAAGGCTTCAGAATGCTGGCTCTGGCATCGAAGGCTAGGGCATGCAGGCATGAAGAACTTTCACACTCACTCGAAGAAGAAGCATGTCGTGGGCATCGAAGGCGTCAAGTTCAAGAAGGACCATCTATGTGGCGCCTGCGAAGCAGGAAAGATGACTAGGGCCAAGCATCCCTCGAAGACAATCATGACTACATCTCAACCCTTCGAGCTGTTTCACATGGATCTATTTGGCCCTACTCACTACTCTACTCTCAATGCTACTGCTTGCCTCTATGGCTTCATAATTGTTGATGATTACCCTAGATATACTTGGTTACATATAATCCTCTACAAGACTGAAGTGCAGGATGTCTTCATACGCTTTGCCAATTGTGCCATGACGAACTATGGCGTCAAGATCAAGCATATTAGAAGCGACAACGGCACTGAGTTCAAGAACACTGGCCTCAACCTCTATCTGGATACACTTGGCATCACACATGAGTTCTCTGCTCCCTATACACCTTAGCAGAATGGCATCGCCGAGCGCAAGAACAGAACTCTCACTGAAATGGCCCGAACGATGCTTGATGAGTACAAGCCTCCACGGAAGTTACGGCTCAAGCCATTGACACCGCTTGTCACATCATCAACCGTGTTTATCTTCACAAGCTTCTGAAGAAAACATCCTATGAGCTCCTAACTGGTAAGAAGCCAAATGTAAGCTACTTCAAAGTATTTGGTGCTAGGTGCTGGATCAAGGATCCACATCAGACTTCAAAATTTGCACCGAAAGCACATGAAGGTTTTATGCTTGGTTATGGAAAGGATTCACACTCCTACAGAGTCTTCAACCTCTTTCACTATAAAGTGGTTGAAACTATGGATGTGCGGTTCGATGAAACTAACAGCTCGCAAAGAGAGCACCTGCCAAATGTGATAGATGAAGTACCTTCAAGTGAATCTATCAAGCAGATGGGAATTGGAGATATCATACCCTCTGAGAATCAATCTAAAGAGGAACTGGTCATTTCTGCACCTGATCAACCTAAAGACAATGCACAGTCTGAAGACAATCCCCCAAATGATGATATTGATAACCAAGAGCAAAATCTTCGTACTTCTCATCCTCGTGTTGCAAATGATGTTCAGATTGAGAAGATAATTGATGCCTTGAATGCACTGGTCCACTCACTCGCTCAAAAGCAACTCAAAGAGCAACACAGCTAACCAACTTCTGCGGGCATTTTGCATTTGTCTCAATCACTGAACCCAAGAAAGTTGATGAAGCCTTCATGGAACCTGAATGGATTCAAGCTATGCAAGAAGAACTTCAACAGTTCGAGCTGAATAATGTGTGGCAGTTGGTCAAGCGTCCTGATCCTCGAAAGCACAATATCATTGGCACCAAATGGATATATCGCAACAAGCAAGATGAGCATGGTCAAGTTGTCAGAAGCAAGGCTCGTCTCGTTGCGCAAGGTTACACTCAAGTGGAAGGAATTGACTTTGATGAAACATTTGCTCCGGTAGCAAGACTTGAAGCCATTCGTATACTGCTAGCCTATGCAAATCATCACAACATTCTTCTGTATCAAATGGATGTGAAAAGTGCTTTTCTCAATGGAAAGATAGAAGAAGAAGTATATGTCGCACAACCTCCGTGCTTTGAAGATCCAAAACATCCTCGATATGGTATACAAGCTCAACAAGGTATCAGTATGGCCTCAAACAAGCCCTCGTGCTTGGTATGACACACTCAAAGACTTCCTGAAGAGCAAAGGCTTCAAACCTGGTTCACTAGATCCTACACTCTTCATGAATACATATGATGGTGAACTCTTTGTGTGCCAAATCTATGTGGATGACATTATTTTCGGCTATACCAACAAGAAATACAGTGATGAATTTGGTCACATGATGCAAGAGCAATATCAAATGTCCATGATGGGCGAGCTGAAGTTCTTTCTGGGTCTCCAAATCCGTCAACAACGCATAGCGACATCTTCATATCTCAAGAAAAATACCTCAAAGATTGCACGAAGAAGTTTGTAATGCAAGGCGCAAAGGATACACGACGCCAATGCCAACCAAAAGTCATCCGGGTCCCGACGACAATGGTAAAGAATTCGATCAAAAGGTATATCGCTCCATGATTGGCTCTTTGCTTTACTTATGTGCATCTAGGCGGATATAATGCTTAGTGTTTGCATGTGTGCCCGATTCCAAGCGGCACCAAAGGAATCACATCACTTAGGCGTGAAGTTTAATTCTTCGATATTTGGCTTACACCCCAACACTAGGATTATGGTATCCAAAGGGCTCAGAGTCTGATCTAGTTGGGTTCTCAGATGCTGATTATGCCGGTGATAAGGTTGATCGCAAGTCCACATCAGGCACATGTCACTTTCTGGGACGATCTCTTGTCTGTTGGTCTTCAAAGAAGCAGAACTGTGTATCTCTCTCTACTGCTGAATCTGAATACATTGCTGCTGGATCCTGTTGTGCTCAGCTTCTCTGGATGAAGCAAACTCTAAAAGACTATGGTATCCATCTGAAGAATGTGCCTATCTATTGCGACAATGAGAGTGCCATCAAGATTGCCAACAACCCAGTTCAGCATTCGAAGACAAAGCACATTGAAATTCGTCATCACTTTCTCAGAGATCATGTTATGAAGGAAGATATTGATATCGTTCACGTCAAGACAGAAGAACGGTTGGCTGATATCTTAACAAAGCCCTTGGATGAGAAAAGGTTTTGCAAGTTGCGGTGTGAGCTAAATATCTTGGAATCCTCAAATGTCCTATGAATGGACACACATCCTAACACTTACGCACTTTTGATGACTTAGATGTGCAACACGCAAAGTAATGTATATCTTCAATCAATGAAGACATACACTCTAAGTGTGAATACATTAATGAGGAAATTGACTTCAGAGCGCCATGATAGTTGTGCGCCGTGTCTGGGTCTAATACTTCCTATACGGTGGGTAACGCCACCACCAAACTCTTGTTTGAAGTATTTTTCCTTGGTGTTATATTTGCAAAGTCTTCATAATTGATTTGTCTTAAACATTAATTTGAATTCATGATTAACTGCACCTTGTTGATTTGGTCTTGACTCTGTTGTATACATATATTGTGTTCTGTCCTCTACAACATTCACTTATAGCTATGTCTTCTTGCTTGAATCTTTTGAACTAAGTGAATGTGATCGGACCCTAACATCTCTATGCTTCTTACCTCAAGATCTATCTATCCAAATCATATGCATTCTGATGAAACTGTCGAATGTCTTCTCTGCGTCCTTGTCAGCAGAAGACACAGAGACAAACTTTAAATCTGCTTTTAATGCTATATCCTTTTGCTTGAAACCCATAGAATTCGGAATGACCACCCAGACAATCCAGGCGAGCGTGGGAACATGGAACAACTCTCTATGTGTTGCATGTGTGCCACGTGTCCTTCAGATGTGAACCGCCAGGGGCACCTACGTAATTGCGCTGTGTCGTCTCAATCCTTATAAATACCCATCACATCTCGGTCAAAAATTCTTCTTCCGCCTCGCCACCTCTCGCAAACCCTAGCACCTCTGCTAGCTCTCGACGACGCCGGCGACGAAGCGCTTGGCTGCCGCAACTTCTCCGACGCTGTCCTCACGCCGGCCGCGGACCTCATCCTCTCCGCCATCGCTGTAGGTGTCTTCCGTCGCCAAGTTAGGGCACGGGAGATCGAACTGCTCGGCCTCCAACTTCGCTCCGTCTAGCACTTCTTCGTGTGGTAATTAAAATTCACTTTTTACCGTCTTTTCAATCCGATAGATTCATCCCTTCTTACCAAAAGTGGTTTCTAGTTCCCCAAGTTGAGTCTATCTCTTTCTGCATCTCATACTATGCCTAGTCCGTTCACTTATGCTTCTTTACAAGTTCGATTCCTCACTTGTACTTATTCTTGGATTTGTACAAATCTGGAACCAACTCTCATCAAATAAGTGAATGTCTTCGCGTTATGAGGTAAATGTATTATTCAAAATCTTCTGAGAATGCATATGACCTCTTCCCTTCCCTCGCACCTCTAATGTTGTCACGGTACATGCCCGTGGGAGAATCCCTTGGTTCTCATAGTGCGCATTCGTTTGCAGTATTCTTCTGACTTCACACCAACTCTCCCGAAGCCGGTTCGGTCGACCAAAGAGACGGAAGCCATTGACAGTGTTGAAGCCATTCAGACTGAACCTCATGGCTACAGAGAAGTCTACAAGGAAGGGTGGCAGACAGCGCCGTGGAAACACTTCCAAGGATTTGCCTCCAGATTTGCACGAGCTTTTCAAGACAGATCCAGAGGAAACCTATACGGGCCGCAAGAATCGAATTCAATGGATTCGAAGATATTGGGCTGAGGAATGGTTCAAGTACCGCTTCGTTACAGTAGAATAAGCAGAGAAGAATGCCATCAAGGCACCCTGGGGTGATGTTTTGTACAAAAATCTTCCACCCAGGACCCAGTGAAAGCTATTGAGCAAGGTTTCTATCCATGCATGGTGCGCGGACCACAGCACTGTGGATCTTGACCCTTCTTCACTGCTATGGTGCCGTGAGGATCATCTGCTCAAGTGCAGCTACCGGTTAGCCAAAGACTCATTGCGAAGAACAAGAAGGATCTAGGGCTTGACTTCAACCCTGGTCCTTCCTCACCTCGGGACAATGGCACCCGTGAAGCCAATGAGAACATGATCGGCCCCTTCTACAACCTTGCTGGCCTCATCACTCAAATTGCTGTTCAAGGTGCCAAAGTAGATCACTCACGATGATGGTGCCGATAATCGATGAAGCCCCAGCTCCTACCCCAAAGCCAAGCATAAGCAAAAAGAAGGCTAAAGCTTCAAAATCGCTCATTGCTACAAAGCTTCATGAGTGAAGCCATTGGCAACTGCCCCTCCTGCTCCAAGTAACACTTCTGAAGATCATTCTCGCATCTCCAAGAGGCGCGAGAAGCCACAGAAAACTGCTCAAGGATCAAGTCACACACTCACACCGGATGCCGTTCTGAGGAACGAATCTGAAGCCATTGATTTGTCTTCAGATGACGAATTTGGCAATGATGCTCTCGAGCAGTTGATCAAGAGCAAGCAAGAAGCGGAGATCTTCAATGATCTGCCCCTCTTTGATGTGAACATTTTGAAGAATTTCATTGATTATTGGTTCGACAATCCAGATATCAGCTTCGATAATCTTCAACTTCCCATTGGCGTCAGCGTTGCTTTCCAAGGCGCCATTGCTCCTGAGCTGGCTCTGGCTCAGCGCATTGTTGAATTGAAAAAGAAGATAGATTTTGAGAAAGATCAATTCAAGAAGCATGTAGCCAAGCTTAGTGTGGCTGATGTTCAGAAATTCAAGCTGATGCTGAATGACCCCATAGAGTCGTTTCGAAAGAAACGCGAAGAAGCCTGTCACACCCTGATTTTCATGGCACAACGCTTAAGATGATAAATTTGCATAAAATTTGGTTTGACAAAAACTTTTGCATTATTTGACTTTTTATTTGGAGTTGGTTTTCTCTCTGTGTTTTTCAAGTGCTCTTTAAAGTCAACACAACTCCACCTTCTATACCTCATCTCCTTGCCCCAAGCTTCTGCCCAATGATCATGCCATGTGTATAGAGCAATATAGTATTTTCTTACAAAAATAATTTGGCCAAAAAATATTTTCTAAAATTAGTTTTCCAAAAAACCCTGAATTGAGGTTTGCACTGCAAGTACTTGATTTGGGGTGTGAAAAATATTTCAAAAGGTATATTTGAATCCTATTAGATATAGTACTCCCATAAACCACAAAAATATAATTTTAAAAGTTATTTTCCTATTTTATTTAAAAGCTTTTTATTAAGGCCAGAAATGCTCTTTAATAGGGAAAAATTATTTTATTGTTTCAAAAATATTTGACAAAAATCAGGGAAACACAGTGGACATATATTGGATTTGTAGAATTAATGAATTATGTAGCTAATGGGATTTTGGAGTTGATTCATAAAAAAGGAAACAAAATTTTGGAGTGGCATACGACGTGTTTCCTTAGGATAGAGATGCACTAGCCTGGACCTTGGAAGAATAGGATGAGCACTTGGACTGTCCTGCTTTTATTCCAAATTTTGGAAACTTGTATGCTCTACCCATGGATTTTTAGGGGTAGCCACACCCATGAGTTTGGGGATCATAGACATATATGATTTTGTTAGACCTCCTCTTGGGAGTCATGAGGATATGAATAGCATGAGTGATGATTGGAGTTGACCAATACGAAATGATGCTTTCAAAGAAGATATGGTAACTGTTTGGAGGACTAAGTAGAACAATTGGCATCTCAGAATTGTGCTCAAGGATAAACGTTCACTCGCACCCTAGAATCCTTGAAACCCTTAAGCCCTACCAAGCTACAACATGGTCGGACCATGACCGTGGGTCTTGACTCTAGATCGAGAACACCTTGGACCATACTCAACCGTTACCACCACCAATACCCCCATCCTACTTTATGTACCTCATCAACAAAGTCTTCATGGAGTACTTGGACAAGTTAGTTGTCATCTTTATTTTGGTGACCTACTTGTCCACCCGAAGACGGAAGAAGAGCCGTTCAGCTAGTCAAGGAACATTTGAAGACCGCCATGCCAAGGAGGAAGAACTACACCCACCACCATCGTCAAGAAGTGAACTTTCTCATCGAAGACCAGCTGTATCTGCGAGCCACTTCTCTCAAGAGAACCAAGCATTTTCATGTTAAGAGAAACTCACACAAAGATTTATCGACCTTCTCCAAGATCACTGCAAGACGAAGAATAGACGGCTACCAGCTAGAGTTACCACCTGAGTTACCCATTGTGCGTAATGTTTCCACATGACACAACTCCGGGAGTGTTTTCGACTTCCTAGCTAGCCAAATCACTAACAAGGACATCGATCATCGAGCCATCGACCCCCAGCCCAACCGGACCTACGTGAGAAACCCCTTAGCAACCTGGATCAAGCCGAACTTCATACACGGAGCCACACCATCAAGTACCTCAAGGTTCAATGGAGCACCACTCGGAAATAAAAGCAGTATGAGGACGTGAAACTACCCCGAATCCAAGTTTCCATACTCCTTTCCGCGCCTAGTTTGGGAATCTCGGGGACGAGATTCTTGTAAGGGGGGTAGGTCTGTCACACCCTGATTTTCATGGCACAACACTTAAGATGATAAATCATGATAAAATGTGGTTTGACAGAACTTTTGCATTATTTGACTTTTTATTTGGAGTTGGTTTTCTCTCTGTGTTTTTGAAGTGCTCTTTAAAGTCAACACAACTCCACCTTCTATACCTCATCTCCTTGCCCCAAGCTTCTGCCCAATGATCATGCCATGTGTATAGAGAAATATAGTATTTTCTTACAAAAATAATTTGGCCAAAAAGTATTTTCTAAAATTAGTTTTCCAAAAACCCCTGAATTGAGGTTTGCACTGCAAGTACTTGATTTGGGGTGTGAAAAATATTTCAAAAGGTATATTTGAATCCTATTAGATATAGTACTCCCATAAACCACAAAAGTATAATTTTAAAAGTTATTTTCCTATTTTATTTAAAAGCTTTTTCTTAAGGCCAGAAATGGTCTTTAATAGGGAAAAATTATTTTATTGTTTCAAAAATATTTGAAAAAAATCAGGCAAACTCAGTGGACATATATTTCCAATATATAAGAGTTTCAACACATGGTCATCTTCAAAATATTGGACAAAACCTCCCAAAACCATTTCTGCCCATTTCAAGGATTTGAAATATTTCTACAGGAAATATTTTCATAAAAATCCAAGGAAAATCCAGCAGGTCAAAAACGCATATTTTGATCACCTTGCAAAGCCTCATGTCAATCAAGGTCATTTTGGTTCACCAAAATGCCCCAAAACCCTCTCTAACCAGAATCAAATTTGAACAACTTTGTACTACCAACTTTCTCTCCTTGACTCCAACTTTTGTGAGGATGTTCAAATGAACAAATGAGGCCACTACACCAAGTGGTTCATCAAGGGGAAGTGATTTGCTCAACTAGATCTACACAAGTTCATTTCTGTTGATTTCTAGGGTTTACAAAAGTTGCATTGGCAACTTTGCCGAAATAAGCTCCAAACTGGTGGAAGGACCTAATTATATGTCTCATTTCACCCTGTGGAGTCTCATGGCAAAGGGAGATCATCTACTTGCCCAAACCAGCATCAAACACCTTCTGCATTTTAGCTAAAAACCCTGTTTGGGCCTCTTCCACTAATCCAAATGAGTTCTCCTCTTTACCACACCTCCTCCTAACCTCCCTCTACCTCTGGAATTTAGCAAAAGTCAATGCTTATTGATCAAGGGGATGGAGCCACAAATTTTCTATTCTGGATAGCCCCATTTCCACTCTTCTCCTTCCTCTCTCTTCACCCACTGGCCACCCAGGGCATCCAAGGCCATCTCCCACTTCTTTACTTCCCCCTAGAGCTACCAGACACTTTTGGCCGTGCCCACATTGCGTATAAAATGGCATGCCGGCCATTTGCATCGCCTCGAGCTGCCATGGTGCTCCCATGACCGTAGCCGCCTCGCTAAGCACCTCCGCCACCTCGGCTCTCCCCCTCACGCCAGCCGATGCTCCTCGACGTCCGCAGCACGCCACGCCTCGATGCTTCACACGCGCGCCGGCCGCCCGAGAGCTCCAATGAGCGGTGTCGATGTCAAAACCGGCGGATCTTGGGTAGGGGGTCCCGAACTGTGCGTCTAGGCGGATGGTAACAGGAGACAAGGGACATGATGTTTTTACCCAGGTTCGGGCCCTCTCGATGGAGGTAAAACCCTACTCCTGCTTGATTAATATTGATGATATGGGTAGTACAAGAGTAGATCTACCACGAGATCAGAGAGGCTAAACCCTAGAAGCTAGCCTATGGTATGGTTGTTGTTCGTCCTACGAACTAATACCCTCTGGTTTATATAGGCACCGAAGAGGGTTAGGGTTACACAGAGTCGGTTACAATGGTAGGATATCTACATATCCGCATCGCCAAGCTTGCCTTCCACGCCAAGGAAAGTCCCATCCGTACATGGGACGAAGTCTTCAATCTTGTATCTTCATAGTCCAGAGTCCGCCAAAGGCTATAGTCCGCCATCCGGACACCCCTAATCCAGACTCCTCAAAGAGTCTCTAACCAGTGCTTCAATAACGCATTTAGTCCGGCACACATATTGTCTTCGGCATTGCAAGGCGGGTTCCTCCTCCGAATACTTCATAGAAGATTTTGAACATAAGGATAGTGTCCGGCTCTGCAAAATAAGTTCCACATACCACCGTAGAGAGAATAATATTTACACAAATCCAATCTGCTAACGTATTCCGCGGCGTGACATCACACCACGACTAAGTCTTTATTCGAATTGTTTTTACTGTCCCACCTCAGCGTGTTTAGCGAGGCGGTTTCCTTGGCACGTCTTGTCAAAGCAGAGATCGTGTCCCCTTATTCCGGGATTCTCATCAATACGGGCGTGGGTAACCCAATCATGCCCGTCGGCACGTCTCCTCTATCAAAGGCGAGTCCCGAACGGTCACGGGGAAAGCTCTTGGTATTCAACCTCTTTACAAAGAGACCCAGGCTCCACTCCTTTCTTTCAATCTCAATTGAATCCGCCCCTCGCCTCAAGTTCCAACACCCAAAGCTCCAGATTCGGGCGCTTCGGACCTTCGACGATGTCCGGCTCCGACCTGCAAGGCCGGTGGATGCCTTCCTCCGTTACGGAAGAAGACATGCTAAAGCTAAGAGACGCCAGGTATCTAACCGGCGAAATTCCGCAAGGCTGCCTACCCAAGGGCAGGTTATTCCCACTCCCGAGCCTGGTGAGAGCGTGGTGTTCGTGTCTTACTTCCTTCGGGGGCTAGGCTTCCCGACGGACCACTTTGTGAGGAGGCTCATGTTTTATTATGGGTTGGAATTTCACGACTTGGATCCGGAGTCCATCCTCCACATCTCATCGTTCATTGTCGTGTGCGAAGCCCTCCTCTGCATTACCCCTCACTTCGGATTGTGGCTCAAGACCTTCAAAGTGGAGCCGAAGATGATCAAGGGGCAGCAGGCAGAGTGCGGAGGGGCTGTTATAAGCAGGAATGCTGATGCTCCATGGCCCGAGGGCTCTTTTCAAGAGGAGCTCCGTCTATGGAAACAAGAGTGGTTTTATATCACAGCTCCCAGGGGCACCAAATGGGTTGCGCCACCTGCCTTTCGCCCGGGTCCTCCACCGCGGCTGGCGTTATGGGTCAATAAAGGGCTTGACTGGGGGCCGTCCAAGGACGTGCCCTTGTTGCAGGGCCGTATTCGAGACCTCCTAGAGTGAGAGATCAATCTGGTCGTAGTAGCGCAGGTCATGCTGATTCGTCGCACCCTGCCCTGCAAACGTTGCCCCCTCCGCCTATGGGAGTTCAATCCGGAGGGACCACGAGCTCTCCAACATTTTATGGGCGCAACGCCCGTGGAGATGTACCAACTGTTCTTCGGATCACAAGCAATGTGTCCGGACTTGACCGAGGATGCAGTTCTGAGCTGCAATCGTCCGGATACTCAAGTAAGTAGTCCCGTACGCGGACACGCTATCCGCACATTTATCATAAACTTGCCCTTAAAAGAGCTGTTCCTTAAACAGGAGTGGATAGCGAAAGCAAAACTGATCAGGTGTCCGGCCCCCCTCCCTGAGACCGCGCCGGATCCCATGTTAGCCAAGATGCTGGAGGCTGCGCCTTTGGAAGAAGGCGAAGGGGGGGATGAGGAAGCTACTGCCTCCGCGAAGGAGGTTATTAAGAAAGGGGGGGATTGAGAATCCCTCCATCCAGGGGGAGAAGAGGACCGCTTCTGAAGATCCAGAGACCAAGGCCTCAAAGCGGGGGAAGAAATCTTCGCCAGAGGGTCCTGCGCCGGGAGATGCCCCGGCCGCACTACTTCCCCAAGGAGATCAGCCCTCCAGCGAGCCGTAAGTAGAGAGGGGAGTTTTAAAATAAGAGACATCCTTGTTTTATTTCCGAAGACAACCGAAATTGTACCTTGTAGTTCGGATCTCAGCCCTTCTCAGCAGAGCTCGTCTTCAGGGGATCTTCGTCCGGAGATGATGGAGAGCGAAACGCCTCCCCCTACCGTGCCGTCATGCGAGGCGGGCGACCCTGAGGTGTCGTCGCGAAGGGTTTCTCCGAGTCCGGCGAGGCCAGAAGGCAGTCGTATGTCCCCTCAAAGCCCTCCGTGTCCGGCCTTCAAAAAAGGCCATCGGACGAGTCCGACACCACCTGGTGTACGGTCGGAGGAGCTGAAGGATCTGCTTGGGCGAGCGTCTATCTCAGAAGATCACCGTGCGCTAATGGGTACGATGATTGAAAGGATTTCATCCGCTGAGAGCGGATTGTATGAAGCCGTCAGAAGTTTACTGACGGGTTTTGAGGCACGCAAAATTATGTACCTTCTGACAGTTTCGCATATAAAATGCGCTCTATGTAGATAGTAGCCCCTGAGACTCGGTGCGTTGTCAAAAATGCAGCGCGCCGAGGATCATAATCCCAGGTATAATATGTCTCCCTTCCTATGTAGGTGGCGAAGCGTCCGATGGCTAGCCGGACTGATGATTTTGCCGAACTAAGGCGGCAACTTGACGTGGCGGATGCTGACATCGCGCTTGTCAATAAGCGGCTTGACGAGTCACAAGGTATGCAGTTTCTCCGCGGACACCTGGTAAGGGAGCTTGATGCCCGTGACTTACAACATGTATGATTGATGCAGATGGTGCCGCTGCCATGGAGAACCTTCGGGCGGAGCTCGCCCGAGCCAAGGAGCAGGCCAGAAAAAGTGATGCAGCTGCCTTAAAGGCGGCCGAAGAGCTAAAAGCGAACAGGCTGCCATCGCCAAGCAAGAAGGAAATGGCCGAGATGGGCGTGGAGTTGAAGAATGCTACCGACCACTGCGAGCTTCTTGAAAAAGAAGGTAGAGCGGAGCAAGAGGGCCTGAAGAAGGCCACCACCAAGGCCAAGGATGCTCGCTCTGTGATGAGAGCTATAAAGGAGGAGCTACGTCAGGCCGGAGATATCGCATCTGGAAAGCCCTTTCTGCTGCAGAGGAAGTTCACGGATCCTAAATATGCTCAGTTGGACTGGCTGTGGAGTGCGGAGGATACTTATCTGGACTTGGCGGCGAGTGCCGCGGACGCGGCCGAACACTTCCGAGGTCAAAAGGATCATGAAATGGAAGAGCTGTTTTGGTCGCAGTTCCGTAGTCCAGAGCGTCTGCTTCCATTAACCGATCATTTGGCCGAATGGGCGGAGCTGAATAGGTTTTCCGGACTTGCCATGAGGGATGTCGTGACTCATTTGTGGCCGAAAAGGCCTGAGCCGAAGAGCTATTTTGGCTTGGTGCAGCAGTTCCTTGGTGCGGTGCCGCATATCAATGCAATGAGGCGGTCAGCATGCATAGAGGGTGCGCGGATGGCTCTTGCCCGTGTCAAGACATACTGGGCGGAGATGAAGGCCACCGATGTTGCATCCCAAGATTCGGACGGAAGACGAGTACCTATCGAGCACTATTTTCAGGAAGTTCTGCAGGGCGCTCGTTTAATAGAGACGCAGCGCTCGAAGGATATTATGTTCGAATAACATGTGTTATTGTGAAACAATGTTTCGATGGAATATAAAAGCTTTTTATACTTGTGCCTTCAAGAATTAAAATACCTCCCCATGCGGCTGTTAATGTATATGTGTATATAACTCGAAAGATGGCAGTCTTTCAGCCCCCACGCATATAATGCGGGGGTGTTTGCCAAAAGCGCATTTTCACACTTGATCCAACGTCTTGGTCCTACAAAGGAGGTGATAGCGCAGAAAACTAGGCAACCGGACTATAATGCTTTATCACTTTCACTTAGCCATAGGAGTTTGATAGTGGGGCTACTATATAGCCCCTAGTGGCACCGCGCTCACCCGAATTCGGGGCGCGTATGTGCCTGACCGGGAAACGACCCTTCGTTAATGCAGAGGAATTCTAAAGATTCTGGCGGGTCATCGAGTGGTTGAACAGTCTCACGCTATATCATGACAGTCAGTTTTAGGCTTTCTCTACTGAGGTGCTCGCCTGGCCGAACCGGGGCACAATCGCAGTAGTTCTCCTGGTGCCACATTAGCCGATAGAGCGGGCGTAAGGCAAGAAAACATGTGAGCCGCAAACCCAACATTTGACCAAAGACATGATTCAGAGCTGATGCATATAAGGCCTAACTCGAGACGCCGAACACTCCCTAAGGTATTCGGTCTTAATGAAAACGGGCCGAACAACGCCCTTGGTAATAAGCCCCTGGTGTCCAAGTACGCGCAAAATTCTGACGTGGCCTATGCCAAAACGCCAGCCTCCTCCTCGGTTATAGCAAGAAACACGGGATGTGTATCAACAAGAGACAGTAAAAAGGTTTACGCAGGGTCTTAATCTGAAAAGAATCCTTGCAACGGGTCCCTACATCGCACGCGCTACCGTGTGTCTCCAAGTAGCCGTATCCTGGACGGGTGTAGCACGATGTTCATCTGTAAAAGAGAGGAACTTAGTTGAAAAAGATTGTGTGAAAATGTATGTTATATTAAATAAACAAAAGTACGATTCAAAAAATGAATAAAATTGAGCTTTATTGTCTCTTGTTGTACATGCGCGGAGCCCCTTGTACGGGAGTATGCGGCTAGTAAGCCCTTGTATGTTTACGCCGGACTCGTCTAGCCGCGTTCGGGGTCTGAATGACCTGTTTAGGTGCTTTGATTAGCGAAGCCGGATTAGTGTGTGGCTGTCAAGGCAGTCTCACATTCTTCCATGCTCGAGGAACACTCGATATTTCCTTTTAATGAGATGATGCCGCGTGGACCGGGCATTTTAAGTGTAAGAGATGCATAATGCGGTATTGCGTGAAAGCGGGCGAAAGCTTCACGTCCCAATAGTGCTTGATAGCCACTTTTAAATGGGGCGATGTGGAAGGTTAACTTTTCGCGACGGAAGTTGTCGGATGAGCCGAACACAACTTCTAGCAGTAGAGATCCCGTACAATGGGTATATGGGCCTGGCATGACCCCTTGAAAGGAAGTGTTGCTATGGAGAATTTTGGTTGGGTCTATCCCCATTTTGCGGATTGTGTCCTGATATAGCAGGTTTTGATCACTGACGCCATTCCATTAGGACTTGTGTAAATTGGAGTCCGTCGATTATCGGATCTAATATCAAGGCAGTCCATCCTGCATTCAATACTTCCGCAGTAATCCCGACGGTCGAAGGTGATTGGTTTTAACAACCATGGCGGGACTACTGGGATAGGCCGTATGGCTCGTATTTCTATGGCGCTCTGTTTGTCCCTTTTGTCACGTGATGTGAGTTTACTGTTTTGACTTCTGGTGGGAAGTTCTTTTGTTTTCCGGTGCTCTGCTTGTGGGGTTCGTCATCGTCCTCGCTTAGTGTGTCGAGCCCCTTGTGTTCGGCGTTGAGTTTGCCGGACTGCTTGAAGACCCAACAATCTCTGTGGGTATGGTTTGCAGGCTTCCCGGGAGTACTATGGATTTGGCATATCTTGTCCAAGATTTTGTTTAAGTTGGATAGCTCGTCCCTGTTATCCTTAAGGGGTAGTTTTTTATTATTCTGCCGAGAGCTTTCGAATCCGGCGTTAACTGTCGTGCTCTTCGGGCTGTTTCCCTTGGTTCGGCGCTGGTCCTTGCTGCGTCGTGGTTTCCCATTTCCATCCCTGACTTCGGATGTACTTGGGACGCTGGTACTGCATCTTGCCAGCCAGCTATCCTCCCCCGCGCAAAAGCGGGTCATGAGGCTTGTTAATGCGGCCATTGTTCTTGGTTTTCTTGGCCAAGGTGCCTGGCGAGCCATTCGTCTCGGACGTTGTGTTTGAAAGCTGCTAGAGCTTCGGCGTCCGGACAGTCGACTATTTGATTCTTTTTGGTAAGGAATCTGTTCCAGAATTTTCGGGCTGACTCTCCGGGTTGTTGAGTTATGTGACTTAAATCGTCTGCATCCGGAGGTCGGACATAGGTCCCTTGAAAGTTTGCCCGAAAAGCATCCTCGAGCTCTTCCCAACTTCCAATGGTGTTTTCGGGGAGGCTTTTAAGCCAATGCCGGGCTGGCCCTTTGAGCTTGAGGGGTAAGTATTTTATGGCGTGGAGGTCATCTTCTCTAGCCATGTGTATGTGGAGGATGTAATCCTCAATCCAGACTGTGGTCTGTTGTTCCGTCAGATGCCTCTATGTTTACGGGCTTGAATCCCCGGAAATTGTGAATCCAAAGCACCTCATCGGTGAAACATAGGGGGTGTGCGGCACCCCTATATTTAGGTGTACCGTGATGTTTGGATACTTGATGTGTTGCATTGCTTACTAGAGCTTGCTTTCTTGGCCCGTAGATAGACCTAACTGGGCCGTCTTTTTGATGCGAACCCTTTGTGCGGATCGCATGCCGGCTTGTGTGCGGCGCCGTTTGCTGCTCTATGATTGCCATGGGGTCGTCTATCCGACCGGGCGGCCTCCTTGTTCTTTGGTTGCGGGGGCTCCACGGCCTCCTCATCAAATTCGGGCAGTAGTTTTCGCTTCGGGTAGCTCTTTGTTTGGCGACTGTCGCCGTATTTGTCTGCGGTGGTGAGTAATTTGCTCCATCTAATTCTGAGTGCATCTTCCGCTGTTTTGAGCTTCCGTTTCTGCTTTTTCAGGCTGCGCGCCGTGGCGACGAGCCTTTTTTGGAGGTTCTTCTGCTCCAGTAGCTTGTCCAGCGTGAGATCGTCCAGACTGTTGCCTTTGCCGGGGACGGGTTGTTTATCCAAGTTGTCCTGTCCGGACGGTTGATCGCTGGCATGTTCGTCGTCCACCGGTTCACCCTGCTCTACGGCTGGGTCTGTAAGGCTGCTGTCTTTGTCGAGGCGGGACTTTGAGCGGCCCTTACGTCGTCGTTTTGACTGCTTTTCGAGGGAATTATCCCTCGTGGCGTCCCGATGTTCCTCGTCGTTGCTTCCTTTAGGTGTATCCACCGTGCACACATCATGAGATGAGGTGGCTGTCCAGTGCCCTATAGGTGTTGGTTCATATTTATCTCCTACATCGTCGTCCATACCGTCGATGTCTTCGGAGTCGAAGTCGAGCACGTCGTTTAAACTTTCGACAGTGGCTACGAAGTGGGTGGTGGGTGGGCGTCGAATTTCTTCATCGTCTGCATCCCAACCTTGCTGACCATAGTCCGGCCAGGGCTCTCCTGATAAAGAGAGAGACTTTAGCGAATTCAGGATGTCGCCAAAGGGCGAGTGCTGAAAGATGTCCGCGACAGTGAACTCCATGATCGGTGCCCAATCAGATTTGATTGGCAGGGGCGCGGAAGGTTCGGAGTCTGGAGAGGAGTCCAGCACCTTGGAGTCGCGAGCTTCGCAAAGGACAGGGGTGATGTTCGGCTCAATCGCCGTAGAGATTGCAGCCCCCGAGGCGGTGTCCAGCCACCCGTCCTCGATCAGCGCAGTCGGCTCCGAGCTAAAGGTCGGAGCGGACACTGGTGCGGCCTCCAGGACACTGTTCGGCGGCAGAGCTAGATCATGCTTCTCGTGATAAGGCGGCGACTTGGCTGTGGTTTCGAATCCGTCAAGATCAAGTCTTCGCGACATCGTCTGTAGTTCAAACTTCCAGATCGACCTGATGGCCAGGGCGAACTTTCAATCTGCTTCCAGATGGCTGCTTAATTGCCCGCAGCAAAAGCCGCCAATACGTAAGATCTGTCCGGGAGAAAAGTCTCACCGGACCGCATCATTGTTGATGATCGGAGGAGCCATCGGGCCTAAAGGTGACGACAGAGAGGAACTCTCAATGAAAGCACCAATGTCGGTGTCAAAACCGCGGATCTCGGTAGGGGGTCCCGAACTGCATGCGTCTAGGCGGATGGTAACAGGAGACAAGGGACACAATGTTTTTACCCAGGTTCAGCCCTCTCGATGGAGGTAAAACCCTACTCGCTTGATTAATATTGATGATATGGGTAGTACAAGAGTAGATCTACCACGAGATCAGAGAGGCTAAACCCTAGAAGCTAGCCTATGGTATGATTGTTGTTCGTCCTACGGACTAAAACCTTCCGGTTTATATAGGCACCGAAGAGGGTTAGGGTTACACAGAGTCGGTTACAATGGTAGGAGATCTACATATCCGCATCGCCAATGTCGGAGTAAATGACCACGGGTAGCCTAGCCGGCTCCCCCAGGGGCTTCTGAATAATTATGAGCCACCCAAGTCCACTATCCTCCAAGACGCGGGGCTGCCTTCCCCCGGCCGGCCAACTCTCCGACCGGCTTCCGGGAGGCGGCCCAGCCCTAAAACCTCCAGGCAGAAGGCCACAAGAGGGCCGACTCCCCCAGGAGCCGGCCATCAGAGGGCCGACTCCGCGAAGCCGGCCACAAGAAAGTCGACTCCAGGGAGCCGGCTCCCCAGTAGGCGGCCAAGGCCGCACCCTCAGAATCTGCACCCACATAACAGCGATGAGACGTGGCGTGGCTACAGTGAAGCCTGCCACCCCCGCATCTCGGAGCGCTCATGGCCACAGTGCGCCGTACGGGGCGGCCATCACCTGTCTGGCGCGACACTGTTGCCTTGCTAACCATGACGTCACCCACGACAGGCTGTCAGTATGACCCGCAGGCGGCGGGCCCCTCTGGTCAGAGAGATGCCCGAGGGCGGCTCGGCCTCCCCTAGTCGGCCTGAGGCATGGCCGCCTCCCCACAGCCGGCTTGTTCCCTCCCTCGAAGGAAGCACCCCATTAAGGAGACAAGACGGGGTGAGGCTACAGTGATCGCCGCCAAGGCGGCGGCACTGTAGCCACGCTTACCCCGACAAAGCCCTCATCATCAGGATTGAGGCAACAGTAACCAGGCCCCGACAAGACCCTCAGCGGTGGGACCAGCGTGTCGACCAAGAAGCCGGCAGCCAGTGGGACACACCAGTCGGCGGAACCCAATTGCCAGCGGAGAAGCCGGCGAGCGCAGACGCTGACGGCTAGGGCCCACACCCAGCTGGATTACCATTGTACCCCCGGGGGTAGGCCGATATAAACCCCCCGGGGCACCCATGCAAAGGGTTGATCTCTTAGAGTTTTAGGCACCGCATAGAGAGAGGAGGAGAGCTAGCCGAGCCCTTCTTCTTCTCCTCGCCGAACAGCTCAAGGAGCCTCTTGTAGCTACTTGTTCGTCCAGTGATCATGCGGAGACCCCGCAGAGCAGCAGTAGGGGTGTTATCTCCACGGAGAGCCCCAAAGCTGGGTAAGATTCGCCGGCGTGCATGTCTTCGCCTCATCCCGTTTCCAGGCACCGGAGACGTCTTATTGGCTCCCACAATGATAAGCCACCCGTTGGCATATGTCGCACCCACCACCCGACATTTGGCGCCCACCGTGGGGCCAGGTGCACCGTCGTCCGGAGACCTGTTCTGGACGGGAACCCTCTTCCTCCCCAGCGAGCGTAGCCAGCGCGGCACGCCCGATGGCGCTTGCCCCGACGCGCTTTAAGGCGTCGCCAACGCCTGCTCGACGAGCTGCCTCGCCGATCTTCTTGGCGAGGCTCGCATCTCCGACGAGCCCGCCTCCGACGCGGGCACATGCTGCCTCAAGAGCCACCTCGTTAGCCTCCTTGACCAGCTCCACGTCTCCACCGAGCCTGCTGTGGATTTGGAGTCGGTTGGCTCCACCGACCCGATGCTTGTCGACGCCGACACGACATCGCTCGATGCTTTCCCCACCGACGTTGTGATCTACAACGACCCGCTCCCCCGAGCCGACAGCTGTGGCAGTGCCATCACCGAGGTGCTGGTCATCAGTAATGGCAGCGCTTCTGGAGAGAACGCCCACGACGCCCTGCAAGCGGCAGTCCACGACCTGTCCGTCCTCCTCCCGGCCGATGCCGACGCCGAAACGCTGGAGACACGCCGCCTCGCCCTCATTGCGGAAGGCCGAAAGCTGGCCTCCATGAGGCGCCTCACTGAGGCTCACCAACGCGAAGTCGACCGCGCCGCCTTTGGCACGCCGCCTCCTGACGGGCCAAGCCAGATCGGCGCCATCAAGCAGCGTGGCGCAACCGTCGCCGACATGCTAGGAGTTGACTGCCCAGTCTACGCCAACCCCCTCGAGAACCTGCGCGCCGCCAAGGCGGCCGTAGACGAGCTGAATGGCCTGGGGGCCGAAGAGCTCGCCCACATGACCAGACGCATCCAGCAGCTGATCGATGCAGCTGCGTAACGGCATGAAGCCAGCATCCGCGTGGAGAGTCCTCCCCCGCACCGAGAGCACGGTGCGACGTCACGGATGCCGACTGCGGGCAAAACCCGCGCGCGGCAAGAAAAAGAGCCGGCTACCAGCCGCAGCCGAACCCGGGTCTCCAGCGAGCACGACGCAGAAGGCCGCCCTCGAGCAGTGGAGCGACGAAGCAACCCGCCTCCTCCTCCGCCTCGAGGGGAGAGTTATCCCACCCCGCCGCCTGTCACGCATCCGACTCTCGGTGGCCGACTAGGTCGCCGCGAGGGAGTCGGCGAGAATGATGCTCGCCACCGGATCGACCGCCTAGCGCGATCCCTGGCGCTAGAAGAGGAAGACGATGTCGGCCCGCCCTGCTTCGGCCCCCGCATCCGCGACGAGCCCTTCCCCAAGGGGTTCTCGCTCCCAAGAGACACACCCAAGTACAACGGCTCGGTGAAGCCGGAAGATTGGTTGATCGACTACTCCACTGCAGTCAGCATAGCGAAGGGCAACAGGCGCGTTGCCGTGAAGTACGTGCCCCTCATGCTCCAAGGCACGGCGCGGACCTGGCTCAACAGTCTCAAGCCATACAACATCAACAGCTGGCTAGACTTCACAGAAGCCTTCATCCGCAACTTCACCAGCACCTACAAGCGGTCTCCCAAGCCCAGACAGCTCTCCTTGTGCGTGCAAGGACCCACCGAATCAACTCGCGACTACCTCACGCGCTGGGCCGAGCTCCGCAATTCCTGCAAGGGGGTGCACGAGGTTCAAGCCATAGAGTAATTCACCGCCGGGTGCCGGGAAGGCACCCTCCTCAAGCACAAGCTCCTCTGCGATGAGCCGACTACCCTCGACGAGCTGTTGGTCATAGCGGACAAGTACGCCACCGCCGACTCCTCGATGAAAACTGAGCTCCGGGTGGACGCCTCCGGGAAGGTACTCAACCCGGCTCCCAAGATGCCGGCTGGCGACTCTAACCGACGCCCATACCAAAGCGACAACAAGCGCAAGGGCCCCATGCCGCCTTCAACCAGTCGGCAGGTGGCCACAGTCGAAGACGAACAGCTTGAGGGGCGGCTTACCAAGAAGTAGAAGGCGGCAGTCGGCTTGGCAGCCGGCCTTCTCCTACGAGCAGGCCCTCGACGCCCCATGCAAGTTCCACAGCGGCGCGAAGCCGTCCAACCACACGACCCGAAAGTGCCACTGGCTCACGCGAATCTCCAAGGGCGAAGGGCTGATGCCGCCTCCGCCTGCCGATCAGCCGCCTCCGGCCCCTCAGCAACCGGCCGCTCGACTGGCAGTCGGAACCATTCAAGATGAGTTTCCTGACGAGCACGCCGCCTACGTCATCTTCACGAACCAGCCCGAAGACCGGCGCAGCAGGCGCCGACAGCACCAAGAAGTCAACGCGGTCGCCTCCAACGCCTCCGAGTACATGCACTGGTCCGAAAGGCCTATCAGTTGGAGCCGGGCCGATCACCCATAGGTGATGCCGTCGCCCGGCTCTTACGCATTGGTCCTGGAAGCCACCCTTGCGACAGACATGCGTGCTGCCCGATTCTCCCGCGTGCTGATAGACGGCGGGAGCAGCATCAACATCCTGTACCGAGACACCATGGAGAAGCCGAACATCAAGATGAAGCAGCTCATGCCCAGTCGGACCGTGTTCCATGGCATCGTACTCAGCCTGTCCTGCTCTCCAATCGGCAAGATCAAGATAGATGTTCTCTTTGGGGACAAGGATCATTTCCGCCGAGAAGCAATCTGGTTTGAAGTGGTAGACCTCGAGAGCCCTTATCATGCACTGCTTGGCCGGTCGGCTTTGGCCAAGTTCATGGCTGTGCCCCACTACGCCTACCTCAAGATGAAGATGCCGAGTACCAAGAGCATCATCACCATAGCCGGCGATTATAAGAAATCCTCCGAGTGCGCGGCAGCCAGCAGCCGGCTGGCCGAGTCCCTTGTGATTGCCAAAGAGAAGAAGATGTTGGACCGGGTCGTGGCCATGGCCGGCAAGCAGCCAGTCCTGTCCCCCGACCCCAAGGAGTGTGATGCCCAAGGCTCTTTCCAGCCGGCCAAGGAAACAAAGAAAATACCTCTGGACCCGAAGCACTCCGAAAGGTTTGCCGTCATTGGGGCAAACCTGGACAGCAAATAGGAAGGCGAGCTTGTCGATTTCCTCCATGAGAATCGGGACATCTTCGCATGGTCCCCCAAGGACATGCCGGGTGTTCCGAAGGAATTCGCCGAGCACAAGCTACACGTCCGAGCCGATGCAAAACCAATCAAGCAACCCCTCCGCCGACTGTCGGAAGAAAAGAGAAGGATCGTGGGAGAAGAGATAGCCCGGCTCCTCGCAGCCGGCTTCATAATGGAGGTGTTCTTTCCGGAATGGCTTGCCAACCCGGTCCTCGTGCTGAAGAAGAATAACAAGTGGCGCATGTGTATAGACTACACAAGCCTCAACAAAGCCTGCCCCAAAGATCCTTTTGCACTGCCAAGGATTGATCAGGTGATAGACTCCACAGCCGGATGCGAGCTGCTGAGTTTCCTGGATGCCTACTCGGGCTACCACCAGATAAAGTTGGACCCGGCCGACCGCATGAAGACCGCCTTCATCACGCCATTCGGAGCTTTCTGCTACCTGACCATGACATTTGGCTTGAGAAATGCCGGTGCCACTTTTCAGCGTTGCATGCAGAAATGCCTCCTCAAGCAACTCGGTAGAAATGCCCACGTCTATGTAGACGATATCATGGTGAAGACAGAGAAGCGCGAGACCTTGCTGGAAGACCTCAAGGAAACATTTGAGAACCTGCGCCGATTTCAGATCAAGCTCAACCCTGAGAAATGCGTGTTCGGAGTGCCAGCCGGCTAGCTTCTAGGCTTCCTGGTCTCCGAACGCGGCATGGAATGCAACCCAGTGAAGATCAAGGCCATTGAGAGAATGGAGATTCCCACCAAGCTGCGAGACGTCCAGAAGTTTACCGGGTGCCTGGCCTCCTTGAACCGTTTTATCAGCCGGCTTAGAGAGAAAGCTCTCCCCTTCTACCGACTCATGAAGAAGACCACTCACTTCAAGTGGAACGACCAAGCCGACCAAGATTTCCACGAGCTGAAGAGGATGCTGGCCACGCCGCCTGTCTTGGCGGCGCCGACTGAGAAAGAGCCTATGCTCCTTTACATTGCCGCCACCAGCCGGGTGGTCAGCACCGTCATCGTGGTCCAACGCCCCGAAGAAGGCCGAGCTCAGCCAATCCAGAGACCGGTGTACTACTTAAGCGAAGTGCTATCCACCACGAAGCAGAACTACCCGCACTACCAGAAGATGTGCTATGGTGTGTACTTCGCCGCCAAGAAGCTCAAGCCCTACTTTCAAGAGCACCCCATCACGGTCGTATGCACCGCCCTGCTCACCGAGATCATAGGCAGCCGGGACGCATCCGGCCGGGTGGCAAAATGGGCCATTGAGCTGGCCCCTTACACGATCTTCTACCAGCATCGCACCGCCATCAAGTCCCAAGCATTGGCCGACTTCCTCGTCGACTGGGCCGAGACCCGGTACCCGCCGCGGGCTCCCGACTCCACTCACTGGCGGATGCACTTCGATGGGTCCAAGATGCGCACCGGCTTGGGAGCCGGCATCATCCTCACCTCTCCCAAAGGCGACAAGCTCAGATACACATTGCAAATTCATTTTACCGCCTCCAACAACGTGGCCGAGTACGAGGCGCTCATACACGGGCTCCGGCTAGCCAAAGAGCTCGGCATCCGCCGGATCCTATGCTATGGTGATTCGGATTTGGTAGTCTAGCAATCATCTGGCGACTGGGATGCCAAGGACGCAAACATGGCAAGCTACCGCTTCCTCGTTCAGCAAATCAGCGGATACTTTGAAGGGTGCGAGTTCCTCCATGTGCCACGTGCCGACAACGAGCAAGCAGATGCCCTGGCATGAATAGGCTCCACTCGGCAAGCCATACCAACCGGCGTCTCTCTCCAACGCCTCCTCAAGCCGTCTCCAGAATCCGATTCCATCTTCGTGCCGCCTAACCCCGACGCAGTCGGATCCGGCTTGAGGAACCAAGCAGGCGGCTCGGGGACTTCGATAGGCGGCCCGGGGACTTCGGTAGGCGGCCCGAGGACTTCAATAGGCGGCCCGGGGACTTCGATAGGCAGCCCGGGGACTGCCATAGTCGCACCCGGCCCGGGGACTTCGGAACCCGGCCCGGGGACTACGGTAGTCGGCCCGGGGACTGCATCAGCACCGCAGGCGGTGACCGACTCCAGCTCTTCACCACCCAGCCCACCCGCCCTGGTTGCAGTAGCCGTGTTGGCTATAGAAGAAATCACAGCTTCGTCATGGGCCCAGCCCATCCTCAACTTCTTGGTAAACAGAGAACTGCCGGCTGACGAGATCGCGGCAAGACAAGTCCAACGCCGAGCCGGAGCGTACACAATTGTTAACAGAGAGCTCGTCAGGCGCAGTGTCACTGGAGTTTTCCAGCGCTGCGTCGAGCCAGAGAAGGGCATAGCAATCCTCAAAGACATTCACCAAGGTGAATGCGGCCATCACGAAGCCTCAAGATTACTTGTTGCCAAAGCTTTCCACCATGGATTCTTCTGGCCGACCGCTTTGGACGACGCCAAGGAGTTGGTCAAACATTGCAAAGGGTGCCAAGTCTTCAGCTCCAAGCAACACTCGCTGCTTCGGCACTCAAGACCATTCCTCACGGCCTTTTGCCGTCTGGGGACTGGACATGGTGGGCTCGTTCAAGACGGCGCGCGGCGGCATGACACATCTGCTCGTCGCCGTGGATAAATTTACAAGTGGATTGAAGCGAAGCCGATTAAGAAGCTGAATGGGCCGACTGCCGTGACATTCATCGCAGATATTACAACTCGGTACGGCGTGCCACACAGCATCATCACCGACAACGGCACGAATTTTGCCAAGGGAGCATTGGCACGTTTCTGCGCGACGCAGGGCATCCGACTGGACCTAGCGTCCGTTGCCCACCTTGATCAAACGGCCAAGTCGAGCGAGCCAACGGCCTCATCCTTTCCGGCATCAAGCCCCGACTGGTCGTGCCACTGGAGCGTTTGGACGGCTGTTGGCTCGACGAGCTGTCAGCCGTCCTCTGGAGTCTGCGCACTACCCCAAACAAGTCAACCGGCTCCACCCCTTTCTTCCTTGTATATGGTGCCGAGGCTATCATCCCAACTGACATCGAGTTCGACTCGCCTCGGGTGACCATGTACACGGAGGCGGAGGCCAAGGAAGCACGAGAAGATGATGTCGACCTGCTGGAAGAGAGCCGGCTGTTAGCCCTCAGCCGGCCAGCCATCTACCAGCAGGGTTTGCACCGCTACCATAGCCGGAAAGTCAAGCCAAGATCCTTCCAAGTGGGTGACCTTGTGCTCCGGCTGATCCAATGAACAGCCGGCCAGCACAAGCTCTCGGCCCCTTGGGAAGGCCCCTTTGTCATCAGCAGAGCATTGGGAAACGACTCCTACTACCTGATCAACGCGCAGAAGCCGAAGGCACGAAAGAGAGATGATTCCGGCAAGGAGTCGGAACGACCATGGAACGCCAAACCTCCTCCGAAGATTTTACAGTTAAAATGCAGTATGTATCACGCCACCTTTTTGTATTAATTACGAGACAATAGGCCCCCCGAGGAGCACTCGGGGACTGCCATCTTTTATCTATGAATGACGAGTATCATGCTTATGACTATGTCACTGCATTCATTCCTCTCGTCCGGCACCGGGTTCGACCAGTCGGCCCGGGGACTCGCCGCCTTGAGTTATATTCAAGTTCTACCTGCAGTCAGGCAAGTAGTGTGCCGACATCCAAGCCCTCTCTTGTCGAAAGCCGCGGCTTGAAGAACCGACTGCCCGGCTGGCAAGAGTCAAAGGCAGGAAAGGGTGCCCACACGAAAAACGGCTAAGGACTAACGAACTTATATAACAAAAGCGGCTTCCTCCCATCGCCGAACGGCTACCAGAGTAGCCGGCCGGCCGGCTTCCCATTCACCTTGCCACAATCTAAGAAAGATCAAGTACTTGTCTTCCCAAAAAATGGCCAAGCTCCTCCCCAGCCACAGACTGCAGAGCAGCTGTTCGGCTGAGAAGGCGGCAACCAAGGGAAGGTGGAAAAGGAAATAGCCTAAGGATGAAAAGCAAACTCAAATGAAAGCCAAACACATGCATGATTATATTTACACAAAAGCCTTCGAAAGGACGGCATTCAACATAGTTTGAAGACACCCCCAGTGAGTGGAACTGCGCGAATTTAATAAAAAAGTTGTTCAAAGAGTAACAGCAGGAAAAGCAAGAGTGGCGGATTAGGCCAGGGGAGCAATGGGCGAGCCAGGCAGGACGGCGGAGGCGGTAGTGCGGGACGGAGGAGTGGCCGGCTGGCGAGTCTCGGCCTGATCATCACATCTGGCAGACGGCGCGCTCGCCCGCGCATCGTTGCTGGAGGCACGATCAGGCTGAAGCTGGCTGGTCGCTTCGCCGTCGGGTGCGACATCTTTGCCGCCCTCCCCTTCTTCGTCTTCACCTTCGTCGCTGGAAGCGATCTCCTCCGCCGAGTCCTCGCCTTCCGCCGGATTCAGCCGGAACCACTCCTCCGGCTGGGCGACGCCGTTGTCATTCACCTCAGGAGCAAAAACGCTGGTGTCGGTATAGTCGGCAATCACCGAGGCGCGCTGGATGATATCCGGCCACACCGCCACCAGCTCCTCGTCGGCCTCCCGCCAGGTGCTCAGCTGGGCTAAGCTCAGCCCAGGATACCAGGCTCGGACGAACTCCAGCGCCTGCCTGGCGCCGGACCGAGCAGCGGAAGCCTTCCAATCCTCGAAGCAGCCGACCGCGACCTCCAGCCAGTCGGCAGTCCGACTGGGGGTGCGGGGAACAGCTTCGCCGGGCCAAAGGGCGGCCAGCACTTGCGCCCCGGCACGCTGAAGGCGGCGGAGCATGCGGTGAGCCGGCTGAAGTCGGGCCTGGATTGCCAGAAGCTGCTCCTCAAGCGTCCAGCCGGCGCCCGGTGCGATCTCAACCCCCGCCTGCCGGCGTGCCTTGCTGTGGGCCTCGATGGCTTGGCTGGCGGCGACGGAGTAGCCAGGGAAGTAATCTGCGCGAAGAACAAAGAAGCAGCACAAAATCAGAAGATAAACAAGAAGAGCAAGGGGCAAGGAGGAAGGCAGCTTACCGTCGATCAGATCCTCAACCCGGCCATAGCCCTCGCTCAGCGCTTGCTTCGCTTCGGCCCAGCCCACCGCCTCGGTCTCGAACTCAGCTTTGAGGGCGGCCTCGCTGTCCTGCACCTTCTTCAGAGCCGCCTTATGGCTCTCCTCCTGGTAGGCTAGCCTCTTGGCCAGGTTGTCGCGTTCCTGGGCCAAGGCGCCGCACTCAGCCTCCTTGGCACGAAGGGTGGTCTGGGCCCCGCCTAGCTGCTCCCTCAAGTCGGCGTTGGCCTCTGCGAGCGCGGAGAAAAAGGAAAAAGCAATAAGGAAGAAGTCGTCAGGAAAGATCCGACCCGACTGCTCAGCAGTCGGCCCGAATCTCGGGGACTACACCCAGTGGGTGCACTGACGCGCCCCCACGTGAGACAAAATAAACAAGGCACTCACTTCAACTATTGGTCAGATCGGTGGCCTTCTGGCTCAGCTCCTGGGCCTGGGAGTTGAAGGAGGCTGCGTGGAGGTTATGATACTCCTGGAGATCACGCGGAGTGCGGATAAGAATAAATAGCAAGCTTGGGCCTACCGGAAGTTCCAAGCCGCCTGCTCAGCAGCCAACTTGGAACTCGGGGACTACACCCAGTAGGTGCACTGACACGCCCCCACGGAAGAAATCAAGAAAGAAATCGAAGGCTAGAAGACTCACCCGGATGACCGCGCGCGTCGAGAGAAACTCCTGGGTGTACCGCTGCAGCGAGGCGGCCTAGATCTGAAGCCGGCGACGGACCTCCTGCGCCGCCATGTTCAGCTCATTTGTTCCATCGCTAGGCGTCCACTCGGACGCAGCGAAGGCCGCGCCCAGATCCTGCGCTGCCGAGCTGGCGCCATGGCTCTCGCGGCTCCGGCGCTGAGGGCGCCTCCCCCGCGCGCCGGCGAGGTGGCGACCGCACCACAAGATCCGCCCCCGCCGCCGACTCGCCCCCAGCCGGCTGCTCAGGCGCCGCAGCTGATCGGCCGCCTGGGCCCGTTCCAGTCAGCGCTAATCGTGGCGCCTCCTCCAGGATGATCACGTCATCGTCCCTCCTCTCTGTCATTGGCCGGTCACGGTCGGCTTCCTCCGACGGGGGCACGGGGACGTCGGGAGCCACGTCGTGGAGGGGAATGACGAGCTGTGGAGGCTGGTTGCACAGAGCCTCCGCCTCCTTCTCCGCGCCTGCGGCCTATGCCTGAGCCTTGGCCGCAGCATCGGCTGGCTCCTCGGCCGACTTCTCCTGCGCCTCCTGGGCGGCCCTCCGCTCCTCCGCCTCCCGCTCGTCCCGCGCGTCCCGCGCGTTCCGCTCCGTTGCCTCCATGAGGTTGGCGCGGGGATCCATGCGGCGGGAACTCGAAGACCCTCCCGTCGGTCCGACTATGGAGGCGGCAGAAACTCGTTCGAGGGAAAGCGGCGCCCTGATCAACAAATCAAGAAAAAGGCTCAGAAGAAGCCCCAACTTAAGAGGGCAATAAAAAAGAAGAAGCATGAGATATTCAATACTTACGCCGAGACCGCCTGTGGCTGCTTCACCACCTTGCGGAAGCGGGCCGCTTTCGCGGCCGCCTCGTCCCGCTTGGTCGCCGCCGCAGAGCCCTTGGGTTTCTTCGGCCGGCTGCCAAAGAGGCCCGACCCGGCCCGACGTTTTTGCGCGCCACCTTGAGCAGCTGGCACGGTGGAAGGCCCTGCGACCTGGCGATTGCCTGCCGGCTGGCGGCATGGGATGGCCTCGGCTTCATTATCGTCCGGCCAGTCTCCGAAGCCGGCCGTGAGCTCGGGGCCTCCTGCTTCTCCGCCAGCTCCGACTATGACATCGTCCATGGCGGCTGCCCTCAGATCTGGGTCGTCGGGGTCGTCTATTGTACGGTCGGCCATGAACTGGCACTCCGGCCCTGCGGCCCTGGCCGCCGGTCGAAGAAGGGGATTCTGCTCAAAGCCAAGCCGGCTAGTCAGAAGTCGGTCATCATGAACCCGACCACAAAAGAAGTAGAGAAGAAGGAAAACTCACCACGGGCGGGGGCTCAGCCCGAGAATACGGCGCCTTGCCATACCACCACTCCACGGTGAGCTTGCAGTTGGAGATGTAGTTCACCATGTAAGACACCTCATCGTGAGGCATCTCCCTGGTGCTCAACCGGAATGTATCGAAGCGGTCGCTCATCTGGCAGATCATGTGTGGCCGGCCTTGGAGCGGGAGCACCCGGCGCTCCACGAAGGCGGCGACCAGGTCGGCTCCGACCAGGCCTTCCGACTGGACCATCACCCGGAGCCTGGTGACGGCTGCGTTCCCGGCCAGAGAGAGCGACCTGGCTCGATAGGACCAAGTCGACTGCCTCCCAGCCGGCGGCCCGGCTACGTAAGGCGGCAGATTGACGAAGTCGCCTTGCGGGGCGACGTTCTTCACATAGAAGTACGATTGCTGCCAGAGCTTCACCGACTGGATCAGCGGGATAGGCGGAAAGGGGTTGTTGTCGGCCGTCTTCCGCATGGCGATGAAGGCGCCACAGGGGGCGGGCACACCCGCGGAGACAGTGCCGAGCTTGCACTGGAAGAACTCCCCAAAGAGCTCAAGGGTGGGGAGGATGCCAAGAAAGCCCTCGCACAGGGTGACGAAGGCCGACAACAGCATCACCGTATTGGGGGTGAGATGATGTGGCTGGAGGCGGTAGAACTCGAGGAAGGAGCGGAAGAACCCGCTCGCTGGCAGGCCGAGGCCGCGCAGGCAGTGCGAGCGGAAGATGACCCGCTCGCCCTCCTCCGGCGCCGGCGAAACCTTTGCCTCCGGCGTGAGGCGGGTATTCACGAAGCGCTCGCCCGGCAACCGCCACGTCCTGCGAAGCCAATCGATGTGGTCCTCGTGGACGTTGGAGCCGTCCCACGAGCTCGACAGCGCCATGGGAGCAAGGAGGAAGCGAGAAAGGCGCGGCGGCGGAGAGCGCGCAACCACGCTGCAGGGGAACGGCGGCGAGTCAAGAATGTCGACGGCGGAACGGCGTGGCGGCGAGGCGCTGCGGCGGCGGAAGGAAGGAGAAAGGAGTAGGAGGAAGGTTGGGGTGAGAGCGAGCGTGCGAGCCTCTGCTGCTCCTCCTCCTCCCCCTACTTATAGGGTCGAGGGGCGGAGCCGAGGAGGCGAGGCGTGGGGGAATGTGGGATTAACTGCGCCCACTCCCCCACGTCCCGCGATTATTGCGCCCTAAAGATGTGATGAAACCGCCACGAGAAGGCGAGTAGTCCGTTCGGGCCGCAGAGGATGTGCACATGGGCCGAGGCCTAGGCGTGGCGGGCCCCAGCCTGCGGTGACGTCTCGTCGCGCGCGTGGGCTGGCAGGCCTTTTTGGCCACGTGGCGCGCGGAGTGGCGCGCGATCAACGCGCAACTCGGTGTGCGCTCTCACCTTCCGGCAGTAGAGCTTCCCGAAGACGGTGCACCCACTCAGAGCCGGCTCCTAGCTGCCGGCCCCTCAGGATAGGAAGCTGATCGAGCTTCTCGTCCTCCTCTCAGCCTCGAAGCTCAACCAGCTTCGGGGACTACTGTCGGAGTAAATGACCACGGGTAGCCTAGCCGGCTCCCCCAGGGGCTTCTGAAAAAATTATGAGCCACCCAAGTCTACTATCCTCCAAGACACGGGGCCGCCTTCCCCCGGCCGGCCAACTCTTCGACCGGCTTCCGGGAGGCGGCCCAGCCCTAAAACCTCCAGGCAGAAGGCCACAAGAGGGCCGACTCCCCCAGGAGCCGGCCACCAGAGGGCCGACTCCGCGAAGCCGGCCACAAGAAAGCCGACTCCAGGGAGCCGGCTCCCTAGCAGGCGGCCAAGGCCGCATCCTCAGAATCTGCACCCACATAATGGCGATGAGACGGGGCGTGGCTACAGTGAAGCCAGCCATCTCCGCATCCCGGAGCGCTCATGGCCATAGTGCGCCGTACGGGGCGGCCATCACCCGTCCGGTGCGGCACTGTTGCCTTGCTGACCATGACGTCACCCACGGCAGGCTGTCAGTATGACCCGCAGGCGGCGGGCCCCTCCGGTCAGAGAGATGCCCGAGGGCGGCTCGGCCTCCCCTAGTCGGCCTGAGGCATGGCCGGCTCCCCACAGCCGGCTTGTTCCCTCCCTCGAAGGAAGCGCCTCATTAAGGAGACAAGACGAGGTGAGGCTACAGTGATCGCTGCCAAGGTCATGCATCAGAGCCACGCTTACCCCGACAAAGCCCTCGGCCATCGGATTGTGGCAACAAGAACCAGCCCCGAAGAGACCCTCGGTGGTGGGACCAGCTTGTCGACCAAGAAGCGGTAGCGGCGGGACCCACCAAATGGCGGGACCCAATTGCCAAGTGAGAAGCCGGCAAGCGTAGACGCTGACGGCTAGGGCCCACACCCAGCCGGATTACCATTGTACCCCCGGGGGGTAGGCCTATATAAACCCCCCGGGGCACCCATGCAAAGGGTTGATCTCTTAGAGTTTTAGACACCGCATAGAGAGAGGAGGAGAGCTAGCCGAGCCCTTCTTCTTCTCCTCGCCGAACAGCTCAAGGAGCCTCTTGTAGCTACTTGTTCGTCCAGTGATCATGCGGAGACCCCGCAGAGTAGCAGTAGGGGTGTTATCTCCACGGAGAGCCCCGAAGCTGGGTAAGATTCGCCGTGGTGCATGTCTTCGCCTCATCCCGTTTCTGGGCACCGACGATGTTTTATTGGCTCCCACAATGATAAGCCACCCGTTGGCCTATGTCGCACCCACCACCCGACAACCAAGCTTGCCTTCCACGCCAAGGAAAGTCCCATCCGGACACGGGACGAAGTCTTCAATCTTGTATCTTCATAGTCCAGGAGTCCGGCCAAAGGCTATAGTACGGCCATCCGGACACCCCCTAATCCAGGACCCCCTCAAGCGGCCTCACACGCGCGCAGCCTCTGGCCCTCCCCTGCTTGCTCTCTTCATTCACCTGGTCGTAGACCTCATCCACGAACGGCCCAGACTCACCCTCGTGTGCCCACACGGCCTCTGGTCTCGCCTGTGACCTCGCCGGCGCACGAGTCCACGGTGGACCGGCGCCCGGCTATAAAAGCTCGCCCCAGGTCTCTATCTTGATATCGACCTCCTTCTCACACCCCAAGCACGCGCCCGCACCATCCAATCAACCTTGGAGAGCTTCTATGCTCGGGATCGACCGGAGCTCCGCCGCCTCGGTCGACCGTTGATCTCACGCTCGGAACGAGCTAACCAGGCTCCTCCCGAGGCCCTTCCACCGGCTTCCTCGTCGCCGGTGAACCACTGCACCACGGCGACCAACTCCACCTCCACCCGAACGGCGACTCCGTCCTGAGCACGTCGGTGCCCTAAGATCGCCTCGCCGTCGACCACAGCGGCACCGATCCCGTATTAGACGAAGTTACTGAAGAAGAAGGAGAAGGATTTGAAGAACTTGAAGACCAAGCCAAACAAGGCAAGCAGCCCTTTGACCATGACACCCCTCTTGTTCATCGGTACCCTTTTTCCGATTGCATGATGATGAAATATGACGGTGGTAAAACTTGTTGTGAACCACCCCATGATGCATAGCCCTACTCATGACCTTACCTTGTTCATGATTGCATTTTCAAGAGACTAGTTGATGCATAATGATGCATGTGTACCATGAACTCTTCATGGTTACATTCTTTCGGAAACCCCATAGGGTGCCCCTAATGCCCTTGGGAGATGTTGAACTAAGGTCACCACTTGAGGAAGAAGTGGTGCACCGGAGAGAGCTTTTGGTGTGCGTGTAAAAAGATGGATTAGATTTATGTGTGATTACCGTCCCAACCAAACATGTGAAACCACTCTACCCCTTTATGGGATGGGGCATTATTGATTACTCAGGCTGATACTATCATGGTGCCCACATTACTAGTGACGGGGGTGACTTGAGGTCACTCTCGGGACGGGGTCGTGCTTGGATAGGCGGCCATGACTGTTTTCACAGGGCACCGGACACACCGTTGGTCCCTTCGTGTATGCGTAATAATGTGAAAAGGGCAGAGTTCCATGATCTTTTGCTTATACACGTGGGCCGTGTATCAACGAGTGGACCCTATGTTAGTGTCGTCTAGGGAAAGGTAATGATCGGGTGCTTCCCTCGAGTACTTGAGGTACTGCGGGATCGTGGATGACACGAAAGCTTCCCGGATCTTGTGGGTAAAGTGCGCAACCTCTGCAGAGTGTCAAACTATTCGAATAGCCGTGTCCACGGTCATGGACAGTTGGGAGGTGCTACTTAAACTATGTCCAGAAATTTTACAAATCACGATGCACGTGTGTGTGGAAAGGAACTATTTGTGTCAAGGTGGTGACTTGACATGTTGAATGACATGACATTGATTCAACTCTATTTATGCTGATATCTGTAACCTGTTCTCGAGGTTACTGATGTTTATTGATGCATATCTCGCAGGTCGATAGGACATCTCAACTAGCTTGAAGCTAGGTTGCTTACTTGTTGTACAATTGCATTGTTACTTTGAACCAAATCATGGGTTGCTTGCGAGTACGTTCAAAGTACTCATTGGCTTGCCACTGGTTATTTAATTGGCCAGGCATGGAAGAGCAGGAGTTCGGAGAAGAGTTCTTTGGAGACGAACATGCGAACTAGGACGTTTCCCAGTCAGAATGCCTGTAGGGTTAAGGCAGATGGCATGGGTTCTACTTATCGATGAAGATTTCCGCTGCTTATGTTTTCTTTCATGTTCAGCCCTTAAGGCTTTATATATGTAAGACTTGACCATAAAGGTCATAATTTGTGTAAGACGGTATGTATGGATGTAAGACTCTTGTTATTCAGCTTCCGTGTGTTCAGTGAGCATTGATCTCTGGGATCACTGTACACGTGTACTCGGTGATCACGACTTATGAGTCAGGGTCCCCACAGAGCTGGTGTCAGAGCCATCCTGACTGTAGGAAACCTTAGTTAGCATGGTCGTTATTTAGGGTAGAACTATTTCCAAAACTATTACTAGTTTTCAAAACTATCTATACTTTTCTTCCCTTCTTAGTTTTTCGAAAACTAAGGTAAACTTTCCTTATGGATCTCTTTCCCCTTCAAAACTTTTGGTCGCTAGAACCCTTATGCCCCTGACCACTGGATTCCTTGAAATCCTCGTAGATAGTCTAGAAGGAGGATGCCTTGTCAGACATTTAACCACATCTTCTGAACACAAGATTGGCGACACCACAACAAGACGATACCAAGAGAAGTTACATCCTCGAGGAATGAGGACATGGAGACCCAGAGGATGGTGACACCTTTGAATTTGCCCCAGGATGATGCAACCTTGTCCTATGACGATCAGGGTGTAAGATATGCAAGACCATGATAGACATCACTAATAGAGCAATCATGTCCTTACTGTTGTTGTATCGGCAACCACCGGTGGATGAGAACCTCGCCATTTGGCCCGCCTCACTATAGTGAGCAGGAAAACGGTTCTCTTCATCCCCCGCTTTTGGTGTCGATGTTTTCATCAATGTAACCGACATGTTGGACCTCTACTATGCCTTGTTAATATCATTGGATAAGGGATTACCTACCTGGTACCGTCGACGCCTTAGAAGGCAAAAGGGGTCGTCATGATTAAGAAGACAACAGAAGACCGAGTCAATGCCTGCTACGAGGAGCCAGCTTCACCCCATCACTTCAACAGGCGAGAAGTTGTTGAAGAATCTTCAGGCTCAACCCGGAATTGTTTCATCGAACAACTACAAGAGACGTAGCGACACCTGAGGAAAACCCAAAAGACTACATGAGGCATGAAGTAAAGCACGACTACTTAATCCGAGAACCCTAGGGTAGGATGAGTCGTGTACCCCCTATGCACAGTCGAGTCCGTATGATGGTTCAAATAGAACCATGGCTGTGTGTTGCTTGTTTTTATTTGTTTGTGTTTTGATATAAGTCGCACTTTTGCCCTAGGCAACAAGTACGCGACTATATCACCTTCCTTGTTTTCCTTTGTTTGGCCCTTTTGGCGCCCGTTTGTTCACACCTGCACTATAGAACCCCATTTAGGCATTCCCCTCCCCTATGCTACTTTTCCCTCTCATATCTCTCTCCTTAACTGAAGATCGGCAAGACAAGGTACACCAAGGATTCTACTTCGACAACCAACTAGCACTGAAGAACTTTTCTACGGCCTCCTCGACCAAGTAAAACCCCGTAGAGTTATGTTTAAACCCCAGACTAGAAACCCATTCCTAGACCCTTCGAGACTTCACGAGATACCCCAGCTCGAGTCCTTAACCATGTGCTTAACCCATAGAATTGCAAGGGAATCAGTTAAGCCTCTGTAAACCTTGCACAACACTGGGTTCATTATGGAACTAGTGGACATAGTGAACGGGCACATTATCATCCTAATATAGCACCAGAACTGACGATGCCATAGGGAAGACCAGTTTGAGGATATAGGAATAGAGGACGAATGACTTGATGAGTTTATATCAGTGACCTTGAGGAATTGTCTAAGACTTCTATATTATGAGGCTTTCATGTTGGTAGACGAACTTGGTGGGATCATGATTATAGATTAGCATAGCTTTCATTACCCTTGAGTAAAATGGATTTAGTAGGACAATTATGATCGCAAGCTGGAATTCTTGGAGGAATAGGGATTTGTCTTAGCTAGGGGATATTGATAGGAGATAGTTGATATTACGATAATGACTTAGGCGAAAGTGTGGAAACTCTCGCGGGACATGAGATTTGGAGTAAATAGGTTACCCTAGTGGAGTATGGACGCAGAGTAATTTTACATGGTTCGGAGTAAATTGGATTTAGACTGATGATCTTGATCATGATACCATGTTTCTTGGTGGACCATAAACTAGGAGATTGGATTAATTGTCAGAGTTTATTTAGGGATCTATATAAGCTTGACCTTGGAGTTTACATGACCATGATAATGGAAATTGGTGGGCTGACTATAGCAAGGTAGCCCTTTCAAGTATTTGGGGATTATAGGACATTAGAAGATCATGTGGAACACCATAGACATTTGATTTGTAGAATTAATGAATTATGTAGCTAATGGGCTTTTGGAGTTGATTCATAAAGAAGGAAACAAGATTTTGGAGTGGCATACGACGTGTTTCCTTAGGATAGAGATGCACTAGCATGGACCTTGGAAGAATAGGATGAGCACTTGGATTGTCCTGTTTTATTCCAGCTTGGAAGCTTGTATGCTCTACCCATGGATTTTTAGGGTAGCCACACCCATGAGTTTGGGGATCGTAGACATATATGATTTTGTTAGACCTCCTCTTGGGAGTCATGAGGATATGAATAGCATGAGTGATGATTGGAGTTGACCTATACGAAATGATGCTTTCAGCAGTATATGGTGATCTGTTTGGAGGACTAGGTAGAACAATTGGCATCTCAGGAATTGTGCTCAAGGATAAACGTTCACTCGCACCCTAGAATCCTTGAAACCCTTAAGCCCTACCAAGCTACAACATGGTCGGACCATGACCGTGGGTCTTGACTCTAGATCGAGAACACCTTGGACCATACTCAACCGTTACCACCACCAATACCCCCATCCTACTTTATGCACCTCATGAACAAAGTCTTCATGGAGTACTTGGACAAGTTGGTTGTCATCTTTATTTTGGTGACCTACTTGTCCACCCGAAGACGGAAGAAGAGCCGTTCAGATAGTCAAGGAACATTTGAAGACCGCCATGCCAAGGAGGAAGAACTACACCCACCACCATCGTCAAGAAGTGAACTTTCTCATCGAAGACCAGCTGTATCTGCGAGCCACTTCACTCAAGAGAACCAAGAATTTTCATGTCAAGAGAAACTCACACCAAGATTTATCGACCTTCTCCAAGATCACTGCAAGACGAAGAATAGACGGCTACAAGCTAGAGTTACCACCTGAGTTACCCACTGTGCATAATGTTTCCACATGACACAACTCCGGGAGTGTTTTCGACTTCCTAGCTAGCCCAATCACTAACAAGGACATCGATCATCGAGCCATCGACCCCCAGCCCAACCGGACCTACGTGAGAAACCCCTTAGCAACCTGGATCAAGCCGAACATCATACACGGAGCCACACCATCAAGTACCTCAATGTTCAATGGAGCACCACTCGGAAACAAAAGAAGTATGAGGACGTGAAAACTACCCCGAATCCAAGTTTCCATACTCCTTTCCGCGCCTAGTTTGGGAATCTCGGGGACGAGATTCTTGTAAGGGGGGTAGGTCTGTCACACCCTGATTTTAATGGCACAACACTTAAGATGATAATTCATGATAAAATGTGGTTTGACAAAAACTTTTGCATTATTTGACTTTTTATTTGGAGTTGGTTTTCTCTCGTGTTTTCAAGTGCTCTTTAAAGTCAACACAACTCCACCTTCTATACCTCATCTCCTTGCCCCAAGCTTCTGCCCAATGATCATGCCATGTGTATAGAGCAATATAGTATTTTCTTACAAAAATAATTTGGCCAAAAAGTATTTTCTAAAATTAGTTTTCCAAAAACCCCTGAATTGAGGTTTGCGCTGCAAGTACTTGATTAGGGGTGTGAAAAATATTTCAAAAGGTATATTTGAATCCTATTAGATATAGTACTCCCATAAACCACAAAAATATAATTTTAAAAGTTATTTTCCTATTTTATTTAAAATCTTTTTCTTAAGGCCAGAAATGGTCTTTAATAGGGAAAAATTATTTTATTGTTTCAAAAATATTTGACAAATATCAGGGAAACTCAGTGGACATATATTTCCAATATATAAGAGTTTAAACACATGGTCATGTTCAAAATATTGGACAAAACCTCCCAAAACCATTTCTGCCCATTTCAAGGATTTGAAATATTTCTACAGGAAATATTTTCATAAAAATCCAAGGAAAATCCAGCAGGTCACAAACGCATATTGTGATCACCTTGCAAAGCCTCATGTCAATCAAGGTCATTTTGGTTCACCAAAATGCCCCAAAACCCTCTCTGACCAGAATCAAATTTGAACAACTTTGTACTACCATATTTCTCTCCTTGACTCCAAATTTTGTGAGCATGTTCACATGACCAAATGAGGCCACTATACCAAGTGGTTCATCAAGGGGAAGCGATTTCCTTAACTAGATCTACACAAGTTCATTTCTGTTGATTTCTAGGGTTTACAAAAGTTGCATTGGCAAATTTGCCCAAATAAGCTCCAAACTGGTGGAAGGCCCTAATTATATGTCTCATTTCACCCTGTGGAGTCTCATGGCAAAGGGAGATCATCTACACGCGCGCAGCCTCTGGCCCTCCCCCGCTCGCTCTCTGCATTCACCTGGTCGTAGACCACATCCACGAACGGCCCAGACTCACCCTCGTGTGCCCACATGGCCTTTGGTCTCGCTTATGACCTCGCCGGCGCACGGGTCCACGGTGGACCGGCGCCCGGCTATAAAAGCTCGCCCCAGGTCTCTCTCTTGACATACACCTCATTCTCACACCCCAAAGCACACGCCCGCACCACCCAATCAACCTCGTAGAGCTTCTACGCTCGGGATCGACCGGAGCTCCGCCGCCTCAGTCGACCGTTGATCTCACGCTCGGAACGAGCTAACCAGGCTCCTCCCGAGGTCGTTCCGCCGGCTTCCTCGTCTCCGGCGAACCCCTGCACCACGGCGACCAACTCCACCTCCACCCGAACGGCGACTCCGTCCTGAGCACGTCGGTGCCCTCAGATCGCCTCGCCGTCGACCATAGCGGCGTCGATCCCGTATTAGACGAAGTTGCTGAAGAAGAAGAAGGAGAAGGATTTGAAGAACTTGAAGACCAAGCCAAACAAGGCAAGCATCCCTTTGACCATGACACCCCTCTTGTTCATCGGTACCCTTTTTCCGATTGCATGATGATGAAATATGACGGTGGTAAAACTTGTTGTGAACCACCCCATGATGCATACCCCTACTCATGACCTTACCTTGTTCATGATTGCATTTTCAAGAGAGTAGTTGATGCATAATGATGCATGTGTACCATGAACTCTTCATGGTTACATTCTTTTGAAAACTCCATCGGGTGCCCCTAATGCCCTTGGGAGATGTTGAACTAAGGTCACCACTTGAGGAAGAAGTGGTGTACCGGAGAGAGCTTTTGGTGTGTGTGTAAAAAGATGGATTAGATTTATGTGTGATTACCGTCCCAACCAAACATGTGCAACCACTCTACCCCTTTATTGGACGGGGCATTATTGATTACTTAGGCTGATACTAGCATGGTGCCCACATTACTAGTGACGAGGGTGACTTGAGGTCACTCTCGGACGAGGTCGATGCTTGGATAGGCGGCCATGACTGTTTTCACAGGGCACCGGACACACCGCTGGTCCCTTCGTGTATGCGTAATAATGTGAAAAGGGCAGAGTCCCACGATCTTTTGCTTATACACGAGGGCCGTGTATCAACGAAAGTGGACCCTATGTTAGTGTCGTCTAGGGAAAGGTAATGATCGGTGCTTCCCTCGAGTACTTGAGAATGCTGCGGGATCGTGGATGACACGAAAGCTTCCCGGATCTTGTGGGTAAAGTGCGCAACCTCTGCAGAGTGTCAAACTATTGAATAGCCGTGTCCACGGTCATGGACAGTTGGGAGGTGCTACTTAAATTATGTCCAGAAATTTTACAAATCACGATGCACGTGTGTGTGGAAAGGAACTATTTGTGTCAAGGTGGTGACTTGACATGTTGAATGACATGACATTGATTCAACTCTATTTATGCTGATACCTGTAACCTGTTCTCAAGGTTACCCATGTTTATTGATGCATATCTCGCAAGTCGATAGGACATCTCAACTAGCTTGAAGCTAGGTTGCTTACTTGTTGTACAATTGCATTGTTACTTTGAACCAAATCATGGGTTGCTTGCGAGTACATTCAAAGTACTCATTGGCTTGCCACTGGTTATTTAACTGGCCAGGCATGGAAGAGCAGGAGTTCGAAGAAGAGTTCTTTGGAGACGAACATGCGAACTAGGATGATTCCCAGTCAGAATGCCTGTAGGGTTAAGGCAGATGGCATGGGTTCTACTTATCGATGAAGATTTCCGCTGCTTATGTTTTCTTTCATGTTCAGCCCTTAAGGCTTTACCAATGTAAGACTTGACCATAAAGGTCATAATTTGTGTAAGACAGTATGTATGGATGTAAGACTCTTGTTATTCAGCTTCTGTGTGTTCAGTGAGCATTGATCTCTGGGATCACTGTACACGTGTACTCGGTGATCACGACTTATGAGTCAGGGTCCCCACAGAGCCAAAGGTTCAAGAGAGCGCATGAAGAATCTTGCAGACAAGTGTGTTCAAGCTTACAACGAAGCTGAGAAGCGCAAGGCACTTGGGCGTCCTGGCATTGATCCCTCGATGGCTGCCAAGAAATAGAAGAAGCATGCTGAGGCCCAGACTGAAGCTCCACGGCAGGAAGAACCTCACATTGTCTTCCCAGCCAGCATGACAGGCTCGAAGCCTAAGTTCTCCTCAGTGGCTTCAGACCAGCAGAAAACCAAGGCAGCTGAAGCCAAAGCCAGGAAGCGGAAAACCAAGCACACTACTGATGATGCACCACCCCCCAAGAAGAGAAAAACCAAGAAGAGAGATCGGGCTGCTCCCACAGAGCCCCTTGTTGTTGAACCCATTGCTTTTGCTCATCCTGCTACAGGAATCAAGAGTGTCAGCTGATCGTTCATGAACCTGCTTCCACAGAGGCTCCTGAAGCTCAAGAAGTTCTAGTCGTTGACCCCATCGCCACTGAAGACATTGGTCCCAACGACAATGTAGAAGATGATGTAGTTCTTCCTCAGATCGAGCGCCCAACGGTATCATCGCCTATTCTAACGAACATCGAGCTCATCAGTATTGGTCGTCCTCTGAAGCCAATCTCACAAGATGCCTCGTGGGCTGATCGCCCCCAACAAGAAACTCCAAATCAAGACTCACCAAGTACACCTCGTCCTTCACCAGTGCCTGTCATCAGTCCCATTTTAAATGATGACAACTACACGTAGACCACACCGTCACCAATGGCGTCGCCCGTGTTCCAACGGCTTTGCGAAGGGCTGAAGCCATCCGTCTCCATGACCACCATCACAGAAGAAGACTCAAACTTGTCCAGCTCAGTGGCACGTCAAGTGTTCCATGAAGACAATCCTTCTGTGACGGTCCCAGTGTCTGAAGCGAATATGGCTGAAGACAATTCGGCTGCATCAGCCGAAGAAAGACTATAAGAAGAGCGTGCTGCAACTCCCCCTACCACTCAAGAAGTTGTTCTAGAAGAGAACGTGTCTGTGCCCGACCCTCCAGCTCCTCAAGTGGAGGTTGCGAATCCTGAGGCTGCCACCACTAACACCACTGAAGCCAATGACGTTGTCATGACTGAAGACAATGTGGAGCCTGCACTGAACACTGTGCCTGAAGCCAATGAAACCAATAATGCACCTGCAACAGATATGCAGCCTGACGCCTCTGCTGATGCCACTGCTCCTGTTCCGTTACCAAGGCCTCACACTATTGAGCAAGCATACAACTATGGCCAGCTAATCACTGTCAAATGGTCTTTTCTAGTTCCTCCACCTGCTGCTGGTCCTCAGTTTGGTTACCACGTCGAGCACAGGCCACAGATTCAGAAGCCAAAGCCAAGGCTGCCAAGGTTTCCAGGTACTGCATCTGCACCAAGATCATTTAATGTCAATGGTTTCAAAGCGCACTACACCTTCTTTGATAGCGCCAAGAACCCCTACTCAAGACCGAGAATTTCATCTGATTGGTTCTGGAGCTATCAGCAGCACAGTTGTTACTCATGCATTTTATACAATCAAGGTCGCATATTCCCACATATGCATCTTGACACTGAAGCCATAACTGGCCTGCCCTGTTTGGAAGAAGCACTGGATTGCTCCAGAGAGTCTGGATTACTGCAGTTCATCACTGACAAAGAGCACTGGAATGAAGAACTGCTACTCCAATTCTATGCCACCCTTCATATTCGTGGCTACTACAGGGATACGAAGACATGGGTCCTTGAGTGGATGACAGGAAATGTCCATCATGAAGCCAAAGCTCTGGATGTCATTGAGCTCACTGGCCTGCCCACTCCAGGTGATCTGTATGAACCTGGTTGTCAGCTACACAGTGCTGCTTTGGAGAGCATTTTTCACAAGCCTGAGCCCAACATGAGCCAGATGCTTAGCATGATGAAGCCTTTGCCTCCAGATGCAGAATATCCTAAGGAGTTCTTTGTTGAAGACCTTGAGTATCTGCCACGTACCATCTATCACATTATACGACAAACTCTTTGGCCCATCAAAGGACATTCTCCACATGCTAAGCTGGAAGGTGCAATGAAGACTTTGGTCTTCCATATTCTTCACGGCAAAAGCTTCAATACACAAGACTTCTTTATCCGCCAACTTGCTGCATCAGGATCTGACATTTTTGGTCTGAAGTTCTATGCTCCCAGGATCATGCGTCTGATCAAGCTCCACTCTGCCTTCAACTATCAGCCCTCTGCTCACAACCATATCATCTTTTTGCCAGAGGTTGATCTGTTTGTTGAAGCCATCTACCCAGAGTCTGCCATGGAGCCAATTCATCTTCACAACGCAGATCACCAAAGCTTCACTCAGCCCATTGAAGGAGTACTGGCTGCCACTCGTGTTTATCCTGGTCGGCACTATCGTGCACCTCACCGTGCCCACCACAAGCCGCTTTGAAAGCACAATTGCTCAACGGCCTCGGAAGCGATCTCGTGTTCTAATGACCGAGAGCTTATCGTTGCCCTTCATCAAAAACAGGATAAGCATCATGACTGGCTGAAGCGTCAAATGCACAGCCTCTTGATGGACGTCAACCGCATTCGCAACCTTGCCACCAAGAATGCCTTTGTCGCCCATGAAACCTGTCAGCGAACATGGAAAGGGCTGACGCTTATGTGTCCTAAATAAGATCTTTAAGACGATGGCTTCTCTTAACGATTCAAGTTTGACACGACACCGCCCAGAAAGGTTGTACTGCAGCGCACTCCATCTCTTGAAGACTCAGAGTACTCCTCCTCCGCAGCAACGGTGAATGCCAGAGTGATCGATGATCAAGATGATGCTACTTCACCACCTCCAACACGTATCGACACTGCACCAAGTTTTTCTGCACCGCCAAACCTTGAAACCGACCCTGCATCTTCTCCTACTCCTTCTGGGAAAGAGTAGAGGCTCTATGTCTTCAAACCTTTTTGGTCCTTACTGACAAAAGGGGGAGAAGCATATGAGTTGATAGTCTTCAAGCGGGTTCATATGGGCGGTTGCTTTATATTTTGCCTAGTATTTACAACTCTTGCTCTTGATACATTTGGTTCTCTGAGTTGTAACACTTAATCTCGATGGTCGTCTGCCACTTATTTGCTATTCTGTGATGCGATGATAAATTCTGTATGTGCGATGATAACTTCCGCACTTAGTCATTTTGCATACGTCCATTTTTCATTATGCATGTCATTATCTTCGTTATATCAAATCATGCATGATGAACTGTCTTCATAAGTTGAAGAGGATCTCCACAAGTACAACCTGCCATGTGCATTTGCATTCCAAAAGCAAATTACTTATATGCACATCTTCAGGGGGAGCCTTCTGCTCCTTATGAAGACAATACCTTATCCTTTACAATTTCACATATTTCTATCCCCGTTGAAAACTTCAACCAGTTTGTCATCAATCACCAAAAAGGGGGAGATTGTAAGTGCATCTAGTGCCACCCCTAGTTGGTTTTGGAGTATTGACGAGAAACCCAGTTGAGGGACTAATGTGTTTGTGAGAGTTGCAGGATAACACATGTAGAAGTCCCTCCTTGATTCGGTTTACCTACCGGAGATGACCCCTAAAAATGTGTGAAGACATTGAAGACAATGGTGGTCTGTGAAGACATTCACATTGAAGACTATGACACGAGAAGACATTGAGTGAAGACTATGGAGCGCGAAGATTTAGTTGTTTCGTTGTTTTCTTTTCTTCTTTGTTGAGTCATAGGAACCACCACACTGTTAAGTGGGGTCCAAGTGAACAAAGTCAGAGTGATTGAAGTGATGCTCAAACCAAATCCTATGTCTTTGAGCGAAGACAATGAGATAAAATCTTATCCTGTGTCGGATAAGTCAGCTTTACTTGTAGCCCAAGTCAAGCTGCGGCGTGTGTTTGAAATCTGACCGTTGCAACACGTGTCAGTTCCTTAGTGACCCAGGGTCATTTCGGACAAATCCGGTCGGGTTGCCCAGTGGCTATAAATAGCCCACCCCCTACACCATTAATTGGTGGCTGCTCGAGTTAGTGCACGACTTTTTGTCGCTTTGAGAGCAACCCACCTCCGAAGCCTTTGAGAGAGAATCCTTGCGAGGACAAAGCCCAAACCACGAGCCCAAAGAGTGTTTGGCATCACTGAAGTCTTTCTGTCGCGTGATTCAAGACTTGTTACACTTGAGGACTGTGAATCCTCTAGCCGGTTAGGCATCGCGTTACGAGCATCCAAGAGCCATTGTGGATTGCCAAAGTGAACGAAGTCTGTGAAGGTTCGAAAGTCTACCTTGAAGACTTACCAGAGTAATTGGGCGAGGACTGTGTGTCCTTTGCTCAAGGGGAATAAGGTGAAGACGCGGTCTTCTGAGTTGAATCTCAGCCTCCCTAACCAGACGTATAGTTATCACAGCAACTGGAACTGGTGCAGCAAATCCTTGTCCTTCTGAAGCCACAGGTTCTATCTCTTATACCTCTTTACTTATAGTTTGTCTTCGTGAAGTCATTGCCTGCTTGCATTATCTGTTTGACTTCACTGTGTGATTATTTGTTTTGATTGGCTTCGTACTATCTTCCATCCTGATCTCTACTACCTAGCTGCTATTAGTCTTCATACTTTCACTTCATTGAATACTTGACTATGGCTTGTCTAGTGTAGTCTACCTTCGCTGAAATTGAATATTGTTGTTTGTATTGTCTGTCTTTGAAACTTCCATGTTTTGAAGACTTTCATAAAAATCGCCTATTCACCCCCCCTCTAGTCGATAACTAGCCCTTTCAATTGGTATCAGAGCAAGGTGCTCCCTTGTTCTGTGTGATTTGGTTTAACCACCTGGAGTTTAGCTATGTCGACTGCAGGGGTAATCAAAGTCTCCGCTGCGTGCCCCATCTTTGATGGCACTGAATATCCCTACTGGAAGAATAGGACGCGCATGCATCTTGAAGCCATTGATGTCGATCTATGGTATGTCATCAAGAACGGCGTTCCCAAGGCTGGTGAAGGTGTCACCCCTACTGATGTCAAGAAGTTCATTCAACTGGATTCTATTGCCAAGAACATCTGTCGGATTTCGGGTTCCGGCAAATCCTTAAGGTTCGAACTCTGGGGTGCACGCGGAGATCCAACCCTCCACCGTCTCGTACCTCGCCGAATCGCAAGAACCTAAACTACTAGCAAGAACAACACAAGAGACGCAAGATTTATACTAGTTCGGGCCACCGTTGTGGTGTAATACCCTACTCTAGTTTGTGGACTGGTGGATTGCCTGCAGGGGCTGATGAAGAATAAGATCTGAGGGAAGAACAGCCTCGCGAGGGTCTGTTCTTGGTGGGTGTGATGAACTGCTAAGTGGTATCCCGTCGCTCTGGCTTGAGGATCGGGTCTCTATCTCTCTCTCTGGATTCCGAATGGCAGATCCTCTGTCCCCCTCCGATGGTGGCTAGCTCTACTTATATAGACGAAGGCCCTGGGCCTCTTCCCAAATATTGAGCGGGAAGGGCGCCTACAATTGGCCATTTCGAAGGGGAACAGCGGGTACACTTATCCTGACTAAAGTTGGTCCTCGCACGCCAAAGGCTCTGGTGATGACGCCGCTTGGGCTCCACGATGATCGCATTCCAGCCGTTGGGGCTGGTCTTGGTCTTGTTGCACCAAACGGATGCCTTTGCTCGATGCTCTTACTGCGCTTGCTCCCTTTGCACCAAAGAGGAAAGGAGGACGCCAGACGGCCGGGCGCCTCGATCGGCGCCCGATCGGGCGCCATCGGGCGCCCTTGGTAAATCATGGCTTGCGTTATGGGCACCTCGCGAGGTACTCGCCTTGAACTCTCCGCCTCCTCATGAGCCAGCTGACGAGGCCGTGCACGAGGAAGCTCTTGGTCGTCCGCCCATGCAATCTTGGCCCCTCGCGAGGGTCTTGAGCTTGTGTTGATGAAGATGGGCTGTCCTGGGCCTCCTTTGAGCCACGCCGCGGCCCGCAGGCAGGCAAGTCTGGGGACCCCCGTTCCCAGAACGCCGACAGTAGCCCGGCCCAAGGGCGCCTCGAACTTGGCCGGCAGAGAGGCGAAACGGCAAAGGCGGCGTCCACGGGCCCTAACAGCCTGCGCCTTTGGGCGCCAGCGTGGCGATTGATTGGGCGTATGACCGCTCCCCACGACGCCTTGGTAACTGCCCGGATTTGACAAGTCCTTGCATGCATGGTCAGTCATGATTGCCGGTGATCGTGGAGGTCGACGGTTGGCCTTCGTCGGTTATAAGTACGGAACGGCGCGCGCCCTTCCAGTCTATCCTTTCTTGTCTCTCCTTCTCCATGGCTCCACCAAGGAAGTTCTCGGCTGCAGAGAAGGGGAAGGGCCGCCAGGTCGAATCTTCCTCTCCTCCGCCTAAGCGTGGTCGAGGTCGCCCTCGTAAGCACCCCGTGGGCTCCACGGCGGTCTCCCGCGGTCGTGGGGGAGGCTCTCAGCATGGCGACGAGCGGCTGGCCATGGTCGGAGGGTGTGCCCCGGCCGCGCGTCCCCCGAGGCCGCGCCTCCATGCTGCTGAAGCGCTGCCGGAGTTCATGGTGAGGGCAGAAAAGCCGTCCAGCGTCTGGCTTCAGATCCTGTGCTTCCTCCTGGGTGAGCTCCCAGATGGCGCCCTGAGTGGCCTCTGGCTCCAGGCAGATGGCTGTTGCAGCTGGGCTTCATGGGCTTCTCTGGAGGTCTCTGCTGCAAGGAACCTGTTCTGGCCCTTGGCAGCGAGCGTTCACAGCAGCGTGGTCTCCGCCACGGTGCTCCTGCACTTCAAGTATGATGGCGACACCACCACATGCGTGAGGGTGTTCGGGGAAGACGGCCGCCGCATGGGGTGCTGCCACGAGGCGGCGACGATCATGCCGAGACTCACCTCGGCCCAGGCGGAGAGGGCAGAAGGCGGCTGGCGATGCTCATGACTCCTCACGCTTCACCAGCTCTTCTTGGTGGCGATTCTTCCTGAGCGGCCGCAGCCAGCGCCGCGCCGCTTCTTGGGGGGTGGCAGCGGGTCCGCTGCGCCACGCCCGGTGAAGCGCGAGATGGAGTCTGGCCCGAGCTCCGGAGGCGGCCGGGCCTCCCAAAGAGAGCCGCACCGGGCGTGCTTCACCTGCTTTTGTCCTTTTCTTTCCTTTTCTCCTGCGTAAAAAGGGAACAACGTGTGGCCCCGTGGGGGCGTGTTTAGGGCAACGCCGTTAATTATTGTACTGCTTTTGTTATCCTGATACTGTTCCCTTCCATCGTGCGCCCATTCGCAAGTGAATCTCGGTCGTGGCCGCAGGGGCGACCGACCCTGGCCCCGTGTTCGCATTGTGCTGCCCATGAGGCATGGTCAGGAGGGGTGCTCCAGCTGTGGACCAGGGCCGTGAGAAACTTGAGCGATAGGGGTAGGAACACCCGCGGGAGCTCGAGGCTTTCGCCTCATGAGTCCCAGCAAGAGAAATCGAGGCAGGAGGGCAAAAGATCGAAGAACCACGGACCAAAAAGGGCGATAGTTTCGATAAAAACTTCAAATGGGAATAACCAGTCAAGCTGCAGAAAGCAAATGAAAAGCCAGCGTCCGGCACCTAGTCTAGTCTTGGGCGTCTTCTCACCAGTGTGAGCTAAGTGCTGCTCTTTGGGCGTGGAGGGAGCCCAGGGCTCGAGGAGGCACCCCTGAGACTCAGGCGTGTACAGCCCCACTCATTATTACGTGAGAGTGTCACGGGCGGCGAGCTTCATGTGCACCGGGTCTTCTTCACGTGCTCGGGCCTTTCTTACGGCAAGCAAGCTTCACGGGCGTTTGCCCTCTTCACGAGCTCGGGCCTTTCGAGCAGCAGCTTCCACGGCGTTCGCCTTCTTCACAGGCTCTGGGCCTTTTCTAAAAAGATGAACTTCCCAGGCATTCGCCTTCTTCATAGGCTCAGGGCCTTTTCCAAAAAGATGAACTTCATAGGCATTCGCCTTCTTCACAGGCTCAGGGCCTTTTCCAAAAAGATGAACTTCACAGGCGTTCGCCTTCTTCACGTGCTCTGGGCCTTTCCAAAAAGATGAACTTCACGGGCATTCGCCTTCTTCACGTGCTCTGGGCCTTTTCCAAAAAGATGAACTTCACGGGCATTCGCCTTCTTCACCGCTCGGGGCCTTTTAGGGGTAAAACCTCCGAGGTGCTGGATATTCCACGCTGCCTGCATGTGCACCCCTCTTGAGTCTCTAAGCGACGGAGCCGGGCCTGGAAACATGAAAACCTTGAAGGGCCCTCCCGGATGGGAGAGAGCTTATGCAGTCCCTCCCTAGAGAGGACCCGTGGAGCACGAGGTCCCCTACCTCGAGAGTTCAGGGGCGGATGTTGCGGCGGTGGTATCGCGGAGTGCCTGCTGGTACCTCGCCGCCATGGCGCAGCTTCTCGTGGCGCTCCTCCCCAAAGACAAGGGCCGTCCCTCGCATGGCGTCTGCAGCGTTTCATCGAACACGGGACCAGCGGATCGATGCTTGACCTCGTGAGGGAGGACCGCCGGCTCCGTAGACCAGAAGAAGGGTCTCCCCAGTCGGCTTGGTTGCGGTTGTGCGGATGGACCACAACACAGACGGAAGCTCATCGTACCAGCCTCTGCCGCAGGCTTCCAGTTTCTTCTTGAACGTCCTGGTCTTGAGGCCTCTCAAGACCTCTGCATTGGCCCGCTCGGCCTGTCCGTTGCTGCGGGGGTGCGCCACCGAAGCGTAGCATATCTGCATCCCAAGGTTAGCGCAGTACGTTTTAAAAAGGTTACTGGTGAACTGCGAACCGTTGTCGGTGATGATGCGGTTCGGCACTCCGAACCGGCTCACGATGCCCTTGATGAACTTGACCGCAGAACCAGCGGGGATGGCGCGGACGGCCTCGACTTCGGCCCACTCGGTGAATTTGTCCACGGCGACGTAGAGGTAGCGATAGCCCCTGGGCGCCGAGGGAAAGCGCCTGTAATGTCCAGCCCCGGACCACGAATGGCCAAGTGAGGGGAATGGTTTGCGTGCCTCCTGGCCGGGTGGATCTGCTTGGCATGGAATTGGCAAGCCTCGCAAGCCTTCACGAGGTCGATGGCGTCATTGAGCGCGGTGGGCCAATAGAAACCGCTGCGGAACGCCTTCCCGACAAGGGTCCGTGCCGATGAATGGTGCCCACAATCTCCGCCATGTATATATGCCAGCATTTCCTTCCCCTGTTCCCTGGTGATGCAGCGTAGGGATACGTCGTTTGGTCGCCTCCGGTAGAGCTCTCCATCCATGATGTTGTATGCTGTGGCCTGCCGCGCCACACGCTCTGCCTCCTCCTCCTCTGGCAAAGTCCCACGCGTCAAGTAACTCTTGACCTCCGTGATCCAGCACTCCTCTTGAGGTTCCATCGTTAGGAGCAGGCGTGCTCCCGAGGACGGGCCACAGGCTGGGGCTCCCGAGGCTGGTGGCTGAGGGAGCTCCTCCCGAGGCTGTGCCGTGCTTGATAACGGCGGCAGGGCTGAGGGCTTGAAGAGCCGTTCCTAAAAGACACCCGACTCCTGGGGTAACCTCCTGGACGCTCTTTTGGCAATGTCGTCGGCCTCTTGATTTGTGCCGCGGGGCACGTGCTGCAGCTCCAACCCCCAGAACTGTTTCTCCATCCTGCGGACCTCCGCAAGGTAGGCCTCCATGTGTTCATCCCTTGGCTCGTACACTTTGTTGGAGAAATTGACGAGGAGCTGCGAATCGCCCTTGATGGTAAGGCGCTTCACCCCCAGGGCTGCGGCAGCCTGCACTCCGGACCATCGGCCCCTCGTGATTCTCGCTATATTGTTGGAGACCTTCTCGCCATCTTTGGAAACAGAGCTGCACGGCATAGTGGAGTTTGTCCCGAGAGGGGATATGAGTCTTGCCCAGCCCAAATACTGTTCGGAGAATGCTCCGTCAAGTACATGACCCAACCTTCAAGCGCCGCTCCACGGGAGAGGGACCGATCCTCGCCGGCCCCGAGGCCCGTGCTTACATCCCATTCGCCACGAAATCTGCCAACATGGGCCCCTTGATGACTCTGGTCGTCTTGAACTCGAGCTGGAATGCTTGCAGCTCAATGTTCCACTCGGCGACCCTTCCCGCCGAGTTGGGGCTCTGAGCACCCTCTCCGTGGGGTATGCCGAGACAACCTTGATTGGATGACCCTAGAAGTAGTGCCGCAGCTTGCGCTGAAGCCTGGCAGTGCAGGAAGAGCTTCATGCGGCATGGGGTACCGTGCCCTCGCATCCGTGAGCACGCAATCTTGTGAAATACACCGGGTGCTCGATGAGGTTAGGGGCGTCGGTGCTGGTGGCGTCCTCCGGAAGCTGTGGTGCCTCCTGAGGCGTCGGCGCCTCCGGAAGCTGGGCGCTTGGACGGGAGGCCTCCCCCTCCCTTGGTGCGCTCTGCCGTGACGGCTGATCTTCCTCCATTGCAGTGCTGGCTTCTGCTAGTTCCTTCTGACTCGGTCTTGCCTTAGCTCGGGTGGCCGCCGTGGTCTTGGCCTTACGCTCCTCCCTAACCGCCACTAGAGTAGCGCTAGCGGAGTAGGGAGTGGCGGCGAGGTAGAGTACCAAGGGCTCTGGCCTTGGGCCACCATCAACTGGAGGGCTGGTCGGGTACCTCTTGAGGTCTTGAACGCTTGGTCGGCCTCTTCAGTCCCACTCGAAGGGCCCCTTTTTCTTCATCGGTGGAAGAAAGGCGCCCGCTCCCCCATCGGGAGATGAAACGGCCCAGTGCCATTACGCGCCCTGTGAGCTTCTGCATCTCCCTGAGGGTCTTCGGTGGGCTCATGTCTTCCACTGCCTTGACCTTTTCTGGGTTGGCCTCGATGCCTCGGTGGGACACGAGAAAACCAAGGAGCTTGCCTAAGGGAACTCCAAACACACACTTCTCCGGGTTGAGTCGCAGGCTCACTGAGTTGAGTCTCGCGAAGGTTTCTTCCAGGTCTTGTATCAAGGTCTTGGCCTCCCGAGACTTCACCACGATGTCGTTGACGTATGCCTCCACATTCTTCCCGAGCTGTGGGCCCAAGGTGATGTGCATGAGCCGCTGGAAGGTTGCCCCTGCGTTGCGCAACCCGAATGGCATGCAGGTATAGCAGTATACTCCACACGGGGTTAGGAAGGCCGTCTTCTCCACGTCTTCCACCGCCATCTTGATTTGGTGATACCCGGAAAAGGCGTCCAAGAAGCACAACAGGTCACACTCGGCGGTGGAATCGACGATCTGGTCGATGCGAGGGAGCGGAAATGGATCCTGCAGGCATGCTTTGTTGAGGTTGGTGAAGTCGACACACATGCGCTCCTTTCCTCCCTTCTTGGCACCACCACGGGTTGGCCAACCAATCTGGGTATCGGACCTCGCGGATAACCCCCGCGGCTTCTAGCTTGCGGGTCTCTTGGACGATGAAGGCCTGCTTTTCGGTGGACTGCCTCCTCGCTTTCTGCTTCACTGGACGCACATTGGGGCACACGTTGAGGTGGTGCTCGATCACGCCCTGTGGAATCCCCGCCAGCTGATCGGGCTCCCAGGCGAACACCTTCTTGTTCTCACGTAGGAACTTGACAAGGGCTTCCTCCTGTTCGGGCTCGAGGTTGGCGCCTATGGTGAAGGTGGCGTATGTGGACCCGTCCTCATCGACGGGTATCTGCTTGGTCTCCGCCTTGTCTTGAGTGAACAACTGCTTCTTCTTGGTCGGCGCAGCCCCCTTGGGCTTGGGGGCTTCCGCATCGGCGGGCTGTGCTGCGCCGCCGTCTTGAGGGTGAGCTGGCGCTCGCAGTGCACCCTCAGTATCCCCGGGCACGGTGAGGACGCCGCTGCTCCCAGGCATCTTCATGAGGTTGTACCCCGGGTGGGTTGCGGCCATGAATTTGGCCAATGCCAGATAGCCAAGGATGGCGTTGTAGGGGAGGCCGATGGGGACGATGTCGAAGTCGACCTATTCTGTGCGGGAAGTTGTCGAGGGTGCCAAGGTCACGGAAGCCGGATTTTCCCCAAGGAGCTGGATGACCCTCCTCCCACGCCCGAAAAGGCCGGTGGGCAGCAGCTCCCTCGGGTATGTAGAGGAGGTTGAAGGCCTCGACCGAGAGCACATTGAGGCGGCGCTGCCGTCGATGAGGGTCTGGTGACGGCGACTGGCAGATGGTAGGTGTGCAGAGCAGCGGGAGCGCACCCGAGCCGGCCGAGTTGGCGGGGTGGTCTTGAGAGTCGAAGGTCAGCCCGACCGACGACTCCGTCCGGCTTGAGGGAGCCCCCTACCGCGTGGAGACGGCGCCGGCCCGGCGGACGAATGTCTTGACTTGGTGGCGGGAAGGCGGCGCCTGCGAGCCGCCGAGGAGGGCCGCAACGAGTGGAGAAGCCGGCGCGAGGGGGCGGGCGACCCAGGAGCCGCGGCCCCCCATGAGGTCCCCGGGAGCGCAGGACGATGCAGCTTCCGTCCCCCGCCGGGCCGATGGCGGTGTTGACGGCAGGTGACGGGGAACGACGAGGGCGCCCGCCGACGGGAGCGGTCTGGGCGACATGGGAGGCGAGGGCGGCTCGACGCTCGGCGCGGGCCCGACGAGCGTCAGACATGGTTGCGGCGGTCGGGGAAGAACGAGGCGACGAAAGGCAGATTCCGGCGCACCCCTACCTGGTGCGCCAAATGTCGGATTTCGGGTTCCGGCAAACCCTTAAGGTTCGAACTTTGGGGTGCGCGCGGAGATCCAACCCTCCACCGTCTCGTACCTCGCCGAATCGCAAGAACCTAAACTACTAGCAAGAACAACACAAGAGACGCAAGATTTATACTAGTTCGGGCCACCGTTGTGGTGTAATACCCTACTCTAGTTTGTGGACTGGTGGATTGCCTCTGGGGCTGATGAAGAACAGTACAGGGAAGAACAGCCTCGCGAGGGTCTGTTCTTGGTGGGTGTGATGAACTGCTAAGTGGTATCCTCGCTGCACGGCTTGAGGATCGGGTCTCTATCTCTCTCTCTCTAGATTCCGAATGGCGGATCCTCCGTCCCCCTCCTATGGTGGCTAGCTCTACTTATATAGGCGAAGGCCCCGGGCCTCTTCCCAAATATTGAGCGGAAGGGCGCCAACAATTGGCCATTTCAAGGGAACATCGGGTACACTTATCCTCGACTACTGATTGGTCCTCGCCTGCCAAAGGCTCTGGTGATTACGCCTGCTTGGGCTCCACGATGACTGCATTCCAGCCGTTGGGGCTGGTTTTGGTCTTGTTGCACCGAAATGGATGCCTTTGCTTGATGCTCTTGCCTGCGCTTTCTCCCTTTGCACCAAAGAGGAAAGGAGGACGCCAAGGCTGGGCGCCTCGACCGGGCGCCTTGGTCGTCATGGCTTATGCGTCATGGGCACCTCGCGAGGTACCCTGCCTTGAACTCTCCGCGTCCTCATGAGCCAGCCTCGACGAGGCCATGCACGAGGAAGCTCTTGGTCGTCCGCCCCATGAGGCTTGGCCCTCGCGAGGGTCTTGAGCTTGTGTTGATGAAGATGGGCTGTCCTGGGCCTCCTTTGAGCCACGCCGCAGGCTGCAGGCAGGCAAGTCTGGGGACCCCCGTTCCCAGAACGCCGACAACATCATCTGTGGTCACCTTACCAAAGGATAATATGGTCGTGTGATTGCTCTGGAAACGTCTAAGCTAGTCTGGGACTGGCTGTCCAAGGTCAATGAAGGCGTCTCAACCTGTGGAGCTCAACGACAAGATTTCTCTCTGCAACCTCTTCAACCGCTTCAAGAGACACGACAACGAAAATGTCCAGATCACATTTGATCGCCTCACTGATATCACAAATGAGCTTCATGCACTAGGCGCCACTGAGATCACGAAGCATGAGATAGTGAAGACACTACTGAGATATCTTGACAGCTCATTTGACACCTTAGCCCCGATGATACAAGAACACCCTAATTTCAAGACTCTCGATCCGTGTGACATACTTGAGAGGCTCAACACACATGAGTACCAGCTATCTGAGAAACGAGATATCTATGGCCCCAACTATGGCCGAACCCGAGCTTTGAAGGCAAAGGCTGCTGCTTCCTCATCTGAAGAAGAATCTGACTGCAGTTCTGGTGATCCTGAAGAACTTGGAAAGGAGCTTGCTATGCTTGTGAAGAAGTTCCAGAAATTCACCAAGAAGAAAGGCTTCAGGAAGCCTTCATGATCCAGCTCAAGAGATGATGAAGCTTCTACCTATGATCACAAGAAAAGAACCTATTACAAGTGCAAGAAACCTGGTCACTACATCTCTGAGTGTCCACAGTGGGACAATGAGAAGAAGAAGAAGAGCAAAGAATATGATTCTGATGACAAGAAGAAGAAGAAATCCTCAAAGTCTTCTTCCAAGTCTTCTTCCATATCTTCATCGCACAAGAAGAGCTCATCTGGCAAGGCTCGTGCTTTTGTTGGCAAGGAGATGGATTCAGAAGAGGAGTCTGCTTCAGAGGAGGCGGAGGTGGAGTCAGAGGGGGAGTCTGAATCGGGTGTTGCGAGTCTGGCCCTAGCTTCTGTCTACGTCACCAAGTCCATCTTCAACACCGAAGACAATGATTCCGTCACCAACACTGATGATAATGACGAGGACGACTCACCTCCCACCTACTGCTTCATGGCACGTGGTGCCAAGGTAAAATCACGCGACGCTTACTTTCAAACATCAAGTGAAGATGACTCTGATTGTGAATCCAAACCCAGCTACAAAACACTTGCTAAAATTGCAACTGAACACCAGAAAGCTATGGAACGCACTCAAAAACTGTTAGAAAAAAGCGATGACATGTTGGACGCGGAAATGACCCGTTCTTAGTCCTTAGTTGAAGACATTAAAAATCTTCATGCTAAGTACCAGGAACTTGAAAGTCGTCATGAAACGCTCACAACCACTCACGAAAAGCTCTCCTATGATTATCTTCAAAGGAAGCAAGAGCTTGAGAAATTGAGAGCGGCTCATGAAGATCTTCAAAAAGAGAATGAGTCACTTCGCGCTCAATAGATCAGCTCCGCTCAGGAAGGATTTGAACCACCTTGTTTAAAATGCCTTGAGCGTGATAACGCTACTTCTGTTGCTGAATGTTCTACTGCTGCTACTGTTGCAATATCTTCGACTGCTGATTTGGTAACTAACCCCTCCGTGGAGGACACCACTACTATTGCTGATGAAAATGCTAGGTTGAAGACATTGCTTGAAACATGGATGCACAAAAGTCTCAAAGGGCATCAAACACTGTGCGATGTCCTCAGAAAGCAGATTCTGAACCGAAACCCTAGGAAAGAGGGTGTTGGGTTCGAGAGGAAAATGAATGTTGATGGCTCCTACTGGAAGCCTGAGCAGTACCCCAAAACCACATGGGTTGCTCTGAAGGGAACTTCAGTGGATCCATCCACCCTATCTGGCTTTACATGTGCTAACCCAATTGTCATTGACGAATCCTTTGATGCAAACTATAGATTGTTGAAGAATCAGAATGGTGAAGTGTTTGCCAGGTATATTGGTACTAACTGCAGGAACGGGCCACCTATGAAGAAGATCTGGGTTCCCAAAAGTTTTCTTGAGAATCTTCCTGTGAATGTCATTATGGCACCACCTGGGAGGAAGATAAATCCGAGACCAAAGGCTTCATATGACCCAAAGGCTTCATACAGACAGAGGACTCACCTGAGTCACCCTAATGCCAATGTTTTGCAGGGAAACCATACTCAGACTTATGAATATGAGCGTGTGTATTCAAACCGCTATGTTTAGAACTAAAAACTTTTCTGCTTATTCATATGAGTATCATTCTTCTCCTGCAAGGCTATTTGCTAGGGCTCCAAAGCCGAGTTCTCAGATGCTGCACTTAGACTCATTACTTCTAAGCCACCCCTAAAGATGTGGGGGGTTAAGAAGAATTAACTTTCTTTTGCAGGGAAAGGTCTCCAGCCGGAAATCAAAGGCGTCTGATGCTACTGCTGGGGACCTAAAACATCTTGTAGGGCGCAAGATCAAACGCCCAAATGGTCTCACTATGTATTTTGTTCCTGAATCACTTTCCATACATCCAATCAGTCCTAACTTGGATCTAAGCTTTCATAATCCACATGCTCGTCAAATGTTTATGCTTCACACTTCTCTTTGTGAAGCCTATCCCTAATCGCATCAGTAGGCTACGACACCTCATGCTTCAGAATGGATTATGGATAGCGGATGCACTAATCTTATGACTGGTGATCGAAGTCTTCTCATGGACTCAACCTTACGTCCATCAGACAAGAGTCATATCACATTTGCTGACACTGGTAGAAGCAAGGTATTGGGTTTAGGTAGAGTTGAAATCTCAAGGGATCAGCACGTGGATAAAGTGATGCTTGTTGAATCCCTTGGTTTCAACTTAATGTCTGTCTCAATGCTTTGTGACTTAAACATGATTGTGCTATTTGGAAAATATCGATGCCTTGTCTAATGGAATCTGACAAGTCTCTAGTCTTTGAAGGGTATCGAAAAGATGATCTATATATTGTAGATTTCTCAGCTGGACCGCAGATGGCCGTATGTCTTCTAGCAAAGGCTTCAGAATGCTGGCTCTGGCATCGAAGGCTAGGGCATGCAGGCATGAAGAACTTGCACACTCTTGCGAAGAAGAAGCATGTCGTGGGCATCGAAGGCGTCTAGTTCAAGAAGGACCATTCAGGTGGCGCCTGCGAAGCAGGAAGGATGACTAGGGCCAAGCATCCCTCGAAGACAATCATGACTACATCTCAACCCTTCGAGCTGCTTCACATGGATCTATTTGGCCCTACTCACTACTCTACTCTCAATGCTACTGCTTGCCACTATGGCTTCGTAATTGTTGATGATTACTCTAGATATACTTGGGTACATATAATCCTCTACAAGACTGAAGTGCAGGATGTCTTCAGACGCTTTGCCAATCGTGCCATGATGAACTATGGCGTCAAGATCAAGCATATTAGAAGCAACAACGGCACTGAGTTCAAGAACAATGGCCTCGACCTCTATCTGGATACACTTGGCATCACACATGAGTTCTCTGCTCCCTATACACCTCAGCAGAATGGCATCGTCGAGCGCAAGAACAGAACTCTCATTGAAATGGCCCGAATGATGCTTGATGAGTACAAGACTCATGGAAGTTACGGCTGAAGCCATTGACACTGCTTGTCACATCATCAACCGCGTTTATCTTCACAAGCTTATGAAGAAAACATCCTATGAGCTCCTAACTGGTAAGAAGCCAAATGTAAGCTACTTCAGAGTATTTGGTGCAAGGTGCTGGATCAAGGATCCACATCACACTTCAAAATTTGCACCGAAAGCATATGAAGGTTTTATGCTTGGTTATGGAAAGGATTCGCACTCCTACAGAGTCTTCAACCTCTTTCACTATAAAGTGGTTGAAACTATGGATGTGCGGTTCCATGAAACTAATGGCTCGCAAAGAGAGCCCCTGCCAAATGTGATAGATGAAGTACCTTCAAGTGAATCTATCGAGCAGATGGGAATTGGAGATATCATACCCTCTGAGAATCAATCTGAAGAGGAACTGGTCATTTCTGCACCTAATCAACCTGAAGACAATGCACAGTCTAAAGACAATCCCCCAAATAATGATATTGATCACCAAGAGCAAAATCTTCATCCTGCTCATCCTCGTGTTGCAAATGAAGTTCAGATTGAGAAGACAATTGACAGCTTGAATGCACCTGGTCCACTCACTCTCGTTCAAAAGAAACTCAAAGAGCAACACATCTAACCAACTTCTGTGGGCATTTTGCATTTGTCTCAATCACTGAACCCAAGAAAGTTGATGAAGCCTTCATGGAACCTGAATGGATTCAAGCTATGCAAGAAGAACTTCAACAGTTCGAGCTGAATAATGTGTGGGAATTGGTCAAGCGTCCTGATCCTCGAAAGCACAATATCATTGGCACCAAATGGATATATCGCAACAAGCAAGATGAGCATGGTCAAGTTGTCAGAAACAAGGCTCGTCTCGTTGCATAAGGTTACACTCAAGTGGAAGGAATTGACTTCGATGAAACATTTGCTCCGGTAGCAAGACTTGAAGCCATTCAGATATCGCTAGCCTATGCAAATCATCACAACATTCTTCTGTATCAAATGGATGTGAAAAGTTCTTTTCTCAATGGAAAGATAGAAGAAGAAGTATATGTCGCACAACCTCCAGGCTTTGAAGATCTACATCCTGATATGGTATACAAGCTCAACAAGGCACTGTATGGCCTCAAACAAGCCCCTCGTGCTTGGTATGACACACTCAAAGACTTCCTGAAGAGCAAAGGCTTCAAACCTGGTTCACTAGATCCTACACTCTTCACGAAGACATATGATGGTGAACTCTTTGTGTGCCAAATCTATATGGATGACCTTATTTTCGGCTGCACCAACAAGAAATACAGTGATGAATTTGGTCACATGATGCAAGAGCAATATCAAATGTCCATGATGGGCGAGCTGAAGTTTTTTCTGGGTCTCCAAATCCGTCAACAACGTAACAGCATCTTCATATCTCAAGAAAAATACCTCAAAGATTTCCTGAAGAAGTTTGGAATGCAAGACTGCAAAGGATACACGACGCCAATGCCAACCAAAAGTCATCTGGGTCCCGACGACAATGGTAAAGAATTCGATCAAAAGGTATATCGCTCCATGATTGGCTCTTTGCTTTACTTATGTGCATCTAGGCCAGATATAATGCTTAGTGTTTGCATGTGTGCCCGATTCCAAGCGGCACCAAAGGAATCACATCACTTAGCTGTGAAGCAAATTCTTCGATATTTGGCTTACACCCCAACACTAGGATTATGGTATCCAAAGGGCTCAGAGTTTGGTCTAGTTGGCTTAGATGCTGATTATGCTGGTGATAAGGTTGATCGCAAGTCCACATCAAGCACATGTCACTTTCTGGGACGATCTCTTGTCCGTTGGTCTTCAAAGAAGCAGAACTGTGTATCTCTCTCTACTGCTGAATCTGAATACATTGCTGCTGGATCCTGTTGTGCTCAGCGTCTCTGGATGAAGCAAACTCTAAAAGACTATGGTATCTATCTGAAGAATGTGCCTCTCTATTGCGACAATGAGAGTGCTATCAAGATTTCCAACAACCCATTTCAGCATTCGAAGACAAAGCACATTGAAATTCGTCATCACTTTCTCAGAGATCATGTTATGAAGGAAGATATTGATATCGTTCACGTCAAGACTGAAGAACAGTTGGCTGATATCTTCACAAAGCCCTTGGATGAGAAAAGGTTTTGCAAGTTGCGGTGTGAGCTAAATATCTTGGAATCCTCAAATGTCCTGTGCATGGACACACATCCTGACACTTACGCATTTTTGATGACTTAGATGTGCAACACGCAAAGTAATGTATATCTTCAATCAATGAAGACATACACCCTAAGTGTGAATACATTAATGAGGAAATTGACTTCAGAGCGCCATGATAGTTGTGCGCCGTGTCTGGGGTCTAATACTTCCTATACGGTGGGTAACGCCGCCACCAAACTCTTTTTTGAAGTATTTTTCCTTGGTGTTATATTTGCAAAGTCTTCATAATTGATTTGTCTTCAACATTAATTTGAATTCATGATTAACTGCACCATGTTGATTTGGTCTTGACTCTGTTGTATACATATATTGTGTTCTGTCCTCAACAACATTCACTTATAGCTATGTCTTCTTGCTTGAATCTTTTGAACTAAGTGAATGTGATCGGACCCTAACCTCTCTATGCTTCTTACCACAAGGTCTATCTATCCAAATCATATGCATTCTGATGAAACTGTCGAATGTCTTCTCTGCGTCCTTGTCAGCAGAAGACACAGAGACAAACTTTAAATCTGTTTTTAATGCTATATCCTTTTGCCTGAAACCCGGAGAATTCGGAACGACCACCCCGACACTCCAAGCGAGCGTGGGAACATGGAACAACTCTCTATGTGTTGCATGTGTGCCATGTGTCCTTCAGATGTGAACCGCCAGGGGCACCTGCGTAATTGCGCTGTGCCGTCTCAATCCTTATAAATACCCATCACATCTAGATCAAAAATTCTTCTTCCACCTCGCCACCTCTCGCAAACCCTAGCACCTCTGCTAGCTCTCAACGACGCCGGCGACAAAGCGCTTGGCTGCCGCAACTTCTCCGACGCTGTCCTCACACCGGCCGCGGACCTCATCCTCTCCGCCGTCGTCGTAGGTGTCTTCCGTCGCCAAGTTAGGGCACGAGAGATCGAACTGCTCGGCCTCCAACTTCGCTCCGTCTAGCAGTTCTTCGTGTGGTAATTAAATTTCACTTTTTACTGCCTTTTCAATCTGATAGATTCATCCCTTCTTACCAAAAGTGGTTTCTAGTTCCCCAAGTTGAATCTATCTCTTTCTGCATCTCATACTATGCCTAGTCCGTTCACTTATGCTTATTTACAAGTTCGATTCCTCACTTGTACTTATTCTTGGATTTGTACAAATCTGGAACCAACTCTCATCAAATAAGTGAATGTCTTCGCATTATGAGGTCAATTTCGTCAAACCAATTTATCTTCAAAATCTTCTGAGAATGCATATGACCTCTTCCCCTTACCTCACACCTCTAATGCTGTCACAGGTACATGTCCGTGGGAGAATCCTTTGGTTCTCATAGTCTGCACTCGTTTGCAGAATTCTTACAGCTTCACACCAACTCTCCCGAAGACAGTTCCAGTCTGACTACTAGACGGAAGCCATTGACAGTGTTGAAGCCATTCAGACTGAACCTCATGGCTACAGAGAAGTCTGCAAGGAAGGGTGGCAGACAGCGCCGTGGAAACACTTCCAAGGATTTGCCTCCAGATTTGCACGAGCTGTACAAAACAGATCCAGAGGAAACCTATACGGGCCGCAAGAATCGAATCCAATGGATTCGAAGATATTGGGCTGAGGAATGGTTCAAGTACCGCTTCGTTACAGCAGAATATGCAGAGAAGAATGCCATCAAGGCACCCTGGGGTGATGTTTTGTACAAAAATCTTCCACCCAGGACCCAGGCTGAAGCTATTGAGCAAGGTTTCTATCCATGCATGGTGCGCGGACCACAGCCTGTGGATGCTGACCCTTCTTCACTGCTATGGTGCCGTGAGGATCATCTGTTCAAGCGCAACTACCAGTTCGCCAAAAACTCAGCTCCGAAGAACAAGAAGGATCTAGGGCTTGACTTCAACCCTGGTCCTTCCTCACCTCGGGACAATGGCACCCGTGAAGCCAATGAGAACATGATCGGCCCCTTATACAACCTTGCTGGCCTCATCACTCACATTGCTGTTCAAGGTGCCAGAGTAGATCACTTTGATGATGGTGCTGACACTGATGAAGCCCCAGCTCCTACCCCAAAGCCGCAGAAGCAAAAGAATGCTAAAGCTTCAAATCGTCTGCTACTCTAAAAGCTTCGCGAGTGAAGCCATTGGCAACTGCCTCTCCTGCTCCAAGTAACACTTCTGAAGACCATTCTCGCATCTCCAAGAGGCGCGAGAAGCCACAGAAAACTGCTCAAGGATCAAGTCACGCACTCACCTTTGGGGCCATGGTGGACCTAATTGGAGACGTGAGGTTTTGATTTGGAGAAAAGAATGTGATGCTGAATGGATCTTGGTTAGTCCTTCTAAACGTCGTGCTACAATGGGTATGATGGCCATGCATAAACCCCCTGTTAAATCTTCTTTGAAGTCTGCCCCTAGTTGCAGGAAGAAGCTTTATTTTGCTACGTTCCAAAACTATCCTGCCTGCAAAGGTTATCAATATCATGCCACACAATCATGCATTGACACTGTCCAGGAAGCGGGTTATGTTCTTAATCCTCGTGAGCGTGTCATTATTTGTTCTCCTCCGGCGCCGGAGCTCCGGTGGACGGTGGCCACTCCGCCGATCTGTTTTGGCACGGTCCCTCCGCCACCTGCTCGATCCGCATCAATCTCGCATGAGATGGTTCCTCAATCTTCGATGCATCTGTTGGGCGGGTCTGGGGTTTCTTCAAATCCTCTTGGATTTTCAGAAGTTGATGGGCCCATTGTTTCTTCTAGGACCGACCATGTCCAGCCTATCAGCCCACCTTCTGAGACATGCGTCAGCCCTCAAAGCCCGATCCTTGCTGAATCTCCCAATGCATGGCAAGTCAATCAGAATCATAACTTATCGCCGACCCGAATTTCGGGACAGTCTGTTGAGGATTTAGATGGATTTGCTTCTATGGTTGATGAAATGGCGTTCAAAGTCGGGAAATGTCACAATTGTTTTTCTATGGCACATATCACCTCCAGTTGCACCAATCAAACACGCTGTCGCCGTTGTTTTCAGTCAGGCCACAGGGCAAAATCTTGCACAGGATCTGCACCGGAAGGAGGTTTTAGGTGGGTCCCACGCGTCATTGATAGTCTATCTGATAGACCACCACCGGTTTTACGGCTTGACGCCTCGAGTTCCCTCCAACCTACCGCTGCAGCCTGCCAATTGATACGTCTCGTCGACGATTTGCATCTAGCTTCGTCATCAGAGCCTACCCCGCCTCCACCTCCACCACCCCCACTACCACCATCCCCTCCAGCTCCGCCTCTGCCACCACCATTGCAACCATCCCCTCCAGCTCCACCGCCAACAGCCCCGCGACCAGATACGCCGCCACCTCCAAACTCACCACTGCCGTCTTCGCCGCTCTCGCCACCAGCACCATCACCTGAGATGGCCAAGTTTGAGCTGGACCCCCTGCCGTATGTGCCGCTGGGCTTCGAGATCATTGATGGAGGGCCGCTATGTCTTCCTCGCACCTTTTTTGCTCCATCTGCTGCGCCTGACAGAAGACATGAAGAATATGCGATTGGCATCATCGAGCCAGCGCCACTGCCTGAGGAGATTCAGCTCTACCGTAACATGGTTAGTGACTTCGTTGTTAATCAGTTGGAAAGAGAGGTTCTTGAGACTCAGCCATGGATCCAGGGAGTTGGTTTGTTCTATTTCCGTAGTGCAATCTCTAGACAAATTATGGTGGATCATCCACCCTTTGATTTGGGAAATGGTCGTTTTGTTCGTTTTATTCCGCATGATGAGGGGATATATTACAGAGCCGTTCAGGGTTTTCGCTGTGGTTGGGTCATGTTATTGGGAATCCCTCTAGATTATCGCAGAAAACAATATATTGCGGATGTGATTAGTACTTTTGGCCGTTTCCACTATTGGCATCAGGCTGATCCTCTGATGGTTCGGACTCTTGCATATGTGTCCTTCCCAGCCCCCACTATGGTGCCTCGAGGTGTGGTTTATCGTGAGTTTGGAGATTTTGGTGGCACTAGGGTTTCATGGTCTGCTCCAGTTTATGTTCTGTCTGTGGATTTTGCGGATGTGTTGCCTGCTGATGAAGATCAAATGCCATTGGATGGAAACCCACATCCCCTCCTTGGCCAAATGCACTTCAACAATCACAACTGGGTTCTGCCGGAGTTTCCTGAACTCGGATGGAATGATGTGCCTCCTCCTGTGGTTGACAATGATAATGTTCAGAACGATGCCGCCCCTGACAATGCTGCAGCACCTGAAGAACCTGTTGAAGTTCAGTCTCAAGAATCGATAGTGCTGCAAGTTTCAGATGATTCAATCAACAATGACAATGACCCTGTTGCGGTGCAAATTGCTGACATTGCACCCCTCTATCATGATGCACATCTTCAACCTCAGCAGGTTCTCCATATTGGTTAGGTTCTGACGGTTTTTGGGCCAGTTCTGCCTCCGCAAATGCAGTGGACTCGTACTTTCTATAAGTACATGCAGCATTTTGATTCGGTTGTCATTCCGCGATCTTTGCAGATGCCTCTGTTTAACTTCATCAAACATGCTTGGAGTCACAGTATCTCTCTTGGAAATTCAGAGATCAGTTTCCCTACTCGTACTACCCCTAAGATTATATGTCAGCTTCCGCCTGTCAAGCGCCCTGTTGCTCGCGCTCTATGCTTTGATGAACCACCAGCTTTGTGTGAACCTGTCTCAGAGAAGTTTCAATTCTCTGCTATGCCTGTTATCAACAACAAGAGATCTCGTAAATCTGCTTTTGTTGGGCCGATTCTTCTGGATTCCCAAGTCCGTCGTAGTGCAAGGCTTAGTGCGCTACGTGATGGTTTCCATCAGGCGCCTCCAAGATCAATTAGCCCACAGCCTGTCAAGCGCACTAAGAAGCGCAAAACGAGTGACATGCCGTCCCACACTACCCCATCTCCTGATGAGCCAGTAGTGCCACCTCCAACTGCAATCTCTGACCTTCAACGCATTGGTGCTCGCCTGCGGATTGCCCCCGAGAAGATAACGGCGGAGAAGCTTGTAGCTGATCCTTTTGAAGCCAGTTCTTCCAAGGACTACGTGATGGTTTCCGTCAGGCGCCTCCAAGATCAATTAGCCCACAGCCTGTCAAGCGCACTAAGAAGCGCAAAACGAGTGCCATGCCGTCCCACACTACCCTATCTCCTGATGAGCCAGTAGTGCCACCTCCAACTGCAATCTCTGACCTTCAACGCATTGGTGCTCGCCTGCGGATTGCCCCCGAGAAGATAATGGCGGAGAAGCTTGTAGCTGATCCTTCTGAAGCCAGTTCTTCCAAGGATTCTGATGATGAATGAAGCTTGTCACACCCTGGGTCACTGGCGAACCCATTTAATCGCCACTTATCGTTGCTTTTGTTACCTGTTTTTCAACTTTATGCTGCTGCTTAGTGGATGTTGTAGGTCATTGTGTGACCTACTTTTGCTTTTCTTCTACTCAGTTTGTAATGAATCAGACAATCTTTAGAGACTGGAAGGTTTTATGTTGGAATGTGCGTGGCCTTAACTCTGAAGCAAGGCAACTTGCAGTTAAGCAAAAGATAGGGAAAGTGGGTGCTCTATCGTTTGTCTGCAAGAAACTAAGTGCATGCATATTGATCAGTGTTTTCTTAGGAAATTTTGTCCTCGACGCTTTGATAATTTTGTGTATATGCCATCCTCTGGGGCTTCTGGTGGTCTATTGATTATTTGGAATTCAGCTTTCTTTTTGGGGAAATTAATTGAAACCCACTCCTATGGCATCATCGTGGAATTTACATCTGCACACACTTCTGAAGTTTGGTCTTTAGGGTCAGTTTATGGTCCTTGTCAAAACCCTGCTAGAGATGAATTTGCTCAGTGGTTGTACAATCTGGACATTCAAATTGATGAGAAATGGCTGCTTCTTGGTGATTTTAACTTCATGCGTTCTTTGGAAAACCGTAACCTGCCAGGAGGTAATGTTAATGATATTTTAACTTCATGCGTTAATGTTAATGATATTTTAACTTCATGCGTTCTTTGGAGCTCCTAACTGGTAAGAATGTAAGCTACTTCAGAGTATTTGGTGCTAGGTGCTGGATCTAGGATCCACATCACACTTCAAAATTTGCACCAAAAGCACATGAAGGTTTTATGCTTGGTTATGGAAAGGATTCGCACTCCTACAGAGTCTTCAACCTCTTTCACTATAAAGTGGTTGAAACTGTGGATGTCTTGATTCGATGAAACTAACGGCTCGCAAAGAGAGCCCACGCCAAATGTGATAGATGAAGTACCTTCAAGTGAATCTATCAAGCAGATGGGAATTGGAGATATCATACCCTCACGAGAATCAATCGAAGAGGAACTAGTCATTTCGCACTGATCAACTTTGAAGACAATGCACAGTCTGAAGACAATCCCCCAAATGATGATATTGATCACCAAGAGCAAAATCTTCGTCCTGTTCATCCTCGTGTTGCAAGTGAAGTTCATATTGAGAAGATAATTGACAGCTTGAATGCACCTGGTCCACTCACTCGTTCAAAATCGACTGAAAGAGCAACACAGCTAACCAACTTCTGTGGGCATTTTGCATTTGTCTCAATCACTGAACCCAAGAAAGTTGATGAAGCCTTCATGGAGCCTGAATGGATTCAAGCTATGCAAGAAGAACTTCAACAGTTCGAGCTGAATAATGTGTGGGAATTGGTCAAGCGTCCTGATCCTCGAAAGCACAACATCATTGGCACCAAATGGATATATCGCAACAAGCAAGATGAGCATGGTCAAGTTGTCAGAAACAAGGCTCGTCTCGTTGCGCAAGGTTACACTCAAGTGGAAGGAATTGACTTCGATGAAACATTTGCTCCGGTAGCAAGACTTGAAGCCATTCGTATACTGCTAGCCTATGCAAATCATCACAACATTCTTCTATATCAAATGGATGTGAAAAGTGCTTTTCTCAATGGAAAGATAGAAGAAGAAGTATATGTCGCACAACCTCCAGGCTTTGAAGATCCAAAACATCCTGATATGGTATACAAGCTCAACAAGGCAATCAGATGGCCTCAAACAAGCCCCTCGTTCTTGGTATGACACACTCAAAGACTTCCTGAAGAGCAAAGGCTTCAAACCTGGTTCACTAGATCCTACACTCTTCACGCAAACATATGATGGTGAACTCTTTGTGTGCCAAATCTTTGTGGATGACATTATTTTCGGCTGCACCAACAAGAAATACAGTGATGAATTTGGTCACATGATGCAAAAGCAATATCAAATGTCCATGATGGGCGAGCTGAAGTTCTTTCTGGGTCTCCAAATCCGTCAACAACACAACGACATCTTCATATCTCAAGAAAAATACCTCAAAGATTGCCTGAAGAAGTTTGGAATGCAAGACTGCAAAGGATACACGACACCAATGCCAACCAAAAGTCATCTGGGTCCCGACGACAATGGTAAAGAATTCGATCAAAAGGTATATCGCTCCATGATTGGCTCTTTGCTTTACTTATGTGCATCTAGGCCAGATATAATGCTTAGTGTTTGCATGTGTGCCCGATTCCAAGCGCCACCAAAGGAATTGCATCACTTAGCTGTGAAGCGAACTCTTCGATATTTGGCTTACGCCTCAACACTAGGATTATGGTATCCAAAGGGCTCAGAGTTTGATCTAGTTGGGTTCTCAGATGCTGATTATGTTGGTGATAAGGTTGATCGCAAGTCCACATCAGGCACATGTAACTTTCTGGGACGATCTCTTGTCTGTTGGTCTTCAAAGAAGCAGAACTGTGTATCTCTCTCTACTGCTGAATCGGAATACATTGCTGCTTGTAACATCCCAAATTTTCAATTTGGAATCTTATACACAGGTCATTCATGCGTATCATATTTTATTGCATTTTCATTCCGCAATCCTCGAAATCCTAAGCAACTCAAGGACCCTCGGAGAGAGTTGGGGAGTTCCCAGTTCTCATATTTGATTTTCATCAAATAATGAAACGAGGATTTTTGATTTTAATTATTTTTCTCTCCGAAAAATATTTCATATTAAAAGTAAATGAGAGGAGAAAATATGACTTCTCCAAAACAATTGAAATATTGGAGGAAAAATGTTAAAATTATTTATTTGATTTTATTTGATCTTATTTGGATTTATTTCGCATTAGAAAAATTGCATTTTAGGGCCAAGAAAATGTTCATCTCGTTCTAAATATTTCATTTAGACGATGAAAATTTGTTTTGGCATTTTTAGTTTTTTATTTTATTTTATAGGATTTATTTTCGGTCGGCGAAACTATTTAAAAAAAAACTTCCACGCGCCCGACCAGGCCTAAGGCCCAGCCGAGCCAGGCCGACCCAGCCGCCGCCGCCTCCCCCGCGCACGCGCCAGCCGCCGATTCGGAACGGAGTCCGAGCCGGACTCCTCCGCCGCGCCTTGCCCCCTCCCCCAAGTCGCCGCCCCCCCTCTTTATAAGCCGCCGCCCCGCCGCCCCAAACCACCACCGCCACCACCGCAGCCGCCGCCGCCGAGCCCCGCCGCCCCGCGAGCCGCCGCCCAACCCCGCCCCGTCGGAGCCACCTCGTCGAGGTACCGCGCTGATCCGAGCCGCCGTTTTTTTAAAACCGTTCGGTGTTTTTAGAAACCCTAGTTCGTTTTTTTTCGGTTCGCCTGTTTTCCTCGGTTCTTTCAATTTGCGGATGTTTGTCTGTACATTTGTTTTAATGAATGGTAGTTCTCCCGTTAGTCACAGCTAACGAACGCTCGTTCGTTAGTCTATTCGTCAGTTTTCTTTTAATCAGATTTTTCCACGATTATTCTCGATCGCGATTTCTGATCCGATCTTAGTTTCTGTTTATCTTTTCGCTCGTTAGTCGGAATCAGGCGATTCAAGCGCGTAGATCTTTGTCTCAAGACCCTCTTTCTGTTTAATCAACTTAAACAAGATTTTGGTACTGTAAAATTTGACCTTAGTTCATATTAGTAACGGATCTTGTTTCTTTTGCCGTTTGAGTTTCGTTGCTCCGCTTGATTTGATTCTTTTTGCAAACCGGAGTTCTTAAGTTGAACTTTCTGGTCAACCTCTTTTATTTGAGTTTTGCTTGTGCATCTTTGCTTGTTGCTTATGTATGTTATTGTTTGTTTGCGATAGAATTCCCGGAGTGCGAAGCGTGTTACTACGAGTCTCTAGGATTCGCGGATCGTCAGCAAGGCAAGTAACACATTGATCATACTCTTTTCATACCCAGTTTTTATGCATTAGTTCAATCCTCACACATTGCATGATTAGGATGTCATTAACTTGTGGGTTGGGAAGTAGTTGTTGAGGTAGAACCTATTGCCCTGTTACTATCAAACCCTTGGGAGTTACTTCTACGCGTTGCTTAAATTGGTATGCTATGCTCGTAGACGTGGTTCGGGTTTGAGTGAATCCATGATAGATGTGAGATTGTTAAATAATGGTTAAACTTAAGGTGGCAACTTAAATTAACATCTGGGTGGATTGAGGCACCTGGGGAACCCAGCGTTGTCTGTTTTTTTGGAAATCCCGGGGTACCCGTGTGATCTTCCCATGGACCGCCACCCAGGCTCAAAGGGAACTGAGATGATTCATGCTAGAAACTTCCGTGTGCAGCCACAAGCTATTATGGGCTCTAGCATAGTTGAGTAAGTTAGGTGAAGCTCTTGAAGAGGTAGATCAGCAGGTAGTGGGTTTTGTAGGTTTGGTATGGTCTACCCGGAGTAGAGGGTTAATGTTTCTGAAAGACTGTGTCTCGGTCATCCGCTTTCTCAAACACCATGCGGTCACGAGAAATCAACGGAGGCGATCGGGTCTTGTGGGGAAAAGTGCGCAAACCTCTGCAGAGTGTGCAATCTAATCATGGTTAGCCATGTCCCCGGTTATGGACAATTTTGAGTATCTAGTACTTGGGTTATTGCATGTATCTCATCATTCTTAATTAATACTGTTGGGTTGTAATTTACTTTAATTGGGATTGAGTTGGGGTTATACCTTCTCAATGTTTCAACCACCATGATATTTAAATTAAAATCTATTTCTTTGTAGTAGGGAAAAATTGGCTTTTCGCAAAACTGTAACTATAGAGCTTTCCACCAGCCAAATATGCATGTAGTGATAGCATTATTCTGTTCTTGCTCCACTGTGTTATATTGCCAGCATATTCCATGTGCTGACCCGTTCTCGGGCTGCAACGTATTATGTTGCAGACTTTTCAGACGAGGAGTAAGGTTCGTTAGGTCGTTGGCGTGCAGCTCAGCTATGTCGTTGGTGTTGATGGATTCACTTTATCTTCCAAGCCTTCCGCTGTTATCGCATTAGTTGGCCTTAAGCCATATTATTGTAGTAAGTTCTCTTTTGAGTCATTCGATGTAATAAGTGTGTGATTGCTACTCTGTTATAAATCCTTGATCTTGTGTGTCGACATTCTTGATCCGAGGATGACACTTAAGCACAAAGACTTGACCATCTGAGATCGGGTCGCTACAAGATGGTATCAGAGCACACGCTGAGTGTAGGACACGACCACTAAGATAAACCATAGGTCACTCTTCTCTACTCATTTCTAACTCCTCTCCTTTTTTCCACTCTTTAGGATGACGGAGATGAAGAACAAGTTTGCACAACCGGATGAAGACACACCTTTTGGACGCCACTTGAAGGAAGTCACTAGGTACTTGAACATTTGGATACCAAGTTTCACCGGGACGTACAATGCCACTCTACCAGAAGAGGAGCGCTGGATGATTCAAGTACAAGTTCCAGGAAGGACGTTCTCGCCAACTTCTAAACCCATAGAATTTTCTTTCAAAGTACCTACCTGGAGTCTAGGCAAGAGCATGGCAGCCCACATTACCATAGGACGCATTGGAGAAGTTTACAACAGGGAACTCAAGGACACGATCTATCAAATATGCGGGCGCTGAGATGAGCAATGGGAAGTAATCAACACCAGGAAGGATAGATCCATTGCAGCATTCATCCAGGAGCTAAACCAACACATTCAACGTCAGGAGAACCAGATGTGCGCAGACATGATGGAACTGAAGAAGGCGAAGACCAGGATCATCGAGCTGGAGGAAGAACTCAAGTTTACACGCGATGGATATGAGGAATAAATCAAGACATTACTGGAGAAGAATGACGACCTGGTCAAGAAGATCGGAGTATTCATGGGAGGGCCAGCACCGCGAGAAGAAGACGACGATCCCTCTTGCCCGGGCAAGTACATCATCATCGACGACACCGATTCCGATCCTAGTGATGATGACTTTGAAGACGAAGCTGGAGCAGACATCATGGAGTCTTCCACCGATCAAAATTTCTAGATGACCACCATATATTAGTAGTATTCCCCCATGTATTTAGTAGTAGTTGAGCACTTTTGCGATAGTTCTAGACCGTTTGTATGCCCTTGCTTGATTGATTGAGTGAAATGATTGTGTTTGTCTCTTGTGCATTTGGGCAGTGCTTTCTAGTTAGACCTTTCTTTTCTATGCTAATCTCTTCCATCTAAACCCATCAGATGCCTCCGAGACGTGACACCGGTTTTGCTTTCCCACCGGAGCTCACCCAGTTGATCCAGCAGCAGAATGCTTTGATGCAATTGCTAGTTCAGAACCAGGGCAACAACAACAACAACAACAATAACCCGCCGCCAATAGACAACCTAGCCCATTTTCTAAGGTTGCAGCCGCCGGTGTTTTCCAGTAGCACTAAGCCCATAGTTGCTGATGATTGGCTGTGCCGTATTGGAAGGGAGTTGACCACCGAAGGTTGCACAGATGCTGAGAAGGTGCGCTTTTCCACACACCAATTGGATGGACCAGCAACCTCATGGTGGGAGAATTACATGGCTGCTTTCCCTATAGCCAATGTCACTTGGGACTAGTTTCAGCAAGCTTTCCAAACAGCCCATGTCTCAACTGGAGCTATGCAGATGAAGAAGCGGGAGTTCTGCAACCTACGCCAGGGGAACTGTACTATGGCTCAGTACGTGGATGATTTTAGCAAGCTATCACGCTATGCCCCAGATGATGTGGCCACAGATGCCGCGAAGCAAGAGAAGTTTATGGAAGGGCTAAATGATGAGATGAGCATGCAGTTGGTGGTAGCAACCTTCAACAACTAACAGGAGTTGGTAGATAAGGCTCTTATGATTGAAGGGAAGCAACAGCAGATTGAGAGCTGTAAGAGGAAGTATGGACAAGGGAATTATAACTCAGGAGCTCAGCAGAAGCCTCGCTTAACTCCGAATTCGGGAGGACTTGTTCATAACCATGGAGGTCATAACCACACCGGAGGAAGTTCGCATAACCACAATGGTGCTAAGAATGGAAATGGGAACGGAGCTAATAACAATCAGAACCGCTCCAATCCAGCTACACCCGCCAAAAGGGACCTAAGTCAAGTTACTTGCTTTAAGTGCGGGAAGATAGGGCACTATGCCAATGATTGCCCTGAGGAAACGGAAATGGGAGCGCAGGGGAGAAGCCTAATCCATTCAACAAAGGATAAGCGAACCACATTAACGTGGAGGAGGTTGAAGAGCAGCCGGACGCAGTAATAGGTAAGTTTTTGGTTAAGTCCTTTACCGCTCTTGTTCTTTTCGATACGGGTGCATCACATTCATACATATCAAAGGGATTTGTGGATAAGTTTAAACTACCAACCCAAACCCTTAGAACCCCTCTTTTAGTGAGCTCGCCTGGAGCAGAGTACATGGCTAGCCGATGGTGCAACCAGATACCCCTAACCATTGGCACACATGTTTTTCCGTCCGACCTAATTATCTTGGAGTCACAAGGATTGGATGTAATATTAGGTATGGACTGGATGTCAAAGTATGAAGGAAGCATTGACTGTGCTAGTAAGTCGATTTATCTCACCACCCCGTGGGGAAAACGGATTAAGTATGTATCTAGGCATGTGCCTAGGAGGAGCCAAGTTAATGCCCTCACGGGGGTTGTTCAGAAGGAAGTGCCTGTAGTAAAGGATTTTCCGGATGTTTTCCCAGAAGAGTTACCAGGCATGCCACCGGATCGAGACATCGATTTTTTGATAGAGCTACTGCCAGGTACCGGGCCAATATCCAAGAGACCTTATCGGATGCCCGCAAATGATCTGGAGGAAATTAAGAAACAAATCAAAGAGTTATTGGAAAAGGTTACATTTGAAGAAGTTCATCACCTTGGGGAGCCCCAGTGCTTTTGGTGGAGAAGAAGGATAAATTCCTAAGGATAGTTGTTGATTATCAAGCCTTGAATGAGGTAACAATTAAGAACAAGTACCCACTGCCGATGATCAATGATCTGTTTGATCAGCTGCAAGGAGCTAAGGTGTTTTCGAAGATCGATCTACGATCAGGATACCATCAGTTGAAGATCCGCGAGAAGGATATACCAAAGACAGTGTTCACCAGGCGGTATGTATTATACGAGTATACGGTCATGTCGTTTGGACTGACTAACGCCCCTGCCTATTTCATGAGCATGATGAACAAGGTGTTCATGGAGTATTTGGACAAGTTTGTTGTGGTGTTTATCGATGATATTGTGGTATACTCAAAGACCGAAGAGGAGCACAAGGATCATTTGCGTTTAGTTCTCGAAAAACTCAGGGAACACCAGTTATACGCCAAGTTCAGCAAGTGCGAGTTTTAGTTGAAGGAAGTTGGATTTCTTGGGCATGTTATATCAGGAGAAGGTATAGCAGTGGATCCCAGCAAGGTTCAGTCAGTCACTGAATGGTTGGCACCCACTTCAGTTAGCGAGATCCACAGTTTCCTTGGACTCGGGGTACTATCGGAGATTCGTTGAGAATTTTTCCAAGATTGCAATGCCAATGACTAAATTATTGAAGAAGGATACTAAGTTTAAATGGACAGAAGATTGTGAGGCAAGTTTTCAGGAGTTAAAGGACGTTTGACTACAGCCCCAGTGCTAACACTGCCAGATATACATAAGGAGTTTCAAGTGTATTGTGACGCTTCTCGCTTAGGACTTGGATGTGTGCTTATGCAGGACGGAAGAGTTGTTTCTTATGCCTCACGACAACTAAAACCCCATGAGTTGAATTATGCCACACATGATTTGGAGTTAGCAGCCGTAGTGCATGCATTGAAAACTTGGAGACATTATCTTATTGGAAACCATTGTGATGTGTACACGGATCATAAGAGTTTGAAGTACATTTTCACGCAAAAGGAGCTGAACCTCAGGCAAAGGAGATGGTTGGAGCTTATAAAGGATTACGACATGAAGCTACACTATCATCCAGGAAAGGCCAGTGTCGTAGCAGACGCTTTGAGCCGGAAGAGTTATGCCAATATCCTTGAAAGTAAGGGATTGCCGAAAGAGTTAGCTGAAGATATCATGGAACTTCGTTTAGAGATTGTTCCTAGAGGTTTTGTCGCAACAATGGAAGTTCAGTCTACATTGTTGGGCAAGATTCGAGAAGCTCAGAAGGATGACAAAGAGATTGCCGAGATAAAGGAGAACAAAGGAAAGGACAAAGGTTTTCGTGAGGATGAGCACGATACCTTATGGTTTGAGGACCGAGTTTATGTGCCCAATGACCCAGAGATCAGGAAGTTAATACTTCAGGAGGCTCATGACTCACCATACTTGATACACCCTGGAAACACCAAGATGTATTTGGATTTAAAAGAATGTTTCTGGTGGACTGGTATGAAGAAGGATATTGCCGAGTATGTAGCTGTAAGTGATGTATGTCAGAGAGTGAAGGCAGAGCATCAGAAGCCAGCAGGACTATTACAGCCTATGCCGATACCCGAATGGAAGTGGGATAAACTTGGCATGGACTTTATCACTGGATTGCCCAGAACCAAAGCAGGATATGATTCAATATGGGTAGTAGTGGATCGCTTGACCAAAGTGGCTCACTTCATCCCAATGGAAACAACCTATACAAGTGCGAAGTTAGCCAAGATATATATGTCCAGGATCGTATGTCTGCATGGAGTTCCGAGGACCATCGTATCAGATAGAGGAACACAGTCTACTTGAAAGTTTTGGCATCAGTTACAACAGACCTTGGGTACGAGATTGGAGTTCAGTACAACATTTCACCCGCAGACGGATGGACAGACCGAGAGAGTCAACCAGATTCTGGAAGATATGTTGAGAGGCTGTGCACTAGATTATGGATCTAGTTGGGATGACAATTTGCCTTACGTAGAGTTCTCATACAACAACAACTACCAGGCCAGTTTGAAGATGGCACCGTTCGAAGCTCTGTATGGACGCAGATGCAGAACACCGCTGATGTGGGATGAGGTAGGAGACCGTCAGTTGTTTGGACCATACCTGATCAAAGAGTCTGAAGAGAAGGCTAAGTTGATTCGAGATAGACTGAAGATTGCTCAGTCCAGAAAAGTTATGCAGACACGAAACGCAAGGAGGTAACTTATGAAGTTGGAGACAGAGCATACCTGCGAGTATCACCCTTGCGAGGAGTGAAACGTTTTGGAGTTAAGGGAAAATTAGCTCCGAGATTTGTATGTTATCGAACTGTGTCCTCCTCCGGAGAGGGCCCGAACCTGGGTAAAAACATCGTGTAGGGGGTCCCGAACTGTGAACGCCAAAATATGTAGATCAGCGCCGCAATCAATACCGACATTGGTGCTATCATTGAGAGTTCCTCTGTGTCGTCACCGATAGGCTTGATGGCTCCTTCGATCATCAATAATGACGCGGTCCAGGGTGAGACTTTTCTCCCCAGACAGATCTTCGTATTCGGCGATTTGCACTGCGGGCCAATTCGCTAGGCCATCTGGAGCAGATTGAAAGCTACGCCCTGGCCGTCAGGTCATATTTGGAAGTCTAAACTTCACGGCTGACATCCGCGAAGACTTGATCTTCGACGGATTCGAGCCACATCCGAGCGCGCCGCACTGTCCCGATGGGCATGACTTAGCTCTGTCGCCGGACAGTGCCCTGGAGGCCGCACACAAGTCCGCTCCGATCCTTTATTCGGAGCCGGCTGCGCAGATCGAGGACGGATGGTTAGACACCGCCTCGGGGGCTGCTGCATCTACGGCGATAGAGCCGAATACTGACCTTCTCCCTTGTGAGGCTCGTGACTCCGAGGCGCCGGACTCCTTGCCGGACTCCGAACCTCCCGCGCCCCTTCCGATCGAATCCAATTGGGCGCCTATCATGGAGTTCATCGCCGCGGACATCTTTCAACATTCACCTTTTGGCGACATCCTGAATTCGCTAAAGTATCTCTCGCTATCAGGAGAGCCCTTGCCGGACTGCGGTCAGGACGGTTGGGATGCGGACGGCGAAGAAATTCAAAGCCCACCCACCACCCACTTTGTAGCCACTGTCGACGATCTAACCGACATGCTAGACTACGACTCCGAAGACATCGACGGCATGGATGACGATGCCGGAGACGACCAAGAACCAGCGCCTACAGGGCACTGGAAGGCCACCTCGTCATATGACATATACATGGTGGATATCCCAAAAGATGGGAATGGCGAGGAAGCAGAGGAGGAAGACCCCTCCAAGAAACAGCCTAAGCGCCGGCGTAATCGGCGCCGCTCTAAATCCCGCCACAACAAGAATGAAGATTCCGGCACCGGAGATAATAACACCCCAGACAGTGCCGAAGACAACCCCCTCCAGCAAGATTCAGCAAAGGAGGACGGAGAAGCCATCCCTCATGAGAAAGCAGCAGAAGACGAGGTAGAGGATGATAATTACATGCCTCCCTCCGGAGACAAGGCAAGCCTCGACGATGACGAATTCGTCGTGCCTGAGGATCCCATCGAACAAGAGCGTTTTAAACGCAGGCTTATAGCCACGGCAAAGAGCCTCAAGAAAAAGCAGCAACAGCTCAGAGCTGATCACGATCTGCTAGCCGACAGATGGACTGAAGTCCTTGCGGCCGAAGAGTATGAACTCGAACGCCCCTCCAAAAGCTACCCCAAACGCAAGTTGCTCCCCCGATTAGAGGAGGAAGCATATAAACCTGCATCACCAGCCAAGACACACGGCTAATCGACCACCTCGTGGCCGTGACAGAGAGGCCTCTAGGCCCTCCACCGTAACCGTACCCGGCACCGCTCGAAAAGTGCAAGCCACCGGGAATGCGCGGACTTGCGAGACATATTGGAGGATAAGGCAAGACAATCAAGATCGATCTACGGATCGGCGTGGGCGCCATACGATCTGTGACGATGACCGTCGCGCCCGGATCTGACAACTCGGCCGGCCGAACATAATAGACAAAGCTCACTTGAGCTACGTCACGACATTGCCCAATATAGAGGCGCCGCACACCCACTATGCTTCACAGATGAAGTAATGGATCATCAAATCCCCGAAGGGTTTAAACCCGTGAACATTGAATCCTACGATGGCACAACAGACCCCGCGGTTTGGATCGAATACTATCTCCTTCATATACACATGGCCCGCGGCGATGATCTTCATGCCATCAAATACCTCCCACTCAAGCTTAAAGGACCAGCTCGGCATTGGCTAAACAGCTTGCCAGCAGAATCAATTGGGTGTTGGGAGGACCTGGAAGCCGCATTCCTTGACAACTTCCAGGGCACATATGTTCAACCACCAGACGCCGATGACCTTAGCCATATAATTCAGCAGCCAGACGAATCGGCCAGAGAATTCTGGACACGGTTCCTAACAAAGAAAAATCAAATCGTTGACTGTCCAGATGCAGAGGCCCTCGCAGCCTTCAAACATAACATCCGCGACGAGTGGCTTGCCCGGCACCTAGGACAGGAAAAGCCGAAATCCATGGCAGCCCTCACATCACTTATGACCCGCTTTTGCGCGGGAGAGGACAGCTGGCTAGCCCGCAGTAACAACCTCAGCAAAAATTCTGGCAGTCCGGATAACAAGGACCACAATGGCAGGTCGCGTCGCAACAAAAACAAACGCCGCGTTAACGGCGATAACACTGAGGATATGACAGTCAATGCCGGATTCAGAGGCTCCAAACCCGGTCAGCGGAAAAAGCCATTTAAAAGAACTATTCCGGGTCCGTCCAATTTGGACCGAATACTCGACCGCTCGTGCCAGATACACGGCACCCCCGAAAAGCCAGCTAACCACACCAACATGGATTGTTGGGTATTCAAGCAGGCGGGCAAGTTAATTGCCGAAAACAATGACAGGGGGCTGCATTGCGATGACGAGGAAGAGACCCGACCGCCGAACAATAGAGGACAGAAAGGTTTCCCCCCACAAGTGCGGACGGTGAACATGATATACGCAACCCACATACCCAAAAGGGAGCGGAAGCGTGCACTCAGGGACGTATACGCGATGGAGACAGTCGCCCCGAAGTTCAACCCATGGTCCTCCTGCCCGATCACTTTCGATCGAAGGGACCACCCTACCAGTATCCGCCATGGCGGCTTCGCCGCATTGGTTTTAGACCCAATCGTCGATGGTTTTCACCTCACGAGTCACGATGGAATGCGGCGGCAACTGAACCTGCTTTATCGGGACACGGTCGCCAAGATGGGCATAGACCCCTCAAGGATCAAACCCACAAAGATGACCTTCAAAGGCGTCATACCAGGTGTAGAGGCCAATTGTACAGGCTCAGTTACACTTGAAGTGGTCTTCGGATCCCCGGATAACTTCCGAAACGAGGAGTTAATCTTCGATATAGTTCCGTTCCGCAGCGGCTATCATGGTCTGCTCGGATGGACCGCGTTTGCAAAGTTCAACGAGGTGCCGCATTACGCATACCTTAAGCTCAAGATGCCGGGCCCTCGAGGAGTCATCATGGTCAACGGAAACACCGAACGCTCCCTCCGGACGGAGGAGAATACGGCGGCTCTCGCGGCAGAAGTACAGAGCAGCCTCTTAAGGCAATTCTCGAGTCCGGCCGCTAAGCGACCGGACACGGCCAAACGCGCCCGGAGTAACCTACAACAAGACCACCTGGCACGTTCCGAGCACGCGTAGCAATGCGGCCCCAACCCCAGCCCTCGCAAAATTGCAAGACTGGTCCTTCGCGTACATCATTACGCCCTGGAGATACCATGGGCATATGGGGAGGGGCACGACCACGACAGGCCCAGAGTGCGGCTCAAACACACCAGTGGCTCCTAAGTGTGTCAATCTTTTTCTCTTTTCTTTTTTTATTATTCTTCCACAGGACTCCATCTACCAGAGGCCCTGTACGGCAGCAGACCCGCCGGACTCATTATGCAACAGCCAGGGAAGGATAAAGGCTATGACGAACACTCAGGTGGTCTCCATTACGAGCATTACATCTATTTTATACACCATTCCGTAGCCTACCCCTGGAGGGGGACATGTTTAAATAGTCCCATCCCTTGCTTACCGCACTATTTGTATCGTTCTGCATCCATGGCAGTATTTCTGGAATAAATAATCCATCGCTTTTAAGCTTATAATTGCATTTATTTCTTATACATGTGTTCGTTTTACATGTTGCATCCATACACTTTGGTACGGCTAAGATACACCAGGGGCTTAAGTTCCCCACATTATGGTGTGATAAGTCCGAACACTTTCACAAGTGCGGCACCCCGAACTTATAACATTATATGCATCGGCTCGAAATCATGTCTTGGGTCAATAGTTGGGTTTGCCCGGCTCCCATGTTTTGGTACCTTACGTTCCGTTGTATCGGCTAAGGTAGTTTGGGAGAACCTTGCGATTGCGCCCGGTTGAGCTGGGCGAGCGCCTCAGTGGGGAAAGCTAAAACTGACCGTCATGATAAGGCGAGAGCTGGTCGCTGTTCGAGAGGTCCTCTCGAGTCCCTAAAGACTTATGCCGCTTAGAGCGAGGAACCGGCTTTGTCCGGCCCAGGCGTGGATAGCGCCCCGAACTCGGTCTTCCGAACACTAGGGGCTTCGCCGAAATTTAAAATTATAGAATTCTATGGCTAAGTGAGAGTGTTCAAGCACTATAAGTCCGGTTGCCTCGTTCGTTGTGTTGAGCGCCTCCCTAGATGGACCCAAAAATGGGAACAAGAGCGCTCAAGTTTATCCCGAACACCCCAGCTCTCGTGGCATGGGGGCTGAAGCCGACGACTTGCCATCTCTCAGATTTGATAAACGGCCGCACAGAAGATAATATTTTAAATTAACAAGCGTTGCTTAGAGCATATGAACAAAGTTTTCAGCGCACATGATAACAAAATGCGAGTCTACTCAAATATTACATCTTTGGAGCACTCACCCGCAATCTTGCGGGCACCCTTCAGGACACTTTTATAATACATTTCGGGCGTGCGATACTCCTTGCCCGCCGGCGGCGCATCCGTCAGAAGCTTCTCAGCATCGATCCTACCCCAGTGCACCTTTGCACGGGCAAGGGCCCGACGGGCACCTTCAATACAGGAGGAATGCTTGACGACTTCAACCCACGGAAACGCATCCACCAGCCGTCGCACCAGGCCGAACTAACTCCCAGGCATGGCCTCCGTAGGTCACAGCCAAGCTATAAGGCCCTTCATGGCTTGTTCGGCCGCCTTGTGGAGCTCGACCAGCTGCTTCAGCTGGTCGCTAAGGGGCACCGGATGTCCGGCCTCAGCATACTGTGACCAGAACACTTTCTCCGTCGAGCTCCCCTCCTCGGCCCGATAGAATGCGGCAGCATCGGACACGCTGCGGGGCAGATCTGTGAACGCTCCTGGAGAGCTCCGAATTCGGGTAAGTAATAAGTAATTCACATTCACATGCTTGCTTTACATGAAAAATTCCTTACCCGCCGCTATCTTCTTCAACGCCTCGATTTCTTGGAGGGCCTTGTGGGCTTCGGCCTTCGCGGCTTTGGCATTCTCAAGAGCCGATGCAAGCTCGGACTCTCGAGTCTTTGAGTTGTGCTCCAAACTCTCATGTTTTTCCACGAGAGCCTGGAGCTCTTGCTGCACCTCCACCACCCGCGCCTCCTGCTTCTCTCGCTCGGCTCGTTCCGCGGCCGCACTGTGTTCCGTCGCGGACACCGCCTCCTTCAGGGTCGCCAGCTCGTTCGTGGCCCCTGTAGTACCTACGTTATCCTTGTTATTTTTCTTGCAACAATATCCTTTTCTGTAAGGTACAACTTTAATAAGGTGTTACTCACCTTCCTTGTCCTCGAGTTGCTTCTTGGCACGGCCGAGCTCGTTCTCGGACCGCTCGAGGCTTTGCTTCACAGCATTGACCTCCTTGGTCGGTCTTGGCAGAGGTCAGCAGCGCAACCTGCAATCCCATATTGACATATTTTTTAGACTCCTGCCTATATCTTATTAGATCCTCGCTCCGGCTTTTCTTTCTGAACACCGAACCGAGCATCTGGGGCTACTGTCTATGCGGTATTATATTACACATCTTGAAATTCTTACCTCAAAGCCTGTTAGAAGGCTGCGGCAGGCTTCGGTCAGCCCGCTCTTGGCGAGCTGAACCTTCTGAATCACCGCACTCATGATAGTGCGGTGTTCTTCTTTGATGGAAGCGCCGTTGAGCGCCTCCAGCAAATTATCTGGCGCCTCCGGTTGGACGGAGGCCGCCGGTGGCACCGTCTTGCCCTTCTTACGAAGGGGCCGCCCACCGGACTCTGGAACCACTGCGGGTTCCGGTACGGAGTCCGGTGCGGAGTCCGGGAGGTTGCCCTGCGGCACCTCCAGGGCCTCGTCCCCCTGATGGGTCCTCTCCCGGGACCCCACCTCGACGTTGTCAGTGTCGCGAGGGGAGGAGGCGGTCAGAAGGGAATCCATATCCGACGTGCCCAAGGACCCGTTCGACGAAACGGGAAGATCATCCTTGGCCGGACTACAGGTTGTATGCGGCATTGGAAAGACACCACGTGGCAAAAAGAAAAATCATAAATCATCTAGGAGTCCGGATACTTACGATCTCGCCAGGGGCTTGGCCCTTGGGGGCCACTCCTCGTCGCCGTCGCCGACGTTGGCGGAGTTGTCCGGGGGAAGGGTCCTCCCCTTCTTGGACCCTTCGGCCTCCCTCCTTTCGGAGGCCTTCCTCTTCTTCTCTCCCTCCGCCGGGGGAGAAGCCTCTTTTTTCTCCTCCTCGTCCTCATGGGAGGATCCGCCTCGGAGTCATCAGACGATGAGTCCGATACCACCGGACGCCGGGAACTCTTTCGGGTTCCCGTGGCCTTCTTCTTGGCCTTCTTCTCCGGCACTACGTAAAGTGTCGGGACCAGCAGCCCCGTCAAACGGGTGTCCGCTGGGTCTTCTGGAAGGGGAGCCGGACAGTTAACCTGTCCGGACGTCTTCTTCCAGCCCTGTTAAAGACATTGGGAGTTTAGATCCCGCATAGAGTCAAACTATGAAAAGCAGGTGTCCCATAAAGGATAACATGGCTTACCTCGTTAGCTGGACGCTGCGAGCTGAATCCGCGGTCTTCGGTAGCGGATCCGGGGGCTTCGGCGCCCTTGAACAGCACCCTCCAGGCCTCTTTGTACATAGTGTCAAAGAGCCCGCTCAAGGTCTGGTGCTGCACCGGATCGAACTCCCACAAATTGAAGTCCCGTTCTTTGGCGGGGAGAATCCGGAGACGAGCATGACACGGATCACATTGACAAGCTTAAGCTTCTTGTTCACTGTGGTCCGGAGACAGATCGAGTCCGGTCAGCTCTTCCGAACTACCCCATAACAAGCCCTTCTCTTTCCAGGAGGTGATCTGCATGGGGATGCCAGATCTAAATTCGGGGGCCGCTGCCCATTTAGGGTCACGTGGCTCGGTGATGTAGAACCACCCCGATTGCCACCCTTTGACGGATTCCACGAAGGCACCCTCGAGCAAGGTGACGTTGGGCATTTTGCCCACCATGGCGCCTCCGCACTCCGCTTGGCTGCCCTTCACAACCTTCGACTTGACATTGAAAGTCTTTAGCCACAAGCCGAAGTGGGGTTGGATGCAGAGGAAGGCCTCGCACACGACGATAAATGCCGAGATATTGAGGATGAAATTTGGGGCCAGATCATGGAAATCCAGGCCGTAATAGAACATGAGCCCCCGGACAAAGGGGTGGAGTGGGAAGCCCAGTCCGCGGAGGAAATGGGGAAGGAATACCACCCTCTCATGGGGCCTGGGGGTGGGGATGAGCTGCCCCTTGTCGGGCAGCCGATGCGCGATGTCGCTGGACAGATATCCGGCGCCGCGCAGCTTCATGATGTGCTCCTCCGTAACGGAGGAGGCCATCCACTTGCCTCCCGCTCCGGACATGACTGGAGGAGGTCGAGGTGAGATGTGCGGACTTGGGCGCTGGAGCTCGAGTGCACGGAGATGGATAAGCAAAGGAGGAAGAAGGCGTAGGTAAAAGAGGTGGATCCTTATCCCCTTATATATGGCGGACGAAACTATGCGTCCCCACCGGCCTGGTGAAACTCGCTTATCTCCCAAGCGCCGCAATCAATGGCGCGGTTGGGTTACCCACGTCCGTATTGATGGGAATCCCGGAATAAGGGGAACACGATCTCTGCTTTGACAAGACATGCCAAGGAAATCGCTTCGCTAAACGCGCTGAGGTGGTATGATAAAAAACGTAAAGGCTTGGTTGTGGTGTGACGTCATGCCACATAATACGTCAGCAGATTGAACTTGAGTAAATGTTATTCTCTCTACGGTTGTATGTGGAATTTATTTTGCAGAGCCGGACACTATCCTGGTGTTCACAATCTTCTATGAATTATTCGGAGGAGGAACCCGCCTTGCAATGTCGAAGACAATATGCGCGCCAGACTAAATCGTCATTGAAGCCTGGTTCAGGGGCTACCGAGGAGTCCTGGACTGGGGGTGTCCGGATAGCGAACTATCATCATCGGCCAGACTCCAAGACTATGAAGATACAAGATTGAAGACTTCGTCCCGTGTCCGGATGGGACTTTCCTTGGCGTTGAAGGCAAGCTTGGCGATACGGATATGTAGATCTCCTACCATTGTAACCGACTCTGTGTAACCCATCCCTCTCTGGTGTCTATATAAACCGGAGGGTTTTAGTCCGTAGGACGACCAACAAACAATAACAATCATACCATAGGCTAGCTTCTAGGGTTTAGCCTCCTTGATCTCGTGGTAGATCCACTCTTGTACTACCCATATCATCAATATCAATCAAGCAGAGTAGGGTTTTACCTCCATCGAGAGGGCCCGAACCTGGGTAAAAACATCGTGTCCCTTGTCTCCTGTTACCATCCGCCTAGACGCACAGTTCGGGACCCCCTACCCGAGATCCGCCGGTTTTGACACCGACAAGGACCGTATCGTGTTTTGGAACGGATGGGAGAAGTTGCCTACAAGCTGGAGTTACCTGAAGGACTATCAGGAGTTCACGATGTATTCCATGTTTCATAGTTGAAGAAGTGTCATGCTGAGATGGCCGATATACCATTAAGAGATACAGTACCCCTGGAGGCAATTCAGTTGGATAGTGATTTGACTTATGAGGAGAAGCCAGTGAAGATACTTGACTTTGCCAGCCGAGTCACCCGCAGCAAGGTTATTAAGTTTTGCAAAGTTCAGTGGAGCCACCATACCGAGGAGGAAGCCACCTGGGAACGAGAGGATGATCTTCGCAAAGACCACCCGCACCTATTTTCTAGCCAACCCGAATCTCGAGGACGAGATTCATCTTAAGGGGGGTAACATCCTAAATTTTCAATTTGGAATGTTATACATAGGTCATTCATGCATATCATATTTTATTGCATTTTCGTTCCGCAATCCTCGAAATCCTAAGCAACTCAAGGACCCTCGGAGAGAGTTGCGGATTTCCCGGTTTTCATATTTGATTTTCATCAAATAATGAAACGAGGATTTTTTATTGTAATTATTTTTCTCTCCGGAAAATATTTCATATTAAAAATAAATGAGAGGAGAAAATATTTGATTTTATTTGATCTTATTTGGATTTATTTCGCATTAGAAAAATTGCACATTTTCAAAAATTGCATTTTAGGGACAAGAAAATGTTCATCTCGTTCTAAATATTTCATTTAGACGATGAAAATTTGTTTTGGCATTTTTAGTTTCTTTATTTTATTTTATAGGATTTATTTTCGGTCGGTGAAACTATTTAAAAAAAACTTCCCCGCTTGGGCAGACTAAGGTCGAGCCGAGCCAGCCCAGTGACGCCGCCTCCCAGCAGCCTCGGCCGCCGCCGCCGCCGACTGAACGGAGTCCGAGATGGACTCCTCCGCCTTGCCCCCTCCCCCAAGTCGCCGCCCCCACTTTATAAGCCGCCCAACGTGCCCAAACCACCACCACCGGCTGCCTCCCGAGTCAGCCGCCGCGCCGCCAGCGCCGCTGCCTCGCCACACCGCTGCCGCCCAACCCCGCCCCGTCGGAGCCACCTCGTCGAGGTACCGCGCCGGTCGGAGCCGCCGGTTTTTTTAAAACCGTTCGGTTTTTTTAGAAACCCTAGTTCGTTTTTTTTCGGTTCGCCGGTTTTCCTCGGTTCTTTCAATTTGCGGACGTTCGTCCGTACGTTCGTTTTAACGAACGGTAGTTCGCCCGTTAGTAACAGCTAACGAACGCTCGTTCGTTAGTCTGTTCGTCAGTTTTCTTTTAATCGAATTTTTCCGTGATTATTCTCGATCGCGATTTCTGATCCGATCTTAGTTTCTGTTTATCTTTTCGCTCGTTAGTCGGAATCAGACGATTCAAGCGCCTAGATCTTCGTCTCGAGACCCTCTTTCTGTTTAATCAACTTAAACGAAATTTTGATACTGTAAAAGTTGACCGTAGTTCAGATTAGTAAAGGGATCTTGTTTCTTTCGCCGTTCGAGTTTCATTGCTCTGTTTGATTTGATCCTTTTTGCGAACCGGAGTTCTTAAGTTGAACTTTGTGGTCAACCTCTTTCATTTGAGTTTTCCTTGTGCATCTTTGCTTGTTGCTTATGTATGTTATTGTTTGTTTGCGATAGAATTCCCGAGTCTAAGCGTGTTACTCTGAGTCTCTAGGATTCGCGGATCATCGCTACAAGGCAAGTAACACATTTATCATACTCTTTTCATACCTAGTTTTTATGCATTAGTTCAATCCTCACACATTGCATGATTAGGATGTCATTAACTTGTGGGTTGGGAAGTAGTTGTTGAGGTAGCACTACAAAAAAAATACACTTCCGTGATGATACGTGTTTGTCACAGTAGGTCGCGTTTTTTGTCATGCATGTACATCCATGACAAATTTATGACAGAATCAAGATAGTCATACCTGTGCTGTCGTAGAAGTGTTCCATGACATTACCAAAATTATCTTCACAGAAGTGTCCACTTCCATGACGATAAATCGCGCGTCACAGAAGTGCTTTCATCAAGGGTGACCAACACGTGGCATCCACCGTAACGGAACGACGTTAAGCTATCGGGTCGGGTTTTGGATCCGATAACCCGTTAACAGCCCCGACCAATGGGGATTTTCCACATGTAAAATCATCATTGGCTGGAGGAAACACGTGTCGGCTCATTGTTGGGACAGATGGCATCCACTCATTGGACGGAAGGCGCCTATGATATGTCGACACGTGGCACGGCCCAACAGAGGCCCATTCCTGTGAAAAGGCCGGCCCAGTAAAAATTAGCAGGCCAGCCCATATAAGGCCTACTTGTGTCAGGTCCATTTAAGCCCACGGCCCATACGAGATGTGCTAATTCGACCCGTCAATGGCCCGTTAAAGATTTGACACCATTGCAGCCCATCGTCAGTTCGAGCCCGTTAACAGCCTGCTATATATTTGGGCTCAATATCGGCCCGATGAGATTTTGGCCTGTTAACGGCCCATTTAATGGATGGGCCAATTTTCAGGATGTACATCTTTCGGCCTTTTAGCGACCCATTTAAATGTTGGGCTAGTTTATGGCCCGGTGTGTCTTTCAGCCTGTTGACGTCCCATAAATCTGATGGGCCATTTGTTGTCGGACATGAGTTTCGGCCTTTTAGCGGCCCATTTAAGTGTTGGGCCAATTTTCTAGCCCGGTGTCACTTTCAGCCTGTTGATGGCCCATAAATCAGTTGGGCCATTTGTAGTCGGACCTGAGTTTTGGCCTTTTAGCGACCCATTTAAGTGTTGGGCCAATTCCGCCTGTGCCTTTCGCCTGTTAACGGACCTTAAATGAGCTGGGCCATTTGTAGTCGGACCTTAGTTTTGGACTTTTAACGGCCCATGCCCTTCATGGTCCAATACCAGCCCGGTTTCTCTTCGGCTGCTAAAGGCCCACAACCTGATTGGGCCATTTACACACGACGACTTTCGGCCTCTTAGCGGCCCATGGTCTTCATGGTCGATACAAGCCCATTTGTCTCTTTCGGCCTGCTAAAGGCCTACAGTATAGTTGGGCCATATGTAGCCCAAACTTAGTAACGGCCTATTAACGACCCGTGAAATAAATTGGGGCCACCTGTTGCCCGCTTCGATGTCGTCCTGTTAACGACCCGGGAGGTAAGAGGGCCGACCATTAACTTCGTTTAGTAACGGCCCATTAACTTAATGGGCCCACTAAAGTTCGTACATGTCTTTAGGCCAAATTAGATAATTTGAGCCCATTACGACGAAAGCAATTATGCACAGGACCAAAACCGATCACGCAAAGGTGCGGCATACAGGGAATAACGTTGCACATCCAGCATATACTACAGGAAATTACATCCACTGGGTAATCAAAGATTGATGCCAGTGCAAATAAATGAGCAGAACCTAACCATCTACAACGTCACAATCTGCAACCTCAGCATAGATGACGCCCATAAGCATGTTGGCAAGTTCTTTCTGCTTTGCTACACTTTCTCTGAAAACCTTGATTAGTTGTTGTGTCGCGCGACTCTGCACCTCTGATTCATCCACCATTTCCATCATTGCTTCAGCCATTAATTGGTTCAAAACATACATTTATTCCGTTGCATTCAAGACAGAGGATACTGAACAGATTCAGATGGCGATTTTGGCAGGCTTGTATTATTGATAGTGGAGAGTGTCTCGACCCTTTGCATCATAACATAAATTAGGACGGAACCAAACAGATTAATCATGAGTTATTGCCATATTACCTGGCCTAGATTTCTTTGGAAAGAAACAATGGGATTGCCTTGCTATTTTCAGAGTTTGTCTTCTTATCTTCAGCAACCTGCACAAAATTAACACACTAGCATTGCTATCTTTGGCCAAGTCAGATAATAGGAAAGCAACATTGACACAACGAACGTTTGGGCAACTAGCCTACACCAACTTAACACAATATGGCACAACTATCATCAGCCAGGTAAGGTAGTACGAAAGCAACATTGACACAATGAATGAATGGGCAACCAGAGAAGCACTACAATTCAGTAATGTGCGTGATATGAGGTAGTACATTCATGCAGCTTTCAAGATGCAAAACTACTGTGCAGTTTTCCTTACAAAAATCAACATTGGCGCCTTTTAACATTGTGCTACAACTAATTTTAGATCAAATAAAGGTTAGATTCACGCCGATTAACAAAATACATGTTGATGTAAAAATATAGTGATATACAACAGTACTTACATCAGCATTGGAGCACGAGAGAATTCCGCAAGATATTTTCCTCGAATACGATCCCAATGGAGGAAGTCTTCTATCGTTTAACCTTATTTTCTAAAAGAGAGATGGGTAAGAAACATGTAGAAAATATGATCAGAATGCTATAAAATTTCATGATGCGAGGATACGCACACACTTCTTAGAATGGAGTTGACATTCTTTTGCTGGACTAGAGCGGACTAGTTCTTTCGCCACTGGAATCTGCTTATTATCAGTGGGACTTGGGTTTCTCTGTGCTAGAGCAGTATCTATGAAAAATGGAGTTGGTTTATTATCTCCTGGCGTTTGGATCTTTTGCAAAGACCTGGTTTGTAACCCTTCAGATTCTAACATAGCCGTCTTCCCCTTGCATGCCTTATATAGAAGAATGGTGCTTCAATTATAAAACATGCTACAACAGAGATGGAATAGGTCTTGAAGAATAGAAAGGCATGACATATTGACATGTATTCCTCCATCCGGAAATAAATGGACGGGTCTAGGCATATTTCAGTTCTAGATACATCGGTTTTATCCATTTCTGTGACATTTAATCCGGATGGAGGGAGTATGATGTAAGAGCTAGGGATACGACAGGACAACACAAAGAAAAAAAACCGAAAAACCCACTGCAGAACTAAAGTATTCAAACCCACCGATATGAGATAGTACACTCATGCAGCTCAGGGATGCAAAACTACCGTGCAGTTTTCCTTACAAAAATCAACATTGTGGCCTTTAATCATACATTTTGCTACAACTAAATTTAGATCAGATAAAGGTTGGATTCACGCCAATTAACAAAATACATGCTGATGTAAAAATATAGTGATATACAACAGGTACTTACATCTACATTGGAGCACAGAGAATTCCTGCAAGAATCTTTCCTCATAAACGATACCATTGCAGAAATTCTTCTATCTGTTAAGCTTATTTTCTAAAAGAGAGATGGGTAAGAAACATGTAGAGAATATGATCAGCATGCTATAAAATTTCATGATGCAAGGATAAGCACACGCTTCTTAGAATTGAGTTGACATATTTTTGCTCGACTGGAGCGGACTAGTTCTTTGGCCACTGGAATCTGCTTATTATCGATGAGGAGTTGGGTTTCTCTGTGCTGGAGCAGTATCTATAAAAACTAGAGTTGGTTTATTATCTCCTGGCATATGGATCTTTTGCAAAGGCCTTGTTTGTAACCCTTTAGATTCTAACATAGTCTTCTTCCCCTTGCATGCCTCGTATAGAAGAATGGTGCTTTAATTATAGAACATGCGACAATAGAGAGATGGAATAGGTACTAAAGGATAGAAAGGCATGACATATTGACATGTATTCCCTTCATCTGGAAAGAATGGATGGGTCAGGCGTATTTCAGTTCTAGATACATCCTTTTTTATCCATTTCGGCAACATGTAATCCGGACGGAGGGAGTATGGTGTAAGAGCTAGGGATACGACAGGACAACACAGCAAAAAAAACACTAGTTGAATGTAAAACTATATGCTAGCGGAATACGTACAGAAATAACTAAGGCAACATACACGTGTATGATTGGGAAAATAAGATGGCATTGCAACAGAGCACTAGAACAACACTTCAATGTAAAAAAAACATGGTATGGCAGACAGATGAAGTACATACTGATGAATAACAATGCATAAGATATTTAGAAGCATGATGTCCAAATTAAGCAGATGGCATTGCGATAGAGTAGAATGACAGTACTTGAATTTGAAAACATGTTATCATGAATGGAATATGTACTAAAAAATAGGAAGGCATGACATATTTACATGCATGATCAGCATGCTAAGCAAATGGCATTGCAACAGAGTAGATACACTCTAGGACATTATTTGCATGTTGTACCCATATCACAGGTCAAGTTAGAGCAAGGACCTTGTGGGGTGAACAGGATTCATCATCTTTCTGCAAGTCTTCTGAAGAACTGCCTTTACATGTTCCATCATATTGGGTATCATTGACATCAAGTTTATTGGCCTTTACATTGCTCCGTGAGGTTCTTGTGGATATATCGGTGTGTGCAATTATATCGACATGCATGGAAGACAACTAGTAGTTAGATTTATGTAAATGAGTGCTGTAGGAGGCGACATAAATAGTAGGACTGGGGTTAACTAGCGACAATGGTCTCATAAACTAAAGGGATAACACGGATGAAAGCTACTGAATATGTATCATTTGTACTCGAGATTAACTAGATGGCACACAAAAGTATTAAAGAACAACATAGGTAATACTAGAAGTGGTATAATACTATAATCACTAGCACGTGGGATAGCATTGGGCGATGGATGATAACTATGGAACAGCGTTACCTAAAGAACAAGTATCTTAGCTGAACTATGGAACAGCGTGAACTCCTGAACAAGACCCGTAAGAGATCAGCATGAACATACAGTGAAATGTGATGATCTATTTTCCGTGCTTAAATGAATAACAAAGCCATAAATGTTGCACACAAGTAAGATGTGGGTACAAACTTACTGGCTGCCATCCATAGGAGTGAGCATCATGTGCTGACTTGTCGATGGCCCTGCAGTTGTTGTGGCTGTCCATGTCGGGCACGCGCATTCGATGCAGGGAACTGTTGAGTGGGGACTGTAGCTCCCTTCTGGTGTATGCTTCCCTTGTTGGAGCAGCTGCGGTGAGTCGGAAGACGGTGTGTCTGAAGATGCAGATAACGCATAATGTTAAGAATGACATATCTCTTTGATCCGAAGAAATACACTAAGAGATCAACAACAAGGTACGAGATGGTCACACGTCTGTTGACTGAAGACTAAATTGGGGTCACACGATTTTATTTTATTTTGGTACTGTCCGATCTACGCCGGATGGCTTGATGGCCGTCATGTGCCTCCGGTGACACTGCTCAGAATCTTCCCGAAGAGCTGGGGCCGACCAAACGGCAGAAAGCAGCCTGCCTCCGCCGTCTGCGTGGTTCCCGGCCAAAACCCGCTCCGCCCCACCGCCGCAGTGGTTGCGCCGCCCCCGGGCCAATCTACAAAGACTCCCCGTCATCCAGATCCGGCGGCGGCAGTACCTTCAACCCATGCAACTATAAAAGATAGCCATCTAAGTGCTGCTTCCGCGGCGAACTTGCGGTCCCGCACCCTTACTTTAGACACCAGCCAACCGGTAGCCTAGGAGCTCCGCCGCCTCGAGGGGTGCTGCTTCCCATTGGGAATCGATTGGCCCAGAAAAAAATTCAGACACCTGACGCCTAAATAAAGTGATTTCAGATGAGGGTGCGACCTATCTGGTGGCATGGTGAAGTAGGCAGGTCTAGCTGCCGAGTCAGTGAGGCCGGCGCGGTTGCGGTGGCGACCGGCGGCAGGGAAAGAGCAATGTCGCCACGGTCGACGGCTATGTGGAAGCAGCGCCAGGACTCTAGATGGATCCGAAGTTGGAGCCGCTCCGGCGCCGTGAACAACGACGGGGGTGAATCGGCTCCGGTACGGTTCACACGGCCGTCATCAAGGCAGGACCAGCAGCACGGAGTAAGAGGCAGACGGCCCAGTGCACGACGGCAATTGGACAGAGTCTCCGACATTAGGGAGGAGGGCGGCTGTGAAATTGGTGCGGTGGGGGGCGCCATGGAGGTGGGGCTGAGGTTTCGCGGCTCGGGAGAAGGGAGCTTCCCGGGGAGAAGATGATTTGGCACCCACGAGGTATGAATGGGGGGATTGGGAGGAGTGGAACCATGTCTTACGGACGCATTTATGCGAAATGTGAGAGGGAGTTACAGTTCTACCCTTGCCTATAGGCTTCTCGGCTGGTCTGTGTCTTCGAGGGTCGGGATAGTAGAGTAACTTTGCTTATCCCCAAATAGTGGGCGGGAGCGATTTGAGCGAGGAGGGCATGTTTTGAACTATAGTGGGCGCGAGCGATTTGGGCGAGAGGCGTGTTTTGAAATAGTGGGCGCGAGCTATTTCGGGCGAGGAGAGCGTGTTTTGCCGACCATGGTTTATAAATTATTCGGCACATGTCATTTCGGCCGAGGAGAAGGCGCGCTTGGATGAAGTTACGAACCTGCCCTCGATGTACAACGTGCCAATTGATGCGTGTCCCACATAGGACGGTAATTTCGCGTCTCCCATTTATTTGCTCGGGCGAATTCCACCGAGCAGAGAGGATGTTTAACGGTTCGTTCAAATTTTGGGAGAACGAGCATCCACGTCTACCTTACCAAGTCGATTCGAGTCAAATTTTGAAATATTAGTTTGCCACTTCTTTTTTAGATGGAGAGATGATGCTCGGGAGTAATTTGTTTTTACATGCTCGTTGCTAGCAATTTAGTATATGACAAATAGTTGACCCACTCAAAAACGCGAATCAAACCCAAAATGAAATATCTCGATTCAATGAACTAGCTCGCTCAAGAGGGTCATAATAGTGAACTAAATCCAAAATTGAACACCTCAATCGAGTAGCATGTTGTACAGTGTTATAGTACTCCATGAACATGTTGAAAGTCAAATTAATGAACTTGTTTGATATACGCATATATCCGTTCATGTGTGGATTGCAGACAACATGTTCTCCAATTTAAATATTTGAATGCAAGTTTATATCGAAACATGGTTTATATCAGTCTTTGATGCATAAAACGCGACCTCCCCCTCTCCCGGACTCCTGCTCTCTCTCTCTCTCACTCTCTCGCCGACAATCTTCAGTCTTGTCGCACGCATCTGACACAAAAACCTTGTTGGTCCCTCTCCCTTTATCTCTCTCTCTCTCTGTTTGTGTGTGTGTGTGGGGGGGGGGGTCTTTCTAGTTCACACTCATATATACACCATCTATAGGTCTCTCTCGCACACTATGTATGATACTCTAGCTAGTCCAAGCTAGATATCTTGGGTGCACTCATCGTACGCACACAAATTCCTTGGCTCTTTGCCTGTAACTCTCTCATGCACCACTATGTCGTCTCAGAGCTCTTCCCCCCTCTCTCAAACTCTCCATCCACCTGGGTCACAAATACACATGCATATCTCACTCGCACTAGATAGGCCCATCTAAAACTCTATCTCTCTCCCTCGTTCTCTCTCCATCTCACACGCTTTTACGCACACAATCTCATGCCCAGCTAGCCAAGTATGATGGTCTCTCACTCAATTGTAGGCACACGCAATCCCCCCTATATGTATATGACTAGCTAACCTTAGTCTCCATCACAAACATGTGCATGGTCTATCTCGATTTCTCTCGGGGCATCTTTCTATCGCACGCACTCCCTCGATCTCCCACCCATATAGTCCCCTCACGATCTCGAGGATCACTCTATCACAAACACCCTCTCTCCCTCCCCATGCGTCCATGCCATCCATGTGTCCCTCTCGACCTTTTTTCCTTGTTGGCCAGACCTCTATTGGACATGTGCTACAGGGGCGTCTCTCTCCATTGCAAACAATCACACACTAGCTACCTTCGTGTATCTCCTCGCCTCGGTTTTCCATCTCGGAGATGCTTGCGTGATATGTTCGCATAAGAAACAAAAAAACACACTCTCTCTCTAATTTATCGTTTGTTGTCACTTTCTCTTTCACACACATACACTTTTTGCACACTTACTCATTCTCCTTCACACGTACTTGATCTGTCTTGACTGAGGCACTCTCCTCCGTCCATAGCACATAGATTTATTGAAAAGTCAAACATCACAAAGTTTGACCATGCACGTGGAGAAAAAGAATTACATCTAGTACGGCTAACATATACCATTAGATTCACCATGAGATGTAGTTTTGTATGATGTATCTTTGGTATTGTAGATATAAATAACATTTGCGTAAACTTGATCAAAGTTTCCAAAGTTTGACTTCTAAAAAAATTACATGCACTACATTATCGAGCGGATGGAATATCTCTTTCCCCCTCTCAGCTATCTCGGCGACCACTCAGCCTTATCGGGGCTCCTCAATCTCTCTCAAACTTTATTGGTCAGTTTGGTTCGTTGACACGACCCTCATGCCTTGATGGCCGGTGCTGCCTGGTGTGGACGTGAGATGTAAAATATTTCTGCCTGGCCAGGCTTGTGTGGTGCTGAAGCGTTTGGTTCATGACTGGGCCAGGAAAAGCATCAACGTCCCATCAATCAATACATGCATCAATTATTTAATGCTAATATCCGTCCATGTTGCTGTTAGCCTCGTGGCCGCACGACCAGGCATGGCCAGGCGTTCGAAATCGGTCGCTTGGGCCAGGCTACTTGCAGTGTCTGGAGTTCAGCCGGGCTAATTAAAGTGCAAGGAACCCAGCCCAGCGGGCTTTCTTTTCACAGGGTAGCAACCAAACAAGCATGCATGAAATCCAGCCACAACCCCAGGCCATGCAAAAGATGGTCACGACACAAGCCAAACTAGCCTTATATCTCCCTGGTTCACACATACACATGTCTCGCTCGCGATCCAACACTCTCCGCCCTTGTTCTCTCTCCATGTGACACGCACCCCCCTAAGTACCATAATCCCTCACTCCATCATCGGCTCTGTTTGGATCCATGGGTTAGAGTTAGTTTGGGTTAGTTTGGAGTCAACTAACCCAAAAAGATCCAAACATGAGGGTTAGTTTAGGTTAGATGCATCTAACCCATCCAAAAAAACTAACCCATCCAAGAGGTGCTTATTTGGGTTAGTTCTTCTCGGGACCACTGACGGTGTCCTGGACTAGGGGGTACTCACCATGTCATCTCCTGATCTGTTAGATTGGGCCGAGGACCCCCATGGCCGTATACTCATGGGCCAGTTCGGACGGCTGCCGCATACAAGGAAGATTCCACAAGACTTGGTGATCAAGACAAGGACTCCTCCCCACCGGCGTATTCGGCTAGGACTCTTGTTATCCTAGGCCTCTGGTGCATTATATAAACCGAGGCCAGGCTAGTCGATAGATGATATACAACAATCATACCATAGGCTAGCCTCTAGGGTTTAGCCTCTACAATCTCGTGGTATATCTACTCTTGTACTACTCATATCATCAATATTAATCAAGCAGGAACTAGGGTTTTACCTCCATCGAGAGGGCCCGAACCTGGGTAAACATCTGTGTTCCTTGCTTCCTGTCACCATCAGCCTTGACGCACAGATCGGGACCCCCTACCCGAGATCCGCCGGTTTTGACACCGACATTGGTGCTTTCATTGAGAGTTCCGCTGTGTGTTCGGGGAAAGGTCGATGGCTCGCCTGCAGATCAACTGCGACTTCGCCATCTTGGTCACCAGCTCGACTGGTCACCTTGGTTCGACCAAGGACTACGCCCTACCTCCGATCGTCATGTTCGGATGAGGGCCTTCATCAACATCAACTCCGATCTCAATCAAGATCATGGAGGAATCATCCAGGGAGCCCGGGGGCTCAACGTCAACATTGCCCTCGGGCGACCGTGCTGTTTTTCTGGACGGCGAACTTGTGTCTGCCGCCACCGCCTCCTCAACTGTCGTTTTAACGATTGCTTCGGTGGAACTGTGCGTAATTGAGTCTACAATAACCCCGGAAAATCTCGTCGAGTTCCGATGGAGGAATCTCTGGCAATCCGCGATATACCAGAGCCCTGTCAAATCTGGATGAGAATCTGGACGAGTTCAGGGCGTGGTGTCCCGCTTCTAGCTCGGACTTCCTCTGGAAGATCCAAACTTTGATCAGCTGCGGAATTCCTATATCTACCACCCCTCGAAATTTCAGCTCGATCCGACCGTCCAAACTCCGGGAACCTTCCGATTAGTGCATCACTTTTCGAATATGTTTTCTGCGCGAAAACGAATCCGACCCGAGTTCGTCTTTTTTATGAATGGGAATTTGTACATCCTTTTTGAAGGAAGTTTTGTATGGGGTATTGTGTTTTGTTCCCGAACACATCCCACTAACTTTAAAATCATTTGAACATGATCTTCAACATCACGCTGGTGTCAAACCAGTCCGGCAATATTGCTCCACGGCCGCCGACCTGCACTAGACATGTCGTCACTTTGTTGAGCAGAGCTCAACTTCTTTGGATCATTATCTCGGCAAGCCGAACAAGAGTTCGGCATCGCAAAGGATAAATCATCACCAACATCGCCGCCCCATGGATTACACGGAGCGGGCACACCGGCATCGCCGCATGGTCACTTCATCAAGCCGGCATTGACCACGTCACGACCTGCATCGGCAGGGCCGCACTGTTGCTCCTTCAAGCTGGTGTCCATCACGCCGACCTACTTCGACTCATCGGCTGACATCGAGGCTTCGACATCTCGGCTGGACCGGGGGGCTTCGCCATCTCTTCATCAACCTACTCTGGAGACTTCGGCGTCTCTAGCCGACCAGCTCCGTCACGTTAGCTGGACCGAGGGCTTTGCCTCGCCAAGCCAACCTTTGCCAGCATCGCCATGCTGTCGCTTAATCGCCCATCAGGCAATGGGTGTGAGGATCGAGCCCCAATTTTGGGAATCACCTTTCTTCGGGTTGCTCCAACAAATAAACCAGGTGCTATTAATCCTAGCAATCTTTGCTTGTTATTTTTTTTAAAGAATTGTTACTCCGGTTTGTTCCATCGCCTGTATACAGGTCTATCAAATGGCGGCTACATTAACGACGGTCGCGTGGTGGTTCGGTCAGTTTCCGCACATAGTTCGGCGAACGCCCCATCTGGAACCCGGACCGCCCTGCAAATTCAGGCTTTGTCACGCCTTCACTGCGTCACGCCGATGCCCTGCATCGACGTTGGCTTCGGCGCCAGGCCATATTTCCTTTATTACTCACTTTGCATAAATTATTTATTATGCATTGATTTTTTTCTATTACTATTATCCCCGGTTTGCACTATTTTTTGTGCACAGGAAAATGATACAGCCAGACTATATCCTTTGGCGTCACCTCGGCTAGATGGGGGGCTTCGTCAACACTTCATTACCCCATGCCGGGGACTTTGGCATCACTCTGCCGGCCTGCATTGACCATGCTATGTCACCATTTCGGAGTGCCGAGCTCATTGCTCCGCCAACTTGGGACCGGCTCGGGGGATGGAACCTTGTCCCGCATCAAGCTTGGACCACGTCATCAATACCGAACACATTAACCAGCTAAGTTGCCTTCATGCTCAAAGTTTTAAATTTTTAACTTGTGTTCGGTTCGATCAAGCATTATACTTTTTTTTGGAAAAAGTTGCTTGTAAAAAAAATTTCCTTGTCCAAACTTTGTTTATGACACACAATACCCCGTTTACTTGGGGGCTTCCTTTATGAAGCCTTTCCTCTTGCATATGATTATACTTGTACGGCTTCGTTCCTTGTTCGTGTATTACGCCACAATATGCACCATGTTGACTTAAGCGATTCGCAAGCTGGGTTGCCTCGCTCCTGTGTTTACCCCTACGTTCCCGATTGTTCGACTAGGGAGTAAAGGGAGCACCTCTGCGATTGTCACGATCCGGTCACCCGAGCCGGTCTTCAGACTGGGTGAAGCCGAAAGCTAGCGCCCTTATTGTTTTCAATTATGGTCGGAACACAACGGAACTCATGAGTACAAAAAATCTATTGCACAAGTCTCATAGTAAACAATGAGCACCGAAGAAAGGTATCGGTGGGGGTACTATTTTCTTCGAAGATGCTTCTTACACTTTGTTAGTAATATATCATAAGTTCCCTGAGCGCGCTTTATCTGAGCCTTATGGCCTGATTGCCTGGTTATTGGAAACACTGTTGATATTCTCGACAGGTGGAGTACATAACACTTTTCGGTCCTTGACCGACGAGAGAGAAGCCGACGGTCGGTTAAGACGCGTTTAAAGTTCGGGTGAACATAGATATGATATAAGTACTTTGGTATGTACAATCATTATACATAAAATTCTTTTACCCAAGTCACGTGGGGGCTCCTAAATTAGTATGAGCTGTTTTTCTTCTTGGTCGTTGCAAAGTCTTTTCTCTATCACTCCTTTCTCGATGCAAGTGTGTGGTCAATAGCCCGATAGCCTTGCTTCTCTCTAAATCCACTAAAGTTTAGTTTGCTAAACTGACCTAATGAGAAGTACTTCGCCTTCAGGATAGGAGGTTGAAGCCGTAAGCTAACCCGCTTGAAGTATTGAGATAGGATGTGTCAAAGCACGACAGAAGCACTTTTTTAAAGTCCAATTTTTGATTTGGCACCGATAACTTGATCTAGTTCGAACGTTCAGGTTTTACTGAAGTTTTTTGATTTTTCAAGCCTATGGCACTTTCAAACTATTTGTGCGTTTCTAGCATTAGTCTCGCAGTGCAACGCCGGACACCTTTAGGGATTCGGCAAAAACATTCTCGGATATTGCTATATTTGCATCGGTTTCGAATTGTGTCTTTGGTCAATAGTTGCGTTGCCCGGCTCCTGTGCTTGCCTCCTACGCTCCGCTTTGTTCGGCTAGGTGTGCAAAGGGAGAACCAATGTGATTGTGCTTCCAGTTCGCATGGTCAAGAACCTCAGTGGAGAAAGCCGAAAACTGACTGTCACATTAGGCGTAAACTGGTCAGCGATCCGATGACTATGTTAAATGACGGGCCGTTCATAACATTGGCTGAAGTGTTTAGGCTTGACCTCGGATGTCGCCGAATACTAACCGGGGGCTCATAGCTAGCTTCCACAGTTTAAAGCTCCCATGACTACGCGAAAGTTATAAAGCCCGCATATCTGATAGCCTCGTTTCCGCTAACACAACCGCCTTCGGGCACCGAGGCGTCGGCTAAGGGTTGTTTTGTTGTTGCGGAAACACCCTGCGTAGTATCTACCAAGGGGTAGAGTGTAACACCCCGGATGTAATTTTCCATATTCGTAACTCCAACTCTTGCCTTTTCGGGAGATGTGATATGATATTTTCCTTCGTGGTTGGGTTTTGTCTTTTGTTTTGCATTTTGTTCATGCCATGCATCTCATCTCATAGCATCATGTGCATTGCATCTGCATGTTTTCATAAAGCTTGCATCCGTTCGTAGTTGCCGCATTCCCCTGCCATCGTTGACCGATCCGAGTCCATCCGGGTTTTCGGTTCCCTCTTGTCTGACTGTTTGACCCTCTCTGCTCTTTACTCAGACCCCTCGCGCGCGTCCGAAAGTTGTCCCGGACCCGACCCAGGCAGTTGTTACCTTTGAGTCCGAATCATCCCCTAACATCTATAAAACATTTCCGTTTTCTTAGTTGGACTTCCCTAGCCATATTTTTTGTCCGCCCGATCCCGATCCGATGGTCCAAATCCTCCCTCCTTTTACCTACTTGCTATATATATATGGGTCCAACCCTAGAAGCTAGGCAGCTTGTCCCATCCTTCCCATTTCGCCGCCGCCACTTCGTTTTCCTCGGGATCCCTCCCGATCCAGCCGACCCGACCATCTCCCTCGTTTTCAGCGCTGCCCAATCCATCGATCCACCCAACCAGCAGCTCCTTCTCGTCCCCGTACCCGCTCCCCGATGGCCACCGATAGCCCCGCCGACGGTCGACCGAACTAGCAGATGAGCACCTTGACCCTCTCCTTCTGTTCCCTCTTCCCTGCAGCTCTCTCTCCCTAATCTCCTCATCTCTCTGTACCTCAACAGGAGCTCCAGCGCCTGGGCCGTGTCCCGCGCAAGGCCTAGCGTGCCCCTGCCGGCCTCCCTCTCCACCAACAGGCCCATGAGGCCTGGTGAGCAGCCCCGCCCTCTGTATGCTCCTGTTGGGCCAGCCAGATTCGGCCCGTGACTTGTTTTTTTTTCTATGCTGCGAATTTGTCATTAAATCCTGGACATGCTTATTACTGAATGCCCCTGTTTTAAACTACTAATAACTTTTTGACCATGCATCCAAATAAAACATGTATTATATGAAAATGCTTAGTTTTTCATCTAGTTTCATAATCTGCAACTTTCATCCATGTTAAAAATGTTTAAAATGATGTTTGCGTTTAATTTGCTAAATGCCATGTTAAAATGATTTATTTCATAACTAAATAACCGTAGCTCGGTTTTAAATAAACTTTATATGTAAATGGGGTGGAAAAATGCCTAGTTTAACATGGTGCACTTTATTTTGCTGTTTAACAACATTAAAATTGTGTTTAGGGCAGAACAGTAGCAAATTCGAAATATGCATATGAGGATTTTCCGGAATTTGTTGTTTGTTGTTTCCGACCTCATTTAAACTTGCCTAAATAGTTAGTTTACTTGTGCTTCACCTCTTGCCATGTTTAACAACATTCAATATTGTTGGGTACCTAAACGAGAGCGAACTAAATAATTGATGTGGTGTTTCGTCAATATGCAAATCGTTGCATATTGAGCTCCACTTAATTTGTAGTATTGTTTGTTGCACTTTGCCATGCCATGCCTCATTAAACCAGACATGCATCATACTTGATTGTGCATCATGCCATGATTATGCTTGTGCGTTTACCATATTGTTTGTTTCTTTCTGGTGTTGCTTCTTCTCGTTAGTTCCTGTTTCGTTGCGATCGTGAGGATTCGTTCGTCTACGCTTGGTTCATCTTCGTGGCTTCATCTTCTTCATGGACTCGTTCTTCTTCCTAGCAGGATTTCAGGCAAGATGACCGTCACCTTGGATCTCATTACTATCATTGCTATGCTAGTTGCTTCGCTCCATCACTATGCTGCGTTACCCACCACTTGCTTATCAAGCCTCCCAAATTGCCATGAACCTTTAACCTGTGTCACCCTTCCTAGCAAACCATTGTTTGGCTATGTTACCGATTTTGCTCAGCCCCTCTTATAGTGTTGCTAGTTGCAGGTGAAGATGAAGATTGCTCCATGTTGGATTATGTTTATGTTGGGATATCACAATATCTCTTATTTTATTAATGCATCTATATACTTGGTAAAGGGTGGAAGGCTCGGCCTTATGCCTGGTGTTTTGTTCCACTCTTGACGCGCTAGTTTCCGTCATATCAGTATTATGTTCCCGGATTTTGCGTCCCTAACGCGGTTGGGTGATTTATGGGACCCCCTTGACAGTTTGCTTTGAATAAGACTCCTCCAGCAAGGCCCAACCTTGGTTTTACATTTGCATCACCTAGCCTTTTTCCCTTGGGAGTCACGCATCCCGAGGGTCATCTTATTTTACCCCCCCGGGCCAATGCTTGTCTAAGTGTTGGTCCAAACTAGAGCACCGTGCGGGACCATCCCTCGGCAACTTGGGTTACGTCGGTACTTGTACGCTTCTCTTATCCGGTGTGTCCTGAGAACGAGATACGTGCGACTCCTATCGGGATTGTCGACACATCGGGCGGTCTTGCTGGTCTTGTTTTACCATTGCTGAAATGTCTTGTAAAAGGGATTCCGAGACTGATCGGGTCTTCCCGGGAGAAGGAATATCCTTTGTTGATCGCGAGAGCTTATCATGGGCTAAGTTGGGACACCCCTGCAGGGTTTAAACTTTCGAGAGCCGTGCCCGCGGTTATGTGGCAGATGGGAATTTGTTAATATCCGGTTGTAGTAAACTTGAAGTAAAATCTTCTAAAATACACCAACCGTGTGCGTAACCGTGAGTGTCTCTTTTTGGGGTTGATCGAGAGGAGAACACGGTTTTTGGGTTATGTCTGACGTAAGTAGGAGTTCAGGATCACTTCTTGATCATTACTACTTGACGATCGCTTGCTAAGCTCCTCTTCTCGCTCTTGTTTTGTAAGTTAGCCACCATACATGCTTAGTCGCTGCTGCAACCTCACCACCTTTGCCCCTTCCTTATCCTTTAAGCTTTGCTAGTCTTGATACCCATGGTAATGGGATTGCTGAGTCCTTGTGGCTCATATATTACTACAACAACAGTTGCAGGTGCAGGTTATGTGATGATCATGACGCGAGAGCGATGTTAGCTTGTTTTGGGAGTTCTCTTCTGCTTCTTCTTTGATCAGGGGATAGGTTCCAGGTCGGCAGCCTGGGCTAGCAGGGTGGATGTCGTTTGAGTTTCTGTTTATGTTTCATCCGTAGTCGGATGGTGCTCTTATGTATGATGTATTGTTGCATTCATGTGACATTATATGTCTTGGTTGTATCCCCACTATTATGTAATGTTGATGTAATGATATCCACCTTGCAAAAGCTTCTTCATGATGCGCTTCTATCCTTGGTGGGAACTTCGAGTTCCTTTAGGATAGGGTCACATCTTGGACGTGACATAGAGGCCGACGATGGGCCACTTTCAACTGATAAACGGTCGCAATGGAGTCAAAATAATGATGTAAAGTACTTGGATACATAGAATCATTACACATAATCTGTGATTTTACTCTGGATATCGATCCTTAATTCGGCCACCCGTGCCAACATTAAGGCTCGGGGGCTACTAGGCTTCGTTCTCATTATTTATAAATATTAAAGGGGCACATCGATCCCCTGATCTGGTGTTGCCACCCGACCAGTGACTCGGGGGCTACTGCATTGCTTATTCAATGCAGAGAATTCAAAGTGCTCAGTGTTCGGCTTGACCGAACTATGCACATACATGTCTTCGGGCAATAATAGGTACCATATGGACCTATCCGGTGTCAAGCTAGTATATTGCGGCGACTTCTCACGACCCTCTCTCAGGGGCCCGTTCGCCGATCATTATTATCTCTAATATATTAAATTGCGTTTTTTCCTATGTATGCTGCCGAGCTAGGATTTGATCCTCAGGCCGATTTCGCGCATCGACCTGAGTCTCAGGGGCTACTGGGAACAACGGTTTTTATGCTTTCCTTGAGGTGCATCTCGGGTTTTAGACTGATAGACACCTTGAGGGATACTGGCTATATATCTCGGCAGAGGATAAACTGCACCGGTTAAAAATATTCACAAAAAATCAGCCCGCGGTCGGGGTGGTGCACCACCTCGGAGGCAGTCCGGCGTAAAGCTCGGGCGCCAGCGGCTAGCTCCTTAGAGGGCATTTCCGGCATTAAGCTCGGCTAAACTCCTTCAACCTTTTTTGAACCAAGATGATCTATGACATCTTGGATATAGTCCGGCGTTGGAGCTTGGACACAGTCCGGCGTTGGAGCTCGGATATATTTCGGTGTTGGAGCCGGGAAGCAATTCAACATTGGTGCTCGGCTGCAAAAGAAACCTCAAATGCAGTCCGGCATTGGAGCTCGGGCGCTAGAGGACACTGCCTCCCGGGAACAACTTCAAACCCGAGGTATGGCATAAAAATAACAAGGCATTGGTAAAGGCCGGAAACTTAAAGGGGTTCCTCGGATGCCCGACGTATAAACTCTTTGGATGCACTTCGGCGATCCTCAAGATCGAAGATGAGAAGATTTGTTGAACCAGTTTTCAAGACCGATGACCGAACATGAAGAAAAGTTCGGAAGAATCGATGAGCGTCCCTAACTTGAAGACCGGTTCAGGGGGCTACTGACGGTGTCCTGGACTAGGGGCTACTCACCATGTCATCTCCCGATCTGTTAGATTGGGCCGAGGACCCCCATGGCCGTATACTCATGGGCCAGTTCGGACGGCTGCCGCATACAAGGAAGATTCCACAAGACTTGGTGATCAAGACAAGGACTCCTCCCCACCGGCGTATTCGGCTAGGACTCTTGTTATCCTAGGCCTCTGGTGCATTATATAAACCGAGGCTAGGCTAGTCGATAGATGATATACAACAATCATACCATAGGCTAGCCTCTAGGGTTTAGCCTCTACGATCTCGTGGTAGAGCTACTCTTGTACTACCCATATCATCAATATTAATCAAGCAGGAAGTAGGGTTTTACCTCCATCGAGAGGGCCCGAACCTGGGTTAACATCTGTGTCCCTCGCTTCTTGTCACCATCAGCCTTGACACACAGATCGGGACCCCCTACCCGAGATCCGCCGGTTTTGACACCGACAACCACTAATAAACACTTTTTTCTCTCGCTCTCCCAGCAGCAGATCCCTCCCCACTTCCTCGAAGCTTCTCGTCCTCGCCCTCCCTCCCTCTCGCACTGCCCGTGAAGGTGCCTCACCATATCCACGCTCCATCTAACCCTGGCAGCCAAACACCTATTTACTTAAATTTAGTTCAGGGTTAGAATCTAACTCTAACCTCTAACTGAGTTAGAGTATCCAAACAGGGCCATAGGCGCAAGCACTCCCCCCCCCCCTCCTAAGTATGATTATCTCTTACTAGCCATCAGGAACACACGTATTGTCTCCTTCCATCCATACGTCTATCTCGATATCTCTCGGGGCATCTTCTATCGCGCAAACACCTTTTCACTTGATCTCCCACCCATGTAGTCCCATCACGATCTCCAGGGTATCTCTCTATGACAAACATACACTCTCTCCTCCCCATGTCTGCATTTTCTCCGTACGTCTCTCTCGACCTCTCTCCCTTGTTTGTTAGACCCCTCTTGGCCACGTGCTAGGGGTCTTCCTCTCTCAGTTCCAAACAACCACGCACTATCTCCTCACCTTGCATCCGTTGTCGAAGATGCATGTGTGATATGTTTGCATAAGACACACATGCCTTTTCTCCACTTTCATCGTGTGTTGTCCATGTCTCTTTCACACACGCACACACACTTTTTTCACTCACTCACTCTCTCTCTCTCTCTCTCTCTCTCTCGTGAGGGACTCATCACGTCCATAAGCATATGGATGTTTTGAAAAGTCAAACCTCAGAATAGTTTGACCAGATATATGTGGAGAAAAACATTTACATCTAGAACGATCATTAGATTCATCACAACATGTACTTACTTCATACTATCATTTATCTTTGGTATTGCAGATATAAGTAATTTCTTTATAAACTTGGTCAAAGTTTCAAAAGTTTGACTTAAAAGAAATGTTTTAACTACATTATCGAACGGAGGGAGTAGCTCTTTCTCTCTCTCTCTGCTATCTCTCACGGGCCTCCCCTCTCACTCGAACTCTCTATACCGACGGATTATACACTCACTGTGTCAGCGTATAGCTCCGTATATTGTTTAGTTGACCGATCAACCAATCCACATGCTGCATTGTCAGGTCGTGTTCTGTATCTTGGTGTGCTGGCCTATGTGGCAGTGGGTGAAAATAAGTAAACTAGAGGGCAAACTTCTTGCACGCGAAGGATGCACTCGCGCATAATTCACCACTGCGCGGCGGCATGCACAGAAGGACGCACTCGCGCACACCCAGCACACAACACACACCAACACACGTGTACACCGGCGTCGCCGCCGGTTGAGATGGACGGAGAAGCAGCCAACAAGCGGACGCCGCTCGAGCCAAAACCGCATCCGGCGAGCCTGGACTTCATCAGCAGCCTCCCCGACGACATGCTGCTCGTCATCATCGGCCTCCTCCCCACCAAATCTGCCATGCGGACCGCCCTGCTCTCCCGGCGGTGGCGCCCCCTCTGGCGCTGCGTCCCCCTCAACCTCACCGTCGACAGCTGCCTCTGCGACGGGGATTGCAAACGCACGACCGCAGTCTCCAAGATCCTTTCATCGCACCCTGGGCCAGCCAGCCGCCTTGACATCCGCATGTTCAGTACCAACTGCAAGGTCCAACCCAAGTTCGACGAGTGGTTCTTATCCCCCGCCCTAGATCAGCTCGAGGAGCTGAGCTTTGAAGCTGGACGATGTCGCTCTCTGCCGCCGTCCGCGCTCCGCCTCACGCCAACATTGTGCCGCGCCAGCTTCAGCTCCTGCTATCTTCCCCAGATTAATGCCGCGCCTGCCCTTCTTCTCCCTCAACTCAAGCAGCTCGACCTCTTCGACGTTGTCATCTCGAAGAAGGCTATGGAGCACCTGCTCCGCAGCTGTACTGCGTTCGAGTACCTTCGTCTTGAGCAGATCCACGGGTTCATTAGCCTCCACATCGCCTCGACGAATCTCCGATGGATTTATGTGTCTTGCTGGCCCCGCAACAAGACATCAATTGGGAAGAGATCACTCCAGCTGTTCCACGTTATGGTCGTTGAGAATGCGCCTTTCCTTGAGAGATTGCTTGTATCGGATCTAGAAGGTCCAACAAAAAGCAGGGTCATTGATGCGCCGAAATTGACAGTGTTGGTGTACTCGTCTGCCAAATTCCCCGAACTCTTTATTGGATCCGTAATCGTTCAGGTACAACACTCATCTTCCTCTCCATCTTCTTGAAATTCACATTTTTAAATTTCTTCTTGATGTATTTACGACCGTCTTCCAGAAAATGATTCCCACAAGCTTGTCCCAGTCCATGCACACAGTGAAGATCTTAGCACTAAAATCTATCGGCCCCAATCTGGATCAAGTTGTTGGATTCCTTACATGCTTTCCATGCACGGAGAAGCTACTCATCAAGGTGAAACTTCTTTCCTATTAGTAAACGGTAATCACAACGTAGCTCAATTTTTTCGTAATTTTCCCAAATTACGATGCCAAGTGTAGTGTTCAAAACTACATCTACGCCTTTGCACCGAAAGAAATGTTTTTAGTATTTTTTCTCACGTGATCACCTGCATCATTTTTACGCTGTACTACTATAGTAGCCTAGGCTAGTCATAGTGGAAAGTAACTTAGACTACTCCAGTAACTCTATGGTTACCCTAAGGGAAAGTACTACCTCACCCGCAAAAAAAAGGGCAAGTACTACCTCCGTCCTAGTTTACTCTTCCAATTTTGTAGTATCAAAATTTGACCATAGATTTAACTGACAAAATGTTAACACATGTCACTAAGAACTATATCGTTGGATTCATATTTGAACATAATTTCAAATGGTGTAATTTTTAGTGACATGCATTGGCATTTTCTTAGGTAAATCTATGGTCAAAATTTTATACTAAATATTTAGGTAGTATTCCCTCCGTCCCAAAATTCTTGTGTTACATTTGATTAGATACGGATGTATCTAACACTAAAATGTAACTAGATACATCCGTATTTAGACAAATTTAAGACAAGAATTTTGGGACGACGGGAGTACAAAAGTGGTCTATGTAGGCCAAAACACGTGCCAAATTCACTTGTGATGCATTTGGCATCGATGCCCCTCCATTGCTCACCTGGTGCCCCAATCTGGATCACCTACTTTGCTCGGTGCCAAATTAACTCACGAATGAAAAAACACTGCGTGGGAGAGAGAGAGAGGACCGAGGCAATAAAAAAACACTTGTTTGGGAGAGTGAGAGGCTGGTGTAGTTGGTATGATTGATTAGTTTATACATGTGGGTCTGTGTGCACAGCGGTGCCAACTCTCTCACATCGCGAGAGCGGTGCCAAAATCTTTTGATTTGACATTGATGCGTATTATGTGGCATACTTTTGCGAAATATGGCATCGGCCACATAGTGGAAGGCAACAAATGCCCAAGCTCTTCACGTGCTCCTAGTTAAATGAGAGGAAACAGAAAGATAGAGAGAGAGAGAGAGAGAGAGAGAGAGTGAAAAAATATCACTAGCCAGCCAACCCTATCATATGAGCGAATGATATTGGTACCTCTTGATGACACGGCAATCTTATGTAGCCAGCTGCTCTAATATGTTCTCTTCTTTTGCAGATAAAAAAAGACCCGAAAGTGAAAAATGTGCTGCACTATAACAATCTCATCGAATGCCTTGATCTTCATCTTACATAAATTGATTTGATCGACTACCGAGGCAGCACATCGAGATTAAATTGGCTGTGTTCTTTGTTACGGAGGCAAGTGTGCTCAAGGTAATGAGGTTTGGCGTTCTCTGGCGCAACAATGAATGGCGTCTTGATCACCGCAAGTGTCTAAGCCTAAATGACAAAGTCTCCTTGCAGAAGCTGAATTTGTTTTTGAAACATCAAGTGGACAGAGACTCGAAAACTTATTTGCCCATTAGTGACTTGTCAGGGCGGTGGATTTTAGTTTGTACGATAACGCTGCATCCACCTAAAGTAACGAAAGTTCTTACGTAAACTTCCTAGCTGCAGCATTACTCCTAACATTTGTAATATCAGTTTGAAACTTGTAATATTGCCATGTCCTATTCCTGCATTTTCAAAATCCTGCGAATCAAATAGGTCTTGAGTTGGTGATGGATGTTGTGCCTCCCAACTTTCACCAATAGTCGTCGGATCTAGATCTGACGCATACAAACCAAGCTTCTCCATTTTTGCAGAAAGATGCCCGCACTTGTTCCCTATTTACAAACAACTCCTTATCTCTCACAATCAGCCTTATCTCCTCCCCACCACATCTAGAAGGCCGTGGAAAAATTTGGCGCGCGATGGTCACGCCGAGCCGTCCACCCCCAATCTTGGTGTTCCGTGCAATGCACGGGCATCTACGCACGGGAAATTATGTCGAACAGGGCTAGTTGTAGGCAGGCTAGCTCTACAACCATGATGATAGTGACTGCAGACGGTGAGGCTGACTATGGTATTGCAAACACGGCGCCTATACTCAGGTGTCATCTCCGGCGCAGGGTCTTGTCACTTTACTGTGAGGAGCAGCACGTAATAATTTGACCAACGGGTAGTACAGTGCTAGTACTCCTAGGAGTACTACATTGGTAGTACTACTACTAGTACTAGTAGCACCACCGTCTGGATTTAGGTGTACTACCACGTCCATCTGGATTTTAGTATTTGACTAGCAATATCTAGTAATGCACGTCACAAAAAATGTACTACTCCCTCTGTAAATAAATACATGGTGTTTTATTCCTATCAGCGAGAGAACTTAATGTACTTTTGCTAACTAGAGTAATAGGATTACATGCAATGAACTAAACACTACATGTCATGTTTGGTAGTCTCAAGTCATTGAAAGCATGCACGGCCCACATCTCTCATTGGTTGATATGTCACGAAATAAGAAACAAGGAGGGAGTTAATGCACCGTGCCTAAGTGTTTTGGGATTATTTGGTTTTCGTAATGTGACTTACACAACATTTTTGTTTACATGCATTAACATTTTATTAGTTAAATCAAAGGTCAAAACTTGGCTCAAAATGCAAAGGGGACCAATAAACCAGTAAACATCAAACTTCTCTCGTTTAGCCCCAACTAGAGGTCCGTGAGATGACTATACTACACCGACACGAGGGGGGCGCAGCTACACTGACTTACGGCGACTGCCTTTTGGTGAATGACAAGTGGGCCTCGGGGGTGGCTGGCCCACCTATCATACAACCAAAGGCAGGTGCGGTAGAGGGCCGAGGAGTAGTACGAAATCCTACGCACCTACGCACGCTAACCAAGGGCAATAGTGATCACTCGAATCGCAAGATCAGTTGACTACTACCTCCGTCCTGGTTTATTAGTCTCCTTTGTAGTTTGTGCTAAATTTTGACCAAAGATTTAACTAACAAAATGTTGATGCATGTCAACAAAAATTATATTTTTGGATTCGTATTTGAACATAGTTTTCAGTGATATAATTTTTAGTAACATGCGTAAACATTTTGTTTGTTAAATTTGTGGTCAAAATTTGACACGGATTACAATGGGGACCAATAAACCAGGACGGAGGTAGTAGAAGCTAAGCTAGACCCATGGAGGCGATGAGCGCGAGCATCAGCCGGCCGTGCCAGATGGTCCACGACGCCGGCCTGTGGCCCGGAAACGAGGAATGTCTCCAGGTAGTATTGCTTGAGGCCGCTAGGGTGAGGGGCCGCTTGGACGATAGCTTCGTCTCCTTGTTCGACGAGGTCCTCGTTGGTTTCCTCGACAAGTTCACCGTCGTCAAGAAGCTCGCGGACGACTTTGACGTAAGCCTCCAGCCGATGCGCCCAGGCTCTGCGATGCCCGCCACCCTCAACGGCCACTATGGTGACAACCTCTTCGATGCACTGGTGCCCTGAGACTGCCCGCCGTCGTGTCGGAGAATGTCCACCTCGAGGTCGCGCTCCCCGCGCAGCGCCTGGCGCAGCAAGACACCATCGACATAATCACCCACGTCTACGCACATGCAAGAGGAGGACGATAGGACGCTGGCCTTCTTGAACCGCAGGGCAACCTTGGACGGCAATGTTCAGAAGCACGTTGAGCTCGCCGCCAACGCCGCTGCTCCTCACACGTCGGTTGGTGACCCGGCGCAGTAGGGCATGAGGATGTCGTTGATGGATCCATATGTATTTTTATCTTTCCGTCAAATCCATGTAGTAGTATATGATACTACAGTAATTATCTTACCTTTCGCATCAACTTCATAATTTTCAGACGTACTCCATGCATGAACGGCGAGTAACCAAACTTCTCATTACTCTATCGATCGCGCCATGGAGCAGAACCAAATTTTACAAGTTACGAGTTCAAAAGGAAAAGCCTGCTGTGTTCGCGTCGCACCCCCACATGGTTGGTCCGGCACGCCGCTCAAGCGGGAATGCGTGTGGTGTTGCATTTTCACTTACAAGTGGGACCGTAGTTGAGCAAACCGACTATCGACAAACCCCCATCCCGCCCACCGCGCGATGGCTGAGAAAACAGGAGGGAGAAGAGATTGTTGTAGCACGGACTCCAAGAAAATTGGTGTCGGATTGGACTTCGTGGGTGGCGTGTGCCATACTGCTAGACGTGAATGCTAGTTATGGCCCATGCCACCCCTCTATATCGAGCCAATATCGAGGTACGTAGAACAAATTTCCTGCAGTCCGTGCTCAGCACTCTTGTATCTCTCTTCTCAGCCAGTCAGCGGATGCGCGGAGCCCATCGTCTGTTTGCTCACATGCGGTCCCACATGTCAGTGAAAACGCAAGCGGACCCACTGAACCTGCACATCTTTCACCTCGACATGCTGGTGATGAAAAACAAATCCAAGAAAGATCTTCGGTGGCCTCTTTTGGAGTTACTCAAGAGTAGTAAGATTCTATTTACAGTTTAACCCAAGATGGACATCTCGTGGCTTCAACTACCACTCTATTTTCTTTCATGACATGACCTGGATGCTGGATGTCCCACGTGTCGGCAAAAGGAGGAAGGACCCGACCAAATCTTCGGTTGTGCTCTCGGATTAGACTAGTTGTGCTAACTTAAATTTTTTATTGTGTACTCCCTCCGTTCCAAAATACTTGACTTCCATTTGTCCAAAATGGATGTACCTATATACTAAAACATGTCTAGATACATATATATTTTGACAAATAGAAGGCATGTATTGTGCAATGGAGGGAGTAGAATGGATGCAAGTTTTTGTATTGGGAAGAAGAGTACATCCATATATTGATAGAGCGCAATTTAGTAGATGTTCTATCACTTTTAGCTAGCACAGAGGCTATAGATGAGATTAGTGCACTTGTTGATACTCCTACTTGGTATGCGTGTTGCTGCTTAGACGCAGAGAAAAACGGACCGGAGGGAGTACTAGAATAGAGGCTACACATGAGACTAGATGCGAGGAAGCAACGTCTAATTCTTTACACTCGAAGAAGAAAGAAGCACACAAGATCGAGCCTCCGCAGATCAACAACGAATGCATCGAGAAGGCACTAATCTAACTTACAGGAGTAATAAAATGTGTTCTTGTGGTTATTGTTTTCTTTGATCTTGCTTTTCTAGTCAAAATTATCGTTGGAGTTCGTGCAAAACGGAGGTCCGTTTAGGGTCGTGCATTGCAGTTGGCCTTACAAGTGGGACCGCAGTTAAGGATACCGACTATCGGCAAACCCCCACCTCGCCCGCCGCGTGATGGCTGAGTTAGAGAAACGATGAGGTTCAAGAGATTGCTCTAGCACGGACTCCAAGAAATATGGTGTCAGATGGAAGTTGTCTTTGGTGGCGTGCAGCCGTACTCACGGACGTGAATGCTTGTTCTGACCCATGCCACCCTACTACTCCTACTACTTACTATATAGTACTACTAGTATCGAGGATTCGAGGTGCTGGTTACGTAGTACAATATGGTACAGTAAAAACACCCGCACGACGTGCGAAGCATGTGAAGCTAGTACAAATAGTGTACTACTATTGTTGATTGGCCTCATCCGATAACATGTTACAATGCACGTACAATTATGTATTCGGAAAATATATTTTTGCCTCGTCGCACCACTCACTCACAGAAGCAACTCGGAAGCCATTCATAAATTTAGTAAGTGTATCACAGGCATATAATTTTATTACATACAACAGGTCATCAAACCACATCGACAACAAGGATACATTATAAATACTAAAGTTTTCACCACACAACAAATAACAAGCAATGAAATGAACTTCAACTCAACCATTCCTCGGCGTTGGAAACGCTTGCTTTGAACCACAAGTGATTCTCTGGGACGGGCCATCCATTGTCGATCTGGAGACCAACGCATGACTGATCATCCAGGCTGAAGCGACCTACTATATCAGTACCAGGGTAGGGAACCACCCAAATGTCCGTGGTATAGACACAGTTGCTTCTCATAAATGGTAGTAATGTTGTGTCAACTGCATTTGGATCGCCTTTCACCATCATTGGACAGTTTTGTCTAAGGAAGAGCGAGTTTTCTCCAAGACTATCAACTGTGTACCAGGGAGAAGGAGTTGGCGCTAGCACACTAGTATCCATCCCGAATACCATGCAACGGGTGTTGGAATAGGTCCAGAGAGTGCGACCATGCGAGACTACACCTGCTTCCTTAGCAGTAACATCATCAATGGGTTGTATACACATGAGAAGAGGTGATCCATCGGAATTAGTTGCCAGGTGCCAAATAGTATACGGGCGCTGCTCGTCCTCATGCTCGTGATCATCACCATCATCATCTCCCCCTTGGTTATAAAAACCTTCAAGTATAGGTGGTGGAATGTTCATAGGACCTTGGAAACACAAGAAGAAGGTTAATTAGTAAGGCTGGCCATAGTGGGGGTAACATAAGTAGTATCATGCACTTGGGACTCGCAAAACATGCTTATGTGGCAGGCAATTAAGGAAGAGAGAGATGGTTATAGTAACATAGGTAGATACCGTAACATAATAAATGTGATGCTACTATGTGTCATGCATGGCAATAAATGAGACCACCTATGATACTAATTTAAGATACTATGCACGAAAGGGAAACTTGCTAACCTGCATGCATGTGGATGAAACAATTATATTTACGGTGGAAGACAAACGTACCGAAACAACGAGGATGCCATGCAAAAACAGTGCCACGAGTGGTGGCGGCAAACACAAGGCCCTCGCATTGAATTGCATCACAATACTCATCCATGTACAGAAACTGATTTTTGAGCAATATCCATCCAGTCAAATCACTGAGGACGGCAACAAGCTTGTCGAAGATAGCAACAACTTCATAGTTGTTGTAATTCCAAGAGTGCTTGGGGACTCGAGAAATTGCTATCTTCCGTAGAAGACAGTCACCATGATTGTATTTGAACGTGCGTACAATACCTGTGTGCTCAACCTCTGGGCAGTCTGCTGAGATTTTTGGAAGTGGAACCCAGTCACGAGTGTACACATTCACAAGTTCTCACTCGCAGTTGGACCCAATGTAAACAACCCAATCTCCACTTGCGCCTGCCCAAGCCTTGCCCTCAAGTGATGGCATCTTAACATCATACGCATCATTATCAAGCGGCATCAACTTCCACAGGGCGAGGCCTCCGTCGTGACGGTGCCAGTCATCAGGGTCACGGCAAAGAAGATAGGGGAGATCAAACCGCTCCTTGACTCTTGGGTTCCTTGTAATGATGTTATTAGTTGAGTCGAGAATGGGCTTGAACGAACCTGCCATGCTAGCCGAGGTGATGACGTCGCACCGATCAATGAGTTCCTCCACCACGTCATCTTTCAGATCAGGGCAAGAATAACGGGGTCGTTTCCGTCCTGTTCCCTCCATGGAGAAGACGATCGAAAAATGGCATAAGAAAGGGTGAAGGGCTGAAGGAAAATGGAGGAGGGAGAGGAAGAGCATGCGACAGGAGTTCCAAATCGAGAGGGAAAGGCGAAGAGTCGATGGACGGTTGCCAGTTTGCCACGATTCACGAAGGGGCGCCCCGGCCTACACGTCGGTTCAGAAATACTCCTACTACTCGCCGTCGTCTCACTGATATGTGGAACGGGACCACATGTCAACGAAACATGGTGTGTAATTTCTCGTGCAAAATGCGATCTGGCCACGTTGGCCTGAGGTGCCGCATTAGTTATCGACCTTTATTTTTTTAATGGCGTGCCGTTCAGTTTTGAAGCACGACTAACTGGTACTGTACGCAGAGAAAATATAAACTACTCTACCACTACTCCACCTCCAGTACTAGTAGTATAAACAGATATATAGGCTGGAGCTTGGCCGCTTTCTTGCCAAGGGCTGCCAACTTGCTTCTCACACTACCACCCTCTCTCCGGATCTAAAAAGATGGCCCCTATCTCCTCCTCACGGTGGTCACAAATCATTGGGAAGAAAAGGACGTGCAGCGTTGGCCTTTTCGTCGTCGGCGAGCGAGGTCACGCACTGACGACTAGGCCGTGCTCTCAGACCTAGCGCCCGCACTGGATGGCCTCCGCCCCCAAGCTCGCTGCCGTAGTGTGTGCGGAGGACGACGACCACGAGCGAAGCCACTTCCCGCCGACCCTCAGGTATGCTACCTCTTTTCGAACCATACCCTTGTTCTATTGCCCCATCTGGCACGTCGTTGCATATGGATCTTTTTCCACTCCACATTCTTCCCAATTTGCTATCCTCTGCTCTGCTGGCCACGCAGACAAAAACCATAATTTGCACTATTAAAGGAAACCCTACTTCATGCAGACTAATGCATGTCTGGGTTGAATAAGGAAAGGAAGGGAGACTGTACTGTCCAAGAAAGTAGGCATCGAACCCGCATCTAGGTTGAAAAGGGGAAAATCAGTAGCTAAGGAACGAGTCTCGTGTCTCTTGGTTGAAGAAGGGTAGAAAGGCATGACAACGCAATAGAGAATGACTCGATCGGTTTGTTGTCCTCACATAGGAAAAAAGTGGCTAAAGAGAACAAAAATGGGGACGTAATCCACATATGCTGCCTGGATATTTGTTGCCCTGGGCAACCATACCTCCCTCACTACTCTGCGTCCGTGGAGGTACATCGTACTTGTGCGCCCGCTGTCCGAATGGGCCTCCCATGCTCTTATTGCCACTTTTTCTGCTGTTAGTATAACATCAGCAGTCAAGTCAAGCAATGCTACTGCCAAAGTGATGCCACATTTAACTAATGCCGCTCTCAGTCTAATGCCACAGATAAATTTAAGCAGTGCCATTTAATGTCACTGGATCATTTCAGGGTTAGTTGTTGATTGTGGATGTATTAAAGATTTTTCAGCTAAGGCATTCTAATGCTGTTGTACCAAAGATACCAACGATGAAACTTGTTACTACCTTCAGATTTTTGCACTGTTAATGCTTATAGATTACATACCTCACTTTCATGAGAGAAGTTAATTTTTTTGTACAGTGTCACCAAAATGCCAAGGCGCTGATGTCATTTTATTTTGGTTAAACTGCACAGACAATTATAAAGACAAGAGGAAAGGTCAAGAGTGGTCACCTCCTCCTCCGGCTCTTCTCTTGAGTCATTCGATCAAGTTTTTATGTTTGATTGATTATCAAGATTGGGATAGCAATTTTTAAGGTCCCCCTGAGTTCGAAATGATATTTACCTTGGAGGTACATGGTTTGCAATTTTTTTATACTGTCATTAGTTAGTAATGCTAGTTACCTTCAGACTTCTGTATTTGGTTTAATGCTCATGCACAGCTAGTATACCAATGCTGAAACTTGTTACCTTTACATTTTGTATTGTTAATTCTTATAGAAACCTTCCAAAGGTTAGAGTTTATTGAAATCTGTTCAAGAAAACCATTGTCTTGCCACTGTAATAAACTAACTACTCTCTTGTTGCACTAGCCAATCGGATTAGTGTATATTTGTAGTATTCGAATGGTGTTGCATTAGCGTATGGACATAAATAAAGTGTGGCAAGCTTTCCAGATATGTGCTCAAGAAAACTACTACCTGTTTTTCTAAATACTAGACGTTTGGGTACTTTAAATTGAACCGCAAAAACGTCTTATATTAAGGAACAGAGGGTGTAGAGTTCACTCAAATTATCCCGGTAAAGCTAGTCACACCTTTGTTAAAATTAATGTTCATTATGTTATCGGAGGAGGTCTGTATGTTTGTCTCTAATGCCTGTCTACTACATATCGTCATCATGATGTAATGTTAAGTCATTTCCTTTTGTACAGTGTCACTAAGTTGTCAACGCGGTGATGGCATTTTATTTTAGTAGAAGTGCACAAAATTTGCTTAAAAGAAGAGGAAAGGTCAGGAATGGCTCAGGTTTTCAGAAAAAAACTATGTATGCCTTCCTGACATAAGCCGTTGTTGCTTTATTTATTCCTTCAAACAGGTGGTTAGAAACAGTCTTGCTACCTTTTCCCATTAAGAAATTGGAATGCTTATTGTCGGTGTCAAAACCGGCGGATCTCGGGTAGGGGGTTGAGGGAGTCCTGGACTAGGGGGTGTCCGGATAGCCGAACTATCATCATCGGCCGGACTCCAAGACTATGAAGATACAAGATTGAAGACTTCGTTCCGTGTCCGGATGGGAGTTTCCTTGGCGTGGAAGGCAAGCTTGGCGATACGGATATGTAGATCTCCTACCATTGTAACCGACTCTGTGTAACCCTAGCCCTCTCCGGTGTCTATATAAACCGGAGGGTTTTAGTCCGCAGGACATAGTAACAATCATACCATAGGCTAGCTTCTAGGGTTTAGCCTCCTTGATCTCGTGGTAGATCCACTCTTGTACTACCCATATCATCAATATCAATCAAGCAGGAGTAGGGTTTTACCTCCATCGAGAGGGCCCGAACCTGGGTAAAAACATCGTGTCCCTTGTCTCATGTTACCATCCGCCTAGACGCACAGTTCGGGACCCCCTACCCGAGATCCACCGGTTTTGACACCGACATTGGTTCTTTCATGAGAGTTCCTCTGTGCCGTCACGATCAGGAAGGATGCCTCTTCCCGTCTTTAAAGACGGTGCCATTGCAAAAGGAGCTTTGGCCACCGGCCAAACCATCCGGCTAGGTGGTTTTCTCATGACCGCCTGTTCGGCCACCGCTTCGACGACGACCTCTCGGGTCATCGAAAGCAATCTTCACGTCAACTCGGAATTCGCCGAGCAGCTGGATCCGATGGAGCTCTCTTCCATAAACGAGCTCTTGGATCGCATCGCCGCCCTGGGAGTCGCTATGCATCACGATCGATTGGGCTTAAAACCGATCTCGAGAGAGATTAACTCTCCCCAGGCTACCCACCACGTTGCGGTGGTAGAGGAACAACCCGGCGATTCTTCTTCTGTATTAAAAACTAGTTATGTCCGGACTCCTGATTCCTCCATGCCGGATTCTCGCGGAGGGACGGACGCCAATCAAGTACTGAACCTAAAGTCAGGCAGCGGACCCGATTCGTTGGACAACGTCCAGCAATCCAAGCTTCCAGATTCAAAAACTTTTCGGCCTTTGAGCCTCAAGTTGGGCAGGGATCCGGACTTAATTCCGCCCGCCCACCCAAACATAAGCGACCTATCTCAAATCCGACAAGAGCCCACAGAGACAGTACATAATTACTGGGCCAGATTCCTCCTTGTTATGAACAGGATAACGGACTGCCGTGAGGAGAGCGCAGTCTCAATTTTCTGCAATAATTGCACGGACATAGGAATCTCTAACGCCGTAAGTCGCCGCGAAATCACACGCTTCGCCGACCTGGCGTCCATAGTACGAAAGTACTGCGCGATGGAGAGTACCTGGAAAACCGAAACTAGGTTTTGGGACAATCCGCTCGAACACATCCCTAATCTGAAACAAAAGGGTGCATCATGCTCGGGCACCCGGGCAAAAACCAAAAGCAAAAACCCCATAAAGGGCACGGAACCGTCTTTGGAGGGATGGCTCAGCGGACCCTGTAAAATTCATAGTACAGAGGGCGCTACTCCAACACATAGCCTTCGAGCATGTTGGATACTGCGGCAGGTGGCCAAAAGTGGCAAAGAGCTTCTAGCCCCGGAAAACCACCCCAACAGTACCAGTATGGTATTAACGGTCTTCGAGACCTTCCCATCAAATAATATGCGGAAACGAACAATCCGCAGCCTCGCCGAAGTCTACCAAGTAGCAACAGCAAATCCATGGAGCGACACGGTTATCACCTTCAACGCCAGCGATGAACCTAAATTCCGAACAGCCCGAGCACCAGCCGCATTGGTCCTCAGTCGAATAGTGGACGGCTTTCGTCTTACCAAGGTACTCATGGATGGCGGCAGTGGATTAAACCTCATCTACGAGGAAACCCTTCAAAAAATGGAAATAGACTGGAGCCGCATTGAGCGAAGCAGCACAACCTTTAGAGGAATAATCCCTAGTCGGGAAGCACGCTGCGCAGGAAAAATTACACTAGACGTAGTGTTCGGCACATCGAACAATTACAGGTCCGAGGAAGTCACGTTCCAAGTGGCCCCGTTCAGTAGCGGATACCACGCTTTATGAGGGCGGGAGGCATTCACAATTTTTCAAGCTATACCCCATTATGGATACATGAAGCTTAAAATGCCCGGGCCCAGTGGAATCATCACTCTTGTCAGTGATCCGGACATAGCACTCCGCGCCGAAAACAAGACAGCCGCACTAGCCCTAGAGGCACTATCCAAAGCCCTAGCGGCAGAGGAACTCACCGCGCTGCTCTCCACGGTGAATAGGGACGACGTGATACTCGATAAGAGATCCAAGTCCACATCTTTTAAACCAGCGGACGAAATAGTCAAATTCCAGGTACATCCAACGGACCCCACAAAGACGGCCTCCATTGGGACACAACTAAACCCCGATGTAGACGCTGCACTACGAGAATTCCTTCGGGAAAATTTTAGAACATTTTTTCCTGGCACCCTTCAGACATGCCAGGAATCCCACGCAGGCTGGCAGAACATAGCGTAAACATCCTAAAAGGATTCAAGCCAGTCAAACAGACTCTTCGGCGATTTTCCGAACCCAAAAGATAGGCAATGGGAGAGGAGCTAGCCAAACTACTGGAAGCCGGATTCATCAGAGACATCAAACATCCGGACTGGCTAGCAAACCTGGTAATGGTACCAAAAAAGGACAAATCATGGCGCCTGTGTGTCGATTTTAAAGACCTTAACAAGGCTTGTCCAAAGGATCCTTTCCCCCTTCCCCGCATCGATCAAATCATCGACGCCACCGCAGGGCACGATTCATTGTGCTTCCTCGACGCATACTCCGGCTACCATCAAATCAAGATGGCGGAGAAAGATCAAGCTGCAAAGGCATTCATTACTCCATACGGACCATTCTGCTTCAACACAATGCCCTTCGGACTCAAAAATTCCGGCGCAACATATCAGCGCATGATTGAGACATGTCTGGCTACCCAGATGGACAAAACAATAGAGGCATACGTAGACGATGTGGTCGTTAAAACCAAACACGTCAAAACTCTAGTAGACGACTTGAGGCTCACATTCGACAACCTCCGAGCATATGACATTAAGCTCAACCCGGAAAAATGCATTTTCGGTGTACCAGCCGGAAAGCTCTTGGGCTTCATTGTATCCGGTAGAGGAATTGAAGCAAACCCAGCCAAGATTCAAGCTCTGTCACAGTTGGATATTCCAAAAGACCTCAAACAAATACAAAAATTGACTGGATGCGTGGCGGCTCTAAGCCACTTCATCTCCCGTTTGGGAGAAAAGGCATTGCCCCTCTATCGCCTCCTCAGGCACACCGAACACTTCGAATGGACGAATGCTGCCACGGCCGGTCTCGAAGAAATAAAGGCCATATTGGCAACAAATCCGGTCCTGGCCGCGCCCAACTTGGGCGAACCAATGTTGTTATATATCACGGCAGCACATCAAGTGGTAAGCGCGGTGCTTGTCGTCGAACGAGAAACAGAAGGGCACAAATTCCCTCTTCAAAAACCAGTGTACTACGTATCCACTGTCTTAATTCCATGCAAGTCCCGGTACCCGCATTATCAAAAGATAGCGTACGCAGTGTTCATGTCACCCCGGAAGCTGCGACACTACTTTCAAGAGTGTTCGATAACGGTGGCCTCCGAAGTACCCCTCAACGACATCATTAACAACCGCGACGCGACGGGCAGGATTGAAAAATGGGCCATAGAGCTCTTACCATTCGATATAACCTACAAACCACGGGGAGCTATAAATTCGGAAATTTTGGCCGAATTCATCGCTGAATGGACCGAAGCCGAACTCCCTAAAGTGTACGGCGCATACTCCAATTGGATCATGCATTTCGACAGTTCTAAAATGTTGGCCGGCTTGGGGGCTGGCGTCGTTTTGACGTCCCCAACCGGAGACACAATCCAATACGTACTTCAGATAATGTACACGGACTCCAACAATGCAGCCGAATACGAGGCCCTCCTACACGGTCTCCGGATGGCAATCTCCATGGGTATTCAACGCCTAGAGGTGCGCGGGGATTCAAACCTCGCAATATCCCAGGTAAATGGAGACTTCGACGCCAAGGATCCGAAAATGGCAGCCTATCGTAATGCCGTCTTAAAAATGTCAGCTCGGTTCGAAGGACTCGAATTCCATCATGTAGCCCGGGATAATAACCAGGCAGCCGACGTGTTGGCACGCATCGGCGCAAAACGCGACGCCGTGCCTCCAAATATCTTCCTGGAACGGCTCTTTAAGCCATCCGTATTATGGGAAGAGGAGTCCAGAAGTAACAACCCGGAAGCAACCGCACCACCCAACACAGAGCAATCTGACATAATCGATGGCTCAACCAATGAAATAACACCTTCAGCCCATGAAATAATGGCAGTAATTGCCCCGTGGACAGAACCATTCCTAGCCTACTTAATTAGGCAGGAACTTCCCGAAGACCAAAATGAGGCCCGCTGCATAGTCCAGCGATCTAAAGCCTACAAGGTCCATGAGGGAGAACTTTATAAGAAAAGCACAACCGGAGTCCTTCAAAGGTCCATCTCCGAAGAGGAGGGGCGAAATCTACTGGCTGAAATTCATGCCGGACTAGGCGGGCACCACGCTGCAGCCCGGGCCCTTGTAGGCAAAGCCTTCCATACAGGATTTTACTGGCCGACGGCCCGGGCAGATGCTCAGGACTTAGTCCAGCGATGCGTCCGTTGCCAGCTCTTTGCTAATCAGAGCCACATGCCACCCACCGCCCTCAAAACTATACCCATTACCTGGTCGTTCACGGTCTGGGGGCTCGACATGGTAGGACCCCTTAAAGGGGGAACCCACAAGAAAAAATACCTATTGGTCATGGTGGACAAATTCACCAAATGGATAGAGGCCAAGCCAGTTAAAACGGCCGAATCCGGACCTGTGATAGACTTCATATCCGGGGTAGTACACCGTTATGGCGTCCCCCACAGCATCATCACTGACAACGGCACGAACTTCACGACCGACGAGGTTAAACTCTGGTGCAAAAACATGGGCATCAAGCTCGACTACGCTTCAGTCTATCACCCTCAAACTAACGGTCAAGTCGAACGACCAAATGGTCTAATTATGAGCGGCATCAAACCCAGGTTAGTGCGGTCCCTCACGAAATCTAACACGCACTGGGTAGAGGAGCTCGACTCCGTACTCTGGGGGCTGCGGACCACGCCAAATCGTACTACCGGATTTACACCATCCTTTATGGTATACGGCGCAGAAGCCGTTTTGCCCTGCGATATAATTCATGACTCACCTCGAGTGCGCATGTACGAAGAAAGAGAAGCCGAGTTGGATCGGCAAGACAGTTTGGACGCATTAGAAGAGGAGCGCGACGTGGACAAAGCTCGTTCCACATTCTACCAGCAGCAGGCTCGAAGATATCAAAGCAGAGAAGTACGGGCCAAAACATACAACGTTGGCGAACTAGTTCTACGCCTGCCGGATAAGAAAAAGGACAAACTCAAGCCCAAGTGGGAAGGTCCCTTCATCATCAACCAAGTCCTAACCGGTGGAGCATACCGTTTACGAAATGCATCGGACAACCGACTCGAGCCGAACCCATGGAACGCAGCCCGCCTCCGAAGATTCTACGCCTATGTCGGGGAGGCTGATCGTACCCACGAACACCTATGGGGCCGGCAGACCAGGCCCCTTGTGGTTCGGAGGGTGGCGGAGATCGCACGAAGAGCAGATCGAGGCGAGGCACACGAGCAGTTTACCCAGCTTCGGAGCTCTCCGGAGAGATAAAACTCCTACTGCTGCTTGTTTGATCTATTGTGTTCTTGCTAGGGAGCAATGCGAGCTACAAAACCTAGCGTGGGTGTATCTGGTCTCGAGTGAGTCGAACCAACCGAACCCCTTTTACGTTGCGCATGGGCCTCCTTTTATATGCTCAAGGGGTCTTCGACAGGTGGCAACATAGACGAGGGTACAAATGTAAAAACAGGAGTTGGTACACCTACAAATGCGATTATGCGATGCAAAATACCTAACTCGACGGCAAAGGACAAAAGCAATAAATGCCCGTCGGTGTCGCCCAAACAAAGGCAACAGAGACCGTCAGGTGCGCCTCCGCTCGCCACGATGGCAAGCTTGTCAGCGCCGCTTATCGCTGCTCTCCGCTGGCTGCACAGCCTCTCGACACGCGCCCATGGAATGGTCCCATGGCGACACGTCGCTGGATGAGCTGGAGCGGAGATGGAGAGAAGTTGCATGCCGCGGCAAGCGCCTTGCCGCGGCCGAATCCTTGTCGCGCCCGGAGGCTTGTCGCGCTCCGAGCCTTCCCGGCAAGCTCCTCTTGCCGGGGCCTTGTCTTCTGCATGCCTGGAGTGGCCTTCCCGACAAGCTCCTCTTGTCGGGGCCTTGTCTTCTTAATCAAATACTTTGTTCTTGAATGGCTCCAAAGGAGCCACGGAGGATGTTTGCGGTGACGAAGCAAACCTTGCCATGGCGTGCTACAACTATCCGTGCACGCAGTACGGGATACTAGGGTACCCTACTCTAGTACACCGGCAGAGCCCCGGCCTGGGCATTACACGGTGCCGGCGCTTGTCGGGCCAGGCCCAAAACTGTGCCACGGACACACGCGGCCTCGACCCGCGTCGCCTTTCGCCCGGACCCACCACGATCCCGATGCAGGGACGCACCGGACGTGGCGTCGTGCGAAGAGATCGTGAAGCGCGGTCGTGGGGGTTCTTTATTAGTATAATGAACGTCCGCCCCCTCCCCCTCTTAATAAGCGGAGGAAACAGAGGCAGGCCGCCCACTCCTGGCATTGCTGTCTTGTCAAGAAAACCACCGCCGCTCCCCTCTTCTTCTCCGGTGCGAAGAGAGCAGCCCCGCCCCCTTTCGCCACAAGCACGCTCACCGCCGTCGGCCTCCTCCGCCGCCCTCGCCATCGCTCCGAAAGCCGACAAGGAGAAGGGCGTCAAGTCGGCCGAGGCGCAGCGGCTCGCGGCGCTGCGCAAGGAGCGGGCCATCTTCCCCCCGCAGCTCGGCGCGAGGGAGCTGCGGGACGTCTTCTACCTTTGATTTGGCACCAACAGGGTACCCCTTTTTCGCCCTTTTCTTCTATTGCGGGCTTTGCCCGCCCTTTTCCGAGTTCTTCTGCGACATCATGAACACGTTTAGCCTCCGCCTCCTTGATTTCACCCCCAACGCCGTCTTGACCATGGCCGTTTTCGCGCATTTGTGCGAAAACTTTGTCGGAGTCCACCCAAACGTGGCACTCTTCCGCCACTTCTTTGTGCCCCGCGTCGAGAGAAGAGAGCCACTTGCCGGAGGAATAGCCTGGTCTCTAGGATCGGCAAGAAAGAGGCCTACCTAGAAGGAGAATTCCGCAACAAGTGGGAGGAGTGGAGAGCCAATTGGTGCTGGGTCGTAGAGGAGAACCCGCAGCCCTTCACCGCCGTGCGCCAAACCCCAATAGTGCGCGGCAGAGATTGGAGCAACTTGGCGCCGGAGGATGCGAAGCTGAAGATAGCTGTAACCCGGATCCTGCGCCTCAGGCTTGCCGGGTTGACCGTAGGCGCAGTTGGCGCAGACTTCCTTCGCCGCCAGACGCTTCCCTTGCGAGGAAAGGAGGAGGCCTGCCTGGGAGTTCCAAAATGCGGCAGACATTATGAGGCTGCGCCCGGGCTTGAACTGGAACTTCACCGTCTTGGAGCTGGACTCGATGCTGCTCGAGCTGTTCAAGAGCGACCCCGACCATCCTGAGTGGTTTAGGTTGCCGCGGGGGGTCGTCCCTTTGTGCAACAACTCGGCGCTCGACCGCATCCGCGCCATGATGCTGCTGTGCGACTCCCACGGGATCATCCCAACCTGGCAGGAGCCCCCCGACGAGGTCGTGCAGCAATTCTTCGACGATTTGGAAGAAGTGCCGATCCGCTCCGACGAGCAGAAAAAGCTCACCCGCGACACCACCGACGAGGAGATGGCGCGGACTGCCACCAGGGTGGAGGAGGCGGCAGCAGCCGCTGCCGCTGGAGCCTTGCCGGGTTCACCGTGGAGGAGGCGGACGCGCGAAGGCGGCAAGCCTTGCCGAAGCGAGGAGGTCGTCGGCGAGGACGAGCTTGTCGAGCCCGAGGCCGGTCGAGTGGACCCGCCGAGGCGCTTCTTCCCCACCGCCAAGCGACTTGCCGCCAGTGGAGCCCCCGGCTCCGCCGAAGAGGCGTCTCCGCAAGGTTGGAGACGAGTCGGGGCGGCAGACCGGCCCACAGCAGCGGCGCCATGACGCAGCTCCACCGCTGCAAGCGAGGTTGCAGCTGGAGCGCCCACACCGCAGCGACAACTGGGCGAAATCTTCTCGAGCCACCGCTGACGCGCCGCCAAGCGGCCAAGAGAGCCCACTCCCTGCCTCGTCGCACCGGAGGCGAGCGAGTTCGACTTCCAGCGCCAGTTACGAGGAGGAAGGCGAAGAGTAAGCTCTTGAGATTTGTGCTTGTATTTCTTCAATTTTATTGCTTCATCTTGAATCTGATTTGCTTCGTTCTGGACTCTTTCCTTTTCAGGACGCTGGCCCAGAGAGCGTCGAAGAGGGCCAAGATCCCGGCGGTCGTCGTTGAGGACGATTCTCCCGTGGCGACAGGGGACGCGTCCGAGACCGCCTTGCCGGACCCGGCAACCCTTCCTCAGAGCAGCCCCCAGCACAGCCCCCAGAGTAAGTATGCGGTTTTCTTCTTACTATTAGGTGTGCAGGGGTGCCCCTTCTTCGTTGATATCTGACTGTTTGCTTATGTAGGAGCAGAGCAGCCTCATCAGGAGGGCTCGGAAGCCGCCCCCGAGATCCTGTCTGCTGCCACTACGCCGCCAAGGGAGGAATCTCCGGCAAGGGAGCGCCCTCCCACAAGGGAGGACACTCCGGCAAGGGAGGCTACCCCGGCAAGGGACAGCGCTAGTGACCCTCCAGTGGTCAAGGCCATGGCTGCGGATCCCGTTGCAGGTAACTGCCTTACACGAAAATTTCCCTTGGGCTTGCTTTCTTTTGTTTCTCTTTTTGAACATTTGCTTGACTGCTCCCTCTTCGTCTGACGCAGAGCCGATGGAGGTCGAGGCCGCCGGCGAGGAGGAAGCGCGCGGCAACACCGACGAGGCCACCGTCGAGGAAGAAGAGGTCATGGTTGTGGAAGAAGAGGCCGCCGCCGACGAGCCTGTTGGCGAGGAGGCCGCCGAGGCTGCCAACGCAGCAGCTGGCGAGGGGTCGGGCGGTCGCACTGACGGCCCTGAGGCCGCAGGAGCGCTAGGCGCTACACCGACAGCTGACTCCCCCACCGCAGCTGCGGAGCCCCAGCCCGGCGCCTACCTGAAGGCCGGCGAGGGCGTCTTCATCAAGATCCCCTGGGAACCGAGCTCCAGGGCGCTGGTCGAGGGAGAGACCTTCGACGGCGAGCTACTCGCCTTCCACTGGCCGACGCCAGGACGCCAAGCAGCAGCAGCGGCGAGTCTGAGGAGGAGCAGCTGCTGAAGAAGCTGCTGTCGCTCTACCGCGCCCGGCAGGCTAAGTTGGAGACCCGGGAAGCACTTGTTGCGAGGGAAGGAGCGGACATGGAGAAGCGCGGAGAAGAGCTCCGGAGCGCCAACCAAGAAGCCCTCCGCGACATAGCAGAAGCGCGAGGATATCTTGCAGAAGAGTGCACGGCCTTCATTCTCGAGAAGGCCGCGGCTGAGGAGGAGCAGCGGCTGGCTGCCGAGAAGCTCTCCGCGCAGGAAAGCGAGCTGGCGCAGCGGAAGGTCAACCTGGACAGCCACGAAGAAGACCTTGCCGCGCGCGAGGAGTCACTTGGCGGGGCGCTGCAGGAAGCGAAGGGTGCTGCCGCAGCCGCCGAGGCTGCCAAGGAAGAGCTGAAGGCGAGGGTGGCACAGCTGGAGGCCACCCTCAAGAAGAGCGGCGAAGAGCTTGCCATGCTCAAGCGTGAGCGCGAGAAGGACGCTTACACCCTTGGCGAGCTGCAGAGTCGTCTCGCTGATAGAGGCAAGGAGCTCGACGCCGCCAAGGATTCCAAGGCGGATCTTGAGCTGAAGCTGACCACTCTGACGCAGACGTTGGACGACGCCAGAGAGCGGGAGGTGGGCTTGTTGGAGGCGATCAAGGCCAAGGAGGAGCTGCTAGCGAGTGCTGCCTCCATCCAGAGCACCTTGAGGGAGAGCGTGGAGCACCGGGTGAAGGTCTTGAGGACTCCGCCGCCGACATCCACAATGAACTGATGGAGCCAGGGATGGCGGACCTTGCATACTCCTCCGACGAGCATCTCCAACCCAGCGCCAAACTCAGCTTATTCTTCAAAGGCGTGGTGACGGGCCTCCAGCGACTCCGGGAAGAGGTCCCAAAGCAGCTGGCCGAGGAATCACGCCAGGTCTGTGCAGGAGCCCTCGAGAAGGTGTTGATAAAGGTGGCCTTCCGCAATCCGGGCCTCAACCTTAAGGGCGTCCTCAGATCCTTGCCGCCGGATGCCAACGTGGAGGAGCTCAAAGCCCTTGTCGCACCCATTGTGGACAAGGTGAACAAGATCAAGCGGATTGAGGGCGACCGCGTAGACTAGGCCGCCAACTTTATCTTTCCCTTGTCGCTGCTGATCATGTTTAGAACACTTTGTTAGATCAGCGACAAGTTATTTTGTAATATACTCTTATCTTAGGCGATCAATGCAACGTTATTTCCTCTACTTGATTCCTTCCTTTGTATATTTCTGCCTTACGCATTTGGGGGACTTGTCGGTGCGGGCACTTTTGCCGCGAGCGCTGAGTGCGGAACGTTAGCGACTTCTTGGCGGTGCCGCCTCCGACAAGCAACCTTGTCGCGACTAGCTGCAGCTCACTTAAGTTGTTGAGCGGACTCGAAACAAAGTAAGGGCGCGACTAGCCGGCGAGTTGGTTCCTCTGCGCACAGGTTTTCCATACAAAGTACTATCGTTCGAGGAAGATAACTTAAAAAATTTAAAAATTGATTGCTCAAACTTTGGCAACTTAGCTTTTCTGTCTCTTGCTTCCCGATGAGGCGAAACTTCCTCGAGCGGTGCCTGGCTCCATAGTATTACCTCCTCCTTCCCCCCTGGTTAACTTGTGCATGAGGGAGCCTTCTTTTCTTTGAGAAAAGAGAAAGAAGAGGAAATAAAGTTATGGAGCCTAGCGGCTCGATTCTGCTTACCGGGTGTGGTTGTTGCACAAAGTGTTAGCCAAAACATGCAATAAAATGATGAAAGCATGAATTTGACAGGTTTTGCGCAACACATGAGATTTACTGATGCACGGGGTCTGCGCCCGGCTTTGTACAAAGGATTACATGCAACAGCGGCAAGACTTGTACAAAAGGTGGTTGCCGGAACGGGTTCCGACAACCGCGCCGTATGGGTAAAACTTACGAAGATGCTCAATGTTCCAGGAGTTGCTCACCGGGATGCCATCTTCGGTCTCAAGGCGGACAGCGCCAGGCCTATTGACTCGTTTCACCCAATAAGGGCCTTCCCACTTCGGCGTCAACTTGTTTGAATTCTTGGCGGACTGAACGCGCCGAAGAACAAGGTCGCCTTCCTCGAGACTTCTAGCACTAACTCTGCGGCTATGATAGCGACGCAAAGCTTCTTTGTCGGTAACAAGCGGCTCGCCTGGCGGCTTTGAAGGCGATCCTCCTCAAGGAGCAGCGCGTCATCTTGTCGCAGCTGCTCTTGCTCGAGGTCATCATAAGCGAGCACTCGAGGCGATCCGTATCACGAGTTCCGTGGGGAGAACTGCCTCGATCCATAGACTAGAGCAAAGGGTGTCCGGCGGTGGCTCGATTTGGCGTCGTCTGATCGACCAAAGAACCACCGCAGCTCCTCGATCGATTTCTTCCGCACTTGTGCAGCCTGCCGAAAGTTCTGGTCTTGAGCCCGCAAAGACTTCAAAGATTTGCCCTCTCGCTTGACCGTTGCTTCTCGGGTGAGCCACGAAAGCAAAAGCAGACCTTGGCGCCAAGATCTTGGGCGTCTTGCATGAAGGTGCGACTCAGAAATTGTGTGCCGTTGTCGGTGATGATCCTGTTAGGGATTCGAAACGGAAAACAATCGACACGAAGAACTTGATCGCTGACTATGCCGTCACCTTCCTCATCGCTTCCACTTCCGCCACTTTGTGAACTTGTCGATGGCGGCGTACAAGTACTCAAAGCCCCGATAGCTTCGGGGAAGGGGCCGAGGATGTCGAGCCCCGGACCGAAAATGGCCAGGATAAAGGGATCGCCCGGAGAGCTTGAGCTGGCTGGTGTATCTGTTTGGAATGGAACTGCACGCTTCACACTTGGTTACTTGTGCAGTTGCACCTGGAGGGCTGTCGGCGGAAGAAACCTTGCCGGAAAGCTTTGCGGCAAGTGCTCTTGCGCCAATGTGGTGACCACATATGCCTCCGTGTATCTTCGCCAACAGCTTCGGCCCATCTTCCACAGGAATACACTTCAATTTCACACTGTTGAGTCTTCTTCTGTACAGTATGCTGTCGACAAACTGGTACATACTTGACTGCCGAGCTACTCTTTCCGCTTCTTCTTGCTCTTCGGGAAGTTCTCCTGTCTGAAGGAAATGGACAATCTGTGCTGGAGCTTGCGGCTCGACAACAAGGACTAAAGGCACATCTGCTGCTGCGGGAACATCAGCTTCTACGGCAAGGACCTGCGGCCCTGCCGGAGCTTGATGTTCCCCGACAAGCTTGCCGGAGCAAGACTTGTCGGGAGCGTCTGCTTCAACGAAACAAACCCTGGGGCCTGTCGGAGCAGACTGCCCCTCAGCAGTGTTGGTGTTGAACTTGGGGACTTTTGCAACGACGGCTTCGGGAAGCTCTGTCGGAAAGTAGTCACCAGAGGTCAACTTCCTCTTCTTGCTTTGTCCAGTTGATGGTGTTACGGTTGGTTGAGTCAGCTTGAGCATGAAAATCCCTGGTTCCACAGGTAACTTAAGTGCAGCGCACTTTGACAGGCCGTCAGCAATATCATTCTGAGCTCTTGGAACATGTTCCATTTGCAGGCCGTCAAAGTGCTCTTCTAGCTTCCTCACTTCATCTCCGTAGGCTTCCATCAACGGACTCTGGTTATCTTTGTTCACTTGTCGGACTGACGAGTTGCGAGTCACCCACGACAATAAGCTTTTTGATCCCAAGGTCCATCTGCGATCCACGAGACCGGCAAGCAAACCTTCATACTCTGCGGTATTGTTTGTCGCTTGCTCCTTGGGAAAGTGCATCCGGACTACGTACTCGAGGTGCTCTCCGGTGGGTGCGATAAGCAAGACGCAAGAAGCGCCTTTGCAGCGAGAAGGCACCATCAAAGTACATCAGCCACTCTTTGCTTGCTTCCTTGGCGGGAATGCTCGTCTCCGAATCTCTTCATCTGGTGTTGGCATCCATTCGCTATGAATTCTGCCAACGCTACGCTGGATAGTTGATGTGCTTTCAAACTTAAGACCAAAGCTTGACAGTTCTAGTGCCCACTCGACAATCCTGCACGCCACGGATTCTGCAGTATCCTCTTCAGCGGAAAGCAAGTTACAACTGTGATCTCATGTGCTTGGAAGTAATGGCGCAGCTTTCTCGAGGCCATAAGGAGGCCGAAAAGCAATTTCTGCACACCAGAGTACCTTGACCTAGCTCCCTGCAGGAGGGAACTGACAAAGTAGACTGGGCGCTCCACCATCCTTCTCTGCATCTGGTCATGCGTCTTCGTGGACTCGTCCTTGTCGGGACCAGAGCTTGTCGGCGAAGCCCCCTGCTTGTCGCTGGATGTGCTTGCCGTGGTTGCTGGCTCGTCATCCGCCTCCCTCTCCGCTACTAACGCAGCACTAACCACTTGATTGGTTGCCGCTATATATTGCAGCAACTTCTCTTGTGGCTTAGGTGCGACAAGTGTTGGATTGGAGGACTGGTATCTCTTCAAGTACTGCAGCGAAGCCTCCGCTTCCGGAGTCCATTTCATTGGACCTGCCTTTTCAAAATCTTGAAAAATGGCGAGGCGCTCAGCAGACCTAGAAATAAACTGCTGAGAGCAGCCACGCAACCGCAAGACTTCGTACATACTTGACGAGCTTTGGTGCTTCAATATGCTCTATGGACTTGATCTTGTCGGGATTATCTTCGATCCCTCATTGATAAACGAAGAAACCGAGAAGCTTGACGGAAGGGACTCAAAACAAGCACTTCTCGGGGTTGAGCTTGAGGTTGGTCTTGCGCAGATTTACAAAGGTCTCGTCCAAATCTTGAACCAGAGTTGCTTTGTCCTTGCTTTTGACCACTATGTCATCCATGTAGGCTTCTACATTTCTGTGCATCTGCGGCTCAAAAGCGTCATGGACTACCCTTGCAAATGTTGAACCAGCATTCTTCAAACCGAAAGGCATCCGTATGAAACAGTATGTGCCACATGGTGTGATGAATGCGGTCTTCTCCTCATCTTCTTCAGCCATGAAGATCTGATGGTATCCTGAGTATGCATCAAGAAACGAAAGAAAATCACATCCAGCCGTGGAGTCAACAATCTGGTCAATGCGCGGCAAAGGAAATGGATCTTTGGGACAAGCTTTATTAACATCCGTGAAGTCAATACAAAGTCTCCATTTTCCTTTTGCTTTGCAAACGACTACAGGATTGGCCAACCACGTAGGATGGAGCACTCCTCTGACAAGGCCTGCTGCTTCCAGTTTCTTGATCTCTTCGGCTATGAATTCTTGGCGCTCCACTGCTTGCTTCCTGACTTTCTGCTTGACGGGCCGCACATGAGGACAAACGGCCAGGCGGTGCTCAATCACTTTCCTGGGAACACCGGGGATGTCAGACGGTTGCCATGCAAACACGTCGACATTCGCCCGCAGGAAAGCAACGAGCACGCCTTCCTATTTAGGGTCGAGAGAGGCACTGATGGTAAAGGTACCACCAGTGCCGTCCTCCTTGGCGGGCACCTTCTTGGTCTTTGGCGGAGCCACCATCTTCTTGCACTTGCGGTGGAGCTCGATGGTGCGTCCTCGACGGTAGCGCAGCACTCGAAGAGGTGCGCTTGCCGGAGTGAGCATCGAGCCCTTGCCGGACTTGGACTTCGTCTTCTTCCCCGGAGCTTCAGCCGCAAGTGTTGGGCAGTCTGTCGCGGCTGCTTTGCATCGGTAGATCTTGTCGGCACAGATAAGGGCATCCTTCTTGTCGCCATGGACAGAGATGGCGCTTATCGGCCTGGCATCTTGAGTAGGTTGTAGGCGTAGTGAGAGGCTGCCATGAACTTGGCGAGTCTTTGGGCGGCCAAGTATCCCATTGTAGGGCAATGGGAAATCGGCAACGTCGAATGTGACCCTCTCAGTCCTAAAGTTCAGCTCACGCCAAATGTTACCGGCAACGTAATCTTCCCTTCGCTTGCTCCTTCCCGGATTGATTCCTTGGAAGGTACCGGTCTCTTCGAGCTTTGTCGAGGATTTGAAGCTTACGGAGCACCGCGGAGGAGATCAGATTCAAGCGGCCCGCCATCAACTAGCATTTTGGTGACCTTGAGGTTGCGGATGGTTGGTGAGACCAACATCGGCAAGCACCCGACCGCATGATTATGCGATCGTGGTGGTCCTCAATATCAAAAATGATAGGCGTGCTTTGGACCACTTCGAGGCTTGGGTGACTCTACGGATGGTTCTGCTGCATTGACCTCCGCATCCATTGCTTGAGTTGGCGGTGGGAGGTATGCGTGGAAGCTTACCTCCGTCAACGCAGAGGACCTCGTGGCTTTACGAAACTCCTGCTCATCGGGCGCCGTCGTCTTCCATATCTTCGTCGTCGTCATCATCTTCATCCTTGCAGCCGCTGGGAGGCCTGTCTCCTTGCCGCTGCTTAGCCTTGCAGCTGGCGTCCTCCCGGCCGGACGTTTCTTGCTTGCTCCCCGGCACCTTCCTGGCCCTCTCCTTGTCGCGCCGCTCGTACTCAGCCCTCTGCTGTTCGACAAGCTGCTCGACCTTCTTGCAGCTCTGAGGTCGTGGCCCTTGGTGCGGTGGATCTTGCGATCTTGCTTGCGGGCTGTCACGCTTGTCGTGGCTGCCACCGGCCGGTGGTTGGCGTCGGCGGCAACCTCCTTGCCGGAGCCACCAGCCTTGGCGTTCTTGTCGCCACCTCCATTGCCGGACTGCTCAACAGCTAGCACTTCTCTACTTTTCTTCTTCCTGTTGCCTCGCCTTGACCCTTCTTTGCCGGGCGGTGTCCTCCTTGTCGATCCTGCTTCAAAGATTCTCTCCTGGGAGTCTCCTCCCTTCCTCAACGCGTGCACACTTGTCGGCCAAGGCGTACAGCTCACTGACGTCCTTAACTTTGCACATCGCCATCTCCTCCCTCATCCTGCGGTTCCGCACATTCTGGTGAAATGCGCTGATCACCACGGCAGGGTGGACGTGCTGGATGTTGTAGTGCACACGGCTGAATCTCCGAATGAACTTGCGCAGGACTCTCCTTCCTTCCGGCGGCAGATGAAGGTCACTCTCTTGGCCATGAGGCTTGTGGCCACTGTGAAGGCGCCAACAAACCGATGGCACAGATCTGCCCAAGAGGATATGGAGCTGTCCGGCAAGTGCATGAGCCAAGATCTGACGTTGGGCTTGAGCACGGCAGGAAGTAGTTGGCGAGGATCTTGTCGTCCCGTCCCCCCGCAGCTTGCACCGCAATGGTGTAGATGCTGAGGAACTCCGACGGATGTGTCCTGCCATCATACTTCTCCGGCACGTCTGGTTTGAAGTTTTTCTGGCTGGGCCACTGGACTTGCCGCAGCTCACGAGTGAACGCAGGGCAACCTCCCACGTACGGAAAGTCACCTGGCTCCTCCAGCGCGCGCATGTCAACAGAAGGCCCAGCGCGCTTGTCGGACTGACATCGCGCTTCTCTCCGGCGCTCGATGCGAGTTCGAGCGTCTTCTTGTTGTCGCTCATGAAGAACTTGGCGCTGATCGCGGCGAGCTCGCGGATCCGACGACGCGGTGGAGTCGCTGTCGAGATGGATCCGGTGAGTCGGCGATCTTGGCCTTCGTGGCGGAGAGTGCACGGTGGTTGCACCTCCGACAGTCTCGTCGCCACCGGCTCGTGCCTTGTCGTCTCGCCGCGGCAATGATGGCGTTGGTTGCCGCGGAGCGTCGCCGTTAGCAAAGCCGATGAGGCTCTGGATAGTGGCCCTCCACTCGTCGACCTTGTCGGCCGTTGGAGGGTAGTCGAGAGCGGTGAGCTCTCGCCAGAGCTTCTGCTGGAGTAGTGGGTGGCATTGGCGAACGGTGCAAGGAGCGGGATATGCTCGGACTTCTAACTACGTTAGAAGGAGCAGCACCCCGTCCAGGCGACCGTATCTCACTCGTGCCAGCATGTTGGCGCGCATGCTGGTCTTGAGGGTCTCGATCCAACGAACGTATGGCATTGTGAACGCCATGACGTTGTTGATCCCGTGTCTCCTGAGATGGGCGCGGGGGATGCGCGGACGCCGAGGTTTGCGGGCCTTGTCCTTGGACTTAGCAGCGTCGCGAGCACCTTCGTCGGCGCCCGTTCCTCCGCCGGCGTCGCCCCACCACCCATTTGCTGCGGTGAGGGTGGGTACGACAGCAGACGGTTTCTGCTGCCGCCAAGCCTTCTTCTTCGGTGGCATGTTGAGGAAGATGTTGATGATGCTGCTCGTGTGAACACGGATCAGATTCACACGGCCTCGACGCCCTACTGGCGAGCCAAAGATGTCGGGAGGCTGATTGTACCCACGAACACCTATGGGGCGGCGGACCAGGCCCTTGTGGTTCGGAGGGGGCGGAGATCGCACGAAGAGCGGATCGAGGCGAGGCACACGAGCAGTTTACCCAGCCGGAGCTCTCCGGAGAGATAAAACTCCTACTGCTGCTTGTTTGATCGATTGTGTTCTTGCTAGGGAGCAATGCGAGCTACAAAACCTAGCGTGGGTGTATCTGGTCTCGAGTGAGTCGAACCAACCGAACCCCTTCTACGTTGCGCATGGGCCTCCTTTTATATGCTCAAGGGGTCTCCGACAGGTGGCAACATAGATGAGGGTACAAATGTAAAAACAGGAGTTGGTACACCTACAAATGCGATTATGCGATGCAAAATACCTAACTCTGACGGCAAAGGACAAAAGCAATAAATGCCCGTCGGTGTCGCCCAAACAGTGCAACAGAGACCGTCAGGTGCGCCTCCGCTCGCCACGATGGCAAGCTTGTCAGCGCCGCTTATCGCTGCTCTCCGCTGGCTGCCTGACCTCTCGACAGCGCCCATGGAGCGGTCCCATGGCGACACGTCGCTGGATGAGCTGGAGCGGAGATGGAGAGAAGTTGCATGCCGCGGCAAGCGCCTTTGCCGCGGCCGAATCCTGTCGCGCCGGAGGCTTGTCGGCGCTCGAGCCTTCCGGCAAGCTCCTCTTGCCGGGCCTTGTCTTCTGCATGCCTCGAGTGGCCTTCCCGACAAGCTCCTCTTGTCGGGGCCTTGTCTTCTTAATCAAATACTTTGTTCTTGAATGGCTCCAAAGGAGCCACGGAGGATCTTGGCGGTGACGTGGCAAACCCTGCCGTGGGGTGCTACAACTGTCCGTGCACGAGTACGGGATACTAGGGTACCCCTACTCTAGTACACCGACAGCCTAGCGCCGGACTCAGAGTTCGTCTCCTTAATCCGTCCAAATTTTATAATTTAGTTGTCTTTTGTTTCTCTCTTTCCTCATCCCTCTTTTCATAAAGCCTTTAAGGGCTGATCTGCGCATTGTTCGCACACACTTGACGTGCTACCCGCACTCATTATACCTGGGGGCTTCTTTAACAGAAGCTTATTTATACGGGCTTTATGCCTCACACATGTGTCAAACTTCCGCATGTACCTTTTATTCACCATTATATGCATCGATATGACTTAAGTTTTGGCCAAGCTGGGTTGCCTGGCTCCTGTGCTTACCCCTACGTTCCCGATTGTTCGGCTAGGAGGTAAAGGGAGCACCTCTGCGATTGTTACTGCCGGGTCAGCCGGATGTGTACCTCAGACTGGGTGAAGCCGAAAGCTAGCATTCTTAAGGGAATATTCAGTCAGTGACTTGAAAGATGATTTCTTACTTATTTATTTATCTGCCCCCAGATGCTTTTCTGCTCTTTTCGTAGTCCGGACATGCACTTTAGGGCATGCCTCCCAGGGAAAGGAACCCCTAACGGAACTATTCTCCCTGGAAGATGTTTCTTACTACCCATGTAATATAACATAACTAGTTGGGCACTTGTCTGGTAAAGCACTAATGACCCCTACACCTGGTCTCCATGCGTACCCCGGTTTTTTCATAACCGTTAGGGTATTCGGACACACTCCGGACTCTAGGGTCCCGAGGCTGAAGCGAAAAGGTCCGCAAAGACAAACGATCTACAATCCGACTAGAAGGCATTATACATGTCATTTTAAAATACATCGTCAAATTGGCTGACTGTACTCCTCCTCAATCCCTTCTAACATGCTGTCTAATTTACAGTCCTACTGGGAATACTTAGCGGCCAACTCTACTTGGCCGTACATTAAGCTCACAGGGATCTCCTTCCCATCAGGTCCCACAGGTCCGACCTCGGCCATGTGGTTCGGATCCGCCTTTGTGTACCGCGTCTTCATCATGGCCCAGGCCTCCCGGGCGCCTTGACGGCATGCCGATATCTTCCATAGACGGAAGCGCTGCCGTGCTCCCTGAAGCTTCTCCGCAAGCCCTCCAAGACCCTAGGGTAGGGGGCTGGACGGCCATAAGGCATGAACGACGCCACTCATCGCCTGCCGAACACGATCGTGCAGTTGCAGCAGCTCGGGAAGTTGATCACCCGTTGAACCGGGCATTTCCTCCGCAGGGCGACCTGTGAGCACACCTACAGACACATTTCTGTCAATCGACTTCCTCGCCGAATTCTTCTTTTCAAAAGAGTTTGCTCAAGCACTTACTATAGATGCCGCGACGAAGCCGCCGATTCTCCTTCTGGTCGGGGCAATTTGGACCCGAACATCTTTTAGTTCTTCGCCCAGCTGGGTGTTGGCATCTCGGAGTTTGTTTTTCTCCTGCTGCACCCTTGTAAGCACATTTTCGCCGGCCTTTAGCTGGCGTAGTAAATGTTGCTTGTCTGGATCCAATCCGGCGCCCTCTGCAATATTATTGTCAGATTTATATGCACGCCGCACGTCATACATCGATTATATGTTTAAATATGCATTACCAGCAGGGGTCTCTGTGCCTCCTCCTGCGGTGGATAGTGCGGCCTCAAGTTGGGCCTTGCACTCTTCAAGCTCCTGGGACAATTGGGTATTCTTCTCCGTAAGATCCTGTATACCAAATGATCCTTAAATCAGTTATTCTAACTAATTTAAGTCTCGGGGGCTACTGGCATATATAACTATTAAAACTTCTTACCCGTATGTCCTTTACATACTGCTCCGCGGCTCTGGTTAAACCATCTTGAGCGGCACGGAGGTGCGTGTCTCCCGCATTAAAGGCATCTAACGCCTCCGGGGAGAAACACGCGTCACGAAGAACTGTCCGGCGGCGCCTGTGATTCATGGCGCTCTCCACCTCAGACCTGGTGGCGGACAGCCTGTCGGCATCCTCCATTGGAGGAGCATCCGGCTTGCACCTTGCACTCGCCTCCCCCCCCCCCCCCGGACCGAGTGCTGGAACCTGGCTCGCGGAGGTCTGGTTAGCAACCTCTCCGAACACAGTCCGGCAAGCGCTCTTTTTCCTGGAAAGGACATGAGCATTAATATGTCTCCTAGCAATCTTTCCCTAACAAGTGGTGGTGTTTCATACCGTTGCGGCGACGTTTCGATTCGCACCGCACCCCTCTTCCGCCTGCTGGGCCGAGCTGGCCCTCATTGGTCAGCCGCCACGGGTTCGGCTTCCCGCCTTGAAGGCGCTTCCTACGAAATGCCATTGGTATACGGTGGTCAGGAATAAGCCCGGATGAAGTAGTGGTGTCAGGGCTCCGGCCATAGTTAGCGGGGAAGCGGAAGATAAACCGGGGTAGTCGGCCGTAATGGCGACTAGAGCATTGCTATGCTAAGTTGGTGGAACACCCCGTCAATTAGCTCCACCTTTATGTCCGAATCCTCTTCAGAGGCCGGATCAAGGGATCTTCACGGATCCTCGGGTTGTGGAGCCGGACTGTGTATGCCCTCCACATCCTAGCGCAGTCCCTGCGTCGAAATCATAAAATAAGACATCTAATTTTGAGAGCACGGATCAGATAGATAAACGTCCGCTTACCCAGCTCCGAGGATTATTCATGGAGAATCCGTCCAATGGACTCGTTTGGAGGAAGTCCTCCTTCTCCCCCTTGTACAAGCCGGACAGGATCTTCACAAGATCCCCGGTCGATCCCGGCTCTTTGCGGCCATGACGGGTGGCATCATCCTCCCCGTTGAAATCCCACATGGGGCGGCCTCTATATTGGAGCGGCTGCACCCCTCGCATGATGCACGTGGCCATGACTCCAATCATGGTCAATCCGGAATGAGCCAACAACCTTATCCGGCCCATCAGATAATGGACGCTCCTGTCATCCTCCCGTTGAGGGCTCCGTGAGCGCCAACTCAGGCGTTTCTTCAGAGGAGCGTTGCTAAACTCCGGGAGGCCGATCCGAACTGGGTCCGGCAGTGGAGCATCTTCCACATAAAATCATTCCGAAGGCCAGTCTTCGGACGCCTTCTTTGGGGTTCCGGATGGATATCCGGTCCCGGCGATGCGCCATATTTCGGCTCCGCCCACTTGATATATCGACCCCTCGTAAGAATGGGGTACGAGGCAAAATAATCTCTTCCACAGCGCAAAATGGGGCTCGATGCAGTTCGGGACCCCCTACCCGAGATCCGCCGGTTTTGACACCGACAGGGGTCCCGAACTGTGTGTCTAGGCGGATGGTAACAGGAGACAAGGGACACGATGTTCTTACCCAGGTTCGGGCCCTCTCGATGGAGGTAAAACCCTACTCCTGCTTGATTGATATTGATGATATGGGTAGTACAAGAGTGGATCTACCACGAGATCAAGGAGGCTAAACCCTAGAAGCTAGCCTATGGTATGATTGTTATTGTTTGTTGGTTGTCCTACGGACTAAAACCCTCCGGTTTATATAGACATCGGAGAGGGCTAGGGTTACACAGAGTCGGTTACAATGGTAAGAGATCTACATATCCGTATCGCCAAGCTTGCCTTCCACCCCAAGGAAAGTCCCATCCGCATTACGGGACGAAGTCTTCAATCTTGTATCTTCATAGTCTTGGAGTCCGGCCGATGATGATAGTTCGCTATCCGGACACCCCCGATCCAGACTCCTCAAGAGCTCCCCGAACCAGTTTCAATGACGACGAGTCCAGCGCCAGATATTGTCTTCGGCATTGCAAGGCGTGTTCCTCCTCGAATAATTCATAGAAGATTGTGAACACCAGGATAGTGCCCGCTCGCAAAATAAATTCCACATACAACCGTAGAGAATACCATTTACTCAAGCTCAATCTGGCGACGTATTATGTGGCATGACGTCACACCACAACCAAGCCTTTACGTTTTTATCATACCACCTCGGTAGCGTTTAAGCGGCGGTTTCCTTGGCACGTCTTGTCAAAGCAGAGATCGTGTTCCCCTTATTCCGGGATTCCCATCAATACGGACGTGGGTAACCCAACCGCGCCATTGATTTCGGCGCTTGGGACATAAGCGAGTTTCACCAGGCCGGTGGGGACGCATAGTTTTGTCCGCCCATATATAAGGGGATAAGGATCCACCTCTTTTACCTACGCCTTGTTCCTCCTTTGCTTATCCATCTCCGCGCACTCGAGCTCCAGTGCCCAAGTCCGCACATCTCAGCTCGACCTCCTCCAGTCATGTCCAGAGCGGGAGGCAAGTGGATGGCCTCCTCCGTTACGGAGGAGCACATCATGAAAGCTTCTTGTGGCGCCGGATATCTGTCCAGCGACATCGGCGCATCGGCTGCCCGACAAGGGGCAGCTCATCCCCACCCCTGTGCCCCCATGAGAGGGTGGTATTCCTTCCCCATTTCCTCCGCGGACTGGGCTTCCCACTCCACCCCTTTGTCCGGGGGCTCATGTTCTATTACGGCCTGGATTTCCATGATCTGTCCCCAAATTTCATCCTCAATATCTCGGCGTTTATCGTCGTGTGCGAGGCCTTCCTCTGCATCCAGCCCCACTTCAGCTTGTGGCTAAAAACTTTCAATGTCAAGCCGAAGGTTGTGAAGGGCAGCCAAGCGGAGTGCAGAGGCGCCATGGTGGGCAAAATGCCCAACGTCACCTGGCTCGAGGGTGCCTTCGTGGAATCCGTCAAAGGGTGGCAATCGGGTGGTTCTACATCACCGAGCCGCGTGACCCTAAATGGGCAGCGGCCCCCGAATTTAGATCTGGCATCCCCATGCAGCTCACCTCCTGGAAAGAGAAGGGCTTGTTATGGGGTAGTTCGGAAGAGCTGACCGGACTCCAGTCCTGTCTCCAGACCCTGGTGAACAAGAAGCTTAAGCTTGTCAACGTGATCCAGGTCATGCTCGTCCGCCGGATTCTCCCCTGCCAGCAACGGGACTTCAATTTGTGGGAGTTCGATCCGGCACAGCACCAGACCTTGAGCGGGCTCTTTGACACTACGTACAAAGAGGCCTGGAGGGTGCTGTTCAAGGGCGCCGAAGCCCCCGCATCCGCTACCGAAGATCGCGGATTCAGCTCGCAGCGTCCAGCTGACGAGGTAAGCCATGTTATCCTTTATGGGACACCTGCTTTTCATAGTTTGACTCTATGCGGGATCTAAACTCCCAATGTCTTTAACAGGGCTGGAAGAAGACATCCGGACAGGTTAACTGTCCGGCTCCCCTTCTAGAAGACCTAGCGGACACCCGTTTGACGGGCCTGCTGGTCCCGGCACTTTACGTAGTGCCGGAGAAGAAGGCCAAGAAGAAGGCCACGGGAACCCGAAAGAGTTCCCGGCGTCCGGTGGTATCGGACTCATCGTCCGATGACTCCGAGGCGGACTCCTCCCACGAGGACGAGGAGGAGAAAAAAGAGGCTTCTCCCCCGGCGGAGGGAGAGAAGAAGAGGAAGGCCTCCCCAAGGAGGGAGGCCGAAGGGTCCAAGAAGGGGAGGACCCTTCCCCCAGACAACTCCGCCAACGTCGGCGACGGCGACGAGGAGTGGCCCCCAAGGGCCAAGCCCCTGGCGAGATCGTAAGTATCCTGACTCCTAGATGATTTATGATTTTTCTTTTTGCCACGTGGTGTCTTTCCAATGCCGCATACAACCTGTAGTCCGGCCAAGGATGATCTTCCCGTTTCGTCGAGCGGGTCCTTGGGCACGTCGGATATGGATTCCCTTCTGACCGCCTCCTCCCCTCGCGACACTGACAACGTCGAGGTGGGGTCCCGGGAGAGGACCCATCAAGGGGAGGAGGCCTCGGAGGTGCCGCAGGCAACCTCCGGACTCAAGACCGGACTCGCATGCGGAACCCTTGATGGTTCCAGAGTCCGGCGCGCCCCTTCGTGAAGAAGGGCAAGACGGTGTTGACCGGGCCTCCGGCCCAACCGGAGGCGCCAGATAATTCTTGGAGGCGCCAACGGGCGCTTCCATCAAAGAAGAACACCGCACTATCATGAGTGCGGTGATTGAAAGGTTCAGCTCGCCAAGAGCGGGCTGACCGAAGCCTGCCGCAGCCTTCTAACAGGCTTTGAGGTAAGAATTTCAAGATGTGTAATATAATACCGCATAGACAGTAGCCCCTGGTGCTCGGTTTGGTGTTCGGAAAGAAAAGCCGGAGCGAGGATCTAAAAAGATATATGCAGGAGTCTAAAAAATATGTCAATATGGGATTGCAGGCTGCGCTGCTGACCTCTGCCGCACTGACTTCAAAGGTCAATGCTGTGAAGCAAAGCCTCGAGCGGTCCGAGAACGAGCTCGACCGTGCCAAGAAGCAACTCGAGGACAAGGAAGGTGAGTAACACCATATTAAAGTTGTACCTTACAGAAAAGGATTTGGTTGCAAGAAAAATAAGAAGGATAACGTGGGCACTACAAGGGCCACGAACGAGCTGGCGACCCTGAAGGAGGCGGTGTCCGCGGCGGAACGCAATGCGGCCGCGGAACGAGCCGAGCGAGAGAAGTAGGAGGCGCGGGTGGCGGAGGTGCAGCAAGAGCTCCAGGCTCTCGTGGAAAAACATGAGAGTTTGGAGCGCAACTCAAAGACTCGAGAGTCCGAGCTTGCATCGGCTCTTGAGAATGCCAAAGCCGCTAATGCCGAAGCCCACAAGGCCCTCCAGGAAATCGAGGCGTTGAAGAAGATAGCGGCGGGTAAGGCATTTTTGATGCAAAGCAAGCATGTGAATGTGAATTACTTATTACTTACCCGGTCGGAGCTCTCCAGAGCGTTCGCAGATCTGCCCCTTGGCGATATACGATCTGCCGCATTCTATCGGGCCGAGGAGGGAGCTCGACGGAGAAAGTCTTCTGGTCTCGGTATCGAGGCGGACATCCGTGCTTTAGCGACCAGCTGAAGCAGCTGGTCAAACTCCACAAGGCGGCCGAACAGGCCATGAAGGGCCTTATAGCTCGGTGGCGTGGCCTCACGGAGGCCATGCACAGGAGTTACTCTGACTGGTCGCGGTAATTTGGTGGATGCGTGTCCGTGGGTTGAAGTCGTCAAGCATTCCGCCTGTATTGAAGGTACCCGTCGGGACCTTGCCCGTGCAAAGGTGCACTGGGGCAGGATGGATGCTGAGAAGCTTCCGACGGATGCGCCGCCGGCGGGCAAGGAGTATCGCATGCCCGAATTGTATTATAAAAGTGTCCTGAAGGGTGCCCGCAAGATAGCGGGTGAGTGCTCCAAAGATGTAATATTTGAGTAGACTTGCATTTTGTTATCCTGTGCGCTGAAATCTTTGTTCATATGCGCTAAGCAACGCTTGTTAATTTAAAATATTACCTTCTGTGCGGCCATTTATCAAATCTGAGAAATGGCAAGTCGTCGGCTTCAGCCCCCATGCCACGAAAGTCTTTGGGGTGTTCGGGATAAACTTGAGCGCTCTTGTTCCCATTTTTGGGTCCATCTAGGGAGGCGCTCAACACAACGAACGAGGCAACTGGACTTATAGTGCTTGAACACTCTCACTTAGCCATAGAATTCTATAATTTTGAATTTCGGCGAAGCCACTAGTGTTCGGAAGACCGAGTTCGGGGCGCTATCCACGCCTGGGCCGGACAAAGCCGGTTCCTCGCTCTAAGCGGCATAAGTCTTTAGGGACTCGAAAGGACCTCTCGAACAGCGACCAGCTCTCGCCTTATCATGACGGTCAGTTTTAGCTTTCTCCACTGAGGCGCTCGCCCAGCTCAACCGGGGCGCAATCGCAGTGGTTCTCCCAGTGCTACCTTAGCCGATACAAAGGAACGTAAGGTACCAAAACATGGGAGTCGGGCAAACCCAACTATTGATCCAAGACATGATTCGGAGCCGATGCATATAATGCTATAAGTTCGGGGTGCCGCACTTGTGAAAGTGTTCGGACTTATCACACCATAATGTGGGGAACTTAAGCCCCTGGTGTATCTTAGCCGTACCAAAGTGTACGGATGCAACATGTCGTAAACGAACACATGTATAAGAAATAAATGCAATTATAAGCGAAAAGCGATGCATTATTTATTCCAGAAATACTGCCATGGATGCAGAACGATACAAATAGTGCGGTAAGCAAGGGATGGGCCTATTTAAACATGTCCCCCTCCAGGGGTAGGCTGCGAAATGGTGTATAAAACAGATGTAATGCTCGTAATGGAGACCACCTGAGTGTTCGTCGTAGCCTTTATCCTTCCCTGGTTGTTGCATCGTGAGTCCGGCGGGTCTGCTGCCGGACAGGGCCTCTGGTAGATGGAGTCCTGTGGAAGAATAATAATAAAAGAAAAGAGAAAAAGATTGACACACTTAGGAGCCCCTGGTGTGGTTGAGCCGCACTCTGGGCCTGTCGTGGTCGTGCCCCTCCCCATATGCCCATGGTATCTCCAGGGCGTAATGATGTACGCGAAGGACCAGTCTTGCAATTTTGCGAGGGCTGGGGTTGGGGCCGCATTGCTACGCGTGCTCGGAACATGCCAGGTGGTCTTGTTGTAGGTTACTCCGGGCGCGTTTGGCCCTGTCCGGTCGCTTAGCGGTCGGACTCGAGAATTGCCTTAAGAGGCTGCTCTGTACTTCTGCCGCGAGAGCCGTCGTATGCTCCTCCGTCCGGAGGGAGCGTTCGGTGTTTCCGTTGACCGTGATGACTCCTCGAGGGCCTGGCATCTTGAGCTTAAGGTATGCGTAATGCGGCACCGCGTTGAACTTTGCAAACGCGGTCCGTCCGAGCAAAGCATGATAGCCGCTGCGGAACGGAACTATATCGAAGATTAACTCGTCGCTTTGGAAGTTATCCGGGGATCCGAAGACCACTTCAAGTGTAACTGAGCCTGTACAATTGGCCTCTACACCTGGTATGACGCCTTTGAAGGTCGTCTTTGTGGGTTTGATCCTTGAGGGGTCTATGCCCATCTTGCGCACTGTGTCCTGATAAAGCAGGTTCAGGCTGCTGCCGCCGTCCATCAGGACTCTGGTGAGGTGAAAACCATCGATGATTGGGTCTAAAACCAATGCGGCAAAGCCGCCATGGCAGATACTGGTAGGGTGGTCCCTTCGATCGAAAGTGATCGGGCAGGAGGACCATGGGTTGAACTTCGGGGCGACTGGCTCCATCGCGTATACGTCCCTGAGTGCACGCTTCCGCTCCCTTTTGGGTATGTGGGTTGCGTTTATCTTGTTCACCGTCCGCACTTGTGGGGGGAAACCTTTCTGTCCTCTATTGTTCGGCGGTCGGGTCCCTTCCTCGTCATCGCTATGCAGCCCCCTGTCAATGTTTTCGGCAATTAACTTGCCCGCATGCTTGAATACCCAGCAATCCCTGTTGGTGTGGTTAGCTGGCTTTTCGGGGGTGCCGTGTATCTGGCACGAGCGGTCGAGTATTCGGTCCAAATTGGACGGACCCGGAATAGTTCTTTTAAATGGCTTTTTCTGCTGACCGGGTTTGGAGCCTCTGAATCCGGCATCGACTGCCGTATCCTCGGTGTTATCGCCGTTAACGCGGCGTTTGTTTTTGTTGCGACGCGACCTGCCATTGCGGTCCTTGTTATCCGGACTGCCAGAATTTTTGCTGAGGTTGTTACTTCGGGCTAGCCAGCTGTCCTCTCCTGCGCAAAAGCGGGTCATAAGTGATGTGAGGGCTGCCATGGATTTTGGCTTTTCCTGTCCTAGGTGCCGGGCAAGCCACTCGTCGCGGATGTTATGTTTGAAGGCTGCGAGGGCCTCTGCATCCGGACAGTCAACGATTTGATTTTTCTTTGTTAGGAACCGTGTCTGAATTGTCTAGCCGATTAAATGCAGGCTGCTGAATTATGTGGCTAAGGTCATCGGCGTCTGGTGGTCGCACATATGTGCCCTGGAAGTTGTCAAGGAATGCAGCTTCCAGGTCCTCCCAACACCCAATTGATTCTGCTGGCAAGCTGTTTAGCCAATGCCGAGCTGGTCCTTTAAGCTTGAGTGGGAGGTATTTGATGGCATGAAGATCATCGCCGCGGGCCATGTGTATATGAAGGAGATAGTCTTCGATCCAAACCGCGGGGTCTGTTGTGCCATTGTAGGATTCAATGTTCATGGGTTTAAACCCTTCGGGGATTTGATGATCCATTACTTCATCTGTGAAGCATAGTGGGTGTGCGGCGCCTCTATATTGGGCAATGTCGCGACGTAGCTCAAGCGAGCTTTGTCTATTATGTTCGGCCCGGCCGGAGTTGCTGTATCCGGCGCGACGGTCATCATCGCGTTTCGTGGGGCGCCCACGCGATCTGTAGATCGATCTTGATTGTCTTGCCTTATCCTCCAATATGTCTCGCAAGTCCGGCGCATTCCCCGGTGGCTTCGTACTTTTCGAGCGGTGCCGGGGTACGGTTCTGGTGGAGGGCCTAGAGGCCTCTCTGTCGCGGCCACGAGGTGGTCGGTCAGCCGTATTGTGCGCTGGTGATGCAGGTTTATATGCTTCCTCCTCTAATCGGGGGAGCAACTTGCGTTTGGGGTAGCTTTTGGAGGGGCGTTCGAGTTCATACTCTTCGGCCGCAAGGACTTCAGTCCATCTGTCGGCTAGCAGATCTTGATCAGCTCTGAGCTGTTGCTGCTTTTTCTTGAGGCTATTTGCCGTGGCTATAAGCCTGCGTTTAAAACGCTCTTGTTCGACGGGATCCTCAGGCACGACGAATTCGTCATCGTCGAGGCTTGCCTCGTCTCCGGAGGGAGGCATGTAATTATCATCCTCTACCTCGTCTTCTGCCGCTCTCTCATGAGGGCTGGCTTCTCCGTCCTCCTGTGCTGAATCTTGCCGGAGGGGGTTGTCTTTAACCTTTATGCAGGGTGTTATTATCTCCGGTGCCGGGATCTCCATTCTTGCTGTGGCGGGATTTAGAGCGGCGCGAATTATGCCGGCGCTTAGGCTGTTTCTTGGAGGGGTCTTCCTCCTCAGCTTCCTCGCCATTCCCATCTTTTGGGATATCCACCATGTATATGTCATATGACGAGGTGGCCTTCAAGTTCCCTGTAGGCGCTGGTTCTTGGTCGTCTCCGGCATCGTCGTCCATGTCGTCGATGTCTTCGGAGTCGTAGTCTAGCATGTCGGTTAGATCGTCGACAGTGGCTACAAAGTGGGTGGTGGGTGGGCTTTGAATTTCTTCGTCGTCCGCATCCCAACCGTCCTGACCGCAGTCCGGCCAGGGCTCTCCTGATAGCGAGAGATACTTTAGCGAATTCAGGATGTCGCCAAAAGGTGAATGTTGAAAGATGTCCGCGGCGGTGAACTCCATGATAGGCGCCCAATCGGATTCGATCGGAAGGGGCGCGGGAGGTTCGGAGTCCGGCAAGGAGTCCGGCGCCTCGGAGTTACGAGCCTCACAAGGGACAAGGTCAGTATTCGGCTCTATCACCATAGATGCAGCAGCCCCCGAGGCGATGTCTAACCATCCGTCCTCGATCTGCGCAGCCGGCTCCGAATAAAGGATCGGAGCGGACTTGTGTGCGGCCTCGAGCCTTTGTCCGTGACAGAGCTAAGTCATGCCCATCGGGATAGTGCGGCGCCCTCGGATGTGGCTCGAATCCGTCGAAGATCAAGTCTCCGCGGATGTCAGCCGTGAAGTTTAGACTTCCAAATCTGACCTGACGGCCAGGGGCGTAGCTTTCAATCTGCTCCAGATGGAATAGCGAATTGGCCCGCAGTGCAAAGCCGCCGAATACGAAGATCTGTCCGGGGAGAAAAGTCTCACCCTGGACCGCATCGTTATTGATGATCGAAGGAGCCATCAAGCCTATGGGTGACGACACTGAGGAACTCTCAATGAAAGCACCAATGTCGGTGTCAAAACCGGCGGATCTCGGGTAGGGAGTCTCGAACTGTGCGTCTAGGCGGATGGTAACAGGAGACAAGGGACACGATGTTTTTACCCAGGTTCAGGCCCTCTCGATGGAGGTAAAACCCTACTCCTTCTTGATTGATATTGATGATATGGGTAGTACAAGAGTGGATCTACCACGAGATCAAGGAGGCTAAACCCTAGAAGCTAGCCTATGGTATGATTGTTATTGTTTGTTGGTTGTCCTATGGACTAAAACCCTCCGGTTTATATAGACATCGGAGAGGGCTAGGGTTACACAGAGTCGGTTACAATGGTAGGAGATCTACATATCCGTATCGCCAAGCTTGCCTTCCACGCCAAGGAAAGTCCCATCCGGACATGGGACGAAGTCTTCAATCTGTTGGAAATATGCCCTAGAGGCAATAATAAATTGGTTATTATTATATTTCCTTGTTCATGATAATCGTTTATTATCCATGCTATAATTGTATTGACCAGAAACCGCAATACATGTGTGGATACATAGACAACACCATGTCCCTAGTAAGCCTCTAGTTGACTAGCTCGTTGATCAACAGATGGTTACGGTTTCCTGACCATGGACATTGGATGTCGTTGATAACGGGATCACATCATTAGAAGGATGATGTGATGGACAAGACCCAATCCTAAGCCTAGCACAAAGATCGTAGTTCGTGTACCAAACGTCACAACGTAACTGGGTGACTATAAAGGTGCACTACAGGTATCTCCAAAAGTGTCTGTTGGGTTGGCACGAATTGAGACTGGGATTTGTCACTCCGTGTAAACGGAGATGTATCTCTGGGCCCATTCGGTAGGACATCCTCATTATGTGCACAATGTGACCAAGGAGTTGATCACGGGATGATGTGTTACGGAACGAGTAAAGAGACTTGCCAGAAACGAGATTCAACAAGGTATCGGGATACCAACGATCGAATCTCGGGCAAGTACAATACCGCTAGACAAAGGGAATTGTATACGGGATCGATTGAGTCCTTGACATCGTGGTTCATCCGATGAGATCATCGTGGAACATGTGGGAGCCAACATGGGTATCCAGATCCCGCTGTTGGTTATTGACCGGAGAACGTCTCGGTCATGTATGCATGGTTCCCGAACCCGTAAGGTCTACACACTTAAGGTTCGATAACGCTAGGGTTATAAAGGAAGTTTGTATGTGGTTACCGAATGTTGTTCGGAGTCCCGGACGTCACGAGGAGTTCCGGAATGGTCCGGAGAAGATTTATATATGGGAAGTCCTGTTTTGGTCACCGGAAAAGTTCCGGGTGCTATCGGTAATGTACCGGGACCACCGGGAGGGTCCCGGGGGTCCACCAAGTGGGGCCACCGGCCCAGAGGGCTGTATGGGCCAAGTGTGGGAGGGGACCAGCCCCAGGTGGGCTGGTGCGCCCACCAAGGCCCAAGGCGCCTAGGGCTTGGGGAAACCCTAAAGGGGGCGCCTCCCTTGCCTTGGGGGGCAAGGCAACCCCCCTGGCCGCCGCCCCCTCCTCAGATTGGATCTGAGGGGGCCGGCCCCCCTCTCCTTTGCCCCTATATATATGTGGGGGGTGGGAGGGCAGCTACACCCCAAGTTCTGGCGCAGCCCTTCCCTTCTCCCAAGTCCTTCTCCTCTCCCACGGTGCTTGGTGAAGCCCTGCTGGATTGCCACGCTCCTCCACCACCACGCCTGCCGTTGTCTGCTGCTGACGGAGTCTTCCTCAACCTCTCCCTCTCTCCTTGCTGGATCAAGGCGTGGGAGGCGTCACCGGGTTGTACGTGTGTTGAGCGTGGAGGTGCCGTCCGTTCGGCACTAGGATCTCCGGTGATTTGGATCACGACGAGTACGACTCCTTCAACCCCGTTCTCTTGAACGCTTGGCTTAGCGATCTACAAGGGTATGTAGATGCACTCTCCTTCCCTCGTAGCTAGAATCTCCATAGATTGATCTTGGTGATGCGTAGAAAATTTTGAATTTCTGCTACGTTCCCCAACAGTGGTATCAGAGCTAGGTCTATTGCGTAGATTCTTTGCACGAGTAGAACACAAAGTAGTTGTGGGCGTTGATGATGTTCAATATGCTTACCGTTACTAGTCCAATCTTGTTTCGACGGTATTGTGGGATGAAGCGGCCGGACCGACCTTACACGCGTACTCCACGTGAGGCAGTTCCACCGGTGACATGCACTTGGTGCATAAGGTGGCTAGCGGGTGCGAGTCTCTCCCACTTTAGTCGGAACGGATTCGATGAAAAGGGTCCTTATGAAGGGTAAATAGCAATTGGCATATCACGTTGTGGTTTTGCGTAGGTAAGAAACGTTCTTGCTAGAAACCGATAGCAGCCACGTAAAACATGCAAACAACAATTAGAGGACGTCTAACTTGTTTTTGCAGGGTATGCTATGTGATGTGATATGGCCAAGAAGAATGTGATGAATGATATGTGATGTATGAGATTGATCATGTTCTTGTAATAGGATTCACGACTTGCATGTCGATGAGTATGACAACCGACAGGAGCCATAGGAGTTGTATTTATTTATTGTATGACCTGCGTGTCATTAAACAACGCCATGTTATTACTTTACTTTATTGCTAACCGGTAGCCATAGTAGTAGAAGTAATAGTTGGCAAGACAACTTCATGAAGACACGATGATGGAGATCATGATGATGGAGATCATGGTGTCATGCCGGTGACAATGATGATCATGGAGCCCCGAAGATGGAGATCAATGGAGCTATATGATATTGGCCATATCATGTCACTACTATATAATTGCATGTGATGTTTATTATGTTTATGCATCTTGTTTACTTAAAATGACGGTAGTAAATAAGATGATCCCTTACAACAATTTCAAGAAGTGTTCTCCCTAACTGTGCACCGTTGCTAAAGTTCGTCGCTTCTAAGCACCACGTGATGATCGGGTGTGATGGATTCTTACGTTCACATACAACGGGTGTAAGACAGATTTACACACGCGAAACACTTAGGGTTAACTTGACGAGCCTAGCATGTGCAGACATGGCCTCGGAACACGGAGACCGAAAGGTCGAGCATGAGTCGTATAGTAGATACGATCAACATGAAGATGTTCACCGATGATGACTAGTCCGTCTCACGTGATGATCGGACACGACCTAGTTGACTCGGATCATGTAATCACTTAGATGACCGGAGGGATGTCTATTCGAGTGGGAGTTCATAAGATGAACTTAATTATCTTGAACATAGTCAAAAGACCTTTTGCAAATTATGTCGTAAGCTCGCGCTTTAGTTCCACTGTTTAGATATGTTCCTAGAGAAAATATAGTTGAAAGTTGAAAGTAGCGATTATGCGGACAAGAGAAAGCTTATGTCCTTAATGCACCGCCACAGTGTCGAACCCCAAACATCGTTTGTGGATGTTGCGAACATCGGACATACACGTTTTGATAACTACGTGATAGTTCAGTTAAACGGCTTAGAATTGAGGCACCAAAAGACGTTTTTGAAACATTGCGGAACATATGAGATATTCTGAGAGCTGAAATTGGGATTTCAGGCTCGTGCCCACGTCAAGAAGTATGAGACCTCCGACAATTTTCTTAGCCTGCAAACTAAGGGAGAAAGCTCAATCGATGAGCTTGTGCTCGATTAATCGAGTGCAACAATCACTTGAATCGAGTGGGAGTTGATCTTCCAGATGAGATAGTGATGTTTGTCCAAAGTCATTGCCACCAAGCTGCTAGAGCTTCGTGATGAACTATAACATATCAGGGATACATATGATGATCCTTGAGGTATTCGCGATGTTTGACAATCGAAAGTAGAAATCAAGAAGGAGCATCAATTGTTGATGGTTGGTGAAACCACTAGTTTCAAGAAGGGCAAGGGCAAGAAGGGATACTTCATGAAGCGGCAAATCAGCTGCTGCTCCAAAGAAGAACCCCAAGGTTGAACCCAAACCCGAGACTAAGTGCTTCGTAATAAGGGGAAATGAACCTTTGGAGCAGAATTACCCTAGATACTTGGTAGATAAGAAGGCTGTCAAGGTCGATAGAAGTATATTGGATATACATTATGTTAATGTGTACTTTACTAGTACTCCTAGTAGCACCAGGGTATTAAGATACCGGTTCGGTTGCTAAGTGTTAGTAACTTTCGAAATAAAAGAGCTACGGAATAAACGGAGACTAGCTAAAGGTGAGCTGATGATATGTGTTGGAAGTGTTTCCAAGTTTGATGTGATCAAACATCGCACGCTCCCTCTACCATCAAGATTAAACCTGAATAATTGTCTTTTGGTGTTCGCGTTGAGCATAGACATGATTGGATTATGTGCAGCCATGTCTGGTTATTCATTTAAGGAGAATAATGGTTACTCTGTTAATTTGAATAATACCTTCAATGGTCTAGCACCTAAAAGGAATGGTTTATTGAATCTCGATCGTAGTGATACACATTTTCATGCCAAAGATATAAGATAGTAATGATAGTACCACTTACTTGTGGCACCGCCATGCAAGTCATATTGGTGTAAACGCATGAAGAAGCTCCATGTTGATGGATCTTTGGACTCACTCATTTTGAAAAGTTTGAGACATGCGAACCACGCCTATTGGTGTATACGCATGAAGAAACTCCATGCAGATGGATCGTTTGGACTCACTTGATTTTGAATCACTTGAGATATGCAAATCATACCTCATGGACAAGATGACTGAAAAGCCTCGGTTTCAGTAAGATGGAACTAGATAGCTGCTTGTTGGAAGTAACACATTTTGATGTGTGCAGTCCAATGAGTGCTGAGGCATGCAGTGAATATCGTTATGTTCTTACTTCACAGATGATTCGAGTAGATGTTGAGTATATTTACTTGATGAAACACAAGTTTGAATTATTGAATGGTTCAAGTAATTTCAGAGTGAAGTTCAAGATCTTCGTGACAAGAGGATAGAATGTCTATGATATGATCATAGAGATGAATATCTGAGTTACTGAGTTTTGGCACACAATTAAGACATTGTGCAAATTGTCTCACAATTAAGACCGCTTGGAACACCATAGTGTGAGGGTGTGTCCGAACATCATAGTTGCACCCTATTAGATATGGTGCGTACCATGATGTCTCTTATCGAATTACCACTATCGTTCATGGGTTAGGCATTAGAGACAACCGCACTCACTTTAATAGGGCACCACATAATTCCGTTGAGACGGCCTTTGTTTGAACTATGGTTTGGAGAAACCTAAGTTGTCGTTTCTTAAAAGTTTGGGGCTACGACGCTTATGTGAAAAAGTTTCATCGTGATAAGCTCGAACCCAAAACGGATAAATGCATCTTCATAGGACACCCAAAACAGTTGGGTCCTAATTCAGATCCGGAAGCAATAAGGATTATTTCTTGAATCAGGTCCTTTCTCGAGGAAAAGTTTGTCTCGAAAAGTTGAGTGGGAGGATGGTGGAGACTTGATGAGGTTATTGAACCATCACTTCAACAAGTGTGTAGCAAGGGCACAGGAAGTTGTTCCTGTGGCACCTACACCAATTGAAGTCGAAGCTTATGATAGTGATCATGAAGTTTTGGATCAAGTCACTATCGTACCTCGTAGGGTGACAAGGATGCGTACTGCTTCAGAGTGGTACCGTGATCCTGTCTTGAAGGTCATGTTGCTAGACAACAATGAACCTACGAGCTATGGAGAAGCGATGGTGGGCCCAAATTCCAACAAATGGTTAGAAGCCATGAAATCCGAGATAGGATCCATGTATCAGAACAAAGCATGGACTTTGGTGGACTTGCCCGTTGATCTGCAAGCCACTGAGATAAACGGATCTTTAAGAAGAAGACGGACGTGGACGGTAATGTCACCGTCTATGAAGCTCGACTTGTGGCAAAGAGTTTTTCACAAGTTCAAGGAGTTGACTACGATGAGATTTTCTCATCCGTAGCGATGCTTAAGTCCGTCGGAATCATGTTAGCATTAGCTGCATTTATTAAATCAGGCAGATGGATGTCAAAACGAGTTTCCTTACCAGTTTTGTAAGGAAAGGTTGTATGTGATACAATCAGAAAGTTTTTGTCGATCCTAAGGATGCTAAAAGTTATGTTGGCTCCAGCGATCCTTCTTAGGACTGGAGTAAGCATCTCGGAGTTGGAATGAGCGCTTTGATGAGATGATCAAAGATTTTGGGTTTATACAAAGTTTGTGAGAAACTTGTATTTCCAAAGAAGTGAGTGGGAGCACTATAGAATTTCTGATGAGTATATGTTGTTGACATATTGTTGATCGAAATGATGTAGAATTTCTGGAAAGCATATAGGGTTGTTTGAAAAGTGTTTTTCAATAGAAAACCTGGATTAGGCTACTTGAACATTGAGCATCAAGATCTATGAGGATAGATCAAAAGCGGCTTAATGGTACTTTCAAATGAGCATATACCTTGACATGATCTTGAAGGTGTTCAAGATGGATCACCAAAGAAGGAGTTCTTGCACGAGATGTAAGGTATGAAGTTAAGACTTAAAACTCGACCACGGCAGAAAAGAGAGAAAGGACGAAGGTCGTCCCCTATGTTTTAGACATAGGCTCTATAGTATGCTATGCTATGTACCGCACTGGAAGTGTGCCTTGCCATGAGTCAGTCAAGGGGTACAAGAATGATCCAGGAACGGATCATTGGACAGCGGTCAAAATTATCCTTAGAAGAATAAGGAGAAATTTCTCGATTATGGAGGTGATAAAGAGTTCGGCATAAAGGGTTACGTCGATGCAAGCTCTAACACCTATCCGAATGACTCTGAGTACCAAAACGGATACGTATAGTGGAGCAACCATTTGGAATAGATCCAAGTGGAGCGTGAAAGCAGCATTTACAATATGACATAGAGAATTGCAAAGCACACACGGATCTGAAAGGTTCAGATCCGTTGACTAAAAACCTCTCTCACAAGCAAAACATGATCAAACCTGAGAACTCATTGAGTCTTAATCACATGATGATGTGAACTAGTTTACGGACACTAGTAAACTCTTTGGATGTTGGTCACATGGCGATGTGACCTATCAGTGTTAATCACATGGCGATGTGAACTAGATTATTGACTCTAGTGCAAGTGGGAGACTGTTGGAAATATGCCCTAGAGGCAATAATAAATTGGTTATTATTATATTTCCTTGTTCATGATAATCGTTTATTATCCATGCTATAATTGTATTGGCTGGAAACCGCAATACATGTGTGGATACATAGACAACACCATGTCCCTAGTAAGCCTCTAGTTGACTAGCTCGTTGATCAATAGATGGTTACGGTTTCCTGACCATGGACATTGGATGTCCTTGATAACGGGATCACATCATTAGAAGAATGATGTGATGGACAAGACCCAATCCTAAGCCTAGCACAAAGATCGTAGTTCGTATGCTAAAGCTTTTCTAATGTCAAGTATCATTTCCTTAGACCATGAGATTGTGCAACTCCGGATACCGTAGGAATGCTTTGGGTGTACCAAACATCACAACCTAACTGGGTGACTATAAAGGTGCACTACGGTATCTCCGAAAGTGTCTCATTGGGTTGTACGAATCGAGACTGGGATTTGTCACTCCGTGTAAACGGAGAGGTATCTCTGGGCCCACTCGGTAGGACATCATCATTATGTGCACAATGTGACCAAGGAGTTGATCACGGGATGATGTGTTACGGAACGAGTAAAGAGACTTGCCGGAAACGAGATTGAACAAGGTATCGGGATACCGACGATCGAATCTCGGGCAAGTACAATACCGCTAGACAAAGGGAATTGTATACGGGATCGATTGAGTCCTTGACATCGTGGTTCATCCGATGAGATCATCGTGGAACATGTGGGAGCCAACATGGGTATCCAGATCCCGCTGTTGGTTCTTGATCGGAGAACGTCTCGGTCATATGCGCATGGTTCCCGAACCCGTAGGGTCTACACTTAAGGTTCGATGATGCTAGGGTTATAAAGGAAGTTTGTATGTGGTTACCGAATGTTGTTCGAGTCCGGATGAGATCCCGGACGTCACGAGGAGTTCCGAAATGGTCCGTAGGTAAAGATTTATATATGGGAAGTCCTGTTTTGGTCACCGGAAAAGTTCCGGGTGCTATCGGTAATGTACCGGGACCACCGGGAGGGTCCCGGGGGTCCACCAAGTGGGGCCACCAGCCCCAGAGGGCTGCATGGGCCAAGTGTGGGAGGGGACTAGCCCCAGGTTGGCTGCTGCGCCCCCCCACCAAGGCCCAAGGCGCCTAGGGCTTGGGGAAACCCTAAAGGGGGGCGCCTCCCTTGCCTTGGGGGGCAAGGCAACCCCCCTGGCCGCCGCCCCCTCCTCAGATTGTATCTGAGGGGACCGGCCCCCCTCTCCTTTGCCCCTATATATATGTGGGGGGTGGGAGGGCAGCTACACCCCAAGTTCTGGCGCAGCCCTTCCCTTCTCCCAAGTCCTTCTCCTCTCCCACGGTGCTTGGCGAAGCCCTGCTGGATTGCCACGCTCCTCCACCACCACCACGCCGTTGTGCTGCTGCTGGACGGAGTCTTCCTCAACCTCTCCCTCTCTCCTTGCTGGATCAAGGCGTGGGAGACGTCACCGGGCTGTACGTGTGTTGAACGCGGAGGTGCCATCCGTTCGGCACTAGGATCTCCGGTGATTTGGATCATGACGAGTACGACTCCTTCAACCCCGTTCTCTTGAACGCTTCCGCTTAGCGATATACAAGGGTATGTAGATGCACTCTCCTTCCCCTTGTAGCTAGAATCTCCATAGATTGATCTTGGTGATGCGTAGAAAATTTTGAATTTCTGCTACATTCCCCAACACAATCTTGTATCTTCATAGTCTTGGAGTCTGGCCGATGATGGTAGTTCGGCTATCCGGACACCCCCCAGTCCAGGACTCCCTCACTTATATTTGTGAGTCTATGATTCAACTAGTGCCACTTTTATAGTAATCACACTTTCAATATCTATGCAAACAGGGATGCCCGATTATAGTGGAGCTGCACAAAAGTCCAACTGGTTCAACATTAGGAGCATGTTTTTTTCCAGACCTTTATATCCAATTGGTGGAACTATGAGTTGTTCATTATGAAGGTACATGGTTTGCTACTATCTTGCTACTCTTTTTGTGCTGTCATTAGATAGTAATACTAGTGGTTTGCATGTGAATTTATTGGCAGGGTGGACCTACATTGGAGGTGCAGGATAGGATTCAATGATTGGATGCTCAATTTCGGTTGTATCGATTTCACCTCTTCCATCACTGCGAACATGGTGTGGTATATGTTTACTAGCTGCTTGATATTTGTGCAGACAGAGATGTCTGCACGTTGCTATTTGGCAAACAAACAAAGTGTCCGCAATTTTGGTTGAACTGCACAAGAGAATAGTATAGTCATCGCATGCGGTGCCATTTGAAAATAGACACAAAGATTGGATAGTCACTTCATGGACTGCAGAAAAGTAATCTTGTACTATTCTTGGCCAACACTAGGTGCTTCATTGCTTTGGTGCGACTATACAATGGGCATCATTTTCCCTAAGTTAAAGTTTGTATTCCAAAAATAGTCTCGTGGTGTGATTGAGAGAAGACCAAATCATATTGCAAAGGATGTTCCTCCATCATGTGTGGTTCATTCTCATGGTTCCATTTGTTGGTGAAACCACTTACTTTTGCAAGAGGAATTGTAGACTTCACAAACAAATTTGTCTTTCGATGCATGCGAATGTTGGCCAAGAGAAGCATCCATGTTAGTAGGAAGAACAAATGTTTTTTCTAGATCTTTGCTTTTGGAGCTACATATTTGTATATGATCTGTGAATCATTGAGATGCATTAACATGTTGATCTTATGTATGGGAATCGTACTAGTTAGTTTTAGTTGCGACGCAAGATCCGAAGTGGCTGATCTTTGCATTTCGAGCTACATATTTGTATATGATCTGTGAATCATCGAGATGCATTAACAGTTACTTATTTCTGTTCACTCAGTGTTTATAAGTTACTGATCGATCACTAGCTAGGCTACAAATGCGCTCCTGGCAGTTTTATTTGCGACGCAAGATGCGAAGTGGCAGTTTTTCGAATAAAAATGCCTACCTCTGAAGAAACTGACAAGCTACACTATCGATCCTACACGGATAAAAATGCCTACCTCTGAAGAAACTGACAAGCTACACTATCGATCCTACACGGATAAATAGCGGATCACGACCGTACTACCTCCTTTCCGGTTTGCAGGGCTCAATTCAAGAAACGACCTACTCGATCCGACACAAATAAATAGCGGATCACGCACGTACTAGTACCTCCTTTCCGGTTTGCAGGGCTTAATTCAAACCTCTCACCAACCAAGGTACTCCCTCCGTCCGGGTTTATTAGTCCCGTGAGCAAAGCAGCAAGACCAAGGCATGGCAATAATTAACGGCATGCAGAAGTTTAAGCCTAATTAATTCTTGCGATTTAAGTGGCTGCATGCGTGCCCTCGGTTGCGACTCGTTGCATGCTGCTTCGCATACTGCCTGCGAGCGATTCTGAGTGCCTGCATGCAGCCGGCCGTAATTAAGGCAGCTAACTGATGCAAAAAAAGATACGCTTTAATTGTTGCGGGCTTTTTAAATCCGTGAAATCATTATTGACAAGGAGGGAGATGATTCGAGTGCACTCGTTTGACCACCATGCCGGCGTGCGACCCAAATGGGACGGACGGCACGATCATAATTTCAGTTTCCCTAGTTTTCCACGGCAAGTGGCGCGCTAAGCCATTATGCATTGAATTCTGATGACCGTCGCGCTACCTTCCCCCTATAAGTACTGTTTCCCGGCCTTCTCCAGTGCCACCGTGACCCAACTCGCCATATCCTCATAAGCCCCCACCGGCCCGACGTCGCTCTCCACGTCCGCCATGCCCCCGCCCGTCCGCGGTAGGCGACGCCGGAGGCGGTCACCGCTGGAACTAGTGTTCAGTTTTTCACCGGAAGGCAGATGGAGGGAGGAGGCATTCTATCTGTCTTTAGATGGCAATGCACAGATCGAGGAGTTGTTGGAGCGCAACCGCCTGGCGGAGGAGCAGCGTATCGCTGATTTGCGCCGCCAGCGGGACATGGAGCAGCAGCGCACCGACGTTGTGAGTCGCGAGCAGAGCGTCCGCAACTGGGCCGAGTACGTGGAGGCCGGCTCCCGGCAAATAGCCCTGGAGGCTGTCGGGCACGCACGTGTTCTCGACGCCGATTTTTACTACCAGCTCGTCCAGTGGGTTTCCCGCTTGGAAGCCGAAGCTTTGGTGGACCACGCCGGCATGGAAAGGGCCAACGCGCGCGAGCAAAGCGCCCTATTGCACCTCTGGCAAGTCCGAGGCGAGGCGCAGGAGGCCGGTGCCGGCGTTTAGCGTGTACCGCCGACGTCGTCTAGTTAGCTAAGAGTAAGTTAGTACTTGTCTAGTGGGAGTAGATAGTTAACTTGGCTATGATGGTTGTCAACGTGGAAGTTCAGTACTCTATATGTGGATCAAACCTGTTACTTTGCTCTGAATGTTGAACTTTCCGTTTGAACGTATGGAGTGGGCTGTTATTTTTGTTAAATGGGTTGTATCTCTCCTCCACGGGTTTAGAGGCTGACTTGTTGGCCTAGCAAGTTGACGCGTACACAATCAGGAGATGATTGTACGTGGAGAGGATGACAGCAGGGACCCGCCAAGGTCATGGCGATGCAAGCAAGTGCCTCCTTATTTCAAGCCAATAAAAAATGGCTCCTCCTAGTGGATTTCGACATCCGGGTCCCATGCCATTGTCAACGTAGTCAATAAACGAGAGAATTGCACAAAGAGCGGTGACACTGTGGACCCAAAGAGCTCGCCAGCTTATTTTTGTTTTGGGTTAATTTGATAAATGCCTCCAAGAAATGCCACTGCAGTTTCCAAACTTTGAAAAATGCCATTTCATGCCATTTCTAGTGGCATTTTTCGAAGTCTGGAGTGGCATTTTTCAAAGTTTGCAAACTGCAGTGGCGTTTTTCAAAGTTTGCAAAAATTGCAGTGGCATTTTTCAAAGTTTGGAAATTGCAGTGGCATTTTTATGAATCGTCATAATTGGAGTGGCATTTATCTCATTTGTTTTTGAGACGGAATCAGGGTGTCAACTGGGCTGTGTGGGACACTCTGGCCTGTCTAGACAGCCTTTTCTTTTATGTTTACCACAGACCAGCCCAGTAGTTTTTTTTTCTTTTTGAAAATGTCTAGCCCAGTTTTTTTGTGACTTGACAAGTAAGTCACTTTATCTGTCCTGTTGGGCTGCAAATCTTTCAAGACGAGGAGAGCTTCATTCGGCTGGCCGAGAAAATGGCCTATCAGTAATGAGAAATGGGTTGTACATTTTTAAAACACATCAAACCGGCAATTAGTTTCAAATATCTTTTTTTCATTTCAAGATTTTAAATTGCATTGATTTTTATGCATGAACAATTTATTGGATTTTATATTGATATACATTTATATTTAAAATCAGTCTGAATGTGACTCGAAATTTCAGGATTAAAAACAGTTCAGACCGCACCGACATATGCAAAATTTTGTATAATTTTTTAACCGTGGCCACAATATGGGCTGTAATGCTAACAAAAAGAATATGGGCTCCAAAAAAACCAGTAAGAATTAGCAAATGGGTTGTAAACTATTTGAAATAATGGCAGATGGGTTGTATGCTATTTTCCACAGATTTGAGGCTTTCCACAGATGGCCTGGATACTGTTGGATGTCCATCCAACGACCGTCGTGCTTCTTCAATCTCTGCTCTTCCTGCTCCAGCCGCTCAAACAAGCGCCATGGACTGCCTGCTCCCTCCTCCTTGACGGTTGTCTTTGCCAGCAGCCTCACCGCCCCAACCGTACTCCCATCGCTGGCCTAGCCATCCCTCTACTCACCCACACATGATGTTATTCTCCGTGACGGCGGCAGACGAACGATAAACCCTCGTACTCCTCCGTGGGAAACAAGCGCCGAGTATTCCACAGCTCCGTGTCGTTCCCTTCCTAGGCCTCACCGCCGCCCATCGCCTCGGTGCTCTCGGCGCGGCTTGGTCAACGTGGTCAATGAACGACATCCATCGGAAGTGGATCTGTATGTGGAGAGGCGACATTTGGGTCCACGCCGCACGCAAGGAAATGCCTCCTTATTACGCCGCAAAATAATTATTCCTCCACCTGACATCTGGGACCCACCGAAAGGGCCTCTGTATTTCATGAAAAAAACGTTACCGCTGACAGCTCGGACCCACCAGCTATATCTTCGCACGCAAGGAAGTGCCTCCTTATTACGCCCAAAAAAAAGAATACTCCCCCTGCTAGCTGGGACCCAGTATAGTGGGCCTACTAAGTTGACGGGGACGAAGGGCTTTGTCAACTTAGTCAATATGCAAGATTCTAGCTCGACTGACCGTACGATGTCCATCCAACGGCCGTAGTGCTTCTTCAACCTCTGGTCTTCTTGCTCCAGCCGCCCAAAGCAGCGCCGGTCATGCCGCTTGCTCCTGCCTCCTGTGGCTGGCGGTGCTGCCGCGGAGGCCTCACCGCCCCCATACTACTCCCACTGCTGGCCAGGCCATCCCTCCACTCCACTCACCCACACCCCCTGTTATTCTGCGGCGACGGCAGCGCAGCCGAACCAGTGAACCCTCGTACTCCTCTCCGCGTGGGCATCCACTGCCGCGTCTTCCCAGGCTCCGCGTCGTCCCCTTCCTAGGCCTCGCCGTCGTCCACCGCCATGGTGCTCTCGGCACGGCGTGGTCAATGTGCTCAGCGAACGAATTCCATCAGAAGAATACTGTACGTGGAGAGGCTGACAGCTGGGTCCACGGCAGCCGCAAGGAAGTGCCACCTTATTACGTGGAAAATACTTATTCCTCCACCTGACAGCAGGGACCCACCGGACGGACCACCAGTATTTCACAAAAAAAACGTATGCCCCTGACTGCAGGGACCCACCCGACGGGGCACCGTATTTCGCGAAAAAAACGTTCCCCCTCATCACTCGGACCCACCGGAAGTGCCTCCTTATTACGCACAAAAAAATGAATACCCCCTGCTAGCTGGGACCCTCCTTGGTGGGAGGCCGTTGTGGGCCTACTAAGTTGACGGGGACGGAGGGCTTTGTCAACTTAGTCAATATAAACGATTCTAGCTCCAAAGGACGTGACGATGTCCATCCAACGGCCGTAGTGCTTCTTCAACCTCTGGTCTTCTTGCTCCAGCCGCCCAAAGCAGCACCGGTCGTGCCGCATGCTCCTGCCTCCCGTGGCCGGATGTGCTACCGCGGAGGCCTCACCGCCCCCTAGTATTCCCACCGTTGGCCAGGCCCTGAGGCGACGGCAACCTCACACCGCAGCCGAACCAGTGAACCCTCGTACTCCTCTCGGCGCGGGCTTCCACTGCCGTGTCTTCCCCGGATCCCCGTCGTCCCCTTCCTAGGCCTCGCCGTCATCCACCGCCCTGGTGCTCTCGGCGCGGCGTGGTCAACATGGTCAAGGGACGACTTCCATTGGACGTGGACTGTATGTGGAGAGGCTGACGCTGGGTCCACGGCCGCAGCAAGGAAGTGCCTCCTTATTATGCGGAAAATAATTATTCCTCCACCTGACAGCGGGGACCCACCGTATTTCGTGAAAAAAACATTTCCCCCATGACTGCTGGGACCCACCAGCTACACCTTCGCACGCAATGAAGTGCGTCCGGGAAAAAAACCAAAAACGATTCGCCCTCCTGACTGCTGGGACCCACCAGCTACATCTTCGCAGGCAAGGAAGTGCCAGATAGTCGGGACCCACCTGGTCGAAGCGTATGTAGCGTTGTCATTCTGGTCGCGAACGTGTACGTACATACTGGTCGTTGTAGAGGCGCACACGTGTCGTAGTAGAGGCGCGCACGTAGCATGTACACGTACGTACAGCGGCGAGGGTGCAAGAAAGAAAATACGGCCACGTACGTACATACGGGCAGGGTCTCGAACGCCTACTCGCTCATACGTACATGGCTGGGTCGGAACAGAGAAAGAACATCGTCGTCGTGTTCATGGGGAGGCAACGGAATGCGTCGTGTTCATCGGGAGGCAACGGAATGCGTGGGAGCCAACCGGCTGGGTCGGAACGGTATGCGTGGTCGTGTTCGTCGGGAGGGCTTGGACGGAACAGGCGATGGAAACAAGGCATGGCGTACCGCAGAACAGAGGAAACGGCCTTGTGTTCGACCGGCCACGTTCGGAACGGGGTCCTGTTGATCGGGAGGGGTGTGGCGTACCGCAAAACAGAGGAAACGGACCTCCTACGGTAGAAACGGGGGTCCTGTTGATCGGGAGGGGTGTGGTGTACTGCAAAACGGACGAAACGGACCTGTGTCGGAGCGCTACGGTCGAAACGGGTGTCATGTTCATCATGAGGGGAGTGGCGTACCGCAAAACGAGACTCCACGGGATACTGTTCATCTCCACCGTCGACCTCCTCCAGCCTCCACGGGTACCGTCGACCTCCTCCAGCCTCCACGGGCTCCTGTTCATCCAGCCTCCACCGCGCTACTCCACCGGCTACTGTTCAACCATCCCTCCACGGGCACCCCTCCACCGACTACTGTTCATCCAGCCCTCCACACCATGGGGTCCTGTTCAACCACCCCTCCATGGCCACCCCTCCACCGTCTACTGTTCATCCAGCCCTCCACACCATGGGGTCCTGTTCATCCAAAGGCAACGCCACCGCTCAATGGTCATCCAACCCCCCGCAACGCCACTTTGTTCATCCTGCAGGTAGCATCGATCGGCTTGATTAGCAGCAGATAGCGAAGAATCGCTCCATCGGGTTCGATTAACAAACATCGATCGATTGCTCGGGTTCAAGAACGCGTAGCTGCGGTCTGTCGCCGGGTTCGATTAGAGCCCAACGCCTCGCTTCGGGTTCGATTAGAATAACGCCGCACACACGCGATAATGCGTGCAGAAACACGCATCGCTCGGCCCCCGACCTCCCACCGTAACCGGAAACTCCCTGAAATTTTCCTCCCCCACGCTTCTACCATGGTTTTTTCCATGATGGACGGCCCAAAGAATGTCATGCAGCTGCATCTCCGGCCCGCCCAGGACGAAAAGCCCATTTTCTGTCATGATTTTTTGTCATAGAAGTAGGAGCCCACCACATCTATGATGATACTGGGTTTTGTCACAATTATCGTCATAGAAGTGTCATATGTATGATAGAAAAAAATTCGTTCGGCCCAAAATGTCACGGATGTGTCTTTTTTTGTAGTGTAGATCCTATTGCCCTGTTACTATCAAACCCTTAGGAGTTACTTCTACGCGTTGCTTATATTGCTATGCTATGCTCGTAGACGTGGTTTGGGTTTGAGTGAATCCATGACAGATGTGAGATTGTTAAATAATGGTTCAACTTAAGGTGGAAACTTAAATTAACATCTGGGTGGATTGAGGCACCTGGGGAACCCAGTGTTGTCTGTTTTTTTGGAAATCCTGGGGTACCAGTGTGATCTTCCCATGGACCGCCACCCAGGCTCAAAGGGAACTGAGATGATTCATGCTAGAAACTTCCGTGTGCAGCCACAAGCTATTATGGGCTCTAGCATAGTTGAGTAAGTTACGTGAAGCTCTTGAAGAGGTAGATCAGCAGGTAGTGGGTTTTTAAGGTTTGGTATGGTCTACCCGGAGTAGAGGGTTAATGTTTCTGAAAGACTGTGTCTCGGTCATCCGTTTCTCAAACACCATGCAATGCGAGAAATCAACGGAGGCGATCGGGTCTTGTGGGGAAAAGTGCGCAAACCTCTGCAGAGTGTACAATCTAATCATGGTTAGCCGTGTCCCCGATTATGGACAATTTTGAGTATCTAGTACTTGGGTTATCGCAAGTATCTCATCATTCTTAATTAATATTGTTGGGTTGTAATTTACTTTAATTGGGATTGAGTTGGGGTTATACCTTCTCAATGTTTCAACCACCATGATAGTTAAATTAAAATCTATTTCTTTGTAGTAGGGAAAAATTGGCTTTTCGCAAAACTATAACCATAGAGCTTTCCACCAGCCAAATATGCATGTAGTGATAGCATTATTCTGTTCTTGCTCTACTGTGTTATATTGCCGGCATATTCTATGTGCTGGCCCGTTCTCGGGCTGCAACGTATTATGTTGCAGACTTTTCAGATGAGGAGTAAGGTTCGTTAGGTCGTTGCCGTGGAGCTCAGCTATGCCGTTGGAGTTGATGGACTCACTTTATCTTCCAAGCCTTTTGCTCTTATCGCATTAGTTGGCCTTAAGCCATATTATTGAAATAAGTTCTCTTTTGAGTCATTCGATGTAATAAGTGTGTGATTTCTACTCTATTTTAAATCCTTCGACATCGTGTGTCAAGACATCGATCCAGGGATGACACTGAAGCACAGAGACTTGACCATCTGAGGTCGGATCGCTACACTGCTGGATCCTGTTGTGCTCAGCTTCTTTGGATGAAGCAAACTCTAAAAGAGTATGGTATAACCCAGTTCAGCATCCGAAGACAAAGCACATTGAAATTCGTCATCACTTTCTCAGAGATCATGTTATGAAGGAAGATATTGATATCATTCACGTCAAGACAGAAGAACAGTTCACTACTGGAAACAGGGAATTTGCCATCAGCCAGCTCTTTGCCGTCTGCTAGCGGACGGCAAAGGAGGTCTTTGCTGTCCGTTTCCAAAAACCAGACGGCAAAGAACAGGCTGATGGCAAAGATCATATTTGCCATAAGCCAGTCCTTTGCCGTCTGCTAGCAGACGGCAAAGAAGCTTTGCCGTCGGCTAGCGGATGGCAAAGAGGGAGGGGGCCCCACTGACGAGATGCTTAAAAAAAACTTAACGGCCCCCCATCTTTGCCGTCCGCTAGCGGACGACAAAGAGCAAAAAAGCGGACGGCTAAGGGGGGCGGACGGCAAAGATTTAACTTACCTAACGGCGGCCGCGCCCCACCCTGCCCCCCTCTCTCACTCTGTTTCTCTCACACGCGCGCCGCCGCCCCCACCACTCTCCGCCGCCCCGTCGCCCCACCACTCTCCGCCGCCCCCACCACTCTCCGCCGCCCCGTCGCCCCACCACCCCGCCGCCCACGTGCCCCGCCCAGTGCCACCGCTGCCCCATCGCCGCCTCGGCGCCACCGCGCCCACCACCGGCTCCGCGCCCAACCACCCGGCGCCCACTGCCCCGCCTGTCCGCCTTCGCCTTGCTGCCATGACGGCCCCACGGCGCCTCACAGGCCCCACAGCCCGGCCTCGACCTCGCCATCGCCCGGCGCCCGCCTCAGCCGCCTCGCCTCGCCTCCACCGGCCACCTCCTCCACTGGCCCTGCCCCAGGTGAGCTCTACCTCCTCTTTTTTTCTGTTTTTTTTCTGTTTTTTTAGTTTCAGGTTTATGTTTAGTTTAGATTTAGTTTTAGTTTTAATTTTAGTTTTAGGTTTAGGTTTAGTTTTAGTTTAGTTTTAGGTTTAGATTTAGTTTTTCCTTTTTTCTGTTTTTTTAGTTTTAGGTTTATGTTTAGTTTAGATTTAGTTTTAGTTTTAGTTTTAGTTTTAGATTTAGGTTTAGTTTTAGGTTTAGGTTTAGGTTTAGGAAGAAGAAGAAAAAAAGAGGAGAGGAGGAGAAGAAGAAGAGGAAAAGGAAAGGAAGAAGTAGAAGAGGAGGAGGAGAAGAAAAAGAAGAAGAGTAAGAAGAAGAAGAAAAAGGAGGAGATGCGGAGAAGAAGAAGAGGAAAAAGGATAGGAGTAAGAAGAAGAAGAAGAAGAAGAAGAAGAAGAAGAAGAAGAAGAAGAAGAAGAAGAAGAAGAAGAAGGAAAAAAAAGGAAGAAAGGGAAGAAAAGGAAGAAGAGGAAGAAGAAGAAAAGGAAAAAAGAGGAAAAAAACCCGACCCGACACGGCAGACTAATTTCGACACGACAACCCGACCCCGAGACCCGAGACCCCGACACCTCGACACTCGACCGACCTGCCCCGACTTCGACACTCGACCCCGAGCCCGACCCGATCGACACCCCGACCGAACCGGCACCCGACTGACACCCGACCCGAGCCTGACCCGATCGACACTTCGACCCGACCCGGCACTCCGACTGACACCCGACCTCGAGATCGACCCGACCCAGGCGACCCGACACCGACCGACAACCGACTGACCCGACCACGACACCCGACCCCTACCTCAAACAGCACTAACCCCGACACGGCACCCCGACCCCGACCCGGCACCCCGACCTGACACCCCGACCCAGAGACCGACCCCGACCACGACACCCCGACCCCGAGCCTGACCCGACATCCCGACCCCGACACGACACCCCGACCCCGACAACCGACCCCCTGACCCCGACACGGCACCCCGACACCGACACAACACCCCGAACCCCCGACCCTAAAACATATTATTATTGATGATACTGATCGAGATTATTAGTAGTGTCAAGTATTCAATTTTTTTATGTTGTACTTGATGATGATACACTTAAGTGATATACATATTATTATTCTTGTCGGTCCTTTTTTTATGTTGTACTAATTCCATTTATTCTTTGTCATGGCAGGTGTTGAAAGATGGTGGGCGCTGGTCGGGAGCGCGCCGAGGCCCCTTCTTCGTCGGCGCGTGGTGCGAGGTCTTCCATTGCACACACACCTCTCCGCCGGCGTTCTGGACAAGATGTCGACACCACCGGGCCCTTCTTCGTCGACTGCGGTGGCCAGCAGGGGACGAGGTAAGAAGAAGAGAGGACGTGGAGCACGTGGTCGCGGGAGAGGAGGTAGGGTGACTCTTACGGCGCCTTCCTCGCCGCCACCCCCAGCTGTTTCACACGAGCACGTGACTGCTAGGGTGGACTCGTCCGAGGAGGAGGCTACACGGACTCCGGTCCACGGGTCTTCGGCCCACGAGCCTCAGGTCGACGGGCCTTATCCGTTGTCCTAGCACTCTCCCGGAGATCAAGGTGCGCCAGTCGAGCTCTGCTCCTGAGATAAGGCCTCGTGAACGGCCAGTCCAACTCGCCTTCAAGGTTAGTTATAAGTACTCAGCTATCTTTCTCCATTACATTGTGTGCGCTTCCATCAATGATTACAAATGGTCATGTGAGTGGTGTTGCAGGCTGCTATACAGAGTGAGGGAGATAGAACGGAGAAACTTCATCGGGAGGCGTGGAGAGGCAGCGGGAGTTGGAGGAGAGGACGACAAAGATGTTGGAGGAGGAGAGGGCATGAATGACATGCGTGCAAGGGCCATGTACGAGCTCCTTGTGGTAAGTTTCTTCTGCAGATTACTTGCTAGTCTTAACATTTGAGTCTCATTACTAACTAGTATGACTCTGTTGTGAAAACCAAATGTGCGATGGTAATGCGAGAAGTCCGGTCAGACCGCTCCGCCGATGCTGGTGATTGCTCCTGGGAGCACGGTGAGTTTAATTAGAATGGACATTACTTGCTAGTCTTAACATTTGAGTGTCATAATGCTAACGAGACATTGGAAATGATCTTTGGTGCAGCTTAACTCCAGAAACGCATCGCACGATCCTTCTCCAGCTACCGGCGCGAGCCAGCCCGCTCGTACACCTCCCTGATCACGGTAAGTTTCTCTAGTGTTTTGCTTAACAAATGCATAAAGACCTAGACTTAGCTTTATTTCCTCCAATATGCTTACCATAATGACCTAGAGTTAGCTTCTTTTCCTCCAAAATGTCTTAATATGCTTACTGACCTCATAAACCATCCATTCTACCTAAGTTAGCTCTAAAACAATATGTACTTAGGTTACTTATCTCAAAAATTGCATAATTAGCTTAGTTAGCTCATAAACGATCCATTTTACCTAAGTTAGCTCTAAAATGACTCATTTTTACATTAGTTAGCTTACAAGTGATCCAATTTATCCAAGTTAGCTCTAAAATGACCCATTTTACGTAGATTAGCTCCTAAATGATCCATTTTAACCTACGTTAGCTTTAAAATGACCCATTTCACCTAGGTTAGCTCCAAAACGACCCATTTCACCTAGGTTAGCTCCAAAATGACCCATTTCACCTAGATTTGCTCCTAAACGACCCATTTCACCTAAGTTAGCTAAAAACGATACATTTCACCTAAATTAGCTCATAAATGATCCATTTCACCTAAGTTAGCTCAAAAACGATCCATTTCACCTTAGTTAGCTCAAAAACGTGGCATTTCACCTTAGTTAGGTCATAAACGACCCATTTCAACTAAGTTAGCTCATAAAAGCTCATAAATGATCAATTTCACCTAAGTTAGCTCAAAAATGATCCATTTCACCTTAGTTAGCTCAAAAACGTGGCATTTCACCTTAGTTAGCTCATAAATGACCCATTTCAACTAAGTTAGCTCATAAAAGCTCATAAATGATCCATTTCACCTAAGTTAGCTCAAAAACGATCCATTTCACCTTACTTAGCTCAAAAACGATGCCCTTCACCTTAGTTAGCTCATGAACGACCCATTTCAACTAAGTTAGCTCATAAACAACCCATTTCAACTTAGTTAGCTCATAAATGATCCATTTCAACTAAGTTAGCTCATAAACAACCCATTTCAACTTAGTTAGCTCATATATCATCCATTTCACCTAAGTTAGCTCATAAATGACATATACTTCTTGTTCTAGTCTTCTTCTTGTTCTAGTCACCTATTTCTAACTTTCTTATTTACCATTTTGCAGATTTCATTCACTTCATGGAAGCTAGCTTGCTATGATGGAATGCTTGCTTTTCCTTTGATGAAACTTTGCATTGTATCTAGCTTGCTATGATGGAACTTGCTATTGATGAAACTTTGCATTGTAATATGTATATGGATGGAACAATGTGTATGGATGGAACTTGCTTATGTATGAACAATGTGTACGGATGAAACTGATGTGATATGTGATATGAAACTTATGTGCTGGATATGTGATATGGAAATATATCTATATATGTCATATATATTTGCTGTGAAAATTGTTGGATTAAAAAAAACAGAAGAAAGAGACAATATGCAGGCTCTTTGTCGTCTGCCACCGATGGCAAAGGGCTCTTTGCCATCAGCAGCGGACGGCAAAGAGGCCACGTGGCAGGCAACTGTGCTTCCTGGGAGGCTATCCAATTTGGTCAGTTGCCCTCTGATGGCGGACGGCAAAGGCTTTGCCCTCCGCTGCGACGGCAAAGTGTAGTGACGTCGGTGACATCATTCAAGACGGCAAAAGGCTCGCCGTTAACCACCTAACGGAGTAACAGCACATTTATTGCCGTCTGCCTTCTTTGCCGTCCGCTGCTGATGGAAAAGGCTCCTTTGCCGTCAGCCGCCTGAAGAAGATGGCAACGTAGCTCTTAGCCGTCCCCTACTTTGCCGTCCCCTTTTGCCGTCTGCGGCGGACGGCAAAGACCTTTGCCGTCCGCCATCCATGCCTTTGCCGTCCACGGTGGCAGATGGCAAAGTACCAGATTCCTGTAGTGGTTGGCTGATATCTTCACAAAGCCCTTGGATGAGAAAAGGTTTTGCAAGTTGCGGTGTGAGCTAAATATCTTGGAATCCTCAAATGTCCTGTGAATGGACAGACATCCTAACATTTAAGAATCTTTTATGACTTAGATGTGCAACACGCAAAGTAATGTATATCTTCAGTCAATGAAGACATACACTCTAAGTGTGAATACATTAATGAGGAAATTGACTTCAGAGCGCCACGACAGTTGTGCGCCGTGTCTGGGTCTAATACTTCCTATACGGTGGGTAAAGCCACCACCAAACTCTTGTTTGAAGTATTTTTCCTTGGCGTTATATTTGCAAAGTCTTCATAATTGATTTGTCTTCAACATAAATTTGAATTCATGATTAACTGCACCATGTTGGTTTGGTCTTGACTCTGTTGTATACATATATTGTGTTCTGTCCTCTACAGCATTCACTTATAGCTATGTCTTCTTGCTTGAATCTTTTGAACTAAGTGAATGTGATCGGACCCTAACCTCTCTATGCTTCTTACCTCAAGCTCTATCTATCCAAATCATATGCATTCTGATGAAACTGTCGAATGTCTTCACTGTGTCCTTGTCAAAGATAAGACACGAGACAAACTTTAAATCTGTTTTTAATGCTATATCCTTTTGCACGAAACCGGAGAATTCGGAATGACCACCCCGACAATCCAGGCGAGCGTGGGAACATGGAACAACTCTCTATGTGTTGCATGTGTGCCACGTGTCCTTCAGATGTGAACCGCCAGGGGCACCTGCGTAATTGCGCTGTGCCGTCTCAATCCTTATAAATACCCATCACATCTCGGTCAAAAATTCTTCTTCCACCTCGCCACCTCTCGCAAACCCTAGCACCTCTGCTAGCTCTCGACGACACCGGCGACGAAGCGCTTGGCTGCCGCAACTTCTTCGACGCCGTCCTCACGCTGGCCGCGGACCTCATCCTCTCCGCCGTCACCGTAGGTGTCTTCCGTCGCCAAGTTAGGGCACGGGAGATCGAACTGCTCGGCCTCCAACTTCGCTCCGTCTAGCAGTTCTTCGTGTGGTAATTAAAATTCACTTTTACCGTCTTTTCAATCTGATAGATTCATCCCTTCTTACCAAAAGTGGTTTCTAGTTCCCCAAGTTGAATCTATCTCTTTCTGCATCTCATAGTATGCCTAGTCCGTTCACTTATGCTTCTTTACAAGTTCGATTCCTCACTTGTACTTATTCTTGGATTTGTACAAATCTGGAACCAACTCTAATCAAATAAGTGAATGTCTTCGCGTTATGAGGTCAATGTCGTCAAACCAATTTATCTTCAAAATCTTCTGAGAATGCATATGACCTCTTCCCCTTCCCTCGCACCTCTAATGCTGTCACAGGTACATGTCCGTGGGAGAATCCCTTGGTTCTCATAGTCTGCATTCGTTTGCAGAATTCTTATAGCTTCACACCAACTCTCCCGAAGCCAGTTCCAGTCTGACCAGCAGACGGAAGCCATTGACAGTGTTCAAGCCATTCAGACTGAACCTCATGGCTACAAAGAAGTCTGCAAGGAAGGGTGGCAGACAGCACCGTGGAAACATTTCCAAGGATTTGCCTCTAGATTTGCATGAGTTGTACAAGACAAATCCAGAGGAAAACTATACGGGCCGCAAGAATCGAATCCATATGGATTCAAAGATATTGGCCTGAGGAATGGTTCAAGTACCGCTTCGTTACAGCAGAATATGCAGAGAAGAATGCCATCAAGGCACCCTGGGGAGATGTTTTGTACAAAAATCTTCCACCTAGGACCCAGGCTGAAGCTATTGAGCAAGGTTTCTATCCATGCATGGTGCGCGGACCACAGCCTGTGGATGCTGACCCTTCTTCACTGCTATGGTGCCGTGAGGATCATCTGTTCAAGCGCAACTACCAGTTTGCCAAGGACTCACCTGCGAAGAACAAGAAGGATCTAGGGCTTGACTTCAACCCTGGTCCTTCCTCACCTTGGGACAATGGCACCCGTGAAGCCAATGAGAACAGGATCGGCCCCTTCTCCAACCTTGCTGGCCTCATTACTCACATTGTTGTTCAAGGTGCCAAAGTAGATCACTCTGATGATGGTGCTGACAGTGATGAAGCCCCAGCTCCTACCCCAAAGCCGCAGAAGCAAAAAAAGGCTAAAGCTTCAAAATCGTCTGCTGCTCCAAAAGCTTCGCGAGTGAAGCCATTGGCAAATGCCCCTCCTGCTCCAAGTAACGCTTCTGAAGATCATTTTCGCATCTCCAAGAGGCGCGAGAAGCCACAGAAAACTGCTCAAGGATCAAGTCACGCACTCACACCGGTTGTCGTTCTGAGGAACGAATCTGAAGCCATTGATTTGTCTTCAGATGACGAATTTGGCAATGATGCTCTCCAGCAGTTGATCAAGAACAAGCAAGAGGCGGAGATCTTCAATGATCTGCCCCTCTTTGATGTGAACATTTTGAAGAATTTCATTGATGAATGGTTCGACAATCCAGATATCAGCTTCGATAATCTTCAACTTCCCATTGGCGTCAGCGTTGCTTTCAAGGCGCCATTGCTCTCGAGCTGGCTCGCTCGGTAGCATTGTTGAATTGAAAAAGAAGATACATTTTGAGAAAGAGCAATTCAAGAAGCATGTAGCCAAGCTTAGTGTGGCTGATGTTCAGAAATTCAAGATGATGCTGAATGACCTCAAGGAGTCGTTTCGAAAGAAACGCGAAGAAGCCAAAGGTTCAAGAGAGCGCATGAAGAATCTTGCAGACAAGTGCGTTCAAGCTTACAACAAAGCTGAGAAGCGCAAGGCACTTGGGCGTCCTGGCATTGATCCCTCGATGGCTGCCAAGAAAAAGAAGAAGCATGCTGAGGCCTAGACTGACGCTCCACGACGGGAAGAACCTCACATTGTCTTCCCAGCCAGCATGACAGGCTCGAAGCCTAAGGTCTCCTCAGTGGCTTCAGACCAGCAGAAAACCAAGGCAGCTGAAGCCGAAGCCAGGAAGCGGAAAACCAAGCACACTACTGATGATGCACCACCCCCCAAGAAGAGAAAAACCAAGAAGACAGATCGGGCTGCTCCCACAGAGCCCCTAGTTCTTGAACCCATTGCTTTTGCTCATCCTGCTACTGGAAATCAAGAGCGTTAGCTGATTGTTCATAAACCTGCTTCCACAGAGGCACCTGAAGCTCAAGAAGTTCCAGTCGTTCACCCCATCGCGACTGAAGACATTGGTCCCCACGACAATGTAGAAGATGATGTAGTTCTTCCTCAGATCGAGCGCCCAACGGTATCATCGCCTGTTCTAACGAACAACAAGCTCATCAGTATTGGTCGTCCTCTGACGCCAATCTCACAAGATGCCTCGTGGGCTGATCGCCCCCAACAAGAAACTCCAAATCAAGACTCACCAAGTACACCTCGTCCTTCACCAGTGCCTGTCATCAGCCCCATTTCAAATGATGACAACTACATGGATACCACACCGTCACCAATTGCGTCGCCCGTGTTCCAACGGCTTCGCAGAGGGCTGAAGCCATCCGTCTCCATGACCACCATCACAGAAGAAGACTCAAACTTGTCCATCTCAGTGGCACGTCAAGTGTTCCCTGAAGACAATCCTTCTGTGACGGTCCCAGTATCTAAAGCAAATATGGTTGAAGACAATTCATCTGCATCAGCCGAAGAAAGACTAGAAGAAGAGCGTGCCGCGACTCCCCCTACCACTCAAGAAGTTGTTCTAGAAGAGAACGTGTATGTGCCCGACCCTCCAGCTCCTCAAGTGGAGGTTGCGAATCCTGAGGCTGCCACCACTAACACCACTGAAGCCAATGACGTCGTCATGACTGAAGACAATGTGGAGCCTGCACTAAACACTGTGCCCGAAGCCAATGAAACCAATAATGCACCTGCAACAGATATGCAGCCTGACGCCTCTGCTGATGCCACTGCTCCTGTTCCGTCACCAAGGCCTCACACTATTGAGCAAGCATACAACTATGGCCAGCTAATCACCGTCAAATGGCCTTTTCTGGTTCCTCCACCTACTGCTGGTCCTCAATTTGATTACCACATCGAGCACAGGGCACAGATTCAGAAGCCAAAGCCAAGGCTGCCAAGGTTTCCAGGTACGACATCTGCACCAGGATCATTTAATGACAATGGTTTCAAAGCGCACAACACCTTCTTTGATAGCGCCAAGAACCCCTACTCAAGACCGAGAATTTCATCTGATCAGTTCTGGAGCTATCAGCAACGCAGTTATTACTCATGCATTTTATACAATCAAGGTCGCATATTCCCACATATGCATCTTGACACTGAAGCCATAACTGGGCTGCAATGTTTGGAAGAAGCCTTTGGATTGCTTGAAGGCAGAGCTTCTTATCGCAGTTAAATCAGCGACAAAGAGCACTGGAATGAAGAACTGCTGCCACCCTTCATATTCGTGGCTACTACAGGGATACGAAGACATGGGTCCTTGAATGGATGACAGGAAATGTCCATCATGAAGCCAAAGCTCTGGATGTCATTGAGCTCACTGGCCTGCCCACTCCAGGTGATCTGTATGAACCTGGTTGTCGCCTACTACGATCTGCTTTGGAGAGCATTTTTCACAAGCCTGAGCCCAACATGAGACAGATGCTTAGCATGATGAAGCCTTTGCCTCCAGATGTAGAATATCCTAAGGAGTTCTTTGTTGAAGACCTTGAGTATCTGCCACGTACCATCTATCACATTATACAACAAACTCTTTGGCCAATCAAAGGACATTCTCCACATGCTAAGCTGGAAGGTGCAATCAAGACTTTGTTCTTCCATATTCTTCACGGCAAAAGCTTCAATACACAAGACTTCTTTATCCACCAACTTGCTGCATCAGGATCTGAGATTTTTGGTCTGAAGTTCTATGCTCCCTGGATCATGCGTCTGATCAAGCTCCACTCTGCCTTCAACTATCAGCCCTCTGCTCGCAACCATATCATATTTTTGTCAGAGGTTGATCTGTCTGTTGAATCCATCTACCCAGAGTCTGCCAAGGAGCCAATTCATCTTCACAACGCAGATCACCAAAGCTTCACTCAGCCCATTGAAGGAGTACTGGCTGCCACTTGTGTTTATCCCCTGGCTGGCACTACGCGTGCACCTCACTGTGCCCACACTGAAGCCACTGAAAGCACAATTGCTCAACGGCCTCGGAAGCGATCTCGTGTTCTCAATGACCGAGAGCTTCTCGTTGCCCTTCATCAGAAACAGGATAAGCATCATGACTGGCTGAAGCGTCAAATGCACAGCCTCTTGATGGACGTCAACCGCATTCGCAACCTTGCCACCAAGAATGCCTTTGTCACCCATGAAACCTGTCGGCGAACATGGAAAGGGTTGATGCTTATGTGTCCTGAAGAAGATCTTCAAGACGATGGCTTCTCTGAACGATTCAAGTTTGACACAACACCGCCCAGAAAGGCTGTACTGTGGCGCACTCCATCTCTTGAAGACTCAGAGTACTCCTCCTCCGCAGCAACGGTGAATGCCAGAGTGATCGATGATCGAGATGATGCTACTTCACCACCTTCAACACGTATCGACACTGCACCAAGTTCGTCTGCACCGCCAAACCCCGACACCGACCCTGCATCTTCTCCTACTCCTTCTGGGAACGAGTAGAGGCTCTATGTCTTCAAACCTTTTTGGTCCTTACTGACAAAAGGGGGAGAAGCATATGAGTTGATAGTCTTCAAGCGGGTTCATATGGGCGGTTGCTTTATATTTTGCCTAGTGTTTACAACTCTTGCTCTTGATACATTTGGTTCTCTGAGTTGTAACACTTAAACTCAATGGTCGTCTGCCACTTATTTGCTATTCTGTGATGCGATGATAAATTCCATATGTGCGATGATAACTTCCGCACTTAGTCATTTTGCATACATCCATTTTTCAGTATGCATGTCATTATCTTCGTTATATCAAATCATGCATGATGAACTGTCTTCATAAGTTGAAGAGGATCTCCACAAGTACAACCTGCCATGTGCATTTGCATTCCAAAAGCAAATTACTTATATGCACATCTTCGTGGGGAGCATACGCTACTTATGAAGACAATACCTTATCCTTTACAATTTCACATATTTCTATCCCCGTTGAAAATTTCAACCAGATTGTCATGAATCACCAAAAATGGGGAGATTGTAAGTGCATCTAGTGCCACCCCTAGTTGGTTTTGGAGTATTGACGACAAACCTGGTTGAGGGACTAATGTGTTTGTGAGAGTTGCAGGATAATACATGTAGTAGTACCTCCTTGATTCGGTTTACCTCCCGGAGATGACCCCTAAAAATGTGTGAAGACATTGAAGAAAATGGTGGTCTGTGAAGACATTCACATTGAAGACTATGACACGAGAAGACATTGAGTGAAGACTATGGAGCGTGAAGATTTAGTTGTTTCTTTGTTTCCTTTTCTTCTTTGTTGAGTCATATGAACCATCGCACTGTTAAGTGGGGTCCAAGTGAACAAAGTCAGAGTGACTGAAGTGATGCTCAAACCAAATCCTATGTCTTCGAGCGAAGACAATGAGAGAAAATCTTATCCTGTGTTGGATAAGTCAGCTTTACTTGTAGCCCAAGTCAAGCTACCACGTGTGTTTGAAATCTGACCGTTGCGACATATGTCAGTTCCTTAGTTACCCAGGGTCATTTCGGACAAATTCGGTCGGGTTGCCTAGTGGCTATAAATATCCCACCCCCTACACCATAAATTGGTGGCTGCTCAGAGTTAGTGCATGACTTTTTATCGTTTGAGAGCAACCCACCTCTGAAGCCTTTGAGAGAGAATCCTTGCGAGGACAAAGCCCAAACCACCCAGAGCCTAAAGAGTGTTTGGCATCACTGAAGTCTTTCTGTCCGCGTGATCTGAAGACTTGTTACACTTGAGGACTGTGAATCCTCCAGCCGGTTAGGCGTCGCGTTCTGAGCATCCAAGAGCCATTGTGGATTGCCGATGAACGAAGTCTGTGAAGGTTCAGAAGTCTACCTTGAAGACTTACCAGAGTAATTGGGCGAGGACTGTGTGTCCTTTGCTCAAGGGGAATAAGGTGAAGACGCGGTCTTCTGAGTTGAATCTCAGCCTCCCTAACCAGACGTATAGTTATCACAGCAATTGGAACTGGTCCAACAAATCCTTGTCCTTCTGAAGCCACTGGTTCTATCTCTTATACCTCTTTACTTATAGTTTTTCTTCATGAAGTCATTGCTTGCTTGCATTATCTGTTTGACTTCACTGTGTGACTATCTGTTCTGATTGGCTTCGTACTATCTTCCATCCTGATCTCTACTACCTAGCTGCTATTAGTCTTCATACATTCACTTCATTCAATACTTGACTATGGCTTGTCTAGTGTAGTCTACCTTCCGTTGAAATTGAATAGTGTTGTTTGTATTGTCTGTCTTCGACACTTCCATGTTTTGAAGACTTTCATAAAAATCACCTATTCACCCCCCCCCCCCCTCTAGTCGATAACTAGCCCTTTCAGGTACAACATCGTCGCACGAAACATGCATATCGAGTTAGACATTCATTTCATCCGGGAGAAGGTCGCTCTTGGTGCCGTTCATGTTCTTCATGTTCCGTCAGCCATGCAATTTGCAGACTCTTCACCAAGGGTTTTCCAATAGCTCTTTTCCGCAACTTTCGGTCCAATTTTCAGATCACTTGTTCCCGGTTCAGACTGCGGGGGCGTGTTAGAGACCAATACAGCTACGGGTTCAAGTCGACTTGGAGTACAAGTCCGGCTGCCTCCACATAGATAGTTTTCCTATTTGGGTCTCCTTTTGTAAGTGTAAACTACTATGCTATATATAAAATCAGGGGTGCGCTGAGGAAGGCAATCAAGCCGCCCAGTATTATCAGATTTTACACTATGGTTGGGGATGGATTTGGAAACCAGTATGTTCAAGAAAGGACACCGTGGCGGCGGCGGCATCCTCGTGGTGGTCCTGTGTCCTCGGGCTACACCGTTGCGACGGCGTTTTCTCCAGCATCGGCGCGGAGCTTGGGAGGTAGTCCAGGAGCGGATGCAGATTGTGGTCTATATCGACGACATCTGGAAGATGGAACGTGTGATGGATTCGTGGTTCGTGGATGGAAGGTATGGTTTCCTCCTTTGGCGTCTTAGTGGTGGTGGGGTGCCAGATCTGGAGTTCGATGGCGTGTCCGGGGTGTTGCCCTGTCTGATTAGTTCAACGACAATGGCTTCATTTCTGGTGAGCCACCTTGGAGGTCCATAAAGCTGCATATCAGCGATGGAGCCGCGTCGAGCTCGGATGAGAAGGTGATCCGTTATTCTTTTCTTTGGTGGCTGCTGTGGTGGTGCCGAAGGCAGGTGACATGCGTTGGTGTCAAGCTCAGAGATATTCTCTTATCTTTTCAGTTTTGTCACGGTCCTTACGTGACTTGTACTTTGTTCTTTATGATATGAAAAAATCTCGTTCCACATGTTGCCACCATGCAGTGTCGTGGATTGGTCATCGTCGAGGCCACCGGTGCAGGGTTGCACTTCGTGGATGTGTTCAACCCATCCACTGGCCAGATGGCGGCCCTCGTAGAGGGCCGGCATATAGGCTGCCCCGTACCTGACCTTAGGTATGCGAGACTAGGGATCGGTTACGACACGATCAACAAGAAACACAAAGTTCTATGTGTTTATTACCGCGGATCCGACGCGGATAACCTCCTGGCATCTAGCGCTGGATGCGAGGTCTATGTGGTAGACTCCTGGGGGATCTGGAGGCCGGCGAACGGAGGTGCCCGGGAGAGACCGCCCGGTTGGGTAAAGAAAGACGACAAGAGCGTATTTGCACAAGTCATGTGCATTGGTTGGCCAGGAGCAAGCTCAACCCCCCTTGTACCCGACAAACTTGGGCTTTCATCGCCACTTTCTCCTCAATGACAAAACTTTGGGGACTGTGCAGCTCTCACTCAACAAGCATAGAAATAGCGTACTTGGGCACTACTTGACGGAGATGGTGAAGGAAATATGCCCTAGAGGCAATAAAAAAGTTATTATTTATTTCCTTATTTCATGATAAATTTTTATTATTCATGCTAGAATTGTATTAACCGGAAACTTAGTACATGTGTGGATACATAGACAAACAAAGTGTCATTAGTATGCCTCTACTTGACTAGGTCGTTGAATAAAAGATGGTTAAGTTTCCTAGCCATAGAAATGAGTTGTCATCTGATTAACAGGATCACATCATTAGAGAGAGATGTGATTGACTTGACCCATTTCGTTAGCTTAGCACTTGATCGTTTATTATGTTGATATTGCTTTCTTCATGACTTATACATGTTCCTATGACTATGAAATTATGCAACTCCCGAATACCCGAGGAACACTTTTTGTGCTACCAAACATCACAACGTAACTGGGTGATTATAAAGGCCCTCTACAGGTGTCTCCGATGGTACTTGTTGAGTTGGCATAGATCAAGATTAGGATTTTTCACTCCGATTGTCGGAGAGGTATCTCTGGGCCCTCTCGGTAATGCACGTCACTATAAGCCTTGCAAGAAATGTGACTAATGAGTTAGTTGCGGGATGATGCATTACAGAACGAGTAAATAGACTTGCCGGTAACGAGATTGAACTAGGGATTGAGATACTGACGGTCAAATCTCGGGCAAGTAACATACCAATAACAAAGGGAACAACGTATGTTGTTATGCGGTTTGACCGACAAAGATCTTCGTAGAATATGTGGGAGCCAATATGAGCATCCAGGTTCCGCTATTGGTTATTGACCGAAAACGTGTCTCGGTCACGTCTACATAGTTCTCGAACCCGTACGGTCCACACGCTTAACGTTCGGTGACGATCGGTATTATGAATTTATGTGTTTTGATGTACCGAAGGTAGTTTGGAGTCCCGGATGAGATCGGGTACAGGACGAGGAGTCTCAAAATGGTTGAGACGTAAAGATCGATATATTGGACGACTATATTCGGACATCGGAAAGGTTCCGAGTGATCCGGGTATTTTTCGAAGTACCGGGGGAGTTACGGGCATACGGGAGTACATATGGGCCTTAGTGGGCTTTACGGGAAAAAGAGAAGAAGCCACGAGGGCTGGCCGCGCGCCCCCCATGGGCCTAGTCCGAATTGGACTAGGGGTGGGGCTGCGCCCCCTCTTTTCTTCTCCTCCCCTTCTCCTTCCTCTCCCCTCCTAGTAGGACTAGGAAAGGAGGAACCCTACTCCTACTAGGAGGAGGATTCCTCCTCCCTTTGGCGCGCCTAGAGAATATGCCGGCCTCCCCTCCCTCCTTTATATATGGGGGCAGGGGGGCACCCCAAGACACACAAGTTGATTGTTCCAAGCCGTGTGCGGTGCCCCCCTCCACCATAATCCACCTCAATAATATCGTAGCGGTGCTTAGGCGAATCCCTGCATCGGTAGCAACATCATCACCGTCATCACGCCGTCATGCTGACGGAACTCTCCCGCGAAGCTCTGCATGATCAGAGTTCGTGGGACATCATCGAGATGAACGTGTGCTGAACTCGGAGGTGCCGTGCGTTCGGTACTTGGATCGGTCGGATCGTGAAGACGTACGACTACATCAGCCGCGTTCTCATAATGCTTCCCCTTACGATCTACGAGGGTACGTGGACAACACTCTCCCCTCTCGTTGCTATGCATCACCATGATCTTGTGTGTGCGTAGGAATTTTTTTGAAATTACTACGTTCCCCAACAATGGCATCCGTGCCAGGTTATGCGTAGATGTTATATGCACGAGTACAACACAAGTGAGTTGTGGGCGATACAAGTCATACTGCTTATCAGCATGTCATACTTTGATTCGGTGGTATTGTTAGATGAAGCGGCCTAGACCAACATTACGCTTACGCGAGACTGGTTCTACCGACGTGCTTTGCACACAGGTGGCTGGCGGGTGTCTGTTTCTCCAACTTTAGCTGAATCGAGTGTGGCTACGCCCGGTCCTTGTTGAAGTTTAAAAAAACACATACTTGATGAAATATCGTTGTGGTTTTGATGCGTAGGTAAGAACGGTTCTTGCTCAGCCTATAGCAGCCACGTAAAACTTGCAGCAACAAAGTAGAGGATGTCTAACTTGTTTTTGCAGGGCATGTTGTGATGTGATATGGTCAAGACATGATGCTATATTTTATTGTATGAGATGATCATGTTTTGTAACGGAGTTATCGGCAACTGGCAGGAGCCATATGGTTGTCGCTTTATTATATGCAATGCAATCACCATGTAATTGTTTTTACTTTATCACTAAGCGGTAGCGATAGTCGTAGAAACAATATTTGGCGAGACGACAATGATGCTACGATGGAGATCAAGGTGTCGCGCCGGTGACGATGGTGATCATGATGGTGCTTTGAAGATGGAGATCAAAGGCACAAGATGATGATGGCCATATCATATCACTTATATTGATTGCATGTGATGTTTATAATTTATGCATCTTATTTTGCTTAGTTCGACGGTAGCATTATAAGATTATCTCTCACTAAATTTCAAGGTGCAAGTCTTCTCCCTGAGTATGCACCATTGCGACAGTTCTTCGTGCTGACACACCACGTGATGATCGGGTGTGATAAGCTCTACGTTCAAATACAACGGGTGCAAGCCAGTTTTGTAGACGCAGAATACTCGGGTTAAACTTGACGAGCCTAGCATATGCAGATATGGCCTTGGAACACTGGAGACTGAAAGCACAAGTGCTCCCTGGGTGGTTTTGGTAATTAATGTCAACATATCTCTTGTTGGACTAACACTTTTACCTAGTATGTTTCAGATGAGTTCAACAAATGAAGTGGCATGGACTAGTGGATGTGGAACCCCTTCAAGATGCTAAGGACAAAGGATTGGCTCAAGCTCCAAGCTCAAGACTCTACATTTTCTATTTTAGTGATCCAAGATCACATTGAGTCTATAGGAAAAGCCAATACTATCAAGAGGGGATGAGGTGTTGCTTAATGAGGTTCTTGCTTGAAGTACTTAGTGATATGCTCCAAAGCCCTCAACTACTTTCTCACATCCACATATGACCTAAACCAAAAGTCAAACTCGGCCCTACCAATTCTTTCTATCCGCGCCACCGAAGTTCAGATGTCATACCGCTGCCACAAACCCTAGGCAAATCGGTCTCACCGATAGGGGATCTCGGTCTCACCGAGATGGGATTGTAATCTCTCTGTGTATGTCCATTATCAAAATCGGTCTCACCGAGTTTGAGTAATCGGTTCTATCGAGATTACAATGCAAACTCTCTGTTCCTCTTCGTAACATTTCGGTCCAACCGAGATGAGCGAATCGGTACCAGCGAGTGTGCCTAACCAACTCTCTAGTTAGCTTATTACAAAAATCGGTCCCACCGAGTTTGTGTAATCGGTCTCACCGAGATTACGTTATGCCCTAACCCTAACCATATCGGTCCTACCGAGTTGCATGTCGGTCCCAATCAAAATCCTAACGGTCACTAGATTTGCTGAATCGGTCCGACCGAGTTTCCCAATTCGGTCCCACCGAGATTGGCAAGTTGTGTGTAACGGTTAGATTTTGTGTGGAGGCTATATATACCCCTCCACCCACTCTTCATTTGGAGAGAGAGCCAACAGAATGAACCTACACTTCCAACTTGCATTTTCTGAGAGAGAACCACCTACACTTGTGTTGAGACCAAGATATTCCATTCCTACCATATGAATCTTCATCTCTAGCCTTCCCCAAGTTGCTTTCCACTCAAATCTTCTTTCCACCAAATCCAAATCCCATGAGAGAGAGTTGAGTGTTGGGATACTATCATTTTAAGCACAAGAGCAAGGAGTTCATCATCAACACACCATTTGTTACTTCTTGGAGAGTGGTGTCTCAAAGATTGGCTAGGTGTCACTTGGGAGCCTCCGACAAGATTGTGGATTTGAACCAAGGAGTTTGTAAGGGCAAGGAGATCGCCTACTTCGTGAAGATCTACCGCTAGTGAGGCAAGTCCTTCGTGGGCGACGACCATGGTGGGATAGACAAGGTTGCTTCTTCGTGGACCCTTCGTGGGTGGAGCCCTCTGTGGACTCGCCAGAATCAAGTACCTTTCGTGGGTTGAAGTCTCCATCAACGTGGATGTACGATAGCACCACCTATCGGAACCACGACAAAAACATACGTGTCTTCAATTGCGTTTGAATTCTCCAATCCCATCCTTTTACATTCTTGCAAGTTGCATGCTTCACTTCCCGCTGCTCATATACTCCTTGCGTGCTTGCTTGTTATGTATTGCGATTGTTAAACTTGTGCCAAAAACTCCACTCCAACTTAAAGAAATTAAAAACTGCAACTTTTGGTACTTAGTGTCTAATCACCCCCCTCTAGACACCTCTTCTCGATCCTTTCAATTGGTATCAGAGGTTTGGTATCCATTGCCTTGGTTTAATCACCATTGGAGGAAGATGGATGAGTTTACAATTGGGAGTCTTAGACATAGAGTGCCTATACTTGATGGAGAGTATTTTCATGAGTGGAAAAATGAAATTCTTGTGATTTTCAATCAATATCAGTTGAACAAGTACATTGCTAGCCCTTGTGCACCTTATGTTGATCCTATGCATCCTACCCTCGACGAGTCAATCGACATGATTCACAATCTTAGAACTGTTGAACTTATCACTAGAGGGTTGCCTCGAAACTTGATTGGATGTTTGCCTACTCTTAAGTGAGCCTACACCATATGGAAATTTCTTGAGGAACGTTTTCCAAATTATTCCTTGAAAAATCTAGATGAAATTATCCATAAGTCTATTGCCTTGAGTAAGATGAATTCCAATGATCCTATGTTTGGTGATTGTCTATTTGAGCTTACAAACTTATGCGTGCCAAAGGAGATGTTGGAATCATTAGTGATACTAGCAAAAGAGCCCGTGCATTGCAACGGGAGAGAAAACATAACACACGCTCTTAACTCAACAACCATCACTCAAGACCACAATAGGTCCATCTCCTTTATTTTTGCGAGGCATCATATTTGTGTTGCCGCTTATCCTCCTTCTCACCCTTGCCGGCGATGGCCTCGGTGTTCACACAAAACAACAAAAAATGTGTGTTAAATATGGTTAATCATAAGGCGTCTCTCTCCTCCCTCTCTCTCTCTCTCTCTATCTATCTATCTGTCTGTCTCTCTCGCTTTCTCTCACTCTCGCGATGAGAAATCTGTTGTATCCCCTGCGACATTTTTCAGAGGTATGCATGTGTAGTTATTGCTGTTTTCTTTTCCGTATATCGCTATAGTGGGGTGTTTATTTGCAATCCGGATCGCCGCCGCTATGAGAAAAAAATGGATCTTGCGCTATAAATTATAAGTTTGCTTCCATAACAATATTTTAAAAATATTTAATAGGTAAAATTCACATTATATTTAGATTCCACATTTTTCTAATAAAATTTCATATATAATATGTTAAAATCGAAGTTATGGTTTAAAAGATACAAATAATATAGAAAATCGTTTGGTTTGACTCAAATATATTCCAAAATAATATTTAAAAATACTTAACAGGTAAAAATAATCTCATATTCATATTCTACATATTTTTCTAATCAAATTTCATATATAACATGTTCAAATCGGAGTTACGGTTTAAAAGATATGGATGATTTTAAAAAGCATTTGTTTGACTTAAATATGATCCGCGGATGAATTACCTAACATCAGGGGGGTTTTAGAAAAATGTAAAATAACGGTTCGGGTGTGACTTAAATCCGGACGGCGGGTTGATTTCAAGAAAAGACAGGGACTTTTCTGAAAAATGCCATGACGGACGAAAGAAACCCAATTTGCTTTATTATTAGGTAAAGATTATTTCCGAAGCTATTAAAATTCATAAAGAAGATAATTGTCAAACTCACTCTAACGGAGCACCCTCTCTGGGATTTGATTCACCACATGACGATGTTGAACATGGAAACTATGACGAGGATGATGATAGTGACCTTGATCTTGATGATGCAATGAGACACTTTGGTCTTATGGCAAATCTTTGAGGATATATGGCAGGAGGGAAGGAATGGGTTCTTGATAGTGGATGTACCGATCACATGACCGAAGATAAAGGTATGTTTCGTGAGCTTGCTGAAAACGATGGTCCTCGAAAGTATGTCACTTTTGGTGATAACTCAAAGGGTAAGGTGGTTGGCCTCGGTAAGGTGGCCATATCACATGATAGCTCCATACAAAATGTCTTGCTCGTTGAATCTCTTGGCTACAACTTACTTTCAGTATCTAGACTTGCTGATTTCGGTTTCAATGTCCTATTTATCAAGTAGATTGCCAAGTGTTTCAGAGATAATCATAAAATGGTATTTACCGTGTGCGAGAGGTGATCTATACATAGTTGATTTCACTAAAAGGCTCAACCTAGAATTTGCTTTATTGCTAAATCCTCTAAAGGTTTGTTATGGCACGCATTTATTAGGTCATGTTGGCATGCGAAACCTTGACAAGCTTATTAAAGGAAATCATATCCTTGGCGTTAACGATGCCATATTTGATAAGGATAGACTTTGCAGCCCTTGTCAAGGTGTAAATAGGTTGGAGGAAGGCATCCCGTGAAGAACATCATGACCACAAGGAGGCCACTCGAGCTACTTCACATGGATCTTTTCGGTCCCAACGCCTACAAAAGTCTCGGTGGAAATTCTTTTGGTCTAGTTATAGTTGATGATTTTTCAAGATTTACGTGGGTGTTCATTCTCGATTTATAAATCGCAGGTTCAAAAGATCTTCAAAAACTTCGCTAGGAAGGCCCAAAATCAATTTGAAGTGAAGATCAAGAAGGTTCGCAGAGCGACAACCGAACAGAGTTCAAGAACGCAAATGTGGATACCTTTCTTGACGAAGAAGGTATTTCACACGAGTTCTCGACTACGCATACACCTCAACAAAATGGAGTTGTTGAGAGGAAGAACCGGACGCTCATCAAAATGGCGAGAACAATGCTTGATGAGTACAAGACGCCGAAGCACTTTTGGGCAGAAGCGGTTGAGACAGCTTGTCATGCAACAAATCGCTTGTATCTTCACAAGCTACTCGGCAAGACGGCATACGAGCTCCTCACCAGTAACAAACCCCAAGTTGGATACTTTCGAGTATTCGGCTCAAAGTGCTACATTCTTGATAAGCATCGTCGTTCTAAATTTTCTCCTAAGTCTCATGATGGTTTCCTACTTGGTTATGGCTTAAACTCTCACACATACCGTGTCTACAACAATTTCACCCGAAAGGTTGAAGAAATGGTAGATGTGAAGTTTGACGAATCTAACGGCTCGCAAGTAGAGCAACTGTCAATTGATGTAGGAGACAAAGAACCCTCAGAAGCAATCCAAGACTTGTCTATTGGCAAGATTCGTCCAACGGAGGTGAAGGAGAGTACCTCGTCTGTCCAAGTGGAAGCTTCTACCTCACGACAAGGTGAACCAAGAGTTGATACGGAAGCATCCACAAGTGGGACACACCAAGATGAAGAAAACGAGGAAATGCACCAAGATGAACGTCAACAACCTCCCTCTCCACCACGACAAGAGAACGACAACGTCAACAATGAAGAAGGCCAAGAAGAAGAACAATATGAAGAAGATGTTCAACCAAGATCCAAGCAAAAGCTTTCAAGAGTTCGAACAAGAATTTCTAAAGACCACCCCGTCGAGCAAATCTACAATGATATCCAAACCGGGAGAATCACTCGCTCTAAAACTCGTTTGGCTAACTTTTGTGGACACTATTCATTCATCTCTAGCATTGAACCTATGAAGGTTGAAGAAGCTTTGGAAGATCCGGATTGGATAAACACTATGCAAGAAGAGCTACACAACTTTGAGAGAAATCAAGTTTGGACATTAGTTGAGAAGCCCGACAACAACCACAACATCATCGGTACCAAATGGGTGTTTCACAACAAGCAAGATGAAGATGGACAAGTAGTTTGCAACAAAGCATGTCTCGTTGCCCAAGTCTACACACAAGTCGAAGGTATGGACTATGGTGAGACTTATGCTCTCGTTGCTAGACTTGAGTCCATTCACATCTTACTTGCCTATGCTAATCACCATGATATCACCTTGTACCAAATGGACATTAAAAGTGCTTTTCTAAATGGAGAAATAGAGGAGGAAGTTTATGTTAAGCAACCTGTCGGCTTTGTTAATCCTAAGAAACCTGATCATGTTTACAAACTTCACAAAGCTCTTTATGGTCTTAAACAAGCTCCTAGAGCATGGTATAAATGCTTGACCAAGCTCCTTATTGAAAAAGGCTTTGAAATTGGAAAAATAGATTCTACTCCTTTCACTAGAAGGGTCAATGGAGAACTATTTGTATGCCAAATCTATGTTGATGATATTATATTTGGTTCTACTAACCCTCATTTTAGTGAGAAGTTTGGAAAGCTAATGTCGGAGAAGTTTGAGATGTCTATGATGAGTGAACTCAAATTCTTTCTTGGTTTGCAAATCAAGCAAACTAAGGAAGGTACCTTTGTCTCTCAAATGAAGTACACCAAGGACTTATTCAAGAAGTTCAATATGCAAGAATGCAAAGGTATGACTACACCCATGCCCACTAGTGGACATCTTGATTTGACAAAAGATGGTGAACCGGTCGATCAAAAGGTTTATCGCTCTGTGATTGGTTCATTGTTATATCTATGTGCTTCACGTCCCTTTATCATGCATGCTAAGTGTGTGCATGTGTGCACGATATCAAGCTGCTCCTAAAGAATGACATCTTAAGGCCGTGAAAAGGATAGTGAGATACTTAATCCATACACCAAACTTTGGCATTTGGTATCCAAAGAGGGCCTCTTTCGATCTTGTTGGCTACTCCGACTCGGACTATGCCGGTGACAAGGTTGATAGAAAGTCCACTTTGGGTACTTGTCAATTTCTTGGTAGATCTCTTGTATCTTGGTCTTCCAAGAAACAAAACTCGGTATCCTTATCCACGGCAGAAGCATAATACATTGCCGCTGGTTCATGTTGTGCTCAATTACTTTGGATGACCCAAACTCTTAAAGATTATGGGATATATGTGAATCATGTTCCATTACTTTGTGACAATGAAAGTGCTATCAAGATTGCTCACAATCCTGCAACACTCTCGAACTAAGCATATTGAAGTTCGTCATCATTTCATTCGAGATCATGTTGCCAAAGGGGACATTAATCTTAAGCATGTTCGACGAAAAGCAATTAGCGGATATATTCACTAAACCACTTGATGAGAGAGTGTTTTGCAGGTTAAGAGGTGAATTGAACATCATTGATGCTTCAAACTTGGAGTAGGAACTCCATTGGACACATGCAAGACATGAGCTTATGACTAATCCTTGATATTTCTCTTATGATGATAATCTTATGTCTTGGATATATTTGCACCTTGCATGTGATCTAACCCTTGTAGGAACTTGGATGAATCAAAATCTATGAGATTGCAACTCATTCACATCTTGAGCGATCTCTACATCACCAAGTCTCTACATAATGGTGGTTGAAGACAAGGAAGCACGATACCATTCAAACATATCCTTTGACAAATTCTATGTTGAGTTTCATGATTGTCATTTTGGATACACAAGTGCTTTTCCTTGCAAAAACAAACCCATGTATGTAGATGAACTCAAATTCCAAGTGGTGCTCCCAACTCTTGATGAGCTATATCAATTTTGAGCAACCCACATAAGTTCAACTACATGATCACGATCACCACCACCACCCAAGGTATGTTATTCCATCTTAGAGAAGCTTTACTCCAAGTCAGGAGTCAAAGCAACTCGACAAGATGTGAATACATCAAGATGCTTAAACAAAAAATGGTAACCCCATTTTGAGCTTAAACGATGAGTATGACCTATGATCAAGTGATCTCACTTGACTCTGAAGTCAATATGCTCAATATACTCTTTTCTGTTTGATCTGCATTCCCTGCATCCAATTCATTGCAAATCTTTCAGTTAATTCCTTGCAAATCCTTGTGAGATCTTACTTGTCTAGTGAGCGGAGGTGACAAGTGTTTTCTCTGCGATGAACTCGGTCACACCGGTCTGATGCCTTCGGTCCAACCGAATCCTTTCGGTACAACCGAAACATACAACTCGGTGCCACCGATTTCACTACAGGAAAGACAGCTTGCCACTTGTTTCTGCATTCTTTTTGATCCAGCTCCACTCAATGAATCTTGTCCTCGACCAGCATCACATTCAACTTACTACTTTGTTCTATGACTCAAGGACCAAACCCATCATGATAAAAATCCAGAAGAACCCTTCTTGGAAATTGATGTCAAAGGGGGAGAGAGAGATCACATCAAAGCTTAATCATATCTATAGGGGCAGAGTATACTCAAGGGGAGAAAGTATAATCATCAAGGACCCCAGATGCTTGGTGTTCAAGAGGAGAGAAGTAACATGTCTTCAAGAGGGTAAAGACATGTTCATATTTGCTTGTTTGCATTAGCTCTGTTTATTTTCTTTGAGCTCTGATTTTCTGTTCCCTATCTTCTCCCAGTATCCCATGCTAGATTCAGGGGGAGAAAGACATCTAAGGGAAGGAAATCCTTAAATTCATTGCATATCTTTACCTTTGGGGACATGTCTATATCCAATGTGGTACTTAGTACTCACTCTACATGTCATCCCAGTCTTGGTACTCTTGTGGTTTCCTTTGTTTGCTCTGGCCAGCAGGTGTATTTGTGTTATCTAACCTTGTTTACACAGGTTCATTCCATCCTAAGCCAACTCAAGACCACAAGGTAAGTATATGCATCACAGTCATGTGTATGAGAAATTCTTGCTGATGTACATACTGTTTGCAAGAAGGCCTCATGAGCATGAAGTTACATTTCCCATATTCACATCTTTTGCTCTAATACATATAGCCAAGATACATGTAACACATTTCTTACTTTGTCATGTTTATGCACTCACATGCTCCTATATTCCATATTCACATGATTGCATACATGTAGGGGGAGCCTATGCATGTTACATGTCTTTCCAAAGCTTTACTTGTTATTCTCTATATCCTTATTTAAAGATTTGATGTATGTTGTCATCAATTACCAAAAACGGGGATATTGAAAGCACAAGTGCTCCGTGGGTGGTTTTGGTAATTAATGTAAACATATCTCTTGTTGGACTAACACTTTTACCTAGTATGTTTCAGATGAGTTCAACAAATGAAGTGGCATGGACTAGTGGATGTGGAACCCCTTCAAGATGCTAAGGACAAAGGATTGGCTCAAGCTCCAAGCTCAAGACTCTACATTTTCTATTTTAGTGATCCAAGATCACATTGAGTCTATAGGAAAAGCCAATACTATCAAGAGGGGATGAGGTGTTGCTTAATGAGGTTCTTGCTTGAAGTACTTAGTGATATGCTCCAAAGCCCTCAACTACTTTCTCACATCCACATATGACCTAAACCAAAAGTCAAACTCGGCCCTACCAATTCTTTCTATCCGGCGCCACCGAGTTCAGATGTCATACCCGCTGCCACAAACCCTAGGCAAATCGGTCTCACCGATAGGGATCTCGGTCTCACCGAGATGGGATTGTAATCTCTCTGTGTATGTCCATTATCAAAATCGGTCTCACCGAGTTTGAGTAATCGGTTCTATCGAGATTACAATGCAAACTCTCTGTTCCTCTTCGTAACATTTCGGTCCAACCGAGATGAGCGAATCGGTGCCAGCGAGTGTGCCTAACCAACTCTCTAGTTAGCTTATTACAAAAATCGGTCCCACCGAGTTTGTGTAATCGGTCTCACCGAGATTACGTTATGCCCTAACCCTAACCATATCGGTCCTACCGAGTTGCATGTCGGTCCCACCGAAAATCCTAACGGTCACTAGATTTGCTGAATCGGTCCGACCGAGTTTCCCAATTCGGTCCCACCGAGATTGGCAAGTTGTGTGTAACGGTTAGATTTTGTGTGGAGGCTATATATACCCCTCCACCCACTCTTCATTTGGAGAGAGAGCCAACAGAAAGAACCTACACTTCCAACTTGCATTTTCTGAGAGAGAACCACCTACACTTGTGTTGAGACCAAGATATTCCATTCCTACCATATGAATCTTCATCTCTAGCCTTCCCCAAGTTGCTTTCCACTCAAATCTTCTTTCCACCAAATCCAAATCCCATGAGAGAGAGTTGAGTGTTGGGATACTATCATTTTAAGCACAAGAGCAAGGAGTTCATCATCAACACACCATTTGTTACTTCTTGGAGAGTGGTGTCTCAAAGATTGGCTAGGTGTCACTTGGGAGCCTCCGACAATATTGTGGAGTTGAACCAAGGAGTTTGTAAGGGCAAGGAGATCGCCTACTTCGTGAAGATCTACCGCTAGTGAGGCAAGTCCTTCGTGGGCGACGGCCACAGTGGGATAGACAAGGTTGCTTCTTCGTGGACCCTTCGTGGGTGGAGCCTCTGTGGACTCACAAGAATCATACCCTTCGTGGGTTGAAGTCTCCATCAACATGGATGTACGATAGCACCACCTATCGGAACCACGACAAAAACATCCATGTCTCCAATTGCGTTTGAATTCTCCAATCCCGTCCCTTTACATTCTTGCAAGTTGCATGCTTCACTTTCCGCTGCTCATATAATCCTTGCATGCTTTCTCGTTATGTATTGTGATTGTTAAACTTGTGCCAAAAACTCCACTCCAACTTAAGGAAATTAAAAACTGCAACTTTTGGTACTTAGTGTCTAATCACCCCCCTCTAGACACCTCTTCTCGATCCTTTCATAGACCGAAAGGTCGAGTGTGAATCATATAGTAGATATGATCAACATAGTGATGTTCACCATTGAAAACTACTCCATCTCACATGATGATCGGACATGGTTTAGTTGATTTGGATCACGTGATCATTTAGATGATTACAGGGATGTCTATCTAAGTGGGAGTTCTTAAGTAATATGATTAATTGAACTTTAATTTATCATGAAGTTAGTCCTGGTAGTATTAGCATATTTATGTTGTAGATCAATAGCTCGCGTTTAGCTCCCTGCTTTTATTTTTGATATGTTCCTAGAGAAAACTAAGTTGAAAGATGTTAGTAGCAATGATGCGGATTGGATCCGTGATCTGAGGATTATCCTCATTGTTGCACAGAAGAATTATGTCCTTGATGCACCCTAGGTGATAGAACTATTGCAGGAGTAGATGCAGACGTTATGAACGTTTTGACAAAAGCTCGGTATGATGACTACTTGATAGTTTAGTGCACCATGCTTTACGTCTTAGAACCGGGACTTCAAAAGTGTTTTGAAACGCCACGGAGCATATAAGATGTTCCAAGAGTTGAAATTGGTATTTCATACTCATGCCCGTGTCGAGAAGTATAAGACCTCTGACAGTACTTTGCCTACAAGATGGAGGAGAATAGCTCAACAGTGAGCATGTGCTCAGATTGTCTGGGTACTACAATTGCTTGAATCAAGTGGGAGTTAATCTTCCAGATAAAATAGTAATTGACAAAGTTCTCTAGTCACTATCACCAAGTTACTAGAAATTCATGATGAACTATAATATGCAAGGGATGACGAAAACAATTCCCAAGCTCTTTGTGATGCGAAAATCGGCGAAGGTAGAAATCAAGAAAAACATCAAGTGTTGATGGTTGACAAGACCACTAGTTTCAAGAAAAAGGGCACAGGGATAGAAGGGGAACTTCAAGAAGAACGGCAAGCAAGTTGCTGCTCAAGTGAAGAATCCCAAGTCTGGACCTAAGCCTGAGACTGAGTGCTTCTACTGCAATGGAAATTGTCACTGGAAGTGGAGCTTCCCTAGATACTATGGTGGATAAGAAGGGTGGAATAGTGAACAAAGCTATATTTGATGTACATGTTATTGATGTGTAGTTTACTAGTGTTTATAGCAACCCCTCGGTATTTAATATTGGTTCAATTACTAAGAATAGTAACTCGAAACAGGAGTTGCAGAATGAACAGAGACTAGTTAAGGCTGAAGTGACGATATGTGTTGGAAGTGGTTCCAAGATTGTTATGATCATCATCGCACACTCCCTATACTTTCGGGATTAGTGTTAAGCCTAAATAAATGTTATTTGGTGTTTGCGTTGAGCATGAATATGATTTGATCATGTTGATTGCAATACGGTTATTCATTTAAGTTAGAGAAAAATTGTTGTTCTGTTTACATGAACAAAACCTTCTATGGTCATACACCCAATGAAAATGGTTTGTTGGATCTCGATCGTAGTGATACACATATTCATAATATTGAAACCAATGCAAAGTTAATAATGATAGCGCAACTTATTTGTGGCACTGTCGTTTAGGTCATATTGGTGTAAAGCACATGAAGAAACTCCATGCTGATGGGATTTTGGAATCACTTGATTATGAATCACTTGATGCTTGCGAACCATGCCTCATGGGCAAGATGACTAAGACTCCGTTCTCCGGAACAATGGAGCAAGCAACAGATTTGTCGGAAATGATAAATAATGATGTATGCAGTCTGATGAGTGTTGATGCTCGTGGCGGGTATCGTTATTTTCTGACCTTCACAGATGATTTGAGCAGATATGTGTATATCTACTTGATGAAACATAAGTCTGAAACATTTGAAAAGTTCATATAATTTCAGAGTGAATTGGAAAATCATCGTAACAAGAAAATAAAGTTTCTATGATCTGATCGTGGAGGAGAATATTTGAGGTACGAATTTGGTCTTCATTTGAAACAATGCGGAATAGTTTCGCAACTCACGCCACCTAGAACACCACGTCATAATGGTGTGTCCGAACATCATAACCGTACTTTATTAGATATGGTGCAATCAATGATGTCTGTTACCGATTTATCACTATCATTTTGGGGTTATGCATTAGAGACAGATGCATTCACGTTAAAAAGGGCACCATCTAAATCCGTTGAGACGACACCGCATGAACTGTGGTTTAGCAATAAACCTAAGCTGCCGATTCTTAAAGTTTGGGGTTGCAATGCTTATGTGAAAAAGTTTCGTCTTGATAAGCTCAAACCCAAGTCGGAGAAGTGCGTCTTCATAGGATACCCAAAAGTAACTGCTGGGTACACCTCTATCACAGACCCGAAGGCAAGATATTCGTTGCTAAGAATGGATCCTTTCTAGAGAAGAAGTTTTCTCTCGAAAGAAGTGAGTGGGAGGAAAGTAGAACTTGATGAGGTAACCGTACCTGCTCCCTTATTGGAAAGTAGTTACAGAAATCTGTTCTTGTGATTCCTACACCAATTAGTGAGGAAGCTAAGGATGATGATCATGTAACTTCAGATCAAGTTACTACCGAACCTCGTAGGTCAACCAGAGTGAGATCCGCACCAGAGTGGTACAGTAATCCTGTTCTGGAGGTCATGTTACTTGACCATAACGAACCTACGAACTATGAGGAAGCGATGATGAGCCCAGATTCTGCGAAATGGCTTGAAGCCATGAAATCTGAGATGGGATCCATGTATGAGAACAAAGTGTGGACTTTGGTTGACTTGCCCGATGATCAGCAAGCCATAGAAAATAAATGGATCTTCAAGAGGAAGATGGACGCTGATAGTAGTGTTACTATCTACAAAGCTAGACTTGTCGAAAAAGGTTTTTGACAAAGTTTAAGGTGTTGACTACGATGAGATTTTCTCACTCGTAGCGATGCTTAAGTCCGTCTGAATCATGTTAGCAAATTGCCACATTATATGAAATCTGGCAAATGGATGTCAAAACTACATTCTTTAATGGATTTCTTAAAGAAGAGTTGTATATGATGCAACCAGAAGGTTTTGTCGATCCTAAAGGTGCTAACAAAATGTGCAAGCTCCAAATGATCCATCTATGGACTGGTGCAAGCATCTCGGAGTTGGAATATACGCTTTGATGAGTTGATTAAAGCATATAGTTTTATACAGACTTGCGGTGAAGCCTGTATTTACAAGAAAGTGAGTGGGAGCACTACAACATTTCTGATAAGTATATGTGAATGACATATGGTTGATCGGAAATGATGTAGAATTTTCTGGAAAGCATAAAGGAGTGTTTGAAAGGAGCTTTTCAATGAAAGACCTCGGTGAAGCTGCTTACACATTGAGCATCAAGATCTATAGAGATAGAACAATAACGCTTGATAAGTTTTTTCAATGAGTACATACCTTGACAACTTTTTGAAGTAGTTCAAAATGGAACAGTCAAAGAAAGAGTTCTTGCCTGTGTTGCAAGGTGCGAAGTTGAGTAAGACTCAAAACCCGACCACCGCAGAGGATAGAGAGAGAATGAAAGTCATTCCCTATGCCTCAGCCATAGGTTCTATAAAGTATGCCACGCTGTGTACCAGATCTATTGTATACCCTGCACTCAGTTTGGCAAGGGAGTACAATAGTGATCTAGGTGTAGATCACTGGACAGCGGTTAAAATTATCCTGAGTGGGATAAGGATATGTTTCTCGGTTATGGAGGTGACAAAAGGTTCGTCGTAAAGGGTTACGTCGATGCAAGTTTTGGCACTGATCCGGATGACTCTAAGTCTCAAGCTGGATACATATTGAAAGTGGGAGCAACTAGCTAGAGTAGCTCCGTGCAGAGCATTTTTGTCATAGAAATTTGCAAAATACATACGGATCTGAATTTGGCAGACCCGTTGACTAAACTTCTCTCACAAGCAAAACATGATCACACCTTTGTACTCTTTGGGTGTTAATCACATGGCGATGCAAACTAGATTGCTTACTCTAGTAAATCCTTTGAGTGTTGGTCACATGACGATGTGAACTATGGGTGTTAATCAGATGGTGATGTGAACTATTAGTGTTAAATCACATGGCGATGTGAACTAGATTATTGACTCTAGTGCAAGTGGGAGACTGAAGGAAATATGCCCTAGAGGCAATAATAAAGTTATTATTTATTTCCTTATTTCATGATAAATGTTTATTATTCATGCTACATTTGTTGGGGAACGTAGCAGAAATTCAAAATTTTCCTACGTGTCACCAAGATCTATCTATGGAGAAACCAGCAACGAGGGAAAGGAGAGTGCATCTACATACCCTTGTAGATCGCTAAGCGGAAGCGTTCAAGTGAACGGGGTTGATGGAGTCGTACTCGTCATGATTCAAATCACCGATGATCCTAGTGCCGAACAAGACGGCACCTCCGCGTTCAACACACGTACAGCCCGGTGACGTCTCCCACGCCTTGATCCAGCAAAGAGAGAGGGAGAGGTTGAGGAAGACTCCGTCCAGCAGCAGCACAACGGCGTGGTGGTGATGGAGGAGCGTGGTAGTCCAGCAGGGCTTCGCCAAGCACCGCGGGAGAGGAGGAGTAAGAGAGGTAGGGCTGCGCCAAGAGGGAGAGGTTCTCGTGTGTTGGGCAGCCCCAAAACCCCACTATTTATAGGAGGAGGGAAGGTGGCTGCGCCCCATCTAGGGTTCCCACCCAAGGGTGCGGCAGCCCTAGATGGGACTTGAAGGCGGCCAAGAGGGGGAGAGAGGGGCCCCTAGGGTGGGCCTTTAGGCCCATCTGCGCCTAGGGTTTCCCTCTCCCCACCTAGCTGCGCCTTTGGCCTTGGGGAAGCGCACCAGCCCACCCGGGCTGGTCCCTCCCATACTTAGCACATGCAGCCCTCCGGGATGGTGGCCCCACTTGGTGGACCCCGGGACCCTCCCGGTGGTCCCAGACGTTATCGATAAAACCCAAACTTTTCCGGTGACCAAAACCTCACTTCCTATATATTATTCTTTACCTCCGACCATTCCGAACTCCTCGTGACGTCCGAGATCTCATCCGGACTCCAAACAACATTCGGTAACCACATACAAACTTCCTTTATAACCCTAGTGTCATCGAACCTTATGTGTAGACCCTACGGGTTCGGGAACCATGCGACATGACCGAGACGTTCTCCGGTCAATAACCAATAGCGGGATCTAGATACCCATGTTGGCTCCCACATGTTCCTCGATGATCTCATCGGATGAACCACGATGTCGAGGATTCAATCAATCCCGTATTCAATTCCCTTTGTCTAGCGGTATTGTACTTGCCCGAGATTCGATCGTCAGATATCGATGCCTTGTTCAATCTCGTTACAGCAAGTCTCTTTACTTGTTCCGTAACACATCATCCCGTGATCAACCCCTTGGTCACATTGTGCACATTATGATGATGTCCTACCGAGTGGGCCCAGAGATACCTCTCCGTCAACCGGAGTGACAAATCCAGCCTCGATTCGTGCCAACCCAATGCAGACACTTTCAAGATACCTGTAATGCACCTTTATAGCCACCCAGTTACGCCAGGACGCTTTGGTACACCCAAAGCATTCCTACGGTATCCGGAGTTGCACAATCTCATGGTCTAAGGAAATGATACTTGACATTAGAAAAGCTTTAGCATATGAACTACGATCTTTGTGCTAGGCTTAGGATTGGGTCTTGTCCATCACATCATTCTCCTAATGATGTGATCCCGTTATCAATGACATCCAATGTCCATGGTCAGGAAACCGTAACCATCTATTGATTAACGAGCTAGTCATCTAGAGGCTTACTAGGGACTTGGTGTTGTCTATGTACCCACACATGTATCTGAGTTTCCTATCAATACAATTATAGTATGGATAATAAACGACTATCATGAACAAGGAAATATAATAATAACTAATTTATTATTGCCTCTAGGGCATATTTCCAACAACATTTGTATTAACCGGAAACTTAGTACATGTGTGGATACATAGACAAACAGAGTGTCACTAGTATGCCTCTACTTGACTAGCTCGTTGAATCAAAGATGGTTAAGTTTCCTAGCCATAGACATGAGTTGTCATTTGATTATCGGATCACATCATTAGAGAATGATGTGATTGACTTGAACCATTCTGTTAGCTTAGCACTTGATCGTTTAGTATGTTGCTATTGCTTTCTTCATGACTTATACATGTTCCTATGACTATGAGATTATGCAACTCCCGAAATACCGGAGGAACACTTTGTGTGCTACCAAACGTCACAACATAACTGGGTGACTATAAAGGTGCTCTACAGGTGTCTCCGATGGTACTTCTTGAGTTGGCATAGATCAAGATTAGGATTTGTCACTCCGATTGTCGGAGAGGTATCTCTAGGCCCTCTCGGTAATGCACGTCACTATAAGCCTTGCAAGCAATGTGACTAATGAGTTAGTTGCGGGATGATGCATTACGGAATGAGTAAAAAGACTTGCCGGTAACGAGATTGAACTAGGTATTGACATACCGACGACCGAATCTCGGGCAAATAACATACTGATGACAAAGGGAACAACGTATGTTGTTATGCGGTTTGATCGATAAAGATCTTCGTAGAATATGTGGGAGCCAATATGAGCATCCATGTTCCGCTATTGGTTATTGACCGGAAACGTGTCTCAGTCATGTCTACATAGTTCTCGAACCCGTAGGGTCCGCACGCTTAACGTTCGGTGACGATCGGTATTATGAGTTTATGTGTTTTGATGTACCGAAGGTAGTTCAGAGTCCCGGATGAGATCGGGGACATGACGAGGAGTCTCGAAATGGTTGAGACGTAAAAATCGATATATTGGACAACTATATTCGGACATCGGAAAGGTTCCGAGTGATCCGGGTATTTTTTGGAGTACCGGGGGAGTTACGGGAATACGGGAGTACATATGGGCCTTAGTGGGCTTTAGGTGGAAAAGAGGAGAAGCCACGAGGGCTGGCCGCGCGCCCCCCATGGGCCTAGTGTGAATTGGACTAGGGGAGGGGCTGCGCCCGCTCTTTCCTTCTCCTCCCCCTCTCCTTCCTTTCCCCTCCTAGTATGACTAGGAAAGGAGGAATCCTACTCCTACTAGGAGGAGGATTCCTTCTCCCTTTGGTGTGCCTAGAGAGGTCGGCCTGCCTCCCCTCCTTCCTTTATATATGGGGGTAGGGGGTGAGGGAGTCCTGGATTAGGGGGTATCTAGACAGCCGGACTGTATACATCGTCCGGACTGTTGAAGCGTGAAAATACAAGACTCAAGACTTCGACCCGTGTCCGGATAGGACTTTCCTTGGCGTGGAAGGCAAGCTTGGTGATATGGATATTATATTTCCTTCCTTGTAACCGACTCCATGTAAACCCTAGCCCTCTCCGGTGCCTATATAAACCGGAGAGGTTGGTCCTTAGAAGGCCGATCACAATTACAATCATACCATCATTGGCTAGCTTCTAGGGTTTAGCCTCTACGATCTCGTGGTAGATCTACTCTTGTACTACCCATATCTTCAATATTAATCAAGTAGGAAATAGGGTTTTACCGCCATCGAGAGGGCCCGAACCTGGGTAAACATCTCTGTCCCTTGCTTCCTGTTACCATCAACCTAGACGCACAGATCGGGACCCCCAACCCGAGATCCGCCAGTTTTGACACCGACATTGGTGCTTTCATTGAGAGTTCCTCTATGTCATCGCTACAAGGCTTGTTGGGGATGTAACTGCTGAATATAAACCGCCCAGGAGAGGCCGGTTCACCCTCAGCCTTATTGGAGCCCACGACGACCCTGAAGATGGCGATCCATTATAGAGCTTAGGGGCCCGGGGCCCAGAGGCAGATTAGGGCCCATAATGATAAAACCACCATAGCCATGTAACTTGTGTTGTAAGATAGGAGAAGGAGAGACCGAGCCGGACACTTGTATGAGCCGGCCTCGGGACTCTGTAGACCGGCCGGGCGTCAACCCGTGTATATAAGGGAACGACCCGGCGGCGGTTTAGGACAGACGACAACAACTCGAGGCTTAGGGCGGTTATTTGCTCCCTAATCGCCGAGATCACATCAATCCCATCACAAACTAGACGTAGGCTTTTACCTTCATCGAAGGGGCGAACTAGTATAAACTCGTGTCTTTGCATCCGCTTTAACCCCTCTAAGTTAACCCGTACAATGGCCCCGCGACTAAGTCCTTTCATGAGGACATCTGCCGTGACAATTCCACGACAGTTGGCGCCCACCGTGGGGCTATCGCACGATGGTTTGATGATCTTAGAGGGCAAGCTCGAAGGACTCGAAGGCTATGCTGTGGGCCGGATGACCAAGAGTCGTCGCGGCAAGCTCTACATCGACGATGCAGGCTGGGGCCCCGAGGCCGGCTCGATTGAGTACGGGTACCGGGTCCTTTGGTGGCATACACGTGTTCATCGGCAAGATCGGTGAGCCAGTGGGCTGAATCGACATCCGCACCGACCTCGCCGAGACGGCTCGGGCGTAAACCTGCCTGGCTAAACCGGGCTGTCAAGCGTGCTTTCGTGGGAGTCATCCACGGAGGAAACTATGAGGACGGATCAGCATCCGTGGCGAAACCGTTGGTTCACTTCCGATGACGAAGTCGTCGATCGGAGAAACCGAAGTCTCTCAGATCACCGCAAGATGGCGGATCGTGGGCTGTTCCGACGGTGACAGTATTCCGGACCCCTTTGATCTGCCCAACCGGGTTGGAATTTTCATGGCCGGTACATAGGCGACGCTTCACTCCTCGACCGCCGTGCCAATGGTCGGCGGTTCAATAGCGGCGATGGCAGCCGGGGCAGGAGGCCCTGTGCGCCCGCCGGCTCAAGTTTTATCAGAACTATTTGATGCATTGGCTGTGCTCATGGCAGAGGCTAACCCGGCGGACCAAGACGTTCATAATGCGGAGATTGCAAAGGTGAAGGAATAAATCGATCAGGCTAAAGCGGATCTGGCAGCTGCAGACGCTAGGATGGTGGCAGAGAGGGCCGCTTTGGATGCGCAAGCCTATAGGCTCATGCTGGATCAGAATGCGTCGCATGAAGTCATGAAGAGGAAATACAGATTCCGTTTGCCCTCAGTGTTCGAGGGAAGAGATCTCTTCAACACCCCAGGAGCGGGGACCATAATCCGCGATGGTGGACCGGCGGAAGCACTGGACGGGCGCCACCGTTCAGCCCGCTTGATAGATCTACCTCGCCATCATACCGGCGCACCTCAGGCTGTGCAAACACCCCCAGGTCATTACTCCAACCCGATGGATAACCTTGTTGCGGCTGCGGCGCGGTTGGAGGCGATTCCAATCGAAGGCGATTCACCGCAGGCGGTAGAGACGCGCCGGGTCAAGGAGCTCCTTAGGACGGCTCTGGTCCAACAAGAAGCATATTCATACAGCCGCGATCGGATCCACTCTACCACCCGGCCGAGCCGGAGCTATAGCAGGCGCGTGGATGAACCGGCTGTATCAAGTAATGCGCGGCGCGGTGCGCCCGGTGGCAACAACCCGGCGGGCGGTCTCGACATCGCTCAGGAGGTGGTGGACCGGGCCAGGGCACGAAGGGAGGCCGAGTTAGCAAGACAAAGATCAGGATTATCACCACGCCGTTCGTCTGACCATCTTTGAGCCTCGGGTTACCTCTAGCTCTTTGGGGTGCCTTGCCTTGTCCCTGCTCTACGCAATGTACGCTTGCCCAAGGATTTCAAGGGGCCACGCAAGGTGCCAAATTACACCGCCGATCTGGCTCCAGAAGCATGGATAGAGAGTTATGAGATGGCCATGGAGATGCTGGATGTGGATGAAGCTGCGTGTGCAAAGTACTTCACCATGATGCTTGAAGGTACGGCCTGTACTTGGTTGAAAAACTTGCCACCCAATTCCATCGGTCAGTGGGCCAGCTATGGACCCGTTCATTCAGAATTTCAAAGATACCTGTAAGCAGCCCATGTCTGTGGTGGACTTGGCGGCTTGTGTCCAGGCTGAGGAGGAATCCACAACCCATTGGGTACGCCGCGTTTCGGAGGTCATACATTCTTCGGACCGGATCAACGCCGATTCTGCGATCTTAACCCTAGAGGATAACTGCCGGTTTAAGCCTTTAAAGTTGAAGCTGGGTCGCATGAAGCGGTTTTGCAATGACATGGGCACTCTCATGGGCGTTTTAGTGAAGTATGCTGATTCTGATAGTACCAAGGATCCCAGTCCGAGGATGATGATGAAACAGGAAGGGAAAGCGTATCAAAGAACTCCAGAGGCCAGCAGCATCACTCAGCAGGTAATGGTGGAAACAAGCGTAAGGCGAATGGTAACATGGGCTTCGTAGCCAACACCAATGCGCAGGACAAGGGCCGACGGCGCAAGGGTAAATAGCCGAACCGAGGTGGTGCGCCTAATCACAATCCGGACCGGTTGAACTATCCGTTGAACCAACCCTGCCCGAAGCATGGGATGAAGGAGGCGCCAGCAAACCACCTCTGGAAGGATTGTTACATTATGCAGGAGTTCAAAAGTTCCAATGCTTTCCGGTATGATCAAGGCTCCGGCGGCGGTTCGTGGTCCGCCCGGTTACGGTGGAGGAAATTCGTCCAGGGTTCAATGGTAATCCGGGCGGACATAACAATCGTAACAATCGAGTAATAAAGGTGGTTACAATCAGCAGCAGCAGCAGCAGTCGGGTTATCAGAGCAATCCAAAACAGTTGAATGGTGGACAGTATCACGTCTTCACCACTAGTTTGGACAGCCGAGACCGGAAGCTTCAGAAGCGGGCGGTCAACATTGTTGAGCCGGCCGTGCCTCATTACCTACGCTGGTCAGAGCAGCCTATTGTGTGGAGTAGAGAGGATCATCCTCCCCGGGTTGACAATCCGGGTCAGCTAGCCCTAGTGGTGGCACCTCAGGTGGGAGGATACAAGTTCACCAAGGTGCTTATGGACGGAGGGAGCAGCATAAACATCATGTACTATGAGACCTTCCGTCGTATGGGGTTGACAGATAAACATCTCAAACCGTCCAATACAGTGTTCCATGGTGTGGTGCCCGACAAGTCAGCTTATCCGGTTGGTAAAATAGCTCTGGAGGTGGCCTTTGGGGATGAACATGACTCCAGATCAGAAACATTGACGTTTGAAGTGGTGAAAATTCAAAGTCCTTATCACGCCTCGCTTGGGCGGCCGCTTATGCTAAGTTCATGGCACGACCTTGTTATATCTATTTGCAGCTCAAGATGCCGGGTCACAAGGGAACGATAACGGTTCATGGAGTCGCAAGATTGCTTTAGAGTGTGAAGAAGGTGATGCGGCTTACGCAGAGTCGGTTTGTGCCACCAAGAGCTGAAGTACTATAAAGATAATGTTGATCCGGCGGATATGACCCGTTGAAGAAGCCAACTACAGAGCACGATCCGCCTGAAGTTTAAATCGGCGGCCGAGACTAAACTTGTTGACTTTGTACCGGTGATTCGGCCCAAACAGTTCATCATCACCGCCAACTTGGATCCTAAATAGGAAAGCGCTCATCGAAGTTCATCCGTGAGAATCGGGACATTTTTGCATGGAAGCCTTCGACATGCCAGTGTACCGAGGGAACTCGCCGAGCACACTCTTAATGTTGATCCCAAGTACAAACCGTAAAGCGCTTTCTTCACCGGTTTAACGAGGAAAGGCGTAAGGCCATTGGAGAGGAGGTTGCTGTGCTCTTAGCAAAGCAGGTTTTATCGTTGAAGTTTTCCATACAAAGTGGCTTGCTAATCCGGTGCTGGTCCTTAAGAAAACGGCACTTGGCGCATGTGTGTGGATTACACAGATCTTAACAAGGCTTGTCCAGCAGATCCTTTTGCCCTCCCCCGCATTGACCAGATTATTGATGCCACTGCGGGTTGTGAGCGTTTGAGCTTTTTTGATGCGTATTCTGGATATCATCAGATCAAAATGGCGGTTAAGGACTAGGAGAAGACAGCATTTATCACTCCCTTTGGAGCCTTCTGCTATGTGTCTATGCCCTTTGGGCTCAAGAGCGCCCAAGCAACTTATCAGCGTTGCGTATAGAATTGCTTGCATAAACAGATCGGCCGTAATGTGCATGCTTATGTGGATGATATTGTGGTTAAGTCAAGGAAGAAGGAAACACTAATTGATGATTTGAAAGAAACCTTTGACAACTTATGGGTGTACAAGATGATGCTTAACCCGCCAAATGTGTCTTCGGTGTTCCAGCAGAAAGTTATTGGGTTTCCTTGTGTCCAACAGAGGAATTGAAGCTAATCCGAGAAGATTACGGCTATCACCTCCTGGCTAAGCCAAAGTGTATTAATGATGTCCAGCGGTGTGGCGGGCCGGATTGCCGCTGAGCCGGTTTATCACCGCCTCGAGAGAAGGCCATCCCTTTGTATCGAGATCTTTGAAAAGACAGATCGGTTTGTCTCGAGTCCAAATTACCGATGAAGCATTGGAGGACTTAAAGCGGCAATTGGCCAACTCATTTCGCCGCCGCTTCTATTGACAAGGAGCCGCTTCGCTATATGTTGCTGCTAATGCCGTGGGCGATTAGTGTGGCCATTTTGGTAGAGCGGAAGGAGGCAGGGAGGGATAATCCGTTCAACGTCCGGTCTATTATATCAGCCGAGGTGCTTATTGAGTCTAAGGCAGATATCCGCATTGGCGTAAGCCGGTGTATGGAGTTTTTATGGCAAGCCGGAAGCTGAAGCAGTATTTTCAAGGGCATCCCATCACGGTGGTCAGTTCAGCTCCCTTAGGTGATATCATACAGAACCGGGAGGCAACTGGCCGGATTGCTAAGTGGGCTATAGAGCTTGGGCCGCACGGTCTGAAGTACGCGCCTCGGACGACGGTGAAGTCTCAAGCACTTGTGGATTTCATTAACGATTGGACGGAGTTGCAAGCACCAAGAAAAGCCGGATCATACATATTGGACCATCCATTTTGATGGATCCAGCAATTGAGGGCTCGGGGTCGAGTCGTACTAACTTCCCCACGAGGTGACAAGTTTTGTTACGTTCTCCGCTTAATGTTCCCTTGTACTAACAATGCAATGAGTATGAAGCCTTGCTCCATGGTCTCCGGATGGCTAAGGAGATGAATCTAAGCCGGGTCAAGTGCTTCGGTGACTCGGACCTAGTGGCTCAACAGTGTCCGCACTTGGGATTCAAAGGACCCACTCATGGCTGCATATCGTCGTGAGGTGGATATTGTCGCAGGTCATTTCAAGGGCTATCAGGTGGACCACGTGGACCATCGGAAGAATGAAGCGGCGGACGCTTTAAGCCGGTTGGGCTCTCAACGCAAACCGGTCCCGCCCAATGTTTTTCTGGACGTGCTGCACAACCCGTCTACCAAACTCCCCGGTGAAGCGGATTTGGCTATTCCCGATCCGGAGGCCCAATTCGTGGCAGCTCTTCACGCCACTCCAGATTGACGCTTCCTTATCTTGCGTACATGAACCGGGCGAAGTTACCGTAAGATAAGACGTTTGCGGCAGATAGTCCGGCGATCCCGCCTATGACCATTGTTAATGACGAATTGCATCATTGCGGCGTCGTGGGTGTTTCAACGCTGTGTCCCCCGAGGAAGGCTGTGAAATATTGCGTGAGATCCACGAAGGAGATTGTGGTCACCACGCCGGTTCAAAATCCTTGGTGGCTAAAGTGTTACGCCACGGTTTCTATTGGTTGACCGCCCATGCCGATGCGGAAGATCCGGTCGACGATGTGATGGTTGCCAAAAGTTTTCCAGACGTGCTCATATACCGCCCAAGAATTGAGGATGATTCCAATTACTTGGCCGTTTGCAACTTGGGGTTGGACATGGTTGGACCTTTTAAGAGGTCCAAGGACAAGAAAACACACTGTTGGTGGCGATCGACAAATTTACAAAGTGGGTAGAGGCGTAACTCGTTAGCAAGTGTGATGCAGCCACGGCAGTTCAATTCGTAAAAAGGTGATCTTCGGTTTGGTTTTCCACACAAGATCATTACGTATAATGGTACCAATTTGTTCAAAGGTGCCATGAAGGAATTTTGTGAACGTGAGCACATCCGCTTGACGTTTCTTCAGTAGCTCACCCACAGTCCAATGGTCAAGCAGAACGAGCTAATCAAGAGATCCTGAGAGGTATCAAGCCCCGGCTTATGGTCCCTTTGCAGAGGACACCGGGTTGTTGGGTAGAGGATCTACCATCTGTGTTATGGAGTATAAATACTATGCCTAACAGATCCACTGGATATACGCCCTTCTTTATGGTCTATGGAGCGGAGGCGGTCCTCCCCAGTGATGTCCGTCATGACTCACCTCGTGTGGCAGCCTAGGTTGAGGCAGATAACGAGACAGCACGACAGGACGCTTTGGATCGGCTGGATGAAGAATGAGATATGGCAGCAGCTTGCTCGGCGATTTACCAGCAGGATCTTCGTCGGTATCACAGTCGCCGGGTCAGAACCAGAACCTTTCAAGAAGGATATTTGGTGCTTCGGCTCATTCAAGACCGCATTTAATATGCACAAGCTATCCCCACCTTGGGAGGGACCTTTTGTGGTCAGCAAGAATCTGCATAACGGGTCATACTATCTCGATAGATGTTCGAGAGCATAAAGACTCACGACGCCGAAGAGGAGACCAACAGCCATGGAACATAGCTCATCTTCGCCTTATTATACCGAGCCATCGGCTCTACTTATGTACATATTATGACAATGTCTATATTATAAATAAAGCAATAAACCGGAGCCTCGGCGAAAGCGGGTATCCGCTACTGTTACATCATGCGTGGTTACATGGAGTGGTTGTCTTAAACGGCCTCCGGTTTACCCCTTGAGCTTGCTTTTCAAAAAGCTTTGTGATATCACTTGGGGGCTTGGTCGTGTCCGAACCAATGCAACACCTTTTGATAGGCGAAAGCCACCAGATCACTTGGGGACATGGTCAAGTCTGAACCACCACGCCTAGATCGGCCTAAGGCCATAGAGTCACTGGGGCTTGGTCAATTTCGAACCATTGCCACGCCCACTTGATCGGCATAATGCCACGGTTTCAGTTGGGGACCTGGCTAACTTGAACCGTAGCTACACCTTATTGGGAGCTTGGTCGTGTCCGACCATGGTAACACCATCTGATCGGCTCTGTAAAGCCTCTTTTTGCAAACGGTTTTATCATTGCCTTTGCCTTCATATTTTTACATAACTGTTATTTGATGTTTGTTGCGTTTTCAAAACCGATAACATTTTTAAACTGGTTCAAACCTGTCAATTGACGGAAGTCGGTCCATTTTTAATCCGAAGATAATTTTTCCGGTTTGATTTTTTCTGTTAACATCCCATTATGGAGTAACAGGGGGCTTGTCTTGACCCGGCACGGTTTACATGGTAAACCGGCATTATAAACATAGGAGCTGTTTTCTCCTTTGACGGTAATGGTTTATACAACCTCCGCTTCAAGATTGGCTAAGCCAACTTCATGCCCAACGATGGCAGGTATTTTGTATCACAAAATTTGATCCTCAGGCCTCAATATTTTATTGCATATATATATGAACGTCACAAGCCGGGTGGCGGTACAAACCGCCGTGGCGCTTTAAGAATTTGTGATCGCAGTAATTTAAATTGAAGGTTTCGATCATTCAATCAAAGAAGTGCGCACCAGGGCACACAGGCATATTAAAAACAAAAGTGATGGCTATTCTATTACAAGGCATTCAGAGGCCCAAATTTTGGAATGGCGTCATGACAAGCAGCTTATGATGCATCAACCAGCTTGATGGCTTAAGCTTCATCGCCGGGTTGATGTGAAGAAGATGGGTCGTCTGGCATCGGTTCTTCTTCTTCCTCCTCACCACCCAATGGCCGGAAGTCATTGGTGGACCAGTCAATCCGGGTTAAAGCTCGAAAGACAGCCTCTTCACTTATAAGTTCAGCCGGATCAACGCCGGGCGTAAGTGTGCTTACGGGTTGGGGAACAAGGTTCTCGCACTTCGAATAACAACTTCAACCCGCCTGTTGTTTGCATCAGAGAAAGAGCGGTGAACCGTCAGGTTGGCCTCTGCTGCCGCTTGACTCGCAAGAGGACGCATCTCCCTTGTTATCCGTCCCGAGAGCATCCTTGTCAAAGGCTTCGCCATTTTCTTGAGCTACTGGGAAGCCTTTGGCTATGTCAGCCGGGTCAAGGTCAGCTATCCAAGCTTTGGCACGAGTAAGAGCCAATAAGGTGCCAGCCCGGGCAGCGGATCGTTTCAACTCTTCGAGTTGTGCCGGTATCATGGATAGACGGCCCAGCGTATCCTTGATCAAAGACGGAGCTGTGTTATCATAATGGCAGCACATATGACTCGGCTGGTGCCAGATACGCTTGCTCAATCAGCGATACGCGGCCTTGAGTTTCTTCTGCATGTCAGAGCCCAGATGAGCAATACGCTTACCTATACCGGTTTAAGACAGCATCAGGTTAAACCGGCGGAAATGTTAAAACGGAATAGTAATCAAACCTTGGTGATGCATTTCTTACCAAATATCGCAGAGGTCATGGCGTTAATTTGGCGCTTTAGTCCGGTGAGCTCTTCCGTCACCGGTTTAAGAGCCACTCAAAGATCTTCCGCCTGCTTTAGCAACCCAGCCTTCTCGGTCCCAGTTGGCCTGCTCAGATTTAAACCACTCCTTGAGCTGCTCCATAGTGGTCAAGGCGGTTTTCAACTCATCCTTGGCCTTGGAGGCTTCTGCTTGTTGAGTCTTCAGATTGGCATGAAGGTCATTGAGTTGTACGGTTTGTTGGCGTATCTCATTCTGATAAAAAAAAGGGGATCACGTTAGTTGATTCATCATGAAGTCCCAAGCTCAATACATGTATTCAACTTGGCACTTGGGGGCTAATGGCTAATTGCTCAAACATGTGTTGCTACAGTGATACAAGTTACAGTCCCGGTTTAACTATGCTAAGTTGAACCGGCCCTTGGGGGCTACATCAATGAAGTTTGAGACGTTTTGAGTTATATATTAAGTCCCGGTTTAACTAAGCTTGTTAAACCGCCCTTGGGGGCTACTACACAAACAAAGGTACGAGAGAGGCATAACTCCTTACCTCATAGCGCTCCTTCATAAGATTCACCAGCCGGCTTCAAGTCACGACTTGTATAGAGCCGGTTCAGGAAGCCGGAGTGAAGTTCTTGGCAGAGAAATTGTCATGTCGACAGATCAGTTTTTCCCTTCTCTTTACTCATGGCAGTAAACTCTTCCTTGGCGCTGTGTTTTGATAGAGCGACCGGATTGCCAGGGGCGGTATATGCGGTGCCCGTCACTACGACATCATCATCTTTGGCCGGGCTGGCCGGATTGGCATTTTTTCCTGGGCTTGGTGCTTTCATACCCGGGCTCGGCGGATCAGCAACTGAAACATGTTCGCTGCGGGACTCGGTGGAGCAGGATGTGATGTTTCCACTTGGACATCCGGTTCAACCTCTGGCGGATTAGCATTGTCGCCTTGATTAAACCCAGCAGAGCTGTTTTTAGCAACTTCGTGATTTTCGCCATAATGCTCGAGTCTTCTCCGGATCAACATCCATGAGGATCAAGGGTCTTCGCCTTTTACTTAGGCGAGCCTTGGTGCTACAACATTCAGAGTTAGAATATGATAAACCGACAAATGCAAAAAGAAATAGAGTGAAATGCTTACGAAAGAAAGAACTTTAAGAGGAGGCGCTTGAGTGGTTGATGAACCGCCAGATGATTTGGAAGAAGCCCGATAATTCGGATCGACGGATTGAGAGGACATCTGAAGAAACCTTTCAATGGATAACGCCAGAGAACAAATCACCTCCGGACGACGTTTCCGGGTTGGGGTGTCAGTAAACCGGACGACGTAATTTGTTGACCGCTATGCCGGGTCAGACGGGTTCTTCTTTGTCGTGTCTTCAAAGAAAGATTTGGATTCAAATGAGCACGGGAGTGAGATTTTTTCACTTTCCGGACTGTGTGGCGAATTCTTTTAACCGGTACAAGATCAGAATCGGAAGAAAGAATGATTACCTCAACAGGATCGGCATGGCTGGACTCAAAGATCATCCCGGGAATTGTAATCACAATAGGATGAATGATAAAAGGGCAAAGTAAATCAGGCTTTACCTCAAAGATCTCGAATCTTCATCTTCCGCGGTTCGTAAGACTCGGCGGTTTTACTCTTACCAGCTTTTTTGGTGGTTCTTGGACTTTACACGAGGAACCCGGGCCGGTTTGGTTCGTTTCCAAAAGGAGCTGTTAGCCTAAGAGTTAACAAGGATTAATATATATCAATAAGGCATTAAAACCAGTAGAGCGGTGAGTGGAGCCTTACCGCAGGTAGTTTGTTGGAAACACGTAACGGGCCAACCCGGTTTGGCTGCATACGGAGATCGGTTCATCGAGCATCCTCTTCACCGCCTCGGTAACTTCAAGCTCGCTTATTGGTAGCTCATGACGTCGTTGAGGGTCTTTGACGTTGCCGGTATTCATGCATCAATCCGGGCGGCGGCTTAATGGCAAGATGCCCCAAGAGACCCAACATCGGACAAGGTCAATACCGCTAAGCCATTGGCCATCGTGAGCCCGGAGCTTGATAATTTGGGGCCAAATTCTTCCGCTCGCGCGGCGGTCAAGCGTGAAGGCAATGGGTGATGGTTGCTAAGCCGGTGAGGGCGATAACCCGGCAAGGGGTTTTTTCCGTTAGGAGCAGTATTCCGGCAATAGAACCAGGTTTGGTTCCAATCTTTCGGATGGCTATGGTGTTTGGCGTGAGGAAAGTCTACTTCCTTCCTTTTCTGGATTGAAACGCCACCAAGTTCCGTGTTAGGACCATCCGAAAACTCCGTACGGCGGTTCAAATGAAAGAAATCCCGGAATAACTCCACAGATGGTTCTTCTTGAAGGTAGACTTCGCAGAAAACTTGAAAATTGCATATATTGGACACAGAGTTCGGACCAATATCTTGTGGATGGAGTTGGAAACTTGCAAGGACATCCCGGAAGAATGTTGATCCGAGCGGGCTGAATCCCCGGTCTAAGTGTTGCATAAATACAATTACTTCTCCCTCTTGTGGTTTAGGAGGGCATTCAAAATCCGGAACACGCCAATGAAGGACTTTTTTGGAGGCTAAAGCGCCGGTGGTGACATATCCATTGATTTGTGTCTCAGTGATCTTGGACCGAACCCAATTGCAGGCAGATAATTGTTTGGCCATTCCGGAAGAAAAAACTGCGAAAGGAAAAGTAAAGACCGGTTTACCGTGACGGGTCAGGCATATCATTCAGTGCTAAACCGGCAGATTACCATTCAGTTCCAATTTCCGGTTTAACTAAGGACTAATGGGGTATGGCGGATTAGCTATCAAAAATTAAACCGCCCTTAGAAGGAAGGGACAGAGCTGGAAAATCTGCTAAGTATTGACAGAAACAAGTTTCACACATGGACGGAATTAATTTGGATCTACCAAAGATTCGTAAGGAAAAATTTCTGCGATCCATAAAAGCTTTATAAAGAGCAGGGAAGTTCGTATGCTCTATCAAGAGATTCTGAACAAAAGGAAGATCTGCTAAAGTGCTAAACTGAATGCGGAGCAGCTCAAGACAAGATATATACTACGGTTGAATCAAGAAGCCATGGCAAAGGCGGAGACGAAGAGACTAGGGATGAGCACCTATGAACGGCAATAAGAACAAGAGCCCTCAGATGCAGATCTAGGGTATGAGGAAGAGCCTTACCGGATGCACAGGATCGCGGAGGAACACCAAGAATCTCTGGTACAACCAGGTTGATGCAGCGTCCTTGTGTTGGTGCAGCGTTCGAAGGTCGAAGGCGGCGGCGGGGCTTCAGAGCTGGGGCGTCACGAGGAAGAAGAAGAGCGGAAGGGGAAGAAGAGAAAGGACCTTCCGGTCTATTTATAAGGAGGCAGAAAGTAATTAACATGCGCGAGAATCAAGGAATTGAAAGCGGCAGATGGCGCAGCGGTCGCCTCGATTTCCGGGATAATATTAAATGAAGGGAATCTTGTTGTTTTCTTTAATAAAGATGACGTCAAGATGATCTGTTGCTGGGTTCAGAGGATGACGTCATGGCGGTTTAACAGATGGCGGTTTACGAAACATGAAGGAAGATATTCAGAGTTTTTCTAAGGTGTTGAAGATTGACATGAACGGGTTCAAATCAATCTGGGGCCTAATGTTGGGATGTAACTGCTGAATATAAACCGCCCAGAGAGGCCGGTTCACCTCAGCCATATTGGAGCCCACGACGACCTCAAGATGGCGATCCATTATAGAGCTTAGGGCCCGGGGCCCAGAGGAAGATTAGGGCCCATAATGATAAAACCGCCATAGCCATGTAACTTGTGTTGTAAGATAGGAGAAGGAGAGACCGAGCCGACACTTGTATGAGCCGCCTCGGGACTCAGAGACCGGTCAAGGCCAACCCGTATATAAGGGGACGACCCGGGCGGTTCAGACAGACGACAACAACTCGAGGCTTAGGCGGTTATTTGCTCCCTAATCGCCGAGATCACATCAATCCCATCACAAACTAGACGTAGGCTTTCACCTTCATCGAAGGGGCCGAACTAGTATAAACTCTCGTGTCTTTGCGTCCGCTTTAACCCCTCTAAGTTAACCCGTACGATGGCCCCGCGACTAAGTCCTTTCATGAGGACATCTACCGTGAAAATTCCATGACAGGGCTCGATGGCTCCTTCAACCATCGTCAACTACACGGTCCCGGGTGAGACCTTTCTCCCCGGATAGATCTTCGTGTCCGGCGGCTTTGCCCTGCGGGACAATTCGCTTGGCCATCTGGAGCAGATCGATAGCTACGCCCCTAGCCACCAGATCAGGATCGGAAACCCGAACTGCACGGCGGACATCCGCGGAGACTGGATCTTCGACGGATTCGGGCCTATGCCAGGAGCACCGGACAGTTACGACGAGCACGGCTTAGACCTGCTGTCGGACAAAGCTCGAGGTATCACCCCCGCAGTAGCCTCGGACCTAAATCCGGAGCAGGCTGCGTTGCCTAAGGACGGGGGGCTGGACCCCGCTGTCGGTGTCAAAACCGGCGGATCTCGGGTAGGGGGTCCCGATCTGTGCGTCTAGGCTGATGGTAACAGGAAGCAAGGGACACAAATGTATACCCAGGTTCGGGCCCTCTCGATGGAGCTAAAACCCTACTTCCTGCTTGATTAATATTGAAGAAATGGGTAGTACAAGAGTAGATCTACCACGAGATCGTAGAGGCTAAACCCTAGAAGCTAGCCTATGATGGTCTGATTGTGATTGTGATCGGCCTTCTAAGGACCAACCTCTCCGGTTTATATAGACACCGGAGAGGGCTAGGGTTTAAATGGAGTCAGTTACAAGGAAGGAAATATAATATATGGATCGCCAAGCTTGCCTTCCACGCCAAGGAAAGTCCCATCCAGACACGGGTCGAAGTCTTGAGTCTTGTATCTTCATGCTTCAATAGTCCGGACGATGTATACAGTCCGGCTGTCCGGATACCCCCTAATCCAGACTCCCTCAAGAGTCTCTAACCAGGACTTCAATGACGATGAGCCCATCGCTACAGCCTTGTCTTCGGCATTGCAGGCGGGTTCCATCTCCCAATACTCCAAAGTACATCACGGCGTAGTAGTGTCCGAACTCCATCAACGTTGTACTGCTGGCTTCAAAGGCCTCAATAATGACCATTTCCATGTGTCGAGCGAATGCGAGGAGCCGAGGTGTTTTTCGCATTTACCACCCTCAATCTTTTGGGCTGGCCGCCTATTTGAAGAGACGGGGATTCTCATATCCAACCTGACTCCTCCCTCTCGAGCAAGCATCCAACAGAGCGCTCCGGAAAAAACTATTCCAACATGGCCGGTCGTCGCACCTCCTCTGCTCGCTCTCCCCGATCCAAGCTGGGGGACTGGGAAGAGTGTTCAGTTACCCATAGCCGTTTGATTGAGTTACAAACCCAAGGGTTTCTCCCACCAGCATTCATGGTCCCCGTCCGAGCCGGAATAGCCACCTATAATGGCGGGGAACAAGCGGAGAGATCTCCCAATCCATCTCCAGAGGAGCGAATATGCCTCATCCCGCATCTGCTAAGGGGCGTCGGGTTTCCTATCCACCCGTTCCTTCACGGGCTCCTGGAGTTCTATGGCCTCTAGCTACACAATCTTACTCCTGCCTCCATACTACATATAGCAGGGTATGTTGCCCTTTGCAAGCTATTTCTAGGCTGCGAGCCTCACTTCCGGTTATGGAAGAAGCTGTTCTGCCTTGTCCCCCGCAACCAGGGGGAATCCCTATGTCAGGTGGGAGGGGCCGAAGTATGGCACATTGCCGAGACCGGATACCTATCCGGCACTCCCAAGAAGGCACCAGAGAACTGGCCTTCAGAGTGGTTCTATATTGACGACGTTCCCCTTCCGGATCCAGTCCGGACAGGTCTCCCCTGGGCTCAAGAACGCTTCACGAGGGCATCGCCTAAGCCGGCGCCCGAGGCCCCCAAGAGGAGGATACCAGGGAGATATATTACCTAATGAGCAGGATAAAGTTACTGGCCAACTCCGGACTGACGACAGTCGAGGTTATGGCAATATGCATAATACGGGGAGTGCAGCTACTTCAATATCGGGGGAAGCCCATGTGGCACTTCAACGGGGAAGACGATGCCACCTACTGTGGCCGTAAGGGTCCGGACTCCACCACTGCTCTGGCAAGGATATTGTCCGATTTATACAAAGGCAAAGAGGAGGAATTCCTTCACGTCAAACCGCGGGATGGATTCTCCATATACAACCCCCCGAGCTGGGTAAGTTGTCATTCCTTTCCCTACGTCACTTATTGTGGCATTCTTCGCTAATATCATCTGCCTCGATATTCCCGAGCAGGAACTGAGGAGGGCCGTAGAAGGAATCTCCAGCCCCTCCCCGCAGCCAGAGGACCCCGGAAGGGCCCTAGATCCCGGTCTCGAAGAAGATCCGGATATTATCGTGGAGCTCGTCAACGGGATATTTTATCAAGCGAGCTGCGATGGCGCCTCAGTTGCCATTACTGCCGACTATCCCGGACCGTTCCTACGTCGTGCGTAAGCCAAGTCGGAAAACCCTATCCTCCAAAGAGGACTCCCTTCAGATGTCATGCTATACCCTTGAAGTGTCGTGTTTTTGCAGAGACGACGATCGGAGCATGGGGCCGAGCCCCTAGGGACTCGTCGGCCAAGGGTGTCCGGATCGGGCAGGCTCAAGAGGAAGGCGGTAAGGGTTGACTCGCCGCTACAGAGGTAAGACAAAAACTTGTGTTGTGATTATGGTAATTTGAAGTATGACAGCACCCTTTGTGTTCTGGCAGGAAGAGGAGCAGCCGGACTATATCCGGGGATCCTGCCAACCACGCCTCCACCAGCCGGATTCCAGAACCAGCTTCGAGAGCGGAGGCGGGAGCGGGGCCGATGCCTCATAGTTCTCCAACAAAGAATGCGGATATGCTCTCAGCCATGAATTCCGAAGTAGAGAGCGCCATGAATCACCGGGCGCCGACGGGCCGCATTTCGTAACAACATCTTTTCCGAAGAGGCATTTAACGCTCTTCAATTCGGGAGACTCAGACATCCGAAGCTGCTCAAGGCGGGCTTGCTCGAGCGACAAACCAAAGATACCAAAGATATACGGGTAAGAAAATTTGGTAAGCATGTGTAGCAAGAGCCCCGAGACTTGAAACGGTTGAAACAAATGTTTTAAGGATCAATTTATGCACAGTGTCCTTGTAGATAAGAATGAGCAATTGTCTCGAGTCGGAGGAATGCAGGCCGAACCGAGGGCTGCAGTTGCCAAGTTAGAGGAACCCCAAAAGCCCTCATCCGGTAACAATTGTCACAATTGTATGAAGATGCACCATTAGTAAATGGTTGATATGAAAAGTCTAATGTAAAATTTCAGAGACAATCCCGGGTGAATCCGAGGGCGTAAGAGAGGACGATCGCATCTCAAAAGGCAGCTGGAGGTGGCGAAAGTGCATTCTACGCGAAGTTAGGTGAGAAGAACGATCTTCAAGATGCCAAAGTCCAGCTGGATGTGGAGTTAAAAGATCTCCGCGCTCAGCTGGCGGACTCCGTGAAGGAGAACAAAAGGCTTCGACGCAGCATTTACAGTAAGTGCCTAGACGAACTGTAGTATAGTTCGGCGAGGAAGTATATTGAAAGAATTTTGCTTGCAGGAATGTTAACGGGTCGCCCTGAGGAGGAGATGCCCTCATCTGCAAGTGATTTACTGCAAGGCCTTTTCATGAATCGCACGCAGTGAGCTCGGCAAGTCATGCAGGGTGTTGCTCAGGCTTTGTGGCCATCAAGCTTGCTGCCGAATGGCATGGGGGAGCTTGTGAATATGCTTCAAGGAGCATGGCGGCGCTACCGACTGTGGAAGGTGTCCGCTTGCCAGCAAGGTGCAAGAGAAGCCTGGGCTATGGTGAAGACGCGCTACACCAAGCTGGACCCGAACCTTATGGCCGAAGTAGGACCGGCGGGGCCCGATGGGCAAGAAATTCCCGTGAGTCTGGTACATGACCAGGTAGCGTTAGCCGCTAAGTATTCTCAACAAGATTGTAAGCTAGATAGCCTATTCGACGGTATAGAGGAGGAATATAGTCAGTCCAAGTGACTGTGTAATTCAATGGACATAAGTAGTCCCTAGCCAGACTAAAATCATTTGTCATGGCGGACCTTTTCGCTTTAGCCCCCGGATCCTATAGTCCGGGGTGTGTCCGAATACCCATTCAGTTATACAAAACCGGGGTATGTGTGGACATCAGGCGTAGGGGTTATTATTACTTGAACAGACAAGTACCCAACTAGTTATGTTATATTACATGGATAGTAAGAAACATCTTCCAGGGAGAATAGTTCCGTTAGGGGTTCGTTTCCCTGGGTAAGCATGCGACAATGCACATGTCCTGGATCATGAACGATTGCGCAGGATACAAAACTTCTGGGGATTGGTGTTATAATAAACGAATACATCTTTTGTTCACCGACCGAATATTCTCTTAAGGAAGCTAGCTTTTGGCTTCACCCAGTCTGAGGTACAGATCCGGATGAACCGGCAGTAACAATCGCAGAGGTGCTCCCCTTATGCCTTAGCCGAATTAATAAAGAACGTAGGGCATAAACACAAGAGCCGTGCAACCCAGCTTGGCAACATCTTAAGTCATATCGATGCATACAATGGTGAAGAAAAGGCACATATGGAAAAAGAATGCATATGTGATGGGCAGAAAGCCATGTGAGTTATTATTTTTAGCTTCCGTATAGGAAGCCCCCAGGTATTGCTTACACACCTAGTGCGGTCGGAGTGATCCGGGAATCCACACTGCATTGAATACTTTGTGTGAAGAGAGAAAAAGGTCGAGAAAGGAAAAAGGGATGGAGCATAATTAAAAGGAGGGGTTAGGAGAGGAACATTGAGTTCGGCGTTAGGCGTAGAATCTCCGGAGCCTGGCCGCGTTCCATGGGTTCGGCTCAAGTCAGTTATCGGATGCATTACGTAAGCGGTACGCTCCTCCGGTGAGAACTTTGTCAATGACGGCGAACCCTCCCACTTGGGTTTGAGCTTGTCCTTCTTATTCTCCGATAGGCGAGAACGAGCTCGCCAATGTTGTAAGTTTTGGCCCGCACTTCTCGCTTTTGATATCGCCGAGCTCGCTGTCGATAGAATGCGGAGCAGGCTTTTGCGACGCCGCACTCCTCCTCCGTAGGCCCAAATTATCCTACCGATCTAACTCAGCTTCCTTCTCTTCATACACGCCAGACGCTGCGGCTTAATCATGTATTATGTCGCAGGTAATACCGCTTCGCTGCAGACACCATAAAAAATGGTGTATATCCGGTGGTGCGATTCGGCATGGTCCGCAGCCCCCAGAGTACGGAGTCGAGCTCCTCGACCCAGTGCATATCCGAGTCTGTCAAGGATCGCACTAGTATGGGTTTGATGCCGCTCATGATGAGACCATTTGCCCGATCTACCTGCCGTTTGTTTGGGGATGGTAGACGGAAGCGTAATCAAGCTTAATGCCCATTTTGGCGCACCAAGTTTTCACTTCGTCGGCTGTGAAATTTGAGCCATTATCAGTGATGATGTTGTGGGGACACCGACGGTGTAATGCACCCGGATATGAAGTCTATTACTGGTCCGGATTCGGCCGTATTGACTGGTTTGGCTTCTATCCATTTGGTGAATTTGTCCACCATGACCAATAAGTATTTTTTCTTATGGCTTCCTCCTTTAAGAGGTCCGACCATATCCATCCCCCAGACCGCAAAGGGCCAAGTTATGGGGATTCTTTGGAGAGCGGTAGGGGGCATATGACTCTGATTGATAAAGAGCTGGCAACCAACGCAATGTTGGACAACGTCCCGTGCGTTTGCTCAGACCGTCGGCCAATAGAAACCTGTACGGAAGGCCTTGCTGACTAGTGTTCGAGCTGCGGCGTGGTGCCCGCCCAGTCCGGCATGGATTTCAGCCAAGAGCTGCCGCCCTTCCTCTTCGGAGATGCATCTTTGGAGTACTCCGGTAGCGATTTTCTTGTAGAGTTCCCCTTCGTAGACTTTGTAAGCTTTAGAGCGCCGGACGATGCAGCGTGCTTCATTTTGGTATTCAGAGAGCTCCTGCCTATTTTAGGTAGGCCAAGAAGGGCTCGGTCCATGGGGCGATTACAGCCATGATTTCGTGGGCCGAGGACGTTATTTCGGTGATAGAACCTCCGACTATGTCCAATAGTTTGGAATCTGGGGGTGTATTCAGATCCGTGCTAGTATTGCCGGACTCCCGTTCCCATACTACGGATGGCTTGAACAACCGTTCCAAGAATATTTTATGTGGGATAGGGTCGCGTTTAGCGTCGATGCAAGCGAGGACATCCGCCGCTTGATTGTTTTCTCGAGCCACATGGTGGAATTCGAGCCCCTCGAACCGAGCTGACATCTTGAGGACGACATTACAGTAGGCCGCCATTTTCAGGTCCTTGGCGTCAAAATCTCCATTTATTTGTGATATTGCGAGGTTTGAATCCCCGCGCACTTCTAGGCGTTGAATGCCCATAGAGACTGCCATCCGAAGACCGTGCAACAGAGCCTCGTATTCGACTGCATTGTTGGAGTCTGTGTATAATATTTGGAGGACGTACTGGACCGTGTCTCCGGTGGGAGACGCCAGGACTACACCTGCTCCCAATCCGGCCAGCATTTTAGAGCCGTCGAAGTGCATGATGCAGTTTGAGTATGCGTCGTACTCTTTAGGGAGTTCGGTTTCTGTCCATTCGGCGACGAAGTCAGCCAATACTTGTGACTTGATGGCCCGCCGTGGTTTGTACGTTATGTCGAACGGAAGGAGCTCAATTGCCCATTTGGCAACCCGGCCCGTAGCATCACGGTTATTTATTATGTCATTTAGTGGTACTTCGGAGGCGAGCGTAATCGAACACTCTTGAAAGTAGTGTCGTAGCTTCCGAGATGCCATGAACATCACGTATGATATTTTTTTATAGTGTGGGTATCGGGATTTGCATGGGGTTAGGACCGTGGATACGTAGTAAACCGGCTTCTGGAGCGGGAATTTATATCCTTCAGCCTCTCGCTCAACGACGAGCATCGCGCCATAACTTGATGCGTTGCAGCTATGTACAAAAGCATAGGTTCGCCAATATTCGGGCGCTGTTAGTACCGGATTACTGGCCAATAAGGTCTTTATTTCATCCACCGGCGGCTGCATCATCCACACGAAGTGTTCGGCATACCAAGAAGGCGGTAAAGAGGTAATGCCTTTTCTCCTAACCTGGAGATAAAGCGACAGAGAGCAGCCACGCATCCGGCTAGTTTTTGGATGTGCTTGAGGTCTGTTGGTATAGTCAACTATGACAGAGCTCGGATCTTTGCCGGATTCGTTTCAATTCCTCTGTTGGAAATAATAAAGCCGAGTAGCTTCCCCGAGGGGACGCCAAAAATGCATTTTTCAGGGTTCAGCTTGATGTCGTATGTCCGGAGATTGTCGAATGTAAGCCTCAAGTCATCTATTAGGGTTTCGACGTGTCTTGTTTTTATGACCACGTCATCCACGTATGCCTCAACTGTTTTGCCGATTTGCTTTTCCAGGCATGTTTGAATCATGCGTTGGTAGGTTGCGCCGGCGTTCTTAAGCCCGAAAGGCATAGTGTTGAAGCAGAAAGGGCCATATGGCATTATGAAGGTTGTTGCAGCTTGGTCAGACTCTGCCATCTTTATTTGATGGTATCCATAGTATGCGTCGAGGAAACACAATGAAGTCGTGGTCCTGCTGTGGCATCAATGATTTGATCGATGCGAGGGAGGAAAGGGATCCTTGGGGCAAGCCTTGTTGAGGTCTTTAAAGTCGACACATAGGCGCCTGTGGATTTGTCCTTCTTTGGTACCATTACCAGGTTTGCCAGCCAATCCGGATGCTTGATATCTCTGATGAATCCGGACTCGAGGAGTTTGGCTAGCTCTTCCCCCATGGCCTGCCATTTGGGCTCTGAAAACCGTCTTAGAGTTTGCTTGACCGGTTTGTATCCTTTTAGTATATTGAGGTTGTGTTCGTCCAAACTGCGTGGGATGCCTGGCATGTCCGATGGGTGCTAGGCGAAGATGTCCCAATTCTCGCGTAAGAAGTCTCGCAGTGCGGCGACCATCGCGGGGCTCAGCTGTGTCCCGACGGAAGCTGTCTTCGTGGGGTCCGTTGGATGCACTTGGAAGTTGACTATCTCGTCTCAAGGGTTTAAAATGAGGTGGACTTGGGTTGCTTGTCGAGTATCACGTCGTCCCCGCCCACGGTGGCCCGCAGTTGTTGTTAATTCTTCGCCTGCTAGGGCCTCGGATAATGCCTCCGTGGCTAGTGCTGCTGGTTTTTTCGCTGGCAAGTGCGACGTACGGATCACTGGCTAGAGTGATGATTCCATTGGGCCCGGGCGTTTTAAGCTTCATGTACCCGTAATGGGGTATAGCCTGAAAGCTTGCAAACGTGTCCCGCCCTAAAAGGGCGTGGCATCCACTACTAAAAGGGGCCACTTGGAATGTGATTTCTTCGGACCTATAATTCTCCGGGGTGCCGAATACCACGTCAAGTGTGATTTTTCCCGCACACCGTGCTTCCCGACTAGGGATAATTCCCCTGAAGGTTGTGCCGCTTTGTTCAATGCGACTTTGTCAATTTCTATCTTGCTGAGTGTCTATTCATAGATCAGATTTAATCCGCTTCCGCCATCCATGAGCACTTTAGTGAGCCGAAAGCCGTCCACGATTGGGCTAAGAACCAGAGCGGCTGGTGCCCGGACAGTCCGGAATCTAGGTTCGTCACTGGCATTGAAAGTTATAGCAGCGCTGCCTGTGGGGTTCATTTTGGTCAGATGGCAAATTTCCATGAGCTTTGATGAGTTTCGCTTATGCCTACTGTTTGAGGCAAAAGTCTCGAAGACTGTTAGTACCGTATTGTGCTCGTTGGCGGGATGTTGTTCTGTAAGAAGATCCTCGCCACTTTTCGCAACCTGTCGGAGTATCCAACATGCCCTAAGGCTGTGAGTTGGTGCTGTGTCCGGAGTGATGTGTAGTTTACATGGCCCATTGAGCCATTTTTCCAATACGGTTCCCTGCCCTGTGGTGGGCTTTGGTTTCTTAGGGATTGGATCGGACGACGTACGAGAGTTCCCCCTTTTAGTTCGGACAAAGGTTTTGGTGAAAGCCGGATTGTCCCAAAATTCAGTTTGAGTTTTCCAGACGCTTTCCATCGCACAGTACTTCTGTACTATGATTGCTAAGTCCGCAAAGCGTACTATGTCACGGCGACTTATAACATTAAGGATTCCTTTGTCCGTGCAGTTTTTGCAGAAGAGCGAGACTACGTCCTCCTCGTGGCAGTCCTCGACCTTGTTTAGCGCAAGGAGGAATCTGGCCCAATAATGATGTACTGTCTCCTGGGGCCCTTGCCTGATATGGGAGAGACGATTTAAGTCCACGTGGGTGGTTATAGTTGAATCCGGATTCTGATCCGATCTAGCACCCCAGGGCATGGAAGCTTCCGAGTTCAACAGCTCGGGACTCAGGACGCTGCCCAATTTTTCTGGCCCCGTGCCCGGTTCTAAGTCTGGGACCCGGGTCATATCCTCCCCCGGGCGGGTGTCCGGCTCTGGGAGCTCGGCGATCCGGACATAATTCGTCCTCAAAATAGAGGGATACTCCTTGTGTGGTTCCTCCGATACAACTATCTCATGGGTAGCCGGCGGGGATTTAATGTCCCTTTGGTCGGGTTTAAGCCCGATCCGGTCGTAGTCCGTTACGACTCCAAAAGCGGCGATGCGATCCAAGAGCTCATTAAGAGAAGAGAGCTCTATCGGATCCATCTGTTCGGCGAGTTCCGAATTGATGTGAAGTTTATGCGTGATGACCCGAGAGGCCATCGCTTGCAAGGAGCAGCCGATGGGGCGGCCATGACGAAGCTGCCTAGTCGCAGAGTTTGGCCTACAGCATGAGCTCCCCCCGCGGTAATGTTGTCCCGGACAACGAGACGAACCGTCGAGCCTTGCAGCGACGACACAGAGGAACTCTCAATGAAAGCACCAATGTCGGTGTCAAAACCGGCGGATCTTGGGTAGGGGGTCCCGATCTGTGCGTCTAGGCTGATGGTAACAGGAAGCAAGGGACATAGATGTTTACCCAGGTTCGGGCCCTCTCGATGGCGGTAAAACCCTATTTCCTACTTGATTAATATTGAAGATATGGGTAGTACAAGAGTAGATCTACCACGAGATCGTAGAGGCTAAACCCTAGAAGCTAGCCTATGATGGTATGATTGTGATTGTGATCGGCCTTATAAGGACCAACCTCTCCGGTTTATATAGACATTGAAGAGGGCTAGGGTTTACATGGAGTCGGTTACAAGGAAGGAAATATAATATCCGGATCGCCAAGCTTGCCTTCCACACCAAGGAAAGTCCCATCCAGACACGGGTCGAAGTTTTGAGTCTTGTATCTTCACGCTTCAATAGTCTGGACGATGTATACAGTCTGCCTGTCCGGATACCCCCTAATCCAGGACTCCCTCACCCGCCCCATAGGTCGCGCACTCATCGGCGGTGGAGCCGCACACGGGCCTTACCTCTGTGGTGGCCTGTGAATCTGGACCCCTGGATTCGTATCCGGATGTTGGTTCCGGTCCGCGCACTCCCGATCCAGTCGAGCCAGGTTGGGCTCCGGTAATGGAGTTCACCGCTGCGGATATCTTCCAGCACTCGCCTTTCGGTGACATGCTGGACTCATTAAAGTCTCTCTTTGTCGAGGCTCTTGGACGAATCCGTGTCCGCTCGAGGGAAGCGGCGATGAAGGAATTCGTTGCCCACCCACCACCCACTTCATTGCCACAGTCGACGATTTAACCGGCGAACTGGACTTCAACTCCGAAGACATCGATGGAATAGACGACGATGCAAGAGAAGAACATGAAGCACCGCTCACTGGGCGGTGGACAGCCACCTATCCCTATGATATATATACGGCAGAACTCCGATGGAAACCAATAGAGATGAGGCAGCAAAACATCGGCGTCGTCGGCGCCGTTCCAAGCCCCGCCACAGCAATACCGGCCCAGAAGACAATCCGGATGGCGCCGAATATGAATATAACCCTAGTCGGCCTGCCTTTCAGAAGGGCGGACTGGCCACTGTGGGATACTTGGAGAGGGACAACTATACGCCCCCCTCTGACGACGAGGCAAGCTTCGGCAATGACGAATTCGGCGTGCCTGAAGATCAAGTGGAACAAGCTCGCTTCGAGCGACAGCTCATGGCCACGGCAAAGAACCTGCAAAGGAAGCAACAGCAGCTTAAAGCTGACCAAGATTTCCTGGCGGACAGATGGACCAAGGTCCTTGCCACCGAAAGATACGGACCCGACCGCCCCGACAAAAGGCATACAGGGCACAACCGGCCACCCTAACCTAAGCAGAAGAACCCAAGGCACATGCCCCGACGTCAACACACCACTACGGTCCAAAACAATACGAAGGACACAAAAAGAAGCATCCTCAAGCCTCGACGCAATGGTCATAAGCGTCAAGTCAGGAAAGCTGGTGCTAACTCCAGCAACTCCCAGTCCGGTCAGCGAACAAATAACAGCTCAGACCTATCCGGCCTGAGCCACACACTCGATCAACCATGTGATATTCATGGTACTCCTAGAAGGACGGCAAAGCATACCAATAGAGAATGCCGGATCCTCAAAACAAAGCGGCCGGTCGCGTGCCGGAAACATTGAAGGGAGGCGTATGGTCAAGAGCCCCCCCCATAGCATAAAAGTACGGCCGATTGCCCCCGACCGCATTAACCACAGCAACTCAATTGCAGTACCTCTAGACATAGCAAACCAGGGGCTCCATAAAACATAAAACCCCCGCAGGTGTGAAATCACAAACAACATCTCCTAAAAGATGCTAGGTGCAAAGGCCAAGTTTTACTGGCCCACCACTCTAAACGGTTGTCTTCAGATCACCGAAAAATGCTACGCCAAAGAATAAATCTTTGGCACCTTCCCACCATGCGGTAATTTACAGTATGCTAACAGGACAAACCACATTGACTAGATTCCACGTGGTAAATCACTCAGGCCAACACCATGTGATTCAATCACACCTATTGGCAAGGCCGAACCCCATCCTCAAAGCGGAAATCATACAGCCGCCGGAGTAGTGAGTCATGCATGCCTATCAAAATTTTGATATGACAGCTAACTATCCGGACACCAACTGAGGAGTCTGCGCTACCCAACGGTATAACGGCTGGGTTTACCAGGGTCCAATCAGGAGCCCTCGGACCAACCACAAGAGGACGCTCGGCTACCTTCGAGTATTTGCCTTTACAAACTAACTTTGACGCAGAACAAGATCGGTGATGTGGAATCGGCCAAGACACACAAGGAGCCCCCCTAAGAGAAGGCAGTCCGGATTCACTCTTGATCCACTCACAACTTGTCACGCCCAATATGCGAACCTATCCAAAAGGAACTCGACGATCCCACCAAGGATAGACCCGCATATTGAGACGCTTTTGCAAGGTGGATATCATTACATCAACATTACATAATAGAAGGGGATACATACATAAGGCACAAATGCCACAAGAATACATCAACATCATATACAAGAACAACATCCGACTACGGATGAAACATAAATAGAAGCTCAAACGACATCCACCACTGCTAGCCCAGGCTGCCGACCGGAACCTATCCCCGATCAAGAAGAAGCGTAAGAAGAACTCCAACACAAGCAAACATCGCTCTCACGTCACGATCATCGCAAACCTGTACCTGCAACTGTTGGTGTAGTAATCTGTGAGCCACGAGGACTCAGCAATCCCATTACCATGGGTATCAAGACTAGCAAACCTTAATGGGAAAGGAAGGGGTAAAGTGGTGAGGTAGCAGCAGCGGCTAAGCATATATGGTGGCTAACCAACGCAAATGAGAGCGAGAAGAGAAACAAAGGAACGGTCATCAACTAGTAATGATCAAGAAGTGATCCTGAACTCCTACTTACGTCAGACATAACCCAGAAACCGTGTTCTCCTCTCGAACAACCCGAAAAGAGACACTCACGGTTACGCACACGGTTGGTGTATTTTAGAAGAGGTTTGCTTCATTTTTACTACAACCGGATATTAAAAATTCCCATCCGCCACATAACCGCTGCACGGCTTTCGAAAGTTCAAACCCTGCAGGGTGTCCCAACTTAGCCCATGATAAGCTCTCGCGATCAACGAAGGATATTCCTTCTCCCGGAAGACCCGATCAGCCTCGGAATCCCGGCTACAAGACATTTCGACAAAGAATAAAACAAGACCAGCAAAGCCGCCGGATGTGCCGACAAATCCCGATAGGAGTCAGGCACCTCGTTCTCGGGGCACACCGGATAAGTCAAGCTACGAGTAAAACCAACCCTCGAGTTGCCCTGCAGGTGGCCCAAGAAGTTGCTCGGTTCGGACCAACACTCGAAGGAGCACCGCCCGGGGGCTAAAATAAAGATGACCCTTGGGCTCTAAACCCAAGGAAAAGGGCATAGGTGAGGCAAATGGTAAAACCAATGTTGGGCCTTCTTTGGAGGAGTCTTATTCAAAGCGAACTGTCAAGGGGTCCCATAAATCACCCGACCGCGTTAGGGACGCAAAATCCGGGAACATAATACCGATATGACGGAAACTAGGGCGGCAAGAGTGGAACAAAACACTGTGCATAAGGCCGAGCCTTCCACCCTTTACCAAGTATATAGATGCATTAATTAAATAAGATATATTGTGATATCCCAACAAGTAAACATGTTCCAACAAGGAACAACATCTCCATGTTCCATCAAGGAACAAACTTCGTCTTCACCTACAACTAACAACGCTATAAGAGGGGCTGAGCAAAGTGGTAACATAGCCAAACAACAGTTTGCTACGAAGGGTGCAAAAGGTTAGAGGCTGATATGGCAATTTGGGAGGCTTGAGGAACAAGTGATAGGTAGCGCAGCATAGCGATAGAGCGAAGCAACTAGCATAGCAATGATAGTAATGAGATCCAGGGTAGCGGTCATCTTGCCTGAAATCCCGCAAGGAAGAAGAGTGAGTCCATGAAGAAGATGAATGGATGAAGCCGAACCAAGCGTAGACGAACGAATCCTCACGATCGCAACGAAACAGGAACTAACAAGAAGAAGCACACAACATAGTAAACACACCACACATAGACAAGACATGATGCACAACAAGAATGATGCATGACAAGGCTACATGAAGCTATTCATGGCAAGAGATGATGCAAACAAGAGCAACACATCAAAGCAAGTTTAAATGAAGTCGGAAACAACATATAACAATTCCGGCAAGTCCTCATATGCAAATTTCGAAATTGGTCCAGATCTGAATAAACCTTATGTTGAAGTTGTTAAACAGCAAGTTAAGATGCACCATGATGATCTACACGAAATTCTAGTCAAGTTACATATAAAGTTCATTAGATTTGGAGCTACGGCCTAGAAGATATGAGCAAAACAAGATAAGCATGGCATTGATGCAAAATGCATACAAACATCAAGCAAACACCTCAAAACAAGGATGCAACATGATAATATGAAACTACATGCAAAATCAAGCAAGTTTCATATAAAGCACACTCAAAACGGAGCAATGGTTCAACACATACACATGAAACAAGGCATAACAACAATCTGTCCAAAACAGCAACTAGGCATATTGCAAGCATCACAACACTATGCTACAGCACCTCAACATGAGAACAAAAGGCATGGACATGATTTACAGGTAAATAATTACAAAACATGAACACTGAGCTATCTCCATAAATCAATAGAACATCCTCAAAATGACATGGCAAGATTGCAAATAATAACAGTTTCAGACTTATCAGGAAATAACATCAGGTTACAATGTTTAGAGCTATAAAACAGCATGCTACAGGAACTTATCATGGCAAACAAAGGCATGGCATGAAGATACTAATTGCATAGAACAAAAGTCCTTTACTGACTATAAGCCAAAAAGGATCAGAAGATATGATGGTACCCATGTAAACATGGCAAGTTATATTACAGATTCATACATGGCAGGAACAACAATAAGTAGGCATGTTGGTGAGCTTGAACCACTCACCATAGGGCAATACATGGCATGTCAAGGCAACCAATAGTAAGCAGACATATTTATGAAGCTAAGAATGGCAAGAGCAAGTTCATAGGGTGCACGGATCACTAACAACAACCTTGGCAAAATTGAATAACATGTAAACAACCTGCCAGGAAACATTTTATAGCAAAAGTAGAGCTCGATTGACTCAAGCTATGGCACTCCATAATTTCAAACAAGGGCATGGATGGATAGATAATAACCATATGTTCCACATCCTTACTGAAGTATCTCAAAATATTCATCGATCTCTCTGTAGCATCAAGTTTACATGGCATAAAAATATCAGCAAAACAGGGGCTGAAATCAGCAACATCATGAAGTCTAGTTTGCATGCTTGTGCTAGTCACCACAAAGATCACAAAAATACAAGGCATACACCCCTGTAAATATGGCATGGCATATTACAAAACACATGTAGGACTCAAGTTCATAGGATGCACACATCAATCATGGCAAAAATGACAAAAGTGCATGTTCTGATAAGAATCTGAAACTAACATCACATAGCCCTCTTCTAACAGCATTTCGGGCATCAAGATAAGCTCAAATGAAAATGATGAAATGATATGAAATGATGTACTCCTTGATACTAACAATTTGACATATTACACGCACGAAAGGGAGCTACGGATGCAGAGATACGGCATGATGAACATGGCATGATTATTGCAAAAACTTCAGGGGACAGACGATTTTCGGGGAAGGGGAAAAAGTCAACCTCGGGCACGCGAACCGAGGTAGGTGGCGGCTCGCCGGAGAACGGGGGGAGGCGGCCGGAGCATGCGCCGGCGAGGTCGGGGCGAGGCGGTGGCGGCGGATCCGGGCGCGCCGCCGGATCCGGCCGGGCGAGGCCAACCGGCCATGACGAGGGCGGCGGTCGGGCGGCGCGGCTGATTGCCATGGCGGCGGGCGGCGGATGAGCTGGCGGCGCGGGCGAGGAGGCGGCTGGCGGGCTGGGGCGGCGGGCGGCTGGTCCGGCGACCCGGGCGGACGGTGTTCGGGCGGCGGGCAAGGGATCCGGCCGGGGCCGGATCTGGCTCCTGGCCAAGGGCGTAGAGGAGAGAGAGGGTCGGCGGCGGTGAGGTGGCGGCACGCCATTGGCTGGGGCGGCGGTGGATTTTGTCCGGCGGTGGACGGACATGTCCGGCTACGTGCGGGGGGATTTTTAGGGTTTGATCTGCGCGAGAAAACGGAGGGAGACACATACTTATAGGTAGAGGGAGCTAGGAGACTCCAAATGGAGTGCGGTTTTCGGCCACGCGATCGTGATCGAACGACCAAGAGCATGGAGGGGAGTTTGGTGGGTTTTGGTCCACTTTGGAAGGGTGTTGGGCTGCAAAGAGAAAGAGGCTTGTACGGTTACCCGGTTAACCGTTGGAGTATCAAACGGACTCCAAATGGCACGAAACTTGACAGGCGGTCTACCAGTGCTATACCAAGGCCGCTTGGCAAACCTCAGGACATTCCGAGAAAGTTTAACACCCGCACACGAAAAGAGGTAAAAGGGGACGCCGGGAGACATAGGAGTGCCAGATTGGAAAACGGACAACGGGGAAAATGCTCGGATGCATGAGACGAACACGTATGCAAAATGAAATGCACATGATGACATGATATGAAATGCATATGATGACATGGCAAAATGCAACACGCAAGCAAATGACAAGGCAACGACGGCGAATAGCTGACGGACACCTGGCGCAACGAATCCGGGGCGTTACACAACTCCCTCCAGTCCGGCCATCACAGGTTCCGCCCAAAAACACCTCTTTTCATAATCATACATCTTACTCATATGCATAGACATATCATCTTACTACAATGCGTACACTTAAATAACACTTAACGGCCGTCGCTTTTCATCGACACCTCGTGTTACGCCCGATTATGCCAGGGGCTTCACAGTACTGCAATAAAGTTCGACCACCTTCTCGCTCGCTCGGCACCCTGAACTTATAGCACTATATGCATCAGCTCCGAATCATGTCTTGGGTCATTGGTTGGGTTTGCCCGGCTCCCTTGTTTTTGTACCTTACGTTCTGTTATATCGGCTAAGGTAGCGCAGGAGAACTATCGTGATTGTGTCCCGGATCACGGACGAGCACCTCAAGAGAGAAAGCCGAAACCGATTGTCATGATACAAATGAGAGTCGGTCACTGTTCGAGAGGTTGTAAAATCCTTAAAGATTTATTCCGCACAACACCATTATAAATGCAGATTGACGGATTGGTCTTACGATAGGCGCCAATAGAGCCCCTAGTTCGGCCTTACGAACACTAGGGGCTGCGCCGACCATACTCGAATTCCTATGGCTAAGTGAGAGTAATAAAGCCTTATAGTCCGATTGCCTGGTTCATGGTGAGAAACGTCTCCGTAAAAGGACCCAACTATGGGATAAAGAGCGTTCTGATATATCCCGAACACCCCCGTATTCTTTTTACGTAAAGGTAAGCCAACGACTGGCCAACTCTCAGGATTTACATACAATAAACAGCCGCACAGGAAGAACATATGTTCAAACAAAACAAGCAATATATAAATGCCATAATCCCATATTACAAAAAGTGGCACGAATGCCCTCAGGGAAATATAATTTCTTTGGCACACTTATCCGCCGCAAGGCGGGCTCCCTTCAGTACACCTTCATAGTACGGTTCGGGCTTGCGGTGCTCTTTACCCTCTGGCGGCCCCTCAGTCATCGGCTTCTCCGTGTCAAGCTTCCCCCAATGCACTTTTGCACAGGCAAACGCCATACGCGCACCCTCTATGCAGACCGATCGCTTAATAGCATCAAGCCGAGGACAAGCGCCCACAATCCGCTTCACGAGCCCGAAGTAACTGCTCGGAATTGGCTCTGCCGCCACACCGGACAACCAAGTCCTTCATCGCTAGTTCGCCGCTGGTGCGATTCGACCAGCTTCACCGGTGATCGATAAAGGGCACCGGATAGTTCGGTGCCAACATCTGCGACCAGAAATCCCTCTCCGCAGACTTCTTTTCCTCGGTTCGGTAGAATTGGGCGGCATCGATATGCTGCGAGGAAAATCCGCAACGCCTCGAAAAATAAGAATTCAGCTTGCTGCTTAGAATTCTTCCCATTATCATGAACAAATGGCTAAGAATACAGAAGGCCTTACCAGCCGCAACTTTCCGGGCCTCTTGAATGTCCCGTATAGCACCTCGGGCTTCTCCCCGAGCATCCTCCGCGGCTTGGAGCGCTTGGGCGAGTTCGGATTATTTCCCTATTAGACTCTGCTCCAAGCCCTCGCTTTTGTTCACAGCCTCCTGGAGCTCCCGCTCAGCTGTGACAACCCTGGCCTCGTGTTTTTCACGAAGTGCCTGTTCGGCGGCAGCCTTCTCGTTGGCATCATCCACAGCCTTCTTCAGTGCCTCATATACTGCACCCACTCCTAGGGCATACAACACAAATACTTTTCAATAAGCACAATTACTTATTCGTGCCTAATGCAAGACAATGTTTCAACATACCTTGCTTATCCGCTAATTGCTTCCTTACGCGACTTCCTCGGCCCGTTCCAGGCTCCGCTTCAGTTCGGGCACTTCCGCATTATGAGCGATCGTCTTCTCCGCAGACGCCTGTGTTCAAACAAAGAGGTACACGTCATTAACATAAGTTCCCACGACAAGAGAGGATTTGATCCCTTGCCCGGCTCCCTCTCCGTCGCCGAACAGTGTACTAGGGGCTACTACTCATATTATGACGATTCCTCAAGGTTTCTTAGGAAACATACCTCAAAGGCCTTTATAAGGCCAAGGCAGGACTCGTTCAGCCCGCTCTCGGCGGACTGAATCTTTTCAACCACCGCACCCATAAGGGTCCGATGTTCATCGACGATAGACGCGTTCTTTAACGCTGTCGATAGACCGCCTGGCAACTCTGCTTGAACAGAGGCTACCGGCGGAGTAGGCAGACCTCCCGCCGTTGAAGGTGGCTGCTCACCCGATCCGGGAGCCTTAGAGGTCTCCTGGACCTTGTCCGGCTGTGGGCCGAACCCAAGATCGCCCCCACTTATGGCACACTCAGGGGCCATCGCTCCCGTGTGTCCGGCTCCAGTGATATGCCCCCCCTGGTCCGAGCCCCGTTGAGGCGACACCTCGGTGTCGCGCCGGGACTTTGGCGAAGGGGCCTCTGGAGGCGTCTCGCTCGCCAAGGCGTCCGAGCTCAGCGAATCCTCGGATGAGGACTGTCCCGCACGAGACCTCGCCGGACTGTGCAAAATATATCAACAGTTAAAACTACTATACCCAAAAACAATCCCGGACGCATATGCGTGTTCGTATTTTGTATACTTACGACTTCTCCAAGGGCTGGGCCCTGGGATCCCACTCCGGGCTGCTATCGGCAGCCGTGGTGGATGCCTCTGGGAGGGAACCTTTTCTCGGCTTGGGCGATTTGGCCTCCAGGGACGAGGAAGCTACATGCTTCTTCCCACTCCAGAGTGAGGCTCGTACTCCTCTGCTTCTTCCTCTTCGTCTTCCGAAGAAGGAGCATCGCTTGAGTCTTCGGATTTTGCGTCCGAAGCCTCGTGGTGACGGAGGCCACTCCGGGTCTTCTTGACCTTCTTGCAGGCCTCCTTCTTTGGCGCCTCGTAAGGTGCGGGGACCAGCATCTTCGTCAGAAGAGGTCCGTCCGGTTCCTCCGGCAGCGGGGCCGGACAATGAATCCGCTCCACCTTCTTTATCCATCCCTGAGGTCAGGACGAAACACGATTAAGATGTCTCTCATGACACGCCAATCAAGCGTGGATGGACAGAGCTCGGTTGTAATTTATCGGGCTTGCAAAGATGGGATAATTGATACCCACGGTCCTCGGCGGAGCCCGGCCACGATTTGACGGGCTTGAAGAGCACCTTCCAGATATCCTTGTGGGAGGGGTCGTAGAGCTCCTGAAGGGTTTGGTGCTCGGTTGGGTCAAACTCCCACAGAGTGCAGGCTCGGCGCTGACAAGGGAGAACCAGGCGAACTAGCATCACCTGGACCACGTCGACGAGTTTGACATCCCTGTCAACCAAACTATGGACGTGCGTCTAGAGCAATGACAGCTCATTGAACGAGGACCAGTTCGGGCCCTTCTTGGGCCAGGAAGTGAGCCGCAGTGGAGCTCCGGATCTGAACTCAGGAGCTGGAGCCCACTTTTTGCCACGTGGTTCGGTGATATAAAACCATCGCCGCTGCCACTCCTTGACGGAGTCGTTGAAAGCGCCTTCGCCAAACGGCCTTGGGCATCTTGCTCACCATGGGCGCCGCCAAGACTGGGCGTGTTCGCCACTCACCACCTTGGGCTTCACATTAAAAATCTTCAGCCACAGGCCGAAGTGGGGTGAGATCCGAAGAAAAGCCTCGCACACGACGATGAACATCGAGATATTGAGGAAGGAGTTGGGGGAAAGATCATAAAAATCAATCCCGTTGTAATACATGACTCCACGAACAAATGGGTGCAGGGGAAACCCAAGCCCGCGGACAAAATGGGGAAGGAACATGACTCTCTCGTGAGGTTCCGGAGTGGGGACGACATGTCCCGCCGGTGGGAGACGGTGGCCGATCTTCTGGGCCAGATACCCGGCGTCCCGGAGCTTCTTGATATCCTTCTCCCGGATAGTAGAGGCCATCCATCTGCCTCCTGCTCCGGATCCGGACATTTTTGGAAAGCCTCTCTTTGGTGGAAAAGAAGAGTGCTTGGGCGTTAGGGCTCAAAAAGGGGGGGAATGAGCTAGCAGAAGGAGATAGGCGTGGGTAAAGAGAAAGCGGCCTTATCTCTTTATAGGGCGGTAAGTGCTTTTTGCGCCTCCCCACTTGCCTGGTGGAACCCGTTTGCCTCCCGCTCGCCGCGATTAGCGGTGCGGTTGGATTACCCATACCCGTAATGATCAGAATCCCGTGATAAGGGGACACGATCTCTGCTTTGACAAGACGTGTCAAGGAAACCGCCTCGCAATGTGTGCTGTGGCTGGTTGTGGGAAAACGGTTCGAATAATGACCCGACCATAATGACACGTCGCGTTGCCTAAAGAGTTGTCAGCAGATTGCATTTGTGAAATACCATTCTCTCTACGGTGGCATGTGAAGATCATTTTGTGGATCCGAACACGGTTCAAGTGTTCGATAATTACCTTGGAGTATTCGGAGGAGGAACCCGCCTACGCAATGTCAAGACAAGATCGCGCCGGAATCATCGTCATTGAAGCCTGGTTCGTGGGCTACCGAGGAGTCTGGATTAGGGGGTATCCGAACAGCGGACTGTATACATCGTCCGGACTATTGAAGCGTGAAGATACAAGACTCAAGACTTCGACCCGTGTCCGGATGGGACTTTCCTTGGCGTGGAAGGCAAGCTTGGCGATCCGGATATTATATTTCCTTCCTTGTAACCGACTCCATGTAAACCCTAGCCCTGTCCGGTGCCTATATAAACCGGAGAGGTTGGTCCTTAGAAGGCCGATCACAATTACAATCATACCATCATAGGCTAGCTTCTAGGGTTTAGCCTCTACGATCTCGTGGTAGATCTACTCTTGTACTACCCATATCTTCAATATTAATCAAGCAGGAAGTAGGGTTTTACCTCCATCGAGAGGGCCCGAACCTGGGTAAACATCTGTGTCCCTTGCTTCATGTTACCATCAGCCTAGACGCCCAGATCGGGACCCCCTACCCGAGATCCGCCGGTTTTGACACCGACAGGGGGCACCCCAAGACACACAAGTTGATTGTTCCAAGCCGTGTGCGGTGCCCCCCTCCACCATAATCCACCTCGATAATATCGTAGCGGTGCTTAGGCGAAGCCCTACGTCGGTAGCAACATCATCATCGTCATCACGCCGTCGTGCTGACGGAACTCTCCCGCAAAGCTCTACTGGATCAGAGTTCGTGGGACGTCATCGAGCTGAACGTGTGCTGAACTCGGAGGTGCCGTGCGTTCGTTACTTGGATCGGTCGGATCGTGAAGACGTACGACTACATCAACCGCGTTCTCATAATGCTTCCGCTTACGGTCTACGAGGGTACGTGGACAACACTCTCCCCTCTCGTTGCTATGCATCACCATGATCTTGCATGCGCGTAGGAAACTTTTGAAATTACTACGTTCCCCAACAGATGGGCGAGCGTCTATGCCTCATTAGCTGGGTACTCAAGAAGGTCGAATGGTTATGGCCACATCTCTACTACATATGGCTACTAAGGAGACATGAAACTAGCACCTGGGATCTACACCGCATAATCGACTTGGACACGTCGTCACCGGAGGTATTAGGTTCATGCGCACCTATCAATTCGTCAGCCCACTCGCCATGATCGACAACGGTCGTCGCGTAGTCCTCGTACAAGTACAACCACGCCCCAGCCAACTCGCCAGCGCAGCGGATTTTGAATTGCGCGTGTACAACCCTGAAACCAGCGATATGGAGAATCTCCTAAACCAAAGTGGCTTGCTCTCTAGTAAAGGCATAGTCTTAGGGCATCCCACATTCTACGAGGAAAGCATCGCCTATCCCGGGCAGCCACATGAGGACATAATCTTTGCCATGTCACTGGTGCTACGAGAGATGTCGATCCGCACTCTTACAAGGCTTCGGTTTGTTCGCCGGAGCTGGCGCGTAATGATCGAGAGCAGCAACTTCCAAATGAAACGACGTAAGTTGCTCATGCATCGTACGTGCAAATTTTGAAACTACTGAAACATTCCTCATCAAATGTATACGGCTGGACTTAAGACCAAGTAATGTATGTGCAAAACAACATTATATATGTTGTATACTTGTAAATACTAGATTAGACCATGATGATACCCATTGCGAGTGAAGTTTGAAATAAACCCTAAGATTCTAGAGCTCGACGAAAATGAACCCTCACGTCTAAATCCCTAAAATCTATACCCTGACCTTTCAGATCCAGGTCATTTTGAACCTTTTGGCATTTTTTGGAGAGGATTTGGTGACATGGCACTGGGAGGCTGGGATGTGTCCTAGACAGACCCAAAATGTTCTTGGACCACAATGGCAACCCCGGCGTGCAGCGCACCATGATGGCTAGCAGCGATGTGCTTAGAAATCACTGGGAGACGCGGGTGTGCTCCGCCATGGGTGGCTTCGAGTTCCTGGTTGAGGGAGTCCTGGATTAGGGGGTCCTCGGGTGTCCGGGCTGTGTGATATGGGCCGGACTGATGGGCCGTGAAGATACAAGGTAGAAGGCCTTCCCCTGTGTCCGAATAGGACTCTCCTATGCGTGGATGGCAAGATTGGTGTCCGGATATGTAATTTCCTTCTTCTGCACACCGACTCTGTACAACCTTAGGCCCCTCCGGTGTCTATATAAACCGGAGGGTTTAGTCCATAGAAGTGATCAGAATTCACATAGGCTAGACATCTAGGGTTTAGCCATTACGATCTCGAGGTAGATCAACTCTTGTAACCCCTATACTCATCAAAGTCAATCAAGCAGGAAGTCGGGTTTTACCTCCATTAAGAGGGCCCGAACCTGGGTAAACATCATGTCCCCTTTGTCTCATGTTACCTTCGATCCTCAGACGCACAGTTCGGGACCCCCCTACCCAAGATCGGCCAGTCTTGACACTGACAATGGTGCTTTCATTGAGAGTTCCACTGTGTCATCGGCAAAAGGTTCGATTGCTCGTTCGATCATCAACAACGATATCAATGTTGTTTCCAGGGAAACTTTCCTCCCCGATCAACTTGTTGTGTTTGGCGGGTTCGCCCTGCGTGCGAATTCAATTGGTCATCTTGAAAAGATCGACAGCCACGCCCCTGGTCATCAGATCAGATTCGGGAGCCTGAATTACGTCATTGATATCCGAGGAGACTTGATCTTCGAAGGGTTCACGGCCTCGGATCCATCATCAGGAAACGCTCAAAAACGTGGCCGTAGATCCAGAGCAGACCACCTCATCCGAAGATGGGAGTTTGAAACCCACCGGACTCGCTCCTACTACAGAGCTCTTTGCCGGAGACCCAGAGGCAACTATGTATTAGGCAAGCCTGGAATCAAGCAGAACTCGCCTCTGGATGCTAACTCCAAACTCTCAAGGTATGCGTCCAGTGAGCACGGCCTGGTAGAATCTACCATGCTCAGTCCCGTAGGTCCCTAGTTCCTCATCCGACCTTCGCTCCTAAACGAGGCCCTGGACTTAATGCGATCTCTCGCCATTACGGAAGTGTCACCTCCGAACTACGCCCAGCCCGGATTAGGGGCTGAGAGCAGGGAATTTTATGTCCCACCCACCACCCACTTAATAGCCACTGTCGAGGACTTGACCGACATGCTAGATTACGCCTCCGAAGACATCAACGGTATGGACGACGATGCCGGAGATGAGCCAGGCCGGAATCCACCCATCAGCGGGCGTTGGATGGCCACCTCCACATACGATGTGTATATGGTGGATACACCTAAAAAGGATGACGACGACGGTAGCAAGGATCCGATTGAGGATAAGACCGTTGAGGCACCACCAAAACATTGACGTCAGCGGTGCCACTCAACATCGTGTCACGAAGAGGAAAGCTATACCGGCACCGGAGACAACAACACTCCAGACGATGCCGAAGATCCCGAAGACCCCGCCGAGCCTGCGTCCGAGCAGGATGAATGGGAGGAGGGACAAGTTAACCCCTACGAGCCGGTCGGGAATAAGGATTCGGAGGATAGTAACTATATACCGATCTCCGAGGAGGATCTCAGCCTCGGCAACAAAGACTTCATCATGCCAGAGGAACCCCTCAAGCAAGAGCGCTTTAAGTGACAGCTCATCGCAACTGCGAGGAGCCTAAAAAAGAAACAGGAACAGCTTCACCCTGAACAGGATACGCTCAACGACAGATGGACCCAGGTCCTAGCCGCCGAGGAATATGGCCTCGAGCGACCAACAAAGAGTTATCCGGAGCATTAGCTACTGCCACAATTCGTTGACAAGGCCCTTGAGCCAATACTGTCAAGATATAATCATGCTGATGAACCAGACCGACCACCATGTGGGCAGGACAAAGCGGCCACTTACGCCGAACACCAGCCCGCACCACCTCACCGTCGAGGCAAAGAGGTAGCGGCTCCAGGTTACACCTACGACTTATGCCAGGACCTGGACAATAGAGCCGGACAGGCTAGATCAATGTATGGATCAAGGGGGCGTGCCCCAACGTGAGATGACGGCCATCAAGCTTGGCGCGATAAGCATAACCTCACCCGGGCTGAAAACCGAACTCTGTCGTGATGTCGCCCGATACAGAGGTGCCGTACACCCCTTATGCTTTACCGATAAGGTAATGTACCACCAGTTTCCAGAAGGGTTCAAACCCGTTAACATTGAATCATACGATGGAATGACAGATCCCGTGATATGGATTGAGGATTTTCTTCTCCATATTCACATGGCTCGTGGTGACGATCTCCACGCCATGAATTACCTCCCCCTAAAGCTGAAGGGACCAGCACGACCCTGGTTAAACAGCCTCCTAGAGAACTCCATTGGTAGCTGGGAAGATTTGGAGGATGCCTTTCGAGACAACTTCCAAGGTACCTATGTCTGGCCTCCGGATGCCGATGACCTTAGTCATATAGTCCAGCAACCCGAAGAGTCAGCCCGCAAACTCTGGACTAAGTTCTTAATTAAAAAGAACCAAATTGTCGACTATCCGGACACCCAAGCCCTCACGGCCTTTAAACAAAGCGTCTGCAACGAATGGCTCGCCCGACACCTCAGTCAGGAAAATCCGAAGTCCATGGTAGCTCTTACCGCACTCATGACCCGCTTCTACGCGGGAGAAGACAGCTGGTTGGCTCGTAGAAGCAAAAGTACCACTGACCCTGGCACCTCCGAAGCCAGAGATGGCAACGGCAGGCCACGATGCAACAAACATAAGTGTCAAAACAACAATGAAGAAACTGGAGACACAACAGTTAACACCAGATTCAGTGGCTCTAAATCCGGTCAGCGAAAGAAGCCATTCAAAGGAAATAAAGATGGTCCATTCAATTTGGACAAAGTACTCGGTCGGCCTTGCCAAATTCATGGCACCCCTGACAAGCCTGCCAATCATTCCAACAAAAACTGTTGGGTCTTCAAACATGCCGGTAAGTTAAATACCAAACATAAGGGGAAAGGGCCGCCAAGCGAGGACGATGATGAGCCCCGCCCAACAAACACAGGGGGATAGAAGAAATTTCCTCCTGAGGTGAAAACAGTGAATATGATATATGTCATGCATATCCCCAAGAGGGAGCGCAAGCATGCACTAAGGGACATCTACGCCATAGAGGATGTCACCCCTAAATTCAACCCATGGTCGGCTTGTCCGATCACCTTCGATCGCAGGGACCACCCGACCAGTATTTGTTATGGAGGTTCGGCAGCCCTGGTCCTCGATCCAATTATCAACGGATATCATCTCACTCGAGTCCTTATGGACGGTGGTAGCAGCCTTAACCCGATCTATCAAGACACCATCCATAAAATGGGTATTGATCCGTCAAGAATCAAGCCTAGTAACACCACCTTTAAAGGAGTGATACCCGGCGTAGAAGCCCGCTGCACGGGTTCATTAACATTGGAAGTAGTCTTCGGTTTATCGGACAACTTCAAAAGCGAAGACTTGATCTTCGACATCGTCCCCTTCCGCAGTGGTTATCACGCACTGCTCGGACGTACCGCCTTCGCCCGCTTCAATGTGGTCCCGCATTATGCTTACTTAAAGCTCAAAATGCCTGGACCCGCGGCGTTATCACAGTCAATGGAAACATGGAGCACTCCCTTCGTACTAAAGAGCACACCGCGGCCCTTGCAGCCGAGGTACAGAGCGCCTCATCAAGCCAAATAAATCATCAGCCATCAAGGCCCCGGACACCGTTAAGCGAGTTCGGCCAAATGACAGCTCCATCAATCCAGAGCTAGACTAGCAATTTTGCCTTCTTCGGTCGCCCCACACAACCGCGACATATGTAACGCTGATACGCCTCCAACGTATCAATATTTTTTTATTGTTCCATGCTATATTATATTCTGTTTTGGATGTTTAATGGGCTTTATTATACACTTTTACATTATTTTTGGGACTAACCTATTAACCGGAGGCCCAGCCCAAATTGTTGTTTTTTGCCTATTCCAGTGTTTCGAAGGAAAAGAATATCAAACGGAGTCCAAACGGAATGAAACCTTCGGGAACGTGATTTTCGGAACAAATGTGATCCAGAGGACTTGGAGTCTACGTAAAGCAATCAACGAGGAACGCACGAGGCAGGGGGGCGCCCCCGCCTCCCCCAGGCGCGCCCTCCACCCTCGTGGGCCCCTCGTTGCTCCATCGACGTACTTCTTCCTCCTATATATACCTACTTACCCCCAAACCATCAGATACGGAGCCAAAACCCTATTTCCACCGACGCAACCTTCTGTACACGTGAGGTCCCATCTTGGGGCCTTTTCCGGCGCTCCGTCGGAGGGGGCATTGATCACTGAGGGCTTCTACATCAACACCATAGCCTCTCCGATGACGTGTGAGTAGTTTACCTCAGACCTTCGGGTCCATAGTTATTAGCTAGATGGCTTCTTCTCTCTCTTTGGATCTCAATACAAAGTTATCCTCGATCTTCTTGGAGATCTATTCGATGTAATCTTCTTTTGCGGTGTGTTTGTCGAGATCCGATGAATTGTGGGTTTACGATCAAGTTTATCTATGAACAATATTTGAATCTCCTCTAAATTCTTTCATGTATGATTGGTTATCTTTGCAAGTCTCTTCGAATTATCAGTTTGGTTTGGCCTACTAGATTGATCTTGATTGCAATGGGAGAATTGCTTAGCTTTGGGTTCAATCTTGCGGTGCTCGATCCCAGTTACATAAAGGGAAACGACACGTATTGTATTGTTGCCATCGAGGATAAAAAGATGGGGTTTATATCATATTGCATGAGTTTATCCCTCTACATCATGTCATCTTACTTAAAGCAATACTGTTCTTATGAACTTAATACTCTAGATGCATCTTTGGATAGCGGTCGATGTGTGGAGTAATAGTAGTAGATGCGTAATCGCTTTCGGTCTACTTGTCACGGACGTGATGCCTATATACATGATCATACCTATATATTCTCATAACTATGCTCAATTCTATCAATTGCTCGATAGTAATTCGTTTACCCACCGTACTACTTATGCTATCTTGAGAGAAGCCACTAGTGAAACCTCTGGCCCCCGGGTCTATTTTCCATCATATTAATCTCCCGACAACAAGATATTTCTGGTGCCGTTTATTTTGCTTTCTTTACTTTTAGTCTTTATCATAAAAATACCAAAAATATTATCTTATCATATCTATCAGATCTCACTCTCGTAAGTGACCGTGAAGGGATTGACAACCCCTTTATCGCGTTGGTTGCGAGGTTCTTATTTGTTTGTGTAGGTGCGTGGGACTCGAGCGTGGTCTCCTACTGGATTGATACCTTGGTTCTCAAAAACCGAGGGAAATACTTACGCTACGTTACTCCATCACCCTTTCCTCTTCAAGGGAAACCAACGCAGTGCTCAAGAGGTAGCAAGAAGGATTTCTGGCGCCGTTGCCGGGGAGTCTACGCACAAGTCAAGACATACCAAGTACCTATCACAAACTCTTACCCCTCTGATTACATTATTTTCCATTTCCCTCTCGTTTTCCTCCCCCCGCACTTCACCCTTGCCGTTTTCTTCGCCCTCCTTCCGTTCGATCTTGTGTTACCATGTGCCTTCTTTTTGCTTGCATCTTCGCTTGCTAAAAGTTTATGGATCCTCATCCGCTTGCCAATCTTTTTAAGAGATCCAATTATGATGAACCAATTCCTAGTGATTTGGGTGCACTAGATTATCTTTATAAGGTTTTGCTTGAAATCCGTGAATCTGAAAATTGTGATGAAGTGCTTTATGAAGTGATTCACATTAGATCCTTGAATAAAAAGCATGATTGCAATGATTTTACTATAAATTCTCTTGATGTCAATTGTGCTAATAATATGCAAAACCCTAAGCATGGGGATGCTAGTTTCGCTATGTCTACTACTTGTTGCAATGATCATGATTGGGGTGATTCTTCTTATCATCTTGAAAATTTATTTAAGCCCCATGATGAATATGAGATTGATAATAGCGTTTGCAATAATATTGAAAGTGGGTTTGTGAAAGTGCTAGTTATCGACTAGAGGGGGGGTGAATAGGCGATTTTTATGAAAGTCTTCAAAACATGGAAGTTTCAAAGACAAACAATAGAAATGATCTAATTGATATGCAGCGGAAGATAAACTACAACAAGCAAACCATAGTCAAGTATGCAATAACAAGAAAGTACAAGACTAATAGCAGCAAAGTAGTAAGGATCAAGATGGAAGATAGTATGAAGCCAATCAACAAAAGTAGTCAAGCAATGAAGTCAAATAGATACGACAAGTAGGCAATGACTTCACGAAGACAAACTTCAAGTAAAGGAAGGGAGAGGATAGAACCAGTCACTTGTTGAAGACACAGGATTTGTTGGACCAGTTCCAGTTGCTGTGACAACTGTACATCTGGTTGGGGAGGCTGAGATTCAACTCAGAAGACCGCGTCTTCACCTTATTCCCTTGAGCTAAGGACACAGTCCTCGCCCAATCACTCTGGTAAGTCTTCAAGGTAGACTTCTGAACCTTCACAGACTTCGTTCACCGGCGATCCACAATGACTCTTGGATGCTCAGAACGCGACGCCTAACCGGCTGGAGGATTCACAGTCCTCAAGTGTAATAAGTCTTCAGGTCACACAGACAGAAAGACTTCATTGATGCCTAACAATCTTTGGCTATGGGTGTTTGGGCTTTGTCCTCGCAAGGATTTCTCTCTCTCAAAGGCTTCGAGGTGGGTTGCTCTCAAACGACAAAAGTCGTGCACTAAATCTGAGCAGCCACCAATTTATGGTGTAGGGGTGGGCTATTTATAGCCACTAGGCAACCCGACCTATTATGTCCGAAATGACCACTGGTCACTAAGGAACCGACACGTGTTCCAACGGTCGATTTCAAACACACACGGCAACTTTACTTGGGCTACAAGCAAAGCTGACTCATCCAACTCTGGATAAGATTTGCTCTCATTGTCTTCGTCGAAGACATAGGATTTGGGTTGAGCATCACTTGATCATTTCGACCGTGTTCACTTGGACCCCACTTAACAAAGACGGTGGTTCCTATGACTCAACAAAGAAGAAAAGGAAACAACGAAAACACACAGCCTTTCACGCTCCATAGTCTTCACTCAATGTCTTCTCATGTCATAGTCTTCAATGTGAATATCTTCACGTACCACCATTGTCGTCAATGTCTTCATACATTTTTAGGGGTCATCTCCGGTAGGTAAACCAAATCAATGAGGGACACTACCTGCGTTATCCTACAATTCTCACAAATGCATTAGTCCCTCAACCACATTTGTCGTCAATACTCCAAAACCAACTAGGGGTGGCACTAGATGCACTTACAATCTCCCCCTTTTTGGTGATTGATGACAAACTGGTTGAAGTTTTCAACGGGATAAAGTATGTGAAATTGTAAAGGATAGGAATTGTCTTCATAAGTGCCAAAGGCTCCCCACGAAGATGTGCATATAAGTAATTTGCTTTTGGAATGCAAATGCACATGGCAGGTTGTACTTGTGGAGATCCTCTTCAACTTATGAAGATAATTCATCATGCATGAAATTATATAACTAAGAGAATGACATGCATAATGAAAAATGGACGTCTGCAGAATGATCTAAGTGCGGAAGTTATCATCGCACATGCGGAATTTATCATCGCACATGCGGAATTTATCATCGCATCACAGTAAAGCAAATAAGTAGAAGCGACCATCGAGTTTAAGTGTTACAACTCAAAGAACCAAATGTTTCAAAAGCGAGAGTTGTAAGCACTAGGCAAAATATAAAGCAACCGCCCTTATGAACCCGCTTGAAGACTATCAAACTCATATGCTTCTCCCCCTTTTGTCAGTAATGACCAAAAAGGTTTGAAGACATAGAGCATCTACTCGTCCTCAGAAGAAGTAGATGAAGCAGCAGGGTTGTCGTTGTTGGTTGGCGGTGCAGACGAGCTTGGTGCAGTGTCGATGCGGACAGAAGTAGGTGGCGGTGAAGTAGCATCGGCTTCATCATCGATTACTCTGGCATTGACTGTTGCCGCGGAGGAAGAATAGTCAGAGTCTTCAAGAGATGGAGTGCGACGTAGGACTGCATTTCGTGGAGGAGTGGAGTCAAACTTGAAGCGTTCAGTGAAGCCATCATCTTGAAGATCTGCTTCAGTACTGAGTAGGGTCAAACTCTTCCATGACCGCCGATGTGTTTCGTGAGTGACAAAAGCATTCTTGGTGGCAAGGTTTCGAATGCGATTGACGTCCACCAAGAGGCTTTGCATCTGTCGCTTGAGCCAGTAGTGATGCTTATCTTGTTTCTGATGCAGTGCCACAACAAGTTCTCGATCATTGAGGACTCGAGAGCGCTTCCTGGACCTTTGGCCAATTGTGCTCTCAGTAGCTTCAGTCTGCGCACGGTGCGGCAGACGCGTGTGTCCAGCCAGAGGATAAACACGAGTTACAGCTTGGACGCCTTCCATGGGTTGAGAGAAGCTATGATGATCCGCATTTTGAATACACAGAGGCTTCTTGGCAGGCTCAGGGTATATGGCTTCAACTGACATATCAACCTTTGGTAGAAAGATCAAATGATTGCGAGCAGAGGGCTGATAGTTGACAGCTGAGTGCATCTTGATGAGGCGCATGACCCATGGAGCATAAAATTTCAAGCCAAAAAGATCAGATCCAGATGCAGCCAATTGTCTGATGAAGAATTCTTGCGTGTTGAAGCTAATGCCATTGAGAATATAAAAGACCAATGTCTTCATGGCTCCTTCAAGTTTTGCAGACGATGAATGCCCTTTGATAGGCCATAGAGTTCGCTTGATTATGTGATATATTGTGCGAGGCAGATACTCAAGGTCTTCAACAAAGAATTCCTGAGGATATTCAGCGTCATGCGGCAAAGGCTTCATCATGCTCAACATCTGACTCATGTTGGGCTCAGGCTTATGAAAGATGCTCTCTAGAGCATCGCGGTGAAGTTGGCAACCTGGTTCAAACAGTTCTCCGGGAGTGGGAAGGCCAGTGAGCTCAATGATATCCATAGCGTTGGCTTCATGACGAACATTGCCAGTCATCCACTCGAGAACCCATGTCTTCGTGTCTCTGTAGTAGCCGCGGATGTGGAGGGTAGCATAGAATTGAAGCAAAAGCTCTTCATTCCAAAGGTTCTTTATGCGTGACAAAACCAAGCAGAACTGCATCTCGAAAGCAGTCAAGTGCTTCTTCTAAGCACGGCAGTCCGCAATGGCTTCAAATCGAGGCGCATATGAGGGAAAAATGCGCCTTGATCATACGTAACACAGGAGTAATAGCTTCGCTGTTGATAACTCGAAGCGATCGATGATATCCTTGGCTCGGTGTAGGGGTTCTTTGCTCATTAAAGAAAGTGTTGTGGGCCTTGAAGCCATTGGCATTGAAAGACCCAGTAGATGTGGCAATGCCTGGAAACCTTGGCAGTCGTGGCTTCGGTTTCTGGACTTGAGGCCTATGCCCAATGTGATATTCAAACTGAGGACCAGTGGCATGAGGCGGAGGGACCAGAATGGGCCATCGGACAGTGATTAGCCGACCATAGTTGTACGCTTGCTCAATTGTGTGAGGCCTTGGGGGCGGAACGGGAGCAGTGGCTACAACTGAGGCTTCAGGCTACACAACTGGTGCTTCAGGGGCAGTTGCCTCATTGGCTTCAGGCACATTGGCTTCATCGGCTTCATGAGCAGTTGGTGCAGGCTCCACATTCGCTTCAGCCATGACAACGTCAGTGGCTTCATTGGTGTTGGTGGTGGCAACCTCAATGTTTTCAACCTCCACTTGCTGAGCTGGAGGGTCGGGCACTGGCACGTTGATGTCAGGAATAATTTCTTCAATAACTGGGGGCGTAGAGACACACACTTCTTCTTCTTGGGTGTCTGCGGCTGATGCAGCCGGATTGTCTTCAGCAGCTTTGGCTTCAGACTCAGAGACGTTCACAGTTGGAGTGGCTTCTGAAAACACTTGACGTGCAACAGGTTGGTGGTGCACTTCTCCTTCTGGAACGCTCGAGAGAGGGGCTTGAGGCCTTTGTCCTTTGCGAAGCCTGCGTAATGCGGGCGACGCCTTTGGAGATGGAGTTGGCTGGGCCTCAAAGTCTTCCTCTTCTTGTTGTTGCTGTTGGGGAGTGACTTGTTGTTGTTGGGGAGTACTTGGGGAGTCTTGTTGCTGTGGGTGATCAGCCCACGATGCATCCTGAGCAATTGGCGTCAGAGGACGACCAATGCTGATGAGTTCGCTGTTCGTCAGAACAGGCGATGATACCGGGTTTGGTTCGATCTGAGGAAGAACGTCATCATCTTCAACATTGTCTTGGGGACCAATGTCTTCAGCAGCGATGGGGTCGACTGCTGGAATGTCTTCAGCTTCATGAGCCTCTGTGGGAGCAGGCTCATGAACTATCATACGTCTTTATTGGATAGCAGAGGCAGGGCGAACCATAGAAATAGGTTCAACAACTAAGGGCTCTGTGGGAGCAGCCCGATTCTTCTTGGTCTTGAGCTTCTTCTTGGAGGGAGCAGCATCAGAGGCTTCAGGATGTTTCCTTTTTCTGGCTTCAGCCTCAGCAGCCCTCGTCTTCTTACATTGAAGCGGTTGACTGGCCTTTGGCTTCGAGCCCGTCATACTGCTTGGGAAGACTATGCGGGCTCTTCTGTCTTGAAGATGCAGCTTGGTCAGTTGAAGACTTCTTCCTTTTAGCAGCCATTCTTGGGTCAATGCCAGGTCGGCCAAGAGCCTTGCGCTTCTCTGCCTCATTGTAGGCAAGCACACACTTATCAGCCAGACTCTTCATGCGTTCTCGAGAGCCTCTGGCTTCTTCACGCTTCTTGAGAAAGGCTTCTTTGAGGTCATGCAGCATGACCTTGAAGTTTTTGACGTCTTGCACACTGAGTGCAGCCATATGCTTCTTGAACTGAGCCTTTTCATAGTCGATTTTGTTCTTCAGTTCAACAATGCGCTGAGCTAGAGCAAGCTCAGAAGCAATGGCTCCATTGAAGGAAATGCTGAGGCCAATGGGAAGTTGCAGATCTTCAAAGCTGATGTTTGGTGTGTCAAACCACTCATCAATGAAGTGATGGATGATTGCCACATCAAAGAGAGGCAAATTGTTGAAAATCTCTGCTTCTTCCTTGCTTTTGATCAGTTGCTCAAGGGCATCATCTGCAAGATCTTCATCACTGGACAGATCAATGTGCTCTTCACGCAAAATGGCAGCAGGAGTCAATGCTTGATCAGTAGGTTTGACGATTTTCTTTTTCTTCTCCATTTTCTTGGAGACGCGGGATTGATCCTCAGACTGCACACTGGCTTCAGGAGGTGCAGTGGCCAGTGGCTTCGCTCGTGAAGCTTTTGGAGGAGCAGCTGATTTTGAAGCCTTAACTTTCTTTTGCTTCTGCGGCTTTGGAGTAGGAGCAGGTACTGGGGGTTCATCAGAATCAACGTCGTCATCAGTGTGATCCACTTTGGCACCTTGGACCAAGATGTAAGTGATGAGGCCATCAAGGTTTGAGAAGGGACCGATGACATTGGGTTCGGCGTCGCGTGAGCCGTCAGCACGGGGAGCAGAGGGACCAGGGTTGAAGTCTAATCCCAATGCCTTCTTGTTTTCTTTGGCCGAAGCCTTTGCGTGCTGGAAGTTGCGCTTGAAGAGATTATCATCACGACACCAGAGCAAAGACGTCGAGTCGGCGTGTTCAGGCTGAGGTCCACGGACCATGCATGGATAGAATCCTTGTGCAATAACTTCAGGCCTGGTCTTGGGGGGAAGGCCTCGAAAGAGAATATCTCCCCAAGGGCTTTTGATTGCATTCTTCTCAGCGTACTCCTTGGTCAAAAACTTGTACTTGAACCACTGTTCAGCCCAATAGCGTCGAATCCATTTGATTCGTGTCTTGCGCTGATTGTAATTTTCTTCGGGGTCTGTCTTGTAGAGTTCTGCAAGTTCATCAGGCAGATCTTTTGAGGTTCCCTCACGACGCTGTCTGCCACCTTTCCTTACTGATTTTTCCCAGCCATGAACTTTAAACTGAAAGGCTTCAGAACGTTCAGAGGCTTCAAAGGCTTGCGTTTGCTGGACAGACAGGAACTGGCTTCAGGAGAGTGAAGCTGATGCTGTAAGAACTCTGCAAATGAATGCAGACTATGAGAACCAAGGGATTCTCCCACGGACATGTACCTGTGACAGCATTAGAGATGCGAGGGAAGGGGAAGAGGTCATATGCATTCTCAGAAGATTTTGAAGATAAATCAGTTTGAAGACATTGACCTCATGATGCGAAGACATTCACTTATACGTTGAGAGTTGGTTCTAGATTTGTACGAATCCGTGGATAAGTACAAGTGAGGAATCGAACTAGATATGAAGCTTAAGTGAATATAATAGGCAGTATGAGATGCAGACAGAGTAGATCTAACATAGTATAGGCAGAAACCAATTTTGGTAAGAATGATGAATCTTTAAGGATCAAACAGACGGTAAAAATAGAGTTATATTTACCACTTGAAGAACTGCTAGACGGAAAGAGTTGGAGGCCGAGCAGTTCAATCCACCGTGCCCTAACTTGGCGACGGAGGACAGCTACGGCGGCGGCGGAGAGGAAGAAGTCCGCGGCCGGCGTGAGGACGGCGTCGGAGAAGTCGCGGCAGCTAAGTGCTTCGTCGCCGGCGTCGTCGAAAGCTAGCGGTGGCGCTAGGGTTTTGACGAGGTGGAGAGGTGGAAGAAGAATTTCTTTACCGCAGGGGACAAGTATTTATAAGGAGGTGAGCGGCACAGCGCAATTACGCAGGTGCCCCTGGCGGTTCACATCTGAGGGGCACGTGGCAAGCATGCAACATACTCCGAGCTGTCCCACGTTCCCACGCATGCCAGGTTTGTCGAATGGTCGTTCCGACTTCTCCGGATTTCAACAATAAAGATGAATCATTTAAAACAGACTTAAAGTTTGTCTCTGTATCTTCTGCTGACAAGGACGCAGAGAAGACATTCGACAGTTTCAATAGAATGCATATGATTTGGACAGATAGAGTTTGAGATAGAAAGCATAGAGGGATTAGGGTCTGATCACATTCACTTAGTTCAAAAGATTCAACAAAGAAGACATAGCTATAAGTGAATGTTGTAGAGGACAGAACACTATATTTATATATATCAGAAAGCAATCAAATCCATAGCGAAGAAAATCATATAGATAGTTTGATGTTGAAGACATATCAAATGCGAAGACATAGCAAAAATAACGCCATGAGTGAAACACTTCAAATAAAGAAATTTGGTGGTGGTGTTACCCACCGTATAGGAAGTATTAGACCCAGACACGGCGCACAATTATCGTGGCGCTCCGAAGTCAAATTCCATTTTAATGTATTCACACTCAGAATGTAAGTCTTCATTGTTTGAAGATATACTTTACTTCGTGTGTTGCACATCTAAGTCATCAACATGCATAAGTGTTAGGATGTGTGCCTGATCACAGGACATTCGAGGATTCCAAGATATTCAGCTCACACCGTAACTTGCAAAACCTTTTCTCATCCAAGGGATTTGTGAAGATATCTACCAGTTGCTCTTCAGTGTTGACGTGAATGATGTCAATGTATTTCTTCATAACATGATCCCTGAGAAAATGATGACGAATTTCAATGTGCTTTGTCTTTGAGTGCTGAACTGGATTGTTGGAAATCTTGATGGTGCTTTTGTTGTCGCAGAAGAGAGGTACTAGCTTCAGATTGATGCCATAGTCCTTGAGAGTTTGCTTCATCCATAGAAGCTGAGCGCAACAAGATCCAGCAGCAATGTATTTAGATTCAGCAGTTGAGAGTGATACACAGTTCTGCTTCTTTGAAGACCAACAGACAAGTGATCGTCCCAGAAAGTGACATGTGCCTGATGTTGACTTGCGATCTACCTTGTCACCAACATAATCGGCATCAGAGAATCCAACCAGATCAAATTTTGAGCCCTTTGGATACCATAATCCTAGTGTTGGGGTGTGAGCCAAATATCGAAGAATTCGCTTCACAGCTAAGTGATGTGATTCCTTTGGTGCCGCTTGGAATCGAGCACACATGCAAACACTAAGCATAATAGCTGGCCTAGATGCACATAGGTAAAGTAAGGAACCAATCATGGGGCGATATACCTTTTGATCGAACTCTTTTCCATTGTTGTCGGGACCCAGATGATGTTTGGCTGGCATTGGCGTCGTGTAACCTTTGCAATCTTGCATTCCAAACTTCTTCAGACAATCTTGTAGGTATTTTTCTTAAGATATGAAGATGCCATTCCTTTGCTGACGAACTTGAAGACCAAGGAAGAACTTCAGCTCTCCCATCATGGACATCTGATATTGCTCTTGCATCATCTATCCAAATTCATCACTATACTTCTGGTTGGTGCAGCCGAAGATAATGTCATCCACATATATTTGGCACACAAACAGTTCACCATCATATGTCTTCGTGAAGAGTGTAGGATCGAGGGATCCAGGTTTGAAGCCTTTGCTCTTCAGGAAGTCTTTGATCGTATCATACCAAGCGCGAGGAGCTTGTTTGAGGCCATACAGTGCTTTGTTTAGCTTGTACACCATATCATGATGTTTTGGATCTTCAAAGCCAGGTGGTTTAGCAACATATACTTCTTCTTCAATCTTGCCGTTGAGAAATGCACTCTTCACATCCATTTGATATAGTAAGATGTTGTGGTGGTTGGCATAGGCTAGTAGTATGCAAATAGCTTCAAGCCTAGCCACAGGAGCAAAAGTTTCATCGAAGTCAATTCCTTCAACTTGAGTATATCCTTGAGCCACAAGACGTGCTTTGTTTCTGACGACTTGACCATGCTCATCTTGTTTGTTTCGATATATCCACTTCGTGCCAATAATGTTGTGCTTGCATGGATCAGGACGCTTGACAAGTTCCAAAACATTGTTCAGTTTGAATTGTTGAAGTTCTTCTTGCATAGCTTGTATCCATTCTGGTTCCATGAAAGCTTCAGCAACTTTCTTGGGTTCTGATATTGACACAAAGGAAAAGTGACCACAGAAGTTTGCTAACTATGTTGCTCTTGAGCGAGTAAGTGGACCAGGTGCATTGATGCTATCGATTATCTTCTCAATCTGAACGTCATTTGCAACTCGAGGATGAACTGGACGAAGACTTTGCTCATGCTGATCATTGTTATCATTGGGAGGATTGTCTTCAGGCTGAGCATTGTCTTCAGGTTGGTTAGGTGTAGAAATGATAAGTTCCTCTTCAGGATGTGCCTCATTTGGCATGATTTCACCAGTTCCCATTAGCCTGATAGATTCGCTGGGTGAAGCTTCATCTAGTGTGCTTGGCAGCAACTCTCTTTGTGAACCATTGGTTTCATCAAATTTTACGTCCACTGTTTCAACGATTTTGTAGTGATGGAGATTGAAGACTCTGTAAGAGTGCGAGTCCTTTCCGTAACCAAGCATGAAGCCTTCGTGAGCTTTGGGTTCAAATTTTGACTTGTGATGGGGATCCTTGATCCAGCACTTAGCACCAAATACCCTGAAGTAGCTAACATTTGGCTTCTTGCCAGTGAGGAGCTCATAGGATGTCTTGTGTAGAAGCTTATGGATGTAAACACGGTTGATGACATGACATGCTGTATCAATAGCTTCAGGCCAGAACTTTCTTGGTGTCTTGTACTCATCTAGCATTGTTCGAGCCATCTCAATGAGGGTTCTGTTCTTGTGCTCCACGATGCCATTCTGCTGAGGTGTGTAAGGAGCAGAGAACTCATGAGTGATTCCCATTGTAACCAGATAAAGATCAAGTCCGGTGTTCTTGAATTCAGTGCCGTTATCACTTCTGATATGCTTGATTTTGACGCCATAATTGTTCATTGCTCGATTGGCGAAGCGTCTGAAGACATCTTGCACTTCAGTCTTGTAGAGAATTATGTGCACCCATGTGTATGTTGAGTAATCATCAACAATGACGAAGCCATAGAGACAAGCAGTTGTTGTGAGGGTAGAGTAGTGAGTAGGGCCAAATAAATCCATGTGTAATAGCTCAAAGGGTTGAGATGTCATCATGATTGTCTTCGAGAGGTGCTTTGCCCTAGTCATCTTTCCAGCTTTGCAGGCACCACACAAGTGATCCTTTTTGAACTTGACGCCTTCGATGCCAATGACATGCTTCTTCTTGGCGAGTGTGTGTAAGTTTCTCATGCCTGCATGCCCCAGCCTCCGATGCTAGAGCCAGCATTCTGAAGCCTTTGCAAGAAGACATACGGCAAGATGTGGACCTGCTGAGAAATCTACCATGTACAGATCATCCTTCCTGTACCCTTCAAAGACTAGAGACTTGTCAGATTCCATTAGTACAAGACAACGATATTTTCCAAATATCACAATCATGTTCAAGTCACAAAGCATTGAGACAGACATCAAGTTGAAACCAAGGGATTCAACAAGCATCACTTTATCCATGTGTTGATCCTTTGAGATTGCAACTCTACCTAGACCCAATACCTTGCTTTTACCAGTGTCTGCAAATGTGATGTGACTGTTATCTGATGGACGTAATGTTGAGTCCATGAGAAGACTTCGATCACCAGTCATATGATTAGTGCAACTGCTGTCCATAATCCATTCTAAAGCATGAGGTGTCATACCCTACAGTGCAGTTAGGGGGATAGGCTTCACCAAGAGTATTGTGAAGCATAAACATTTGACGAGCAAGAGGATTATTAAAGCTCAGATCAAGATTAGGACAGGTAGGGTAAATGGCAAACGATTCAGGAACAAAATACATAGTAAGACCATTTGGGCATTTGATCTTGCACCCTACAAGATGGTTTAGGTCCCCAGCAATAGCATCAAACGCCTTTAATTTTCGGCTGGAGACCCTTTCCTGCAAAAGAGAGTTAATTCTTCTTAACCACCCACATCTTTAGGGGTGGCTTAGAAGCAATGAGTCTAAGTGCAGCATCTGAGAACTTCGGCTTTGGAGCCCTAGCAAATAGCCTTGCAGGAGATGAATGATACTCATATGAATAAGCAGAAAAGTTCTTAGTTCTATGAACATAGCGGTTTGAAGACACACGCTCATATTCATAAGATTGAGTACGGTTTCCCTGCAAAACATTGGCGTTAGGGTGACTCAGGTGAGTCCTCTGTCTGTATGAAGCCTTTGGACCATATGACGCCTTAGGTCAGGAATTGTCTTCTTCCTGTGGTGTCATGATGACATTCATCGGAAGATTATCAAGACAGCTCTTGGGAACCCAGATCTTCTTCATAGGTGGTCCATTCCTGCAGTTAGTACCAATATACAGCAAACACTTCACCATTACGATTCTTGAACAGCTTAGAGTTTGCATCAAAGGATTCATCAATGATAATAGGGTTAGCATGTAAAGCCAGATAAGGTGGATGGATCCACTGAAGGTCCCTTTGCAAAGAACCCATGTGGTTTTGGGATATTGCTCAGGCTTCCAGTAGGAACCATCAACATTCATTTTCCTCTCGAACCCAACACCCTCTTTCCTAGGGTTTCGGTTCAGAATCTGCTTTTTGAGGACATCGCAAAGTGTCTGATGCCCTTTCAGACTTTTATACATCCTGTTTCAAGCAATGTCTTCAACCTAGCATTTTCATCAGCAAAAGTAGTGGCATCCTCCACAGAGGGGATATTTACCACATCAAGAGTTGAAGACAATGCAACAGTAGCAGCGATGGAACATTCAGCAACAGAGGTAGCGTTATCACGCTCAATGCATTTTAGACATGGTGGTTCAAATCCATCCTGGCGGGACTGATACATTGAGCCTTGAAGTGACTCGTTCTCTTTTTGAAGATCTTCATAGCCGCTCTCAATCTCTCAAGCTCTTGCTTCCTTTGAAGATAATCATAGGAGAGCTTTTCATGAGTGGTTGAGAGCGTTTCATGACGACTTTCAAGTTCTTGGTACTTAGCATGAAGATTTTCTATGTCTTCAACTAAGGACTGTGAACGTGTCATTTCCGCGTCCAACAGGTCATCGCTTTTGTCTAACAGTTTTTGAGTATGTTCCATAGCTATTTGCTGTTCAGTTGCAATTTTAGCAAGTGTTTTGTAGCTGGGTTTGGATTCACAGTCAGAGTCATCTTCACTTGATGTTTGAAAGTAAGCATCACGAGATTTTACCTTGGCACCGCGTGCCATGAAGCAGTAGGTGGGAGCAGGGTCGTCCTTGTCATTAGCTTCAGCGTTGGTGTGGAAGTCATTGTCTTCATTGTTGAAGATGGACTTGGCAACATAGGTTGTGGCTAGAGCCAGACTTGCAATGCCAGGGTCAGACTCCTCTTCAGACTCCACCTCCGCCTCCTCAGAAGCAGACTCCTCCTCAGAATCCATTTCCTTGCCAACAAAAGCACGAGCCTTGCCAGATGAGCTCTTCTTATGAGATGAGGACTTTGATGAGGACTTGAAAGAAGACTTTGAAGATTTCTTCTTCTTCTTGTCATCAGAATCAGATTCCTTGCTCTTCTTCTTCTTCTTCTTCTCATTGTCCCACTGTGGACCCTCAGAGATATAGTGACCAGTTTTCTTACACTTGTGACATGTTCTCTTCTTGTAGTCATGAGTGGAAGCTTCATCATCTCTTGAGCTGGATCGTGAAGACTTTCTGAAGCCTTTCTTCCTAGTGAACTTCTGGAACTTCTTCACAAGCATAGCAAGTTCCTTTCCAATGTCTTGGGATCATCGGAACCGCAATGATTTTTCTTCGATGAGGAAACAGCTTTTGCCTTCAAAGCGAGTTCGGCCATAGTTGGGACCATAGATATCCCTTTTCTCGTAAAGTTGGAACTCATGTGTGTTGAGCCTCTCAAGTATATCAGACGGATCGAGTGTCTTGAAGTCGTATGCGTTCTTATATCATGAGGGCAAGGGTGTCAAAGGAGCTGTCAAGTGATCTCAGTAGTGTCTTGACGATTTCATGCTTGGTGATCTCAGTGGCGCCGAGAGCATGAAGCTCATTTGTGATGTCAGTGAGGCGATCAAAAGTGAGCTGGACATTTTCATTGTCATTTCTCTTGAAGCGGTTGAAAAGGTTGCGAAGAACACTGATCCTTTGATCTCTCTGTGTTGAGACTCCTTCGTTGACCTTGGATAGCTAGTCACAGACTAGCTTCGACGTTTCCAGAGCGCTCACACGGCCATACTGTCCTTTGGTCAGATGACCACAGATGATGTTCTTTGTAGTAGAGTCCAGTTGAATGAACTTCTTGACATCGGAGGGTGACACCTTCACCAGCTTTTGGGAACGCGTCGTTCTTGACGACATACCGTAGGTCGACATCAATGGCTTCAAGATGCATGCGCATCTTATTCTTCGATAGGGATAGTTAGTTCCATCGAACACGGGAAAGCAGCGGAGACTTTGATTATCCTGCGATCGACATAGAAAAAACTCGGTGGTTAAACCACATCACACAGAACAAGGGAGTACCTCGCTCTGATACCAATTGAAAGTGCTAGTTATCGACTAGAGGGGGGGTGAATAGGCAATTTTTATGAAAGTCTTCAAAACATGGAAGTTTCGAAGACAAACAGTAGAAATGACCTAATTGATATGCAGCGGAAGATAAACTACAACAAGCAAACCATAGTCAAGTATGCAATAACAAGAAAGTACAAGACTAATAGCAGCAAAGTAGTAAGGATCAAGATAGAAGATAGTATGAAGCCAATCAACAAAAGTAGTCAAGCAATGAAGTCAAACAGATACCACAAGTAGGCAATGACTTCACGAAGACAAACTTCAAGTAAAGGAAGGGAGATGATAGAACCAGTCACTTGTTGAAGACAAAGGATTTGTTGGACCAGTTCCAGTTGCTGTGACAACTGTACATCTGGTTGGGGAGGCTGAGATTCAACTCAAGACCGCGTCTTCACCTTATTCCCCTTGAGCTAAGGACACACAGTCCTCGCCCAATCACTCTGGTAAGTCTTCAAGGTAGACTCCCGAACCTTCACAGACTTCGTTCACCGGCGATCCACAATGACTCTTGGATGCTCAGAACGCGACGCCTAACCGGATGGAGTATTCACATTCCTCAAGTGTAATAAGTCTTCAGGTCACACGCAGAAATACTTGATGATGCCTAACACTCTTTGGCTCTGGGTGTTTGGGCTTTGTCCTCGCAAGGATTTCTCTCTCAAAGGCTTCGAGGTGGGTTGCTCTCAAACGACAAAAGTCGTGCACTAAATCTGAGCAGCCACCAATTTATGGTGTAGGGGTGGGCTATTTATAGCCACTAGGCAACCCGACCTATTATGTCCGAAATGACCCTGGGTCACTAAGGAACTGATACGTGTTCCAACGGTGAGATTTCAAACACACACGGCAACTTTACTTGGGCTACAAGCAAAGTGACTCATCCAACTCTCGATAAGATTTCCTCTCATTGTCTTCGTCGAAGACATAGGATTTGGGATGAGCATCACTTCAGTCATTTCGACTGTGTTCACTTGGACCCCACTTAACAGTATGGTGGTTCCTATGACTCAACAAAAAAGAAAAGGAAACAACGAAAACACACAGTCTTCACGCTCCATAGTCTTCACTCAATGTCTTCTCATGTCATAGTCTTCAATGTGAATATCTTCACGTACCACCATTGTCGTTAATGTCTTCATACATTTTAGGGGTCGTCTCCTGTAGGTAAACCAAATCAATGAGGGACACTACCTGTGTTATCCTGCAATTCTCACAAACGCATTAGTCCCTCAACCACATTTGTCGTCAATACTCCAAAACCAACTAGGGGTGGCACTAGATGCACTTACAGTTTGGAAGAGTGTCAACTTTAGATCCCACATATTTGGATAATGTTCAATCTTATGAAGTTTTTGATAAAAGTGGGTTTGGCGAGGTCATGACTTCACGAAGACAAACTTCAAGTAAAGGAAGGGAGATGATAGAACCAGTCACTTGTTGAAGACAAAGGATTTGTTGGACCAGTTCCAGTTGCTGTGACAACTGTACATCTGGTTGGGGAGGCTGAGATTCAACTCAGAAGACCGCGTCTTCACCTTATTCCCCTTGAGCTAAGGACACACAGTCCTCGCCCAATCACTCTGGTAAGTCTTCAAGGTAGACTCCCGAACCTTCACAGACTGCGTTCACCGGCGATCCACAATGACTCTTGGATGCTCAGAACGCGACGCCTAACCGGCTGGAGGATTCACAGTCCTCAAGTGTAATAAGTCTTCAGGTCACATGCATGTAAATACTTGATGATGCCTAACACTCTTTGGCTCTGGTGTTTGGGCTTTGTCCTCGCAAGGATTTCTCTCTCTCAAAGGCTTCGAGGTGGGTTGCTCTCAAAGCGACAAAAGTCGTGCACTAAATCTGAGCAGCCACCAATTTATGGTGTAGGGGTGGGCTATTTATAGCCACTAGGCAACCCGACCTATTATGTCCGAAATGACCCTGGGTCACTAAGGAACTGATACGTGTTCCAACGGTGAGATTTCAAACACACACGGCAACTTTACTTGGGCTACAAGCAAAGCTGACTCATCCAACTCTCGATAAGATTTCCTCTCATTGTCTTCGCTCGAAGACATAGGATTTGGGATGAGCATCACTTCAGTCATTTCGACTGTGTTCACTTGGACCCCACTTAACAGTACGGTGGTTCCTATGACTCAACAAAAAAGAAAAGGAAACAACGAAAACACACAGTCTTCACGCTCCATAGTCTTCACTCAATGTCTTCTCATGTCATAGTCTTCAATGTGAATATCTTCACGTACCACCATTGTCGTTAATGTCTTCATACATTTTTAGGGGTCATCTCCGGTAGGTAAACCAAATCAATGAGGGACACTACCTGTGTTATCCTGCAATTCTCACAAACGCATTAGTCCCTCAACCACATTTGTCGTCAATACTCCAAAACCAACTAGGGGTGGCACTAGATGCACTTACAGTTTGGAAGAGTGTCAAATTTAGATCCCACATATTTGGATAATGTTCAATCTTATGAAGTTTTTGATAAAAGTGGGTTTGGCGAGGTCATGACTTTAGTTAATGTTAATCCCACTATTTCAGAAGAGTGTCGACTTTGCATGCATGTGGATCGTGTTGAGAATATGTTTTGTGATAGCTATATTGTTGAATTTGCTTATGATCCTACATGTAATTATTATGAGAGAGGAAAATATGGTTGTAGAAATTTTCATGTTGCTAAATTACCTCTCGTTATGTTGAGATTGCTATTGTTTCTTTCCGCTTCCTTGCATATGCTAGTTTTTGCTTGCCTTGATAATTTGTTTGCCTATAAAATGCCTATGCATAGGAACTATGTTAAACGTAGATGTGTTTGTCGCGTGTTTTATGATACTCTCTTTGTGCTTCAATTCTTGTCTTTCTTGTGAGCATCATTGAAATCTCAATGCCTAGCTAGGGGCGTTATAGGATAGCGCTTGTTGGGAGGCAACCCAATTTTATTTAAGTTTTTTGCTTTTTGCTTTTGTTTAGGAATAAATATTTGATCTAGCCTCTGGTTAGAATTGTTTTTATGTTTTAATTAGTGTTTGTGCCAAGTTAAACCTATAGGATCTTCTTGGATCATAGTTATTTGATCTTGCTGAAAATTCCAGAAACTTTCTGTTCACGAAAACAATTGTATAAAATCACAAGAACGTGATAAAATACTGATTCCAACCGCAGTAGATCAATAAAAAAATTGTCTAGGTCTTCCTATTTTGGTAGAATTCTTTTGACTTCCAGAAGTTTGCGTTAGTTACAGATTACTACAGACTGTTCTGTTTTTGACAGATTCTGTTTTTCGTGTGTTGTTTGCTTATTTTGATGAATCTATGGCTAGTAAAAGAGTTTATAAACCATAGAGAAGTTGGAATACAGTAGTTTTAACACCAATATAATTAAATAATGAGTTCAATACAGTACCTTGAAGTGGTGTTTTGTTTTCTTTCGCTAACGGAGCTCACGAGATTTTTTGTTGAGTTTTGTGTTGTGAAGTTTTCAAGTTTTGGGTAAAGATTTGATGGATTATGGAACAAGGAGTGGCAAGAGCCTAAGCTTGGGGATGCCCATGGCACCCCAAGGTAATCTAAGGACTCCAAAAATCCAAAGCTTGGGGATGCCCCGGAAGGCATCCCCTCTTTCGTCTTCGTCTATCGGTAACTTTACTTGGAGCTATATTTTTATTCACCACATGATATGTGTTTTGCTTGGAGCATCTTGTATGATTTGAGTCTTTGATTCTTCGTTACCACAATCATCCTTGCTGTACACACCTTTTGATAGAGACACACATGATTCGGAATTTATTAGAATACTCTATGTGCTTCACTTATATCTTTTGAGCTATATAGTTTTTGCTCTAGTGCTTCACTGATATCTTTTAGAGCACGGTGGTGGATTTGTTTTATAGAAATTTTTCTCTCTCATGCTTCACTTATATTATTTTGATAGTCCTACAAAACAGCATGGTAATTTGCTTTAATCATAAAAATTGGTCCTAATATGATAGGCATCCAAGATTAGTATTTTTTTCTTATGAGTGTGTTGAATACTATGAGAAGTTTGATGCTTGATAATTGTTTTGAGATATGAAGATGGTGATATTAGAGTCATGCTAGTTGAGTGGTTATGAATTTGAGAAATACTTGTGTTAAAGTTTGCGATTCCCGTAGCATGCATGTATGGTGAACCGTTATGTGATGAAGTCGGAGCATGATTTATTTATTGATTGTCTTCCTTATGAGTGGCGGTCGGGGACGAGCAATGGTCTTTTCCTACCAATCTATCTCCTAGGAGCATGCGCGTAATACTTTGCTTTGATAACTTGTAGATTTTTGCAACAAGTATATGAGTTCTTTATGACTAATGTTGACTCCATGGATTATACGCACTCTCATCCTTCCACCATTACTAGCCTCTCTAATACCGCACACTTTTCGTCGGTATCATACACCCACCATATACCTTCCTCAAAAAAGCCACCATACCTACCTATCATGGCATTTCCATAGCCATTCTGAGATATATTGTCATGCAACTTACCACCGTTTCGTTCACTATGACACGCTTCATCATTGTCATACATGCTTTGCGTGATCATGTAGTTGACAACGTATTTGTGGCAAAGCCACCGTTCATGATTCTTTCATACATGTCACTCTTGATTCATTGAATATCCCGGTAGACCACCGGAGGCATTCACATAGAGTCATATTTTGTTCTAAGTATTGAGTTGTAATTCTTGAGTTGTAAGTAAATAAAAGTGTGATGATCATCATTATTAGAGCATTGTCCCAAGTGAGGAAATTATGATGGAGACTATGATTCCCCCACAAGTCGGGATGAGACTCCGGACGAAAAAAAGGCCATATAAAAAAAGAGAAGGCCCAAAAAATGAGAGAAAAAGAGAGAAGGGACAATGCTACTATCCTTTTTCCACACTTGTGCTTCAAAGTAGCACCATGATCTTCATGATAGAGAGTCTCCTATGATATCACTTTCATATACTAGTGGGAATTTTTCATTATAGAACATGACTTGTATATTCCAATGATGGGCTTCCTCAAAATGCCCTAGGTCTTCATGAGCAAGCGAGTTGGATGCGCACCCACTTAGTTTCTTTTGTTGAGCTTTCATATACTTATAGCTCTAGTGCATCCGTTGCATGGCAATCCCTACTCACTCGCATTGATATCTATTAATGGGCATCTCCATAGCCCGTTGATACGCCTAGTTGATGTGAGACTATCTTCTCCTTTTTGTCTTCTTCACAACCACCATTCTATTCCACATATAGTGTTATATCCATGGCTCACGCTCATGTATTGCGTGAAGATTGAAAAGTTTGAGAACACCAAAAGTATGAAACAATTGCTTGGCTTGTCATCGGGGTTGTGCATGATTTAAATATTTTGTGTGGTGAAGATAGAGCATAGCCAGACTATATGATTCTGTAGGGATAACTTTCTTTGGCCATGTTATTTTGAGAAGACATAATTTCTTAGTTAGTATGCTTGAAGTATTATTATTTTTATGTAAATATTAAAGTTTTATGTTGAATCTTTCGGATCTGAATATTCATACCACAAATAAGAGAATTACATTGAAAATTATGCTAAGTAGCATTCCACATCAAAAATTCTATTTTTATCATTTACCTACTCGAGGACGAGCAGGAATTAAGCTTGGGGATGCTTGATACGTCTCCAACGTATCTATAATTTTTTATTGTTCCATGCTATATTATATTCTGTTTTGGATGTTTAATGGGCTTTATTGTAGACTTTTATATTATTTTTGGGACTAACCTATTAACCGGAGGCCCAGCCCAAATTGCAGTTTTTTTGCCTATTTCAGTGTTTCGAAGGAAAGGAATATCAAACGGAGCCCAAACGAAATGAAACCTTCGGGAACGTGATTTTCGGAACAAACGTGATCCATAGGACTTGGAGTCTACGTAAAGCAATCAACGAGGAAGGCACGAGGCAGGGGGCGCGCCCACCTCCCCCAGGCGTGCCCTCCACCCTCGTGGGCCCCTCGTTACTCCACCGACGTACTTATTCCTCCTATATATACATACGTACCCCCAAACCATCAAATACAGAGCCAAAACCCTATTTCCACCGCCGCAACCTTCTGTACCCGTGAGATCCCATCTTGGGGCCTTTTCCGGCGCTCCGCCGGAGGGGGCATTGATCATGGAGGGCTTCTACATCAACACCATAGCCTCTCCGATGATGTATGAGTAGTTTACCTCAGACCTTCGGGTCCATAGTTATTAGCTAGATGGCTTCTTCTCTCTCTTTGGATCTCAATACAAAGTTCTCCTCGATCTTCTTGGAGATCTATTCAATGTAATCTTCTTTTGCGATGTGTTTGTCGAGATCCGATGAATTGTGGGTTTATGAGCAAGTTTATCTATGAACAATATTTGAATCTCCTCTGAATTCTTTCATGTATGATTGGTTATCTTTGCAAGTCTCTTCGAATTATCAGTTTGGTTTGGCCTACTAGATTGATCTTTCTTGTAATGGGAGAAGTTCTTAGCTTTGGGTTCAATCTTGTGGTGCTCGATCCCAGTGACAGAAAGGGAAAAGACACGTATTGTATTGTTGCCATCGAGGATAAAAAGATGGGGTTTATATCATATTGCATGAGTTTATCCCTCTACATCATGTCATCTTACTTAAAGCATTACTCTGTTCTTATGAACTTGATACTCTAGATGCATGCTGGATAGCGGTCGATGTGCGGAGTAATAGTAGTAGATGCAGAATTGTTTCGGTCTACTTGTCACGGACGTGATGCCTATATACATGATCATACCTAGATATTCTCATAACTATGCTCAATTCTATCAATTGCTTGACAGTAATTCGTTTACCCACCGTAATACTTATGCTATCTTGAGAGAAGCCACTAGTGAAACCTACGGCCCCCGGGTCTATTTTCCATCATATTAATCTCCCGACAACAAGCTATTTCTGGCTTCGTTTATTTTGCTTTCTTTGCTTTTAGTCTTTATCATAAAAATACCAAAAATATTATCTTATCATATCTATCAGATCTCACTCTCGTAAGTGACCATGAAGGGATTGCCAACCTCTTTATCACGTTGGTTGCGAGGTTCTTATTTGTTTGTGTAGGTGTGTGGGACTCGAGCGTGGTCTCCTACTGGATTGATACCTTGGTTCTCAAAAACTGTGGGAAATACTTACGCTACTTTACTGCATCACCCTTTCCTCTTCAAGGGAAAACCAACGCAGTGCTCAAGAGGTAGCAACCGCTGCATAATTACACACTCAAAATACCCTAAGCAACAACGGAGGCACACTGCAGACAAGGTCTATAGTGCGGCTCGACCCTATTTGACCTTAACCTTTCTCCTTTGATCTTTTTTTCCATACCACAGGTGCATTAAAACCTAGTTATTCTACGGTCGTGCAAGGGCTCTTTCCGGGCCCCTTTTGTATAAACAACCGTGGACTGCTCCTCTCAAAGGATTTTTCTACCAAGCGGCAGCGGCGCAGACGTGCTGCAGGGCATCAAGGGAATCTTCAAGAATACCTTTTCCTTTTTTCGGCCCTCTATACAGCTTCCCCTTGTGTACAAATTCTTGGCATGTAAAATAGCCGTGATCTTTATGGTCGTATCTGTAATAGCACGTTTTAACGTATCAATCAGCTTACAATGGAAGAAGTTTTTCACCAGCCCCTGTTCGGTATTGGTTTATTTCATAAATTTGTATTCCTTCTTTGCGTCGGATTGCCATATATACTTTGGTACGACTTAAATGCCAGGGGCTCTATTCGGCCACACATATTTTCAAAAAAGTCCGAACACTTTTAGATTATACTTCGGTGTCCCGAATATTTCATTATATGCACCAGTTCCGAATCATGTCTTTGGTCAATAGTTGGGTTGCCCGGCTCCTGTGGTTACTACCTTACATTCCGCTTGTTCGGCTAGGGTAGTAAAGGGAGAACTACAGCGATCATGTTTCTGGTTCGTCCGGTCAAACACCTCAGTAGAGAAAGCCGAAAACTGACTGTCATGATACGGCGAGAGCTGGTCGGCGATTCGGCGACTTGCTATAAATCTCTTGCGATTTCTTTCGTATTATACGAAGGACTGGCCTTCGTCTAGTCACGCGTCTAAGGCATCCCAGTTCGGATAGCCGCATACGCACTCGAGGCTAGTACTTAGTCCCACCGTCAAACTCCTATGGCTAAGTGAAAGTGATAAAGCCGCATAGTCTGATTGCCTGGTTCGCTGCGCAGACACCTCCTTCATGGACCAAGAAGTTGGGTCAAGTGTGATCGTGCGCTGTTCCGAACACCCCCGTAGCATCTACGTGGGGGCTAAAGTAGACGACTGGCAAACTCTCAAGATTAAAAAACGGCCGCACAGGAGGAAAGTAATTTCAGATAAAAGCATACATAAATTATAGGCCTTGGTTCATAACACAAAGTCTGGATAAATATATTACATTCACTCAAACATGATATCCTTTAAGCATTGGCCCTCTACTATTCAGGCACCCTCCAGGACATCGTCAAAATACCGCTCCGGCTTGCGGTGGTCCTTGCCTTCGGGTGGGCCCTCGGTCGCCACGACGGTGGCCTTCATCTTCGCCCAGTCCATCTTGACACGGGCAAAGGCCATCCGTGCACCCTCTATGCACGTCGAGCGCTTTACAACTTCAACTCGGGGCAGTGCATCGGCGAGCCGCTTCACCAGGCCGAAGTAGCTTCTAGGAATGGGCTCGGCTGGCCAAAGCCGGACTATGACATCCTTCATGGCCAAGCCGGACATCCTGTGCAGCTCCGCCAGTTGCATCATCTGGTTGTTCAATAGCGTCGGACACTCCGGCGCCAGGAACTGTGACCAGAAAAGCTTCTCCGTCGTGTTCCCCTCTTGGGCCTGGAAGAACTGTGCGGCGTCGGCAGCACTCCCCAGAAGATCCGCAAAGGCGTTTGGAGACTCCACAGTCGATTGAGCAAGGCATATCTTTGACCGCCAAATATAGTCTGCAAAAGAAAGGGCTTACCCGCCGCTATCTGTTCGGCCTGCCAGATCTCCTCCCGAGCCGCTCGGGACTTAGTCCGCACATCTTCGGCCTCTTGGAGGGCCTTGGCGAGATCGGCCGCTTGGGCCGTATTCTTCTCCTCCAGGGCCTCGCACTTGCCGGCGGCGTCCTTCAGCTCTTGCTCCACCTCGGCCACCCTCTCCTTGTACTGGCGGCGGGCAACCTATTCGGTCTTTAAATCCGCAACCGCTTTATCAGCGGCCGCTTTGCTCGCCTTCGCCTGCTCCTTGGCTTGGGCAAGGGCGCTCTTGAGGGTCACGACCTCGTCCGCGCTACCTACAATTATAATCATAGCAGTGCATGAGCTTAAACTCTGAATATTACTTCAGGCATATAAGAGCTCTTTTAAACATACCTTGCGCCTCATTGAACCGCTTGTTAATGCGGTCGATATCATAATTAGCCAGCTCCAGCTTTTGCTTGAGTTCGGAAACTTGAGTGGCCTGGGCGGTTGCCGCCAACAGGGAAGCCTGTCATAAAATAGAAATGTACGTCACCTTTTCCGAATACTATGTGATCCTTTGTTCGGCTTTTTTCCAAAACCGAACACAGTCTCAGGGGCTACTATCTATATACAGGCATAATTCCTTCATATGAAAAACGTGTAAGAGTATTACGTCGCATACCTCGAAGCCTGTTAGCAGGCTGGTGAAGGCTTCGTTCAGCCCGCTCTTGGCGGACTGAACCTTCTCAACCACCACACCCATCAGGGTGCGGTGCTCCTCCACGACGGAAGCACGTCGTAGTGCCTCCATCAGAGCGTTCGGTGCCTCCGAATTAGTGGAGGTCGCCGCCGGAGTTGGTGCTTGATACGTCTCCAACGTATCTATAATTTATGAAGTATTCATGCTATTATATTATCCATCTTGGATGTTTATGGGCTTTATTTTACAATTTTATATTATTTTTGGGACTAACCTATTGACCAGAGCCCGTGCGATTCGCTTTTTTCCCTTATTTCGGTTTTTCGAAGAAAACGAATATCAAACGGGGTTGAAACGGAATGAAACCTTCTGGAGAAGTTATTTTTTGGAAGGAAAGCAACCCAGAAGACTTGGAGTGCACATCAGGAAAACAACGAGGGAGGCACAAGGCAGGGTGGCGCGCCCACCCCCCATGGGCGTGCCCTCCACCCTCGTGGGCCCCTCGTGGCTCCCCTGACGTATTTCTTCCGCCTATATATATCCATATACCCTAAAACGATCGGGGAACAGAATAGATCGGGAGTGCCGCCGCCGCAAGCCTCTGTAGCCACCAAAACCAATCGGGACCTGTTCGACACCTCACGGAGGGGAACCCTCACCGGTGGCCATCTTCATCATCCCGGCGCTCTCCATGACAAGGAGGGAGTAGTTCACCCTCGGGCCTGAGGGTATGTACCAGTAGCTATGTGTTTGATCTCTCTCTCTCTCTCTCTATCTCTCTCTCTCGCGCGCGTTCTTGGTTTGGCACGATCTTGATGTATCGCGAGCTTTGCTATTATAGTTGGATCTTATGTTGCTTCTCCCCCTCTACTCTCTTGTAATGGATTGAGTTTTCCCTTTGAAGTAATCTTATCGGATTGAGTCTTTAATGATTTGAGAACACTTGATGTATGTCTTGCCGATGCGTATCTGTGGTGACAATGGGATATCACGTGATTCACTTGATGTATGTTTTGGTGATCAACTTGCGGGTTCCGCCCATGAACCTATGCATAGGGGTTGGCACACGTTTTCGTCTTGATTCTCCGGTAGAAACTTTGGGGCACTGTTTGAGGTTCTATGTGTTGGTTAAATAGATGAATCTGAGATTTTGTGATGCATATCGTATAATCGTACCCACGGATACTTGAGGTGACATTGGAGTATCTAGGTGACATTAGGGTTTTGGTTGATTTGTGTCTTAAGGTGTTATTCTAGTACAAACTCTAGGGTTGTTTGTGACACTTATAGGAATAGCCCAACGGATTGATTGGAAAGAATAACTTTGAGGTGGTTTCGTACCCTAACATAATATCTTTGTTTGTTCTCCACTATTAGTGACTTTGGAGTGACACTTTGTCGCATGTTGAGGGATAGTTATATGATCCAATTATGTTATTATTGTTGAGAGAATTTGCACTAGTGAAAGTATGAACCCTAGGCCTTGTTTCAACGCATTGCAATACCATTTATGCTCACTTTTATCGCTTGTTACCTTGCTGTTTTTATATTTTCAGATTACAAATACCCATATCTACCATCCATATTGCACTTGTATCACCATCTCTTCGCCGAACTAGTGCACCTATTCAATTTACCATTGTATTGGGTGTGTTGGGGACACAAGAGACTCTTTTTTATTTGGTTGCAGGGTTGTTTGAGAGAGACCATCTTCATCGTACGCCTCCCATGGATTGATAAACCTTAGGTCATCCACTTGATGGAAATTTGCTACTGTCCTACAAACCTCTGCACTTGGAGGCCCAACAACGTCTACAAGAAGAAGGTTGCGCAGTAGACATCAAGCAGTTTCTGGCGCTGTTGCCGGGGAGGTTAGTGCTTCAAGGTATATCTTTAGATCTTGCAATCGAATCCTTTTGTTTCTTGTTTTAGCACTAGTTTAGTTTATAAAAGAAAACTACAAAAAAATGGAATTGAGTTTGTCTCATACGCTTCGTCTTTTTAATATCTTTCGTGAGTATGATGGAAAGGAAAATTGTGCCAAAGTGTTAGAAGAAGAATGTATTAAAATGTTTGGCACTAAATCTTTGAATGATGAGCATGATTGCAATGTTGTTAGTATGAACTCCTTGAATATCCATAGTACTAATGATGATTGCATTAGTTATGATGAAAATGTCTCCTATAAACATGTCAATTTTGTGGAGTGCATTGGGTTTGCAAGTACACACCAAATAGGGAAGATAGATATTGCAAGAGGCATAAGCATTTAGAAACTAAATGGTTGCAAGAAAGGCTAGATGCGTGTGCTGAAAATTTAAACTTTCTTAGCCATACTTGTGAACTTTGCAATGAACATGATCATTTCAGTAACCAATGCACATTGTTTCATGATCGTATCGTGTCCAAAAATTGTGGTGACTTGATTTCCCTTGCACATCATAATGAACTTAGTATTCTCTTGGGTTATGAAGAAATGAAACGTATAACTAAGGTTATTCCATAATTTGCCCTTGATAGAGTTCTTCATTTTGATCTAGAAGAAATTTATATGTATTGTGCGGTAAATTGCATTGAAAATCCTTATATTGCCAATTACATAAAGAAAAGAAAACAAATAGAGGATGAAGAGAATACTAACGAAAGGGAGGAGACTTCCCAATATCCTCCTATTATTTCTTATGATGAATCAGGTAACGAGGAGGAGCCTTCTATTCTACCAATCTCATTGATAAGGAGCTCCAAAAGAGGATTGAATCCACACTTGATGTGGTGAAGAAGAAGAAAAGGAAAAGGAAGAGAGGTAAAAAGATATCTCTCCCAAATAATGTTGCTCCTATCATTGTTGTGCCTCATGAAAATGAATCAAAAATAATTGTGGAAGATGATGCACTTGATGATGATCTCGTTATGCCTATTGCTTGTTGTGATGATTATGATTGGGAAGATAATGATACTTCTTATGATCTTGAAAATCTTTTTGGCACTTGCTTGAAAGAATATGATAATTGCTATACTATTGGTGTTATCCATACTATTAATGATGAGAGTGATTATGCCTACGATATGAAAAGGCCCAAGCTTGGGGTTGCTATGTTTAATGAAGATGATGTTTTTGAGAATATATTTGCAGCAACTAATGTTTGTCCCAGGCTTGGGGATGCTACGTTTAATGAACATGATATTTTTAGTCTCCCAAGTTTTGATATGCGAATTTATAATAATGGTAGCATGCCTCCTACTTATGATGATTATATTGATGAAAGTGGGTTTGGAAGAGTGTCAACTTTAGGAAGTAGTCATCCCACAATATTGGAGGATGTTGAATCTTATTGTGATAATTATGAAAGTGGATTTGGAGAGGTCATGCCTTTATTTAGTGATGTATCCACTATTTTGGAAGATGTTTCAATCGATTATGATGAGAACAAAGTTGCTATTTATGATGATTATTGTGATGAAACTTATGCTATAAAAAGTAGTGATGAGCATACTTATAAAACTTGTCATGATTATGATTACCCTTTTTATGAACATTACTCTTTTAATGTGGAAACAATTTATAGTATTCACGTCTCTTATGAAACTCCCACTATTCCGAATGAAAAGAATTTTGCTTATGTGGAGAGTAATAAAATTTCTATGCAAGTAGATCATGAAAAGAATGCTTTAGGTTCTGGTTATATTGTTGAATTCATTCATGATGCTACTGAAAATTATTATGAGACAGGATCATATGCTTCTACATATTGCAATAATATCAAGTTTCCTCTCTATGTGCTTAAAATCTTGAAGTTATGCTTGTTTTGCCTTCCTATGCAAGTTGATTCTTGTTCCCATAAGTTGTTTGATCACAAAATCCTATGCATAGGAAGTGGGTTAGACTTAAATGTGATATTCATATTCTTCCTGATTCTCTCTTTATGTTTCAATTCTTATCTTTTATGTGAGCATCATTGAAATCATCATGCCTAGCTAGGGGCGTTAAACGATAGCGCTTGTTGGGAGGCAACACAATTTTATTTTAGTTTCTTACTTTTTGGTTCTGTTTAGGAATAAATAATACATCTAAATTCTGTTTAGATGTGGTTTTGTGTTTAATTTAGTGTTTGTGCCAAGTAGAACCTTTGGAAAGACTTGGGTGAAGTCTTTATGATCATGCTGTAAAAAACAGAAACTTTAGCGCTCACAAGATTAGTTAAAACTTTTTACTGGAGAGTGATATTTAGTTGATTCTTTTTTCAGATTATTACTAGACAAATTCCTCAGGTCCACCAATTTATTTTAAAAATTTTGGAGTTCCAGAAGTTTGCGTTAGTTACAGATTACTACAGACTATTCAGTTTTTGACAGATTCTGTTTTTCGTGTGTTGTTTGCTTATTTGATGACTCTATGGCTAGTAAAATAGTTTATAAACCATAGAGAAGTTGGAATACAGTAGGTTTAACACCAATATAAATAAATAATTAATTCATTACAGTACCATGAAGTGGTGTTTTGCTTTCTTTCGCTAACGGAGCTCAGGAGATTTTCTGTTAAGTTTTGTGTTGTGAAGTTTTCAAGTTTTGGGTAAAGATTCGATGGACTATGGAATAAGGAGTGGAAAGAGCCTAAGATTGGGGATGCCCAAGGCACCCCAAGGTAATATTCAACGATAACAAAGAGCCTAAGCTTGGGGATGCCCCGGAAGGCATCCCCTCTTTCGTCTTCGTTCATCGGTAATTTTACTTGGAGCTATATTTTTATTCACCACATGATATGTGTTTTGCTTGGAGCATCATTTTATTTTCTTTTGTTTTGCTTGCTATTTGAATAAAATACCAAGATCTGAAATTCTTAAATGTTAGAGAATCTTCAGATAGCTACATAATTATTTAACTACTCATTGATCTTTACTTATATCTTTTGGAGTAGTTTGTCATTTACTCGTGTGCTTCACTTATATCCTATGAGTAAATGGTTGAATGATTTGAATGTCATAAATCTGAAATTATATATTTTTCGTATGCCTTTCCCATGGGGAGTAATGCCTTCACATATAAGAAGTAGAGGTGGTAAATTTATTGAAGGTTAGCAAACATTGTATTGGTCACTTGAACAATTCATGAAAGAATATTGAAGGAAGAGAGATTTCACATATAAATATACTATCTTGGAAATCTTCTATGATTGTGATCCCCATTAATTATTTTCAAACCTGAGCAAATGAGTTGAAGTTGGACAAGGAAGACAACATAATGAGTTATGCTTGGGTATATTTGTATAAGTTATATTGTTTTGGATCCTCTAACATGTGGTGCTTGCTATTTAGAATCCTTTGCTGGCCAAAATATCTATACTAAGCAGGAATACTGCTTGTGCATCCAAAATTCCTTGAACCAAGTTTCTTCCATGAGTGTCCACCATATCTACCTATATGCGGCATTTACCTGCTGTTCCAAGTAAATTTGCATGTGCCAAACTCTAAACCTTCAAATAATAATCTGTTTTGTATGCCCGAATCGCTCATGTAGCGACTAGGGTCTAGCAGTATCTTCCATGCTAGGTGGGTTATTCTCATGATGAGTGGACTCCGCTCATCATTCACGAGAAAATGGCTGGTAACTGGGATGCCCAGTCCCATGATCAAAAGATCGAAATCAAATCAAAAATAATTGCAAACAAAACTCCCCGAGGATTGATGTTAGTTGGAGGCACCCGTTGTTTCGGGCATGCCATGGATTGATGATTGTTGTTGGAGGGGGAGTAAAAATCTTTACCTTTCTATTTGGGAACCGCCTATAATGTATGTAGTATGGAAGATATTGGGAACTCTTGGTCGTTATGTTGACAATGAAAGCATACCTCTCAAAATTATTTTCATCTCTGTTTTTGCTTGAGCTCGGCACCTCTACAAATCCCTGCTTCCCTCTGCGAAGGGCCTATCTTTTACTTTTATGCAAGAGTCGGTAGTATTCCTTCTCATTCCAACCTACTCTTTAGTTGGCAAGCATCATGTGATGGAAAGATCTAAGCATATATGGCCATTCAAATATATTTGAGCATGAATTATTACTGTTGACATTACCCTTGAGGTAAAAGGTTGGGAGGCGAAACATTAAGCCGCTATCTTTCTCCGTGTTCGATGAATACTATTTGTTCTAAAAATGTGCTTTGAGTGGTAGCAATCATGGAAGACTAAAATATAGTTGAGTATGTGAAGTTTGCTGAATCAAAGCTCTGACATAGACTCTTCCTGAAAATAAGATGAATTGTAATTGTTTGATGACTAATAACACAGTTTGTTAGTTTTCAAGAAAGTTTATGATCTATACTTTAAACATGTGAATAGCTTGTTACATGATCATGAAAAGTTCTATGAGTTGAGCTACTGTTATGACATATAATGATGCTAGAAAAGGAGATTGAAATTATCATTGATCAAACTTATGCACCTGCTAGCATTCACACTTTATAAATTATTTCTTTTATCATTTACCTACTCGAGGACGAGCAGGAATTAAGCTTGGGGATGCTGATACGTCTCCAACGTATCTATAATTTATGAAGTATTCATGCTATTATATTATCCATCTTGGATGTTTATGGGCTTTATTTTACACTTTTATATTACTTTTGGGACTAACCTATTGACCCAGAGCCCAGTGCCAGTTCCTGTTTTTCCCTTGTTTCAGTGCTTCAAAGAAAAGTAATATCGAACAGAGTCGAAACGGAACGAAACCTTCTGGAGAAGTTATTTTTGGAAGGAAAGCAACCCGGAGACTTGGAGTACACGCCAGAAAGCAACGAGGGAGGCACGAGGCAGGGGCGCGCCACCCACAGGCACGCCTCCACCTCGTGGGCCCCTCGTGGCTCCCCTGACGTATTTCTTCCGCCTATATATATCCATATACCCTAAAACGATCGGGGAACAAAATAGATCGGGAGTTCCGCCGCCGCAAGCCTCTGTAGCCACGAAAAACCAATCAGGACCCTTTTCCGGCACCCTGCCGGAGGGGGGAACCCTCACCGATGGCCATCTTCATCATCCCAGCGCTCTCCATGACGAGGAGGGAGTAGTTCACCCTCGGGGCTAAGGGTATGTACCAGTAGCTATGTGTTTGATCTCTCTCTCGTGTTCTTGATTTGGCACGATCTTGATGTATCACGAGCTTTGCTATTATAGTTGGATCTTATGTTGCTTCTCCCCCTCTACTCTCTTGTAATGGATTGAGTTTTCCCTTTGAAGTAATCTTATCGGACTGAGTCTTTAATGATTTGAGAACACTTGATGTATGTCTTGCCATGCGTATCTGTGGTGACAATGGGATCACTTGATTCACTTGATGTATGTTTTGGTGATCAACTTGCGGGTTCCGCCCATGAACCTATTCATAGGGTTGGCACACGTTTTCGTCTTGATTCTCCGATAGAAACTTTGGGGCACTCTTTGAGGTTCTATGTGTCGGTTGAATAGATGAATCTGAGATTGTGTGATGCATATCGTATAATCATACCCACGGATACTTGAGGTGACATTGGAGTATCTAGGTGACATTAGGGTTTTGGTTGATTTGTGTCTTAAGGTGTTATTCTAGTACGAACACTAGGGCTGTTTGTGACACTTATAGGAATAGCCCAACGGATTGATTGGAAAGAATAACTTTGAGGTGGTTTCGTACCCTACCATAATCTCTTCGTTTGTTCTCCACTATTAGTGACTTTGGTGTGACTCTTTGTTGCATGTTGAGGGGTAGTTATATGATCCAGTTATGTTATTATTGTTGAGAGAACTTGCACTAGTGAAAGTATGAACCCTAGGCCTTGTTTCAACGCATTGAAATACCGTTTACGCTCACTTTTATCGCTTGTTACCTTGCTGTTTTAATATTTTCAGATTACAAATACCCATATCTACCATCCATATTGCACTTGTATCACCCTCTCTTCGCCGAACTAGTGCACCTATACAATTTACCATTGTATTGGGTGTGCTGGGGACACAAGAGACGATTTGTTATTTGGTTGCAGGGTTGTTTGAGAGAGACCATCTTCATCCTACGCCTCCCATGGATTGATAAACCTTAGGTCATCCACTTGATGGAAATTTGCTACTGTCCTACAGACCTCTGCACTTGGAGGCCCAACAATGTCTACAAGAAGAAGGTTGCATAGTAGACATCAGTGCTCCCCCCTCCTTCGAAGGGGGTTGCTCGCTCGGTTCCGGAGCCATATGGGTCTCCGGAATAGTGTTCGGCTGGGGGCCGGACTGGTCAGGGCCCCCACCATCAGTCTCCATGGGGGTTGCACCCCCCATGTTCTCGGCAGCCGAGGCCTCACCCCCAGGCGCCGTGTTGGCAGGCTCCCTCACCTCTCCGTGGCCTGGATTGGCCCTTCGGGACAACACCTCGGTTTCATCTGCAATGGATGGCAGAGAGGATTGCGAAGGCATCTCGATCTCCACCATCTCTGGTGCTAGAGAGTTCCCCTCAGATAGCGATGGTTGGGGGAGGTCGCGGGTAGGAGTGAATTGCACACAACACAATATGTTATATTAAAACCATAAAAGACCGGATATCGGTAAAGTATCCTTTGATACTTACGATGTGGCCAGGGGCTTTGCCCTGGGGCGCCTCTTGGGGGTGTGTTCGGCATCCGTATCCGGACTATCCGAGAGGGTTATCTTCTCCCCCTTGGACGCCCCCTCCTCCGGGTCTGTCGAGGTCGCCCTTTTATTTTTCCTCCCCTTGAGGGGAGAGTCACTTTCCGCCTCCTCCTCCTATTCGTCTTCATCTCCCTCATGGGAGGAGGGGACTTCGGTCTCTCTGGACACTGCGTCCGAAGTACCTTTACGGCGGAGGCCACCCTTGGCCTCCTTGCTCTTCTTCTTGGCCTTCTTCTCCGGCGCCTGATAGGGCGCCGGAACCAGCATCTTCATGAGCTGGGGTGTGGTCGGATCTTCAGGCAGCGGTGCCGGAAACTTGATCTGCTCCGCTTTCGCTGTCCAGCCCTGTGAGAGGGATAGAAAACTCGTTATGCCTAAGAATTTATGGACCAAGGTGTATGTTCGAATAAAACACTTACTGGAGTGGCCGGATTCGCGCTGTCAAGGCCGATCTCTTCAGTCTTCTTTGGCCACGTCTTCTGCGCCTTGAAGAGCAGCTTCTAGATCTCTTCGTGTTGAGCTGAAGAAGCACTGCATGTTCCGGGGACCTTCCTGATTGAACTCCCACATATGAAGAGGTCGGAGTTGGCAGAGGAGGATCCGACGGAAGAGCATCACCTGAATCACGTCAGTGAGACTGGTGTTCTTGCTTATCATGTTTTTGATACGCTTCTGCAGCCTCAAAGACTTCCATGTCGACCCCACCCGCACCCTTTCTTGGTCCATGACGCGAGCCGCATAGGGGGTCCGGATCTAAACTCAGGAGTGGCCGCCCATCTGGCGCCACGAGGTTCGGTGATGTAGAACCACTCTTGCTGCCACACGTTGACGGTCTCCACGAAGGCCCCTTTAGGCCAAGTGGTGTTGGGGAGCTTGCTCACCATGGCGCCGCCATAGTCCGCATGCTGCCCGTCGACCACCTTCGGCTTCACATTGAAGACTTTTAGCCATAGGCTGAAGTGTGGGGGGATGCGGAGTAGTGCCTCGCACACGACGATAAACGCCGAGATGTGGAGGAAAGAATTTGGGGCTAGATCATGGAAATCTAGCCCGTAGTAGAACATGAGGCCGCGGACAAAGGGGTGGAGGGGAAACACTAGTCCGCGGAGAAAGTGAGGGATGAATACAACCCTTTCGCGGGGCTCCAGGGTGGGGATAACTTGCTCCTTGGCAGGGAGCCTGTGTGCGATCTCTGCAGACAGGTACCCCGCCTCCCAGAGCTCCTTGACATCCTTCTTCGTGATGGAGGAGGCCTCCTACCTGCCCTTCGAGCCTGATCCGAACATGGCTGGAGAGGTTGGTGGCGGTGGGAAAGATTGAAACTTGGGTGCTGGAGCTTGAGGATGGGAAAGCAGGAGAAGGAAGAAGGCGTGGGGATGAAAGAAGGGATCTTCATCCACTTAAATAGGCAGTGAATATCAAGAGCCCCCCCCCCCCCCGTCAAGCCTTAAAACTCGCCTGTTCCCAAGGGGTCGTGCGAACAGCACAATTGGATTACCCAAACCCGTATTGATGAGGATCCCGCGATAAGCGGACACGATCTCTATTTTGACAGGACATGTCAATATAGGCCGCCTCGAAACACGAAGCGGGAGGCAGAAAACGGTTCGAAATGTTAAAGGATTCGGACGTGGCATTTCGCCCAAAAAGTTGCCAGTTGACAGACATTATTTGATTAAATGTTTGGCCTTCGTGGTTGAGGGTTGTGACTATAATGCAGAGCCTGATATAGTTCTTTTATTCAGAAGCTTGCTTTGAAGTATTCGGGAGGAGGAATCCGCCTTGCAATGCCGAAGACAATCTGCGTGCCGAACATATCGTCATTGAGGACTGGTTCAGGGGCTACTGAGGGAGTCCTGGATTAGGGGGTCCTTGGATGTCCGGGCTGTGTGATATGGGCCGGACTGATGCCGTGAAGATACAAGGTAGAAGGCCTTCCCCCGTGTCTGGATAGGACTCTCCTATGCGTGGACGGCAAGATTGGTGTCCAGATATGTAATTTCCTTCTTCTGCACGCCGACTCTATACAACCCTAGGCCCCTCCGGTGTCTATATAAACTAGAGGGTTTAGTCCGTAGAGGTGATCGGAATTCACATAGGCTAGACATATAGGGTTTAGCCATTATGATCTTGAGGTAGATCAACTCTTGTAACTCCTATACTCATCAAAGTCAATCATTTGACAACGGTTAGCTAAAAACAGAAGAGTTGATACAAATCTAAATAAACTACTGCATACATATTTTGTAGAAGCTTTATGTAAGAGTTGGATTTTTGGGTTAATGTGTATGGTACTGGAGCCTTCAGCAATTTCTTTGCAATTTTTTCCTTCCCCTCACTCCCTCACACATAAACACCTTGCCCGTTTCACACATCAGTGCGCTGTCGCAAAAACACTGCACGAGCATCGGGCGCTGTTAAAGCCGTGATGGGGACAACTTTTATTGGCTCCGTATGGCGGAAAGGATGCGACTTGGGATGAAATAAATGAAGAAGAGGACCGTCGGGACACGGTCGAGCGCATGGACGTAGTAGTCTGGGAGGTTCCCTACAGCAATGAGGCCGGCCGCCGGCGAGCGCTCAAGGCCCACCTACACCTCCCAATGGCCGCCGTGATGACCTATTGCACGCAAGACAACTCAATGCATGCTCCTTCTGCCCACGTCATGCTGACGTCCTGCATGCAGTGTAGGCAACGAGCGCTCCTTTGCTTCCTTCCGTTTCAGGAAAAGTAAAAAAAAGGTCTCTCATTTGCACGAGTGGTTGAGTTGCGAATCAATGGACACGTCGGATGTCTGTCCTGTCTAGGGATCCTGATTGAGTAAGTGTTAGACTCCGAGCTATATACATATAGCTCTAGTCCGTCCACGAGAATAATAAGCACACATAATCGCCTCCAGAGCGTGTCGTTCGTTATAGCACGTTCTCGACCGCGCGCGATATCGATTTGTTATTACGACGTGCGCCCATTCCAAATCCATGGCAGAGCCATGCCCGGTGCTCCCGGACCATGTCATCGAGGACGTCTTGGCACGGTTACCGGCCAAGTCGGTGCTCAGGTGCCGCTGCCTCTCTCGCACCTGGGCGGCCACGCTCTCCTCGGACGACTTCGCAGATCGCCACCTCCGCCTCGCCAACCGTCACGGAGGCCCCAGGACTCTCAATCCTGCAGGGCTCGCAGTCAGGCGACGCACCTCCGAAGATACAAGCGTGGCCGCCGGACCACCCTGGCGGCACAACGCTCATGGACGTCCCACATGCCCTCACGCACCGCCACTTTTGCATGCTATCTCTTTTCGGCCCATTCGGACGGCGCGACCAGCGCAGGCGCAGCAACGGCAAAGATGACCTAGGGGCCGTTTGAGGCCTAGCATTGCCATACTTTGCCACACATTTTTGCCAACCTTACCTAAGCTTAGTTCATCAAAATAAGAGCCACAAGTTGGCAAGCCTAAGGGAATCTTGCCACACTTTTTGTGTGTATGCCATGTGGGGCTGAAGTGTGGCTTGCCTAAGGCGTGGCTTGAACCAAACACTCACCTAAATTAGTCAAACTTACCTAACCTTAGGTGTGACAATTTTTGGCAAAGTTAGTCACAAACCAAACAGCCCCCTAGTCCCACGCCTCGCCATGCAGCAGTACCGTGGCCTCGTCATCCTCAAAGCCACTGATACAGAGGTATACTGCTTTTTCAACCCGTCCACCGTCCAGATGGTGGCCCTTCCAGAGGGCCGGGCCACCGGCTGCCGCCGCCATGCCGCCGAGGCTCACCATAAGTACACGAGCTTAGGGATCGGCTATGACATGCTCATCAAGAAACACAAATTTGTATGTGACGGTGTCCTGGACTAAGAGTTACTCATCACGTCATCTCCCGATCTGTTAGATTGGGCCGAGGACCCCCATGGCCGTACACTCATGGGCTAGTTTTGACAGCTGCCGCATACAAGGAAGATTCCACAAGACTTGGCGATCAAGACAAGGACTCCTCCCCACCGGCGTATTCGGCTAGGACTCTTGTTATTCTAGGCCTCTTGTGCATTATATAAACCGAGGCCAGGTTAGTCGATGGATATATACACAATCATACCATAGGCTAGCTTCTAGGGTTTAGCCTGTACGATCTCGTGGTAGATCAACTCTTGTAATACTCATATCATCAAGATAAATCAAGCAGGAAGTAGGGTATTACCTCCATCGAGAGGGCCCGAACACAGGTAAACATCGTGTCCCCCGCCTCCTGTTACCATTAGCCTTAGACGCACAGTTCGGGACCCCCTACCCGAGATCTGCCAGTTTTGACACCGACATTGGTGCTTTCATTGAGAGTTCCACTGTGTGATCGGCAAAAGGATCAATGGCTCGCCCGCAGGTCAACTTCAACAGCGGCATCTTCGTCGCTGGCTCGACTGGTCACCTTGGCTCGACCGAGAACCGTGCTCCGTCTCTGATCGTCATGTTCGGACTAGGGCCTTCATCAACATCAACTCCGATCTCTATCATGATCATACAGGAATCATCCATGGAGCTCGAGGGCTCAATGTCAACATTGCCCTCGGACGGCCGTGTTGTTTTTCTGGACAGCGAACTTGTATCCGGCGCCACCACCTCCTCAAGTGTCGTTTTAACGATTGCTTCGGTGGAATTGTGCGGAATTGAGTCTGCAACAACCTGGAAAATTCCGTCGAGTTCCGATGGAGGAATATCTGGCAATCCACGATATACCGGAGCCCTGTCAAATCTGGACGGGAATCTAGATGAGTTCAGGGCGTGGTGTCCAGCTTCTACCTCGGACGTCCTTGTAAGTGCATCTAGTACCCCTTAGTGATTTTGGTGGATTGAAGACTTATAGGTTAAGGAACTAATGCGTTTGTGAGTGTACACAGGTCTATAAGTCTATGAGGAGTTTGATATATACAGAGAAAGTCGACCCCTAAAAATGAAGTTCTTCGACTGAAGACTTTGATATTCTGAAGACTTTCTGAAGACTTTGAAAGTGAAGAAATTGGTGTGACCTTGAAGACTTGGTATTCATTTGAGGAACATGAAGCGTGAAGACTTTTGTTTTCGTACTTTCATTTTCTCTTTCTTGAGTCATAGGAAACACCGTACCGTTAAAGGGGGTCGAGGAAATACTAAGGAAAAATTTCCATGTGATGCTCAACTCAAAATCCTACACCTACCAATCCCTTCGAGTGAAGCCTTTGGAAATCTCATACTGATTCAGTCAATTTCTTGATGATGTAGACGAAGCTCTTCCGGTCGCTGATGAATTTGTTCGACCGAGGAGTTAGGAAATCGCCAAAGGTGGATTGCCTACAGTGAGGAACATGATAGCCCCGAGGAATTTGATATTCAAATTTCCGACTGCTATATGTTGCGCGCCACCTGTCCCAAAATATCTTATCCACCTAACGGTCATATCATTGAAGGGCATTTATGTCTTATCATGTCGGGCTGCTCCCTAGGCTATAAATAGCCGCCCCCTCCAACCACTCGCTGGTTGGCTGCTCCGAGAGAACTTGACACTTGTCATTTGAGAGCAACCCATCCTCCGAGGACTTTGAGCGAAAATCATCGAGTGAGGAAAAACCCAAAACCGAACCCCATTTAACCCAAAGTGATTGAGCATCACTGAAGAAATTGATCCTGAGTGGATCCGACGCTCGTTACCTTTGAAGACTGTGCTTCTTCCAGACGGTTAGGCGTCATGGTCTAGAGCATCCAAGAGGAATTGTGGATCGTCGAGTGACCAAGTCTGTGAAGGTTTGGAAGTCGCCTGAAGACTTACCATGAGTGATTGGACGAGGTCTGTGTGACCTTAGTTCAAGGAGAATACGGTGAGGACTTGGTGTCCTGAGCTGCGTGCTCAGCGACTGGTTGTCCGGGACTGTGTGTCCTCGAGTTTAAATACTCAGCCGCTCCAACCAGACGCATAACCGAGATGCAGCTTGGAACTGGTCTACCAAATCATTGTCTTCACCAACCTAACTGGTTCTATTTCCTCAACCCTTTCATTTCCTCATTCTTGTGTTGAGTGTTTGTTCATATCTGTGTGTTTGAAGACTTTGATCAAGACTTTCTCAATTTCCTCGTTCAATTTCTTCACCGCTTTGTCTTCATCTTGAGTTATCCTGTGATTACGCTTTCTGTACTCTGAGCTAGTCTTCATTTCATCATGATGACCATGCGTGTATTCTGTTATGCTTACTTCTGAGTACTCATTCCGCTGCAATTAGTTCTTCGCTAAGGAATTTCCTCATCGGCAAATTCCTCAGTGAAGAATTCTTAAAAATCGCCTATTCACCCCCCCTCTAGTTGATATAACACACTTTCAATTGGTATCAGAGCAAGGTACTCCCTTGTTCTCCGTGATTTTGGTTTAACCACCTGGAGTTTTAGTTATGTCGACCGCAGGTATGAAGAAAGTGACATGCCCTATCTTTGACGGTCACGATTATCCCAAGTGGAAGGCCATGATGAGGAAGCGCCTCATGGCAATGGACAGCGAGCTGTGGACCGTCACTAAAATTGGTCTTACTGATCTATGCAAGACGGCGAACACAGATGATATTCGCAAGTTCACTCGACTTGACATCATGGCGAAGGATATCATTTGTTCCTGCCTATCTAGAGATGAATTCAAGCGCATTATGCATCTTTGCAATGCGAAGCTTATCTGGGAACGAATATCCGACGTCTATGAAGGTCATCGAACCCGTCATGATCCTTGGTTTGAGGACTTCAAGGAATCTCTCAAAACGATGACTTTCGAGCCAGAATCATCATCGTCTGCATCATGTCTCATGGCAAAGGGTGACGAGGTAACCGAATGTACCTCATCTGAATTTAGTGACTGTGAATCTGATGATGATATTGAACCTAGCTATACCAAACTTGTTTGCATTGCCACCAAACAATAGCATGCCTTGGAAAAGGTTCAAAACATGCTAGATGAGAGTGATGACATGTTAGGTGAAGAAATGGATCGCACTAAAGCCCTGACTGAAACTCTTCAGAGACTTCAGTCTAGGTTTGACAGCCTTCAAGGTCATCATAACACTCTCTTGTCTGATCATGAGAAACTTTCTTATGAATTTCTTCAAAGAAAGCAAGATCTTGAGAAGCTAAGAGTGAGTTATGAAGATCTTGAAGGAGCCCGATTCATTACTTGCTCAACAAATCAGCGCTTCTCGTGAAGAATTTGTTCCTCCATGCTTAAAGTGCATTGAACGTGAATCGCTAATTCTTCACCTGAATGTTCAAATGCTTCAACTGTTACAAATTCTTCACCTGCCTCTGCTATAACTAATTCCTCATCTGAGGACATTGCTAGTAACACTGACGATGCATGGCTGAAGGAATTGTATATGACAGGCATGTATAAAAGCCTCAAAGGGCATCAGACTCTTTGTGATGTGCTTAAAAGCAGATCCTCAACAGAACCCTAGGAAAGAGGGTATTGCCTTTGAGAGGAAACTCAATGCTGATGGAACATATTGGAAGCCTGAGCAGTATCCCAAAACCTCATGGGTTGCTGCAAAGGGACCTCCAGTTGATCCATCTAACTTATCTGGCTTTACATGCGAATCTCCTCATTCTTCTGATGAGTCATTTGACTCCAATTATAAACTGTTCAAAAATTAGAATGGTGAAGTATTTGCTAGATATGTTGGCACTAACTGCAGGAATGGTTCCCCTATGAAGAAAATCTGAGTTCCCAAGAAGTGCCTTGAAAGTCTTGGTGAATGTCCTCATGACACCACCTGTGAAGAATAGGAACCCCAGATCAAATTCTTCATATGGACCAAATTCTTCATACGGATCCAAGTCCTCATACGCACTAAATTCCTCACGTGGATCAAATTCCTCAAAAGGATCAAAGTCCTCATATGATTATCATCGTGCTAACAACTCGATTCGCAGGTAGAGCTAAGGGCTATGAATATGTGCATTATTCTTCAAACCAATATGTTCATAAGTCCTCGAAGAATTTCTCTTCTTATTCATATGCTTACCCTAACCCCTCTTATGTGAAACGAAATGGTTTGGCTTCTATGCCACCATTCTCATATGGTGCTCGCAGAGTGATGAACTCTTTGCCACCCCTTCAGATGTGGGTGGTGAAGAAAAGAACTAATCTCTTCAAGTAGGGTCAGGTCTCCAGACGTGCCTTAACGTCTCAAGAATTTCTTGGGACCTGAAAAATTGCTCGAAAGGACGCAGGCTAATCATGATGAAATGAACTTTCATTTCACACGTCCTCATACCGCTTATCTCATTAATACCGACCGATGAAATTCATCTGATGAACTTGATATCATATTCTTCATCGATGAAGTATATGAGATCGTAAGTTGTACTAATTCATCTGCAGGATGATCAACCCAAAGCCACTGAGTGGGTTCTCGATAGTGGATGTACAAATCACATGACTGGTGACAAGAATCTATTGATGGATGCTCCGTCACATCTGAAGCATATCATCTTTGCTGACAAAGGCAAAAGTCAGGTATTGGGTCTTGGTAAGGTTGCGATCTCTAAGGACATACACATGGACAAAGTCATGCTTGTTGAGTCCTTATGATACAACCTCATGTCAGTCTCAATGCTTTGTGATCTTGATATGGTTGTTATCTTTGGCAAGTATCGTTGTGTTGTGATTATGGAAGCTGACAATTCCAAAGTCTTCGAAGGCTTTAGGAGAGGAGACTTGTATATTGTTGACTTCTCTACAGGACCACAACCAGCCGTGGTGTCTACTTGCAAAAGCTTCGTAAGGCTGGCTATGGCATCGGCGACTTGGTCACGCAGGCATGAGGAATTTGCACACGCCATAAGAAGAAGCATGTCATTGGCATTGAGAATGTCAAATTCCTCAAGGATCACTTATGCGGAGCTGTGAAGCTGGAAAAATGACCAAGGCCAAGCATCCAGTGAAGACTATCATGACCACTACTCGTCCCTCCGAATTGCTTCACATGGACCTCTTTGGTCCCAATCATTACTCAAATTGCCGTTAATGATGCATCTCTATATGGCTTTGTTATTGTTGATGATTACTCTCGTTACACATGGGTACACATTGTTACTTACAAAAATCAAGTGCAGGAAGTCTTCAAACGATTTTCCTCGAGGGCTTCAACTAACTTTGGTGTGAAGATCAAACACATCAGAGTGACAATGGAACTGAGTTCAAGAATTCGGTCTTGATACCTATCTTGATGAACTTGGTATTACTCATGAGTTATCCGCTCCTTATACTCCTCAAAGAAATGGCGTCGTGGAGCGCAAGAATAGAACTCTTGTTGAGATGGCTCGCACTATGCTTGATGAATACAAAACGCCTAGTTGTTTTTGGATTGATGCAATTGATACTGCGTGCCACATCATCAACAGAGTATATCTTCACAAATTCTTCAAGAAGACTGCCTATGAACTCCTCACTGACAAGAAACCCAATGTAAGCCATTTCAAAGTCTTCGGTGCTAAATGTTGGATTAGAGATCCTCATCACAATTCTAAATTTGCACCGAAAGCACATGAAGGTTTTATGCTTGGTTACGGAAAGGACTCGCACACCTAAAGAGTCTTCAACATCGCTCTTCACAAGATTGTTGACACTATAGATGTGCGGTTCGATGAAACTAATGGCTCGCAAAGAGAGCAACTACCTTCGTGTTAGATGAACCAGCACCGAGGATTCAATCAAGTTCAAGGCAACCGAGGATGTCATTCCCATCAAGAATCTGCTGAAGAATTCATTCCTCAGACGCGAAGAACGCCGAGTGATGCACTGAAGATAATGTCAAGACAATGGTGCCGAGGAAAATGATCAAATTCCTCGACGACAACCAGCTCATCCTCGTGTTGCAAAAGAAGTGCAAGTTGACAAGATCATCGATGACATTGAAGCGCCAGTCCTCTCACACGCTCAAAAGCTTCACATTTATCTAACTTTTGTGGGCACTATGCTTTGTCTCTATCACAGAGCCCACTAAGGTAGATGAAGCATTTCTCGAGCCGAGTGGATTCAGGCTATGCAAGAAGAATTACATCGATTCGAGCTCAACAATGTCTGAACCGTCAAACGTCCAGATCCTCGCAAGCATAATATCATTGGCACAAAGTGGATCTACCGCAACAAGCAAGATGAAAATGGCCTTGTGGTGAGGAATAAGGCACGACTAGTAGCTCAAGGCTACACACAGGTTGAAGGAATTGATTTTGATGAAACTTTTGCACACCGCTAGACTTGAGTCTATTCGCATATTACTCGCCTATGCTAACCATCACAATATCACTTTATATCAAATGGATGTGAAAAGTGCATTCCTCAATGGTAAGCTTGAGGAAGAAGTATATGTTGCTCAACCCCTGTGTTTTGAAGATCCAAAGAATCCCGACAAAGTCTTCAGACTCAACAAGGCCCTCTATGGTCTCAAACAGGCCCCTTGGGCGTGGTATGATACATTGAAGGAATTCTTCGTGGAGAATGGCTTCACACCCGGTTCACTCGACCCTACTCTATTTACTAAATCTTATGATGGTGAACTGTTTGTCTGCCAAATATATGTTGATGATATTATCTTTGGCTGTACTGACCAACGTTATAGTGATGAATTTGCCTATATGATGAGTGAAGAATATCAAATGTCTATGATGGGAGAGTTGAAATTCTTCTTAGGTCTTCAAATTCACAACAACACAATGGAATATTCATATCTTAGGAGAAATACCTCAAAGATGTCCTCAAGAAATTCGGCATGCAAGATTGCAGAGGCGCTAAAATTCCTATGCCCACAAATGGCCAGTCTATGCAATCGATGAAAATGGTACTGACTTTGATCACAAGGTATACCGCTCCATGATTGGTTCTTTATTGTACTTATGTGCATCTAGGCCAGATATAATGCTTAGTGTTTGCATGTGTGCCCGATTTCAAGCTACACCGTAGGAATCACACCATAAGGCTGTGAAGCATATTCTTCGATATCTAGCTCACACACCAACACTAGGATTATGGTACCCCGAGGGCTCTACTTTTGATTTCATTGGATATTCTGACTCCGACTATGCTGGTGATCGTGTGGACCGCAAGTCAACATCTGGTACTTGTCATTTCCTCGGACGATCTTTGGTCCGTTGGTCCTCGAAGAAACAGAATCACAGATCACCGCTTCATCGCGAAGCTGAATACATTGCTGCTGGCTCGTGTTGTACTCAATTGCTGTGGATGAAGCAAACTCTCAAGGACTACGGCATCAACGTGAAGAATGTGCCTCTCTACTGTGACAATGAGAGTGCGATCAAGATTGCTCACAACCCAGTTCAGCACTCGAAGACAAAGCACATTCAAATTCGGCCATCATTTTCTTCGTGATCATGTGTTGAAGGGCGACATCTACATTGAGCATGTGAAGATCAAGAACAGCTAGCCGATATCTTCACTAAGCCCTTGGATGAGAAGAGATTTAGCAAGTTGCGGTGTGAGCTAAATATCTTAGAATCTTGAATGTTCTTTGAAAAAGACACACATCCTAACACTTATGCAAAATTGATGACTTAGATGTGCAACACATGAAGAAACGCTTTTCTTCAATCAATGAAGAATAACACTCTAAGTGTGAAGAAATTAATGAAGAATTTGATTCTCGTAACCCTACGACAATTGTACGCTGTGTGTCTGAAATCATCATTCTTATCTGATGGGTCACGCCACCACCAAAGTTGAAAATCTTCAATTTGAGTTTTTCCTCGCTTTTGAAATTCTTCATTTTTCAAATTCTTCACCTTCGCAAAATCTTCACTGCTTATTGCTTTTTTCTTCATTGGCTATATATATATATATATATATATATATATATATATATATATATATATGTGGTTATGTCATCTACAGAAATCACTTATGGCTATTTCTTCAAGTCGCTTTTTACGCTAAGTGAATGTGATCGGACCCTTCCTCTATGCTATACTCAACCCAATCTATTCACAAATTCTTCATGTGCGTTCTATTTGAAACTCGCTCAAAATCTTCACCGTGTCCTTGTCACCGAAGAAATTGCGTAATGGAACTTTAAAACTGATCTTACCCAAATTTTCGGTTTTGTCATTAAACTGCTCCGCATCCCACGATGCATTATTTTACTCACCCACGATCGTACACAATCTCCACTACACAGTACATGGGTGACACATGTCGTGAGAAGGAGAATGGTCAGGGGCACGTTTGTCCTAAATCTTCGGGCGAACCGTTTTTCACCATGTCTATAAATACCCCTCTCCCCTTCCTCACTTCTTTTACTCCGCTCGACCTCTCTCTCCCGCTCGAGCTCCTCAAACCCTAGCGCCGCTTACTCCATCGTCAGCGGTGAGGAAGAGCTTTCTTGCCTCGACCTCGCCGCCGACGATTGCTACCGATCAAGGAAATCCTCACTCCGCCGCCGTGCCAGTCTTCCTCCGCCAAGTTAGGGCTTGGAAGATCTGAACAGACGAGCTTCACATCTACAACACCCAGTTCATCGTGTTCTTCATTTAGGGTAAATAAAAGTTACTTTTACTACCCTCGTTGATCCAAATCTTACACTACAAAATCTTCAAAGGTGTTTTATTCTTCAAATCCTCACACACAAACACCTCACAAGTTATATGCTCTTGATCCGTTTCTCTAAGCATTCATTTTCTTCAAGATTCCTCAATTGTGTGGATCCTCGATCTGTACAACTCTGGAACCTAAGACAAAGAACGCTTAGTGAAATTCTTTAAGGCTCATCTGGTCAAAATCCTCAAAACTTGTTCTTTTTAAAAAACCTTCTGAGAACGCATATGACCTCTCCAAATTCCTCACAACTATACTCTGTTCACAGGTACACATGTCCGCTGCTGAATCACTAGGTTCTCATCAACTTAACTCATTTGCAGCGTTCCTCGAAGAAAAACTGCATACTTCTTCAGAGAACTCAATTGTTCAAATTCCTCAACTGAATAATATGCCAGACGGTAAGAAGCCACAGAAAGGAGGAAAGAAACCTGAGGTTATGACTGCGTTTGAGATCCCTGAGGAAGATTATGCTGACTATTGCAAACCTGATGAAGAAAACAAAAATCAGCGCAAAGGTGCGATTCGGAAGATTGAACGGAGATGGGCAAGGGAATGGAGGGAATACAGATATGTGACTCCAAAGTACATGAAGAAATTCGCTCTCAATCCTCCATGCCCAAGAGCTCCATTGGCACTGGCCAAGTAGCTGATCCCACAAGCATCAAACGTGGTGAGGACTTTCTGACGAATGGGCTAAGCGCCAAGCTAAATTAGCAAGACAAGCCAAGGAGGCAAGTGAAGAAATTCAATGAGGATTCTGCCATCGCTATCAAGCATCGAGGCCTCGGTCAAACCGAGGAAATCCATGTCAAAGAAGCCTGCTCATAAGCCAAGTGCTTCACCATCACGCCCTCACGGCCAAGTTCCTCGGCCAGCGCCCTCAAGGCATATTCCTCACATCGCTACAGCTCCACCAAAGTCCTCAACAGCCCGTCAAAATCCTCGCCTCTGTGCATCCGGCTACATGTCAAAGGACTGCTGGTTTCTCGATTGCCTCTGGAGTTTCGGCAAGTTCCTCAGCAGCACCAATTTCATCATCTGGCCCGACTCTGCTGAAGACCAAAGCAACAGCTGGACGAGGTCCTAGGCCAAGTCCAAAGAAGAATCAGGTTACATTCCATGTGCCTTTTGATGATGAAGCTTCTGATGATGAACTTGGGGAAATCATCAGAGATCGCCAAGAAAGGGCCGCAAGAGCCAAAGGCACATTTGTGCCACTGCTGTTGGATCCGAAGAAAATCCTCGATTATATTGATCTCTGGCACAAGGATCCCAATACCCCTATGCCTGACTTTCATCTGACCCCTGGAGAAAGTCATATGTTGACCCATTTCATCGCTGAAGAGAAATGGAAGTTCGAAAAGGCAAGAGAGATCAAGAAGGCTCAATACAGAAAGGAGAAGATTCTGAAGAAAAACGTTGTCAAAATGACACCTGAGGAACTTCTCAAGGTCCAGACTGAAATTCAAGACCTCAGCAAAAAACTTTGATTCCTATTATGCTGATTGGCAAGGAGCCAAGGTCAGATTCCTCAACCTGACGAAGAAATTCACCAATGTTGCTGCCCCAACGCAACATGAAATTCCTTAGGCTGAAGCCTCACCACCGACCGAAGATCACGCCAAAGATCACCGATGAAGTTCAAAGGCCGATGAAAATGCTAGTTCCAGGCTGATGATCCCATTCCACCAAGAAATTGCCAGGCATCCACTAGTGGTGCGCTCAAGAATTGAACAAGTCAGAACAGCATCGATTGCGCTGACCAAGAAATTCAACCAGATTCCTCGGCTCCTCCTGCGCAAAACACCAACTCCAATTCTTCCATCCGCCTCGATGTGAAGAAAACCAAGGCCGCAGAATCTAGCCGCAGTGAAGAAAAGGAAGGCATCAGCTGTGTCAAATTCTTCGGCTGCAAAGAAAATGAAGCCAATGAACAGCTCATTCGAAAAGCCAATTGATGTTGTTCCGATTTCCTCCATGCCATCAAAGGACCTTGTTCCTTTCGGAGAAGACTATGAGATCCCAATCGGATCTGATGAAGAACATCATTCTGCTGCTTCGTCAGAGCAGATTGATGAAGAAATTGAAGTGGACGCAATCCCTTCAACCCAGTCATTTCCTCACCTATGCCTCGGTTCACGGTGACCAAGAGGTGTTGAGGAAATTGAAGATGAAGATGTGGATATTGGGTGCACCACACCAGTGATGAATGATGACTTTTGGGAAAGTCTGCATCCCAATACTCCTCTCTTCACCCCGCTCCAACAGATTCCTCAGCCCCTGCACAAACAAATTCCAAATGGACCCTGAAGAAACTCAACCCACTTGCTCTATGCATGAAGAAATTCCAGCCACTAGTGCTGATGAACCTGCTGCTGCTGATCCTCAGACTGCACCTGTTGAGGAACAAGGAATCCCTCAGCCTGAAGAACCTGAGCTCGCAATTCCTGAGGTGGTGATGCAACTCACTGACACCCCTCTGCCCAAGCAAAAGAATCCGTTCTCAAGCAAACAAAAGTTCAAGGCTGATGATTTCTTTGCCGAGCACGTATTCTTCACTGACTATAATCCATATGATTCTGCTCGCATTAGGAAGAGGCGTTTCTGGACTGCCAGCCAAGCCAACTTCTATACCTCAGTGCTCTTCAACAAACACAAAGTCTTCGATCATGCTCATATTCCTCATGTCGACATGGAGTCTCTGCCAGGCTTTGAGCCAGTCCTCAGTGTTCTTCATGGCGCGGGACTTCTGAATTTCTGCACTGATATCTGTGACTGGAATGAAGAACTCATTCTTCAGTTCTACGCAACGCTGCACATCACTGGAGACGCTGAAGACGTGAACTCTTGGGTATTAGACTGGATGTCTGAAAATACTCACTACAAGGCACCAGCAACTGAATTGCTTCGTGCTCTACCACTCAGTCCTCCACTTGATGGTGCTCGTTGTATCTACAACGAACCGTAACTTTCAAATCACTATATGCAAGTGCCGATGAAGCCTTTGAAGCCAAGGCAGGCCCCAAGAACCAAATTCCTCGTCAAGGAATTATTGTATGTGCCTCGGATCGCTCATCGGATTCTCGACGAAGACAATGAGTCCTATCAAAGGCCACGACTCAAATGATGAAGAAGTCGTTGGCATCATGAAGAATATGCTTTTCAACATCATCCACGGCGTTCCGCCAACTTCCATGATTTCTTCATGAGGACTCGCAAACATTGCTATGTCACCATTTGAGCTGAAGCCTTATGCGCCTTGGATAATGAGATTCATCAGGACAAGGTCTTCACTCAATTACAAGGCTGATACTCTGAACCACTGTAGCTACTTGCCCCTGATTGAAGTCCTCAAACGAACATTTGCCTCAACTGATGACAAGGGCAAGGCTACTGCTGTGATCGATGAAGGCATTCATCCATTGGATGGACAGTTTGTAGCAAAGCGACATCCTACTTCCACCAATGATGACTGTGCCACACATGACTCGCCGCAAATACCTCGGGCCAAGCAAATTCCTCAAGCTATCGCACCTGGTGATGATGATCGATCGTGAGTTACTCCTCAGTCTTCATCGGAAGGTTGATCGCAATCATAAATGGGTCAAGCATCGCTTTGGTTCAATTCTTCACAACATGACCTCAACACACAATGCAGTGAAGAAAAACCACCACTACCTCCATGAAACCTTCAAACGCACCTGGGCTGTTCTTTCACATGTCTACAATGCGGAAGAACTGACGTCAATGGGACTCAAGGAAGAATTTGACTGGTCTGCACCTCCTCCGAAGAAATACAAGAAGGTCAAAGTTCCTTCCTTGGTGGCCAGCTCCTATTCTTCATCGCGACATCGATGAAAATGAAGACTTGGACGACACCGCTGGCAGGTCCTACTACAACAACCGACCCCAACAACGCTGGCGCTCCTTCTTCAACTTGAAACTCTTCAGAGCGTTAGTCCTCGGTTCGATCCTTTGGTCATTCGATGACAAAGGGGGAGAAATTTGAGTTAGTCTTCAAGCGGGTTTATTTTATTGCCCATATACAATAATTTATTTTTGTTAAGTTACAACTCTCGTTCTTCTGAAACTTTTATTGGATCGAGTTGTAATCTTAAACCCGATGGTGCTTTGATACTTTTTGATGCATTATGCTCTTGCACTATGCTCTGATTCTCTTGAGCTCCTTGAAAATCTTCATAGCAAATCTATTTGAGCTCTGATACTCTTGATGCGTTATTTTGCATGCTTGTTCCTCATTAATGTTATCGCACGCATGTTGAACTACATCAAGCACCATATTTCATCATGCATTTCAAATTCTTCATATTATATGTCAAATGCGTGTATGAATTACAAGATATAGGAGGAGATCTCCATGATTCAACTCTTCAAATGTGCATTGCCTCAAAAGCAAATTACTCACCATGCACATCTTCAGGGGGAGTTCTTCTATATCTTGCAATCAAATTCCTCATTATCAGTATTTACACTTCATATGTTTATCCCCGTTGAAAACTTAACCTATATTGTCATCAATCACCAAAAAGGGGGAGATTGTAAGTGCATCTAGTACCACTTAGTGATTTTGGTGGATTGAAGACTTATAGGTTAAGGAACTAATGCGTTTGTGAGTGTACACAGGTCTATAAGTCTATGAGGAGTTTGATATATACAGAGAAAGTCGAACAATAAAAATGAAGTTCTTCAATCAAGACTTTGATATTCAAGACTTTCTCAAGACTTTGAAAGTGAAGAAATTGGTGTGACCTTGAAGACTTGGTATTCATTTGAGGAACATGAAGCGTGAAGACTTTTGTTTTCGTAGTTTCATTTTCTCTTTCTTGAGTCATAGGAAACACCGCATCGTTAAAGGGGGTCGAGGAAATACTAAGGAAAAATTTCCATGTGATGCTCAACTCAAAATCCTACACCTACCAATCCCTTCGAGTGAAGCCTTTGGAAATCTCATACAGATTCAGTCAATTTCTTGATGAGACGAAGCTCTTCCGTCACGAGGAATTTGTTCTGACCGAGGAGTTAGGGAATTCGCCAAAGGCGGATTGCCTACACAAAGGAGGAACATGATAGCCCCGAGGAATTTGATATTCAAATTTCCGATCGCTGTCTTGTGCGCGCCAGCTGTCCCAAAATATCTTATCCACCTAACGGTCATATCATTGAAGGGCATTTATGTCTTATCATGTCAGGCTGCTCCCTAGGCTATAAATAGCCGCCCCCTACAACCACTAGCAGGTAGGCTGCTCCGAGAGAACTTGACACTTGTCATTTAAGAGCAACCCATCCTCCGGGGACTTTGAGCGAAAATCGTCGAGTGAGGAAAAACCCAAAAACCAAACCCCTACGAACCCAAAGTGATTGAGCATCACTGAAGAAATTCATCCTGAGTGGATCCGACGCTCGTTACCTTTGAAGACTGTGCTTCTTCCAGACGGTTAGGCGTCATGGTCTAGAGCATCCAAGAGGAATTGTGGATCGCCGAGTGACCAAGTCTGTGAAGGTTTGGAAGTCGCCTGAAGACTTACCATCAGTGATTGGACGAGGTCTGTGTGACCTTAGTTCAAGGAGAATACGTTGAGGACTTGGTGTCCTGAGCTGCGTGCTTAGCGATCGGGTGTCCGGAGTGTGTGTCCTCGAGTTTAAATACTCACCGCTCCAACCAGACGCATAACCGAGCCAAAGTTGGAAATGGTCTACCAAATCATTTTCTGCACCAACCTAACTGGTTCTATTTCCTCAGCCCTTTCATTTCCTCATTACTGTGTTGAGTGTTTGTTCATATCTATGTTTGAAGACTTTGACTGAAGACTTTCTCAATTTCCTCAGTTCAATTTCTTTAGTCTGTTTGTCTTCATCTTGAGTTATCCTGTGATTACGCTTTCTGTACTCTGAGCTAGTCTTCATTTCATCATGATGACCATGTGTGTATTCTGTTATGCTTACTTCTGAGTACTCATTCCGCTACAATTAGTTCTTCGCTAAGGAATTTCCTCATCGGCAAATTCCTCAGTGAAGAATTCTTAAAAATCGCCTATTCACCCCCCCCCCCCTCTAGTCGATATAACACACTTTCAGTCCTTTGGAAGATCCAACCGTTGGTCGGCTGTGAAATTCCTATATCTACCACCCCTCAAAATTTCAGCTCGATCCGACCGTCCAAACTCCGGGAACCTTCCGATTAGTGCATCACTTTTCGGATCTGTTTTCTGCGCGAGAACGAATCCGACCCGAATTCATCCTTTTTATGAACGGGATTTCGCACATCCTTTTTGAAGGAAGTTTTGTATGGGGTATTGTGTTTTGTTCCCAAACACATCCCACTAATTTCGAAGTGTTTTCCAATATGATTTTCACCATCATGCTGGTGTCAAACCAGCCCAACAACGTTGATCTACGGCTGCTGACCTGCGCTAGACACGTTGTCACTTTATTGAGCCGAGCTCAACTTCTTCGGATCATCATCTCGGCAAGCCGAACAAGAGTTCGGCATCACGAAGGATAAATCATCACCAACATCGCCGCCCCATGAATTACACGGAGCGGGCACGCCGACATTGTCGCACGGTCACTTCATCAAGTAGGCATTGACCACGTCACGAGTTACGACCTGCATCGGCAGGGCCGCACTGTTGCTTTTTCAAGCCGATGTCCATCACGCCGACCCACTTCGACTCATCGGCTGACATCGAGGCTTCAACACCTCAGCTGGACTGGGGGCTTCGCCATCTCTTCATCAACCTACTCCGGAGACTTCGGCGTCACCAGTCAACCGGCTTCGTCACGTTAGCTGGACGGTGGCTTTGCCTCGGCGAGCCAACCTTTACCAGCATCGCCATGCCGTCGCTTCACCGCTCATCAGGCAATGAGAGTGCAGATCGAGTCCCAATTTTGGGAGTCACTTTTCTTTGGATTGCTACAACAAATAAACCAGGTGCTATTAATCCTAGTACTTTTTGCTTGTTTGGGTTCATTTTTCCCAAGGAATTATTACTCTGGTTTATCCATCATATGTACACAGGTCTATCAAATGGTGGCCGCATTAACGACGGTCGCATGGTGGTTCGGTCAGTTTCCGTACATAGTCCGCTAACGCTGCATCCGAACTCGGACCGACACTGTGAATTCAGGCTTTGCCACGCCTTTACTGCATCACGCCGACGCCCTGCATCGACATTGACATCGGCGCCAGGCCATATTTTTTTATTACTCACTTTGCATAAATTATTTATTATGCAACGATTTTTTTAATTATTATTATTACTATTATCTCCGGTTTGCACTATTTTTTGTGCACGAGAAAATGATCCGGGTTGGGCAGTATCGTCAATTCGGCGTACTGACATACCACGTCACCTCGGCTGGACGGCGGGCTTCGTCAACATTTCATTACCCCATGCCGGGGACTTCGGCATCACTCGGCCGGCCTGCATTGACTGTGCTATGTCACCACTTCGGAGTGCCGAGCTCTTTGCCCCTCCACCTTGGCACTGGCTTGGGGGATGGAACCTTGTCCCGCATCAAGCTCGGACCGCATCATCAATACCGAATACATTAACCAGCTAAGTTGCCTTCATGCTCAAAGTTTTAAATTTTTAACTTGTGTTCGGTTCGACCAAGCATTATACTTTTTTGGAAAAAAGTTGCTTGTAAAAAATTTCCTTGTCAAAACTTTGTTTGTGACACACAAATTCAAATACCCCGTTTACTTGGGGGCTTCCTTTATGAAGCCTTTCCTCTTGCAAATGATTACACTTGTACGGCTTTGTTCCTTGTTCGTGTATTACGCCACAATATGCACCATGTTGACATAAGCGATTTGCAAGCTGGGTGTCCTTGCTCCTGTGTTTACCCCTACGTTCCCGATTGTTCGGCTAGGGAGTAAAGGGAGCACCTCTGCGATTGTCACGATCGGGTCATCCGATCTGGACCTCAGACTGGGTGAAGCTGAAAGCTAGCGCTCTTATTGTTTTCAATTATGGTCGGCACACAACGGAACTCATGAGTACAAAAAATCTATTGCACAAGTCTCATAGTAGCAATGAGCAACCGAAGAAAGGTATCGGTGGGGGTACTATTTTCTTCGAAGATGCTTCTTACACTTCGTCAGTAATATAGCATAAGTTCCCTGAGCGCGCTTTGTCTGTTACATCCTTAGGGCCTGATTGCCTGGTTATTGGAAACACCGTTGATATTCTCGACAGGTGGAGTACATAACACTTTTCGGTCCTTGACCGAAGAGGGAGAAGCCGACGGTCGGTTAAGACGCGTTTAAAGTTCGGGTGAACATAGATATGATATAAGTACTTCGGTACATACAATCATTCTTTTACCCAAGTCACTTGGGGGCTCTTAAGTTTATTGGAGCCATTTTATAATAAGTGTTTTTCTTCTCAGTCGTTGCAAAGTTTTTATTATTATTATTATTTATCATTCCTTTTTTCGACACAAGTATGTGGTCAGCTGAGGAGCCTAATTTCTCTCTCAAAGCCGCTAGAGTTTAGTTTGCTAAACTGGCCTAATGAGAAGTACTCCGCCTTCGGGATAAGAGGTTGAAGCCGTAAGCTGACCCGATTGAAGTCTTGAGATAGGATGTGTCATGTTAAAGCACGACAGAAGCACTTTTTTTCTAAAGTCCAATTTTCGATTTGGCACCGAACACTTGATCTAGTTCGGACGTCCAGTTTTTACTGAAGTTTTTTGGTTTTTCAAGCATGTGGCACTATTAAACTATTTGTGCGTTTCCAGCATTAGTCTCGCAGTGCAACGCCGGACACCTTTAGGGATTTGGCAAAAACATTCTCGGATATTGCTATATATGCATCGGTTTCGAGTTGTGTCTTCGGTCAATAGTTGGGTTGCCCGGCTCCTGTGCTTACCTCCTATGTTCCGCTTTGTTCGGCTAGGTGTGCAAAGGGAGAACCACTGCGATTGTGCTTCCAACTCGCATGGTTAAGCACCTCAATGTAGAAAGCCGAAAACTAACTGTCATAATAGGCGTAAACTGGTCAGCGATCCGATGACTATGTTAAATGACGGGCCGTTCATAACATTGGCTGAAGTGTTTACGGCTTGACCTTGGATGTCGCAGAACACTAACCGGGAGCTCATAGCTAGCTTCCCCAGTTTAAAGCTCCTATGACAAAGCGAAAGTTATAAAGCCCGCATATCGGATTGCCTCGTTTCCGCTAACACAACCGCCTTCGGGCACCGAACGTTGGCTAAGGGTTCTCTTGTTATAGCGGAAACACCCTGCGTAGTATCTACAAAGGGTTAGAAGCCGACGATGGGCCACTTTCAACTGATAAACTATCGCAATGGAGTCAAAATAATGATGTAAAGTACTTGGATACATAGAATCATTACACAGAATCTGTGATTTTGCTCTGGATATCGATCCTTAATTCGGCCACCCATGCCCACATTAAGGCTCGGGGGCTACTGGGCTTTGCGCTCATTATTTACAAATATTAGTAAGCACATCGATCCCCGATCTGGTGTTGCCACCCGACCAGTGTCTCGGGGGTTACTGCATTGCCTATTCCAATGCAGAAAATTCCAACTGCCAAGTGTTCGGCTTGACCGAACTATGGGCAAACGTGTCTTCGAATAACAATAGGTACCATTTGGACCTATCCGGGGTCAAGCTAAATATATTACGGCAACTTTTCAAGACCCTCTCTCAAGGGCCCATTCGCCGATCACTATTATCTCTAATATATTAAACTGTGTTTTTATTCCTATGTATGCTGCTGAGCTAGGAGTTGATCCTCAGGCCGATTTCGTGCATCAGCCTGAGTCTCAGGGGCTACTGGGAGCAGCGGTTTCATGTTTTCCTTCAGGTGCATCTCGGGTTTTAGGCTGATACACACCTTGAGGGCTACTGGATATACATATACTGGCTATATACCTCGGCAGAGAATAAACTGCACCAGTCAAAAATATTCACAAAAAATAAGCCCGCTGTCGGGTGGTGCACCACCTTGGAAGTAGTCCGGCATAAAGCTCGGGCGCCAGCGGCTAGCTCCATAAAGGGCATTTCCGGAATTAAGGTCGGCTAAACTCCGTCAACCTTTTGGAACCAAGATGATCTATGACATCTCGGATATAGTCCGGCGTTGGAGCTTGGACACTGTCCGGCGTTGGAGCTCGGATACATTTCGGCATTGGAGCTCGGAAGCAGTCCGACATTGGTGCTCGGCTGCAAAAGATACCTCGAATGCAGTCCGGCGTTGGAGCTCGGACGCAAGAGGACATTGCCTCCCGGGAACAACTTCAAACCCGAGGTGTGGCATAAAAATAACAAGGCATTGATAAAGGCCGGAAACTTAAAGGGGCTCCTCGGATACCCGGCGTATAAACTCTTCGGATGCACTTCGGTGATCCTCAAGATCGAAGATGAGAAGATTTGTTGAACTAGTTTTCAAGACCGACGACCGAAGATGAAGAACAGTTCGGAAGAATCGAGGAGCGTCCCTAACTTGAAGACCGGTTCAGGGGGCTACTGACGGTGTCCTGGACTAGGGGGTACTCACCACGTCATCTCCCGATCTGTTAGATTGGGCCGAGGACCCCCATGGCCATATACTCATGGGCCAGTTCGGACAGCTGCCGCATACAAGGAAGATTCCACAAGACTTGGCGATCAAGACAAGGACTCCTCCCCACCGGCGTATTCGGCTAGGACTCTTGTTATCCTAGGCCTCTGGTGCATTATATAAACCAAGGCCAGGCTAGTCGATAGATATATACACAATCATACCATAGGCTAGCTTCTAGGGTTTAGCCTCTACGATCTCGTGGTAGATCAACTCTTGTAATACTCATATCATCAAGATCAATCAAGCAGGAAGTAGGGTATTACCTCCATCAAGAGGGCCCGAACCTGGGTAAACATCGTGCCCCCGCCTCCTGTTACCATTAGCCTTAGACGCACAGTTCGGGACCCCCTACTCGAGATCCGCCGGTTTTGACACAGACAGTATGCATCTACTACCGAGGATCCGATGCTGAGAAGCTACCATGATCTGCTGGATGCGAGGTCTACGTTGTCAACTCCACGGGGCTCTGGAGGCTAGCGAATGGAGGTGCCCCGCCGGGCTGGGTAAGCCGAAATGAGACGAGTGTATTTGTGCAAGGGCACGCGCATTGGATGGCCAAGATCAAGCTTGACGTGTCATCCAATGAGATGTTCATCATCACCTTCTCTCTTGGAGGCGAGACGTTCCGGGCCGTGCCGCTGCCGCTCGGCATGGGGACGGAGATAAATAGCCTAGCTAATCACCAACTGACGGAGTTAGATGGATGCCTATGCCTCTTTAGCACCGAATGTGAATTTATCATGTCGCCAAAACGGTATTATGTCTGGCTATTGCATGGACACGGTGAAACTAGCACATGGGATCTGCACTGACGAATTATATGGACATGTTGTCCCCGAAGGTCGCTTCCTTCATGCTCATGGGGCAGAAGGTCAGTGCTACCACTTGAGCAGTGCGTTAGATTTCCCTTGAAGAGGAAAGGGTGATGCAGCAAAGTAGCGTAAGTATTTCCCTTAGTTTTTGAGAACCAAGGTATCAATCCAGTAGGAGGTTACGGGCGAGTCCCTCGCACCTACACAAACAAATAAATCCTCACAACCAACACGATAAGGGGTTGTCAATCCTCACACAAATACTACTTACGAGAGTGAGATCTGATAGATATGATAAGATAATATTTTTGTTATTTTTATGATAAATATGCAAAGTAAAATAAAAGCAAAGTAAAAAAGCAATGGAAATAACTAAGTGTTGGAAGATTAATATGATGAAGATAGACCCGGGGGCCATAGGTTTCACTAGTGGCTTCTCTCAAGAGCATAAGTATTTTACGGTGGGTGAACAAATTACTGTTGAGCAATTGACAGAATTGAGCATAGTTATGAGAATATCTAGGAATGGCTATGGAAATGCCATAATAGGTAGGTATGGTGGCTGTTTTGAGGAAGATATAAGGAGGTTTATGTGTGAAAGAGCGTATCATATCACGGGGTTTGGATGCACCGGAGAAGTTTGCACCAACTCTCAAGTTGGGAAAGGGCAATGCACGGTACCGAAGAGGCTAGCAATGATGGAAGACGGTCTGCTCCCCGATCGATCTTGGCGGTCTAGGAGTTTTAGATAGTGTTGAATTTGCTAGAGCGCTTCGGCTGAGATGGCTATGGCTGTCGTGGGAGGAGGATAACCGGCCATGGAATGGTTTTCCTTTGCCGTGTGACGACCAGGATCGCCAGCTCTTTGCTGCTGCAACAAGCGTCTCTGTTGGCAACGACGAGCGTGCACTCTTTTGGGAATCCACCTGGCTGGGGCCGTTGTCATAAAGGCGATTGCACCTCTCTCTTTGCCGATGCGTGCAAGAATCGCACGATCAAGGATGCTCTTCAAGGCAAAAATGGATTCACGACATCCGCCGCCCACCCCTTTCGGATGCCAACATTTTTGAATTCAGGAGGCTATGGAATATGATCAACGAGGCCTGTGTCTCATCGCAGCCAGATGTCCCGGACAGTATCACCCGGAAGACAAGCCCTTCGGCACTTACAAAGGCAGCGGCCGCCATAAGCTCCAATTGTTGGCGGATAGGATCAGACTTCGAAAACATGTTTTGGAAGGCCTGGGCTCCTCCACGCTGCAAGTTTTTCACCTGGCTGCTAATGCTCGATAGGTTGTGGTGCGCCGATAGGCTGCAAAGGCGCGGATGGCCAAATGAATATTTCTGCCCGCTATGCGTCCGGAATCTTGAATCATCAGTGCACCTGCTCTGGCACTGCCCGGTGGCAAGGACGATCTGGACTGCAGCGGCAAGATGGCACGGCTGCGCTGTTCTTGCTCCAACCACCTGGCCAGAGGGCGACAGATCGGGGATGTTCTGGGCACACATCATCGACAACACTCACGCCGAGCATTAGAAAGGAATCAGGTCGCTCACCATGCTCGTCACATGGGAAATTTGGCTCGAGCGAAACCATAGAGTATTTCACAAGAAGATCGCTGCGCCCTGGGCTGTCATCCAGGCAGTGCGAGGATCCTTGGAGGCATGGAGATTGGCGGGAGCGAAATGTCTGCAGCCCCCTTTGGGGACCCAACGTGAGAGATCATCCTTGTATGGCTTAGGGGTCTGGCCCTTGTTTCATTTCTCTTCTTTTTCTCTCCTCAAACCGCGTTAGCGGCTGTGTAAATATTGCTCCCTACCCCTATAAGATAATGGCTAGCAATTGCTGGCGGATTCAAAAAAAAGATATAAGTGAAGCACATAGAGTACTCTAATAATTTCCGAATCATGTGTGTCTCTCAAAAGGTGTGTACAGCAAGGATGATTGTGGTAACGAAGAATCAAAGACTCAAATCATACAAGACGCTCCAAGCAAAACACATATCATGTGGTGAATAAAAATATAGCTCCAAGTAAAGTTACCAATGGAAGTAGACGAAAGAGGGGATGCCTTCCGGGGCATCCCCAACCTTTGGCTTTTTGTTGTCCTTAGATTATCTTGGGGTGCCATGGGCATCCCCAAGCTTAGGCTCTTGCTACTCCTTGTTCCATAATCCATCAAAATTTCCACCCAAAACTTGAAAACTTCACAACACAAAACTCAGCAGAAAATCTCGTGAGCTCCGTTAGCGAAAGAAAACAAAAGACCAGTTCAAGGTACTGTAATGAACTCATTATTTATTTATATTTGTGTTAAACCTACTGTATTCCAACTTCTCTATGGTTTATAGTGTAAGTGCATCTAGTGCCCCTTAGTGATTTTGTTGTATTGAAGACTTATAGGTTAAGAAACTATTGTGTTTATGAGTGTACACAGGTCTATAAGTCTATGAGGATTTTGATATTTACAGTGAAAGTCGACCCCTAAAAATGAAGTTCTTTGCCTGAAGACTTTGATATTCTGAAGACTTTCTGAAGACTTTGAAAGTGAAGAAATTGGTGTGACCTTGAAGACTTGGTATTCATTTAAGGAACATGAAGCGTGAAGACTTTTGTTTTTGTAGTTTCGTTTTTCTCTTTCTTGAGTCATAGGAAACACCGTACTGTTAAAGGGGTCGAGGAAATACTAAGGAAAAAATTCCATGTGATGCTCAACTCAAAATCCTACACCTACCAATCCCTTCGAGTGAAGCCTTTGGAAATCTCATACAGTTCGGTCAATTTCTTCAAAGGATGAGACGAAGTTCTTCCGGGTCACCGAGGAATTTGTTCTGACCGAGGAGTTAGGAATTCGCCAGGCGGATTGCCTACACAAAGGAGGAACATGATAGCCCCGAGGAATTTGAAATTCAAATTTCCGACCGCTGTCAAGGCGCGCCAGCTGTCCCAAAATATCTTATCCACCTAACGGTCATATCATTGAAGGGCATTTATGTCTTATCATGTCGGGCTGCTCCCTAGGCTATAAATAGTCGCCCCTACAACCACTAGCTGGTTGGCTGCTCCGAGAGAAACTTGACACTTGTCATTTAAGAGCAACCCATCCTCCGAGGACTTTGAGCGAAAATCATCGAGTGAGGAAAACCCAAAACTAAATCTCTATTATGATTATGCATTATTTGAATATACATATGGTCACTTATCGCTGATTCATATTGCATCATATATGAGATCGGTCCTTATCACTTCAGAATCGTAATGGGCTGGCAATGAACTCGATCACATGATTTTGATCACAATGCCATGATTTCAGACAATGAATCAGTCATAGATCACACATTATCATTCAAGCATCATGATCTTTCACGATGAGCTATTCGATTAGAGGTTCATCACAATGCCAAATTCATCGACTTTATTGATTCCTCGTACAACCTCACCATTCTCAAAGCTGTGATCGATTGGTCAAGAAGAGTTAAGTATCGATTTGGAATTTATCACGGATGCATGATGCTTGGCTTTAGTCTTGAGGAGGCACCGAAAAACAATTATCATTCAGTAAACCTCAGTGCAGTCAGAATCTCTATACAGCTTGCCGTATTTTGTCAAATTTTTGATGAAGATCTAAATTCAGTCGAAGAATTGGCTCACTCACCATTCGAACTGAGTCCAGTCTGCATGTATCAGTCATAAAATTTCTTCAGACTCGTTCACAAAGTTTCACACATCTCAGTGATTTAAGTCAATGAAGGACAATACTCACTTTATGTGTGAAGAAATTAATGAAGAATTTTGACTCGTAACCCTACATCAATATTGTAGTATGTGTCTCAAATCATCATTTTATACGGTGGGTCACACCACCACCAAAGTTGAAAATCTTCAATTTGAGTTTTTCCTCGATTCGACATTCTTCAGCTTTTTCAAATTCTTCAACTTTGTTTTGAAATTCTTCATTGACTCCAATCAGATAAGAATGGTGATTTGCATACACCGCTGCATAATTGTCGAGGGTTCGAGAATCAAATTCTTCATTAATTTCTTCACACTAAGAGTGTTATTCTTCATTGATTGAAGAAAACGCTCCTTCATGTGTTGCACATCTAAGTCATCAATTTTATGTAAGTGTTAGGATGTGTGTCTTTTCAAAGAACATTCAAGATTCTAAGATATTTAGCTCACACCGCAACTTGCTAAATCTCTTCTCATCCAAGGGGCTAGTGAAGATATCAGCTAGCTGTTCTTCGCCTTCACATGCTCGATGGAGATGTCGCCTTCAACACATGATCACGAAGAAAATGATGACGAATTTGAATGTGCTTTGTCTTCGAGTGCTGAACTGGGTTGTGAGCAATCTTGATGGCACTCTCATTGTCACAGTAGAGAGGCACATTCTTCATGTTGATGACGTAGTCCTTGAGAGTTTGCTTCATCCACAGCAATTGAGCACAACACAAGCCAACAGCAATGTATTCCGCTTCCGAAGTAGATAGTGATACGCAGTTCTGTTTCTTCAAGGACCAACAGACCAAAGATCGTCCGAGGAAATGACAAGTACCAGATGTTGACTTGCGGTCCACACGATCACCAAAGATAGTCGAGTCGTAATATCCAATGAGATCAAAAGTAGAGCCCTTGGGGTACCATAATCCTAGTGTTGGTGTGTGAGCTAGATATCAAGAATATGCTTCACAGCCTTATGGTGTGATTCCTTCGGTGTAGCTTGAAATCGGGCACACATGCAAACACTAAGCATTATATCTTGCCTAGATGCACATAAGTACAATAAAGAACCAATCATGGAGCGGTATACCTTGTGATCGAAGTCAATACCATTTTCATCAGTGCATAGATGGCCATTTGTGGGCATAGTAATTTTGACGCCTTTGCAATTTTGCATGCTGAATTTCTTCGGGACATCTTTGAGGTATTTCTCCTGAGATATGAATATGCCATTGTGTTGTTGACGAATTTGAAGACCTAAGAAGAATTTCAACTCTCCCATCATAGACATTTGATATTCTTCACTCATCATATAGGCAAATTCATCACTATAACGATGGTCAAGACAGCCAAAGATAATATCATCAACATATATTTGGCACAAAAACATTTCACCATCATAAGTTTTAGTAAAGAGATTAGGGTCGAGTGAACCGGGTGTGAAGCCATTCTTCACGAAGAATTCCTTCAATGTATCATACCACGCCCGAGGGGCTTGCTTGAGGCCATAGAGAGCCTTATTGAGTTTGAAGACTTCGTCAGGATTCTTTGGGTCTTCAAAACCTGGGGGTTGAGCAACATATACTACTTCTCAAGCTTACCATTGAGGAATGCACTTTTCACATCCATTTGATATAAAGTGATATTGTGATGGTTAGCATAGGCTAGTAATATGAATAGACTCAAGTCTAGCGACATGTGCAAAATTTTCATCGAAATCAATTCCTTCAACTCGTGTGTAGCCTTGAGCTACTAGTCGTGCCTTATTCCTCACCACAAGGCCATTTTCATCTTGCTTGTTGCGGTAGATCCACTTTGTGCCAATGATATTATGCTTATGCAGGATCTCGGACGCTTGACCAGTTCCCACATTGTTGAGCTTGAACTCAAGTAATTCTTCTTGCATAGCCTCGAATCCACTCCGCTCCAGAATGCTTCATCTACCTTAGTGGGCTCATGATAGAGACAAAAGCATAGTGCCCACAAAAGTTAGATAAACGTGAAGCTTTTGAGCGTGTGAGAGGACCTGGCGCTTTAATGTCATCGATGATCTTCTCCACTTGCACTTCTTTTGCAACGCGAGGATGAGCTGGATGTCGTCGAGGAATTTGATCATTTTCCTTAGCACCATTTTCTTCAAAGATTATCTTCAGTGCATCATCTCGACGTTCTTCACAGACAGTGAATGAATTCTTCAGCAGTTTCTTCAAGAGGGAATGACATCCTCGGTTGCCTTGAACTTGATAGATTCCTCGTGTGTTGGTTCATCTAACACAGAAGGTAGGTGCTCTCTTTGTGAGCCATTAGTTTCATCAAACCGCACATCTACAAAGGTCAACAATCTTGTGAAGAGTGATGTTGAAGACTCAGTAGGTGTGCGTAGTCCTTTCCGTAACCAAGCATAAAACCTTCATGTGCTTTCGTGCAAATTTAGAGTTGTGATGAGGATCTCTAATCTAGCATTTAGCAATCAAGACTTTGAAATAACTTACATTGGGTTTCTTGTCGTTGAGGAGTTCATAGGCAGTCTTTTGAAGAATTTGTGAAGATATACTCTGTTGATGATGTGGCACGCAGTATCAATTGCATCAATCCAAAAGCGACTAGGCGCTTTTGTATTCATCAAGCATAGTGCAAGCCATCTCAACAAGAGTTCTGTTCTTGCGCTCCACGACGCCATTTTGCTGAGGAGTATAAGGAGCAGATAACTCATGAGTAATACCAAGTTCATCAAGATAGTCATCAAGACCGGAATTCTTGAACTTAGTTCCATTGTCACTCCTGATGTGCTTGATCTTCACACCAAAGTTGGTTGAAGCCCTCGAGGAAAATCGTTTGAAGACTTCCTGCACTTGTTTTTGTAAGTAACAATGTGTACCCACGTGTAACGAGAGTAATCATCAACAATAACAAAGCCATATAGAGATCCATCATTAACGACAGCTAAGTAATGATTGGGACCAAAGAGGTCCATGTGAAGCAATTCAAAGGGACGAGTAGTGGTCATGATAGTCTTCGCTGGATGCTTGGCCTTGGTCATTTTTCCAGCTTCACAGGCTCCGCACAAGTGATTCTTGAGGAATTTGACATTCTCAATGCCAATGACATGCTTCTTCTTCGCAAGCGCAGTAAATTCCTCATGCCTGCGTGACCAAGTCGTCGATGCCATAGCCAGCCTTCAAGCTTTTGCAAGTAGACACACGGCTGGTTGTGGTCCTCAGAGAGAAGTCAACAATATACAAGTCTCCTCTCCTAAAGCCTTCAAGACTTTGGAATTGTCGCCTTCCATAATCACAACACAACGATACTTGCCAAAGATAACTACCATATCAAGATCACAAAGCATTGAGACTGACATGAGGTTGTATCCTAAGGACTCAACAAGCATGACTTTGTCCATGTGTATGTCCTTAGAGATTGCAACCTTACCGAGGCCCAATACCTGACTTTTGCCTTTGTCAGCAAAGATGATATGCTTCAGATGTGACGGTGATAAGGGAGCATCCATCAATAGATTCTTGTCACCAGTCATGTGATTTGTACATCCATTATCAAGAACCCACTCAGTGGCTTTGGGTTGATCATCCTGCAGATGAATTAGTACAACTTACGATCTCATATACTTCATCAGTGAAGAATATGATAGTAAGTTCATCAGATGAATTTCATCAGTCAGTATTCAGATAAGCAGTATGAGGACGTGTGAAATGAAAGTTCATTTCATCATGGTTAGCCTGCGTCCTTTCAGGCATTTTGTCAGGTCCCCAGCAAATTCTTCAGACATTAAGGCACGTCTGGAGACCTGACCCTGCAGAAGAGATTAGTTCTTTTTCTTCACCACCCACATCTGAAGGGGTGGCAAAGAGTTCATCACTCATGAAAGCACCATACGAAAATGGTGGCATAGAGGCCAATCCATTTCATTTCACATAAGAGGGGTTAGGGTAAGCATATGAATAAGCAGAGAAATTCTTCGAGGACTTATGAACATATTGGTTTGAAGAATAATGCACATATTCATAGCCATTAGCTCTACCCTGCGAAACAGAGTTATTAGCACGATGATAATCATATGAGGACTTTGATCCTTTTGAGGAATTTGATCCACGTGAGGAATTTGGTCCGTATGAGGACTTGGATCCATATGAAGAATTTGGTCCATATGAAGAATTTGATCTGGGGTTCCTATTCTTCACAGGTGGTGTCATGAGGACATTCACCTGAATACTTTCAAGGCACATCTTGGGAACCCAGATTTTCTTCATAGGGGAACCGTTCCTGCAGTTAGTGCCAACATATCTAGCAAATACTTCACCATTCTGATTTTTGAACAGTTTATAGTTGGAGTCAAATGACTCATCTGAAGAATGAGAAGATTCGCATGAAAAGTCAGATAAATTAGATGGATCAATCGGAGGTCCCTTTGCAGCAACTCCATGAGGTTTTGGGATACCGCTCGGGCTTCCAATATGTTCCATCATCATTGTGTTTCCTCTCAAAGGCAATACCCTCTTTCCTAGGGTTCCTATTGAGGATCTGCTTTTTAAGCACATCACAAAGAGTCTGATGCCCTTTGAGGCTTTTGTTCATGCCTGTCATGTATAATTCCTTCAGCCCTGCATCGTTAGTGGTACTAGCAATGTCCTCAGATGAGGAATTAGTGATAGCAGAGGCAGGTGAAGAATTTGTAACAGTTGAAGCATTTGAACATTCAGGTGAAGAATTAGCAGATTCACGTTCGATGCACTTTAAGCATGGAGGAACAAATTCTTCCTGAGAAGCGCTGATTTGTTGAGTAAGTAATGAATCGCGCTCCTTCTGAAGATCTTCATAACTCACTCCTAGCTTCTCAAGATCTTGCTTTCTTTGAAGAAATTCATAAGAAAGTTTCTCATGATCGATAAGAGAGTGTTATGATGACCTTGAAGGCTGTCAAGCCTAGATCAAGTCTCTGAAGATTTTCAACAGTGGCTTTAGTGCGATCCATTTCTTCACCTAACATATCATCACTCTTATCTAGCATGTTTTGAACCTTTTCCAAAGCCCTTTGTTGTTTTACAGCAATTTTAGCAAGTTTTGAGTAATCGGCTTTAAATCTTCATCAGATTCATTTTCACTAGATTCAGAGGAGGTATATTTGAGTACCTTGGCACCCTTTGCCATGAAGCAATAGGTGGGAGTGTAGTCATCACTATCTTCATCAGCTTTGTTGGTGAGGTCATTTTCTTCAGAGTTGAAGATGGACTTGCTGACGAAAAAGAGCGTAGAGCTAGACTTGCCACACCAGACTCAGATTCTTCTGATGCCTCCTCTTCCTCATGTTCCTCAGATTCAGCTTCAGGGTCCATTTCCTTGCCAATGAATGCCCAAGCCTTTTTGGAGCTGCTCTTCTTTTGAGAAGAAGGCTTTGAGGATTTCGATGATGAAGATTTCGATGATTTCTTCTTCTTCTTGGCGTCCATCGTAACCTGTAATCCTTGTGTTTCTTCTTCTTTAATTCCTTTTCCCATCGAGGACAATCTTGGATGTAGTGACCAGGTTTCTTGCATTTGTGACAAAGTCTTCTCTTATAGTCCCGGATGAGGAATCACCGCTCCTTGAGGATTTTCCAAACGACCACGCCTTGAGAACTTCTGGAATTTCTTCACGAGCAGTGCTAGCTCCTGGCCTAATTCTTCAGGATCTCCAAGGCTACTACCAGAGTCTTCACACTCAGATTCAGACACAGCCTTGGCCTTCAGGGCATGTGTTTTTCCATAGCTAGAACCATAGGATCTCTCTTTTCAGCAAGCTGGAACTCATGAGTATTTAGCCTCTCGAGGATATCAGCAGGATCAAGTGACTTGTAGTCAGCACGCTCTTGTATCATCAGTGCCAGAGTATCAAATGAGGAATCAAGCGATCTTAACAATTTCTTCACCACTTCATGGTCGGTGATGTCAGTGGCGCCAAGGGCTTGAAGCTCATTCGAGATGTCAGTGAGGCGATCGAAGGTTTGTTGAACATTTTCGTTGTCGAGTCTTTTGAAGCGGTTGAAGAGATTCAAGAACATCAACTCGAGAGTCACGCTGAGTTGAGACTCCTTCATTCACTTTGGATAGCTTTGTCCCGAGATGAGCTTGGCAGATTCCAAAGCACTCACTCTTCCATATTGACCTTTGCTCAGATGGCCACATATAATATTCTTCGCTTGAGAATCGAGTTGCTTGAATCTCTTCACATCAAAGACATTCAGAGAAGGTGTGACCGAGGGAACACCATTTTCCACAACATACCGTAGATCGTTGTCAATTGCTTCAAGATGCATTCGCATCTTGTTCTTCCAAGAGGGGTAGTCCGTCCCATCAAAGGTAGGACACCTGCCGAGACCTTGATCATACCTGCGGTCGACATAACTAAAACTCCAGGTGGTTAAACCAAAATCACACAGAACAAGGGAGTACCTTGCTCTAATACCAATTGGAAGTGCGTTATATCGACTAGAGGGGGGGTGAATAGGCGATTTTTATGAATTCTTCACTGAGGAATTTGCTGGTGAGGAAATTCCTTAGCGAAGAACTACTTGCAGCGGAATAAGTACTCAGAAGTAAGCATAACAGAATACACGCATGGTCATCATGATGAAATGAAGACAAGCACTGAGTACGAGAAAAGCGTAATCACATGATAACACAAGATGAAGACAAACAGATCAAGAAATTGAACTGAGGAAATTGAGAAAGTCTTCAACCAAAGTCTTCAAACACAGATATGAACAAACACTCAACACAAGAATGAGGAAATGAAAGGGTTGAGGAAATAGAACCAGTTAGGTTGGTGAAGACAATGATTTGGTAGACCAGTTCCAACTGCTGTCTCGATTGTACGTCTGGTTGGAGCGGCTGAGTATTTAAACTCGAGGACACAGGTCCGGACACCCGATCATCGAGCACGCAGCTCAGGACACCAAGTCCTCACCGTATTCTCCTTGAACTAAGGTCACACAGACCTCCTCCAATCACTCGTGGTAAGTCTTCAGGCGACTTCCAAACCTTCACAGACTTGGTCACTCGGCGATCCACAATTCCTCTTGGATGCTCTAGACCATGACGCCTAACCGTCTGGAAGAAGCACAGTCTTCAAAGGTAACAAGCGCCGGATCCACGCAGGATCAATTTCTTGATGATGCTCAATCACTTTGGGTTTGTAGGGGTTTGGTTTTGGGTTTTTCCTCACTTGATGATTTTCGCTCAAAGTCCTCGTGAGGATGGGTTGCTCTCAAATGACAAGTGTCAAGTTCTCTCGAGCAGCCAACCAGCTAGTGGTTGTAGGGGGCGGCTATTTATAGCCTAGGGAGCAGCCCGACATGATAAGACATAAATGCCCTTCAATGATATGACCGTTAGGTGGATAAGATATTTCGACACTGGCCAAGAAGACAAAGAACGGTTGGAAATTTGAATCTCAAATTCCTCAGGGGCTATCATGTTCCTCCTTTGTGTAGGCAATCCAAGATGGCGAATTCCTAACTCCTCAGTCAGAACAAATTCCTCAGTGACCAGAAGAACTTCGTCTCTATCACTGACGAAATTGACTGAACTGTATGAGATTTCCAAAAGCTTCACTCAAAGAGATTGGTAGGTGTAGGATTTTGAGTTGAGCATCACATGGAAATTTTTCCTTAGTATTTCCTCGACCCCCTTTAACAAAGACGGTGTTTCCTATGACTCAAGAAAGAGAAAACGAAACTATGAAAACAAAAGTCTTCACGCTTCATGTTCCTCAAATGAATACCAAGTCTTCAAGGTCACACCAATTTCTTCACTTTCAAAGTCTTCGTAAAGTCTTCGAATATCAAAGTCTTCATCGAAGAACTTCATTTTTAGGGTCGACTTTCTCTGTAAATATCAAACTCCTCATAGACTTATAGGCCTGTGTACACTCACAAACGCATTAGTTCCTTAACCTATAAGTCTTCAATCCACCAAAATCACTAAGGGGCACTAGATGCACTTACACCTCAGCTGATGACAAGGGCAAGGCTACTGCTGTGATAGATGAAGGCATTCGTCCATTGGATGGACAGTTTCGCAAAGCTGCATCCTACTCCACCAATGATGACTCTGCCACACATGACTCTGCCGAAATACCTCAGCCAAGCAAAGTCCTCAAGCCATCGCACCTGTGGTGATGATCGATCGTGAGTTACTCCTCGCCTTCATCAAGGTTGATCGCAATCATAAATGGGTCAAGCGCCGCTTTGGTTCAATTCTTCACAACATGACCTCTACACACAATGCAGTGAAGAAAAACCACTACTACCTCCATGAAAACTTCAAACGCACCTGGGCTGTTCTTTCTAGTGTCTACAGTACGGAAGAACTGACGACAATGGGTCTCAAGGAAGAATTTGGCTGGTCTGCACCTCCTCCGAAGAAATACAAGAAGGTCAAAGTTCCTTCCTTGGTGGCCAGCTCCTATTCTTCATCACGAGACACTGATGAAAATGAAGACTTGGACGACACTGCGGCTGGCCCCACTACAACAACTGACCACAACAACGCTGGCGCTCCTTCATCAACTTGAAATTCTTCAGGGGCGTTAGTCCTCAGTTTCGACCCTTTTGGTCATTCGATGACAAAGGGGGAGAAATTTGAGTTAGTCTTCAAGCGGGTCTATTATATGGGCAATAATTTTTGTTAAGTTACAACTCTCGTTCTTCTGAAACTTTTATTGGATCGAGTTGTAATCTTAAACCCGATGTTGCTCTGATACTTTTGATGCACTGTGCTCTGGCACTATGCTCTGATACTCTTGATGCGCTATTGCATGCCTGTTCCTCATTAATATTATTGCACGCATGCTGAATTTCATCAAGCACCATATTTCATCATGCATTTCAAATTCTTCATATTATATGTCAAATGCATGTATGAATTACAAGATATAGGGGGAGATCTCCACGATTCAACTCTTCAAATGTGCATTGCCTCAAAAGCAAATTCCTCACTATGCACATCTTCGTGGGGAGTTCTTCTATATCTTGCAATCAAATTCCTCAATATCAGTATTTACACTTCATATGTTTATCCCTCGTTGAAAACTTAACTTATATTGTCATCAATCACCAAAAGGGGAGATTGTAAGTGCATCTAGTGCCCTTAGTGATTTTGGTGTATTGAAGACTTATAGGTTAAGAAACTAATGTGTTTATGAGTGTACACAGGTCTATAAGTCTATGAGGAGTTTGATATTTACAGTGAAAGTCGACCCCTAAAAATGAAGTTCTTCGACTGAAGACTTTGATATTCTGAAGACTTTCTGAAGACTTTGAAAGTGAAGAAATTGGTGTGACCTTGAAGACTTGGTATTCATTTAAGGAACATGAAGCTTGAAGACTTTTGTTTTCGTAGTTTCGTTTTTCTCTTTCTTGAGTCATAGGAAACACCGTACTATTAAAAGGGGTCGAGGAAATACGAAGGAAAAATTTCCATGTGATGCTCAACTCAAAATCCTACACCTACCAATCCCTTCGAGTGAAGCCTTTGGAAATCTCATACAGTTCAGTCAATTTCTTGATGTAGACGAAGTTCTTCTGGTCACTGAGGAATTTGTCCTGACTAAGGAGTTAGGAATTCGCCAGTGTGGATTGCCTACACAGTGAGGAACATGATAGCCCTGAGGAATTTGAAATTCAAATTTCTCGATCTTGTCGTGTCACAAGGCCACCTGTCCCAAAATATCTTATCCACCTAACGGTCATATCATTGAAGGGCATTTATGTCTTATCATGTCGGGCTGCTCCCTAGGCTATAAATAGACGCCCCCTACAACCACTAGCTGGTTGGCTACTCCGAGAGAAACTTGACACTTGTCATTTAAGAGCAACCCATCCTCCGAGGACTTTGAGCGAAAATCATCGAGTGAGGAAAAACCCAAAAACCAAACCCCCATAAAACCCAAAGTGATTGAGCATCATCAAGAGATTGATCCTGCATGGATCCGACGCTTGTTACCTTTGAAGACCGTGCTTCTTCCAGACGGTTAGGCGTCATGGTCTAGAGCATCCAAGAGGAATTGTGGATCGCCGAGTGACCAAGTCTGTGAAGGTTTGGAAGTCGCCTGAAGACTTAACACGAGTGATTGGACGAGGTCTGTGTGACCTTAGTTCAAGGAGAATACGGTGAGGACTTGGTGTCCTGAGCTGCGTGCTTTCGGCCGATCGGGTGTCCGGGACTGTGTGTCCTCGAGTTTAAATACTCAACCGCTCCAACTAGACGCATAACCGAGACAGCAGCTTGGAACTGGTCTACCAAATCATTATCTTCACCAACCTAACTGGGTTCTATTTCCTCAACCCTTTTATTTCCTCATTCTTGTGTTGAGTGTTCATTCATATCTGTGTTTGAAGACTTTGATCAAGACTTTCTCAATTTGCTCGATTCAATTTCTTGATCTGTTTGTCTTCATCTTGTGCTATCCTGTGTTTACGCTTTACGTACTCTTTGATTGTCTTCATTTCATCATGATGACCATGCCGCATTCTCTTATGCTTACTTCGAGTACTTATTCACGCAAGTAGTTCTTCGTTAAGGAATTTCCTCACCGGCAAATTCCTCAGTGAAGAATTCATAAAAATCGCCTATTCACCCCCCTCTAGTCGATATAACGCACTTTCATATAGACTCTTTTACTAGCCATAGATTCATCAAAATAAGCAAACAACACACGAAAAACAGAATCTGTCAAAAACAGAACAGTCTGTAGTAATCTATAACTAACGCAAACTTCTGGAACTCCAAAACATCAGCCAAAATAGGACGACCTAGACAATTTGTTTATTGATAAGCAGAAAATGGAATCAATATCTTATCACGTTCTGGTGATTTTCAACAATTATTTTCGTGAACAGAAAGTTTCTGGAATTTTCTGCAAGATCAAATAACTATCATCCAAGAAGATCCTATAGGTTTAACTTGGCACAAACACTAATTAAAACATAAAAACACATCTAACTAGAGGCTAGAACAAATATTTTTTGAATAACAGCAAGGAAAAATATTGGGTTGTCTCCCAACAAGCGCTTTTCTTTAAAGCCTTTTAGCTAGGCATTGATAATTTTAAAGATGCTCACATGAAAGACAAGAATTGAAGCACAAAGAGAGCATCATAAAACACGTGACAAACACATCTAAGTCTAACATACTTCCTATGCATACGCATCTTATAGAAAAACAAATTATCATAGCAAGCAAAAACTAGCATATGCAAGGAAGCGGAAAAGAACAATAGCAATCTCAACATAAAGAGAGGTAATTTAGTAACATGAAAATTTCTATAACCATATTTTCCTCTCTCATAATAATTACATGTAGGATCATAAGAAAATTCAACAATATATCTATCACGTAACATATTCTCAACATGATCCACATGCATGCGAAGTTGACACTCTTCCAAAATAGTGGGATTATCATTAACTAAAGTCATGATTTCTCCAAGCCCACTTTTATCAAAAAAATCATAAGATTGAATATTATCCAAATATGTGGGATCTAAAGTTTACACTCTTCCAAACCCACTTTCAATATTATTGCAAACACTATTATTAATCTCATATTCATCATGGGGCTTAAATAAATTTTCAAGATCAAAAGAAGAATCACCCCAATCATGATCATTGCAACAAGTAGTAGACATAGCAAAACTAGCATCCCCAAGCTTAGGGTTTTGCGTATTATTAGCACAATTGACATCAAGATAATTTATAGTAGCATCATTGCAATCATGCTTTTTATTCAAAGGTCTATCATGAATCACTTCATAAAGCACTTCATCACAATTTTCAGATTCACGGATTTCAAGCAAAACCTTATAAAGATAATCTAGTGCATCCAAATCACTAGGAATTGGTTCATCATAATTGTATCTATTAAAAAGATTGGCAAGCGGATGAGGATCCATATATATTAGCTTCTCTGTTTAGGAATAAATAATCAACTATTTCAACCAAACGAGCAAACGAGCCAAGTAAGACATCAAGGCAAACGAAAAGACGAACGGAAAAAGGGCAAAGAATAAAATGGCAAAGGTGAAGTGGGGGAGAGGAAAACGAGAGGCAAATGGCAAATAATGTAATGCGGGAGATAAGGGTTTGTGATGGGTACTTGGTATGTTGACTTTGCATAGACCTCCCCGGCAACGGCGCCAGAAATCCTTCTTGCTACCTCTTGAGCACTGTGTTGGTTTTTCCTTGAAGAGGAAAGGGTGATGCAGCACAATAGCGTAAGTATTTCCCTCAGTTTTTGAGAACCAAGGTATCAATCACAGAGGAGGCTACAGCCATGAGTCCCTCGCACCTACACAAACAAATAAATCCTCGCAACCAACGCGATAAGGGGTTGTCAATCCCTACACGGTCACTTCATTTAGAGTGAGATCTGATAGATAGGATAAGATAATATTTTTGGTATTTTTATGATAAATATGCAAAGTAAAATAAAAGCAAAGTAAAAAGCAACGAAAATAACTAATTGTTGGACGATTAATATGATGAAGATAGACCCGGGGGCCATAGGTTTCACTAGTGGCTTCTCTCAAGAGCATAAGTATTTTACGGCGGACGAACAAATTACTGTTGAGCAATTGACAGAATTGAGCATAGTTATGAGAATATCTAGGTATGATCATGTATATAGGCATCACGTCCGAGACAAGTAGACCGACTCCTGCCTGCATCTACTACTATTACTCCACACATCGACCGCTATCCAGCATGCATCTAGAGTATAAAGTTCATAAGAACAGAATAATGCCTTAAGCAAGAAGACATGATGTAGAGGGATAAATTCATGCAATATGATAAAAACCCCATCTTGTTATCCTAGATGGCAACAATACAATACGTGCCTTGCTGCCCCTCATCACATCGGGAAAGGACACCGCAAGATTGAACCCAAATCTAAGCACTTCTCCCATTGCAAGAAAGATCAATCTAGTAGGCCAAACCAAACTGATAATTCGAAGAGACTTGCAAAGATAACCAATCATACATAAAATAATTCAGAATATTCAAATATTGTTCATAAATAAACTTGGTCATAAACCCACAATTCATCGGTCTCAACAAACACACCGCAAAAGAAGATTACATCAAATAGATCTCCACAAGAGAGGGGGAGAACATTGTATTGAGATCCAAAAATAGAGAAGAAGCCATCTAGATAGTAACTATGGACCCGAAGGTCTGAGGTAAACTACTCACACTTCATCGGAGAGGTTATGGTGTTGATGTAGAAGCCCTCTGTGATTGATGCCCCTTCCGGCGGAGCTCCGAAACAGGCCCCAAGATGGGATCTCGTGGGTACAGAAGTTTGCGGCGGTGGAATTAGGTTTTTGGCTCCGTATGTGATTGTTTGGGGGTACGTAGGTATATATAGGAGGAAGGAGTACGTCGGTGCAGCAGCGTGGGGCCCACGAGAGTGGAGGGCACGCCTGGGGGGGGGGGGTAGGCGCGCCCCCCAACCTCGTGGCTTCCTGGAAGCTTCCTTGACTTAGGGTCCAAGTCTCCTGGATCATGTTCGTTCCAAAAATCACATTCCCGAAGGTTTCATTCTGTTTGGACTCCGTTTGATATATATTTTTCTGCGAAACTCTGAAATAGGCAAAAAAATAGCAATTCTGGGTTGGGCCTCCGGTTAATAGTTAGTCCCAAAAATAATATAAAAGTGAATAATAAAGCCCAATAATGTCCAAAACAGAAGATAATATAGCATGGAGCAATCAAAAATTATAGATACGTTGGAGACGTATCAGTCAGCCCACTCGCCATGATCAACAATGGTCGCCGCATCGTCCTCGTGCAAGGACGCTTCCCCATGGCCCGTATTGCGAGCTTCCACTTGATGTGTATAACCATGCGACTGGCGATATGGAGAACCTCCTGGACAGCAGTGGACTAGTCTCTAACAAACACATGAAGTTCGGGCATGCCACACTATATGAGGAACGCATTGCCTACCCCGCGCAATCGCACGAGGACATCATCTTTGCCATGTTGCTAGTGCTACGGGAGTTGTCGAAGTACACTCTTGCAAGGCTCAAATGTGTTTGCTGGAGTTGGCTCACCATGATTGAGAGCAACAACTTTCTTGAAACACGATGTTACATGGCTCCGTTTAGTTATATATTCTAAAGCGTGTGCAAAGTTTAGAAACTACTGTCGAGCAGTTATAGGTCAATGTGTTGGAACTAATCACCAAGAATCATCTAGGTTCAGAAAACATTTAGTTATATACCGATGAATAAGATAAGGGAGTGTCATCTGAGTACTTTTTTACCACTTTAGCTACTTGTAAGTGCAAGGTGCCGCAACTTTGAATTTGGGTCAATCGATTTCTTGGTAGTTGACTTTTGGTTGAGATTCATGTTGTGTATGTTTTTTCTGGCATGTGTTGTTTGTTCTCTTGGGCTTACTTTTTTTTTGACTAATCCCATATTTGGATCAGTCGATTTTCTATTGGGCCATAGCCCATTAACTATGCGATTCAGCTTTCCTCTCTCCACCCCTTTGTTTATTTTACTAGCGGACAGAGGCGCAGCGACGCACCACACCCGTCAAAAAGCCTGTGTGTGTACATCTATTTCTTTTTTTGTGGGAAAATAGAAGATAATGGATTTGAAAGAGAGCCAGTGGTGCCTTTTGTCTACTTAGCGGACTGATGCAAGTGCTTGCATTTTCTTATTTGTTACATGCGGGTGCTTTTTTTTGTTTACTCTTTTGTATATCTAGCTGATGAATTTGTTTTCTCATTTTGAGAAAACGGCTACATTCATTGACTGCATACAGTTAAATGATAGATAAATGCAAGTACATAATGTAGATAATGGGGATATAGATGTATGCATGTAGCTGATGCAAAAGAGAGAAAAAAGGATACATATCGAGAACAATTTAGGAATTGTAGCCCTTGAATACATTTGCAATAATCTGTTGCCTAGTGAGGAGGCCGAAGATGAGGAGGGGTCGGAGACTACGGACATCAGAGAACCTCTAATGATGGATGGTACTTTCTCATGTTACATCGATCGTACGTTCCTGAAGGGTGATGGGGAGAAGCCCAAGCGACCCTGGAAACGAAAAATTTATCCTACTTCGGAGGTTTGTAGAAGTGCTAGGGTTAAGCTTAAGAAAAAAATTCATGACGACTTATGAAAGGAGTCTTTTGGAATAGCAGAGGTCTACCTGACTTGGCTAAATGGAAGTTCCTGGCTGAGACAATGATAGAGCAACATTTAGATTTTATTGCCCTTCTGGAAACACGACGAGATAACTTTACCTCACAATTCCTTGGAACTCTATCCGTAGGAATTGATTTTGATTGGCACGTCTTACCTCCTAGAGGAAGATCCAGTGGGATTTTATTAGGAGTTCGGTGTGAAACACTTGAGGTGCTTAATGTGGTTTGGGGAGATTTTGCGGTCAAGTTTCGGGTGAGATCAAAATTGGATGGGTTCCGATGGTCTCTTGTGGCTGTATATGGGGCAGCACAACCTGAATTTAAACCAGACTTTTTAGCAGACTTAGTGCGGATATGTGGAGATGAAACTTTGCCAATCCTAGTCGGTGGGGACTTTAATATTATTCGAAGGAGAGATGAGAAGAACAATGATAGTTTTGATGGCCGTTGGTCTATGATGTTTAACATGATTATCGAGAGTCTTAATTTGAGATAAATTGATCTCATGGGTAGATAGTTTACATGGGCCAATTCGTTGCCCACTCCGACTTATGAGAAGTTGGATAGGGTACTCGCTAGTGTGGAATGGGAACAAAAGTAACCACTGGTGTCGGTTCATGCGATGCAAAGAGCGATCTTAGACCATACACCACTTCTTGTAGACTCGGGAGAGGCCACACACGTTGCGAACAAGAATACTTTCTCTTTCGAACTAGGTTGGTTCGAGAAACACAACTTTTTAGAGATCATTGCCCAAGACTGTTAGTGGAAGAACTAGTATTGAGAGATGGCAAAATAAGATCAGACATCTGAGACAGTTTTTGCGAGGTTGGGCCAGAAATGAGAGTGGGATTTACAAACAAGAAAAAGAAAGATTCACTCAATTAATTGAAGCGCTAGATTTAAAAGCCGAAAGTAATCTTCTTACGGTTAATGAGCAAAACTCCAAATCCGAAGCTGAGCAAGGCTTACGGCTCTTCTTAGAGAAGAGGAGCTCAAGTGGGCACTGTGTGCTAAAGTGCTTAAGGTTGTCCAAAGCGATGACAATACACAATTCTTCCATATGATTGCAAACGGCAAACATAGGAAGAAGAAAATCATTTAGCTTGAACAGGACGAGAGGAAAATTTTAGGGCATGAGAACCTGAAAGCTTATATCTCTAATTACTATAAACAAATCTTTGGGCATCCGGAAGCAAGCACAATGGCCCTAGATGAATCTGTTATTGGAGATATACCTCAGCTCCAGGCAGAGGAGAATGATATCCTATCTGCACCCTTTACTGAGAAGGAGGTTCTAGATGCAATCTCACAAATGAAGCCGAATAAAGCACCGGGACCAGATGGGTTTCCAGCTGAATTCTATAAGAGATGTTGGCATATTATTAGGGATGATCTTATGCCTATGTTTCATGATTACTTTAACGGTCAGTTGGAGCTGTTTCATCTTAACTTTGGCATGATTAAGCTGTTGCCAAAGAAAGAAGAGGCAATTCGGATCGAACAATTCAGACCCATATGTCTTCTCAACGTGAGTTTTAAAATTTTCACAAAGGTGGGTCCCAATAGATTGACGCAGATTGCTCATTCAGTGGTACAACTGAGCCAGACAACGTTCATGCCAGGGAGACACATACTGGAAGGGATGGTCATTCTGCATGAAACGTTACATGAAATCCATTCGAAGAAGCTAGATGGGGTTATCTTCAAAGTGGATTTTCAGAAGGCATATGATAAAGTTAAATGGCCTTTCCTTCAGCAGGAAATGCATATGAAAGGATTGAGTGAGGCCTGGCGGAACCAAGTGGGTTCTCAAGTCCAGAAGGGTAGTGTCGGAATCAAGGTTAACGATGATATTGGACATTTCTTCCAGACACACAAGGGTTTGAGACAAGGAGATTCCATGTCTCCTCTCTTGTTTAATATAGTGGCCGATATGCTGGCCATCCTTATTGGCAGGGCCAAGCAGTATGGTCAAGTGGAGGGGTTAGTTCCTCATCTGGTCGATGGAGGAGTATCCATCTTACAGTACGCGGACGACACTATCTTATTCATGGAACATTACATTGCTAAGGCGCGTAATATGAAACTTATATTATGTCTCTTCGAATAATTGTCTGGTTTAAAGATAAACTTTCACAAGAGTGAGTTGTTCTGCTTTGGGAAGGCCAAAGACGAGCAACACACTTATAGACAATTGTTCGGGTGTGAGTTAGGTTCTTTACCATTTAGCTATTTGGACATACCGATTCATCACTGTAAGCTATCGAATAAAGAATGTAAGTGTATCGAAGATTGAATTGAAAAAAAGCTTAGCTGTTGGAAGGGCAAGCTTATGTCTTATGGAGGTCGGCCAGTGCTGATTAACTCGATATTGACTAGTATGTCGATGTTCCTTCTATCGTTCTTTGAAATTCCGAAAGGGGTACGGAGGCGACTTGATTTCTTCAGATCTTGGTTCTTCTGGCAGTCAGAAGGAAATACCGTCTCGCACGATGGGATATCCTTTGCCGACCAAAATACCAGGGTGTCTCGATATTGAGAATTTAGAAATCAAGAATAAATGCCTTATGAGCAAATGGCTTTACAGGTTAGAGATGGAGCCGGAGGGCATATGGGCACAGATTTTGCGTAATGAGTACTTACAGATGAAAACACTCGCTCATGTTACTATGAGACAAACTGACTTGCCATTCTGGAAAGGGCTTATGAGAACGAAAGACATGTTCTTTCGTAGGGTCAAATTCTTGGTTGGCAATGGGATGTCAACAAGATTTTGGGAGGATACGTGGTTAGGAGAGACACCCTTGGCCGTACGATATCCTCCCCTTTATAACATTGTGCAACGTACGAAGGATTATGTAGGCATAGTTTTTCAAACGATTCCTCTGAATATCCAGTTCAGACGCGCGTTAGTTGGTGAGCGATGGACTGCATGGATGCATTTGGTTAGGAGATTGATAGATGTTCAACTCTCTGAATAGCCGGATTCGACGCAATGGAAATTAGCTAAAAATGGGGTATTTACGGTGAAATCTTTCTATTTGGATTTGATTAATTCTGGCCCAATCTCGAGATCGTTGCATATTAGGAAGATTAAGGTTCCCTTGCATATTAAAATTTTCATGTCGTTTGTCCACAAGCAAGTAATACTCACCAAGGACAACTTAATCAGGAGACGATGGGTTGGTAGTTCACGTTGTTGTTTTTGTGATCATGATGAAACAATACAACATTTATTCCTTGAATGCCCACTCGCAAAATTGCTTTGGAGAACGATTCATATAGCCTTCAACATTAATCCTCCAGTTGACATTGAGTCGTTGTCTGGAACGTGGTTAACTGGGGTTGAACATACTACTGCGGCTCGTATTCGGATTGGAATATGTGCGCTTCTGTGGGCTATATGGAACTGTAGGAATGATTTAATTTTTAACATACAACACGCTCTAACTTTCTTGCAGGTCATCTTCAGAGCTACCGCATGGATCCGTATGTGGTCCTTACACACTCCTATGGAATCCAGGGAGCCTTTGGTTACTGGGTGCAACCAGTGGGAGATGGAAGCACGGGCTATATTCAACCGGTTCGGATGGCGGTCGCATAACAGGATAGGAGTTTAGGAAGCTTATCCTTCATATTGCCGTTCCGGTTGTGATTTGTCCGCATGTACTTTTCTTTTTCATTTGCTTCGCTCGCTTGCGAGCTATAATACTTTTTTTGATGTTGTGCTACTTCGTGGTTTGTTTTAATATCACTAGTAGAAAACAGGGCTTTGGTTCGGGCCTGGCCAGCCCATTAGTCCCGGTTCAGTCTCGAACCGGGACCCATGGGGGAATACGTCCCGGTTCGTGAGCCCAGGGGGCCGGCCGGGGCCTCGTGGGCATTGGTCCTGGTTCGTCTGGACCAATTTGTCCCGGTTCCTGACATGAACCGGGATCAATGGGCCTCGCTCCTGGCCCACATACATTGGTTCCGGTTCGTGGATAGAACCGGGACAGAAGGTGGAGCTTTAGCCCCGGTTCTAGCCATGAACCGGGACAAATGAGCTGCCTATATATACCCCATCGCCGCAGCAGAGCACTCCACAGTGCTCTATTTTTCTGACCGGCGAGGGGAGGGCATTTAGGTGCTCTAGCTCACCTCCTATGCACATGAGGTGTTCGATGAAATGCCCGAGCCACACTAGTTAAGCTTTCTCCTCCCGAAGCTCGACCTCCAAGCTCCATTTTCCCAGAGATTTGCATAGGTTTAGCGGTCTGTCACGTCCCGTCCCCGTCTTCACCACCGTCGATCATCTGCGCCGATCTCATCGCCGGCACTGATACGTCCATTTTGCATCATGCTTTTATATCGATATTTATTGCATTACATGCTGTTATTACACATTATGTCACAATACTTATGCCTATTCTCTCTTATTTTACAAGGTTTAAATAAGGAGGGAGAATGCCGGCAGCTGGAATTACAGAAATTTGGAAAAGGAGCAAATATTAGAGGCCTATTCGCACAACTCAAAAGTCCCGAAACTCCACGAAAGTTATTTTTGGAAATAATAAAAATCGGAAGAAGAATCTACGTCAGGGGGGCCTCCACCTGTCCACGAGGGTGGGGGGCGCGCCCCCTGCCTCGTGGGACCCCTGTTGGCCCTCCGGTGGCCATCTTCTGGTATATGAAGTCTTTTGTCCGAAGAAAAATCACAAGCAAGCTTTCGGGACGAGACTCCGCCTCCACGAGGCGGAACCTTGGCGGAACCAATCTAGGGCTCCGGCAGAGCTGTTCTGCCGGGGACACTTCCCTCCGGGAGGGGGAAATCATCGCCATCGTCATCACCAATGCTCCTCTCATCGGGAGAGGGCAATCTCCATCAACATCTTCACCAGCACCATCTCCTCTCAAACCCTAGTTCATCTCTTGTATCCAATTCTTGTCTCTAAGTCCAGGATTGGTACCTGTAGGTTGCTAGTAGTGTTGATTACTCCTTGAAGTAGTTGCTAGTTTGTTTATTTGGTGGAAGATCATATGTTCAGATCCTATATGCATATTAATACACCTCTGATTATGAACATGAATATGCTTTGTGAGTAGTTATGTTTGTTCCTCAGGACATGGGAGAAGTCTTGCTATTAGTAGTCATGTGAATTTGGTATTCGTTCGATATTTTGATGAGATGTATGTTGTCTATCCTCTAGTGGTGTTATGTGAACGTCAACTACATAACACTTTCACCATTATTTGGGCCTAGAGGAAGGCATTGGGAAGTAATAAGTAGATGAGGGGTTGCTAGAGTGACAGAAGCTTAAACCCTAGTTTATGCGTTGCTTCGTAAGGGGCTGATTTCGATCCACTTGTTTCATGCTATGGTTAGGTTTACCTTAATACCTTTTATGTAGTTGCGGATGCCTGCAATAGGGGTTAATCATAAGTGGGATGCTTGTTCAAGTAAGAACAGCACCGAAGCACCGGTCCACCCACATATCAAATTATCAAAGTACCGAACGCGAATCATATGAACGTGATGAAAACTAGCTTGACAGTAATTCCCATGTGTCCTCTAGAGCGCTTTTGTTTATATAAGAGTTTGTCCAGGCTTGTCCTTTGCCACAAAAAGGATTGGGCCACCTTGCTGCACTTTATTTACTTTTTTTACTTGTTGCTCGTTACCAATTATCTTATCACAAAACTATCTGTTACCTATAATTTCAGTGCTTGCAGAGAATACCTTGCTGAAAACCGCTTATCATTTCCTTCGGCTCCTCGTTTGGTTCGACACTCTTACTTATCGAAAGGACTATGATAGATCCCCTATACTTGTGGGTCATCAAGACTCTTTTTTGGTGTCGTTGCCGGGGAGTGAAGCGCCTTTGGTAGGTGGAATTTGGTAAGGAAAATTTGATATAGTGTGCTGAAATTTACTGTCACTTGTTACTATGGAAAGTAATCCTCTAAGGGGCTTGTTCGGGGTATCTTCACCCCGACCAGTAGAGCAAATAGTTGCTCCTCAACCTACTGAACCTATTGAAAATGAAAATTTCCACTTTGAAATTCCTTCGGGTATGTTAGAAAAACTGCTAGCTAATCCTTTTGCAGGAGATGGAACAAAGCATCCTGATGAGCACCTAATATATGTGGATGAAGTTTGTGGATTATTTAAGCTTGCAGGTGTGCCCGGTGATGTTATTAAGAAGAAGGTATTCCCTTTATCTTTGAAGGGAGATGCATTGACATGGTATAGGCTATGTGATGATACAGGGTCATGGAACTACAAACGATTGAAATTGGAATTTCATCAGAAGTTTTATCCTATGCATCTTGTTCATCATGATCGCAATTATATATATAATTTTTGGCCTCATGAAGGAGAAAGCATCGCTCAAGCTTGGGGAGGCTTAAATCAATGTTATATTCATGCCCCAATCATGAGCTTCCAAGAGAAATAATTATTCAAAGTTTTTATGCTCGGCTTTCTGATAACAATTGCACCATGCTCGATACTTCTTGTGCTGGCTCTTTTATGATGAAAACTATTGAATTCAAATGGGATTTATTGGATAGAATTAAGCATAACTCTGAAGATTGGGATCTCGACGAAGGTAAGGAGTCAGGTATGACACCTAAGTTTGATTGTGTTAAATCTTTTATGGATACCGATGTTTTCTGTAAATTTAGCACTAAATATGGACTTGACTCTGAGATAGTAGCTTCTTACTGTGAATCTTTTGCTGCTCATATTGATCCCCCTAAGGAGAAGTGGTTTAAATATCATCCTCCCATAGAAGTAAAAGTAGCTGCACCTTTTAAAGTTGAAGAAAAGACTAGCACTTATAATGATCCTATTGTTCCTACTTATTATGTTGAGAAACCACCTTTCCCTGTTAGGATAAAGGATCAAGCTAAAGCTTCAACTGTGGTTCGTAAAAGAAATATTAGAACTGCTACCTCTTGAGCACTGCGTTGGATTTCCTTGAAGAGGAAATGATGATGCGGCAAAGTAGCTTAAGTATTTCGCTCATTTTTTGAGAACCAAGGTATCAATCCTGTAGGAGGCTACGCGCGAGTCCCTCGTACCTGCACAAAGCAAATAACTCCTTGCAACCAACGTGATAAGGGGTTGTCAATCCCTTCACGGTCACTTACGAGAGTGAGATCTGATACATAATATTTTTGGTATTTTTGTGGTAAAGATGAAAAGTAAAATAAAAAGCAAAGTAAATAATCAAAGGCAATAATAAAGTGATGGAAGATTAATACGATGAAGATAGACCCGGGGGCCATAGATTTCACTAGCGGCTTCTCTCAAGAGCATAAGTATATTATGGTGGGTGAACAAATTACTGTTGTGCAACAGAATTGATCATAGTTATGAGAATATCTAGGTATGATCATGTATATAGGCATCACGTCCGAGACAAGTAGACCGACTCCTGCCTGCATCTACTACTATTACTCCACTCATTGACTGCTATCTAGCATGCATCTAGAGTATTAAGTTTATGAAAACAGATTAACGCCTTAAGCAAGATGACATGATGTAGAGGGATAAATTCATGCAATATGATAAAAACCCCATCTTGTTATCCTCGATGGCCACAATACAATACGTGCCTTGCTGCCCCTACTGTCACTAGGAAAGGACACCGCAAGATTGAACCCAAAGCTAAGCACTTCTCCCATTGCAAGAAAAACCAATCTAGTAGGCCAAACCAAACTGATAATTCAAGAGACTTGCAAAGATAACCAATCATACATAAAAGAATTCAGAGAAGATTCAAATATTGTTCATAGATAATCTTGATCATAAACCCACAATTCATCGGTCTCAACAAACACACCGCAAAAAGAAGATTACATCGAATAGATCTCCATGAGAGAGGGGAGAACATTGTATTGAGATCCAAAAGAGAGAAGAAGCCATCTAGCTACTAACTATGGACAAGAAGGACTGAAGTAAACTACACACACTTCATTGGAGGGGCTATGGTGATGAAGTAGAAGCCCTCCGTGGTCGAAGCCCCCTCGTGAGCTCCTAACAGGCCCCAAGATGGGATCTCGTGGAGTGCAGAAGGTTGCGGCGGTGGAATTAGGTTTTTGGCTCCGTACCTAATCGTGCAGAAGTGCGTAGGTATATATAGGAGGAAGAAGTACGTCGGTGGAGCATCATGGGGCCCATGAGGGTGGAGGCGCACAGGGGGTGGGCGCGCCCCCTACCTCGTGCCCTCCTCGAAGCTTCCTTGACGTAGGGTCCAAGTCTCCTGGATCATGTTCGGTGAGAAAATCACGTTCCCGAAGGTTTCATTCCGTTTGGACTCTGTTTGATATTATGTTTCTTCGAAACTCTGAAAGAGGCAAAAAAACAGCAATTCTGGGCTAGGCCTTCGGTTAATAGGTTAGTCCCAAAAATAATAAAGTGGAAAATAAAGCCCAATATTTTCCAAAACAGTAGATAATATAGCATGGAGCAATAAAAAATTATAGATACGTTGGAGACGTATGTGGCTTCCCCAAGCTTAATTCCTGCTCGTCCTCGAGTAGGTAAATGATAAAAACAGAATTTTTGATGCGGAGTGCTACTTGGCATAATTTCAATGTAATTCTTCTTAATTGTGGTATGAATATTCAGATCCGAAAGATTCAAGACAAAAGTTCATATTGACATAAAAATAATAATACTTCAAGCATACTAACTAAGCAATTATGTCCTCTCAAAATAACATGGCCAAAGAAAGTTCATCCCTAGAAAATCATATAGTTTAGTCATGCTCCATTTTCGTCACACAAGAATTCTCTCATCATGCACAACCCCGATGACAAGCCAAGCAATTTTTTCATACTTTAGTAATCTCAAACTTATAAACTTGCACGCAATATATGAGCGCGAGCCATGGACATAGCACTATGGGTGGAATAGAATATGATGATGGGGGTTATGTGGAGAAGACAAAAAGGAGAAGATCTCACATCAACGAGGCTAATCAATGGGCTATGGAGATGCCCATCGATTGATGTTAATGCAAGGAGTAGGGATTGCCATGCAACGGATGCACTAGAGCTATAAATGTATCAAAGCTCAACAAGAGAAACTAAGTGGGTGGGCATCCAACTTGCTTGCTCACGAAGACCTAGGGCACTTGAGGAGGACCATTGTTGGAATATACAAGCCAAGTTCTATAATGAAAAATTCCCAATAGTATATGAAAGTGACAAAACAAGAGACTCTCTATCATGATGATTATGGTGCTACTTTGAAGCACAAGTGTGGCAAACGATAGTAGCATTGTCCCTTCTCTCTTTTTCTCTCATTTTTTGGTCCTTCTCTTTTTTTTATGGACTTTTTTTTATATTCCTCACTTGGGACAATGCTCTAGAAAATGATGATCATCACACTTTTATTTATTTACAACTCAATGATTACAACTCGACACTAGAACAAAGTATGACTCTATATGAATGCCTCCCGTGATGTACGGGATATGCAATGAACCAAGAGTGACATGTATGAAAGAATTATGAACGGTGGCTTTGCCACAAATACTATGTCAACTACATGATCATGCTAAGCAATATGACAATGATGAATGTGTCATGATGAACGGAATGGTGGAAAGTTGCATCGCAATATATCTCGGAATGGCTATGGAAATGCCATAATAGGTAGGTATGATGGTTGTTTTGAGGAAGATATAAGGAGGTTTATGTGTGAAAGAGTGTATCATATCACGGGGTTTGGATGCACCGGCGAAGTTTGCACCAACTCTCAAGTTGGGAAAGGGCAATGCAGTGCATCAAGAGGCTAGCAATGATGGAAGGGTGAGAGTGCGTATAATCCATGGACTCAACATTAGTCATAAAGAACTCACATACTTATTGCAAAAATCTACAAGCCTTCAAAAACCAAAGCACTACGCTCATGCTCCTAGCGGATAGATTGGTAGGAAAAGACCATCGCTTGTCCCCGACCGCCACTCATAAGGAGGACAATCAAAGAACACCTCATGTTTCAAATTTGTTACATAATGTTTACCATACGTGCATGCTACGGGACTTGCAAACTTCAACACAAGCATTTCTCAAATTCACAACTACTCAACTAGCACGACTTTGATATTATTACCTCCATATCTCAAAACAATCATCAAGCATCAAACTTTTCTTAGTATCCAACACACTCATAAGAAAGTTTTACTATTTTAAATACCTAGCATATTAAGATTATTTAAGCAAATTACCATGCTATTTAAGACTCTCAAAATAATCTAAGTGAAGCATGAGAGATCAATAGTTTCTTTAAAACAAATCCACCACCGTGCTCTAAAAGATATAAGTGAAGTACTAGAGCAAAACTATATAACTCAAAAGATATAAGTGAAGCACAAAGAGTATTCTAATAATTTCCAAATCATGTATGGCTCTCTCAAAAGGTGTGTACAGCAAGGATGGTTGTGGTAAACTAAAAAGCAAAGACTCAAATCATACAAGACGCTCCAAGCAAAACACATATCATGTGGTGAATAAAAATATAGCTCCAAGTAAAGTTACCGATGGGAGTAGGCGAAGAGGCGATGCCTTCGGGGCATCCCCAAGCTTTGACTTTTGGTGTCCTTAGATTAGCTTGGGGGTGCCATGGGCATCCCCAAGCTTAGGCTCTTACCACTCCTTGTTCCATAATCCATCAAAAGATTTCACCCAAAACTTGAAAACTTCACAACACAAAACTCAACAGAAATCTCATGAGCTCCGTTAGCGAAAGAAAACAAAAGACCACTTCAAGGTAGTGTAATGAACTCATTATTTATTTATATTGGTGTTAAACCTACATATTCCAACTTCTATATGGTTTATAAACCATTTTACTAGCCATAAATTCATCAAAATAAGCAAACAACACACGAAAAACAGAATCTGTCAAAAACAGAACAGTCTGTAGAAATCTGTAACTAACGCAAACTTCTGGAACTACAAAAAATCAGCCAAAATAGGACGACCTAGGCAATTTGTTTATTGACCAGCAACAATTAAAATAACTATTTTATCACTTTCTAGTGATTTTTAACAATTATTTTCGTGAACAGAAAGTTTCTGGAAATTACAGCAAGATCAAATAACTATCATCCAAGAAGATCCTATAGGTTTAACTTGGCACAAACACTAGTTAAAACATAAAAACACATCTAACCAGAGGCTAGATCAAATATTTATTCCTAAACAGAAGCAAAAGCAAAAAAAATAAAATAAAATTGGGTTGCCTCCCAACAAGCGCTATCATTTAACGCCCCTAGCTAGGCATAAAAGCAAGGATAGATCTAGGTATTGCCATCTTTGGTAGGCAATCCATAAGTGGATCTCATGATAGATTCATATGGTAACTTTATTTTCTTTTTAGGGAAGTGTTCCATGCCTTTATTTAATGGAAATTGGAATCTAATATTCCCTTCCTTCATATCAATAATTGCACCAATCGTTCTAAGGAAAGGTCTACCAAGAATAATAGGACAAGAAAGATTGCAATCTATATCAAGAACGATAAAATCTACGGGCACATAATTCCTATTTGCAACAATAAGAACATCATTAATTCTTCTCATAGGTTTCTTAATAGTGGAATCCGCAACGTGCAAGTTTAGAGAGCAACCATCAAAATCACAGAAATCTTGCAAATCACACAAAGTTTTGGGAATAGTGGAGACACTAGCACCCAAATCACATAAAGCATAAAATTCATGATCCTTAATCTTAATTTTAATAGTTGGTTCCCACTCATCATAAAGTTTTCTAGGGATAGAAACTTCCAACTCAAGTTTTTCTTCATAAGATTGTATCAAGGCATCAACGATATGTTTAGTAAACGCTTTATTTTGACTATAAGCATGAGGAGAATTTAGCACGGATTGCAAAAAGGAAATACAATCACTTAAAGAGCAACTTTCATAATTAAATTCCTTGAAATCCAAAATAGTGGGTTTAGCAACATCTAGTGTTTTGCTTTCTTCAATCCCACCTTTATCAATTTTAGCATCAAGATCTAAAAACTCCGAATTCTTGGAACGCCTTCTAGGTAAAGGTGGATCATATTCAGTCCCATCATTATCAAGATTCATATTTCAAAACAAAGATTTAATAGGGGACACATCAATGACTTTTAGATCTTCATCTTTATTTTCATGGAAATTGGAAGAACACGCTTTAATAAAGGCATCTTTCAGAGTATACGCATCCTAGCGGTTCTTTCCTTGCACTCATCAATGGAAATTCTCATGCCTTTGAGAGACTCATTGATATCATGCTTAGGCGGAATAGATCTAAGCTTTAAAGAATCAATATCAAGAGAAATTCTATCAACGTTCCTAGCCAATTCATCAACTTTAAGCAATTTCTCTTCAAGAAAAGCTTTGAAATTCTTTTGCGAATTCATAAACTCTTTAACACTAGTCTCAAATTCAGAGGGCATCTTATTAAAATTTCCATAAGAGTTGTTGTAGGAATTTCCATAATTATTAGAAGGATTACTAGGATAAGGCCTAGGATTAAAGTTCCCTCTATACGCGTTGTTACCAAAAATTATTCCTACCAACAAAATTCACATCCATAGATTCATTATTATTCTCAATCAAAGTAGACAGAGGCATATCATTAAGATTAGAAGAAACAATCTTAGTAGAAATAATTTCATAAGTTCAGCCATCTTTCCACTCAAAACATTAATTTCTTCTATCGCATGCACTTTTTTATTAGTGGATCTTTCAGTGTGCCATTGTGAATAATTAACCATAATATTATCTAGGAGTTTAGTAGCTTCTCCTAAAGTTATTTCCATAAAAGTGCCTCCCGCGGCCGAATCTAAAAGATTTCTATAAGAAAAATTCAATCCAGCATAAATTTTTTGTATAATCATCCACAAATTCAAACCATGAGTAGGGAAATTACGTATCATTAATTTCATTCTCTCCCAAGCTTGTGCAACATGTTCATGATCGAGTTGCTTAAATTTCATAATATCATTTCTAAGAGAGATGATCTTAGCGGGAGGAAAATACTTAGAGATAAAAGCATCTTTGCACTTGTTCCAAGAATCAATACTATTTTTAGGCAAAGACGAAAACCAAGTTTTAGCAGTATTGATTTCACAAGATTCAGTATTGGTAAGAGGAGTAATCGGAGTGCTAAGGAAATCATTATTGTTGGTATTGGTAAAGTCAAACAATTTGGTATTATCTTGAGCCATCGTGAAAAGAAGCAATCCAACACACGAGCAAACAAAAGGCAATCGAGAAAAAGGCAAATGGAAAAGAGAGAGCGAATAAAACGGCAAGTGTGAAGTGGGGGAGAGGAAAACGAGAGGCAAATGGCAAATAATGTAATACGGGAGATAAGGGATTGTGATGGGTACTTGGTATGTTGACTTTTGCATAGACTCCCCGACAACGGCGCCAGAAATTCTTCTTGCTACCTCTTGAGCATTGCGTTGGATTTCCTTGAAGAGAAAAGGATGATGCAGCAAAGTACGTAAGTATTTCCCTTAGTTTTTGAGAACCAAGGTATCAATCCAGTAGGAGGCTACGCGCGAGTCCCTCGTACGTGCACAAAGCAAATAACTCCTCGCAACCAACACGATAAGGGGTTATCAATCCCTTCACGGTCACTTACGAGAGTGAGATCTGATAGAGATGATAGATAATATTTTTGGTATTGTTGTGATAAAGATGCAAAGTAAAATAAAAAGCAAAGTAAAGAAAGCAAAGGCAATAATAAAGTGATGGAAGATTAATATGATGAAGATAGACCCGAGGGCCATAGATTTCACTAGTGGCTTCTCTCAAGAGCATAAGTATTTTACGGTGGGTGAACAAATTACTGTTGAGCAATTGACAGAATTGAGCATAGTTATGAGAATATCTAGGTATGATCATGTATATAGGCATCACGTCCGAGACAAGTAGACCGTCTCCTGCCTACATCTACTACTATTACTCCACTCATCGACCGCTACCCAGCATGCATCTAGAGTATTAAGTTTATGAAAACATAGTAACGCCTTAAGCAAGATGACATGATGTAGATGGATAAATTCATGCAATATGATAAAAAAACCATATTGTTATCCTCGATGGCAACAATACAATACGTGCCTTGCTGCCCTAACATCCTTTGGGAAAGGACACCGCAAGATTGAACCCAAAGCTAAGCACTTCTCCCATTGCAAGAAAAACCAATCTAGTAGGCCAAACCAAACTGATAATTCGAAGAGACTTGCAAAGATAACCAATCATACATAAAAGAATTCAGAGAAGATTCAAATATTGTTCATAGATAATCTTGATCATAAACCCACAAGTCATCGGTCTCAACAAACGCCTTTGCAAAAAAGAAGATTACATCGAATAGATCTCCACGAGAGAGGGGAGAACATTGTATTGAGATCCAAAAGAGAGAAGAAGCCATCTAGCGACTAACTATGGACCCGAAGGTCTGAGGTAAACTACTCACACTTCATCGGAGGGCTATGGTGATGATGTAGAAGCCCTCCGTGGTGGATGCCCCTCCGTGAGCTCCTAACAGGCCCCAAGATGGGATCTCGTGGGTACAAAAGGTTGCGGCAGTGGATTTAGGTTTTGGCTTCGTATCTGATCGTTTGGGGGTACGTAGGTATATATAGGAGGAAGAAGTACGTCGGTGGAGCATCGTGGGGCCCATGAGGGTGGAGGGCGCGCCCTGGGGGGGTGGGCGCGCCCCCCTACCTCGTGCCCTCCTCGAAGCTTCCTTGACGTAGGGTCCAAGTCTCCTGGATCATGTTCTGTGACGCCCGGATAATCAAGCTACAATAACCACTGCTAATGCTGCCACGTCACCTCGGTTACTGTTGCTAACCTCGCGTTAGATCGAAACCGATTCGAATTCAAATTCAAAATCAATCAAACAATAAAAGTTTTCAAATATTAAAACTAAAATGTTCGGAGTGATCCAACTAATGCATAGGTAATTATGGTGGAGAGACCTAAATTTAATAAAATGTTTAAGTGTTTAAAATAATTAAAAATGTAGGTTAAATAATGAAATAAATGCCTTTTGAATTTTATAAAATATTAAACTATTTTAGTTGGGATAAGGATTAATGTGCTAGTAGTTTATTCAAAAGTACCAATTTAGGTGTTAGTGATAAATTTTACTAAAACTAAATAAAAAGTAACTAAAATAAAATAGGAAAGAATAAATAAAAGAAAAGGAAATAAAACGAAGTCAAAACAAACAAACAAACCCGCCCCACTGGGCCTTAGCTCAAAGAAAGCGCAGGCCGGGCAGCCTGGGTCGTTCCCCTTTCTCTCGTCAGAGCGACTGAGTGCCCGAAAGGCGCTCCTTGACCACCTCGCCGGCGGCGCCGATGAGGATAAGGCAAAGACACGGGCTCCACTCGTCTCCCCACCCCACTTGCCCCCTCGCCCTCCCCCGAAACCCTAGCGCGCCCACAATCCCCCTCTCGTCCCCTTCCTCGCCTCTGTTCGAGATGCCCGAGCGCCCCCGTCGCCGTCGATCGCCGTAGCTGTGACCATCGTCGTCCGTTCGTCGCCCCGGCAAGTCCTACAGCTCCACCGTGGTCCTCTGCTTCCACTACTAAGTTGGACCGAGCCCCGGAGCCCCTCGCGTCACCGCACTCTTCTTCTTCTCCGGCTCGGCCACCGCATCGTCCTCGTCCTTGATCTACGCCACCGGTCCTCCCCGAGCCCTCTGCCCAGACCCCACGCTCCCTCGGTGAGCCTCTGCGCGGATCGCGCCTCCCGCCTCCTCTGTTTCGTTTGTAGCGACCGTTCCACGCTCACCCGAACGCGCCGCCACTTGGCCTCGTCGCCGGCGTGGCCACGGTGACCATTTGGTCTCGTGCATGCCAACGTTCCGCTTCACGCGTCGAGTAGGCACCGTAGGCACCTCGCGCATCTCGCTTTGCGCCCCGTAGCCCCGTTCCCGTACCTCGCCCGAAGAACCTCGCCGCCGATGAGCTCGATGCGCTCAGCTCTGGCCACCGCAGCCTCCGCCATCGTCACAGATCGCTCCGTCACCGTCTTGCCGTTCGAACGAGCCCGGCCGCGCCCAAAACGGTGCGGGGTGGACGAATCCCGCCGCTCTCCCGATCGCTTCGCCATTGGAATGGTCGCCGGAGTTAGATCCGACGCGTCTCCGGTGGGTGCCGAGCTGGCACCCACGTGGCACCGCCTGGGCCACTGGCTGGTGGGCCCAGGGCCCCCCTTTTGAACTGTTGACTTGGGTCAACGCTGACGTGGCCGCCCCCTGTGTCTATGACATGTGGGTCTCGAATGAATAAAAAAATTAAAATAAATAATTAAACTGTTAGTTAGTTAGTTGGTTAATTAAAGTGCTAAACACCCCGTAACTAGTAGGCCCACCTGTTAATTAGGTTAATTAGATTAAACCAACTCGCTTAGTTAATTCAGTCGATGACACGTGGGTCCCACTGGACCCACAGGCCAGATTTGACTCGACCAACCTCACTTTGTTGATCGATGATCTCAACATTTCGTCATGCCGACATCAGCATACTATTCTGGATAATGTTAGAATTAAATAACTAATTAAAATCAGAAAATGATTTAAATCTTTAGAAAATCATATCTTTTAATATGTAACTCGGATGAAAATACTTTCTACATGAAAGTTGCTCAGAACGACGAGACGAACCCGGATACACAACCCGTTCTTCCGCCACACACCCCTAACATATCAAACTCGCAACTTTCCCCCTCCGGCTCCTCTGCCCGAAAACACGGAACACCGGGGATACTTTCCCGGATGTTTCCCCCCTTCACCGGTATCACCTCATACCGCATTAGAACACGTCTAGCTCTGCTTGTTGTCCTGTTATGCACTTGCTTGCTAAGTATTCATTGTTTCTTCCCCTCTTCTTCCGCTAGACACCGAGACCGATGCCGTTCTTGCCCGTCAAGACGACTACGGTGTTGTGACGACCCTCCTTCTTGTCTCGAGCAACCAGGCAAGCCCCCCTTGATCACCAGATATCGCCTATTCTTCTCTATCTGCTTGCATTAGAGTAGTGTAGCATGTTACCGCTTTCGTTAATCCTATTACATTTGCATAGCCCGTCATTGTTGCTACAGTTGTTACCCTTACCTGCTATCCTACTGCTTAGTATAGGATGCTAGTGTTTCATCAGTGGCCCTACACTCTTGTTCCGTCTGACATGCTATACTACTGGGCGGTGATCACTTCGGGAGGTGATCACGGGCATATACTATATACTTTACATCGTTACATTACCCGTGATACTGCTCGGAGATGGGGCCGAAAGACGGTGGCTCCATCCCGGTAGAGGTGGGCCTGGGTTCCCGACGGCCCCCGACTGTTACTTGTGGCGGAGCGACAGGGCAGGTTGAGACCACCTAGGAGAGAGGTGGGCCTGGTCCTGGTCGGCGTTCGCGGATACTTAACACGCTTAATGAGATCTTGCTATTCGATCTGAGTCTGGCTACTGGCCTATACGCACTAACCAACTACGCGGGAACAGTTATGGGCACTCGACGTCGTGGTATCAGCCGAAGCACTTCGTGACGCCAGCGACTGAGTGGCGCGCGCCGGATTGGAACGTAAGCCTGCTCTTGTATTAAGGGGTTAGTTACGCTTTCGGCAGCGTCACATAGCGTGAGTGTCCTATGGGCGATCGGCCCAGACCCTGTCTTGGCGCTTAGGTTTGAACCGGTGTGCTGGCCTCTCACAGTGCATAGGTGGGGTTGTGACGTGTTGATCTTCATGACGGGCATGACCCGAAAAAGTGTGTCCGCCAAATGGGATCAAGCGTGTTGGGTTATGTGGTGCACCCCTGCAGGGAAGTTAATCTATTCGAATAGCCGTGATCTTCGGTAACAGGACGACATGGAGTTGTACCTTGACCTTATGACAACTAGAACCGAATACTTAATAAAACACACCCTTCCAAGTGCCAGATACAACCGGTGGTCGCTCTCTAACAGGGCTGTGAGGAGAGGATTGTCGGGTAGGATTATGCTATGCGATGCTACTTGGAGGGCTTCAGTCTACTCTCTTCTACATGCTGCAAGACGGAGGCTGCCAGAAGTGTAGTCTTCGACACGATTTGCTATCCCCTCTTATTCTCGGCATTCTGCGATTCACCAATCGATATGGCCCTTTACACATATATCCATGCATATGTAGTGTAGCTCCTTGCTTGCGAGTACTTTGGATGAGTACTCACGGTTGCCTTGTTACCCTTTTTTTCCCCTTTCTTTACCCGGTTGCTGCGACCAGACGATGGAGCCCAGGAGCCAGACGCCACCGTCGATGACAACTACTACACCGAAGGTGCCTACTACTACGTGCAGCCCGCTGATGACGACCAGGAGTAGTTTAGGAGGATCCCAGGCAGGAGGCCTGCGCCTCTTTCGATTTGTATCCCAGTTTGTGCTAGCCTTCTTAAGGCAAACTTGTTTAACTTATGTCTGTACTCAGATATTGTTGCTTCCGCTGACTCGCCTATTATCGAGCACTTGTATTCGAGCCCTCGAGGCCCTTGGCTTGTATTATGATGCTTGTATGACTTATTTATGTTTTAGAGTTGTGTTGGGATATCTTCCCGTGAGTCTCTGATCTTGTTCGTACACATTTGCATGCATGATTAATGTACGATTGAATCGGGGGCATCACAAGTTGGTATCAGAGTCGACTGCCTGTAGGAATCCCCCTTCCACACTCCTTGGCCGAAGTCGAGTCTAGACATTATAAAACTTTTACTAACATGGCTGTGTGCCTTACGGGCCCACGTCACCATTGGGTGGTATTAGGATCTTTTATTCCTCGACCTATACTCTGGGACTCTGATCTCTCTTCTATTCGGGTTAAATGATTTTGCTAAAAACAAAAACTAACTTTAGGTTCTCGAAAATACCTTCACCCGTAGAGCCCTTTATTACTGATGATCTCCTGCTGGACCAGAAGATTCTGAAGATACTCTCTGATGTTCTCTCGAGACTTTGTACCCGTTGCTTTTGCAAATTCCCTTCCACTAATAAATCCCTATGGATAACTACATACACTTGGCATTCGTATAATCATTCCCTGTTGATCTTGTTACTATAACATACCTTGAAATTCTCTCCATTATTCCGAGAACCGTTTGTGTCACTGCCTTGCAGTTCTTTGCCACCTGAATACCCCTACAGATAATTTCTCGCACTTACCGAGTATCCGCTCATCCCCAGTTGATTCATGTATTTCACAAAAGTCTTCGAAATGCCATTCGATCTTCCGAAAATCCTGAGCAACCTATTCCTCTTGAAATTCTTGCTTGCTTGTATTATGGTTAGTCCCATAAGTCTCGTAGTCTTATTGGCATCCCTTGTCATTATCATTTTGAGTCTATTGACTCAATATGTTTGCGAATACACGCAATCATCATTGATCCTTATAAATTACCTTTCCGGCTGGGCTGCCATTCTTTTAACTGGAATTGGTTCTCGACCAATCCAATCGCCGTTGATTGTACCCTAAGGCTATTCAACTTATCCATCCCTAATCAGAGCATTGCTTCTGATCCCTTGATTTGGAAATCATAATTCCTTTGCATTTGAGATTTGAGTTAGTCAGTTGTTTCTATAATCTGATCTCCTTGCATTCTTCTTCCTCTAGTTGAGTACCGATGCTCACGTCAGATCCCTTGTGGACCACCAGATCCTTTGTTGGATTTTATCTGACAACGCCCTTCATATTCAATAACCTTGTGAGCCTTTTCCTCGGATACATAATGCCTCTGGTAAATTGTATCCTCTGCTTTCTAAACCATGCTCTATTTTCGAGCTTGTATTATTTACTCCGAAGCTTGTGGTATATGTTTCCACGATACCCTGACGGGTTGAACCTATGCCTTTCTTAATATGTGTGAACTCGGAAGTTTTCACGAATCATACTCATCTGGTATTTCACCAGGTAAAACTTTCAACACTAATGCTTTTATCAAAGCGAGAAGTGAATGGAAGGTTATACATTGAAGAAGTGGAAGTCAACCTTGAACCTTGCGTTCATGCCCATGGACACGATGTATAACTTATCATGGAAGCTTCTCGTAAAAATAATTACCCCTTGTTATAAGTTCATCTTGTATCCGTGGTTCGATCCTTTATGATCGTGGGTTCCGACCATGGTTGTTCTCCTTTGCTTCTATTTCTCGGACAAGTTAAAGTACTTGCCTTCTGCAGATCAGTACGCCTTCCCAAATTTCTATTTTGTTCTACCTTCGAGTATTACCCCCTGGTATCTCGAGGATATCAACCCATTGCACTTCATCTTATGAATTTCTGATGAAGTAGTACGTTTCCCCATCACAGTCACTCCACGGGTTATGGGTTGTCGTCAACCGAGAACCCCGATTTGTGAATCGAATCAACACTGAGATTCGGTACCCCCAGTACTTCGTGGTTGAGAAGTTTAATACTCCATCCCGTCACTCCTAGCCTGATTGGCTACATCATTATCGTGCTAATTTTAACTGTGCTACCGGGTCCTTAATTCCGGAGCACAACTTTCAATGATTGAGCTAAGCTTACGTTGGTTTCCTTGTCTTATCGTTCCATCTTGAACAACAAACTTGATCTCGGGTCTGTGTCCTACTCGTGGTTCCAATAACCTTTCGCTTCATCATTTGTTTGGCTTGATGTCATCGTCGATCGATTACATCTTCGTGAAATCTCTCGACAAATGAGTCGTGATCATCCTCAGTATTCCGAGCTTTTCCAAGATATCAATTCAATTCGTGATGAGAAATACCATCCTTGCCCTCGATGAGTTGTGTTATCATCGGCCACTTATTGCCTTCCGTTCAACACAAACTTGTTCGTGTTTTGAGTTATACCTTGAGATCCCTACTATCCAGCATTTGTTCTTCCTTACCTTGGAGTATTACCATCTTTTAATATTAAGGATGTGGTGAGGATTGCTCCACCTCTTAAGAAATTCTTGGTATAGTGATACTTCTCACCATCACCATTCTTTCTTGGTCCTCGGTTGATTCCAACCGGGGTACCAACAAGTGAGCGGTGCTGTTTGGATTTCGCCCTTCTAGCAACCCTATTGCTTTGAAGTTAATGGTAGGCCGTTCATTCTTAGACTATTGATTATTGAATCACCATTCCAATGTTGGCCGTGCAACCCAACCCATATTTCGGGTGCACCTTTCAACCATTGATAAATTGTGTATGTTTTCCTCGAGCATACATCAATATATCATTTTTGATCTGACAAATGTTATCTCCTTGTTCACATAATTGTGGAAATCCATCCTTTGGAAATCTTGATGAATTGTCGCTGAGTTCATCAGTCACCTCCTTGTCCTCTCCTTGGGTTAATGATGAACTCTTGTTAACGGAAATCACTTCATAGTTCATTTTCCGAGAATCTTACAATGTCATCCCGTCAATTTGTGTTGCACCTTTCTTCTCAGGCATCCTGAGTCTGAGTTATCCTGACACCAATCAGATCTGAATCTCGGTCGGATATGATGGTTGGAACATATTTCCAAGAGTTTTAACGTTGGTCTTTATGTGACCCGGTAAGGTGATGTCGTGCCTAACACACCTGGCCGGAGGCCCTATTGTTATAAATTCCTTTTCAGCAAGGTTATCAATTCTTCCATGAGGAAATTGTAAGACTTATCCTATAAGTTGTTTCCGATGAATCCCTTGTGTAACCCAGAATCCGACCTTTACTTAAAGACCATGTCAATGCTATCTCAAAGCATGTCTGTGGTACTCCAATTTTCAACAAGAACATTTGAAGCCCAATTCTAGATGTTTCTTGCTCAATTATCCAAACACCATTGTATGGGTAATGTCATGAAATTCCTCTCCCCTTACATAAATGGTTTTCTACTTTCTATCCTGTCATGGATATCATGCTCTATTTGTCCTTGGGAGGGGTATCCCCCAGAAATATGTGTCTAAACACATTTTCCTTTCCATTGTTCTGTTTAATCTGATACATATGTTTTCCTTTCCATTGTTTGGTTTAATCTTTCTTGTGGTCTATATGAAATATGCAGAAATATTTCCCTGCTTATGTAAATACCCCGGTGTACAAATTGTCAGTAAGACCCTGTTACTATTGTGGATGACATTCCGGTAACCACCGATGGACGAGAACTTTGCCTATTGGCCCGCCTCGTTCAACGAGCACGAGAATGGTTCTCTTCGTCCCTCGCCCTTGGTATCGATGTTGTTGCCGACATAACTGATAGGCTACCCTCTGACATGTCTTGCTATCATGACCATGCAAGATGTCACCACTCCATTTAAAAAAAACCCACATGGTGGTCCCATAACCCACAGTTCCACAGGATCGAAATCTGACTCTCCTGTACACCCTGTTGTCAAAGTTATTCCTCACGTTTGACTTCGTATGTAATTCACAGACCACCTGTCTAGTGATCTATTCTGGTATGAGGCGCAATACCTATTCTTGTTGCCCTGACACCCTTTCACCTTCTGATTAGGCATCGACCGATTGCCTATCCGTTTGAAACTTCTCATGGTACCCTCTTACTTTGCTCTCGATATCTTCTTAAGTTTCAACTTGGGAGATACTTATGCTTCTTCCCTGAGCTAACCGTCTAAGGCTCGATCTTGTTAGAATCCTTCCATATAGAGTTTTCCCGTCTTACTCTTTCGTAAGTACGGTGAAGATCCTGAAGGAAGGACGACAAACTTCATCATGATGACCTGAAGCAGAAAAATGAAGACGTCAATGTAATGGATCGACCACTTCGAGAAGAGCAACCAAGAACGAGAAGATTCGTTAGAAATCCGTAACCAGATCTTTCCCCCTTACTCCCCCTCTTAAATCTCGGGACGAGATTTCTTGTAGTGGAGGAGAATTATGACGCCAGGATAATCAAGCTACAGTAACCTCTGCTAATGCTGCCACGTCACCTCGGTTACTGTTGCTAACCTCGTGTTAGATCGAAACCGATTCAAATTCAAATTCAAAATCAATCAAACAATAAAAGTTTTCAAATATTAAAACTAAAATGTTCGGAGTGATCCAACTAATGCATAGGTAATTATGGTGGAGAAACCTAAATTTAATAAAATGTTTAAGTGTTCAAAATAATTAAAACTATAGGTTAAATAATGAAATAAATGCCTTTTGAATTTTATAAAATATTAAACTATTTTAGTTGGGATAAGGATTAATGTGCTAGTAGTTTATTTAAAAGTACCAATTTAGGTGTTAGTGATAAATTTTACTAAAACTAAATAAAATGTAACTAAAATAAAATAGGAAAGAATAAATAAAAGGAAAGGAAATAAAATGAAGTCAAAACAAACAAACAAACCCTCACCTTTACTGGGCCTTAGCCCAAGAGTTGCCGGGCAGCCTGGTCGTTCCCCTTTCTCTCTGTCAGCAAACCGAAAGCACCCGAAAGGCTCCCGCCAGACCACCTCGCCGGCGGCGCCGATGAGGATAAGGGCAAAGCCACAGGCTCCACTCGTCTCCCCACCCCTCTTGCCCCCTCGCCCTCCCCCGAAACCCTAGCGCGCCCACAATCCCCCTCTCGTCCCCTTCCTCGCCTCTGTTCGAGATGCTTGAGCGCCCCCGTCGCCGTCGATCGCCATTTGTGACCATCGTCGTCCGTTAAATCGCCCGGCAAGTCCTCTGACTCCACCGTGGTCCTCTGCTTCCACTACACCGCTGGACCGAGCCCCGGAGCCCTCGCGTCACCGCACTCTTCTTCTTCTTCTCCGGCTCGCCACCGCATCGTCCTCGTCCTTGATCTACGCCACGGTCCTCCCGAGCCCTTCGCTTAGACCCCACGCTCCTCGGTGAGCCTCTGCGCGGATCGCCCTCCCTCGCCTCCTCGTTTCGCTTTGTAGCGACCGTTCCACGCTCACACGAACGCGCCGCCACTTGGCCTCGTCGCCGGGTGGCCACGGTGACCATTTGGTCTCGTGCATGCCAACGTTCCGCTTCACGCGTCGAGTAGGCACCGTAGGCACCTCGCACAGCTCGCTGGCGCCCGTAGCCCGTTCCGTACCTACTTTGAAGAACCTCTCCGCCGAAGAGCTCGATGCGCTCAGCTCCGGCCACCGCAGCCTCCGCCATCGTCACAGATCGCTCCGTCGCCGTCTTGCCGTTCGAACGAGCCCGGCCGCGCCCAAAACGGTGCAGGGTGGACGAATCCCGCCGCTCTCACGATCCCTCCGCCGTTGGAATGGTCGCCGGAGTTAGATCCGACGCGTCTCCGGTGGGTGCCGAGCTGGCACCCACGTGGCACCGCCTGGGCCACTGGCTGGTGGGCCCAGGGCCCCCCCTTTTGAACTGTTGACTTGGGTCAACGCTGACGTGGCCGCCCCCTGTGTCTATGACATGTGGGTCTCGAATGAATAAACAAATTAAAATAAATAATTAAACTGTTAGTTAGTTAGTTGGTTAATTAAAGTGCTAAACACCCCGTAACTAGTAGGCCCACCTGTTAATTAGGTTAATTAGATTAAACCAACTCTGTTTAGTTAATTCAGTCAATGACACGTGGGTCCCACTGGACCCACAGGCCAGATTTGACTCAGTCAACCTCACTGTTGACTGATGATCTCAGCATTTCGTCATGCTGACATCAGCAGACACTATTCTGGATAATGTTAAAATTAAATAACTAATTAAAATCAGAAAATGATTTAAATCTTTAGAAAATCATATCTTTTAATCTGTAACTCGGATGAAAATACTTTCTACATGAAAGTTGCTCAGAACGACGAGACGAACCCGGATACGCAACCCGTTCGTCCGCCACACACCCCTAACATATCAAACTCGCAACTTTCCCTCTCCGGCTCCTCTGCCCGAAAACACGGAACACCGGGGATACTATCCCGGATGTTTCCCCCCTTTACCGGTATCACCTCATACCGCGTTAGAACCCGTCTAGCTTTTATTGTTGTCCTGTTATGCACTTGCTTGCTAAGTATTCATTGTTTCTTCCCCCCTCTTCTTCCGCTAGACACCGAGACCGATGCCGTTGCTGCCCAGTACGACTACGGTGTTGACGACCCCTCCTTCTTGTCTGAGCAACCAGGCAAGCCCCCCCCCCCCTTGATCACCAGATATCGCCTATTCTTCTCTATACTGCTTGCATTAGAGTAGTGTAGCATGTTACTGCTTTCGGTTAATCCTATTCTGTTGCATAGCCCGTCATTGTTGCTACAGTTGTTACCCTTACCTGCTATCCTACTGCTTAGTATAGGATGCTAGTGTTTCATCAGTGGCCCTACACTCTTGTCCGTCTGCCATGCTATACTATTGGGCGGTGATCACTTCGGGAGGTGATCATGGGCATATACTATATACTTTACACTGTTACATTACCTGTGATATCTTTGTTCGAGATGGAAATTTGAAAGGACAGGTGGCTCCATCCCGGTAGAGGTGGGCCTGGGTTCCCGACGGCCCCCGACTGTTACTTGTGGCGGAGCGACAGGGCAGGTTGAGACCACCTAGGAGAGAGGTGGGCCTGGTCCTGGTCGGCATTCGTGGATACTTAACACGCTTAACGAGATCTTGGTATTTGATTTGAGTCTGGCTACTGGCCTATACGCACTAACCAACTACGCGGGAACAGTTATGGGCACTCGACGTCGTGGTATCAGCCGAAGCACTTCGTGACGCCAGTGACTGAGTGGCGCGCTACCGATTGGAACGTAAGCCTACTCTTGTATTAAGGGGCTAGTTACGCTTCCGGCCACAGACGAACGCGTGTGTGTACTACCGATGGGCCTGCACCCTGTGCGCTTAGGTTTAGACCGGTGTGCTGGCCTCTCTGTTGTGCATAGGTGGGGCTGCGACGTGTTGATCTTCCGCGGCCGGGCATGACCCAGAAAAGTGTGTCCGGCCAAATGGGATCAAGCGTGTTGGGTTATGTGGTGCACCCCTGCAGGGAAGTTAATCTATTCGAATAGCCGTTATTTTCGGTAACAGGACGACATGGAGTTGTACCTTGACCTTATGACAACTAGAACCGGATACTTAATAAAACACACCCTTCCAAGTGCCAGACACAACCCGGTGGTCGCTCTGTAACAGGGCTGCGAGGAGAGGATTGTCGGGTAGGATTATTCTATGCGATGCTACTTGGAGGACTTCAGTCTACTCTCTTCTACATGCTGCCAGACGGAGGTTGCCAGAAGCGTAGTCTTTGACAGGATTAGCTATCCCCTCTTATTACGGCATTCTGCAGCTCAAATTAATCGATATGGCCCTTTACACATATATCCATGCATATGTAGTGTAGCTCCTTGCTTGCAGTACTTTGGATGAGTACTCACGGTTGCCTTGTTCCCCTTTTCCCCCTTTCTTTACCCGGTTGCTGCGACGGATGATGGAGCCCAGAGCCGACGCCACCGTTGATGACAACTACTACAATCAAGGTGCCTACTACTACGCAGCCCACGATTTACGACTGTGAGTAGTTTAGGAGGATCTCAGCAGGAGGCTGCGCCTCTTCGATTTGTATCCCGGTTTGTGCTAGCCTTCTTAAGGCAAACTTGTTTAACTTATGTACGTACTCAGATATTGTTGCTTCCGCTGACTCGTCTATGATCGAGCACTTGTATTCGAGCCCTCGAGGCCCCTGGCTTGTATTATGATGCGTGTATGACTTATTTATGTTTTAGAGTTGTGTTGTGATATCTTCCCGTGAGTCCCTGATCTTGATCGTACACGTTTGCGTGCATGATTAGTGTATGATTGAATCGGGGGCATCACATGTTCGGTGAGAAAATCACGTTCCCGAAGGTTTCATTCCGTTTGGACTCCGTTTGATATTCCGTTTCTTCGAAACTCTGAAATAGGCAAAAAAACAGCAATTCTGGGCTGGGCCTCCGATTAATAGGTTAGTCCCAAAAATAATATAAAAGTGGAAAATAAACCCAATATTGTCCAAAACAGTAGATAATATAGCATGGAGCAATCAAAAATTATAGATACGTTGGAGACGTATCAAGAACTTATACACCTCCTGAGCAAATTAAAGTTGAACCTAATATTGCTATTGTTAAAAATGTCTTGTCTGATAATATCGATGGGCATGTTATTCATTTCCATGATGAAACTGCAAGAATTGCCAAACCTTGTGCTAAAGATAAACATATACCTGTGGTAGGCATGCCTGTTATTTTTGTTAAAATAGGAGATCATTGTTATCATGGCTTATGTGATATGGGTGCTAGTGCTAGTGCAATACCTTTTGACTTATACAAATAAATTATGCATGATATTGCACCTGCTGAGATAGAAGATATTGATGTCACAATTAAACTTGCCAATAGAGATACTATTTTACCAATGGGAATTGTTAGAGATGTTGAAGTCTTGTGTGGGAAAACTAAATATCCTGCTGATTTTCTTGTTCTTGGTTCCCGACAAGATAGCTTTTATCCCATAATTTTTGGTAGACCCTTCTTGAACATGCTTAATGCTAGGATAGACTGTAAAAGGATGTCGTTACTATTGGCTTGGGTGATATGTCTCATGAGTTTAATTTCTCTAAATTTAGTAGACAACACCGTGAAGAGGAATTGCCTAGTAAGGATGAAATTATTGGTCTTGCTTCTATTGCCATACCCCCTAGTGATCCTTTAGAACAATATTTGCTAGACCATAAAAATCATATGTTTATGAATGAAAGAGGGTAAATAGATGAAGTATTCTTTAAACAGGAACCCATCCCGAAACACAATTTGCCTGTTCAAATCCTAGGGGATCCTCCTCCACCCAAGGGTGATCCCGTGTTTGAGCTTAAACCGTTACGTGATAATCTTAAATATGTTTATCTTGATGAGAAAAAGATATATCCTATTATTATTAGTGCTAACCTTTCAGAGCATGAAGAAGAGAGATTATTGAAAACTCTAAAGAAGCACCGTGCTGCTATTGGATATACTCTTGATGATCTTAAGGGCATTAGTCCCACTATGTCAACACAAAATAAATTTGGAGAAAGATGCCAAACCAGTTCGTGATCATCAACGACGGCTGAATCCTAAGATGAAAGAAGTGGTAAGAAAGGAAATACTAAAGCTCCTTGAGGCAGGTATAATTTATCCTGCTGCTGATAGTCAGTGGGTAAGTCCTGTCCATTGTGTCCCTAAGAAGGGAGGTATTACTGTCGTTCTTAATGATAAAGATGAATTGATTCCGCAAAGAATTATTACAGGTTATAGGATGGCAATTGATTTCCGCAAATTAAATAAAGCTACTAAAAAGGATCATTACCCCTTATCTTTTATCGATCAAATGCTAGAAAGATTATCTAAACATACACATTTTTGCTTTTTAGATGGTTATTCTGGTTTCTCTCAAATACCTGTGTCAGCCGATGATCAATCAATGACCACTTTTACATGCCCTTTCAGTACTTTTGCTTATAGAAGTATGCCTTTTGGTTTATGTAATGCACCTGCTACCTTTCAAAGATGCATGATGGCTATATTCTCTGACTTTTGTGAAAAGATTTGTGAGGTTTTCATGGACGATTTTTCCGTCTATGGATCCTCTTTTGATGATTTCTTGAGCAACCTTGATCGAGTTTTGCAGAGATGTGAAGAAACTAATCTTGTCTTGAATTAGGAAAAGTGCCAATTTATGGTTAATGAAGGTATTCTCTTGGGGCATAAAGTTTCTGAAAGAGGTATGGAGGTTGATAAAGCCAAGGTTGACGTTATTGAAAAGATGACATGTCCCAAGGACATCAAAGGTATAAGAAGTTTCCTTGGTCATGCCGGTTTTTATAAGAGGTTCATTAAGGACTTCTCCAAAAGTTCTCGGCCTCTGACTAATCTATTGCAAAAGGATATACCATTTTTCTTTGATGATGATTGTGTAGAAGCATTTGAAATACTTAAGAAAGCATTGATCTCTGCACCTATTGTTCAGCCACCTGATTGGAATTTAACCTTTGAAATTATGTGTGATGCCGTTGATTATGTCAGAGGTGCTATTCTAGGGCAAAGAGTTGATAAGGAATTAAATGTTATTCAATATGCTAGTAAAACTCTAGACAATGCTCAGAGAAGTTATGCTACTACTGAAAAAGAATTCTTAGCAGTTGTATTTGCTTGTGATAAGTTCATGCCTTATACTGTTCATTCTAAAGTAACTATTCACACTGATCATGCTGCTACTAAATATCTTATGGAAAAGAAAGATGCTAAACCTAGAATTATTAGATGGGTTCTCTTGCTACAAGAATTTGATTTGCATATTGTTGATAGAAAGGGAGCTGAGAACCCCGTTGCAAACAACTTGTCTAGGTTAGAAAATGTTCTTGATGACCCACTACCTATTGATGATAGCTTTCCGGATGAACAACTAAATGTCATAAAAGCTTCTCGTACTGCTCCATGGTATGCTGATTATGCTAATTACATCGTTGCTAAATTTATACCACCTAGTTTCACATACCAGCAAAAGAAAAAGTTTTTCTATGATTTGAGACATTACTTTTGGGATGACCCACATCTTTATAAAGAAGGAGTACATGGTGTTATTAGAGGTTGTGTACCGAGCATGAATGTAAGCAGATCCTACACAAGTGTCACTCCGAGGCTTATGGAGGACACCACGCTGGAGATAGAACTGCACATAAGGTATTGCAATCCGGTTTTTATTGGCCTACGCTCTTCAAGGATGCCCGTAAGTTTGTCTTATCTTGTGATGAATGTCAAAGAGTTGGTAATGTTAGTAGACGCCAAGAAATGCCTATGAACTATTCACTTGTTATTGAACCATTTGACGTTTGGGGCTTTGATTATATGGGACCTTTTCCTGCCTCTAATGGATATACACATATTTTAGTTCTTTGTTGATTACGTTACTAAGTGGGTAGAAGCTATTCCAACTAGTAGTGCTGATCATAACACATCTATTAAAATGCTTAAAGAAGTTATTTTTTTCGAGGTTTGGAGTCCCTAGATATTTAATGACTGATGGTGGTTCACATTTTATTCATGGTGCTTTCCGCGAAATGCTTGCTAAATATGATGTTAATCATAGAATTGCATCTCCTTATCACCCTTGATCTAGTGGTCAAGTAGAATTGAGTATGAGAGAGCTCAAATTAATTTTGCAATGCATCGTTAATAGATCTAGAAAGAATTGGTCCAAGAAACTGGATGATGCATTATGGGCCTATAGAACTGCATATAAAAATCCTATGGGTATGTCTCCGTATAAAATGGTTTATGGAAATTAATGTCACTTACCTCTCGAACTAGAACATAAGGCTTACTGGACTATTAAAGAGCTCAATTATGATTTCAAACTTGCCGGTGAGAAGAGGTTATTTGACATTAGCTCACTTGATGAATGGAGAACACAAGTGAGGGAGTCCTGGATTAGGGGGTCCTCGGACAGCCGGACTATATCCTCTTGCCGGACTGTTGGACTATGAAGATACAAGATTGAAGACTTCGACCCATGTCCGGATGGGACTCTCCTTGGCGTGGAAGGCAAGCTTGGCAATACGGATATGTAGATCTCCTCCCTTGTAACCGACTCTGTGTAACCCTAGCCCCCTCCGGTGTCTATATAAACCGGAGGGTTTAGTTCGTTGGACAACAACAATCATACCATACGCTAGCTTCTAGGGTTTAGCCTCTACGATCTCGTGGTAGATCAACTCTTGTAATACTCATATCATCAAGATCAATCAAGCAGGAAGTAGGGTATTACCTCCATCGAGAGGGCCCGAACCTGGGTAAACATCGTGTCCCCCGCCTCCTGTTACCATCCGCCTTAGATGCACAGTTCGGGACCCCCTACCCGAGATCCGCCGGTTTTGACACCGACAACAAGCCAATGAAAATGCCAAATTATTTAAAGAAAAAGTTAAAAGATGGCATGACAAAAGAATACAAAAGCGTGAGTTTAATGTAGGTGATTATGTATTGCTATACAACTCTCGTTTAAGATTTTTTGCAGGAAAATTTCTCTCTAAATGGGAAGGCCTTACATTATCGAGGAGGTCTATCGTTCCGGTGCCATAAAAATCAAACATTATATCTCAGGTAATCCCATAAATGTTGAAACCAATGTTATTGAAACCGTAACCCCAGAGGAATACATAAAGGACACCTTCCGGAACATTTCAGACTCTGAAAAGGAATAGGTATGTGGTACGGTAAATGAAACGACTCCAAAACAGTTCTAATGGCAATATTTCTCCATTTTTGAATATTTAGAAAAATAGAAAAATAAGAAGCAGTCCGGGAAAGACACGAGACCTCCACGAGGGTGGAGGGCACGATCTACCCCCTTGGGCGCGCCCCCCTGCCTCGTGGGCACCTCGTGTGCTCTCCGGACTCCGTTTTCTTGCACGATACGTATTTTGGTCATTAAAAATTCATTATATAATCTCCCGAAGGTTTTGACTCATGTATCACGCAAATATCCTCTATTTTCGTTTTGAGCTGTTTCTCTGACAGATCTAGATCATCATGACATCTCCAAGCGCCCCCAAGGACAAGTTCTTCGATAAGATCATCAACCCCTACCTCGCGGAGGTGCTGCAACACCCTCAAACCATTGAGATGCAGGAGGGGTTGCTACACATCCGCGATGTTGAGGGACCACGGAGGACCAGAAGTGTGGAGACAAGGCTTGAAGCAATGGAGCAACAAGTTTTCAAGTGCCAGGAGATGGTGGAGCGTGGACTTGACTCCAATCACATAATGATCACGGAGTTCACCAATAACCACAAGCTGGGGAGGCCATCTTCAAGCTCCAGGAGAAAATCGAGCACCTCCAAGCTCAAATCTATGACCTGCAAAACCAAAACAGTGAGTATGAATATAGATTCAAAAGGATGAGTTTGGCTGCAGATTTAAGGATCCCGGAGACTCGATCATCCTTCTATGATGGTGAGCCTATGCCTTGGAAGATGGACGACAAGCCTACATCATCAACAATCCCTTCACCAAAGAAAGGAGACATAATCACATGGGTATGGGCACTCCCCTTGGCAAGTGCCAAGCTTGGGGGAGATGCCCCGGTATCGTATCACCATCACACTCCCATCTTTACCGTTTTTCTTAGTTCGATCCTTTTAGTAGAATCTCGATCTAGTAGAATAAAGTTTATGGCATGATCTACTTTTGAGTTTTGCTTTTTGATCCCTCTATGTAATCGAGTCCGTGAGCTATATAATAAAGATCCTTGAACTTTTCAAAGGTCTAAGACTTGTGTTTCATCAAGTAGACATACCCATATCTACTCAAGTCATCAGTGAGAGTGAGAACATAACGATAACCCCCGCGAGCCTCAACACTCATTGGACCGCACACATCGGTATGTATGATTTCCAATAAGTTGGTTGCTCGCTCCATTGTTCCGGAGAACGGAGTCTTGGTCATCTTGCCCATGAGGCATGGTTCGCATGTGTCAAATTATTCATAATCGAGAGACTCTAAAAGTCCATCAAGATGGAGCTTCTTCATGCGCTTGACACCAATGTGACCAGGCATAAAGTGCCACAAGTATGTGGGACTATCGTTATCAACTTTACATCTTTTGGTATTCACACTATGAACATGTGTAACATTACGTTCGAGATTCATTAAGAATAAACCATTGACCATCGGAGCATGACCCTAAAACATTTCTCTCATATAAATAGAACAACCATTATTCTCGGATTTAAATGAGTAGCCATCTCGTATTAAACGAGATCCTGATACAATGTTCATGCTCAAACTTGGCACTAAACAACAATTATTGAGGTTTAAAACTAATCCCGTAGGTAAATGTAGAGGTAGCGTGCCGACGGCGATCACATCGACCTTGGAACCATTCCCGACGCGCGCATCGTCACCTCGCCCTTCGCCGGTCTCCGTTTATTCCGCAGCTCTGATGTGAGTTACATATATGAGCAATGGCACCGGTATCAAATACCTGTGAGTTACTACGAGTAATCGGTAAGGTACACATCAATTACATGTATATCAAATATACCTTTAGTGTTGCCGGCCTTCTTTTCTCGCTAAGTATTTGGGGCAGTTCCGCTTCGATGACCCTTCCTTTGCAATAAAAGCACTCAATATCAGGCTTGGGTCCATTCTTTGACTTCTTCCCGGCAACTGGCTTACCGGGCGCGGCAACATCCTTGCCGTCCTTCTTGAAGTTCTTCTTTCCCTTGCCCTTCTTGAACTTAGTGGTTTTATTGACCATCAACACTTGATGCTCCTTCTTGATTTCTACCTCTGCTGACTTCGGCATTGAAAATACTTCAGAATAGTTTTCACCATCCCCCAGTGATATTGTAGTTCATCACAAAGCTCTTGTAGCTTGGTGGGAGCGATGAAGGATTCTGTCACAATGACCGCCTCGTCCAGGAGGTTAATGTCCAATTTGGACAGCGGTTGTGCAACCCGGACATTTTTGAGTATGTGCTCACCTTGTGAACTGTTTTCCTCCATCTTACAACTATAGAACTTGTCGGAGACTTCATATCTCGACCGGGCATGAGCTTGGAAAACCATTTTCAGCTCCTCGAACATCTCATATGCTCCGTGTTGCTCAAAACGCTTTTGGAGCCCCGGTTCTAAGGCTGTAAAGCATGCCGCCTTGAACGAGGGAGTAATCATCAAGACGAGACTGCCAAGCATTCATAATGTCTTGGTTACGTGGGATGGGTGCATCACCTAGCGGTGCTTCTAGGACATATTGTTTCTTGGCTGCTATGAGGATGATCCTCGTGTTAGGACCCAAATCCGAATAGTTGCTGCCATCGTCTTTCGACTTGGTTTTCTCTAGGAGCGTTGAAGTTCATGGTGACATGAGCGTTGGCCTTTTGATCTACAAGACATTTTGCAAAGATTTTAGACTAATGTTCATGATAATTAAGTTCATCTAATCAAATTATTTAATGAACTCCCACCAGATTTGACATCCTCTAGTCATCCGAGTGTTACATGATCCGAGTCGACTAGGCCGTGGTCCGATCATCACGTGAGACGGACTAGTCATCGTCGGTGAACATCTCCATGTTGATCGTATCTTCCATACGACTCATGTTCGACCTTTCAGTCTCTTGTGTTCCGAGGCCATGTGCGTACATGCTAGGCTCGTCAAGTTAACCCTAAGTGTTTATGCATGTGTAAAACTGTCTTACACCCGTTGTATGTGAACGTAAGGATCTATCACACCCGATCATCACGTGGTGCTTCAAACGCACGAACTTTAGCAACGGTGCACGCTTAGGGAGAACACTTTCTTGAAATTGTTATGAGGGATCATCTTATTTACTACCGTCGTTCTAAGTAAACAAGATGCATAAACATAATAAACATCACATGCAATTATATATAGTAGTGACATGATATGGCCAATATCACATAGCTCCTTTGATCTCCATCTTCGGGGCTCCATGATCATCCTGTCACCGGCATGACACCATGATCTCCATCATTGTGTCTTCATGAAGTTGTCACGCCAACGACTACTTCTACTTCTATGGCTAACGTTTAGCAATAAAGTAAAGTAATTTACATGGCGTTCTTCAATGACACGCAGGTCATACAAAAAATAAAGACAACTCCTATGGCTCCTGCCGGTTGTCATACTCATCGACATGCAAGTCGTGATTCCTATTACAAGAACATGATCTCATACATCACATATATCATTCATCATTCATCACAACTTTGGCCATATCATATCACAAAACACTTGCTGCAAAAACAAGTTAGACGTCATCTAATTGTTGTTGCAAGTTTTACGTGGCTGCAATAGGGTTCTAGCAAGAACGTTTTCTTACCTACGTGAAAGCCACAACGTGATTTGTCAACTTCTATTTACCCTTCATAAGGACCCATTTCATCGAATCCGCTCCAACTAAAGTGGGAGAGACAGACACCCGCTAGCCACCTTATGCAACTAGTGCATGTCAGTCGGTGGAACCAGTCTCACGTAAGCGTCCGTGTAAGGTCGGTCCGGGCCGCTTCATCCCACAATACCGCTGAAGCAAGAAAAGACTAGTAGCGGCAAGCAAGTTGACAATATCTACGCCCACAACAAAATTGTGTTCTACTCGTGCAATAGAGAACTACGCATAGACCTAGCTCTGATACCACTGTTGGGGAACGGTGCAGAAAATTGAAATTTTTCCTATGGTTTCACCAAGATCCATCTATGAGTTCTTCTAAGCAACGAGTCATGGGAGAGTGATTGCATCTACATACCACTTGTAGATCGTGTGCGGAAGCGTTTAATGGAACGGGGATGATGGAATCGTACTCGCCGTGATTCAGATCACCGATGACCTAGTGCTTTGAAACGGACAGCACCTCCGCGTTCAACACACGTGCGGAGGCGGATGACGTCTCCTCCTTCTTGATCCAGCAAGGGGGAAGGAGAGGTTGATGATGATCGAGAAGCATGACGGCGTGGTGGTGGATGCAGCAGAACTCCCAGGGGCTTCGCTAAGCAACTACGGGAGGAGGAGGAGGTGTTGCAGGGAGGAGGGAGGCGCCAGGGCTTATGGGTGCGGCTGCCCCTCCCTCCCCTCCCTTTATATAGGTGCAAGAGAGAGGGGGAGGGCGCAGCCTTGCCCCTTCCTCCAAGGACGGGGTGCGGCCAAGTGGGGAAGGAGTCCATCCTCCCAAGGCACCTTGAGGTGCCTTTCCCTTTAGGACTCTCCCTTTTTCTTATATCTTGGCGCATGGGCCTCTTGGGGCTGGTGCCCTTGGCCCATATAGGCCAAGGCGCACCCCTACAACCCATGTGGCCCCAGGGCAGGTGGACCCCGGTGGACCCCGGACCCCTTTCGCACTCCCTTGCATAATACCGATAACGCGAAACTTTTCCGTGACCAAAATAAGACTTCCTATATATAAATCATTACCTCGGACCATTCGGAACTCCTCGTGACGTCCGGGATCTCATTCGGGACTCGAACAACATTAGGTTTGCTGCATACTCATATTCATACAACCCTAGCGCCACCGGACCTTAAGTGTGTAGACCGTCAGACGGGTTCGGGAGACATGCGAACATGACCGAGATGGCTCTCGGCAATAACCAACAGCGGGATCTAGATACCCATGTTGGCTCCCACATGCTCCTCGATGATATCATCGGATGAACCACGATGTCGAGGATTCAAACAACCCCGTATACAATTCCCTTTGTCAATCGGTATGTTACTTGCCCGAGATTCGATCGTCGGTATCCCAATACCTCGTTCAATCTCGTTATCGGCAAGTCACTTTACTCGTACCGTAATGCATGATCCCGTGACGGACACTTGGTCACTTTGAGCTCATTATGATGATGCACTACCGAGTGGGCAGTGATACCTCTCCGTCATACGGAGTGACAAATCGATCTCGATCCGTGTCAACCCAATGACACTTTCGGAGATACCGTAATGCACCTTTATAGTCACCCGATTACGTTGTGACGTTTGGTACACCCAAAGCACTCCTACGGTATCCGGGAGTTACACGATCTCATGGTCAAAGGAAAAGATACTTGACATTGGAAAAGCTCTAGCAAAACGAACTACACGACCTTGTGCTATGCTTAGGATTGGGTCTTGTCCATCACATCATTCCCCTAATGATGTGATCCCGTTATCAACGACATCCAATGTCCATAGTCGGGCAACCATGACTATCAGCTGATCAACGAGCTAGTCAACTAGAGGCTCACTAGGGACATATTGTGGTCTATGTATTCACACGTGTATTACGATTTCCGGATAATACAATTATAGCATGAATAAAAGACAATTATCATGAACAAGGAAATATAATAATAGTACTTTTATTATTGCCTCTAGGGCATATTTCCAACAGTCTCCCACTTGCACTAGAATCAATAATCTAGTTACATTGTGATGAATCGAACACCCATAGAGTTCTGGTGTTGATCATGTTTTGCCCGTGGAAGAGGTTTAGTCAACGGATCTGCGACATTCAGATCCGTATGCACTTTGCAAATTTCTATGTCCCCATCTTGAAAATTTTCACGAATGGAGTTGAAGCGACGCTTGATGTGCCTGATCTTCTTGTGAAACCTGGGCTCCTTGGCAAGTGCAATAGCTCCAGTGTTGTCACCGGAAGAGTTTGATCGGCTCCGACGCATTGGGTATGACTCCTAGGTCGGTGATGAACTCCTTCACCCAAATTGCTTCATGTGCTGCCTCCGAGGCTGCCATGTACTCCGCTTCACATGTAGATCCCGCCACGACGCTTCGCTTGGTACTGCACCAGCCATCGCTCCACCATTCAACATATACACGTATCCGGTTTGTGAATTTGAGTCATCCAGATCTGTGTCGAAGCTAAGCGTCCGACGTAACCCTTCTGACGAGCTCTTCGTCACCTCCATAAACGAGAAACATGTCCTTTGTCCTTTCAGGTACATCAGGATATTCTTGATCATTGTCCGGTGTTCCTTGCCGGGATTACTTTGGTACCTTCCTACCAAACTTACGGCAAGGTTTACATCAGGTCTGGTACACTGACATGGCATACATAATAGATCCTATGGCTGAGGCATAGGGGATGACACTCATCTCTTCTTTATCTTTTGCGTGGTCGGGCATTGAGCCGAGCTCAATTTCACACCTTGCAAAACAGGCAAGAACCCTTTCTTGGACTGATCCATTTTGAACTTCTTCAAAATCTTATCAAGGTATGTGCTTTGTGAAAGAGCTATGAGGCGTCTCGATCTATCCCTATAGATTTTGATGCCTAATATGTAAGCAGCTTCTCCAAGGTCCTTCATTGAAAAACTCTTATTCAAGTAGGCCTTAATGCTGTCCAAGAGTTCTATATCATTTCCCATCGTAAGTATGTCATCTACATATAATATGAGAAATGCTATGAGCTCCCACTCACTTTCTTGTAAACGAGGCTTCTCCATAAGTCTGCATAAACCCAAACGCTTTGATCATCTCATCAAAGCGAATGTTCCAACTCCGAGATGCTTGCACCAGCCCATAAATGGATCGCTGGAGCTTGCATACCTTGTTAGCATTCTTAGGATCGACAAAACCTTCCGGCTGCATCATATACAGCTCTTCCTTAAGATAACCGTTAAGGGATGCCGTTTTGACGTCCATCTGCCATATCTCATAATCATAGTATGCGGCAATTGCTAACATGATTCGGACGGACTTAAGCTTCGCTACGGGAGAGAAAGTCTCATCATAGTCAATCCCTTGAACTTGTCGATAACCCTTAGCGACAAGTTGAGCTTTATAGATGGTAACATTACCATCCGCGTCCGTCTTCTTTTTAAAGATCCATTTGTTTTCTATCGCTCGCCGATCATCGGGCAAGTCTGTCAAAGTCCATACTTTGTTTTCATACATGGATCCTATCTCGGATTGCATGGCTTCAAGCCATTTGTTGGAATCTGGGCCCACCATCGCTTCTTCATAGTTCGAAGGTTCACTGTTGTCTAACAACATGATTTCCAGGACGGGTTGCCATACCACTCTGGTGTGGAACATGTCCTTGTGGACCTACGAACTTCAGTAGCAACTTGATCCGAAGTACCTTGATCATCATCATTAATTTCCTCTCCAGTCGGTGTAGGCACCATAGGAACATTTTCCTGAGCTGCACTACTTTCCGGTTCAAGAGGTAGTACTTCATCGAGTTCTACTTTCCTCCCACTTACTCCTTTCGAGAGAAACTCTTTTTCCAGAGAGGATCCGTTCTTGGCAACAAAGATCTTGCCTTCGGATCTAAGGTAGAAGGTATACCCAATGGTTTCCTTAGGGTATCCTATGAAGACGCATTTTTCCGACTTGGGTTCGAGCTTTTCAGGTTGAAGTTTCTTGACATAAGCATCGCATCCCCAAACTTTTAGAAACGACAGCTTAGGTTACTTCCCAAACCATAATTCATACGGTGTCCTCTCAACGGATTTAGACGGTGCCCTATTTAAAGTGAATGTAGCTGTCTCTAGAGCGTATCCCCAAAATGATAGCGGTAAATCAGTAAGAGACATCATAGATCGCACCATGTCCAATAGAGTGCGACGACGTTCGGACACACCGTTACGCTAAGGTGTTCCAGGCGGCGTGAGTTGTGAAACGATTCCACATTTCCTTAAGTGTGTACCAAATTCGTGACTTAAATATTCTCCTCCATGATCTGATCGCAAGAATTTTATCTTTCGGTCACGTTGATTCTCTACTTCACTCTGAAATTCCTTGAACTTTTCAAAGGTCTCAGACTTGTGTTTCATCAAGTAGACATACCCATATCTACTCAAGTCATCAGTGAGAGTGAGAACATAACGATATCCCCATGAGCCTCAACACTCATTGGACCGCACACATCGGTATGTATGATTTCCAATAAGTTGGTTGCTCGCTCCATTGTTAGGAGAACGGAGTCTTGGTCATCTTGCCCATGAGGCATGGTTCGCATGTGTCAAATGATTCATAATCGAGAGACTCTAAAGTCCATCGGCATGGAGCTTCTTCATGCGCTTGACACCAATGTGACCAAAGGCGGCGATTGCCACAAGTATGTGGGACTATCGTTATCAACTTTACATCTTTTGGTATCCACACTATGAACATGTGTAACATTACGCTCGAGATTCATTAAGAATAAACCATTGACCATCGGAGCATGACCATAAAACATTTCTCTCATATAAATAGAACAACCATTATTCTCGGATTTAAATGAGTAGCCATCTCGTATTAAGCGAGATCCCGATACAATGTTCATGCTCAAACTTGGCACTAAACAACAATTATTGAGGTTTAAAACTAATCCCGTAGGTAAATGTAGAGGTAGCGTGCTGACGGCGATCACATCGACCTTGGAACCATTCGACGCGCGCCGTCACCTCGTCCCTTCGCCGATCTCCGTTTATTCCGCAGCTCACGATGTGAGTTACATATATGAGCAATGGCACCGGTATCAAATACCGGGGAGTTACTACGAGTCTTGGTAAGGTACACATCAATTACATGTATATCAAATATACCTTTAGTGTTGCCGGCCTTCTTTTACGCTAAGTATTTGGGGCAGTTCCGCTTCGATGACCCTTCCCTTTGCAATAAAAGCACTCGATGTCGGGCTTGGGTCCATTCTTTGACTTCTTCCAAGCTGGCTTACCGGGCGCTGCAACATCCTTGCCGTCCTTCTTGAAGTTCTTCTTTCCCTTGCCCTTCTTGAACTTAGTGGTTTTATTGACCATCAACACTTGATGCTCCTTCTTGATTTCTACCTCTGCTGACTTCAAAGATTGAAAATACTTCAGAATAGTTTTCACCATCCCTCGCATATTGTAGTTCATCACAAAGCTCTTGTAGCTTGGTGGAGCGATCAAGGATTCATCAATGACCGCCTCGTCCGGGAGGTTAATGTCCAGTGGGACAGGCGGTTGTGCAACCCAGACATTTTGAGTATGTGCTCACCGATGTAACTGTTTTCCTCCATCTTACAACTATAGAACTTGTCGGAGACTTCATATCTCTCGACCCGGCATGAGCTTGGAAAACCATTTTCAGCTCCTCGAACATCTCATATGCTCCGTGTTGCTCAAAACGCTTTTGGAGCCCGGTTCTAAGCTGTAAAGCATGCCGACCGAACGAGGGAGTAATCATCAAGACGAGACTGCCAAGCATTCATAATGTCTTGGTTACGTGGATGGGTGCATCACCTAGCGGTGCTTCTAGGACATATTGTTTCTTGGCTTCTATGAGGATGATCCTCGGGTTAGGACCCAGTCCGAAAAGTTGCTGCCATCGTCTTTCAGCTTGGTTTTCTCTAGGAACGCGTTGAAGTTCATGGTGACATGAGCGTTGGCCTTTTGATCTACAAGACATTTTGCAAAGATTTTAGACTAATGTTCATGATAATTAAGTTCATCTAATCAAATTATTTAATGAACTCCCACTCAGATTTGACATCCCTCTAGTCATCTGAGTGTTACATGATCCGAGTCGACTAGGCCGTGGTCCGATCATCACGTGAGACGGACTAGTCATCGTCGGTGAACATCTCCATGTTGATCGTATCTTCCATACGACTCATGTTCGACCTTCGGTCTCTTGTGTTCCGAGGCCATGTCTGTACATGCTAGGCTCGTCAAGTTAACCCTAAGTGTTTATGCATGTGTAAAACTGTCTTACACCCGTTGTATGTGAACGTAAAGATCTATCACACCCGATCATCACGTGGTGCTTCAAACGACGAACTTTAGCAACGGTGCACGCTTAGGGAGAACACTTTCTTGAAATTGTTATGAGGGATCATCTTATTTACTACCGTCGTTCTAAGTAAACAAGATGCATAAACATAATAAACATCACATGCAATTATATATAGTAGTGACATGATATGGCCAATATCACATAGCTCCTTTGATCTCCATCTTCGGGGCTCCATGATCATCCTGTCACCGGCATGACACCATGATCTCCATCATTGTGTCTTCATGAAGTTGTCACGCCAACGACTACTTCTACTTCTATGGCTAACGCGTTTAGCAATAAAGTAAAGTAATTTACATGGCGTTCTTCAATGACACGCAGTCATACAAAAAATAAAGACAACTCCTATGGCTCTCGCCGGTTGTCATACTCATCGACATGCAAGTCGTGATTCCTATTACAAGAACATGATCTCATACATCACATATATCATTCATCATTCATCACAACTTTGGCCATATCATATCACAAAACACTTGCTGCAAAAAACAAGTTAGACGTCATCTAATTGTTGTTGCAAGTTTTACGTGGCTGCAATAGGGTTCTAGCAAGAACGCTTTTCTTACCTACGTGAAAGCCACAACGTGATTTGTCAACTTCTATTTACCCTTCATAAGGACCCTTTTCATCGAATCCGCTCCAACTAAAGTGGGAGAGACAGACACCCGCTAGCCACCTTATGCAACTAGTGCATGTCACCGGTGGAACCAGGTCTCACGTAAGCGTCCGTGTAAGGTCGGTCCGGCCGCTTCATCCCACAATACCGCTGAAGCAAGAAAAGACTAGTAGCGGCAAGCAAGTTGACAAGATCTACGCCCACAACAAAATTGTGTTCTACTCGTGCAATAGAGAACTACGCATAGACCTAGCTCTGATACCACTGTTGGGGAACGGTGCAGAAAATTGAAATTTTTCCTACGGTTTCACCAAGATCCATCTATGAGTTCTTCTAAGCAACGAGTCATGGGAGAGTGATTGCATCTACATACCACTTGTAGATCACGTGCGGAAGCGTTTAATGGAACGGGGATGATGGAGTCGTACTCGCCGTGATTCAGATCACCGATGACCTAGTGTCGGAACGGACGGCACCTCCGCGTTCAACACACGTACGGAGCGGATGACGTCTCCTCCTTCTTGATCCAGCAAGGGGAAAGGAGAGGTTGATGATGATCCAGCAGCATGACGGCGTGGTGGTGGATGCAGCAGAACTCCGGCAGGGCTTCGCTAAGCAACTACGGGAGGAGGAGGAGGTGTTGCAGGGAGGAGGGAGGCGCCAGGCTTATAGGTGCGGCTGCCCCTCCCTCCCCTCCCTTTATATAGGTGCAAGAGAGAGGGGGAGGGCGCAGCCTTGCCCCTTCCTCCAAGGAAGGGGTGCGGCCAAGAGGGGGGGAGGAGTCCATCCTCCCCAAGGCACCCCTGAGGTGCCTTCCCCTTTAGGACTCTCCCTTTTCTTATATCTTGGCGCATGGGCCTCTTGGGGCTGGTGCCCTTGGCCCATATAGGCCAAGGCGCACCCCTACAGCCCATGTGGCCCCATGAGGCAGGTGGACCCCGGTGGACCCCGGACCCTTTCTTCGGCACTCCTACAATACCGATAACGCGAAACTTTTCCTGACCAAAATAAGACTTCCTATATATAAATCATTACCTCCGGACCATTCCGAACTCCTCGTGACGTCCGGATCTCATCCGGGACTCAACAACATTAGGTTTGCTGCATACTCATATTCATACAACCCTAAGCGCCACCGGACCTTAAGTGTGTAGACCGTGACGGGTTCGGGAGACATGCAGAACATGACCGAGATGGCTCTCGGCAATAACCAACAGCGGGATCTGGATACCCATGTTGGCTCCCACATGCTCCTCGATGATATCATCGGATGAACCACGATGTCGAGGATTCAAACAACCCGTATACAATTCCCTTTGTCAATCGGTATGTTACTTGCCCGAGATTCGATCGTCGGTATCCCAATACCTCGCTCAATCTCGTTAGGCAAGTCACTTTACTCATACCGTAATGCATGATCCCGTGACCAGACACTTGGTCACTTTGAGCTCATTATGATGATGCACTACCGAGTGGGCCCGGTGATACCTCTCCGTCATACGGAGTGACAAATCCCGCCTCGATCCGTGTCAACCCAACAGACACTTTCGGAGATACATGTAATGCACCTTTATAGTCACCCAGTTACGTTGTGACGTTTGGTACACCCAAAGCACTCCTACGGTATCCGGGAGTTACACGATCTCATGGTCAAAGGAAAAGATACTTGACATTGGAAAAGCTCTAGCAAAACGAACTACACGACCTTGTGCTATGCTTAGGATTGGGTCTTGTCCATCACATCATTCCCCTAATGATGTGATCCCGTTATCAACGACATCCAATGTCCATAGTCGGGCAACCATGACTATCAGCTGATCAACGAGCTAGTCAACTAGAGGCTCACTAGGGACATATTGTGGTCTATGTATTCACACGTGTATTACGATTTCCGGATAATACAATTATAGCATGAATAAAAGACAATTATCATGAACAAGGAAATATAATAATAGTACTTTTATTATTGCCTCTAGGGCATATTTCCAACAGTCTCCCACTTGCACTAGAGTCAATAATCTAGTTACATTGTGATGAATCGAACACCCATAGAGTTCTCGGTGTTGATCATGTTTTGCCCATGAGGAAGAGGTTTAGTCAACGGATCTGCGACATTCAGATCCGTATGCACTTTGCAAATTTCTATGTCCCCATCTTGAACATTTTCACGAATGGAGTTGAAGCGACGCTTGATGTGCTCGATCTTCTTGTGAAACACAGGCTCCTTGGCAAGTGCAATAGCTCCGGTGTTGTCACAGAAGAGTTTGATCGGCTCCGACGCATTGGGTATGACTCCTAGGTCGGTGATGAAGTCCTTCACCCAAATTGCTTCATGTGCTGCCTCCGAGGCTGCCATGTACTCCGCTTCACATGTAGATCCCGCCACGATGCTTCGCTTGCCGCACCAGCCATCGCTCCACCATTCAACATATACACGTATCCGGTTTGTGACTTTGAGTCATCCAGATCTGTGTCGAAGCTAAGCGTCGACGTAACCCTTTACTGACGAGCTCTTCGTCACCTCCATAAACGAGAAACATGTCCTTTGTCCTTTTCAGGTACATCAGGATATTCTTGACCGATGTCCAGTGTTCCTTGCCGGGATTACTTTGGTACCTTCCTACCAAACTTACGGCAAGGTTTACATCAGTGTCCGTACACAGCATGGCATACATAATAGATCCTATGGCTGAGGCATAGGGGATGACACTCATCTCTTCTTTATCTTTTGCCGTGGTCGGGCATTGAGCCGAGCTCAATTTCACACCTTGCAAAACAGGCAAGAACCCTTTCTTGGACTGATCCATTTTGAACTTCTTCAAAATCTTATCAAGGTATGTGCTTTGTGAAAGAGCTATGAGGCGCCTCGATCTATCCCTATAGATTTTGATGCCTAATATGTAAGCAGCTTCTCCAAGGTCCTTCATTGAAAAACTCTTATTCAAGTAGGCCTTAATGTTGTCCAAGAGTTCTATATCATTTCCCATCAAGTATGTCATCTACATATAATATGAGAAATGCTACTGAGCTCCCACTCACTTTCTTGTAAATGCAGGCTTCTCCATAAGTGCATAAACCCAAACGCTTTGATCATCTCATCAAAGCGAATGTTCCAACTCCGAGATGCTTGCACCAGCCCATAAATGGATTGCTGGAGCTTGCATACCTTGTTAGCATTCTTAGGATCGACAAAACCTTCCGGCTGCATCATATACAGGTCTTCCTTAAGATAACCGTTAAGGAATGCCGTTTTGACGTCCATCTGCCATATCTCATAATCATAGTATGCGGCAATTGCTAACATGATTCGGACGGACTTAAGCTTCGCTACGGGAGAGAAAGTCTCATCATAGTCAATCCCTTGAACTTGTCGATAACCCTTAGCGACAAGTTGAGCTTTATAGATGGTAACATTACCATCCGCGTCCGCCTTCTTTTTAAAGATCCATTTGTTTTCTATCGCCGCCGATCATCGGGCAAGTCTGTCACAAAGTCCATACTTTGTTTTCATACATGGATCCTATCTCGGATTGCATGGCTTCAAGCCATTTGTTGGAATCTGGGCCCACCATCGCTTCTTCATAGTTCAAGGTTCACCGTTGTCTAACAACATGATTTCCGTGACGGGTTGCCATACCACTCTGGTGTGGAACGTGTCCTTGTGGACCCAATGGGTTCAAGAGCAACTTGATCCGAAGTACCTTGATCATCATCATTAATTTCCTCTCCAATGGGTGTAGGCACCATAGGAACATTTTCCTGAGCTGCACTACTTTCCGGTTCAAGAGGTAGTACTTCATCGAGTTCTACTTTCCTCCCACTTACTCCTTTCGAGAGAAACTCTTTTCCAGAGAGGATCCGTTCTTGGCAACAAAGATCTTGCCTTCGGATCTAAGGTAGAAGGCATACCCAATGGTTTCCTTAGGGTATCCTATGAAGACGCATTTTTCCGACTTGGGTTCGAGCTTTTCAGTTGAAGTTTCTTGACATAAGCATCGCATCCCCAAACTTTTAGAAACGCATACTTAGGTTTCTTCCCAAACCATAATTCATACGGTGTCCTCTCAACAGATTTAGACGGTGCCCTATTTAAAGTGAATGTAGCTGTCTCTAGAGCGTATCCCCAAAATGATAGCGGTAAATCAAGAAGAGACATCATAGATCGCACCATGTCCAATAGAGTGCGACGACGCTCGGACACACCGTTACGCTTAAGGTGTTCGGTGGCGTGAGTTGTGAAACGATTCCACATTTCCTTAAGTGTGTACCAAATTCGTGACTTAAATATTCTCCTCCACGATCTGATCGCAAGAATTTTATCTTTCAGTCACGTTGATTCTCTACTTCACTCTGAAATTCCTTGAAATTTTCAAAGGTCTCACACTTGTGTTTCATCAAGTAGACATACCCATATCTACTCAAGTCATCAGTGAGAGTGAGAACATAACGGTATCCCCCGCGAGCCTCAACACTCATTGGACCGCACACATCGGTATGTATGATTTCCAATAAGTTGGTTGCTCGCTCCATTGTTCCGGAGAACGGAGTCTTGGTCATCTTGCCCATGAGGCATGGTTCGCATGTGTCAAATGATTCATAATCGAGAGACTCTAAAAGTCCATCAGCATGGAGCTTCTTCATGCGCTTGACACCAATGTGACCAAGGCGGCAGTGCCACAAGTATGTGGGACTATCGTTATCAACTTTACATCTTTTGGTATCCACACTATGAACATGTGTAACATTACGTTCGAGATTCATTAAGAATAAACCATTGACCATCGGAGCATGACCATAAAACATTTCTCTCATATAAATAGAACAACCATTATTCTCGGATTTAAATGAGTAGCCATCTCGTATTAAACGAGATCCTGATACAATGTTCATGCTCAAACTTGGCACTAAACAACAATTATTGAGGTTTAAAACTAATCCCATAGGTAAATGTAGAGGTAGCGTGCCGACGGCGATCACATCGACCTTGGAACCATTCCCGACGCCAAGATCGTCACCTCGCCCTTCGCCAGCCTCCGTTTATTCCGCAGCTCCCGCCTGCAGTTACATATATGAGCAACGGCACGGTATCAAATACCTGGAGTTACTACGAGTAATCGGTAAGGTACACATCAATTACATGTATATCAAATATACCTTTAGTGTTGCCGGCCTTCTTTCTCGCTAAGTATTTGGGGCAGTTCCGCTTCCATGACCCTTCCCTTTGCAATAAAAGCACTCAAGATCGTGCTTGGGTCCATTCTTTGACTTCTTCCCAAGCAATCGGCTTACCAGGCGCGGCAACATCCTTGCCGTCCTTCTTGAAGTTCTTCTTTCCCTTGCCCTTCTTGAACTTAGTGGTTTTATTGACCATCAACACTTGATGCTCCTTCTTGATTTCTACCTCTGTTGACTTCAGCATTGAAAATACTTCAGAATAGTTTTCACCATCCCCGCATATTGTAGTTCATCACAAAGCTCTTGTAGCTTGGTGGGAGCGATCAAGGATTCTGTCAATGACAGCCTCGTCCGGGAGGTTAATGTCCACTGGGACAAAGCGGTTGTGCAACCCAGACATTTTGAGTATGTGCTCACCGATGTAATTGTTTTCCTCCATCTTACAACTATAGAACTTGTCGGAGACTTCATATCTCTCGACCGGGCATGAGCTTGGAAAACCATTTTCAGCTCCTCGAACATCTCATATGCTCCGTGTTGCTCAAAACGCTTTTGGAGCCCGGTTCTAAGTTGTAAAGCATGCCGCCTTGAACGAGGGAGTAATCATCAGTACGAGACTGCCAAGCATTCATAATGTCTTGGTTCTGCGGGATGGGTGCATCACCTAGCGGTGCTTCTAGGACATATTGTTTCTTGGCTGCTTTGAGGATGATCCTCGAGGTTAGGGCCCGATCCGAAAAAGTTGCTGCCATCGTCTTTCGACTTGGTTTTCTAGGAACGCGTTGAAGTTCATGGTGACATAAGCGTTGGCCTTTTGATCTACAAGACATTTTGCAAAGATTTTAGACTAATGTTCATGATAATTAAGTTCATCTAATCAAATTATTTAATGAACTCCCACTCAGATTTGACATCCCTCTAGTCATCTGAGTGTTACATGATCCGAGTCGACTAGGCCGTGGTCCGATCATCACGTGAGACGGACTAGTCATCGTCGGTGAACATCTCCATGTTGATCGTATCTTCCATACGACTCATGTTCGACCTTTTCGGTCTCTTGTGTTCCGAGGCCATGTCCGTACATGCTAGGCTCGTCAAGTTAACCCTAAGTGTTTATGCATGTGTAAAACTGTCTTACACCCGTTGTATGTGAACGTAAGGATCTATCACACCCGATCATCACGTGGTGCTTGAAGCAGCGAACTTTAGCAACGGTGCACAGTTAGGGAGAACACTTTCTTGAAATTGTTATGAGGGATCATCTTATTTACTACCGTAGTTCTAAGTAAACAAGATGCATAAACATAATAAACATCACATGCAATTATATATAGTAGTGACATGATATGGCCAATATCACATAGCTCCTTTGATCTCCATCTTCGGGCTCCATGATCATCCTGTCACCGGCATGACACCATGATCTCCATCATCATGATCTCCATCAGCGTGTCTTCATGAAGTTGTCACGCCAACGACTACTTCTACTTCTATGGCTAACGCGTTTAGCAATAAAGTAAAGTAATTTACATATCGTTCTTCAATGACACGCATGGTCATACAAAAATAAAGACAACTCCTATGGCTCTCGCCGGTGGTCATACTCATCGACATGCAAGTCGTGATTCCTATTACAAGAACATGATCTCATACATCACATATATCATTCATCATTCATCACAACTTTGGCCATATCATATCACAAAACACTTGCTGCAAAAACAAGTTAGACGTCCTCTAATTGTTGTTGCAAGTTTTACGTGGCTGCAATAGGGTTCTAGCAAGAACGTTTTCTTACCTACGTGAAAGCCACAACGTGATTTGTCAACTTCTATTTACCCTTCATAAGGACCCTTTTCATCGAATCCGCTCCAACTAAAGTGGGAGAGGCAGACACCCGCTAGCCACCTTATGCAACTAGTGCATGTCAGTCGGTGGAACCAGTCTCACGTAAGCGTCCGTGTAAGGTCGGTCCGGGCCGCTTCATCCCACAATACCGCTGAAGCAAGAAAAGACTAGTAGCGGCAAGCAAGTTGACAAGATCTACGCCCACAACAAAATTGTGTTCTACTCGTGCAATAGAGAACTACGATAGACCTAGCTCGATACCAATGTTGGGGAACGCGTTGCGTAAAATTGAACTTTTTCCTACGGTTTCACCAAGATCCATCTATGAGTTCATCTAAGCAATGAGTCATGGGAGAGTGATTGCATCTACATACCACTTGTAGATCGCGTGCGGAAGCGTTCAATGGAACGGGGATGATGGAGTCGCATCGCCGTGATTCAGATCACCGATGACCTAGTGCTTTGAGCGGACAGCACCTCTGCGTTCAACACACGTACGGAGCGGATGACGTCTCCTCCTTCTTGATCCAGCAAGGGGGGAGGAGAGGTTGATGATGATCCAGCGGCACGACGGCGTGGTGGTGGATGCAGCAGAACTCCGGCAGGGCTTCGCTAAGAAACTACGGGAGGAGGTGGAGGTATTGCAGGGAGGAGGGAGGCGCCAGGCTTATAGGTGTGGCTGCCCCTCCCTCCCCTCCCTTTATATAGGTGCAAGAGAGAGGGGGAGGGCGCAGCCTTGCCCCTTCCTCCAAGGAAGGGGTGCGGCCAAGAGGGGAGGAGTCCATCCTCCCAAGGCACCCTGAGGTGCCTTCCCCTTTAGGACTCTCCCTTTTTCTTATATCTTGGCGCATGGGCCTCTTGGGGCTGGTGCCCTTGGCCCATATAGGCCAAGGCGCACCCCTACAGCCCATGTGGCCCCCCGGGTAGGTGGACCCCGGTGGACCCCGGACCCCTTCGGCACTCCGGTACACACCGATAACGCGAAACTTTTCCGGCGACCAAAATAAGACTTCCTATATATAAATCTTTACCTCCGGACCATTCCGGAACTCCTCGTGACGTCCGGGATCTCATCCGGGACTCCGAACAACATTCGGTTTGCTGCATACTCATATTCATACAACCCTAGCGTCACCGAACCTTAAGTGTGTAGACCCTACGGGTTCGAGAGACATGCAGACATGACCGAGACGGCTCTCGGGCAATAACCAACAGCGGGATCTGGATACCCATGTTGGCTCCCACATGCTCCTCGATGATATCATCGGATGAACCACGGTGTCGAGGATTCAAACAACCCCGTATACAATTCCCTTTGTCAATCGGTATGTTACTTGCCGAGATTCGATCGTCGGTATCCCAATACCTTGTTCAATCTCGCTACCGCAAGTCACTTTACTCGTGCCGTAATTCATGATCCGTGACACGACACTTGGTCACTTTGAGCTCATTATGATGATGCACTACCGAGTGGGCCCAGTGATACTTCTCCGTCATACGGAGTGACAAATCCCAGTCTCGATCTGTGTCAACCCAACATACACTTTCGGAGATACCTGTAATGCACCTTTATAGTCACCCAGTTACATTGTGACGTTTGGTACACCCAAAGCACTCCTACGGTATCCGGGAGTTACACGATCTCATGGTCAAAGGAAAAGATACTTGACATTGGAAAAGCTCTAGCAAAACGAACTACACGATCTTGTGCTATGCTTAGGATTGGGTCTTGTCCATCACATCATTCTCCTAATGATGTGATCCCGTTATCAACGGCATCCAATGTCCATAGTCAGGCAACCATGACTATCAGCTGATCAACGAGCTAGTCAACTAGAGGCTCACTAGGGACATATTGTGGTCTATGTATTCACACGTGTATTACGATTTCCGGATAATACAATTATAGCATGAATAAAAGACAATTATCATGAACAAGGAAATATAATAATAATACTTTTATTATTGCCTCTAGGGCATATTTCCAACACTTATGCCTATTCTCTCTTATTTTACAAGGTTTACATAAGGAGGGAGAATGCCGGCAGCTGGAATTCTGGGCTGGAAAAGGAGCAAATATTAGAGAACTATTCTACACAACTCCAAAAGTCGTGAAACTCCACGAAAGTTATTTTTGGAAATAATAAAAAATACTGGAAGAAGAATCTACGTCAGGGGGGCCTCCACCTATCCACGAGGGTGGAGGGCGCGCCCCCTGCCTCGTGGGCCCCCTGTTGGCCCTCAGTTGGCCATCTTCTGTTATATGAAGTCTTTCGTCCGAAGAAAAATCATAAGCAAGCTTTCGGGACGAGACTCCGCCGCCACGAGGCGGAACCAATCTAGGGCTCCGGCAAAGCTGTTCTGCCAGGGACACTTCCCTCCAGGAGGGGGAAATCATCGCCATCGTCATCACCAACACTCCTCTCATCGGGAGAGGGCAATCTCCCTCAACATCTTCACCAGCACCATCTCCTCTCAAACCCTAGTTCATCTCTTGTATCCAATTCTAGTCTCTAAGTCCGGGATTGGTACCTGTAGGTTGCTAGTAGTGTTGATTACTCCTTGTAGTTGATGCTAGTTGGTTTATTTGGTGGAAGATCATATGTTCAGATCCTATATGCATATTAATACCCCTCTAATTATGAACATGAATATGCTTTGTGAGTAGTTACGTTTGTTCCTGAGGACATGGGAGAAGTCTTGCTATTAGTAGTCATGTGAATTTGGTATTCGTTCGATATTTTGATGAGATGTATGTTGTCTCTCCTCTAGTGGTGTTATGTGAACGTCGACTATATAACACTTCACCATTATTTGGGCCTAGAGGAAGGCATTGGGAAGTAATAAGTAGATGATGAGTTGCTAGAGTGACAGAAGCTTAAACCCTAGTTTATGCGTTGCTTCCTAAGGGGCTGATTTCGATCCACTTGTTTCATGCTATGGTTAGGTTTACCTTAATACTTTTATTGTAGTTGCGGATGCTTGCAATAGGGGTTAATCATAAGTGGGATGCTTGTTCAAGTAAGAACAGCACCCAAGCACCGGTCCACCCACATATCAAATTATCAAAGTACCGAACGCGAATCATATGAACGTGATGAAAACTAGCTTGACGATAATTCCCATGTATCCTTGGGAGCGCTTTTCTTTATATAAGAGTTTGTCCAGGCTTGTCCTTTGCTACAAAAAGGATTGGGCCACCTTGCTGCAATTTATTTACTTTTGTTACTTGTTGCTCGTTACCAATTATCTTATCACAAAACTATCTGTTACCTATAATTTCAGTGCTTGCAGAGAATACCTTGCTGAAAACCGCTTATCATTTCCTTCTACTCCTCGTTGGGTTTGACACTCTTACTTATCTAAAGGACTACGATAGATCCCCTATACTTGTGGGTCATCGGCACCACCGTGGTGAGCCTCTTGTTCTTATCTTCTTTCTGAAAGAAAAAATATTCTTACTTTAGATAGATACTTGTCTAATTTTCTTACTTTTATTATTGCATGTTATTATGTAGTGTGTTGGTTTTGGCATCCGCCCCCGTCGGCCCTCGTCCTGTCTATGATTCGGATGTGGTATATATTATCTTTTTATAACTATTCGGTTCATTTATTGTTTATGACAATTATGCCGACCAATGTGACATAGATTTTATTTATGTAGGAGGTAGTTGACCGGAAATTCCAACCGACCCTATTGTCGAGAGGTTAAATTTAGTTAAAGAAGAAAACAATTACTTGAAGGAAAAAATAAAAAAAATTGAGGAGGAGAAGATGATATTGGAGTTGCATGTTGCGGATGTCGTCGATGATCACAAGATCAATATGGATGCAATGCGGTTGAAGATTAGAAAGATTAGAAAATATGCCATTCATACCGAGGCTTGGTATCATTATGCCGTTGGATCAATTGTAACTTGGTTGTGATTATGATCGCATTTGTTGTTGCATTGAAAGGTATTACATAGTATCAACGTATGGTTTAACTAGATGCTCTGGAGAGCTATATGTTGTTCATTTTGAACTATGTATGTACTTTGGTTTTAATGTGATGATGAACTATTATTAATTTGGCCACTTATCTATCCATGTGAACCTGTAATGGTTTTTGACACACACAATTATATATAATGCACGCAGATGAACCGACAATGGATGTAAGGGTTGAAAATTGATGATGTGGCTTTGAATGGTGCATTTTGAACACACAAAAAGTCTGGAGTTCAAATAAATTCAAAAAAATGAAATCCCTTTTTAACAGATGTGTTTTCGTCTGAAACCCTGATACTTCGAAAGAGATTGTCCATTTTGTACACGAAGTGCATCTAGTTTTTGCCGTAACCCTCTCAAATTTTTAGCACATGCTATGTGGGTAAAATGATGATACCATGCCAATTTTCAACCCTTTCAGAGTTCATTTGAAATGCTTTTGAATTTCAGGGTCTTATAGCTCCAAAAAAATCAGTAAATGCATGAAAAATAACAAATGAAGTCAGAAAGGGTTGAAAATTGATGATGTGGCTTTGAATGGTGCATTTTGAACACACAAAAATCTGGAGTTTAAATAAGTTCAAAAAAATGAAATCCCTTTGTAACAGATGAGTTTTCGTCTAAAACCCTCATACTTCGAAAGAGATTGTCCATTTTTTATACGAAGTGCATCTAGTTTTTGCCGTAACCCTCTCAACTTTTTAGCACATTCTATGTGGGTGAAATGATGACACCATGCCAATTTTCAACCTTTTCAGAGTTCATTTGAAATGCTTTTGAATTTCAGGGTCTTATAGCTCAAAAAAGCAGTAAATGCATGAAAAATAACAAATGAAGTCAGAAAGGGTTGAAAATTGATGATGTGGCTTTGAATGGTGCATTTTGAACACACAAAATGTCTGGAGTTCAAATAAGTTCAAAAAAATGAAATCCCTTTGTAACAAATGAGTTTTCGTCTGAAACACTGATACTTCGAAAGAGATTGTCCATTTTGTACACGAAGTGCATCTAGTTTTTGACGTAACCCTCCCAACTTCTTGGCACATGCTATGTGGGAGAAATAATGATACCATGCCAATTTTCAACCTTTTCAGAGTTCATTTGAAATGCTTTTGAATTTTAGGGTCTTATAGCTCAAAAAAATCAATAGATGGATGAAAAATAACAAATGAAGTCAGAAAGGGTTGAAATTGATGATGTGGCTTTGAATGGTGCACTTTGAACATACAAAAAGTCTGGAGTTCAAATAAGTTAAAAAAAATGAAATCCCTTTGTAACAGATGAGTTTTCGTCTCAAATTGTGATACTTCGAAAGAGATTGTCCATTTTGTACACGAAGTGCATCTAGTTTTTGCCGTAACCCTCTCAACTTCTTGGCACATGATATGTGGGTGAAATGATGATACCATGCCAATTTTCAACCTTTTCAGAGTTCATTTGAAATGCTTTTGAATTTCGGGGTCTGATAGCTTAAAAAATCAGTAAATGCATGAAAAATAACAAATGAAGTCAGAAAGTGTTGAAAATTGATGATGTGGCTTTGAATGGTGCATTTTGAACACACAAAAATCTGGATTTCAGAAGTTCAAAAAAATGAAATCCCTTTGTAACAGATGAGTTTTTGTCTGAAACCTTAATGCTTTGAAAGAAATTGTCCATTTTGTACACGAAGTGCATCTAGTTTTGTCGTAACCCTCTCAAATTTTTATCACATGCTATGTGGGTGAAATGATGATACCATGCCAATTTTCAACCTTTTCAGATTCATTTGAAATGCTTTTGAATTTCAGGGTCTTATAGCTCAAAAAAATCAGTAAATGCAAGAAAAATAACAAATGAAGTCAGAAAGGGTTGAAAATTGATGATGTGGCTTTGAATGGTGAATTTTGAACACACAAAAATCTGGAGTTTAAATAAGTTCAAAAAATGAAATCCCTTTGTAACAGATGAGTTTTCGTCTGAAACACTAATACCTCGAAACAGATTGTCCATTTTATACATGAAGTGCATCTAGTTTTTGCCGTAACCCTCTTAACTTTTTAGCACATTCTATGTGGGTGAAATGATGATACCATGCCAATTTTCAACCTTTTCAGATTTCATTTGAAATGCTTTTGAATTTCAGGGTCTTATAGCTCAAAAAAAGCAGTAAATGCATGAAAAATAACAAATGAAGTTAGAAAGGGTTGAGAATTGATGATGTGGCTTTGAATGGTGCATTTTGAACACACAAAATGTCTGGAGTTTAAATAAGTTCAAAAAAATGAAATCCCTTTATAACAGATGAGTTTTCTTCTGAAACCCTGATACTTCGAAAGAGATTGTGCATTTTGTACACGAAGTGCATCTAGTTTTTGCCGTAAGCCTCTCAACTTTTTAGCACATGCTATGTGTTGAAATAATGATATCATGCCAATTTTCAACCTTTTTTCAGAGTTCATTTAAAATGATTTTGAATTTCAGGGTCTTATAGCTCAAAAAATCAGTAAATGGATGAAAAATAACAAATGAAGTCAGAAAGGGTTGAAAACTGATGATGTGGCTTTGAATGGTGCATTTTGAACATACTAAAAGTCTAGAGTTCGAATAAGTTCAAAAAAATGAAATCCCTTTGTAACAGATGAGTTTTCGTCTGAAATCCTGATACTTCGAAAGAGATTGTCCATTTTGTACACGAAGTGCATCTAGTTTTTGCCGTAACCCTCTCAACTTTTTGGCACATGCTATGTGGGTGAAATGATGATACCATGCCAATTTTCAACCTTTTCAGAGTTCATTTGAAATGCTTTTGAATTTCAGGGTCTTATAGCTCAAAAAAATTAGTAGATGGACGAAAAGTAACAAATGAAGTCAGAAAGGGTTGAAAATTGATGATGTGGCTTTGAATGGTGCATTTTGAACACACAAAAAGTCTGGAGTTCAAATAAGTTAAAAAAAAGAAATCCCTTTGTAACAGATGAGTTTCCGCATGAAACCCTAAGGAACTAAAAAGCCACATCATTTAGCTAAAAAAAATCAATTAAAATATGCTGTTATGATCAACTAAAACAAAACTATAATATTCTTTAATAGCAAAAAGAAAATGAACTAAAAAACTTTTATAAAACTCTAATATCAAAAGGATCAATTAAAAACCTTTTATAAACCTCTAGTATTATAAGTATTTTCTGTTCAAAACATGAAAAGGAGAAAGAAACAAAATAAACTTTCATAAATAAGTAGAAACAAAATAAATTAAATTATAATTTAATAAAATAAATCAGTAGAAAGAAAATAAAATAAATAAGTAGAAATAAAATAAACTTTAGTAAAGTAAAATAAATAAACTTTAATAAAATAAATAAAATAGCAACAGTAAGTATTTTGTTATAAGTAGAAACAAAATAAAATAAATAAAGCAACAAAGAAAACAAAAAAATAAATAAATAAGTGCATAGGCCTGAATAAGACTAGAAACCCATATATGGGCCAGGATTCAGGCCCGCAGGAGGCCCAGTAGGGCCACATGCACATAGTGGTAGATTAGGCCCAAAAGCCTGCAGTTGAGAGGAGCTCGAGAGGGTGGGCGCAGCAACGCTTATAAACCACTCTCGAGCCCTCTCAACTAGCGAGGTGGGACTAAACTTTTGGTCGCGAGGCGGGCAGCAAAAGGCCTTTGGTCCCGTTGGTGCCACCAACCGGGACTAAAGGGATGCACTGGTACCGGTTCGTGGCACCAACCGGAAGCAATGCCCCCCCTTTAGTCCCGGTTGGTGCCAACCGACCAAAGGCCTTCGCTTCCCGCCCTTTGGGCTGAAAAGAGACCTTTGGTCCCGGTTGGTGGCACCAACCAGGACTAAAGGGGGGCATTGGTCCCGGTTGGTGCCACGAACCGGAACCAAAGCTCTGGGTATATTACTAACACTTGTGAAAATTTTCATCTTCATCTCGCAGTTTTCCCCGACGACCCGTTGACGACATCGACGCCGCCAGGCTGCCCCGACGCCGCCGCCACCCTCGCCGTCGCCACTGTCACGCCGCGCCGTCGTCGTCAGAGTTCGCGCCTCGCCGACGTCAGCCGCCCGCCCAGCCAAGTAGCTCGCCCGACGTTGCCGCCGCCCACGCCCGACGCCATCGCCATGGCCACCTACTGCCGCCGCTAAATGTAACTTTTTAGTTATAAATGCTATTTTTTACATGTTTTTAGATTTTCATATATATATATATATGTATGTATGTATTTTTTAGATATATGCATTTTTTTATGTATGTTCATATATGTATGTATGTATTTTTTTACATGTTTTTGTATGTATGTATGTATGTATTTTTTCAATTGTAATATGCATGATGTTTTAAAAATACATATATGCAACAGTTAGATTTTTAGAAAAGTTTTATCTATATATGTTCTCTGATTTAGTACATTTTAGGTTAGTTTCATTTTTAGAAAATTTTTATGTATTTAGGAAGAAGGAAGAGAAGGAAGAAGGAAGAAGAAGAAGAAAAAGTTTTATATATGCAAAAGTTACATTTTTAGAAAAGTTTTATATATCTGGCTATGAAAGGAAGAAGAAGAAAAAGAATGAGAGGAAAAAGGGAAATAAGAAGAGGAAGAAAGGAGAAGAAGAGGAGAGGAAGAAGAGGAGAAATAAATAAGAAGAGGACAAATAAGAAAAAGAAGAGGGGAAGAAGAAAAGGAATGGAGGAGAAGAAGAAGAAAAAATAGAATATCTATTTTTTCTTCTTCTCCTCTATTTCTTTCTTCTTCTCCTCTTTTTCTTATTCTTTTTATCTTCGATCTTCTACTCTATTCCTTTCTTCTTCTCCTCTTTTTATTTCTTCTTTGTCTTTTTATTTTTTATCGGATATGTCGTTGTCGATATATCCCCTCTCGATAACTTCAACACGAGGGGGGGGGTTGATATACCCCTCCCCAATAACATTATTTTCCCATGTATGTATGTCGTCGTTGTCGATATAACCCCCTCCCGGATAACTTCGACATGAGGGGCGGTCGGTATATATACCCCCTCTCGACCGTGATAACTTATACCACGGGAGCACCCCCGGCCCTCTCACTCGACCAAAACTCTCGAGGACACCCAAACCCTAGAAAAAAACGATGTCAGTCTCCTACCCCCTCCCGCCTTGCCCCTACCCGACAAACTCTCTCGAGGCCACCCAAATTTACCGAGTTAAAAGAGCGTTGTCGTCGAGGCCACCCCGAACCCTTGAAGCGTTGTCGAGGCCACACCAAACCCTTGAAGCGTTGTCGAGGCCACCCCAAACCCTAGAGAAGCAGCATCAAGGCCACTAACATGATTCCTTATTGTGATTAGCTAGCTAGTTCTACGTTTGCCACTAATATATCCATCAGTCATGTTTGAATAATAATTGCCATGTTGTAAATATTTGCAGAAACTATGGAGCACCCCCGAGACGAAGCAACAGAAGCGGTGTTGGGGGAGATAATCGCATCGGAAGTGATGCCGTCTGGTCGTTTCTGTACGACACCGATGGTCTGGAAGGACAGGGTGAAGAATCAGGCTACGGTGATTGAACAATGGAGGAGGAAGGACATGATTATGATGGCTCGGGTGACCCAATCCCGGTGCAAGAAGGAGACTGTGATGACGGCTCCGGTGACCGAACAGAGTCCGGCCAGGTATATATATTAGTTAAGCCTATGCTGACTAGCTAATTGATGCATTCATTGTTTTGGTATGTACACATATTAATTAACTCTCGTCTTTCTTCTTTTTTCTAGCCCTCCGGATCGAGCACAACTTTGGTAAAGAGATGAGGCCCGAAGAAAAAGTTGCGCTCGGATGAAAGGTTTGAGATCACAGCAATCGCGCGAGACGGCATGCGAATGAACCCGTCCGGACAAAGGAAGCATTTGCTGCTCACTGCGGGGTTCTTGTTAGGGACAAGATGTGACGCCCTCGATTCAATCGTACACTAATCATACACGCAAATGTGTACGATCAAGATCAAGGACTCACGAGAAGATATCACAACACAACTCTAGACACAAATTAAAATAATACAAGCTTTATATTACAAGCCAGCGGCCACGAGGGCTCGAATACATAAGCACGAAAACACAAGAGTCGTGGAAGCAACAATATCTGAGTACAGACATGAGTTAGACAAGTTTGCCTTAAGAAGGCTAGCACCAAAAGCAACATCGATCGAAAAGGCAAGGCCTCCTGCCTGGGAGCCTCCTAACTACTCCTAGTCATCGGCGGCCTCCACGTAGTAGTAAGCATCGGCGGTGGCATCTCGCCCTGGCTCCAACATCTGGTTGCATCAACCGGAAAGAAGAAGAAAGGGGAAAAGGAGGAGCAAAGCAACCGTGAGTACTCATCCAAAGTACTGCAAGCAAGGATCTACACTACATATGCAACATTATCAAAGGAAGGTCAGTATATGTGGACCGGGCTGCAGAAATGCCGGAATAGAGAGAAGGTTTAGTCCTATCGAAGACTAGCATCTTCTCGAACCCACCATCTTGCAAAGAACAGGAGGGAGTAGAGTAGCATAAAGTAAAGTAGCAAAGGTGTTATCAACCTCGGCCGGAGATCCTTTCTCGACTCCTGCGAGAAAGAAATCCTGAGCCATACTATCCGTTATCATCACAATCAAATCCTCATCACCATCCAGTTCTCATCACAAGTATCCAGTTCTAGTTGTATCGATCGGGATACAACTCCAAGTGTCTGTTATCGTAGGACGTGCTATCGATAGATGTTTTCTTCCTAGGGGTGCACCAACTTACCCACCACGCCGCTTTACTCCTAGGACACACTTTCTGTGGTCATGCCCGGCCTCGGCCAAATAATACGCGCAACCCGACCTAGGCTTAATAGAGAGGCCAAGACGCCGGACTAAACCTATGCCCCTGTGGGTCATGGGCCATCTCCCCGAACTCCAGACGCTATGTGACGCTGCCGGTGAGCAGACCTAGCTACCTTCCTAAAAGGCAGGAGCTTACCAGTCCAACCCGGTAGCGCCCGCTTCGCCGACGTCTATTAAGCTTCTACCGATGCATACGACGCAGAACGCCCATACTATGCCCACGTGATGGTTAGTGCTATCGGGCGAGGCCCCTCGGATCAAATATCCAAATCGTAGTGGATTAGGAACGCGCGGTAACAAGCAGAGACTCACGAAAGATGTGACCCCGTTGCCCTGTCTCGAGGACTTGCGGCAAGGGCTAGGAATGCCCGGCCACGCCTCGTAATTATCTTGTGGGCACCCTCCAGGTCAACCCGTCTCCACATCACTCGCAATTAAGCTCGCGCGGGTACCCCTCAGGGTCGACCCGTCTTTCCAAGTAACAGTGGTAAAAGTCCAAGGTTCACACTTGAGGGGTTGCACGACAGAGTCGTATCGGAAGTGGTTAAGGAGGAAATCACCCTCGATGACCACGACCGGATAGCTATACTCTGAGGTTAATATCGGAAGTCTTTGTAGAGGTTTCACCCTCGGTACTCGATAGTAACCCAAAGAGTGTCGAGCAACTAAGGGGAAGTGATGTGCGGTGTCGGGGCCTGGTCTTCGATCCCGTTGATCGGGTCTTCAATGATGAAGCAGGGCAACAAGGACAAGGTGGGGGTCTTGATGGGTCTCTAACCAACCTATACTAAGCAGCTTTAGGATAAGCGGTAGGTAACAATAGTAGGTTACAATAAACAGGATATGCAGCCGTATAGGAGCAAACAATAACGGTAGCAAAATCTAGTGCAAGCATGAGAGAATGGAATGGGCGATATCGGGATGCTCAAAGGGGGGCTTGCACTGTTGCTCGCAAAGAGGGGTCGTCCAACATAGTCGATCACAGTGACATCGGTCTCGGGGTCTACCAAGAGAAGAGGGGAAGAAACAGAATATAAAGGTGCATAGCATCACAAAGCATAACATGGCAATAAGCTGTGCCGGGTGTGACCTGATGTAAGGCTACATGATATAGGAGAAGGGGAAATTCAACCGGGAATGTTTTCCCGGTTCCGGACCTGTGTCATACAGAAGAACGGAGGGGGAATGTCCCCTGTTCAGCATGCTAGGGGCATGTGACAGATGAACGGACCGCGTATTCGGATTCGTTGGATTTTTCGGAGCAACTTTCATAGAGAAAACATTTTCATCGGAGTTACGGTTTATTTTCTATGAATTTTTAAAGTTTAAACAATATTCTGGAATTATTTAAAAAACAGAAAAGGAATATGACGTCATCATGACGTCATAGAGAAGTCAACAGTCAGCAGGGCGGCTGACCAGGTCAAACCTGGCCTGTGGGTCCCGCGGGACCCACATGTCAGCCTCTGTTAGTCTAACAGAGAATTAAACTAACTAATCTAGGTTAATTAGCTACTGGACCCCACCTGTCATAGACTATTTAGCTAAATTAATTAGTTTTAATTATGAAAAACACTTTAATTAGGAAAAAGCGGTAGGGCCCGCTCGTCAGCGTCACAGAGACGCCCAGTCAAGACGCTGATCGGGTCAACTCCAATCAGCATGGGCCCACTAGCAATGACCTGTGGTGGCCCTGTGTGTGTGCCACGTTGGCGGTGGTCGGCGGCTCAACGCCGACAACGCCAAACGCGGCGGCGCAACACGGATCTCGCCGGAAAACGCGTACAGGGCTCGGGGAGGAGCGGGGCTAGGCTCATTCGAACGAGCTGTCAGCGCCGCGTCTAGTGGTGGCCGTAGCATCGCCGGACTTGGCCGGAATCGGCGCCGGCGAGCGGCGGAGGCGGCGGCGTGCACGGGTGCTCGACGAAAACGGCGCTACGGGGCACGGGAAGGCTCTGCGTGCGCGGCGGCTCGAACCTCACAAGCTCGACTACGACCTCGGACGCGAGTTGCGGCAACGGTGGCCACGGCGACGAGCTTCATCATGGCGGCGGGGCAGCACCAACGGCGACGGCAACTAGGGGGCGAGATCGACGGCGCTAGCATAGGGGAAAGGTCGGGGAGCTTACGTAGGAGCACACGGTGGCTCGTTGGAAGGTTAGAGCAGCAGGCTCCGTAATCGGGCGGCGGCTGCCGGAGCCGAGGGCGAAGGCGAGGTCGTGGCGGTGGCGGGCGGGCCGCCCCGGTCCGCGGCGGCTCGGGCGGGCGGATGTGGAGGTCGAGGCAGCTGGGGCACGCCGGGCGAGGCGAAGGTTTGGCCGGTGGGTCATGAGGACGACGGAGAACGGCAGATGGCGATGCTCGGTGAGGGGAGAAGGGATCTGGGGAAAGGGAGAGGCAGGGGGCGGAGAGGCGGGAGTGGCGGTAGGGCAAGTGGGAGGGGAGAGGGGAGCCCGAGGCGTCTCCCTTATCCTCTCCCGGCGAGGCCGGCGAGGTGGTCGGGTGGCGCCGAGGCGCCCGGTCGGTCGAACAGTGGGAGAAGGGGGAAGACGACAGGGGGGAGTGGGCCGGCCTAGCCTGGGCCAGTTGGCTCGGGTGGGCCGAAGCCCACTGGGAGGCCAGGGGCTCTGGCCCCTTTCCCTTTTTTTTTGCTTTCCCTTTTTCTTTTTCCAGCAGCTTTTGCATTTTCTTTTAGCCACCATTGACTTTGCAAAATTATGCCACTGGCCAAAACAAACTCAAAGAATTAAAGTGCACTGCCTCTAAAGGTTGGGAGGCTTTTGGAATAGTTGCCAATTTTATAAATTAAAAAGGGCATTTAATTTATTGCTTAGGTCACTGCTTTAAGTAGCTTACGCCACTTAAACCTTTTGCAAAAATGTTGGTTCACCACCAATATTAGTTGTGGATTATTTGGCACATGATGAACATTTTTGTTCATGTCTCGAGCATTTTGAATTTCACACAGAATTTGAATTTGAATTCAACTGGAATGTGAAAGAGCATGAGACAATAATGATCGTGCACATGTTTAGCAAAACAATTAACTTAACCCCGTGGGTTATCAGTAGCATCATTACACCTGTGGTGTTACAACTCTCCTCCTCTAAAAGAAATTCTCGTCCCGAGAATTAAGAGGTAGAAGGAACAGGTTCGGGTATTCAAAGACGGAGGTTATCCTCGCGTTCCCAAGTGGCTTCATCCTTAGAATGATTTGACCATTGCACCTTGAGGAACTTGGTAACCTTCTGGCGTGTTCGACGTTCAGCTTCTTCAAGAATGTAGATCGGATGCTCCTTGTATGTGAGATCATCTTGAATTTCAATCAATTCCGGATCCACTTCACGTTCTGGATCCTTGAAGCATTGACGAAGTTGCGACACGTGGAAGACGTCATGAACATGAGAGAACTGAGGTGGCAACTCAAGTTGATAAGCCACCAGCCCACGACGGGCCAGAATGCGGAAAGTTCCAATGTAGCGCGGAGCTAGCTTGCCCTTGACTCCGAACCGATGAGTGCCTCTCAAAGGAGTGACACGCATATAAGCTTGTTCACCAGGTTGATAAGTTGAACCCCAGTGTTTCCGGTCATGGTTGCTCTTCTGGCGGACTGGGCCGCTTTGAGATTATCCCGGACAATGCGAACTCGCTCTTTCAACTTGTTGAATAATGTTCGACCAATGAGTGCCCGTTCCCGCTTTCGACCAATTCAGAGGGGTTCGCACTTACGCCCATAAAGCACTTCAAAGGGTGCCATCTTCAAGCTGGCTTGATAGCTGTTGTTATAAGAGAACTCCGCATAAGGGAAAGATTCTTCCCACTTCTTGCCGAAGAAATAACACAAGCTCAAGCATGTCTTCAAGAATTTGATTGACTCGCTCGACTTGGCCTTGGGATTGGGGATGATAAGCGGTGATCCGTAATATGAGTTCCCATTGCCTCTTGGAAACTATCCCGAACTTTGAAGTGAATAAACCGCCACGGTCGAATCGATCTCCTTCGAATGCCATGGAGTGACACAATTACGGAGATATACAAGTTTGCTAATTGACTAGCGGTGATTGTCTCCTTGGTGGCGTAAAGTGAGCAACTTTCGAGAATTGGTCGATGACAACAAAGATAGCATCGTTACCTTTGTGAGACTTGGGAAGGCCTCGTGACGAAATCCATTTGGATCTTATCCCACTTCCATTCGTGAATCGGAAGCGGTTGTAGAAGTCCAGCCGGTTTCGATGTTACGCTTTGTGACGCGACGGCAAACGTCACATTCTTCGATATATCGAGCAATGTCTTGCTTGATTTAGACCACCAGTACTTCCGACGGATGTCTAGATACATCTTGGTACTTCCGGATGAATAGAGAGAGGGGTGTCATGCGCTTCTTTCATCACCTTCTCTCGTCATAAGCTCGAACCGGGTACTACAATGCGATCTACGAAGTATAAGGTTCCATCTTCGCCAAGTGAGAAATCTCGGATTTCTCTAAGGCAAGATCCTTTTTCATCAAATCAACGTGAGCATCTTTGGCTTGAGCAGACTTAATTGCTTTCAGCAGAGTTGGTTCCGGGACAAGGTTATTCAGAGAACCCCGTGGAACTAGTTGAACGCTCAGCTTGCATAGCTCTTCATAAAGGCGGGGTTGAGTCAGAGACCATGTGATTGCTGCAATATGACTTGCGGCTCGGGGCATCGGCCATTACATTAGCCTTACCAGGTATAAGATATACCGCAGATTGTAGTCATAATAGCTTCCATCCACCGCCGATTTGGAGGTTCAGATCTGGTTGAGTAAACAGTACTTTAGACTCGATGATCGGTGAAGATCTCGCATAGCGATTCGAGAAGGTACTGTCGCCATAGCTTGATGCAAAGATAACCGCTGCAAGCTCAAGGTCATGAACCGGGTAGTTTTCCTCGTGAGGACGCACTTGACGGGAAGCATTGCGCTCTTGCATTAGAACACAGCCTAATCCTTGACGTGAAGCGTCACAATAGATGACGAAGTCCTTGCGAGAATCAGGAGGAGCAAGCACTTTGCGTAAGTCACTTTGTCCTTGAGTGCTGGAAACTTTCCTGACATTTGTCTGTCCAGTCGAACTTAACGCCTTTGTGAATCAGATTAGTCAGTGGCTTGGCGATCTTGGAGAAATTCTCAACAAAGCGGCGACAATAGCTGGCTAGTCCGAGAAAGCTTCTGACTTGCTTGACAGTCTTAGGAGGGGTCCAGTCAAGAATAGCGGAACGCGCTCTGGGTTGACGGCAATACCATCCTTGGAGATAACATGACCAAGGTAGGTGACTTCGGGTAACCAGAATTCACACTTGGAATACTTGGCATAAAGTTGATGCTCTCGAAGCTTCTCCAGAACAAGACGAAGATGTTCAAAGATGTTCTTCTTTATTCTTCGAATATACCAGGATATCATCCAGATAGACTACGAACTTGTCGAGGTAATCCATGAATATGTAGTTCATCGACGAGAGAATGTAATGGAGCATTGGTTAAACCGAATGACATGACGGTGTACTCGTAAGAACCATAACGAGTGGCGAATGCGGTCTTTGGAATATCCTCTTCACGAACACGGATCTGGTGGTAACCCAACCTCAAGTCGAGTTTAGAGAATATCGATGATCCAGCCCGGTGATCATACGGATCATTGATCCGAGGAAGGGGATATTTGTTACGAATTGTAGCTTGGTTGATAGGATGATAGTCTTGGACCAAACGGTTCAGACTGTCCTTCTTCTTGACGAAGAGAGAAGGTGCTCCCCAAGCAGAGGAACTTGGACGAATGAAACCCTTGTGAAGAGATTTGTCGATTTCCTCCTTAAGTTCTAGGAGTTCATGAGGTGGCATCTTGTAGGGTCGTTTTGCAATAGGAACGGTGCCTAGCTTCAAGTCGATGACGAACTCGACGGCCCGGGTAGGGGGTATTCCTGGAAGTTCTTCTAGAAATACGTCTTGGAAGTCGCGAACAACTGGAATCTTTTCAATTCCCTCAAGAGGTGCTGCGTTCAACGCATTCAAAGCATAAAGTCTTGCTTCAGCGTTTTGAACAAGCTGAGCATGGTAGGTTACTATCTCATCGGAAGGATGTAGGAGATGAACAATCTTGGTGGCGCAAACGATAGAGGCAGTATGCGCTTTCAACCATTCCATTCCCAGAATGAGGTCAATATTGGAAGACTCCAGAATAATGGGAGAAACAAGGAACTCCAGCCCTTCAATCTCAACGGAACGCCACGACCAATCATGGTAGTTTGACATCGACCCAGGGTGCGTATTACTATCGGGGTGTTCATGGCCTCGCATCGAATGTCGTGTGTGTATGCAAACCTTTCTCGACATAAATGAATGTGATGCTCTGAATCAAACAAAGCAGTAAGCTGGTCTTGAATTAACAAGGAGAGTACCCATCACAAAGATGTGCTGGTCTTGAGCTTCATTCAGATCAACATGATTAGCCCGACCACCACCATAAGGTCCGGCATTGTTGTTATGGGGCTGGTTGTTACGGTCGATTGAAGGCAGGGCCACCGGTTCTTTTTGATTGCATCCTTTGGCAAGGTGACCTGGACGGCCACATCTGAAGCATAGACCATCATTGGGATCGGGAGTAGGAGCTTGGGATGGTACAGCCCGAAGGGGCTGCCTCTGCGGTGGAGGAGGCAGACGAGGTGCAACATAGGATTGTCTTGGTGCAGGTGCAATTGGACGATACATGCTGTGGGGAATCCATATCCGACACTTCTGCGCTGACGGTCCCGAAGATGAGCCAACGTCGCGACTACGCCTAAGGGATCCCTGGTGTTCCTGCAGACCAGTCTCAACCTGAATAGCCTTGTTCACCAAGGTGGCAAAGTCGGCAAAGTCATGAACGAGCAATGCTAGCTTGATATCGTGGTGAAGTCCATCACGAAACTTCTCTTTCTTACGAGCATCGGTTGCAATGTCTTCTTGACATAACGTGACAAGTCCAAAAATTCCCGTTGATAAGCATCTACAGACTTGTTGCCTTGGGTGAGGTTGCGGAACTCTCGCTTCTTCCTGTCCATGGTTCCCTGAGGAATGAAACGGGCACGGAAGGCAGCTTGGAAATCCGGCCAAGTAATGACCGTTCCAGCAGGTAGGGTACGCCTGTGGCTGTCCCACCATTGAGCAGCAGGACCCTTGAGGAAGAAGGATGCGAAGGTGACATAGCCGGTGGGCAACACTAGCAGACTCCATTTCATATGTGATGTCGCGGAGCTACCATCGACATCAAGGGGTTGAGTTGAGCTGCGGTAAATAGTTGGGTTGAGGCGCAAGAAGTCCTGCAGAAGTTACTTGGGGTTGGCTGTTGATTCATGTTCTGGACGAGGAAACCGAGCCATCATTCCTTCCATGAACTGGCGGTTCGGCTCAAATTGTTGCATCATTCCAAAGAAAGAATTCGGGCGGTGGTGGATCATTGGCACCACGGCCACGACCAGCGGGTCTAACCATCCTGCTAACATGTAACAGGGGGTAGTTCAACATTGAGCATTTGCAAAGACAAGGATCATTTATGATGAAACATGCATAAGGAAAGATGTACGATGGATTCCACTTCGTAGTCAACACGACAGGTGTGTGTACTATTCAAGAGGCTATTCTAAGGAATAACTATGGCTTTATCCAACTTCAGGGTGAATGTGGTCACGGGATCCTAATGTTAGTAAATTCGTTTAACCCGAGTAGAAGAGAGTTCGTAGTCCCGTAGTATAGACGAGGAGTAAAAGATGCTAATACCACCCAATGGCGGCGTGGGACCGTAAGCAACACTGACCAATGTTAGTAAAAGTTTTTCGGTGACTAGACTCAACTTCGCCAAGGAGTTGGAAGGGGCTACCTACAGGCGATCGGCTCTGATACCAACTTGTGACGCCCTCGATTCAATCGTACACTAATTATACACGCAAATGTGTATGATCAAGATCAAGGACTCACGAGAAGATATCACAACACAACTCTAGACACAAATTAAAATAATACAAGCTTTATATTACAAGCCAGGGGCCTCGAGGGCTCGAATACATAAGCTCGAAAACACAAGAGTCGTGAAGCAACAATATCTCGAAAGTACGTACATGAGTTAGACAAGTTTGCCTTAAGAAGGCTAGCACCAAAAGCAACATCGATCGAAAAGGCAAGGCCTCTGCCTGGGAGCCTCCTAACTACTCCCGGTCATCGACGGCCTCCACGTAGTAGTAAGCATCGCCGGTGGCATCCGCTCTGGGCTCCAACATCTGGTTGCATCAACCGGAAATAAGAAGAAAGGGGGAAAAGGAGGAGCAAAGCAACCGTGAGTACTCATCCAAAGTACTCGCAAGTAAGGATCTACACTACATATGCAACATTATCAAAGGAAGGCTGTATATGTGGATCAGCAGAAATGCCGTAATAGAGAGAAGGCCTAGTCCTATCGAAGAATAGCATCTTCTCGAACCCATCATCTTGGCAAAGAACAGGAGGGAGTAGAGTAGCATAAAGTAAAGTAGCAGTGGTGTTATCAACCTCGGCCGGAGATCCTTTCTCGACTCCCTGCGAGAAAGAAATCCCAGAGCCATACTATCCGGTTATCATCACAATCAAATCCTCATCACCATCCAGTTCTCATCACAAGTATCCAGTTCTAGTTGTATCGATCGGGATACAACTCCAAGTGTCTGTTATCGTAGGACAGGCTATCGATAGATGTTTTCTTCCCTGCAGGGTGCACCAACTTACCCACCACGCCGCTTAACTCCGCCGGACACACTTTCCGTGGTCATGCCCGGCCTCGGCCAAACAATACGCCGCAACCCGACCTAGGCTTAATAGAGAGGCCAAAGACGCCGACTAAACCTATGCCCTCAGGGTCATGGGCCATCTCCCGAACTCCTCGACGTTATGCGTGACGCTGCGGGTGAGCAGACCTAGCTACCTTCCTAAAAAGGCAGTGAGCTTACCAGTCCAACCCGGCGGCGCCGCTTCGATCGGCCGACGCCTATTAAGCTTCGGTGATGCATCTGACGCATAACGCCCATACTATGCCCACGTGATGGTTAGTGCTATCGGGCCGAGGCCCTCGGTTCAAATATCCAAATCGTAGTGGATTAGGAACGCAGCGGTAACAAGTAGAGACTTCGCGAAAGATGTGACCCGTTGCCCGTCTCGAGGACTTGCGGCAAGGGCTAGGAATGCCCGCCACGCCTCGTAATTATCTTGCGGCCACCCTCCGTGTCAACCCGTCTCCACATCACTCGCAATTAAGCTCAAGGGTACCCCTCGTGGTCGGCCCGTCTTTCCAAGTAACGATGGTAAAAGTCCAAGTAACCGTGTGTCCAAACATCAAGGGAAAACCCGAGGAATCACCCCGATGAATTCCACTAGATGTAATCATCAAGGTGAACGTAAGAGGAATCACCCCCGAGGTTCACACTTGAGGGGTTGCACGACAGAGTCGTATCAGAAGTGGTTAAGGAGGAAATCACCCTCGATGACCACGACCGGATAGCTATACTACAGGGTTAATATAAGAAGTGTTGTAGAGGTTTCACCCTCTGTACCCGATAGTAACCCAAAGAGTGTCGAGCAACTAAGGGAAGTGATGTGCGGTGTCGGGGCTCGGTCTTCGATCCCGTTGATCGGGTCTTCAATGATGAAGCAGGGCAACAAGGACAAGGTGGGGGTCACCGATGGGTCTCTAACCAACCTATACTAAGCGGTTTAGGATAAGGTGTAGGTAACAATAGCAGGTTACAATAAACAAAGGCTATGCAAAGCAGAATAGGAGCAAACAATAACAGTAGCAAAATCTAGTGCAAGCATGAGAGAATGGAATGGGCGATATCGGGATGCTCAAAGGGGGCTTGCACGGTTGCTCGGGCAAGGAGGGGTCGTCGGCGTTTAGTCGATCACAGTGACATCGGTCTCGGGGTCTACCAAGAGAAGAGGGGAAGAAACAGTAAATATAAAGCAGGCATAGCATCACAAAGCATAACATGGCAATAAGCTGTGCCGGGTGTGACCTGACGTAAGGCTACATGATATAGGAGAAGGGGAAATTCAACCGGGAATGTTTTCCCGGTTCCGGACCTGTGTCATACAGAAGACCGGAGGGGTAATGTCCCCTGTTCAGCATGCTAGGGGCATGTGACAGATGAACGGACCACGTATTCGGATTCGTTGTATTTTTCTGAGCAACTTTCATATAGAAAACATTTTCATCGGAGTTACGGTTTATTTTCTATGAATTTTTAAAGTTTAAACAATATTCTGGAATTATTTAAAAAAACAGAAAAGGAATATGATGTCATCATGACGTCATAGAGAAGTCAACAGTCAGCAGGGTGGCTGACCAGGTCAAACCTGGCCTGTGGGTCCCGCGGGACCCACATGTCAGCCTCTGTTAGTCTAACAGAGAATTAAATTAACTAATCTAGGTTAATTAGCTACTGGACCCCACCTGTCATAGACTATTTAGCTAAATTAATTAGTTTTAATTATGAAAAACACTTTAATTAGGAAAAAGCGGTAGGGCCCGCTGTCGTCCTGAGACGCCCAACAAGACGTTGACTCGGTCAACCCGATCAATGGGGCCCATGGCCCACCGGCGGACCTGTGGTGGCCCTGTGTGTGCCACGTTGGCGGTGGCCGGCGGCTCTACGCCGACGATGCCAAACGCGGCGGCGCAACACGGATCTCGCCGAAAAACGCGTACAGGGCTCGGGGAGGAGCGGGGCTAGGCTCATTCGAACGAGCCTCGGCCGCAAGGCCCAGTGGTGGTCAGAGTATCGCCGGACTTGGCCGGAATCGGCGCCGGCGAGCGGCGGAGGCGGCGGCGTGCACGGGTGCTCGACGAAAACGGCGCTACGGGGCACGGGAAGGCTCGCGCGTGTGCGTGTTGGGCTCCTGGGAACCTCACAAGCTCGACTACGACCTCGGACGCGAGCTGCGGCAACGGTGGCCACATCGACGAGCTTCATCATGGCGGCGGGGCAGCACCAACGGCGACGGCAACTAGGGGGCGAGATCGACAGCGCTAGCATAGGGGAAAGGTCGGGGAGCTTACGTAGGAGCACACGGTGGCTCGTTGGAAGGTTAGGAGCAGCAGGGCTCCGGAATCGGGGCGGCGGCGTTCGTCGGAGCCGAGGGCGAAGGCGAGGTCGTGGCGGTGCGGCGGGGCCGTCCCGGTCCGTGCGGCTCGGCGGGGCGGATGTGGAGGTCGAGGCAGCGCCTGGGGGCACGTCGGCGAGGCGAAGGCCGGTCGGTGGCCGCGAGGACGACGGAGAACGGCAGCGATGGCGTTCGGTGAGGGGGAGAGAAGGGGATCTGGGGGAAAGGGAGAGGCAGGGGGGCGGAGAGGCAGGAGTGGCGGTAGGGCAAGTGGGAGGGGAGAGGGGAGCCCGAGGCATCTCCCTTATCCTCTCCCGGCGAGGCCGGCGAGGTGGTCGGGTGGCGCCGAGGCGCCCGGTCGGTCGAACAGTGGGAGAAGGGGAAGACAGGGGGAGTGGGCCGGCCTAGCTCGGGCTGGTTGGCTCGGGTGGGCGAAGCCCATCACTGGGAGGCCAGGCTCTGGCCCCTTTCCCTTTTTTTTGCTTTCCTTTTTCTTTTTCCAGCAGTTTTGCATTTTCTTTTAGCCACCATTGACTTTGCAAAATTATGCCTTGGCCAAAACAAACTCAAAGAATTAAAGTGCACTGCCTCAAAAAGGTTGGGAGGCTTTTGGAATAGTTGCCAATTTTATAAATTAGAAAGGGCATTTAATTTATTGCTTAGGTCACTGCTTTAAGTAACTTAGGCCACTTACACCTTTTGCAAAAATGTTGGTTCACCACCAATATTAGTTGTGGATTATTTGGCACACGATGAACATTTTTGTGTTCATGTCTGAGCATTTTGAATTTCACACAGAATTTGAATTTGAATTCAACTGGAATGTGAAAGAGCATGAGACAATAATGATCAGGCACATGTTTAGCAAAACAATTAACTTAACCCAGGGGTTACTGTAGCATCATTACACCGGGGTGTTACAGAAGATCCCGATCAGCATCCACCAATGGTGTAAGCCGGCTAAGGAAGACCCTGAGGTGTCTTATGTCGACGATATGCAGAAAGATGATCTTTGGACCGCGTTGAAGGCAAATTTCACCCTACCGCCAGAGGAGGATCCGGAGAAGCCAGTTAAAGAGCAATTGATCAAGTCTCATGCTCTTAAGAAGATGGCAGAACTATTCAGGAGGTGGAAGAATGAGCTGAAAACATCGTTTGTCGACAAAGAAAAGACACCATAATTCGTCGGCCGATATGAGAAGATCAGAGATCACTTGCCCGCATTTGTGGCCCACAAGACATCGGACAAGAGTAAGAAGATGTCAGCGACAAACAAGAAAAATGCTGCGAAGATGAAGCTTCACCATCGCACGGGGTCAGGTGGCTACCTCAAAGCCCGGCCATTGTGGGCCAAGGCTAAGAATGACCTGGTTGATAAAGGGGTCGAACCAGAGACATTGAACTGCTGCATCAAGGTTGCATTTGGTTCTTCGGGGTTGGTGGAACCTTGGATCCTGTAACAGGGAAGTGCGTTTGGACGAACGAGCAACTGCGAATACCCGTCACGAAGCTTCAGCAGTATATCGATGCAGCGCAGCAAGGGACGTTCGTTCCAGACAGAGAGAAAGATGAGCTCACAATGCCCTCCTCCGGCGAGTCAGGGCACTCCGCCTCCGCCTCCTCCTCCTCCTCCGGCGAGTCAGGGCACTCCGCCTCCTCCTCCTCCTCCTCCTCCGGCGAGTGATCAGGGCACTCAGCCTCCTTCTCCGGCGTGTGGCGGCACTCCGCCTCCTTCTCCGCCTACGCCGGCGCGCCCGAGCAGCTAGCCTCCTCCTTCTCCGCTTTGTCAGCAATGGCGGAAGAGACCCACCGCCGCTCCGGCTGCTCCGGCGCATCGTAGTCCTTCTCCTCCTCCTCATAAGCAATGAAAGAAGACAGCCGTAGCCGCCGCTCGCCGGCCGGCGTCTAGCAAGACTGACCAAAGGCGGGAGGCATACATGATTCGGGTCCATCTCTCAAGCCTATAGAGAAGTTACCATACGAGAGGACCGTGGAGGAAAACACGAAGATCGTGCAAGCCGAAGTGAGGGACTTCTTTGAAGGGGTGAAAGCAAAGAAACATCCACCTCCGGAGGAGAAGATAGATCCGGTGAAAGCGAAGCGCACTCTGGTTGCCCTGAAGAAACCACCAAAGTCTCCTCCGCAAGGCAACTATGAGCGCATTATTGAAAGGTCATTTATCGAAGCGGAGCGGTCGGGAAGTACTATCAGTGATCAAAGGTTAAAAGAACGACGAGCTGGGGAAAAAATTGCCCAGCTCGGCGAACAAGCGAACCAATCGTGCCCCCTGCTCAAGGTGTCTAGCGATATCGTCGCTAATGATCCGTGGATGGTTCCCGGTTATACCAATCTTGGAGATTACCTGCCCGACGATGTACATTATTATTTCTTGGAGGTGGACGAACACAGATACCATTACGGGAAGCCTCTCGTCAAAGATGAAAGATCTCTAACAACGATGATGCGAAGATTCCATGATTGGTACATGAAAACCTGCAGAGAGTCTGGGGGGATGAATACTTTGACGCTAAGAGTTAAAGAGGAGCATGACCTAGTTGGAATTGATCTGTTGAATGTTCCATTTGAGGAGTTCTTCCAGTTTTTCAATCAACAGGCCCTTGATAAATTAACGATCACTTGCTAGTGTCTGTAAGTACTATTTTTGTCATTAAGTCTCTATATATAGGTCAGCTCTTTCATTGCATGTATATATAATTATATCCTCACTATATTATGCAGATTGAAGATCGCCGAATTGAAGAAAAGACAAATCGGTGATATTGGGTTCATTAACACAAATCTCATAGATGCATATACGGTTGAATTTAAGGCCAGAGAGACCGAGGCCAACTTGCTACGATCGTTGGTAATAAATGAAAACAAAGATATAATACTCTTTCCTTACAACTTCAAGTGAGTGTTACTGTCTTGTGCATATTCGGTTTCCCTTATTAGTCCAGGTTATAGTAATGTAATTGATGAGTTATCCATGCGTGCGCATGTTCCACTATATTCTCCTAGAGATTAAGCTTGAGCAGGGACTAGTAATCGTCTTAGACTCGAGACGAAAAGATCCCCAGGAGTATGCGGACATGACTGAAATGCTCGAGAAGTAAGTTAAATCGATCATTATCGCACCATATCGAAAACTTTGTTCATTTCCTGATATCAAGTAATTGTTTTCTTTGTCTGGTACGGTTTGGACAAAATTCACCTCAAAAGCTCCGGGACTGCCGAAGAAGCTACAATTTAAACACCCGAAAGTAAGTACTACTAGCATGTTCTGCGCATCTCCTAGTGATTCAAGTGATAGTTTCATCAATACCATTTATAGCATGCTTGCTTATCAGTTTGATTGACCTCTATTTCTTGTAAAGTGGTTGTGGTAGGAAGCCGGGAATAATTACTGTGGATACTATGTTTGCGAGTCCATCCGCCACACGACCTGTGAGCGGGGCTACTCTAACGAACAATATGAAGTGTGTAAGCAATAATATTCACAATTTTATTTTATTACCATCATTTGTGTTGAGTTTCATTTATTTATTTATATATATATATATATATATATATATATATATATATACCCCCTTCTTTAAATTAGATGTTTCGAATGCGGGATGAACTCCTACCACCAGATCGCATGCGAGCAATTCAAGAGGAATTGGCGGCATTCTTTTTTGACCACGTGATCGATAAAGACGGAGAATACCATGTGGACCCTGAGTTCATATATAATTAGGGGATTATATTGTAAGAGATCTTATATTGTATATATGTAGCCAGTAGCGTCGGATAGATATACGAAAACTTGTTGTTCGACCAATCTCTCGGAGAAGGACAGGTCGATATCACTTCTCTGTGTATGCATATGTTCATGAAAATCTTCCGTTTCCTTCATTTGCTTACTAGCTAGCGTGTCGAGTCCTCTCTATACATATAGTACGTAGCGTCGACCAAGCACGGAAATAAGAGAGGACACTTCTCTCTATTAATTAGCTAGCTAACACAATATATGAAACACCTAAATTAACCCCCCAAAACTCCTAAACCACCCCCTTTCAAAAAAACACCTCGGCTCCTGCCAGCTGCTGACGCGTGGACGCTTATTGGTCCCGGTTGGTGCCACCAACCGGGACCAAAGGGCCTCCTGCCTGAGCTTGCCGCACCGGCCATGTGGAGGCCCATCTGGCCCGGTTCGTGTAAGAACCGGGACTAAAGGCCAAGGGCTTTAGTAACGATCCTTTAGTCCCGGTTCAGCAACCGGGACAGATGTGCCTTACGAACCGGAACAAATGGCCATTTTTCTATTAGAAGATGGTTGCACGCATCATTATGATGCAGAGGCCGGGGGTAAGCCTCCATTTCCAAAAAAAATCTAAATGTTTTGGGTCCGGGTCACTAAGTCGTAAGACAAAGTGGAACAAGGCTGATATAAAGACTTTTGCAGCGACCACACCGCCGCTTCATTTTTGCATGCGCTTGCTATCAGTTTCTTCATCTTCAAAAGGTCTTCCATCGGCTTGGTTATGATTTACATGACATAAGTACTAAGTTGCATTGATGCATACTGTATGTTCTCAATGAATTTGTAACATGAGACATGGTATCGTGTCACCGTCACTCAAACCGACTAGGTGTCCAAGTCAAACTTACCGGTTAAAGAAACAATTAACTTTTTCGTCAAGACATCAAAAAATAAAACGCCAAAAGGAAGTTGTGCTTCTGCAAGGCAACAGATCGGATTTCGGCGGACTATTCACGCGCATGTCACACGTATGCGCCACCCAGCCTGAGCCCATCTCGGCCAAGCGAGGCGAGCACACGCGCATGTGGTCTTCACTCTTTCTTCTCAACACACCATTTAGAGTGGTGGAGGGACCCAATATAAAGAGGTCAAACTCTTTCTCAACTACTTGTATGAGACTAAACTTTAGCACCACCACTTGTCATTTTATTGATGGGCTCATTTGCGATTTTAGATTTTTTTTAATGGGCCAGGACCATTATTTCTAACAAAGCTATTGGGTGAGTTTTTTCAAGCGAGGTTTTACCGAAATGTAGAACTTTTGGATATTTTGCTTAATAATATGGCTGCAAGCACCATTTTGATCAGAGGCCGGGAGTGATCCTCCTTTTCAGAAAAAAAAAAGAACGCCTTGGTAAGCAAGGTCATTTGACGCTTTTCCTGAATTGCCTCCTATAACATAGAGTTTCAGACAATTAACCAATATGCATGTCAAAACAAAACCTTCAATTGTTGACTGTGGTGTAGTGAATGTCCCTGTTGAGTTTATCTCCATAATACTCTCTTGTAAGAGAAGACTTCAAAAAATAGCATCGGGATATGCACAAGCCTGAAGTCGTGTCTGCACTGCCGGAATCAGCAGGTATGCCGACGGCCTTGGACCGTCGGCATAGGCCACAACCCCATCGGCATAGGCCTATGCCGACGGTAGTCGTTGGCATACCCCCGTCGGCATAGAATGCGTCAGCGTACTCTTGTCAGGCCGTCGGCATAGCTACCTATGCTGACGGCTCCCGTACAGCCGTCGGCAAATAAAAGGAGGAGACGGCAGCTGACGGCGCCGTCACGAAGTCTAGCCAACCAGGAGCTGCCATGTGGCACGACTATGTTGACGGCTTTGCCATAAGCATAGTCCTGCCACATGGCAGCTCCTGGTCGAGGACTATGCCTATGGCAATGTCGTAGGCATAGATGCAAAACTATGTCGACGTCTTTGCCGTAGGCATAGTCCTCGGTCAGGAGCTACCAGGAGCTGCCATGTGGCATGTATGAGCTAGTAGAAAATCTATGCCGACGGCTAAGCCGTCGGCATAGCTCCAAGTATATTCATAAATAAATAATACGAGTGATATTGCAAAAATTGAATAAAAGAAATTATATTCATAATAAATGAAACATTACAATTATTTGGTCTGATAAGAAACAATAGACTTTTATTAATATAAATGTCAATTACAAGCATTCAGGAATTACACTTGAGGAAAAAGAAATAAAAGAAGGAAAAGTCCTAAACTAAACCTATACTAAACTATCTAGTTCTTCGTCTTCTGCTTCTTTCTTCCAGTTCGTCAGCCTGCAAAACAAGAAACAACAAACAGGAAAAACTTGATTAAGGTTATAAAATGTAGCATTCCCCTAAGGAAAATGCCTTTGTTATAGGAGCTAGCACTTAGGAGTTTGGAAACATTAGTCAAATCCCAATCAGATTATGTTGATCAAAGAAACAGTAGAAGAGATCCAACACTGCGTAAATGGAGCCAATGGAACAGTAACCAGCAAGGCCAAAAGCAACAAGTTCAATTGGCAGTAAGGAATAATCCAAGATAGAAGTAGAGCCAGCAAAGTATGGATCAAAGCCAAACTCAAAGATCAACTCAAATTAGCACTAACTCCATGATTAGGCGATCCCTCAATTAAGCTTTGGGTTATCACTACATGCAACAATCAGGACTAGACCATATAACTAAACCACCAGTAGATGATGTACTAAACCATATAAGAAATACAAATACATGGTATTTAGATAAAGACTAGTATATACCAAACACGGATACCAGCTTGAAAGAGAAACTATAATTTTATACCACTACAGGAGCAAATCATGAACTACACAGAGTAGTTGCAGTAAAGAGATGAATCAGTATATGTTGATCAATAAGAGAGTTACAACTATATACAAATGAAGTACTATATCCTTTATAAGATAATAAAGAAACAGTAGCACTTATATATATGAACAAATAGAACCAGCAGCCAACTAATAAAGAAACTAGCATGTGCTATATGACAGGAACAATAACATCTATAAGACCAAGATAATTGCAATGATAGACCAACAGTAGGGTCATGCAATCATTCGATCCCATCACTGCAGCACCAGTTGAGCGACAAATCAAATATAACAGTAGTTCCATTGGTTCAACCAACAAGTTAACAAAAGTTCACTTCCCACTACTAATTTTGCAACTCGTGATATAATAAAGAAAACATAGCTCGACATCACAACAATAAAAGTGGTATAGACTAGGAGCCTGGAACCATGCACACCAAATCGCATAGCAGAAAAATAGCAGTGCTACCTGGAGCAGTAAGAAACTCAATGTAATGGGGCAACATTTGGAAGGAGACAAGCAAGTACTACAACAAATAGCTAGGCTGAAGTGAAGATTAACCAAAATCATATCAAGTATTTGTTGAGCATGATTATACACGGGAAGGGAAGGGGTTCACGGCAGGACCTTTAGGTCATGGCGTGGCTTGCATATCTCCTCCTCATGTGCATTGGTTTGCATCCAATCCTTGCAGTCCAATCTATGTGTAGGTCTAGGGAAACCAAAGGAGGGACATGCCCCACCACCGGAGGCGAATGTACCTCGGCGACATGACAGATCTAGCCGTTAAAATCCACGGAAAATCATACGATGCCGGAAATCCTCGAGACCTGGCATGGTGTCGTCGTATGGCCCTTGTATGGTGTGGTAAAAATTTGAGTGCATTTTGGCAGAAGCCTGACCGGAGGCTCCCTGTAAACTACACCATCTCCGAGGTAGTATGTGGCTATCGAGAGAGAACTTGTCTGGTTTGTGAAGGAAGTGTGTTGTCCGTTGCTCCGTTGACCTCAAAACTTCTCGTGCTCTCAAAGGGAGGCATTGCATGACACGTGCCAAGACATGGCATTTTTCTAGGCCGCCTGCAATATTTGAGACATTTATTGCATCCTTAGGGTTTCAATGCAGGAAGTTGCAGATCTGCATGGCGACCACTTGAAATGATGTCCAGAAGTGGTTTGTTAAATCATATATGATGTCTTTGCAGTATGTAAAGGCTAGTGCAACCAAAGGAGGGGCGCCCCCCACCAACGGAGGGCGAATGTACCTCGGCGGCATGCCGGGTCTAGCCGTTAAAATCCATGGAAAATAATACGATGACAGAAATCCTCGGGACCTAGCACGGTGTCGTCAGATGGCCCTTGTAGGTTGTCATAAAAGTTTGAACACTTTTCGCAGGAGCCTGACCGGAGGCCGCTTGTAAATCGCAAATCTTCGACGTAGTATCTAACTATTGAGGGAGAACATGTCCGGTCTTGTGAAGGAAGTGCGCTGCCCGTTGCTCCGTTGGCTATTTCAACCCTCCATCACACTTGTATACATATATTAAGACACAATGCAAGTTTGGTGGCATTAATACCGCCGAAGGCCCCCGACCGGCCTAACCCTAGCCATGTTGACCCTCAGATCTAGGCCTTTGACTTTCACCGGCCTAACCCTAGCCCCGTTGAAACTTACTTACCTTGACGGGGTCAATGAGTGATCAATAAGGCTCATGGCCTAGATCAATGGCTCACATTGCACATGGTTATCTACCCTCTCTCATTGATGGAAGAGTGAACGTCATAATTTGTGATAGAAGGTTAGGCGTCCGCGCCGCTCCTACCAAGTTTGAATTTAAATTTTTCCTTCATTTTTGTGTTACACGACTGTTGTGAACCAATAGCGCAAACATTATTTCGTTTTTTAGTTCACTTTTTTCTTTTCCTATTGCATACTTTTTTTGCGGCAAATCTTCCGATCTATTCATCTTCAATTATGGCAGTACAACGAATACCAAAAATAATAAAAATTACATCCAGATCTGTAGACCACCTAGCGACGACTACAAGCACTGAAGCGAACCGAAGGCGCGCCGCCGTCATCGCCCCTCCATCGTCAGAGTCGGGCACAACTTATTGTAGTAGACAGTCGGGAAGTCGCCAACCTCTCCTCTCATTAGATGCCATCAATTTCTTTGTGTCATCTTCGTTGGGTGCCTGAAGATATTCAGGACCAAAGACACGCATGATCACTTTGGCAAATCTACGCACTAACTCAGTTGTGGTATCTTCACCAATGCGAGGTACTCATCGGCATAGTCAGCCGGAACACCATATGCAATCACCCGCTTAGCTGCCGATATTTTTTGATATGCACTAAATCCCTTCAAGCCCGCAGCATTTCTTCTTTGAGTAAAATACCGACAATTTGCCTCACAAACTTGAACAATTTTCACAAAGAGGGATCGGCGTATTCGGTATCTTCTCCGGAAGAGGTGCGGTGGATATCTTGGATTCTCCACGAAGTAGTCTTGCATCAACATCTCGTTCCCGAGATGGCGATTCCGAGGAATGCAAAGACGCCCAACGGTCGATCCTCGCCACCTCTTTCAGTTCTCGTCTTCGTGCTCCCTGACGGTAAGAGCCATCACCAACGTCTGCTGCCGAAAGTTTGCAAGCAGCGTCTCAACATCCAAGTCGTCTGAATCGTCGAGCAAAAACTTCTCGCACGGGCTCAATTCCATCTACATGAACAAAAATCGCACGCCGCGTCAACCAACTATGCGTAGCGGTCGGCACAAAGCACAAGCAAACACTAACCGGCGGCTCGTGGGGCGGGTGATCCCGGGCGGCAACGAGGGGCGGCTCGAAGGCGGTCAATCCCCGACGGCGACAGCGACGAGGGGCGGCTTTTCTCGCCGGATCCAGGGCGGTGCAGCGTATCGATGGTGGAGGGTGGGAGACGCCCCCGCGGCGCGATTCCGCCCGCAGATTTGGCCGGAATCGCCGACGGCGGACGGGCGGAACCAATGGTGGGCGGCGCGAAGAAGATGGGGAAAGGGTGCGGGCTGAAATGTCGCCCGCCATCCGCTTCATCGCGATACGGGCACCGAGGGCGGGCGGAAACCCGCGATTCGCGGGTTGGGGCCGAGATTTTATCGCCTCTCAAAAAAATTTACGGGCCGGCCGCGTTTGCGGGGTCTGTTCAGGCGGGCTTTTTTGTGATGGGTGGGCCAGGGCACGGGTTGGCCCAGGCGTAGCTCCGCCACTGGGTGAGACTAAAGAAGAATCCGAAGGTTATAAGCCGATGGACATTTCCCCTCCCCACAGTCATAACGATCGCTGCATCGCGACAGTTGTGGCTGAAGCAGAAACCGACGAGTGTGTACAGCCTATCGTTGCACGCGGCTGTCCGGTTCCCGTACCCGGCTGTGTACGGGTGTGCCAGCCGCCCGTCGCACGCGCTGCCTAGCGTGTTTGAGAGCATTTGCCCGGGCCCTTTGCCCAGCCAGGCACGAGAAGTTTACGTGCCAACAAAAGCGCGAAACACACAACAACAAAGCGGCGAGCAACAGCGCGTACCTTTGTCGATAACAGCAATGTCGGATGTAAGGGACGAAGACTTGTCGACGGCGAGCAGCGGCGCTTGATCCGGTGGCGATGATGCGCTACCAACCAACTGGATACCACCGCGCTCCTGAAGATGGAAGCGGAGAGAAAGGGGATGAAGAGAAGTGGGACTGGTGGAAGGAATGATGAAGCCCACGACACACCCTAGCTAGCTTCAAGATTCGTGCGCGCAAAAGTACGGTGATTAGATCGTTCGCTGACATGTGTCAAATATCTTACGGAAAACGGAACTGCTCTACGGACGACAAAAACATAGACGATGTGGAGACGATTAAGAATCGGGCGGCCGTTGTTGTCCTATACACATGCATGCGCGGCTGGATTTCACTGTCGTGCATGAATCATCTGTCTTATGTCGTCCGTATAGCACTACTGTACGGAAAAAATGCACGCAGTCAAAGCTCTCACAAAAACAAGCCAAAACCATCTCGGATCATCATCAGTGGGAATCATTGGCGTCTTCCCAAAAGGAGAAACCATTAAGCATCGATGAGCACGCCCATACTTGAGTGCATGGGCGAATCTAGTTAGCCTGTGGGGGCGAATGCCCCACTCGCTTTTCTCAGCCCACTTGTACTAGCCTCGTAGTACAGAGGCGTTGCCCAGCTCAGCTTAATATATTTGCCCCCACTCAATCATTTTTTCTGCTCTAAATTCGAAGCCCATTTACGAGAAATAATGGCTTAGAACACCAGCACAGCCCATTAGATACAACCCAATACGAAGAGGCTGCCTACTCGAATGAATGGAAACGATTTCCTCAAAAAAAAAAGAATGAATGGAAACGAATTAACACAGCACGCACGTCACGCACGGGAGTGCGGGAGTTGCCGAGTCGGAGTTGCTCAGATGCGTTCACGCCTGGCTCCCTCGACGTGACAAGCCGCCGACGCCTTCCGCCTGCGCTGCACCTACATGGCGTGCCTCCGCGGTCGCCTCGATCTGCTGACCTGCAGGCCGGCTGGCCGTCCGTCGATTAGCACAAGGAAGATGTTGCGCCATTGATCGATCAAGGTAAGTGGTAAACCCTAAGATGTGTAGGTTCAGTTTCTTTCTTCTAATTTCCAATTATTGTTATATTCCGATTTTCATGTTAGAGAGGCAATCATATCAAATATCCATGTATTGAAATTTTAATATATGGATTGGTAATCGTATCATATATGGAACACTGATTGAGTTAGCTTAGCTTAATAATTTTGTGTAAATAAGTACGTGGAATAGACTAAATCTATGAATGTTAAACTTTACTGTATGTCAAACTTTTGAACGCTCATATATTTGACATTGACAAGGAAGCTAGTGAAGAGATTCTTTGGAAAATCAACAACCCACAATATGCCTAAAGAGGTGACAATTAAACGCTTCCTTGGGAAAAATCACGAGGGAAGAAACAGAAGGAGGTAATGTGCTCAAGCTTATTTATCTATGAATTTTTACATTCTCTCTAGATTGAAACATGTTTCTATTTTCTTGCAGCTTGAAGACTGCAAATTAATTCAAAACGGTCAGGAACAGCATATTGATATTTCTCAAGTTATTATGCCTTAAATGGTTAGTTCATTTTTACTTTGGCAATGAACTTGACATAAGTATGTGTGTGTTGACATTATATTATAAGGAAATATATGATTTTACTTCTTACACACTATTTTTTTAGGGGTCTTACACACTGTGTATGCTTGTGTGTTTAGTTTTTTAAATGATCTAGCCATTAGTTCGTACACATCCCTTTGAAGAAAAAAAACATACACATCTTTGCCCCCTCTCGGTTTTCATCCTGGCTCCGCCCCTGGCTGTAGGGAGTCCTATTGCATACTTTCATGCTTTGAGTTTAAAAATCATACCTTCATGCATAGCCAAAGATCCCAATACAAGTGCACATGCATGGCCATTAGCTGCTAGTCGTAATACCATGAATCAAACATGGCAGCATCGTTGCCCATGCTTCGCCCATATCCGCGTCCATCCCGATCGATCTTCTTCCCATGCGTTCTCTTACCATGCATGCACGACACAGCCTATAAATGCGAGTCGAACCCTCACACAAACGTACCAGCGAGCCACCAGCCAACTCACCATCTCGCTCGCCGATCTCTGCTCCAACACTTCGATCGCCAACACCGAGCAAAGCAAGTCACCATGGGCAACAACAAGGCCGCGGTCTGCGTGCTGGCGCTCGTCCTGTACGGCCTGCTCGCCGCGGACACGGCGGCGGCGGCGGGGTGCGACGCGAGCGCGCTGAGCCCGTGCATGGGCGCCATCATGCTGGGCGGGGCGGTGACGCCGGGGTGCTGCGCGCGGCTGCTGGTTGTGGCAGCTATTCGTACGTGCATATATACGTGCGGCATGATGGCGCCCATGCACGGCCATCATGCTGGGCGGGGCGGTGACGCCGGGGTGCTTGCGCATATATACGTGCTTGCGTTGTGGCAGCTGGTTGTGTACGTTCTCATGTTTTACTACCGCCTATGAATAAAGTTTTTCCCCGGCATTAATTCCATCCTTCGTTTTGGTCTGCTTTTATTTTCTTGACTCAGCTTTTTTTGAACAATTTTCTCTTTTTTTGCGGCACTTTTAGACAAAAAAATTTAAAACTTTTTTAGACAATTTTCTTGACTCACCTACACTAAATCTTCTTTGCTAAAAAAAAACCTACACTAAGTCCTCGACACCACCAGATTGGGTGTTTCTTCTCTCGGAGGCTTTGCAGAGTGCATTTTACAAAACAAACACTAGACCAAGATCGTGCGCGTCACTGCACTGCACCAGTCTATATTTTGTAAACATATAGATACAGTAAGGATGCAGTATATGATTACAACATAATGATTCCTGTCGGCTAACTGTTGGCCGACTGGAACTAATTAGCTTACAGTAGGCCGTTTAGTTCTAATTGGCATTTTGTAAGCTGATAAGTGCATGCCCATTTTCTCAGGCCTAAATTTCCCGCTTCTGAGTACTAAGATGGGTAAGCATTGTAGTCTAGTCTCATATTCTCATCAAGATATGTCCAAATCCTGATATCTCGAAAGTAAGAAACTTAGGCCCAAGAAAATGAGGCATGCGCCTATCAGCTTACAGGAAGTCAATTAGAACTAATCGGCCTACTGTAAGTCAATTAGTTCCAGTCCGCCTACTGTAAGCCAATTAGTTCTTGGGCAAGAGCCCAATCGGCCTGCTGTTAGCTGGCAGAGTACTAATCGGCCTACTCTTGGCCGATCGGATCTAGTCGGCATCAGATGCTGACTATGTATTATTTTTTGAAAAGAATAATTCAGTGTAATATTTCTGAAAATTAATAAAAAAATTATATTATTTGTTTCTAGCACGTGTAGCATAACTTATTTTTTTTAGAAATGTACTTTCTGTCCCAAAATTAGTTTCTCAACTTTGTACCAACTTCTTTTTAAAAAAACGTAAAACTATTTTTTCTTGTAACACAGTATAATCGAAGTTATTCACATACACGAACATACACTCACACCTATGAATGCACGCACACACACCCTATCCCTATGAGCACCTCCGAGAAACTGAGCTGGCAAAGCATCTTGAGATTTTATAAAGTCATCACAGGCGCCTCGCAGTTGACGAAAATGTCTCCTTTCACTGAACGAACATCATCGGAAGCCTGGAATAAATTCAAAAATAATGCAAGCACCACTGTCATCATAACCATCCAACCACAAATTGGTCCGCAAGTCAAAACCAACTAATCAGGGCAAGAATGAGAGGCCTAGTTGCCATTTCCTCGGCCCAATTAACCATAGGTTGCCCAGGTATGCCCTCCGGAGCAGTCGCCCAAAAATGTTGGCTGATCGTAACGCATGGGTTGGATGACGAAGAAAAGGCCAAGCATGCTTAGAGTAGTGGGACGACTGGCAGATCCACGCCATCGGCCGGACGATCGGACGACTGGGTCGTAAACCGTTGTGGTAGTTCCTAAGCCGATCCGTCTTACTGTTTTTCCCGCATGCAAATTAGTGCAGCTGCACTAATTAGCTGTCGCGAGCAAACGAGCTAGGCAACAAGCAAAAATATGTCACGAAAAGGTGAAATTTGTGAACTTTACGGATTCTTGAACTTTTCTTGAATCTGTGAACTTTTTAAATCCTTAAAGTCTTTTTGAATTCATGATTTTTTTTCAAATCCACAGACATTCTTTCATTTTGCAAACTTTTCTCAAATTCACAAACTTTTTAATTATGTGATGTTTTCCCTAGGAGAAGTTAACCGTGCCCAGCCAATCAGGTGTGATGGTGCCATTTCATAAATCCACTGCAAAGTTCCCTCCAACAAATCGGGAGTGACTACAACCAGGCGACCGAATGGTACCAACGATCAGCGTGAGGAGTGTCTTAGCCTAGGCTGCGTCCCTTTAGAGTCAGCGCGGGCATCGGTTTGGCTCCCTGCGCTAAAGGTGACGAAACAGGAGCTCTGTGCCTAACCCGATCCATAGAACATATAAACTTTGCTAGAGTACCCGCCCGTCTGGGGGCATTGCGCACGCGCGACGCGTTCGGCCGCAAGATTGGGTTGCTCGAAGCGCAACAGTGTATTTTTTGGCTGCTGGCGTCTGGCCAGCTGTCCACTTTTTTTAACCTTCGTGACTGTTTTGAAAGAGGATGACGGGTGGGGTCGCGATACTATGGGGGCCATCGAGCAGAGGGAGGGTTTCCTGAAGCCTGCGTGAACGAGGCAGACCAATCTACTCCCGAAAACGAGATCCTCGACAAGAGCCAGGCCAATCCTCTCCAGGAAACCTAGCGCTCTCAGGCCAATCCTCTGCGTCCCCTCCTCGCTGCGCTGCCTCCTCCTCCCCTCCACTTCTCTCCTCCTCCACTCGAAGCCCCGGCGCGTGGTCGCCGTTGCCGCTCGTCTCTTTCTTCCCACGACGTCTCCCCATCCTCCATCAGCCGTCGCCGCAGCTGTGGGCGCGCAACGGCGAAGCGGGAGGCAGCGGCAGGCGTAGGCGGACGGTGAAGGGAGGCGGACGCGGTCGGGCCGCGGTGGCGGCCGGCATGGCGGCTGCGGAAGGGCGCAGCGAAAGCGAGCAGCGCCGGGCGTGCGCGGGGCAGCGCTAAAGGGCGCGGGATAGGGCGCGACCGGCGCGTGCGGTGCGCGAACGAGGCGCGCACGGGGCGGTCAGGCGGGGCGAGCAGCAGCGCGCGCGGGTGGCGCCCAGAAGCAGCAGCGGGCTCGCGCGGGTGGCGCGGGGCGCGACCTGCAGAGCCGACGGGCGGTAGCGGGCGGGGGCACACGCCCCAACCACCCAACCCCAACTCTGGCGGCCTCCTCTCCCTCCATTGCCGCTACTCCTCTCGATCTGGGGCCTCCCCTCGCGTCTTCCAGCCACCAATCCCTCCGCTCTCGAGCCCCGTGTCCCCCCTCCGCCTCCTCCCCTTCGTGTTTCTCCTCCTCCCGCTAAGGCTCCATGGCGGCGGGCCGGCTCAAGGCGGGGGAGCGGCGGATGCGTCGGCGGCGGCGCGAGAGGAGCGGTGGTGGCGGCTGTTCCGGGGCCCAATCTGGGAAGGGTACGAGGCAGGGAAGGACGCCGTCGTCGCCTTCGCTGGTCTTCCTTCAGCCCCTTTTGCTCCCTCTGATTTGCCCTCTTCCTATCCCTCTTGCTTGCCAGCGGCGACTCCTCCCCTGCCTCTGCACGCCGCCCTTGAGTTGGAGGAAACGGGGACAACATGTGGTCGAGCTCAGGCCGGTGACATGTGCGTTGTCCGTCTCTTATGTTTCCCTTGTGTCTCTTGGCCTCAGTTTTACGGCCAGTATTGCCTTAGTGAGATGTGTTGTTGAGTCCAAACTAAAATTTCGTCCCAGATGCTACTACTACTGATTACTGGCAGTAATCAGAAATTTGTACTTATGATACACAAATCAGTTACTTTACTACTTTGCCTATTTCACTAACCAGTCTTCATATAAATATTTAATAGAGGATAAGGCCATGGAAGCCCGAATGGGTTCTGCTGGTGGTCACACTGGTAGGAACGGCATTGCCTGCTAGTTGTTATGAGAAACCAGAGTGCCAAAAGAAGGTGGATTTGGCAGTTGCTGCTCCATGAGACGAGTTTATTTGCCTGCTCAAAATTCAGACCTGGAAAGGATGAAACCCGATGGAACGCAAAAGCTACATGGCAGAGCACATTTTGGGCACTGGTTCGTTTGGCGCCGTCTTTCAGGTGATTGCTCTAGCCAATGTTTGTTTCTCTGTTTGTGTTGTCGATTACCAGCCTGATGTTTAGCGAAATGGTTGCATGTGTAGGCTAAATGCTTGGAAACTGGGGAGACGGTGGCCATTAAGAAGGTACTGTCGGGAGCTGCAGCTTATGCGTTCGATTAACCATTCCAATGTTGTCTCCCTCAAGCACTGCTTCTTCTCAACCACAAGTGGAGTGAGCTGTTTCTGAACCTTGTCATGGAGTATGTCCCGGGGACGCTCTACCGCGGGCTTAAGAACTACAGTAATGCCAAACAGGGGATGCCACTTATCTACGTCAAGCTTTACACCTATCAGGTTTGTGAATTGTCAATGAATAAATGTGAAATGTGTGTCTTCCATTGTGCAACTATTCTAAGTCAATTCTACATTGGTGGTGTCTATTCAGGGGGCTCTTGTACATTCATTACTGTTCCTGGAGTCTGTCACAGGATGTGAAGCCACAAAATGTTTTGGTATGCATCAGTGAATACCTGCTGTGTGCATCACTTATGCAGAGTCCAGGGTCATCCCCTTCTGAAAAAACAATGAACAGTGAACATAGTAGCTCGGTTATCATGTGTTCTCATGCTTGCTTTTGAACTTGCCTTCACTTGCTTCCTTATACAGGTGGGCAGGGCCTTTGGATGGGAATCATCTTCGGTATTTTGGTCCAGGTCTTGTTGTTCGTGTCCATCACACTTCACACCATCTGGCAAAATAAGGTATGTGTTCAAAGGTTGTAGCTTGACTAGGCCATTTCTGGTTTCTAAGATTTAGGATCATGTGTGTAAGTATAAAGTAAACCATGTTTCGTCAACTGAATATGTGTATGTATGCATAGGCAACAAAGTTGAAGAACAGAGTCTTCACTTCTTCTCTTCCAGCGGATATCCTAGCAAAGTGAAGATATGGATAGGTGCTACTGAAGTAGCCAACATATGCTTAGTATGGAAGAGAGCGTGCCGGTGTACAAAATAGCGAAGCAAGTGTGATTATGAGAAAATCTGCATACAAGTATATCACAGGGTCAATGCTATATTATTCTTAAATGAAAATTACACTAGGTTGGCTTTTAATTAATATATACTTGGAGCATCGATAAATTTACATATTATTTTCAACAGCCTAATTACTCCATGTAACTATCGCATCCATTTTGGTATGTGGTATTGCAAGTGTAAATTCAGGAAAAAAACTATGTTGGTTAGTGCGAGCTGCAAATTTTTTTTTTGGTATGGATAGGTATTGTGGGTTGTAACACACCATGGTTAAAACAAAATAAACAAGCCGTGAGATTAACTTGAATGATACAGCCACTCAGCTAGGGTGACTTACTGAAATGAATATGTCGAGCAGAAGGAGCTAGAGTGAGCTTGTGTTGTACCAGTTATCAAATGATATTTTGAGAAGGAAAGAGTAGTAGTCTAAACATATTAGAAAAACAAAAGTAGATTGGTTTACCCTAAAAGTTTACTCACCCTTATTCTTTATTGTGCAGCAACCATGTTGATAGCCTGACATCTCTTTGTTCCATTCTATTGACTTCATGTGGCATTATGTATGAAGCCCTTTGAGCACAAATCTTTCTATGGAAGGACCTTCATGGGATTTGGAGTGCTCAATGGCATCTCAATTTGGCTTCTCAATCAGAGTCTATGTTTCAACTCTGTTGGTTTCTATCAGGTAAGCATTGTTCTTTGTTTCTATCCAAACTTCTAAAAAATGAATGGTCAGGTATTTTGGTGTTGGAGTTGCAACTGTGGCTGAAATCCTAATTTCTGAAAATAACTCTGAACCATGTATATATTTGCAGGGCAAGTCGAGTGCATTGGTTGGATCTATATTCCTGATATTGCATAGGACTCGTCAAAAGGTTAGAACTTATTCTATAATGTGGGTCACATAAAAATCAAATTTTTAATTTCTGAAATAAGATTGAACCATGTATATATTTTCGGATAACAATTTACCTATAATATCTATGTACCTTATTATTCTGTCGCCGCTCTTCCGATTTGCTCGGGTGACTTATTATTTCTCCCTATTATAGTGTTTTCTCAAAGTTGTAATCCCATATCGTAATTAATTCCTTATAGTATACTTGCTTTTGCTCCAGTCATCATACCGAACCTATTTAAATCATGACATGTGTAATGGTCATTTGTACCCATTTAATCTCTTCTGGAGCTCTTCATGAATCTATGCTCTATTTGCTGAAGAGGGTTCAGTGCAGTGTCTTCAAAGGTCGGGAAAAAATGTTATGATGCAGAGGGGACATCATCTTGAAGGGAGCAATGTTTTGATACTTGCTTTATAGGAAGTCTCTTTCTTTGCCTAGAACTTGTGATTTATGGCTGATGTCTATTCCATCTTTGCAGGTGCTTCTCAATTATAGATGGAAAACTTGCCATGGAGGCACATAGCTTGCTGATTTTGTTTCTGGATTGGCCCTTGAGAGGGAGACTGACGCAAACTTTAGCAGGTTTCAGGTGTGCGACCTCTATTCCTTGTGTTTGTTTCCCTCGCTGAGCTTGGGCATTGTACATTTTGGTAAATATAGTTAGTTACTTTGTTTACTGGCAATTGTGAATATTCAGATCACATACATGCTTTGTTTACTTCAATTAGTACCTGCCATTCAGTAATCAGGCCTGAAGAAAGTGTGCCTCCCTATTTTGTGCACATAAATACTTAGCTTACTGTGACCAAATTAAGTGAACTTATACAATAAGCTTCTTCATTGTTTCACTTGTGGAAACTAAACTACTACTGTGTTAAATTCATTATAGTCATCTTTAAAGGAGTTGTGGTTGGTTGCCATTGTGGTGAAGTGATTTCTTGCTGAAGCACCGGTCTAAATTTATGATTGGTTTCACTCGTGCTGCATGTAAGCGGGATTACTAATTGTTCCATTGGTTTTTCTCTGGTGAGTTCTTCCCCATATACCTTTGATGCTTTTGCCTCCATACCTTCGAGCTGGTATTTTTTCCAAGCTTTATCATGTTTTTGTTGTAGTGTGACTGGCTCAGAGTTTATAATCATTTATCTTCTTTAATGAATGCCTGTGCTATGATATTCTGTAAGGCTAGCTAGGCACACACTAAGTTGGTTAATGCTTTTGATCTAGCTTGCTGGGAGATAATGAAACAATAATGTTTATCTACTCACAATGCCTTATATTGATTGTTCTGGATAGGTATTTTAATCGTAAGAGATGTCTCCAAAAAAGCAAAAACAACAATTCACTGTTGATTTACTTTGCTATGATTGCTCCCATTAGATTGTCGTTAAATCATGTGCAAAGCTGAAGTATTGTTCGCTGACTGTCAGCCTGACAAATCAGATGGGATGATGATGCAGAGTGTTAAAAGGCCTAATGGGTTATCTCCTTGGTAGATGAAGCTTGTTGGATTGATTTCAGGCCATTGAAAACAGATGACACCATGCCTCCCCCAGTTAATGAACATGTGTCGCTTCCAAGTAATAATGAATTTTCTACTCTCTCTGCTCTGCTGAACTTTCTTTTCTTTTGCCATTTTGGCTGGTAGTCTTTCATAGAATTTTGTGATATCTACCTGACTCCACAAGGTCATGCAACATTAAGAATTGCTGGGTTTGAAAAACATAGGATGGAATTGTTAATTCATTATCTTTGTCGGAAGCAAGACATTCTTGGTACACTGTTGAATAGAGTCGATGTATCAGCATGAGTAACATTGCGACATTCTAAGGGTTGGTGCTAAAAACCCACCTAGAAACCATTGTTTTCCCAGCAACTATGTAGTTTATATGTTGATATATATTATTGTTTACTGGTAGGACAACCAGTAGGTAGTGCAATATCCTTATTAGTTATACTCAGGGATGCAAAATCTTCACATGATGATTCCACTCCTTTTTACATGACACTAGTTGCCGCATAGTAAAAAGTGTCTTGTCGATGCTCTTTATGACACCAGCTGACAGATTAATGAGTGCACTCATAGAGAACATAACAAGGTATTTTAGGAAGTGCTTGGACTAGGTTCAAATTTTTGACAGTTTTAGGCACGCTTTTTTTTACAGTGTTGGTTTCAAGTTTTTTTCCGACACAGTTAGACTTTCTGAAATACAGCCTTGAACTACACATGAAACAATAGTGTTTATTTGGTCACCAGCAAGATGATGATGTGAAACGAATGACTTTGCGTCTTTCAGAGTTTCTACCATTAAATAGTTTCCCATAACAGAATATTTGCTAATATTGGTAGCTAAAAATGAGATACTTATGCTTGTTGATGCCTTCCCTTTTTGTAGTACATCCATGTGTCCAGCATATGTAGAACATTAGATTTTTTGGCTGTTTATTGTAGTTCGTTCTCAAGGTTTGGAAAATTCTTTAGCTATATTCCTTGTCTCAAGCGAGCATGAGCAATATCTTCTTTATGCCTCATGCCGCCAAGTTTCTCTATTTTAGATGGTTGTGTATTTTCGCTTCTAAAAAGGGATATGTATTTTATTAATCTGACTATAATTTGTGGTAGGTACATACTGAAGGATGTTCTGAGGCTAGCACCTGGTTTAGAAGTTTTGCAATTCACAACAATACCTCATAATTTTGATTTGATGTCCAGAATGTCAATTGAAGAATGAGCCTATGAACTGCATTGTATTTTGTAATATATCCTTATATATGGTGCTTGTGGTGTTTTTTTTGCAATTATAAGTTTACGTTTATGGGTATTATAGAGTCCTTTCTCTTTCCACAAGGGGCAGTAGCCGTGCCATTCGATTCGAAGGACAAAGAGTTGATCACAAAGGGGTAGCACTCAGGATATATACACAAGAGTATAGAACCAAATTATATGATGTAATTGACCACTATTTCTATTAACTTCTCCTGTACAAATGTTCACGAGTTCATGTATTAAGTACATTTTATTGTGTCACTTGTGTTTACTCTTTTTTAATGCAAGTTTCCAGCTACTCGGAGTTCCTAATTGCAGACTCAATTATCTTGACCTACTGATGATCTAATTTGTGGCATTATTACCTTTAGAAAATATTTGCATTTAATTTCCTTTAAGTATAGGGGTATAAGTTCTTACCAAATGTACTCAAATATACGGTTATTGAAAAAATACAAATATTTTCAACATGAACATGGTTTTAAACGGGTCTTTGCGCCATTTGACGCAACTGGTCATCTAGTGATAAGAACAACTCCTCGATTAGCTAGCCCAAGATACATGTCTTCAATGATTTTATGTTATCTACTTCTATCTATCTGTGAAATTCATAGGGTTGAGGCCCATTTCAAGACTTCCTACTCAGCGCTTCAGGCACTCGTTTCCCCCAGCCAACGCTCAAGCGCATGCTCGGTACGGCTGGCGCATTAAAGCACAACTTGCTCTACTGATTGCTACATCGGCTCGCTCGATCCCTTCCTAGGTCGCTTAACAGTTCCCCGTTGACCATTGGTGAGGGAGTCCTGGACTAAGGGGTCCTCGGGCGTCCGGCCTGCTATTCATTGGGCTGGACTGATGGACTATGAAGATACGAAGGCCGAAGACTATATCCGTGTTCGGATTGGACTTTCCTTGGCGTGGAAGGCGAGCTAGGCGACCTGCTGTGAAGGGTCCTTCTTATGTAACCGACTTCATGTAACCCTAGATCTCTCCGGTGTCTATATAAACCGGAGAGCATAGTCCGGATAGGACACATTCATTACCATATACACATAGGCTAGACTTCTAGGGTTTAGCCACTACGATCTCGTGGTAGATCAACTCTTATAACACTCATATTCATCAAGATCAATCAAGCAGGAAGTAGGGTATTATCTTCATAGAGAGGGCTCGAACTTGGGTAAACATCGTGTCCCCCGTATCCTGTTACCATCGATCCTAGACGCACGGTTCGGGACCCCCGACCCGAGATCCGCCGGTTTTGACACCGACATTGGTGCTTTCATTGAGAGTTTCACTGTGCCGTCGGCAAAGGATTCGATGGCCCCTTCGATCGTCGAATGGCGCCTGCTCAGGAGAAACCTTCCTCCCTGCATTTAACCTTTGTGTTTGGCGACTTTGTCTGCGGGCCAACTCGCAGCCATCCGAGCATGTCGATAGTTACGCCGCCATCGTGCCGATTCGGAAAGCTTGAACTGCGTCGCGGATACCCGTGGAGACTTGATCTTCGATGGGTTCGAGACGGCGGTAGTCGCTCCCCCTCTCTCCGATGAACATGACTTAAATCCATCATCGGATCACACCCAGGAGATGGATCCTGTTGCTGCAACGGCCTCAGAACCAAAGCAGATCGTGCCCTCCGAGGCCACAAAGTCCACGACGTTGGAGCCGCACACGAACTCGACATCTTGCAATACTTGCGTTAATGGAACCCCGGACTCGTTTCCGGCTACACGTTCCGGACTATGTACGCCCGCGGACACCGAGCTAGATCGGTTATCGATCTTCAAGTTCAGCGCCACTGACGTTTTCCAGCACTCACCTTTTGGTGACATGCTAAATTCTTTAAAGAACTTATCCTTGGAGGAGGACTCACAGCCGAACTATGTTCGGGTCGAGCTAGAGACGGATGACGAGGAATTTTGCTTCCCACCCGCCACCCACTTCATAGCCACTGTCGATGACTTAACCGACGTTCTTGACTATGGCTCAGAAGACATCGACGGTATGGACGACGATGCCGATCAGGAGCAAGGCCAAGACCCGCCATTCACTGGGCGTTGGACGGCTACCTCTTCGTACAATGTGTACATGGTTGACACACCCAAAGGATCTGGCGACGACAAAGAAGAGCCAGATGCGAATAAAACCTCTGAGACGCAGTCCAAACGTCGACGCCCCAAGCGCCGTTCTAAGCCTTGTCGCTCAAAGGACGGCAACACCGACACTGGAGAGAATAGTACTCCAGGCGACGCCGAAAACAATGAAGACCCTGTCGGAGCCACATCCGAACAGGAGGAACATGACAACAAGCAAGACAACCCCGACGAACAGGCCATAGAAGATGACTCGGAGGACGATAGTTACCGTCCACCCTCCGAGGAGGAGACAAGCCTTGGCAACGAAGATTTCATCGTGCCTGAGGATCCTGCCGAGCAGGAGCGCTTTAAGCTTTAGCTCATAGCCACTGCAAAGAGCCTGGAAAAGAAACAACAACAGCTTCAAGCTGAACAAGACCTGCTCGTCGACAGATGGACTGATGTCTTGACAGCCGAAGAATACAGCCTCAGGCGCCCAGACAAGAGCTACCCGAAATGCACACTGCTATCTCAATTCGACGAGGAAGCACCGGAGCACACATCTCCCTCGCATAATGCGGAACGACCACCATGTGATCGAGACATGGCGACCGACCGGCCACCCCGCGGCCGGGATAAAGCGGCAACTCAGGCCGAACAGCAGCCTGCCCCACTGCCTCGTAAAAATAGAGACGGAAGAGTTCGGGGTCACACGTACGACCTCGGGAAGATCCTGGATGATAGAGAAGGACATACAAGATCGGTATACGGATCGCGAGGGCGTGCGCGACGACGGCTACCTATTCGGACGTGATAAACCTAACCACGCCCGGTCCGAATACCGCAGACGGACTCCATCAGAGCTACGCCATGACACGGCCCGATATAGAGGCGCCGCACACCCTCTCTGCTTCACAGACGAAGTACTGGATCACGAATTCCACGAGGGGTTCAAGCCTGTCAACATCGAATCATACGACGGCACAACCGATCCAGCAGTATGGATCGAGGATTTTATTCTCCATATCCACATGGCTCGAGGCCACGCCATCAAATACCTCCCATTAAAGCTCAAAGGACCAGCTTGACACTGGTTAAATAGCCTGCCCGAGAATTCCATCGGCAGCTGGGAAGACTTAGAAGAGGCTTTCCTTGATAACTTCCAAGGAACTTATGTCCGGCCACCAGATGCCGATGACCTAAGCCACATAATTCAACAACCTGGAGAATCAGCCAGAAACTTCTGGACTAGGTTCCTAACAAAAAAGAACCAGATCGTTGACTGTCCGGATGCCGAAGCCCTAGCGGCCTTTAAGCATAGCATCCGGGACGAATGGCTCGCCCGCCACCTCGGCCAGGAAAAGTCGAGGTCCATGGTAGCCCTCACGGCACTTATGACCCACTTCTGCGCGGGAGAGGATAGTTGGTTGGCTCGCAGCACAAACACAGCCAACGAAACAAGCCCCTCCGAGGCCAAAAGTAGCACCGGCAAGCTCCGGCGCAACAGACACAAACGCCGAAGCAATGACGATAACACCGATGACACTACAGTTCACGCCGGATTCAGTGGCTCCAAGTCCGGCCAGCGAAAGAAGCCCTATAAAAGGAGCAGCGGAGGACCATCCAGCTTGGACCGCATACTCGATCGTCCTTGCCAGATACACGACACTCCAGACAAACCGGCCAACCATTGTAACAGGGATTGCCGGGTCTTTAAACAAGCTAGCAAGATAAATAGCAGAAGCAAGGACGGGGAATTACAGAGCGAGGACGATGACGAGGAGCCCCGGTAGTCAAACACCAGAGGGCAGAAGAAATTTCCCCCTCAAGTCAAAACGGTGAACATGATATACGCTACGCACATCCCCAAAAGGGAGCGTAAGCAAGCACTTAGGGACGTCTACGTGGTAGAGCCAGTCGCCCCAAAATTCAACCCATGGTCATCATTCCCGATCACCTTCGATCATCGAGATCACCCAACCAGTATCCGCCATGGCGGTTCAGCCGCACTAGTCCTCGACCCAATTATCGACGGGTTTCACCTAACACGAGTCCTGATGGACGGTGGTAGCAGCCTCAACCTGCTTTATCAGGACACAGTGCGGAAGATGGGCATTAACCCCTCGCGGATCAAACCAACAAAGACTACCTTTAAAGGAGTCATACCAGGCGTGGAGGCCTGTTGTACATGCTCAATAACGCTGGAGGTAGTATTCGGTTCACCGGATAACTTCCAAAGCGAAGAACTAATCTTCGATATCGTCCCATTCCGTAGCGGCTATCACGCCCTGCTCGGACGAACCGCATTCGCTAGATTCAACGCGGTACCACATTATGCTTATCTCAAGCTCAAGATGCCCGGTCCACGTGCCATCATTACAGTAAATGGAAACACGGAACGCTCCCTCCGCACAGCGGAGCACACCGCCGCCCTAGCAGCAGAAATACAGAGCGGCCTTCTCAAGCAGCATTATAATTCGGCTGCCGAGCCCCTGGACATCGTCAAGAGGGTCCGGACAACACTGCAGCAGGACAGCTCGGCCCGTCGCGAGCCGAATTAGCAACTCGGCCTCCGTCCCAGCCCCGATGAGGCAGTGGCATTAGTATCGCGCGTACATAACGATGCACTCAAAACCCCATGGGTATTGACGGAGGCATAACTCGTCCGTGATCCACAGTATGGCTTGACCGACCCGGGGATTCGCATGCTTTTACTTTTTCCTTTTTACGGGTTTCCTTCTCTTTCCGAGGTCTACACGGACAACCCGCCGGCAAAACACACCAAGGAGGCAAGGAGCTCTAGCTTATAAGGAAATCCCCAGGTGGTCTCTATTAAATTATTGCCATAATTGCTTTTCATACTCGCATGTAGCTCGCCCTTGGTGGCGGCGTTTCAAATAGCCTTACTTGCTTCTCGCATTACTTGTACAAAGTACGCCTCGACGTACTCGCCATAATAGTGAATACACGGTAGCGTCAACTTATTAATTCATTTTCCCGTTTCCTCACCACGGTATTAATTACTCATTGCACACGTACACCATGGTACGTATCACCACGCCAGGGGCTTCATTTCACCCCGTATCATGGCAATAAAAGTCTAAACACTTTTACAGTATAGTTCGGCACCCCGAACTTATAGCATTATATGCATCGGCTCCGAATCATGTCTTTGGTGAAAAGTTGGGTTGCCCGGCTCCTGTGCTTACTATCTTACGTTCCGCTACATCGGCTAGGGTAGTAAAGGGAGAACTACTGCGATTGTGTCCCGGTTCTTCTGGACGAGCACCTCAGTAGAGAAAGCCGAAAACTGACTGTCATGATGCGGCGAGAGCCGCTCAGCTGTTCGAGAGGTTCCAGATCGTTGGAGATTTTTCCGCTTCTCGCGAAGAATTGGTTCTCCCAATTAGGCGTGAATAAACACCCCTAATTTGGCCTTCCGAACACAAGGGGCTTCGCCAACTTTCTTAATTGTCAAACTCCTATGGCTAAGTGAGGGCGGTAAAGGCCGCATAGTCTGATTGCCTTGTTCGTTGCACTAAACACCTCCTTTAAGGACCAGAATGTGGAGTAAAGAGTGTTTAGATTCATCCCGAACACCCCCATACTATCTACGTAAAGGTAGTTTATTTAATCGGGTCAACCCTCAGATTTATTAAACGGCCGCACAGGAGGTAAAATTTAAATCATAAGCATTATACTACATAACATACTTGTTCCATATTACAGGACAAGGTAATATACATGTTCTCACAGGAATATAACACCTTCGAACATTGCTCCGCCACAAGGAGGGACCCCTCCAGAACACCATCAAAATAGTGCTCGGGTCGACAATGCTCCTTGCCTTCTGGCGGTCCCTCGGTCATCAGCTTCTTGGCATCCAGCTTCGCCCAATGCGTCTTGACGAGGGCAAAGGCCATACGCGCACCTTCAATTCATACCGACCGCTTCACGGCTTCGAGCATGGACGAGCACTCACAAGCCGCTGCACAAGTCCGGCGAAGTTGCTCGGTATAGGATCGGCAGCTACACGGACTATCAGTCCTTCAAGGCTAGCGCCGCCAACTCAGGCAGCTCGACCAACCGCTTTAGTTGGTCGCTAAAGGTCACCGGATGTTCGGATCCCATGTTGGGACCGTAATGACTTCTCCGTAGACATCCCTTCTTCGGCTCTATAATGCTCGGCAGCATCTGACATACTATGCGGCAGATCCGTAAACACCCCTGGAAAATCCAAATTCAGGATAAGCACATGGAAAACGTTTCTTCTACATACTTGCTACGCATGGTGACAGACTTACCCGCCGTAATCTTCTTGGCCGCCTGAATTTCCTGGAGGGCGTTTTGGGCTTCGACTCGTGCATCCTGCGCGCTCTGGCGGGCCTTGGCCAATTCGGACTCTTGCGCCCTATAATTACGCTCCAAGGATTCAAATCTCTCTATCGCACTCTGGAGCTCTTGCTGCGCCTCGCCAACACGGACCTCGTGCTTCTCGCGCGAGGCGCGTTCCTTGGCCGCCTTGTCCTCGACCTCGGCTAGCGCCTTTTTAAGGGCTGCCACCTCGGTCGTGGCCCCTAATAAAGTTTATGACAATTTAGTCCATTTGGACTATTCATTTTCTAGAAATATACCTACAGGTTACTGCATACCTTGGTTATCCTCCAGCTGCTTCTTCACGAGGCCGAGCTCCTCCTCTGCCCGCTCCAGTTTCTGCTTCAATCCGGAGACATCCGCAGCATGAGCAGTGGTTGCCTTAAGCGATACCTGCTTATTCACATAGACAACTCATGTTAGACTCCTGCGATATTTATTCTCGATCCTCTGTTCGGCTTTTCTTCACGAACACCAGACAGAGCATCAGGAGCTACTGTCTATACTATGATATTTTTTACAATCACTTACCTCAAAGCCCGTTAGAAGGCTAGTGCAGGCTTCGGTCAGTCCGCTTTTGACGAACCGAACCTTCTCTATCACCGAGTCCATAAGGACACGATGTTCATCCACAATAGAGGCACCTCTTAGCGCATGCAGCAGATTATCCGGCGCCTCTGGTTGGACAGAGGTCACCGGTGAAACAGGCACATTCCCTCCTTGAAGGGAACGCCGTTCGCGGGACCCTGGAGCGTGTAGATCTCCGGGATGGTATCTGGCTGAGGTCCAAAGGGAACTCGGGCCCCGTCACCAGTTCCCACGGGGATTTTTCCCCCACATGTTCGGCGACCGAAAAATCATCCTGGGACGTCACCCCGATGATCTCCAGAATCTCCCCCCGGCCTGGGAAAGTCTTTTTGGACACCACCTCATCATCACCCTTGGGTGAGACAGAATGAGCAGGTGGCGGAGATGTGCTAGCCCTCTCCTTCGAGCCCAGCGAATCCTCATTTGAGGACTTCCGGGAGCCATCACGTGTCGGACTTCAGTAACAAAGCTTACAATATGTCAATACTATAAAACGGGAAGGCCATACGTTTGCGGATTCTGGTACTTACGAAGCGGCCCGAGGCTTGGTCTGGCGAGGTCGTTCCGGACTGCTACCAATGTCCCACATGGAGTTATCCGTTTGGGAGCCTTTAATCTTCTTGGGCGCTTTCGCCTCCGGATCCGGGGGAGCCGCCCTCTTCTTCCTCCCCACCTCAGGTGGGGAATCGTTTTATTCTTCTTCCTCTTCGTTGTCATTATCGGATGAAGAGGAAGTCTCGTCCTCAGACGACATGTCCGGAGTGCCTTTTTGGCAAGGGCCTTTCTTGGCCCCTTTGGCCGCTTTCTTGGTCGTCTTCTCCGGCACGTCATACGGCGCCGGAAACATCTTCGTCAGAAGTGGGAATTCTTCCTCCTCAGGAAGCGGAGTCGGACAACTAATCTGCTCCGCCACCTCGATCCAGGCCTCGTAAAGTAGATGGAGGAGCTCAGTATCCATCCTCAAAATATGCTGGTGAAGGGTATACCTCAAAAGCATTAAAGGACTTACCGAAATTGGCCTGGCGCTTTGAGCTAAGCCCGTGATTTTCAGTCGTGGGTGGGGGCGTCTCGCCCGCCTTGAAGAGCGCTTTCCAGATGCCTTCATGCGTCGTGCCAAAGAGCCCTCGCAGCGTCTGGTGCTCGGAAGGGTCGTACTCCCACAAATAACAAGTCCGGCGTTGACACGGAAGGATCCGGCGGATGAGCATGACCTGGATCACATTCACAAGCCTGATCTTCTTGGTTATCATGTTCTGGACGCATGTCTGGAGCCCAGTTATCTCGTCCAGGGATCCCTGTGCCAGAGCCCTTCTCTTGCTGTGAAGTGAGCCGCGCCGGAACTCCGGATCGGAATTGGGGCTGCTACCCAATTGGCGCCACGTGGCTCGGTGATGTAAAACCACCCCGACTGCCATCCCTTCACCGTCTCCGCGAAGGAGCCTTCGGGCCAGGTGACGTTGGGAATTTTGCCCACCATGGTGCCTCCACACTCTTCTTGTTGACCGCTCACCACCTTCGTTTCACGTTGAAGGTCTTCATCCATAGGCCGAAGTGAGGCGGGATGTGGAGAAAGGCCTCGCACACAATGATAAATGCTGAGATATTGAGTATAAAGTTGGGGGCCAGATCATGGAAGTCCAACCCATAGTAAAACATCAATCCACGGACAAATGGATGAAAGGGGGAATCCCAGCCCGCGGACGAAATGTGTGAGAAACACAACCCTCTCATGGGGCTCGGGGGTATGGACGTTTTGCCCTTTCGCAGGGAGTCGGTGAGCAATCTCCTTGGCTAAATAGCCGGCCTCCCAGAGCCCCGTGATGTCCTTCTTCTTGATGGAAGAGGCCATCCACTTGCCTCCAGCTCCGGATCCGGACATGATTGGAGTGCCTTCTCGAACGAGGAAAAACTAAAGCTTGGGCGCTGGAGCTCGAGGACGGAAGGACTGTAGATGAAGAAGGGTGTGGGAAAAGGGAGAGTGTCCTCATCCCCTTATAAAGGCCGCGAATGTCAAGCGCCTCCCCACTCGTCCTAAAAACTTGCCTATCCCAGGGGTTATATAAACGACACGGTTGAGTTACCCATGCCCGCATTGATGAGAATCCCGCAATAAGGGGACACGATCTCTGCTTCGACAGGACATGCCAATAGCAACCGCGTCTCGAAACGTGGGATGGCAGAAGAAAAACGGTTCGAAATTATGACCGGACAAGCGCAATGTCACGTTGTGAAGAAGTAGTCAACAGATCAGATTCGTGCAAATATTATATTCTTTCTGCGGTTGTGTATGAAGGAAATATGCCCTAGAGGCAATAATAAAGTTATTATTTATTTCCTTATATCATGATAAATGTTTATTATTCATGCTAAAATTGTATCAACCGGAAACATAATACTTGTGTGAATACATAGACAAACAAAGTGTCACTAGTATGCCTCTACTTGACTAGCTCGTTGATCGAAGATGGTTATGTTTCCTAGCCATTGACATGAGTTGTCATTTGATTAACAGGATCACATCATTAGGAGAATGATGTGATTGACTTGACCCATTCCGTTAGCATAGCACACGATCGTTTAGTATTCTGCTATTGCTTTCTTCATGACTTATACATGTTCCTATGACTATGAGATTATGCAACTCCCATTTACCGGAGGAACACTTTGTGTGCTACCAAACGTCACAACATAACTGGGTGATTATAAAGGTGCTTCAGGTGTCTCCAAAGGTACTTGTTGGGTTGGCGATTTCGAGATTAGGATTTGTCACTTAGATTGCTCTGGAGAGGTATCTCTAGGCCCACTCGGTAATGCACATCACTATAAGCCTTGCAAGCATTGCAACTAATGAGTTAGTTGCGGAATGATGTATTACTGAGCGAGTAAAGAGACTTGCTTAACGAGATTGAACTAGGTATTGAGATACCGACGATCGAATCTCGGGCAAGTAACATAGCGATGACAAAGGGAACAACGTATGTTCTTATGCGGTTTGACCGATAAAGATCTTCATAGAATATGTGGGAGCCAATATGAGCATCCAGGTTCCGCTATTGGTTATTGACCGGAGACGTGTCTCGGTCATGTCTACATAGTTCTCGAACCCGTAGGGTCCGCACGCTTAAAGTTCGATGACGGTTATATTATGAGTTTATGTGTTTTGATGTACTGAAGGTTGTTCGAAGTCCCAGATGTGATCACGGACATAATGAGGAGTCTTGAAATGGTCGAGACGTAAAGATCAATATATTGGACGACTATGTTTGGACACCGGAAAGGTTCCGGAAGGTTTCGGACATTTATCGAGTACTGGGGTTACCGCAGACTTCATGGGAACTAATGGGCCTTGTTGGGCCCTAGTGGAGAGAGAGAGAGGGGCCGGCCAGGGCAAGAGGCGCGCTCCCTCCCCTTGAGTCTGAATAGGACAAGGAAGGGGTGGGCGGCGCCCGCCTTGCCATTCCCCTCTCCCACTCCTTCCTTCCCCCTCCTTCTTGGACTAGGAAAGGGAGAGGCAAACCTACTTGGAGTAGGTTTCCCCCTCCTAGGGCGCGCCACCCCCTTGGCCAGCCCTCTCCTCCTCCCCCTTTATATACGGAGGAGGGGGGCACCCCATAGACACAACAATTGATCTCTTGATCTCTTAGCCGTGTGCGGTGCCCCCCTCCACCATAATCCACCTCGATAATATTGTAGCAGTGCTTAGGTGAAGCCCTGCGTCGGTAGAACATCATCATCGTCACCAAGCTGTCGTGCTGACGGAACTCTCCCTCAAAGCTCGGCTGGATCGGAGTTCGAGGGATGTCATCGAGCTGAACGTGTGCTGAACTCGGAGGTGCCGTACATTCGGTACTTGATCGGTCGGATCGTGAAGACGTACGACTACATCAACCGCGTTGTGCTAACGCTTCCGCTTTCGGGTCTCACGAGGGTACGTGGACAACACTCTCCTCTCGCTTCTATGCACCACCATGATCCCGTGTGTGCGAGGGAAATTTTGAAATTACTACGTTCCCCAACAGTGGCATCCGAGCCCGATTTTATGCGTAGATGTTATCTGCACGAGTAGAACACAAGTGAGTTGTGGGCGATATAAGTCATACTGCTTACCATCATGTCATACTTTGGTTCGATGGTATTGTTGGATGAAGCGCCCGGACCAACATTATGCGACGCTTACGCCGAGACTGGTTTACCGCCGCATATGCACACAGTGACTAGCGGGTGTCAGTTTCTCCAACTTTAGTTGAACCGAGTGTGGATACGCCCGGTCCTTGCGAAGGTTAAAACAACACCAACTTGACAAACTATCATTGTGGTTTTGATGCGTAGGTAAGAACGGTTCTTGCTCAGCCCGTAGCAGCCACGTAAAACTTGCAACAACAAAGTAGAGGACGTCTAACTTGTTTTTGTAGGGCATGTTGTGATGTGATATGGTCAAGGCATGATGCTATATTTTATTGTATGAGGCGATCATGTTTTGTAACCGAGTTATCGGCAATTGGCAGGAGCCATATGGTTGTCGCTTTATTGTATGCAATGAAAACGCCCTGTAATGCTTTACTTTATCACTAAGCGGTAGTGATAGTCGTAGAAGCATAAGTTGGCGAGACGACAACGATGCTACGATGGATATCAAGGTGTCGTGCCGGTGATAATGGTGATCATGATGGTGCTTCGGAGATGGAGATCACAAGCACAAGATGATGATGGCCATATCATATCACTTATATTGATTGCATGTGATGTTTATCTTTTATGAATCTTATCTTGCTTTGATTGACGGTAGCATTATAAGAAGATCTCTCACTAAATTATCAAGGTATAAGTGTTTTCCCTGAGTATGCACCATTGCAAAAGTTCTTCGTGCTGAGACACCACGTGATGATCGGGTGTGATAGGCTCACGTTCAAATACAACGGGTGCAAAACAGTTGCACACGCCGAATACTCAAAGTTAAACTTGACGAGCCTAGCATATAATGTATATGGCCTCTAACACTGAGATTGAAAGGTCGAGCGTGAATCATATAGTAGGTATGATCAACATAGTGATGTTCACCATTGAAACTACTCCATCTCACGTGATGATCGGACATGGTTTAGTCGATATGGATCACGTGATCACTTAGAAGATTAGAGGGATGCCTATCTAAGTGGGAGTTCTTAAGTAATATGATTAATTGAACTTAAATTTATCATCAACTTAGTACATGATAGTATCTTGCTTGTCTATGTTGTTGTAGATAGATGGCCCGTGTTGTTGTTCCGTTGAATTTTAATGCGTTCCTTGAGAAAGCAAAGTTGAAAGATGATGGTAGAAATTACACGGACTGGGTCTCAGAATTTGAGGATTATCCTCATTGCTGCACAAAAGAATTATGTCCTCGAAGCACCGCTTAGGTGCCGGACTTCGCAGGAGCAACACCAGATGTTATGAACGTCTGCAGAGCAAAGCTGATGACTACTCGATAGTTCAGTGTGCCATGCTTTACGGCTTATAACCGGGACTTCAACGACGTTTTGAACGTCATGGAGCATATGAGATGTTCCAGGAGTTGAAGTTAATATTTCAAGCTAATGCCCGGATTGTGAGATATGAAGTCTCCAATAAGTTCTACAACTGTAAGATGGAGGAGAATAGTTCATCGGTGAGCATATACTCGTAATGTCCGGGTATAACAATCACTTGATTCAACCGGGAGTTAATCTTCCTGATGATAGCGCCATCGATGTAATTCTTCAATACTACCACCAAGCTACAAGAGCTTCGTGATTAACTATAACATGCAAGGGATGGATAAGACGATTCTCGAGCTCTTCGCAATGCTAAAAGGCATGCGGAGGTAGAAATCAAGAAGGAACATCAAGTGTTGATGGTCAACAAGACCACCGCTTTCAAGAAAAGGGCAAAGGGAAGAAGAAGGGGAACTTCAAGAAGAACAACAAACAAGTTGTCGTCAGAGAAGAAACCCAAGTCCGGACCTAAGCCCGAGACCGAGTGCTTCTACAACAAATGCACCGGTCAATCGGAAGCGGAACTGCCCCAAGTATTTGGCGGATAAGAAGGATGGCAAGGTGAACAAAGGTATATGTGATATACATGTTATTGATATGTACCTTACTAATGCTCGCAGTAGCACTGGTATTTGATACCGGGTTCTGCTAATATTTGCAACTCAAACAGGTGACTACGATTGCCGAAGATTGGCTAAGGACGAGGTGACGGCGCGTGGGAAATGGTTCCAAAGTCGATGTGATCGCGGTCGGCACGCTACCTCTACATCAACCTTCGGGATTAGTTTTAGACCTGAATAATTGTTATTTGGTGCCAACGTTGAGCATGAACATTATATCTGAATCTTGTTTGATACGAGACGGTTATTCATTTAAATCAGAGAATAATGGTTGTTCTATTTATATGAGTAATATCTTTTATGGTCATGCGCCCTTGAAGAGTGGTCTATTTTGTTGAATCTCGATAGTAGTGATACACATATTCATAATATTGAAGCCAAAAGATGCAGAGTCGATAAAGATATTGCAACTTAATGGTGGCACAGCCGCTTAGGTGAAATTGGTGTAAAGCGCATTAAGAAACTCCATACCGATGGACTTTTGGAACCACTTGATTATGAATCACTTGGTACTTATGTAACCATGCCTCATGGGCAAGATGACTAAAACGTCGTTCTCCTAACTATGCAGCGGCAACAGATTTGTTGGAAATCATACATACAGATGTATGTGGTCCAATGAATGTTGAGGCTCGTCGGTATCGTTATTTTCTCACCTTCACAGATGATTTAAGCAGATATGGGTATATCTACTTAATGAAACATGAGGTCCGAAACATTTGAAAAGTTCAAAGAATTTCAGAGTGAAGTTGAAAATCATCGTAACAAGAAAATAAAGTTTCTACGATCTGATCGTGGAGGAGAATATTTGAGTTATGAGTTTGGTCTTCATTTGAAACAATGCGAAATAGTTTCAAGAACTCACGCCACCGAACACCACAACAGTAATGGTGTGTCCGAACGTCAGAATCGTACTTTATTAGATATGGTGCGATCTATGATGTCCCTTACTGATTTACCGCTATCATTTTGGGGTTATGCTTTAGAGACGGCTGCATTCACGTTAAATAGGGCACCATCAAAATCCGTTGAGACGACGCCTTATGAACTATGGTTTGGCAAGAAACCAAAGTTGTCGTTTCTTAAAGTTTGGGGCTGCGATGCTTATGTGAAAAAACTTCAACCTGATAAGCTCAAAGCCAAATCGGAAAAATGTGTCTTCATAGGATACCCAAAAGAGACTGTTGGGTACACCTTCTATCACAGATCCGAAGGCAAGACTTTTGTTGCTAAATTTGGAATCTTTCTAGAGAAGGAGTTTCTCTCAAAAGAAGTTTGGGAGGAAAGTAGAACTTGATGTGGTAATTGTACCTGCTCCCTTATTGGAAAGTAGTTCATCACAGAAACCGGTTCCTGTGACACCTACACCAATTAGTGAGGAAGTTAATGATGATGATCATGAAACTTCAGATCAAGTTGTTACTGAACCTCGTGAGATCAACCAGTAGTAAGATCCGCACTGTAGTGGTACGGTAATCCTGCTCGGAGGTTATGTTACTAGACCATGATGAACCTACGAACTATGAAGAAGCGATGGTGAGCCCAGATTCCAAGAAAATGTCTTGAGGCCATGAAATCTGAGATGGGATCCATGTATGAGAACAAAGTGTGGACTTTGGTTGACTTGTTCGATGATCGGCAAGCCATTGAGAATAAATGGATCTTCAAGAAGAAGACCGACGCCGACGGTAATGTTATCGTTTATAAAGCTTGACTTGTTGCGAAAGGTTTTCGACAAGTTCAAGGGATTGACTATGATGAGACTTTCTCACCCGTAGCGATGCTTAAGTCTGTCCGAATCATGTTAGCAATTGCCGCATTTTATGATTATGAAATTTGGCAAATGGATGTAAAATCTGCATTCCTGAATGGATTTCTGGAAGAAGAGTTCTATATGATGCAACCGGAAGGTTTTGTCGATCCAAAGGGAGCTAACAAAGTGTGCAAGCTCCAAATGATCCATTTATGGACTGGTGCAAGCCTCTCGGAGTTGGAATAAACGCTTTGATAGTGTGATCAAAGATTTGGTTTTATATGTACTTTTGGAGAAGCCTCAGATTTACAAGAAAGTGAGTGGGAGCTCAGAGCATTTCTAATATTATATGTGGATGACATATTACTGATTGGAAATGATATAGAATTTCTGGATAGCATAAAGGGATACTTGAATAAGAGTTTTTCAATGAAGGACCTCGGTGAAGCTGCTTACATATTGGGCATCAAGATCTATAGAGATAGATCAAGACGCTTAATTGGACTTTCACAAAGCACATACCTTGACAAAGTTTTGAAGAAGTTCAAAATGGATCAATCAAAGAAAGGGTTCTTGCCTGTGTTACAAGGTGTGAAGTTGGGTAAGACTCAATGCCCGACTACTGCAGAAGATAGAGAGAAGATGAAAGATGTTCCCTATGCTTCAGCCATAGGCTCTATCATGTATGCAATGCTATGTACTGCACCTGATGTGTGCCTTGCTATAAGTTTAGCAGGAGGTACCAAAGTAATCCAGGAGTTGGATCATCGACAAATGGGGTCAAGAACATCCTGAAATACTTGAAAAGGACTAAGGATATGTTCTCGCTTATGGAGGTGACAAAGAGCTAGTCGAATGGTTACATCGACGCTGAAGCTTGACATCGATCCTGGACGATTCTAAATCGCAAACCGGATACGTGTTTACATTGAATGGTGGAGCTGTTAGTTGGTGCATTTCTAAACAAAGTGTTGTGGCGGGATCTACATGTGAAGCGGAGTACATAGCTGCTTCGGAAGCAGCAAATGAAGGAGTCTGGATGAAGGAGTTCATATCCGATCTAGGTGTCTTACCTAGTGCATCAGGTCCAATGAAAATCTTTTGTGACAATGCTGGTGCAATTGCCTTGGCAAAGGATCCAGATTTCACAAGAGAACCAAGCACATCAAGAGACGCTTCAACTCCATCCGGGATCTAGTCCAGGTGGGAGACATAGAAATTTGCAAGATACATACGGATCTGAATGTTGTAGACCCGTTGACTAAGCCTCTTCCACGAGCAAAACATGATCAGCACCAAGGCTCCATGGGTGTTAGAATCATTACAGTGTAATCTAGATTATTGACTCTAGTGCAAGTGGGAGATCAAGGAAATATGCCCTAGAGGCAATAATAAAGTTATTATTTATTTCCGATATCATGATAAATGTTTATTATTCATGCTAGAATTGTATCAACCGGAAACATAATACTTGTGTGAATACATAGACAAACAAAGTGTCACTAGTATGCCTCTACTTGACTAGCTCGTTGATCGAAGATGGTTATGTTTCCTAGCCATTGACATGAGTTGTCAGTTGATTAATGTGATCACATCATTAGGAGAATGATGTGATTGACTTGACCCATTCCGTTAGCATAGCACACGCATCGCTTAGTATTCTCGCTATTGCTTTCTTCATGACTTATACATGTTACTATCACTATGAGATTATGCAACTCCCATTTACCGGAGGAACACTTTGTGTGCTACCAAACATCACAACATAACTGGGTGATTATAAAGGTGCTCTACAGGTGTGTCTCCAAAGGTACTTGTTGGGTTGGCGATTTCGAGATTAGGATTTGTCACTCAGATTGCTCGGAGAGGTATCTCTAGGCCCACTCGGTAATGCACATCACTATAAGCCTTGTAAGCATTGCAACTAATGAGTTAGTTGCGAATGATGTATTACGTAATCTAGTAAAGAGACTTGCCAGAACGAGATTGAACTAGGTATTGAGATACCGACGATCGAATCTCTGCAAGTAACATAGCGATGACAAAGGGAACAACGATGTTGTTATGCGGTTCGACCGATAAAGATCTTCATAGAATATGTGGGAGCCAATATGAGCATCCGTGTTCCGCTATTGGTTATTGACCGGAGACGTGTCTCGGTCATGTCTACATAGTTCTCGAACCCGTAGGGTCCGCACGCTTAAAGTTCGATGACGGTTATATTATGAGTTTATGTGTTTTGATGTACCGAAGGTTGTTCGGAGTCCCGGATGTGATCACGGACATGACGAGGAGTCTCGAAATGGTCGAGACATAAAGATCGATATATTGGACGACTATGTTTGGACACCGGAAAGGTTCCGGAAGGTTTCAGACATTTATCGAATGGGAGTTCTGGAACCCCCCCCCCGGAACTAATGGGCCTATTGGGCCCTAGTGGAGAGAGAGAGAGGGGCCGGCCAGGGAAATAGGCGCGCCCCTCCCCTTGAGTCCGAATAGGACAAGGAAGGGGGGGCGGCGCCCCCCTTGCCTTTCCCCTCTCCCACTCCTTCCTTCCCCCTCCTTCTTGGACTAGGAAAGGGAGAGGCAAACCTACTTGGAGTAGGTTTCCCCCTCCTAGGGCGCGCCACCCCCTTGGTCGGCCCTCTCCTCCTCCCCCCTTTATATACGGAGGAGGGGGCACCCCATAGACACAACAATTGATTTCTTGATCTCTTAGCCGTGTGCGGTGCACCCCTCCACCATAATCCACCTCGATAATATCGTAGCGGTGCCTAGGCGAAGCCCTGCATCGTTAGAACATATTCATCGTCACCACGATGTAATGCTGACGGAACTCTCCCTCAAAGCTCGGCTGGATCGGAGTTCGAGGGACGTCATTTAGCTGAACGTGTGCTGAACTCGGAGGTGCCGTACGTTCGGTACTTGGTCGACCGGATCGTGAAGACGTACGACTACATCAACCGCGTTGTGCTAACGCTTCCGCTTTCGGTCTAAGAGGGTACATGGACAACACTCTCCCCTCTCGTTGCTATGCATCACCATGATCCTGTGTGTGCGTAGGAAATTTTTTGAAATTACTACGTTCCCCAATAGTGTATGGTGTGTGTAACAGGTCCGGATACAATCATCGCATCCAATGACTATCCTGGAGTTCGGAGAAAGGGGAACCCGCCTTGCAATGTCGAAGACAATCTGCGCGTCGGACTCCTCGTCATTGAAGCCAGTTCTGTGGGCTACCGAGGGAGTCCTGGACTAAGGTTCGAGCGTCCTACCGCTATTCATTGGGCCGGACTGATGGGCTGTGAAGATACGAAGGCCGAAGACTATATCTGTGTCCGCATTAGACTTTCCTTGGCGTGGAAGGCAAGCTAGGCGACCTGCTGTGAAGATTTCTTCTTATGTAACCAACTCCATGTAACCCTAGATCTCTCCGGTGTCTATATAAACCGGAGAGCATAGTCCGGATAGGACACATTAATTACCATATACACATAGGCTAGACTTCTAGGTTTAGCCACTACGATCTCGTGGTAGATCAACTCTTGTAACACTCATATTCATCAAGATCAATCAAGCAGGAAGTAGGGTATTACCTCCATAGAGAGGGCCCAAACCTGGGTAAACATCGTGTCCCCCGTCGCCTGTTACCATCGATCCTAGACGCATACTTCGGGACCCCCTACCCGAGATCCGCGGGTTTTGACACCGACAACTGGACCCATTAACTTTTTTCAAATTAGGAAATGTTTACAAACTTGAAAAAGTTCATGCGTTGAAAAAAGTTCATGAATTCGAAAAAGTTCATAAATTTGAAAAAGATACATGAATTCAAAAAAATCCTGAATTTGAAAAAACAATTATACATACAAAAAATATCTATGAACACAAAAATATTCGTAATTTCAAAACAAATCATGAATTTGAAAAGATTTTGCAAATTTGAAGAAATTTCACAAATTTGAAAATAGGTTCTTGAATAAAAACAAAAATTTGAAAAAATGAAAAAAAACAAGTAAAAAAGGAATAAAATAAAAAACAATGAAAAAGGAAATAAACCGCGTAGAAAACCAGGTTACCCGATCAAAAGAAAGAAACCTAGAAAAGAAAAAAAAACTAACCGGAAGCTTCACAAACTAGAAAAGAGGGGTCGGAGCTAGATGGGCCAGCCCATTTACATGCATTTGTTTGAGTTCGCTCTCTCTAGTGGGCGCTGGTATGAAAATAAATGTCAAATAGTAGAAAATAACACCAGATCCCCTCCTGTTAGGGTTTCTGTTTCCTCTCGGCGACTCCTCGAGCCGCCGTTGAGACCAACTCATCCCTCACGGCTTCCCTCCGATTCCCAGCCAGGCTAGGACCGATCAAAGGGCGGTCTTGTATCGCCTCCGGTCTTGACCTCGGCAGGGTTTGTGGAGGCAGGAAGGCAGTTAGGGTATCGTTAAAACCTGGTGATCCGTTGTTTTCGTCAGGTTAGGGTTTGGAGATATGGCAAGCCCATCAGGATGTGGAGGATATGATGAAGAATCTGGGCATCACTAAGGATGACTTGGATGACATGGTTTCCGAAGAGCAAGATGTACCAGCGGATGCGGCTGCGCGGTGGATGGCAATTGTGAGAGTTCACACACCAAAGAGCTACCGCCAGTATTGGTTCTTTCGCAATATGAGGGCTGCCTGGGATCTGGCGCAGGAGGTGAAGATCCATCCGCTCGAAGAAAATCTCTACACAATGCAGTTCTCTTGCCTGGGTGATTGGGAACGCGTCATGGTGGAGGGACCTTGGACCTTCAAAGGGAACGCTGTGGTGCTTGCAGAGTATGATGGGCTCACTAAGCCATCAGAGGTAAATCTGGACATGTTGGATATATGGGCTCAAATACCTGACTTCCCTGATGGTTATTTCCTGATGATCAAAGCTCTAGCAGGGAAGATTGGGCAGTATATATACGCCGAACCGAAGTCACAAGATTTTGAAGGTAATTTTGTCCGGGTCAAGGTCAAGATCAATGTCCGCCGTCCACTAAAAAATGCAGTCTCGATGGTGAAAGAAGGTAAAAGGAAAAAAAATCTAGTGAAATACGAGTGCTTCGTGATCTTACGAGGCAACTTGGCCCCTCTGTATTATGCATTGTTGAAACTCAGATAGAGGGCTCTCGAGTAGAGAATTTAGCAGGCTCATTAGGTTTTACCAATAGTTTTGCAGTTAGTAGTTCGCGTAAGTGGTGGACTTGGTATCTTTTGGAATGATGAAATAAAGCTTGTGGTTGATGGCTACTCTAAGTATCATATTAATGTTGTGATTGATGATTTGGCTAACATAAAATCAAGGGTCACCTTCGTCTACGGGGAAGCCCAGGTTTCGGAAAGATACAAAACGTGGGACATGTTGCGTAGCATTGTTGGAGCCAACGATCTGCCATGGATGGTTATGGGTGATTTCAACAAGGTGTTACACTCGCACGAGCATGATGGAGTGGAAACAGAAGCCAGGCACAGATGGACGTGTTCAGAGATGCACTTGAGACGTGCGGCTTGTCAGATATAGGTTTCAAGGGGATCAATTGGACTTTTGAAAAAAAGGTGACAGGGGGAACCTACACTAGAGTATGACTGGATAGATGTGTTGCGAATCCAGCATGGTCACTGGCCTTTCCATTGGCATCGTTAGAACACAAACATGCTGCTTCTTCAGATCATATACCTATATTCCTTCAGCTCAACACGTTGCATGCATGCTCACGAGGACCGAGGCAATTCAGGTACGAGATGTGTTGGGAGCGGGATCCCATGCATGCGAATGTAACTGGTGAGGGGTGGGCCTCACAGAATTTGGACCAGGTCCGACAGAAGCTGCAGCGAGTGTCGGGGACCTTTCTGCATGGAATCGTGAGCATTTTGGTAACGTCAGGCAACAGATCACTCAGCTGCAGCAACAACTACAGGAGATGCGCAGCCTCCCAGGTAGATCCGGTCCCAATCACTTGGAGTTGAAAATAACAGAAAATCTGGTGGAGCTATATCATGGTGAGGAAATTTTATGGCGACAGAGGGCAAGGCTTGAGTGCCTGATGCACGGAGATAAAAACACATACTTTTTTCATTTACGTGCGAGCAGAAGGAGACGCAAAAATCTGACCAGGGCTCTACAAAAGGAGATGGGGCAGATTACTGAGGACAGAGATGAGATGGAAGTAATGACCACCGCGTTTTACAAAATCTTGTACACCTCTGAGGGGGTGCATGACATGGAGAGCGTCCTATCAAACGTGCCTCGCAAAGTTACACATGGCATGAATGACATGTTGAACGAGCCCTACACCCAAGCAGAAGTCAAAAAAGGCCTTTTCCAAATGTTCCCTACAAAGTCACCAGGACCAGATGGGTTCCCAGCCCACTTTTTTCAACGCCATTGGGAGATTTGTGGTGAGGATGTAACAAAAGCAGTGCTTGATATTGTGGAGGACAAGGAGTCAGCAAGAAGCATTAACGAGACGGTTCTTGTGTTGATCCCAAAGGTGAAAAATCCCATGTTATTGTCACAGTTCCGGCCCATCAGCCTTTGCAACGTCCTCTACAAAACTGCATCCAAGGTAATATCTAACTGACTGAAAATCATTTTACCTGAGATCATCTCCGAGGAGCTACTGCCCGGGAGACTGATAACTGACAACATTTTGACTGCTTACGAGTGTTTGCACTTCATGAAGAGGAACAAGGCAAAGAAACATCAATCATGCACACTGAAACTTGATATGATGAAAGCTTATGACAGACTGGAGTGGGATTACTTGCAATAAATCATGCTGAAACTTGGTTTATCTCAAAGATGGGTGGATATTGTTATGGGGCTGGTAACTTCAGTCACTTTTTCAGTCCAGTTTAATGGGAAGAGGTTGGAGGAGTTTACACCAATACGTGGAATCAGACAAGGGGACCCGATATCTCCGTACTTGTTCTTGTTAGCAGCAGAGGGCCTTTCGTGCCTGTTAAAATCAAGAAGTGAGTCATCCAACATGAGTGGTTTACAAGTGGCGCCTTTGGCACCAAAGGTGAATCATTTATTATTCGCAGATGACAGCCTACTGTTCTTCAAGGCAAATAGTATGGGTGCTACCGAGGTGAACCTAGTACTGGACATGTATTGTTTGGCTTCAGGACAGCGTATTAACTACAACAAGTCATTGGTTTATTCAGCAAAGGGGTTCCTGATAGCATACGGACATAGGTGAAGGTAGTGATGCAAATTCCAAATGAGACCCTAAATGAGATTAGGAATGCCCTCGGACATAGGCTCATCAAAAAACGGTGCCTTCAAATATTTGAAAGATCGTCTTTGGAGCAAATTGCAAGGTTGGATTGAGAGCACAATGTCTTCTACAGGTAAAGAGGTTTTGGTCAAGGCTGTTGCCCAAGCAGTTCCGGTCTTCTCTATGTCCTGTTTCAAATTGCCACGAGGCCTATGCGAACACCTAAATATGTTAATCCGGAAATTTTGGTGGGGGAGCAAAGAAGGAAAGCGTAAACCGCACTGGGTTTCGTGGAAAACTATGACTCAACCAAAAGGCATGGGGGGACTCGGTTTCAAGGATTTTGAGCTATTTAACTTGGCTATGTTAGCCAAGCAGGCATAAAGGCTGTTGCAGGAGCCGGACTCTCTTAGCGTGCGCATTTTAAAAAGCATATATTATCCAAGTTGTTCGATCTTGGAAGCTCCTCTAGGGAATCATCCTAGCCAGATTTGGAGAGCCATTGTAGAGGGCCGTGACACATTGAAAGTTGGCCTAATTAAGCGCATTGGCACCGGAGAGACGACAAGGATTTGGGAAGATAATTGGTTTCCTAGGGAGGAGATGATGAAACCTTATGGGTGTATCACCCAAAACCCTCCACTGTTTGTGTCCGAGCTTATAGATAGCACATCAGCTGGTTGGGATAAAGAAAAAGTGGAGTCTGTGTTTATGCCGATGGACACTCAAGTTATTCTTCGTATTCCCTTATGCACTCGCAATATCCCAGATTTTTGGAGTTGGCCTCTTCTCGGTCCGCTCGGCATATCCCATGCTTGTGGCTACCAGATCTAGAAGAGAAGCGTGGCTGGAAAATAACCCGGACACCTCAAGCGCGTCGATGGAGGAAAGATCTTGGAAGAGTTTGTGGAAAACTAGAGTACCTGGAAAGGTCAGGATGTTTCTTTGGAGATTGGCAAAGCATTCGATCCCAACAATTATGTCCGGGCTAGAAGAAATATGGCACAATCAAACTCATGTGGTCTATGCGGGGCACCAGATTCGTGGAGACATTCACTCCTAGATTGCACAATGGCTCGGTGTACCTGGGCGCTCGTAGAAGGAGATCTGTTACAAAAAATGGCAGCAACAACCGAGCCAAAGGCTAAGTATTGGCTCTTCACTCTAATGGAGCTTTTAACTCACGCTGAATTTGTTAAGGTCTCGGTGATGTTATGGGCTATCTGGGCAGCAAGGCGGAAGTCCATTCATGAAGGCACGTTTCAGAGCCCACAAGCGATCATGTCATTTGTTGAAGGTACATAAATGAGCTGGAGGCGATCAATGGGAGACAGGAACCGGATCGGATTGAACCCAGGGTGGTACTATCCGGCGGAAGGAAACCAAAAGCTCCTCCTGCGGGTTTTGCAAAAATTAACGTCGATGCGGGGTGCAAATAGGAAGTAGGGGGACAGCTGTGGCCGTTTGCAAAGATAACATGGGGACGTTCCTCGGAAGCTCTGCCCTGGTAATTAGAGGAGTGGATGATCCCGCGATGTTGGAGGCAATTGCGTGCCGGGAAGGCCTGGCACTCGCAGCTGATCTTCATATAAATCAGTTTGTCATATCTTCTGACGCAAAGGAGGTGGTAAGGGCTACCCACAACGACAGCAATGGACCTCATGGTGCCATCAAGGAGATTAGAGTCCAACAGTTATCATTTTTATGTAATTTTTGTTTTGAAGGTCGTTTGAACAACTTAGAAGCTCATAATTTAGCCAAGCATTCTCTTTCCTTGGGTCCGGGGCGCCACGTTTGGTTTGGCCAACCCCATAACCTGAATTGTATCCCACTTCATGTGGTTTTTGATGAATAAAGCTTGGCTATTTCCCTAAAAAAAGAAAATAACACCAGTTTCACTTGGGACCTCAAACCAGTGCTCACGTGCCTCTGCGAGCCTGGGCCGGCACAACAAAAATCAATCGCTCACACGCCCTGCTTCGCGCTCTCGCTCGCTCAGTCAGCTGCATTCGCTACCTTTACTCCGGTATAGACAATTGACTACTAATACTTGCTCAAAAAAATAAAGTTGACTGCTAATCAATTGACCAATAATTGCTAACCTTTGACCAGTTGACTGTTGATCATAACTTAAAATAAAAGCCCATGGACTTGAAAATAATTCGCGGGTTAATAAAAGGTTCATAAAATAGAAAAACTTTCATGAATTAGCAAAAAACATCTTTGTGTTTCCGGTGATTTACCCGATCAACGTTAAGTTATAAAGCTTTGCTTTACCTCAAAATATAAATACTTGACCCAATTCATTGTGCTTTGGACTGTGTGTTTATGTCACCTGAATGGGAGGGCTCCTTACCCGCAAAAAAAACAAAGAATGGGAGGGCCCCTTCCCTCGCTGCTCTCTGCCTACATTCGTATCAGAATGCTGCTATACGGACGACACTCGGCGCATGATTTTTGGACGAGGCTATCGATCGAATCATGCATGGGTATAGCACAGCCGCTGAATCATGTGTAGTGTGAGAGCATCTCTAGGGGCGTGTTTGGTTGCCGTCGGCTACAGTACCTCTCCACTCAGCCTGGCTCTCGAAAAACAACCTCATATGCGACATCTGCAAGTTGTGTGCCTGCATATGAGCTGCCTGCATTAGGGGATCAACTTTGGCATGTTGTTTGGTTGCCTGCATTGTCTCGGCGCATACAACTACACGCTGTTTGGTTGCCCGCATGGGGTATGATTAAGAACTAGCACTTGTACTTAGCACACAGGGTTAAGAGCTAGTAGAGGAAGGGGGAGAAGAAATGTAATGTGCACCGGACCATGGCGACTGCGGTCGACAGTGACCGTGGCGCCGTGTCCGACATGATGAGCACGAAGTCATGGGCGAGCGACCCCGTCGGCGAACTAGTTGGAGTGATCGCGCAAAGGCAGTGGACAGAGGAGGAGAAATGCAGTGCTCACGCCATGGCATCGTTAGTGTAGTAGGACGAGAGAGAGGAGCTGAGATGATCGACGCCGGAAATGACTCCACTGTAGTAGGGCGAGAAAGAAGAGGCCGGGAGGAGGCCAAGATGATCAACCCCGTCGGTGGCAGAGAACAGAGGACGAGAACCCCGTCAGTGTGCGCGCCATGGTGGCTTAACTACGATAGGATTTTGGAGAGAAGGCCGAGATGAATGACTGTGACAATGATGCTACCACAAAGACGCGAGAGAGGAGATCGAGAGAAACCACGCCGGCTAGAGGAATAATTAAGTAGTGTCTTAAATCACAGCACACATATCCATATGTACAACCATGAGAAATATGTAGATCTTCTCGTGTACGATCATCGAAACGGGAAACTTGCAACACGAATGTTGTGCAGAACTGCGAGATTAGGCTGCCGGTCAAAGAAATTTCAAACAATCGCTCATGCGCGATGAATCTCACAAAATTCGTCCAAAACAGCTCTAAACGGGAACAAGAAATTAAGCATGTACGGTCGACGAAACTATAAACCGATCGCCTGAATGAAACCGTAGCATCGATGTGCATCTTTTTCGTGTAGAGCTTACCTCGAATCGAAATACCGCTGTGTAGATCAGAGGGACAATTAAGAGAGAGATTAGAGAGAAGCTTACCGGAGGTTGAAGAAGACCTCACATAATCATCTCGCATCTCTCCGCCTCCACTGCAGAAGGGCCCGCCATTATGCTGCTGGCCTCGGGCTTATAGAAACCGCCGATTCGAGCTGCTTCCAAAGAAGCCAGGCTCTGGGCTGCTTTAAGAAGCGTGCGATGCAGGCCCAACAGTAAAACCAGGCAGCCAAACATGCCACTCCCTTCCCGCGCGGGCCTGGTTGGGCTGGATGCGGGCAACCAAACACGCCCTAGAAGACCCCGCATCCCGCCGAACCGCAAAACGCGTTTGCAGTTCGCAGAAAAACGGGTTTGCGGGCCGGCGCGGACGGCCACAGAGGCAAACCCTGCAAAACGGACCCATATAAAAGGATATTCACAGAATATACTCTTTTACGGGTCGGCTTTGCAGGGTCTGCTCTTGCCCCGCTGGCGCCGCTCCGCAAATATCAATACCACACCACAAAAAAATAACAATCACCCACACTACAAAATATCAATACCAACACAATACAACAATCATCCACATTACAAATAATTATTCAAATCACCGAAGCGAATTAAATAATGCAATACGAAACTGTTCCCGAATACAAATAACACACGACTTAAATAAAAATGAATAGAAAAATGAGTTTGTTACTGTCCAGCCCTTTGCCAATGGTGCTCAATGAGATCCTCCTGAAGTTGAAAGTAGTGTTTGCATTTTCAATCTCCTTGTATGTCTGAAGAAAGCTCTAATACAATCAGTGCTACCTAGCATGCCAGGCCAACCTCTCCTCTCATTAGATGCCATCAATTTCTTTGTGTCATCTTTGTTGGGTGCCTGAAGATATTCAGGACCAAAGACACGGATGATCACTTTGGCAAATCTACGCACTAACTCAGTTGTGGTATCTTCACCAATGCGAGGTACTCATCGGCATAGTCAGCCGGAACACCATATGCAATCACCCGCTTAGCTGCCGATATTTTTTGATATGCACTAAATCCCTTCAAGCCCGCAAAGCATTTCTTCTTTGAGTAAAATACCGACAATTTGCCTCACAAACTTGAACAATTTTCACAAAGAGGGATCGGCGTATTCGGTATCTTCTCCGGAAGAGGTGCGGTGGATATCTTGGATTCTCCACGAAGTAGTCTTGCATCAACATCTCGTTCCCGAGATGGCGATTCCGAGGAATGCAAAGACGCCCAACGGTCGATCCTCGCCACCTCTTTCAGTTCTCGTCTTCGTGCTCCTTGACGGTAAGAGCCATCACCAACGTCTGCTGCCGAAAGTTTGCAGGCAGCGCCTCAACATCCGAGTCGTCTGAATCGCCGAAAGCAAAAACTTCGCACGGGCTCAATTCCATCTACATGAACAAAAATCGCACGCCGCGTCAACCAACTATGCGTAGCGGTCGGCACAAAGCACAAGCAAACACTAACCGGCGGCTCGTGGGGCGGGTGATCCCGGGCGGCAACGAGGGGCGGCTCGAAGGCGGTCAATCCCCGACGGCGACAGCGACGAGGGGCGGCTTTTCTCGCCGGATCCAGGGCGGTGCAGCGTATCGATGGTGGAGGGTGGGAGACGCCCCCGCGGCGCGATTCCGCCCGCAGATTTGGCCGGAATCGCCGACGACGAACGGGCGGAACCAATGGTGGGCGGCGGCGGAAGAAGATGGGGAAAGGGTGCGGGCTGAAATGTCGCTTCCGCCATCCGCTTCACTGCGATACGGGGCACCGTAGGGGAGGGGCGGAAACCTGCGTATTCGCGGGTTGGGGCCGAGATTTTATCGCGCCTCTCAAAAAAATTTACGGGCCGGCCGCGTTTGCGTGGTCTGTTCAGGCGGGCTTTTTTGTGATGGGTGGGCCAGGGCACGGGTTGGCCCAGGCGTAGCTCCGCCACTGGGTGAGACTAAAGAAGAATCCAAGGTTATAAGCCGATGGACATTTCTCCCCACGCCATAACGATCGCTGCATCGCGATGGCTTGTGGTCAAGCGTAAACCGACGAGTGTGTACAGCCTATCGTTGCATCGCGGCTGTCCGGTTCCTGCATACCGGCTGTACGGTGTGCTACCGCCTGTCAAGACGCGCTGCCTAGCGTGTTTGAGAGCATTCGCCGGCCCTTTGCCCAGCCAGCACGAGAAGTTTACGTGCCAACAAAAGCGCTGAACACACAACAACAAAGCGGCGAGCAACAAGGCTGCACCTTTGTCGATAACAAAGAATGTCGGATGTAAGGGACGAAGACTTGTCGACGGCGAGCAGCGGCGCTTGATCCGGTGGCGATGATGCGCTACCAACCAACTGGATACCACCGCGCTCTTGAAGATGGAAGCGGAGAGAAAGGGGATGAAGAGAAGTGGGACTGGTGGAAGGAATGATGAAGCCCACGACACACCCTAGCTAGCTTCAAGATTCGTGCGCGCAAAAGTACGGTGATTAGATCGTTCGCTGACATGTGTCAAATATCTTACGGAAAACGGAACTGCTCTACGGACGACAAAAACATAGACGATGTGGAGACGATTAAGAATCGGGCGGCCGTTGTTGTCCTATACACATGCATGCGCGGCTGGATTTCACTGTCGTGCATGAATCATCTGTCTTGTGTCGTCCGTATAGCACTACTGTACGGAAAAAATGCACGGCGAGTCAAAGCTCTCACAAAAACAAGCCAAAACCATCTCGGATCATCATCAGTGGGAATCATTGGCGTCTTCCCAAAAAGGGAGAAACCATTAAGCATCGACAGAGCACGCCCATACTTGAGTGCATGGGCGAATCTAGCTTGTAGCCTGTGGGGGCGAATGCCCCCACTCGTTTTCTCAGCCCACTTGTACTAGCCTCGTAGTACAGAGCGTTGCCCCCGCTCAGCTTAATATATTTGCCCCCACTCAATCATTTTTTCTGCTCTAAATTCGAAGCCCATTTACGAGAAATAATGGCTTAGAACACCAGCACAGCCCATTAGATACAACCCAATACGAAGAGGCTGCCTACTCGAATGAATGGAAACGATTTCCTCAAAAAAAAAAGAATGAATGGAAACGAATTAACACAAAGACGCACGCCACGCACGGAGTGCGGAGTTGCCGAGTCGGAGTTGCTCAGATGCGTTCGCCGCTGGCTCCTCGACGTGACAAGCCGCCGACGCCTTCCGCCTCGCGCTGCACCTACATAGCGTGCCTCGGTCGCCTCGATGCCTGCAGGCCGGGCTGGCCGTCCGCCGATTAGCACAAGGAAGATGTTGCACCATTGATCGATCAAGGTAAGTGGTAAACCCTAAGATGTGTAGGTTCAGTTTCTTTCTTCTAATTTCCAATTATTGTTATATTCCGATTTTCATGTTAGAGAGGCAATCATATCAAATATCCATGTATTGAAATTTTAATATATGGATTGGTAATCGTATCATATATGGAACGCTGATTGAGTTAGCTTAGCTTAATAATTTTGTGTAAATAAGTACGTGGAATAGACTAAATCTATGAATGTTAAACTTTACTGTATGTCAAACTTTTGAACGCTCATATATTTGACATTGACAAGGAAGCTAGTGAAGAGATTCTTTGGAAAATCAACAACCCACAATATGCCTAAAGAGGTGGCAATTAAACGCTTCCTTGGGAAAAATCGCCGTAGGAAGAAACAGAAGGAGGTAATGTGCTCAAGCTTATTTATCTATGAATTTTTACATTCTCTCTAGATTGAAACATGTTTCTATTTTCTTGCAGCTTGAAGACTGCAAATTAATTCAAAACGGTCAGGAACAGCATATTGATATTTCTCGAGTTATTGCGCCTTAAATGGTTAGTTCATTTTTACTTTGGCAATGAACTTGACATAAGTATGTGTGTGTTGACATTATATTATAAGGAAATATATGATTTTACTTCTTACACACTATTTTTTTAGGGGTCTTACACACTGTGTATGCTTGTGTGTTTAGTTTTTTAAATGATCTAGCCATTAGTTCGTACACATCCCTTTGAAGAAAAAAAACATACACATCTTTGCCCCCTCTCGGTTTTCATCCTGGCTCCGCCCCTGCTTGAGTGCTAAATCTAGTGGATGCGGTGCCCCATCGCTACGAAAAGACCGGTAGGGACAGTCACGAGATAATATTCTTCTATCTATCTTCTCATTTGCGATTTGCGGCCTGATGCTTTTGGTTGGCGGTTGCCCCGTCCACATTTTCACATGTCCCGTTCCTGTCGCTCTCAGTCTCAGCAAAGGGCTCAATCACTGTCCGCCTCGGCTAAGGCAGCCTTGCAACCTCGCATCTGCAGCCACTCCAATTGCCAGGATGCGTCCGTCAGGACGGCTACAAGATTACCCTAATCTCCACCCACTGCACTGCCGCCAAGTGAAGCATTGGACGAGGGAGAGGCGTACGCTCCCAAGCTCCTCTCGCACGCCATGGCCTCCGCCGGCGAGCACGCGCTGCCCCTGCTCGCCCGACTTCCAGCCGAGGTCCGTCTCGTCTCCTTCGCCTCTGCCGCCCCCCCTGAAAAATCCTTTTTCTCTCTGCTGGTTCAATTGGTTGCTCTGCATAGGATTTTAACCAATGGCATGGATGATGATGTCTCGCTATTAATTCTGGTGGGGATTGCCGTCGCAGGCGGCGGAGGCGTACACCACCGACGGGTCCCTTGACTTCGACGGGAACCCGGCGCTCAAGAATCGCACGGGCGGATGGCGCGCGTGCCGCGCAGTTCTCGGTAATTTATTTCTTCTTCATCTGTTCTTGGGAGTACTACTCGACCGGCTGTTTAATTTAGTTTTACTCGACCGGCTGCACCTTGGAACGACGGTTTTCATGCAGGAACCGAGTTCTGCTACTGCCTAGCGTTCTACGGCATCTCCTACAACCTCGTCACCTACCTCACCGGCGTCCTGGGCCAGAGCAACGTCGCCGCGGCGAGGAACGTGTCCACCTGGCAGGCCACCTGCTTCCTCATGCCCCTCGGCGGCGCCGTCGTCGCCGACTCCTACTGCGGAAGGTACCGCACCATGGTCATCTCCTGCTTCATCGGCGTCGCAGTACGTTACCAAATCCTCCTCCCGGCCACTCTGCAGTGCACTGCAATCAATAATCACTCTGCGCACAGTCTGCATCTCTATGTCATGTCCCAATGGAGCAATCAAGAATAGCACTTCACTTAATTACAATACTCTGCAGTCTACATCATGCCTGGAGCACTTCAATTAATTGAGAAAATTCAGACAGCATTATGGAAGATCGTTAGAATTTGGTCTCTGTTTTTGGGCAGGGCATGCTCATGACAGCATTCTCGGCGTACCTCCCGCTGCTCGTCAAGAATGGCGTGGCGTTCAGAGGCCTCACCTCATCGAACATGGTGTCGGTTCAGGAGTTCGTCTTGTTTCTCGGCCTCTACATGATTGCCGTTGGGCTGGGCGGACTCCGGCCGTGCCTCATGTCCTTCGGCGCCGACCAGTTCGACGACGGCGATCCATCGGAGCGCGTGACCAAGGGCTCCTTCTTCAACTGGTACGTGTTCAACATGAGCTGCGCGTCGTTGATATCCAGCACCGGCATCGTGTGGGTGCAGGATCATTACGGCTGGGCGCTGGGCCTGACCGTCCCGGCGGTCGTCCTGGCCGTCGGGCTTTCTTGCCTGGTCGCGGCGTCACGGACGTACAGGTTTCAACGGACTCGCGGCAGCCCGCTCACCAGAGTGTGCCAGGTCGTGGTTGCTGCCGTGAGAAAGTGCGGCGTCGAGCTGCCGGCCGACAGCTCTCTGCTCCACGACATGCCGGAAGACGACCTCGCAATGAAGGGTGTTGAGAGGATCGCACACACCACTGATCTCCGGTCAGTTACTACAATTCTCCTCGTAGCTGCTTGCAGCTAGCTTGGTTCAATTCACCACTCACTCAAGATGGATCTGTTGCTTCCTTGATCAGATTCTTCGATAAGGCCGCCATTGTCGTGGCTTCGGACAAGGATGTGGAGGCGGCAGCCGTGCCGGTGCCGCGCAGCCTGTGGAGGCTCTGCGTCGTGACGCAGGTCGAGGAGCTCAAGATTCTCGTGCGGATGCTGCCGCTCTGGGCGACCGTCGTGTTCTTCTATGCCGTATCGGTGCAGATCTCGTCGACATTCGTGGAGCAAGGCAGGGCGATGAACGCTACCGTCGGCTCCGTGCACGTCCCGCCCGCGTCCATGTCGACCTTCGATATAATCACCGTCATCGTCCTGGTCCCTCTCTACGACCGGGTCTTCGTTCCGGCGGCAAGAAGGCTCACCGGCAGGGAGAAGGGCATCTCGGAGCTGCAGAGGATTGGCGCCGGCCTCGCCATGCCCGTGCTCGCCATGGCCGCCGCGGCGCTTCTCGAGACGGCGCGCCTCCGCGCGGCGAAGGCGGCGCCCCTGGCGCCATGCTCGACGAGCGTGCTGTGGCAGGCGCCGCAGTACGTGCTGGTGGGCGTGGGCGAGGTGCTCACCACCATCGGCCAGCTCGACTTCTTCTACGGCCAGGCGCCGGCCGCGATGAAGACCGTGTGCACGGCGCTCGCGCTTCTCGCAGTAGCGGCCGGCGGCTACCTGAGCTCATTCCTACTGACAGCCGTGCAGTGGGCGACGACGACTGGTGGCGCGCCGGGGTGGATCCCCGACGACCTGAACGAGGGTCATCTGGATCGCTTCTTCTGGATGATGGCCGGACTTGGTTGTCTCAATCTGATAGCTTTCGGGAGCTGCGCCAGGAGGTACAAATCCAGGAAGGGTTGCTGATTTTTAAGTTGCTTCTCCGTAGGCAGAGATATTTTTACAGCCCATGGTGCATGATGCCCAAGATAAAAGCACGATTCATCAGCAATAGACAAATGCCTCAATGCCATAGTGAACCATTTCAAGAACGGTTTTACTAAATGGAGGTGGGTAGGTCTTAGTCGATAGGGACGTAACCAAGTCTAAATCAGATAGCATAATATCGACTGTTCTTGATGTAAAACTAATTCTTTTTTACACGGATCTCAATGTAAAATTCCATAAATATTGCATCGACTGAGACTTACGGGGTAAGAGAAACAAATTAGCGGGGTTAATAAATTGGGATGTGTGCTTGTTGAGGGAATTACTATAGGTACTCCCTCCGTCTAGGTGTGTAAGTCATCTTACGAAAACGAAATAATCCCAAAACACTTAGGCGCGGTACATTAATTCTCATCTCTTTTTTGTTTCGTGACATATCAACCAATAAAAGATATGGGTCATGCATGCTTTAAATGACTTAAGACTACCAAACACGCATGCATTGGTTAGTTCATTGCATGCCTAGCAAAAAAACCTTTAAGTTCTCTCGTTTTTCCCTCCACCTTGGTCGTGATGCGCAACCTAAGATGACTTATACACTTAGACGGAGGAAGTAACATTTTTATGCATGCATGTTAAGAGAAATAAAGGTAGTGAAGTTGGTGAGATGGGATGTATGATGATGTGACATGTGTGCATGTTGAAATAAACATAAGTACTGGGGATCAACTTCTTAAATATAGAATATATAGGATTTGCTCTCTCTTTTTATTTCCCTTGCACAAGCGAGTTTGCATGTAGTGGTTGGGGCCACGGTGGCTTCTCTCTTTTTTTTTCAAAAGAAATTGCCTTTCTTTGCTTCATCTTTCTCTTCTTTTTTATTTTTTCATTTTTCACTTTTTGTATGTCTTTGACTTTCTGTTTATTTACTTATTTATTATTTTTGCTTGTCAGGTTTCATCTTATGTTTTATTGTTCTTCCTTTTTTTATTTCATATTTCATTTTGTTCTTACTTATTAATTTTGTGTTTTGTGGATGGGCTCCTAGCCTAGTGGTGGGAATGCAGTGGTGTGCTCTCGTCAGCACGGGTTCAATCTGTTAGGGTCTCTCTACTGATCTCACGAATCACTTACACATACAAGGATTTGGGTAGCTAGATTACATGAACAAGCAAGAACAAGGGGATTGAGGAGGAGAGCCAGAGCCCAGAGGTGGGAGAGGAAGCCGTCGTGCCGTTTCAGCCGTGATCCCACCGGATGACCTGCACGATACATTCCTTCAGGTGTTTGTAGCCACTACAAAAAAATACACTTCCGTGATGATACGTGTTTGTCACAGTAGGTCACGTTTTCTGTCATGCATGTACATCCATGACAAATTTGTAACAGAATCAAAATAGTCATACTTGTGCTGTCGTAGAAGTGTTCCATGACATTACCAAAATTATCATCACGGAAGTGTCCACTTCCATGACGATAAATCGCGCGTCACAGAAGTGCTTTCTTCAAGGGTGACCGCCACGTGGCATCCACCGTAATCTTAACGCCGTTAAGCTATCGGGTCCGGTTTTGGATCCGATAACCCGTTATGACCCGACCAATGGGGATTTTCCACGTGTAAAATCATCATTGGTCAAGGAAACACGTGTCGCTTGTCGCTGGGGATGATGTCATCCACTCATTGGACCCAAAGCGCCTCTGATACGTCGACACGTGGCACGGCCCAACAGAGACCCATATAGGTTAAAAAGGCCGGCCCAGTCAAAGGCCCGTAGGACTTACTCAGGTACTAGTGGGCCAGCCCAATAACGTCCTGCTTTAAAAAGGCCCATTTACGGCCCAAAGCCAGATCTGGCCCATTAATTATTCGTCGAATATTTGGGACCATTTACGGCCCGAATCCAGATCTGGCCCGTTAATTGTTTGCCGAATATTTGGGCCCAATTACAGCCCAGTGACTTTCGGCCTGTTAGAGGCCCGATGTAGACATGGACCCATTTCAGCCCGGTGTGACTTTCGGCCTGGGAATGGCCCGTGCTACCCATGGGCCATATATGGTCCGACGGGACATCTGGCCCACTAACGGCCCACAACAGTTAAGCCCAACGTGACTTTGGGCCTATTAAAGGCATGTCGCATAATTCGGCCAGTTGATGTCAGTACTAAGCTTTCGGCCACTTAAAGGCCCATGATATCAGTGGGCCAACTAAGGCCCGAGATATGTTTTGGCCTGGTAACTGCCCGTGATATAACTGGGCCCAAAAAGGCCCGGTTTACATTTCAGCCTGCTGAAGGCCCGTCGACGACTAGTGAAAATTAAGGGCCAATATGCATTTCGGCCTGCTAAAGGCCCATGGTTTCATTTGTGCCGTAACAGGCCAGTACAATATTCAGCATGTTAATGGCCCAATGCTACCTAGGCCAAACTAAGCGCTGGGTCCATAAAACGCCCAACTAAAATATACGCCGGTGTAAGTTGTGGGCCTCGCGCAAAGAGTGAAGGCCCCAATCATTCGGGCCCAAGAATGATGCAGGCCGGCCCAATTGTTGGCCGCTAAACACCAGGCCCGTTAGAGGCGAATGTTTCTACGATCGACTACATCTGATTTTTTTCCAGATAGCGAATGATGGCAAGAATTAGTAGGAATTAAGAACAAACCTACTCTATACAATAAAGAAATTATGGCATAGTAACTAAGAATAAACCTACACTATACAATAAAGGATTTATGGTATATTACATCCACTGGGCATCGAAGTTCGCCACCAGTGATCATAAAGCGCAACGAAGAAGCAGATTACAAAAACTGGGCACCACTGCACAGAATAAAATAATACCGAACCGAGACCACTTCCAAGACAGTTCAAGAAAGGTTTGCCTTTATGCTGAACTGCTGCTAAGCCGCCGAGCAAGGCCGTGAGACCGCCTATCATGTCGATCATAGCTTCCGTGTGTAGCTGTTTAGCAATGAGGTTCTCATTGGTGTTCTCCGCAATCTTTCTTAGAGATAGGACTTCAAGTCGAAGTTGAGTTGCAGAATGCCTTTTTGCTAGAACTTGGGACTGAAGAAGTCGAACTGATTTAGACAACGAATTCTGTGAGCTTGTCTGACTGCTAGTCTCAAGTAACTTGAACACTGCATCAAGACAAGACTTTGGGGTTGTCTCGCTATCTTCAAGGATGTTTTGCCTTCTTTGCTGCAATATATGTTGGGTTTGTCGCACAACCTTCAGCAGACTTGTGCATGCCATCAGACATATCACCCTGAAAAAAGCAGAGAGATGACAGGTTTTGCACGTGTATAAACAAAGATGATAACTGTGTTGTCAATTCCTTCCAATTTCAAATTAGAAAATAAAGAGTAAGTTCAAAATATCAATAGCATAATTTGGCATTGTTCATAATGCGGGGAGCTTCACCACACTACTGGATTACCATGTCAACATAACAAGCATAGATGAAGGGCAAAGAAAATCATTGTATCTATTTTGGTTAATGTGCATGGCATGTTGTTCATATCATCAGCCACGCCAATAAGATAAAACAGGAGATGACAAGGTGCAAACGTGGGCTGCTTCACCACACACTGGATTCTAGATCCACAAAAACAAGCATACATATACGGAGTATTGAGTAATGTGCATGGTATGAATAAGGAATTTGGTTTTACAAGTAAAACTTAGAACTTACCATTCTTGCGAACATGCATTTTGGTAGAAACAACAAACTAAACAACAGTAAACGATAGGGAGTATGAGAAAATTAAACAGCAATTGAGGATAAAGGCTTTAGAAGGACTGCCTTACATTAACAGTTAACACCAGCTTTATAATGCCCTTCTCCATGTCAAGGGAAGGATAACTCAAGAATTTCAGCACAAAATCTTCTTCATAAGCATTGCATGTACTCTACATTTTATAGAGAGTAATTATAGATATGATAATACGGGAAGGGGTAGAGGATAATGAAGATAAGATGCAGATTGATGCTACATAATCAACTACCAATCCCTGGAAGTACAAGCATTACAGACAAAATGTCTTGACAAGAGCAATGGGCTACACTTCAGACCGGCATTGTCTGTGTATTCTACTTTTGGTAAGATTAAATATAGATCTGATCTTTTTAGTAAATGGTGGGCGAGGAGATAAGATGCAGAATGCTACACAATGAACTAATCCCTCTTTCCATAATACAGGAGTGTTTTGAACACTGGTGTACTGTACAAAATGTTCTTATATTATGGGACGGAGGGAGTAGCTGTTAATGTAAGTACAGTAATAGACGACGTTTAGTCCTTACAAGAGGACTGCAGAGCTAAACCTCTTCAAAAGCATTGGATTGATTCTAAATTTATGTAAGAGTCCATACAGATCTTATAATGTCCACCAAATGGACGATAACGAGGCTAAGATGTGAAGTGATGCTACATAATCAAACAACTATGAAAGTAAGTATGGTCATACAGGGCAAGAGGTACTCACAAGAGCAATGCAAATGCAGATAGTTGCAAGATTCTATGGTCCCTTGAGAACGAATGTTCTTCTCACGATTTTACAGACAAGTGAGATGTTAAGGCAAATGCAGAAATGTAGTTCAAATTGTGATGTGATATCATAGATAGTACCTTACGCTGCAGTCGAGACCAATGTGTAACAGGATTATTCCAATCACCGTCGGACAAATGTAGCACCGAAGACTTTACAGAAATTTCGTTTAGAGGCTTGCCATCGAAGTGCGCTTGCCTCAGGTAGGAACGATAGTTCATCAATGAGTGCTTGAAAAGCGCAACCAACCCTTGCTCGTCTTCACAATCCAGTTTGGTCCTCGCCTATTTTAAAGAATGAAATCTTGTGTCTTCTGTCAGCAAAAACATATGCAGTAATGACCATGAATAACATTGGTACATTACTTACGCGTAAGATGCAGAGGAAGACTGGAAATTGTTCTATGTCTGCTGTATAATCTTTCCATGAAGGAAAGATGCACATAAAGTTCATGACAACAATATAAGCTTTGTCTTCTAAACTGGGAAGAAATGGAACATTGGTCCTATTTGCTGCAATTGGGGCTCTCTCTGGTTCGAAAAGGAATTCGGCAACTGGATTTGGTGTAATCTTTGCTAGAATGGGGGTTTTGCGTCGTAGAGCTGGTGCTATGTCAACTGGCATAATCATAATGTTTGCTGCAGTTGGGGTCTGCTGAGTTGGGGCATCAGAAATGACCAGTGTAGTAGGGCTAGAGTCTGCTAGAGTTGGGGTGTTCTGTGGGTCGGGTGATATTGCAACTACACCTAATGGGCTATTTGATTTATCAGATGCCACTACCTTTTCCAAATACTTTGCTTGTGCTCCTCCACGATCAGCAATCGCCCTCTTCCTTTTGAACGTCTGATACACAAGAACAACATTTGAATGGATAAATATGGTATGATGACAAATGGAATATGTACTGAAAATGGATAGGGAGGTCGTATTCACATACACGATGTGTAAACTAAGCTAATGGCAGTTCAACAAAGTAGAAGCAATGCAAAGCATCAGTTGCAAGATATGTGCGGAAAATATAACCTTGGAAAGTTAGAACAAGCACCTTGATGGGTGAATAAGATAGGGCATCTTCCTCTGACTCCTCCACTAGGGAGCTACATTGACTTAGGCCTCCCTCTAGCTCAGAATCACTGTTAGGATCATATTCCCAGCATGAATCTGTAGGTGGAGAGTGTTTGCATTGCATTGCATCCAGACTTTATTTCATTCCCTTAATGCCAAGTTTGACAACCATGGCATTGTTCTGCTTATTCTTTTCATGCGCGCAAGCTCATAATCATTATGATGCTGTTCAGAATCTGAGATTCATTAAAACATAAAAATTAATCAGATTATCTATGGAATGCATTGCGGATTCAACTCGAAGAGTGTCTCCCTATAAACCCCTGCATATGCAAAGTTCACCCCCCAACCGTCTGCACTACACACGTAAATACAAACCCCTTATGTCTCTATAACAGGCAGACACGCATTTTAAAACTAAAGTAGGAACATTAGAATTATATGAAATTCGTATTTGAACAAATAAGCTAAGGAATCATGAGTGGCATAATGTTTAGCTTCAAGGATGGAGTGTTGGTAGTGCGACACAAAGCAAGTAGGCAGATTGTATTCCATGTAAAAGATCGAATTCTATGTAAAAGCTGGAAATGACACTTTCTTTCTATACAATGAAGTGTTCGTTGCCCACACGTGATGGAAGAGATCACATAGAGAAATACTATTCAGTCATGTCTACGGTTGCAGTATTTAGAAACAGGGTGGTCCACCCTAAAAGAATATTGACAACAAATATGACAAGGCAAGCATAGATGTAGTGAATCAATCATTTACTTGTGAGCTCACTAGGACAAGTATGCGTAATTGTAACTGCGATGAAGAGACCGCTCAAAATCTGAATCAAGAAGTTTGTCTAGCACTTATTGTTTGCAACTAATCGACGTGAATAATTGGCTATTATATCGAATGAGTAAGAAATACAAGTAAAATTTTCAACAAACCTGGCTTGCAGTAGTAATCTGGGTCAATGTCACTACGACCAACAACCCAAAATGACTAGTGTCTGTTTCTAGGGCCGGAATTTTGAAAACCCTGTGAACTTTACAGGTACTAAAGATTACCGAAATACATCCGAACCATTAAGTGTAGGTAGCACTGAGCACACAAAAAACCCTAATGACAGTCCTGCCTAATGAGTTATGAATCAATTAGAAAATGGGTGATGAGGAGTGGTCACGAGTGTTGAGGACTTATCTCAGGATAAATCGGGTTGGCTTAGTGGGTCTTTGCCTTTGAGCCCTGAACAGACTGGGAAGGTAGGCACGGCGGCGCGCCCGGGCAGCGGTGACGCTGTTGGGCGAGCGGCTCTTGACCTCCTATTAGTCCGGCGTATCCTCCTAGAGTCATGCCGTCCGGGGACGGCAAGTCGCTGGCGAGGCAGGCGGCTGGGGGTGAGTAGAAATTGGAAGCGCAGTAGAACAGAGGAGAATCGGGGCCTAGGCTGACCCAAAATCCCAGGGTGGGCCGGCCCACCGTGGGCACCCTGTAGAGATACACACCCGAGCGGCGTACATGCATTTTCGAAACTAATTTAGGAACATTTAGCTGACCAATTAAACGAATTTGTTTTAATAATATCAGATTTGTATTTGAACAACTAAGCTTGTTTAGCTTGATGGGTCGAGCAGTGCTATTATGACACGGAGCACGTATTCTGATCGTATAGTGATCATAAAAGGGGGAAACCCGAGAAATGATATTTAGCAGCCATTGTTTGCTTCGAACTAAGAACTAAATTCTAAGAGCTGAAAAGAAAGTAGAGTAACCAAGTTAAGATCTATTTTCTGGTTGAGATCAAAAAGTTGAGGAGATATAAAGTACCACCTCTCTTGCGGCACCGTGTAGGCATCGGGGGTGCGATGGCTGTCAGTGGCGTTGAAGCAAATCTACGACGGTAGACGGGTGCATCGGGGGATAAGTCCCGTTGCGGTGGAAGAGAAGGTCGTGTGAGCGGCTCCGGCAAAGAGGACGACGGCACCGATGAAGCGATAGGATGTGATGCAAGGCTCTTGGTCCGTCGCCGTGGATGAGAAACGTCCATCTCTAGCAGTGGACGACGCGGTCTTGGTAGGCGCTCCGGCATGGTGGAGGACGGTGACGATGGATGTGGTGGAGGACGACGGTGATGGATGTGGTGGAGGACGGTAGCGATGGATGGGGTGGCAGACGGAGGCTGGTGTGGGGATGGTGTTCTAGCACGGACGGTGTATGAATGGGAAAATGGAGGGAGAGGTACGGGGAACCATGTTTTTGGGACACGCCTGTCTGAAATATGGGAAAGTTATGAACTTAGCCCCCTTTAAAATTTGGACGCCCTGTCGGTTGGGGATACGACGGTAATCTCAAGATCTCGCCAATATTTGCCCAGAGCGATTTCGGGCGAGGAGAGGGTGGTTGGCGCCCATGGTTGGCACCCATGGTGTATGAACGGGGATGACAGGTAGGGCGGTTGTGTCACGTCTGAGTTAAGTTACAAACCTGCCCCTATTGAAAATATTTGCCTACATCGATTTCGGCCGAGTCGAGTTTGTTTTGCCGCCCACCGTGTATGAATGGGGAAATGGAGGGAGAAACAGAGGTCTTTCGGACGAGCTTGAATCAAATGTGTTTTGCCACCCATGTTTGGCGCCCACCGTGTCAGAATGGGCTTAGAGGCAGTCGTGTCACGTCTTATTGAAGTTACTATCCTACCCTTATTTAGAGAAGTGGAAATCGGGCCGATGGATTGTCCGTGTGATGGGTAGACAGTAATTTCCATCTCCCAAACACTTGGCTTCGGGCAGCCAACGTGGGAGTGGACATTTTTCCGCTTCTTTCGAATTTTGGGACAATAAGCATCCATGTTTACCCTGGCAACTAAATTCGAATCCATTTTGTATTCCTATACGAATCTTTATAAATCATTCCATGTGTTTTTTATATCTTCAAAAGGACGACAAACATGTTTTCCACTGTCATATATGAATATGGTTTACAAATGCCGATACTCAAATTCATAAGCTAGAATCCAGTTTAAGGTGAATTCAAATATTTGGAACACTTCATGTCTAACTCAAATGTCACACGCAGCATAATGTGTACTCCCATATAGATATGTACACAAGCGATGTATCAAGATTCAAATACCGAGTGAATCAACCAAGAATGTACAGAACTAACAGACATATAAACACTTATAGAGTATATGGATCAATAATATCAACTAACATACATAAGCCAGGCCGTTGTACTTTTCTTTGCTACAACAGCATCCTTTTTTTAGCCAAGCTACTACAGCATCTTGGCCCTTCCGGATGCGTTCCACTTATGGTCCATCTATACTACTATTATTGCTGAATGCACATCCAACCCGATTGGCATATTTGTAGGTCTGGAACAGCAATCAAAATGAAATGTCTCTGAGTCTTACAAATTAATACAGACTTGTGCTAAAATAAAATTACAAACAAAAAAACAAAAAACATAAAACAATTATTACATGATCTCTAAAACAAATGGTTTGATTGATTACATGAACAAACAACACAAAGGTTATTCAACGATGGAAAGAACATTTCACCTATCATTTACCAAGTGGGAATTTAATTTCCTTTTTCCTTCAGGACCTTAACAATGTGGTCGGTCTCAGCTTGCTTCGCTTTTGAAATCCACCAAATATTTAATGGTTGTCTTGAGTATCGCATCGATTGTGCTGTTTGCCTCCTCAACATGTCAACTTCATCTCTAAGTGCAGAAGCAGAATCTCTTTCTACCACTACTTTAGCCTCTAGAGCATCAGCAGTTGGCAATTCATAATGCACGATTGGGCCGGTGCCACTGCTGTGAGATGATACAACGTCCATGGGGACCTCGCTCTTTGATCTTGGGCTAACCTGTTTTTCCATTAAAGTTCCTTTTGGATTCAGAAAAGTTGAAGTTAGCAAAACGTCTCAACTGGGAGTTATAACAGCAAACCAGTTAAACAAACAAGGAATTAAAGAGTTTCAATTCGATGCTGAAAAGTAGTTATTAACATTGAAAGATCGTGGATGTCGCCTAGAGGGGGGGGGTGAATAGGCGCTTTAAAATAATTACAGTTGAGGCTTGAACAAATGCGGAATAAACCTAGCGGTTAATTTGTCAAGCACAAAACCTACAACAACTAGGCTCACCTATGTGCACCAACAACTTATGCTAAGCAAGAAAAACTACTTAGGTGATAGCAAGATATATGACAAGAAACAATATGGCTATCACAAAGTAAAGTGCATAAGTAAAGGGCTCGGGTAAGAGATAACCGAGGCACGCGGAGATGACGATGTATCCCGAAGTTCACACCCTTGCGGATGCTAATCTCCGTTTGGAGCGGTGTGGAGGCACAATGCTCCCCAAGAAGCCACTAGGGCCACTGTAATCTCCTCACGCCCTCGCACAATGCAAGATGTCGTGATTCCACTAAGGGACCCTTGAGGGCGGTCACCGAACCTGCATAAATGGCAACCCTTGGGGCGGTCACCGAACCCGTACACTTTGGCAACCCTTGGGGCGCCACGGTGCAGATCAAATTGCTCGGGCGATCTCCACAACCTAATTGGAGACCTCGACGCTGTCTTGAGCTTTACCCCACAATGATTGAGCTCGAACACCACCAACTGCCTAGGGCGCCAAAGCACCCAAGAGGAACAAGCTCAAGGGCACCAAGCACCCAAGAGTAATAAGCTTCTCAACTTGTAACTTCCACGTATCGCGTGGAGAACTCAAACCGATGCACCAAATGCAATGGCAAGGGCACACGGAGTGCCCAAGTCCTTCTCTCCCAAATCCCACCAAAGCAACTAATGCTAGGGAGGAAAATGAGAGGAAGAACGAAAGAAGATCACGAAGAACTCCAAGATCTAGATCCAAGGGGTTCCCCTCACTTAGAGGAGAAAGTGATTGGTGGAAACGTGGATCTAGATCTCCTCTCTCTTTTCCCTCAAGAACTAGCAAGAATCATTGGAGGGATTGAGAGTTAGCAAGCTCGAAGTAGGTCCACAATGGGGGAAGAACAGAAGCTCTGGAGATTTTATCTCAATGGGGAAGAAGACCCCCTTTTATAGGTGGGGAGAAAATCCAACCGTTATCCCCTCACTCAGCCCGCACGACGCGGTACTACCGCACGGAGCTGCGGTACTACCGCGGTCGGCTGCGGTACTACCGCTGCAGGTTGCGGTACTACCGCAAGTGCAAAGATCGCCGATGAAGGCTGTTGCAGTGGCAACGACGGTAGAACCGCCGAGCGGTACTACCGCGCCTCACGATACTACCGTAAGGCGAGCAACACTAGCCGCAGAGAAAGCACGGAAGTAAAAATTACTTTTGTACCTACTTCCGCCGAGGGAGGACTGCGCAAAAATCCGCACGGTACTACCGCACACGAAGAGCGGTATTATTACGTGGGCGCTGGATGTAAAAATTACATCCGCCTACTTCCGCTCATGCTGCTAAGCCCGCCAGAGCCCATTGTACTATCATCACAAGGCGCTGGTATTATCAGAGGACGCGGATGTAAAAAATTACATCCGCCTTACTACCGCCGAAAGTAACAAGGTCAAGTTAGATGATGCCACTTGCATTACCGGCTCCCACAGAGCAAGATTACTGTGAGCACCTGCAATACTATCATAGGGACTGCGGTATCAAGAGGGCTCAAGGGTATTACTACCGCCCGGAGAGCAAGACTACCGCATGCCCCAGATTAGCAACACTAGGAGTCCTTCATTTTGCAGAGAAGACAACAGAGGGAAACAATAAAACCAGAACTGCCATAACTTCTACAAATGAGCTCCGAATTGAGCAAACTCAAGCTTGGTGGAAACAAGACAACGAGTAGCATCGAAACAGCTACTGGATATAGTAAGAAGAGGCAGAGGAGGTATGCCTAACAAACAAAGGAGTGAAACCTCCAACAGAGAAGAACGGCATATCCTCCAACATCGAAAACATCATAGAAGATGCAAGTGAACTCCGTTTTCGATGAGCTTGAGCTTGTCATAAAAATGACCATAAGCTCCAAATCTCACAAGGAGAAGTCCCAATCAAGACCCAAAAAGATGATGCAAGGATGCAATGGATTGAGGTCTCTACGTACGATGCGATGAAGCTACTCATCAAGAGCCCCCTTGATAGTACGACAATCGATCCTATAACCCGGTCTCCCAACTACCATCATGAGACCGGTAAAATAGAAAACCTATCAAGGGCAAACCTTTGCCTTGCACATGGTCCACTTGAGCTAGACGATGACGATCTTGACTCCCTCAAGTTGGACCACCTTTCTGAAGGAAATATGCCCTAGAGGCAATAATAAAGTTATTATTTATTTCCTTATATCATGATAAATGTTTATTATTCATGCTAGAATTGTATTAACCGGAAACATAATACATGTGTGAATATATAGACAAACAAAGTATGTCACTAGTATGCCTCTACTTGACTAGCTTGTTAATCAAAGATGGTTATGTTTCCTAACCATGAACAAGGAGTTGTTATTTGATTAACAAGGTCACATCATTAGTAGAATGATCTGATTGACATGACCCATTCCGTTAGCTTAACACTTGATCGCTTAGTATGTTAATGCTTTCTTCATGACCCATACATGTTCCTGTAACTATGAGATTATGCAACTCCCGTTTACGGAGGAACACTTTGGTGCTACCAAACGTCACAACGAATCGGGTGATTATAAAGGAGTACTACAGTGTCTCCAAAGGTACTTGTTGGGTTGGCGTATTTCGAGATTAGGTTTTGTCACTCCGATTGTCGGAGAGGTATCTCCGTGCCTTCTCGGTAATGCACATCACTTAAGCCTTGCAAGCATTACAACTAATGAGTTAGTTGTGAGATGATGTATTACGGAACGAGTAAAGAGACTTACCAAGAATCTAGATTGAACTAGGTATTGGATACCGACGATCGAATCTCGGGTAAGTAACATACCGATGACAAAGGGAACAACGATGTCGTTATGCGGTTTGACCGATAAAGATCTTCGTAGAATATGTAGGAACCAATATGGGCATCCAGGTTCCGCTATTGGTTATTGACCGAGAATGGTTCTAGGTCATGTCTACATAGTTCTCGAACCCGTAGGGTCCGCACGCTTAACGCTTCGATGACAGTTCATAATGAGTTTATAATTATTGATGCAATCAAGGTTGTTCGAGTCCCGGATGTGATCACGGACATGACGAGGAGTCTCGAAATGGTCGAGACATAAAGATTGATATATTGGAAGCCTATGTTTGGACTTGGAAGGGTTCCGAGTGAAATCGAATTTATCGAGTACCGGAGGTTACCGGAACCCCCGGAACTACATGGGCCATAGTGGGCCTTAGTGGAAAGGAGAGAGGGCCAGCCCTAGGTGGCCGCGCGCCCCCCTTCCCCTAGTCCTATTAGGACTAGGAAAGGTGGGCCGGCCCCCCTCTCTCTCTTTCCCCCTCCGGGAATCCTAATCCAACTAGGATTGGAGGGGGAGTCCTACTCCCGGAGGGAGTAGGACTCCTTGGTGCGCCTCCCCCTTGGGCGGCCACCTCCCCCTTGGCTCCTTTATATACGGGGCCAAGGGGCACCCCGCACACAAGTTGATCTACGGATCTTTCCTTAGCCGTGTGCGGTGCCCCTTCCACCATATTCCACCTCGGTCATATCGTCAGAGAGCTTAGGCGAAGCCTCGAGCCGGAGAAGTCATATCGTCGCAGTTGCTTAGGCGAAGCCTGCGTCGGTGGAGCATCAACATCGTCATCACACCGTCGTCTTGTGGAACTCATCCTCGACACTTTGCCGGATCGAGTCCGGGATCGCCATCGAGCTGAACGTGTGCGTAACTTCCGGAGGTGCCGTACGTTCGGTGCTTGGATCGGTCGGATCGTGAAGACGTACGACTACATCAACCGCGTTGTTATAACGCTTCCGCTTTCGGTCTACGAGGGTATGTGGACGAACACTCTTCCCTCTCGTTGCTATACCATCACCATGGTCTTGCGTGATCGTAGGAAAATTTTGAAATTACTACGTTCCCCAACAGTGGCATCCGAGCCTAGGTTTTTATGGTTTGATGTTATTTGCACGAGTAGAACACAAGTGAGTTGTGGACGATACAAGTCATACTGCCTACCAGCATGTCATACTTTGGTTCAGCGGTATTGTTGGACGAGACGATCCGGACCAACCTTACGCCAGACGCTTACGCTGAGACCGGTTCTCGACGTGCTTTGCACATAGATGGCTTATGGAAGACCTGTCTCTCCAACTTTAGTTGAACAGAGTGTGGCTACGCCCGGTCCTTGAGAAGGTTAAAACGGAGTCTATTTGACAAACTATCGTTGTGGTTTTGATGCGTAGGTAAGATGAGTTCTTGCTTAAGCCCGTAGCAGCCACGTAAAACTTGCAACAACAAAGTAGAGGACGTCTAACTTGTTTTTGCAGGCATGTTGTGATGTGATATGGTCAAGACGTGATGCTATATTTTATTGTATGAGATGATCATGTTTTGTAACCGAGTTATCGGCAATCGGCAGGACCCATATGGTAGACGATATATTGTATGCAATGCAATCGCGAACTAATGCTTTACTTTATTACTAAGCGGTAGTGATAGTCGTGGAAGCATAAGATTGGCGAGACGACAACGATGCTACGATGGAGATCAAGGTGTCGCGACGGTGACGATGGTGATCATGACGGTGCTTCGGCGATGGAGATCACAAGCACAAGATGATGATGACCATATCATATCACTTATATTGATTGCATGTGATGTTTATCCTTTATGCATCTTATCTTGCTTTGATTGACGGTAGCATTATAAGATGATCTCTCACTAAAAATTATCAAGAAGTGTTCTCCCCGAGTATGCACCGCTATGCGAAAGTTCTTCGTCTTTGAGACACCACGTGATGATCGGGTGTGATAGGCTCTACGTTCAAATACAACGGGTGCAAAACAGTTGCACACGCAGAATACTCGAGTTAAACTTGACGAGCCTAGCATATAATGATATGGCCTCGGAACACAGAGACCGAAGGTCGAGCGTGAATCATATAGTAGATATGATCAACATAATGATGTTCACCATTGAAACTACTCCATCTCACGTGATGATCGGACATGGTTTAGTTGATTTGGATCACGTGATCACTTAGATGACTAGAGAGATGTCTGTCTAAGTGGGAGGTTTTTAATATGATTAATCAAACTTAAATTTATCATGAACTTAGTACCGATAGTATTTTGCTTGTCTATGTTTGATGTAGATAGATGGCTCGGCCGTTGTTCCGTTGAATTTTAATGCGTTCCTTGAGAAAGCAAAGTTGAAAGATGATGGTAGCAATTACACGGATCGGGTCCGTAACTTGAGGATTATCCTCATTGCTGCACGTAAAAATTACGCCCCGGAAGCACCGGGGTGACAGAACTGCTGCAGATGCTGAGCCCGAAGTTGTGAACGTCTGGCAAAGCAGAGCTGATGACTACTCTATAGTTCAGTGTGCCATGCTTTACGGCTTAGAACCGGGTCTTCAACGACGTTTTGAACGTCATGGAGCATATGAGATGTTCCAGGAGTTGAAGTTAATATTTCAAGCAAATGCCCGGATTGAGAGATATGAAGTCTCCAATAAGTTCTATAGCTGCAAGATGGAGGAGAATAGTTACAAGTGAGCACATACTCAAAATGTCCGGGTATAACAATCACTTAATTCAGCTGGGAGTTAATCTTCCGGATGATAGTGTCATTGATGAATTCTCCAATCATCGCCACCAAGCTACAAGAGCTTCGTGATGAACTATAATATGCAAGGGATGACTAAGACAATTCCTCGAGCTCTTCGCGATCTCGAAAGTCATGGAGGTAGAAATCAAGAAAGAGCATCAAGTGTTGATGGTCAGCAAGACCACTAGTTTCAAGAAAAGGGCAAAGGGAAGAAGAAGGAAACTTCAAAAGAACAGCAAGAAAGTTGCTTGATCAAGAGAAGAAACCCAAGTCCGGACCTAAGCCCGAAATCGAGTGTTTTTATTGCAAGCATCGACACCGGAAGCGGAACTGCCCCAAGTATTTGGCGGATAAAAAGGATGGCAAGGTGAACAAAGGTATATATGATATACATGTTATTGATGTGTACCTTACTAATACTCGCAGTAGTACCGGTATTTGATACTGGTTACATTGCTAATATTTGCAACTCAAACAGGAACTACGGATTAAGCGAAGATTGGCTAAAGACGAGGTGACGATGCGCGCGTTGGAAATGGTTCCAAAGTCGATGTGATCGCAATGGCACGCTACCTCTACATCTACCTTCGGGATTAGTTTTAGACCTAAATTGTTATTTGGTGCCGCGTTGAGCATGAACATTATATCTGGATCTTGTTTATTGCGTAGACGGTTATTCATTTAAATCGAGAATAATGGTTGTTCTATTTATATGAGTAATATCTTTTATGGTCATGCACCCTTGAAGAATGGTCTATTCTTGTTGAATCTCGACGGAGTGATACACATATTCATAATGTAGAAGCCAAAAGATGCAGAGTTGATAATGATAGTGCAACTTATTTGTGGCAATCGCCGTTTAGGTCATATCGGTTGTAAAACGCATGAAGAAACTCCATACCGATGGGCTTCGAATCACTTGATTATGAATCACTTGGTACTTGCGTAACCGTGCCTCATGGGTAAGATGACAAAAACGCCGTTCTCGGAACTATGGAGCGTGCAACTGATTTGTTGGAAATCATACATACCGATGTATGTGGTCCAATGAATGTTGAAGCACGCGCGGTATCGTTATTTTCTCACCTTCACAGATGATTTGAGCAGATATGGGTATATCTACTTAATGAAACACAAATCTGAAACATTTGAAAAGTTCAAAGAATTTCAGAGTGAAGTGGAAAATCATCGTAACAAGAAAATAAAATTTCTACGATCTGATCGTGGAGGAGAATATTTGAGTTACGAGTTTGGTTTACATTTGAAACAATGTGGAATAGTTTCACAACTCACGCCACCCGAACACCACGGAGAAATGGTGTGTCCGAACGTCAGAATCGTACTTTACTAGATATGGTGCGATCTATGATGTCTATTTCCGATTTACCACTATCGCTTTTGAGGTTATGCTTTAGAGACGGCCGCATTCACGTTGAATAGGACACCGTCAAAATCCGTTGAGACGACGCCTTATGAACTGTGGTTTGGCAAGAAACCAAAGTTGTCGTTTCTTAAAGTTTGGGGCTGCGATGCTTATGTAAAGAAACTTCAACCAGATAAGCTCGAACCCAAATCGGAAAAATGTGTCTTCATAGGATACCCAAAGGAGACTGTTGGGTACAACTTCTATCACAGATCTGAAGGCAAGATTTTCGTTGCTAAATTCGGATCCTTTCTAGAGAAGGAGTTTCTCTCGAAAGAAGTGAGTGGGAGGAAAGTAGAACTTGATGAGATAATCAGATTCCGCTCCCTTATTGGAAAGTAGTTCATCACAAGAAATGGTTCTGTGACAACTACACCAATTAGTGAGGAAACTAATGATGATGATCATGAAGTTTGAGATCAAGTTACTCTTGAACCTCGTGAGGTCAACCAGAGTAAAATACGCACTGAGTGGTACGGTAATCCTATTACGGAAGTCATGTTACTTGACCATGGCGAACCTACAAACTATGAAGAAGCGATGGTGAGCCCAGATTCGCAAAATGGCCGGAAGCCATGAAATCTGAGATGGGATCCATGTATGAGAACAAAGTATGGACTTTGGTTGACTTGCCCGATGATCGGCAAGCCATTGAAAATAAATGGATCTTTAAGAAGAAGACCGACGCCGATGGTAATGTAACCGTCTACAAAGCTCGACTTGTTGCGAAAGGTTTTCGACAAGTTCAAGGGTTGACTACGATGAGACTTTCTCACCCGTAGCGATGCTTAAGTCTGTCCGAATCATGTTAGCAATTGCCGCATTTTATGATTATGAAATTTGGCAAATGGATGTAAAAACTGCATTCTTGAATGGATTTCTAGAAGAAGAGTTGTATATGATGCAACGAGAAGGTTTTGTCGATCCAAAAGGTGCTAACAAAGTGTGCAAGCTCCAACGATCAATTTATGGTCCAGTGCAAGCCTCTCGGAGTTGGAATAAACGCTTTGATAGTGTGATCAAAGCATATGGGTTTACATGCACTTTTGGAGAAGCCTGTATTTACAAGAAAGTGAGTGGGAGCTCAGTAGCATTTACGATATTATATGTGGACGACATATTATTAATTGGAAATGATATAGAATTTCTGGATAGCATAAAAGGATACTTGAATAAAAGTTTTTCAATGAAAGACCTCGGTGAAGCTGCTTACATATTGGGCATCAAGATCTATAGAGATAGATCAAGACGCTTAATTGGACTTTCACAAAGCACATACCTCGATAAAGTTTTGAAAAGGTTCAAAATGGATCGTGCAAAGAAAGGTTTTTACCCGTGTTGCAAGGTGTAAGATTGAGTCAGACTCAATGCCCGACCACGCAGAAGATAGAGAGAAAATGAAAGATGTTCCCTATGCTTCAGCCATAGGCTCTATCATGTATGCAATGCCGTGTACCAGACACGACGTATGCTTAGGCTGTAAGCTTGGCAGGAAGGTACCAAAGTAATCCAGGAATGGATCATCGGACAGCGGTCAAGAACATCCTAAAATACCGAAAAGGACTAAGGATATGTTTCTCGTATATGGAGGTGACAAAGAGCTAGTCGTAAATGGTTACGTCGATGTAAGCTTTGACACCGATCCGACGATTCTAAATCGCAAACCGGATACGTGTTTTTATTAAACGGTGGAGCTGTCATTGGTGCAGTTCTAAACAAAGCGTCGTGGCGGGATCTACATGTGAAGCGGAGTACATAGCTGCTTCGGAAGCAGCAAATGAAGGAGTCCGGATGAAAGAGTTCATTTCCGATCTAGGTGTTGTACCTAGTGCATCGGGACCAATGAAGATCTTACGTGACAATACTGGTGCAATTGCCTTGGCAAAGGAATCCAGATTTCACAAGAGGACCAAGCACATCAAGAGACGCTTCAATTCCATTCGGGACCAAGTCCAAGTGGGAGACATAGAGATTTGCAAAATACATACGGATCTGAATGTTGCGGACTGCTAACTAAGCCTCTTCCACGAGCAAAACATGATCGGCACCAAGACTCCATGGGTGTTAGGATCATTACTTTGTAATCTAGATTATTGACTCTAGTGCAAGTGGGAGATCAAGGAAATATGCCCTAGAGGCAATAATAAAGTTATTATTTATTTCCTTATATCATGATAAATGTTTATTATTCATGCTAGAATTGTATTAACCGGAAACATAATACATGTGTGAATATATAGACAAACAAAGATGTCACTAGTATGCCTCTACTTGACTAGCTTGTTAATCAAAGATGGTTATGTTTCCTAACCATGAACAAGGAGTTGTTATTTGATTAACAAGGTCACATCATTAGTAGAATGATCTGATTGACATGACCCATTCCGTTAGCTTAACACTTGATCGCTTAGTATGTTAATGCTTTCTTCATGACCCATACATGTTCCTGTAACTATGAGATTATGCAACTCCGTTTACGGAGGAACACTTTGGTGCTACCAAACGCCGTAACGTAATCTGGGTGATTATAAAGGAGTACTACAGGTGTCTCCAAAGGTACTTGTTGGGTTGGCGATTTCGAGATTAGGTTTTGTCACTCCGATTGTCGGAGAGGTATCTCCAGCCTTCTCGGTAATGCACATCACTTAAGCCTTGCAAGCATTACAACTAATGAGTTAGTTGTGAGATGATGTATTACGTAATCCAGTAAAGAGACTTACCAAGAATTGAGATTGAACTAGGTATTGGATACCGACGATCGAATCTCGGGTAAGTAACATACCGATGACAAAGGGAACAACGTATGTCGTTATGCGGTTTGACCGATAAAGATCTTCAGAGAATATGTAGGAACCAATATGGGCATCCAGGTTCCGCTATTGGTTATTGACCGAGAATGGTTCTAGGTCATGTCTACATAGTTCTCGAACCCGTAGGGTCCGCACGCTTAACGCTTCGATGACAGTTCATAATGAGTTTATAATTATTGATGCACGAAGGTTGTTCGAGTCCCGGATGTGATCACGGACATGACGAGGAGTCTCGAAATGGTCGAGACATAAAGATTGATATATTGGAAGCCTATGTTTGGACTTGGAAGGGTTCCGAGTGAAATCGAATTTACCGAGTACCGGAGGTTACCGGAACCCCCGGGAACTACATGGGCCATAGTGGGCCTTAGTGGAAAGGAGAGAGGGCCAGCCCTAGGTGGTCGCCCCCCTTCCCCTAGTCCTATTAGGACTAGGAAAGGTGGGCCGCCCCCCTCTCTCTTTCCTCCGGGAATCCTAATCCAACTAGGATTGAGGGGGAGTCCTACTCCCGAGGGAGTAGGACTCCTTGCGCGCCCCCTTGGGCCGCCACCTCCCCTTGGCTCCTTTATATCTGAGGGCAAGGGGCACCCCTGTAACACAAGTTGATCTACGGATCTTTCCTTAGCCGTGTGCGGTGCCCCTTCCACCATATTCCACCTCGGTCATATCGTCAGAGAGCTTAGGCGAAGCCCCGAGCCGGAGAAGTCATATCGTCGCAGTTGCTTAGGCGAAGCCTCGCCGGTGGAGCATCAACATCGTCATCACGCCGTCGTTGACGGAACTCATCCCCGACACTTTGCTGGATCGGAGTCCGGGATCGCCATCGAGCTGAACGTGTGCGTAACTCGGAGGTGCCGTACGTTCGGTGCTTGGATCGGTCGGATCGTGAAGACGACGACTACATCAACCGCGTTGTTATAACGCTTCCGCTTTCGGTCTACGAGGGTACGTGGACGAACACTCTTCCCTCTCGTTGCTATACCATCACCATGGTCTTGCGTGATCGTAGGAAAATTTTGAAATTACTACGTTCCCCAACACTTTCTTGATTGCGTTGGCTCGAAGAAGACTAGTTGGTTGCTCCCCCATACTCCACTATGGGTGAGCCACTCTTCCGCACATCTTCACAAGTCCATTGTCACCAAATGGACGGCAAGCTTCAAGCATTTGATCTCTTCGTGATGCTTCACTTGAATTCGCACACCGCAACCTAACCCCACAAAGAACTCTCACGAAGATCATGGGTTAGTACACAAAGTGTAATGGACAATGCTTACCATACCATGGGATCACTTGATCCCTCTGTACATCTTGTACGCTTTGTGTGTTGAATCTTTCCAACTCTCTTCATTTGGATGATGTCTTGAAGGTGGACATGAATGATCACACAATCTTATTCTTCAAGACATGCTTGCAATAAGCTCAACACTCACATGACCAATCTTTGGATAATTCCTTGAATAGCACCTTGGTCGACACAAAACTCTCCTTGAAACCAACACATGTACTCCAAGAAAAGCCTATGGACAAAACCTTCAAATAAACTCAAGGCAACCATTAGTCCATAGAGAATGTCATCAATTACCAAAACCACACATGGGGGCACCGCATGTCCTTTCAAACATCATTGTGACCCGTTGTTGCAGCAGCAAAGCAGTTAAACAAACAAGTAGCTATTTAAGTTCAGGCAAACAGGTAATTCTTAACAGTAAGTATCAAACACATAGATAGGTGCAGTCTATAATAGGATTAACAGGCTGTGGCATTATGTAATCAGTAGCAAACTAAATTAAGCCAAGCAACATAATTGAACAATTTTGCAATAAGTGGCTAACTAAAATTTCGAGAAGCAGGTAAATGAACTTACGCTAGTTCTTTGTACAGGCACACTGCAACTTCTTTTTCGCTTACAAGGTTGTACGAAGGAGTCCATGGCATCAATTACTTGGATACACAGTCCCAATACTTCTTTCTTCCCACACTGCATTGATAAGTCGAATGGTTAATCTGGTAAGATGGTGCATCCTTGATATGTTATATGAGGAGGTGTAGTCAGACTAGTTGTAGCCACACACATCACACTGGCTTTTACTGTATATTTCATGCGATTACTTTTGGCATTTCGAGATCTAAGCAATCTACAATAGGATGAAAAGACTGGCATCCTTCACATTATTGGCGAACTCAGTTCATAGAAACAAGCAATTCAACCATTCTGTGGGTAAATCAAAAGCGCCACTGGAATATTTTTCACTACCCCTATCATACACGCAAAAAGGGGCGACACCACCATAGGAGCTGATATGGGCGGCCGCCTCAGGTGGCTCGAAAGTGTGCACCTAGTTTGAGTCGTCCAGGTTGGCCTAGGCTAGTTTTGTTCGTCCCAACGCATAAGAAGGCAATGTAAAAAATGAAGAAAAATGTTTCAATTTGGATAGGCCAATAACATAAGTGCAAGGTAGGCCCTATAGCAGGATCGCGGCCCAAACGAGCGCCTCCCATATCGATCGACAGCAGGAAAAATCCCAATTCATCCGCTCCAGCCTCCAGTCTGGTTTGCTCCTAACCTAGCCGCCACTGGACAGACCGACATAGCACTTCCTCGCGCCCTTGTTGGAGGGCGGTCGCCGGGCTTCAAGCAAACGGAAGGACAAGAATATGAAGATCCAACCCTGGGTGTAGCCTGCGTGGGAGGCAGCGGCGGCAGCACGGGCATGGCATCGAGCTTATGAAAGCAGACAATCGCACCTTGCAAGAGTAGCATGCGAACGAAAGGTGTACATCACAACCCTGATTATATCTAATTCAACTCTTCAATTTCTGGCCAATAGTTAAACCTGACGGTGTTGTAAAACTGCTTGTATGTAGGGAATCTATGAGAAAATGAAACCAATTTCTACTTATTTTATAACTCCTCAATCAATACCGAACTGACTGAATCTGATGTATCTAATCAAGTTTCCGGTGCAAACATCCAAGCTCATGTTGTTCTTGAGCCTGAAGTGTCTAATGAACAGACTCCTAATGAAGGATTTGATGCAAACATTTTACATGCTCCTGGTGATGAACATATAGTGTCTAATGAGGCATCTAATGCAAGAATTTTGCAAGCTCTCATTGAAGGATTTAGTGTCTAATGATGATCTGCTATGTTGAGAGAGACAGAGATTTGCAGGCATTGATGACAAGCAAATTCTAGTGCATTTTCATGGCTTGAGGAAACGTCGAGGCCATCTACCAGAAAGTCCCCGTATCATGACAACGTAGCACAAATACTTTTCTAATCTGTTGTTTGAAACTGTTGGCATACTTATGCAGGATAGATATATTGATATGCAGTTTGCGCACTGGTTATATGTGCAATTACACTTCGATAATTTCAGCCAGAGAACGAATAATTCAAGCAGGTACAGACCATGTTTGTAGTCCTTCTACACCATGTTGCATTTTGTGTTTTTTGGTGCTTGCATCATTTAGTGTTTAAAATCTGAACTACTTTGGATCATTAGCTGGTTTTCAAAGTGCATGTAGCTTCACATTTCTCAAGTTATGTTGATTTCGAGTGCAAGTGCCTTCATATTTTTAAGTTAAATGTTCGCCTCGGTAACTTGAATTCATGGATCCGCCATCGCACACAAATCATACACAAATGTCGGTATGAATTAAATGAAATGCGTGGACTTACGCTAGCTCACAGGCTGTGCTCATCGCAGCTTCGCTTGCGCTTGGGATGTTCTATGTACAAGTCCATGTTACCACTTGCTTGGATGTGCAGGCTTTGTGCTCCTTGCATCCCCCTCTGCATTTTTGACATGGTGAATGGCTGATCAAATAAGAGGAATCGACCTTGCTGTTGTGCCGGAGGACATATACTTACAAGGTTATACGGGTGTGCAGGATGTGTACCAGATCCCATAGCGCCTTCATGCTTCACTAAAAAATGGATTTGCTTGTTTCAGATGATATCTCTAGAAGAAATAAGAGTTAAAGTCAGAGTTGGATAGGCGTGTAAGCTAAGAGAGCAGTGAAAGGATATCCAAACATCATCGGAACAATGCACAAGGGAGTGATGTGTGGATACCTAGTTCGGGCCGGCGTTTGGGCATGTTCGCCTAGCTAGAGTGAGGGTCACTTCAGAGCCGTTGAGGGTGATGCGCTAGCGTTGGCTGGTCGCGCACGAATGCAGATCTTGAGTGCCAGCGAAGCGCTACGATGCGGTGGACGAGACCGTTGGTGAAGCCCCAGCGGCCTCGGAGGGCGGAGGCGCGACGATGTGCTCGGTGAAGTAGCCCCGATGAGCTGGGAGACGGCGTCGGTGAAGTGCACCTGATGCAGTGGAAGTCGGTGTCTGTGAGGCATGTTGGTTGCGGCGGCCGACGTTGTCGGTGGACCACCCGGTGCGGTGGACGAGAGCGTAGATGAGGTAGCTCCAGTGCGGTGGTGAAGCGCGACCTTCGTCTTCATCGTCGTTGTCCGGCACAGAGGTGGGGAAAGAGACGAGACGAGGGACGATTCAAACTTTTCTTGGGTTGGCGGCGAATTAGGGATTTGGGCAATCTGGGCGCGGAAGGGATGGTGGAGAAGGGAGATTTTGCAGAGCTAGAATTGGGGTCGCCAGATATTTCAATCTAAAACGTGGAAGCGCGAACTTATTTTGTCGCCGTCCTTTGGGGGGGGGAGTGGGGAGTGAGGGACGGGGGGTGGGTGGATGGGTGCTACGCGTCCGTCCGACACACGCGACCACCACGACACGACCCTGGTGTGCCTACATTTGAGAATGAAAACGAATCTTCTTTCATTTGCAAACGAATCTGTATGTATTACCATGCCCGTGTTTTCCTTGCAATAATTACTCATTCGAAACGAGATACTATAAATTAATTAATGAGTTATTTGAAAAAAAATCGAAACAGTATCCACGCTAACGTGGATTAGAGTGTGTGTCACATAATTAGTTATTTGAATTAGAGTGTGTGTCACATAGCGATCTCCAATTCTAACGTGGATTTCGCATTTCACTGTATCCACGCTACTTTTTAATACAAATTCATATGTATATGATGAACACCATGGTAGTGAGAAATTTTTTGGGACGATTCAAACATATGACCTACAAAATAGCACAACAAATCGAGTCAATGTCAACTTTTCGAAACCTAGTATGGCACGAATTCGAAATAATTACCCATATGCATGGTCCTCAGTTCAAATCTTACAATGTACATCGAATTAAAACATCGATATTAAGTCTCGTACTATCTACATTCAAATGTTGTTTTTAGCCCCCCCGCACACACACGCTACATACTTCCTCAGACGGCCAATCTTCCTCTCCTAACCACCTTAGGAAGCTATCGGTTTCCAACACACATCCATTCTTTCTCTCCATGTTTCGATCTCTAACTCTCTCAACTACACAACCCCCCTTTTCCACTCTGTTATGAAATGTATTTACCTCACACACCCGCCATTGCACCTAGGGCTGGACCAAAAGCTCGTAGCTCGTGAGCTTAATGAACGCTCAATAGTTCGGCTCGTTAAGCTCGTAGCTCGCTTCTTAATGAACAGAGCCAATCACTGATTTCAGCTTGTTAAGCTTAACGAGCGAGCTAACGAGTTTCACGAGTAGCTCGTTAAGCTCGTTAGTAACAACACAACACATATTTTTATCTTACGTGATAAACTTTTTGTAGCACCTCAGCGCATCTATTCAATCTAATCTACATATGAGGCAACAAACTACTGCATTTTTTGTAGTCACCATAGTTCATCTTGAAAACCACACCTACACAATCATCATGTATATCGTAACACATTATAATCTGTTAACGAGCGCTCGCGAGCGCTCGCGGGCTTAACGAGCTTCAAACGAGCCGAGCCAAGCACAGTTTTCTATTCGTTAATCTTAACGAGCTTAACGAGCCAGGCCTTAACGATCACGAGCTTAACGAGACGAGCTGCTCATTAGTCCTCCCCTAATTGCACCCCATGACGAGCTCTCTCTCTCCCTCTCCCTCTCCCTCTCACCCTCTCGCGCTAAATACATGCATTGCCTATCTAGCCCCCCAACCTCTCGTGTGCACGCACGCACGTTGTCTATCTAGGTCACTGCCTCGAGACTGTCTCACTCTTTCTTCCGCACGGCGGGCCACACCCGCTCAATCTCGCTCTCTTTATCTGAGTCTCGTTTAACCTCGTTTTCTTTCACACACAAATGATATATCTCCCTGTTCGGGCCTCGATCGACACACTCTATACTCTCTCACATAGATTTTCTATCTAGGTCAGTCCATCGAAGCCGCCCCCACTCTTTTGACCTCATGGCGGGCCACGCTCACTCTCTCTCTCTCTCTCCCTCTCTCTCTCTCTTTGTATGTCTCGATTGACCTCGCTCTTTCTCGGACAAAAACGATATATCACCATGTTTGAGCCCAATTCGACTTATTCACATTGTATACTCTCTCACGCACATTGTCTATCTAGGTCACTCTCTCCAACCCGTCTCACTCTTTCGATCGACGCCGACCCTATGTGATCGATCGACCTTGCTTCCTCCCACGCACAAAATATATCTACACGCTCAGGATCGGATCATCTCTCAAGCTCTATCTTACAGCCATCACCCTTGCCAAAAGCTCAATCGGACAATATCTCTCCAGAGCATATATATTTGTTCCATGAATTTCAGACCACACTCACTTTGCCTCTCTATCTATATGTCTCTCGATTGACCTCGCTTTCTCACGCCGTATCTTCCACACATTGAAGCTACCTCTCCATCCCTTGCAAAGCCGGAGCTATTTACATTGCGAGGGGCACTCCAACCTTGGATTAATTTGTGTAGGCATTTATTCCGGTCGGTTTAGATTATATTTTTGTAGCATTCGGCCCACAACTACTCGAAACACCGCTGCAACCCCCGCAACTCCCCTAGTTGATTTTCCTCTGGCTCGGTCATCGCTCTCTCGCATGTCCTTTCTCGGCTTCAACGTCGCACCATGGTATTATTGCAAAAAACTCTGTTGTTCTCTTTAATTATTATAAATAAGCTACAAAACTACACACCGATAGTCCACTTGGAATGGAACAAATTTGGACCCACAAATTAAAGTGCTACAAACTACACACCGAGGGGCCCACATGTCATGAAACAAATATGGACCCATATACAAATTAAAAAATAAAGGACGAGGATCAAACATGCGACCAGGGCCTTCATTACGCACGTCAATAGGCAACATACGTAGAACAGCAATGTTTGTTGTACCTCCCTTTGTTCATATAATGTTTTTATATTACCATAACCTATTTAATTGATAACATGTAATATTATTTTTAGTACTATTCGCCTTCACTTACTGGTGGGTTCCATGTGTGCTCTCTATCGCCTCCCCTTCTGCGTTTAAACGCACGGGCATACACGAAGAACTCGCAGGCGATGTTGCCGTTGACCATATCTGGACGCATTCATAAGTTACGGCACCAGTTTCACGTGCTAGCAGCAATAGTCAGTGTGTACGTGCAATGCACATTAATTTGGAAGTATATTAAGTGCATGCGGATATTAAGTTGGATATTATTGGCATGTTATTATGTATTAGCACTATTTTTGGCATGAAATTAACTGCACGCTAAACGTGTTGAGCGCTCTGTGACGCCCCGAGACCGACGCTTCAGAAGACTTCCATATTTTCGTGATCACCGTGTGTTTATTTTGTGCTTGCTCTTTTATTTTTGCATTGCATCATGTCATCATGCCATCATGTCATTAATCTTTGCATCTCAACTCAACTAATAAATTGCACAGATGGTTGATCTACTTAAATCGAGGGAAGGGTGACTTCTCTTTATAACATATCCTCCCAATATTGGGGAGCTATATTAAATATTTCTGTAATTTGGAAATCACCATAACACACTTGCAAATTATCCCAATGCCTTTCTTATCTTAATTCTTGGTCTCCAACCTTGCCATATATTCTTTCATCATATTCCGGAGCTCCACCAAAAAATCCGAACATTTTTGGACCTTCCAAACCCTCACTTCCTATTCAAATCATTTGAATTCAAATCAAATGGGTTTGAATTTAAATCTTTTAATCATGGCCTTTTCTATTTTCTCGGAACAAGCACATTTTTGTAAGTCCAGGAAAATTAACCGCGTGCCCAAATCCTTTCCCTAACCCCTCTTCATCTTCCTTCTCTCTAATGCTTTTCTGTTAAAGAAATTAAAGAGAGAGAGTAGAGAGCCCGGCCCAGCTGCACCTCCCAGCAGCGCAGCTGGCCACTTGGACCTCCACCCAGACCGGCCCAACCTCCCCTAGGCCCAGCAGCTCCCTATCTAACCCTAGCACCTCACCACACTCTCTCCCGATCCCCATCTCTCCCCTGCTCGTATCCAACCAGCGCCGCCAGGAGCCCGATACCCATCTCCATCCGCTCGATCACCATATCTCCCACTCGATCTCCCACGCGCGTCGCCACCCACATGAGGGCCACCCTGCGCGTGACCCTGCTGCCTTGCTGCCCTTCCCCACGCCGTTCGCCTCCTCCCTCAACCATGCCGGCCACCGGGGCCATTGCCGACTGCTGCCTCGTCGCCGCTCTATTCCTCGCCGTCCCCTGCACGTTTCGTCGCCTCACAGCCGCTCTATTCCTCGCCGTCCCCTGCACGTTTCGTCGCCTCACAGCCGCTGCCGGGCCAGCGCCGCCGCCCGCCGACCACCTCTGCTCCGCCGTCCTCTACTCCTTGCCCGCCTCCTCGCCTAACCGGCGCTGCTGCCTCATCAGCTCCGCCGCTGGACCTCGCCTCCGTCAGAGCCGGCGGCAGCAACAGTTGCACCCTCTCCGGTGCCATCTCGTGCTCGCCTCCGACCTGATTTTCCGTCGTCGCCTTCCTCCGCGCCTCCATGCAGTTCCTCTCGCCGCACCTCCCCGAGCAGGAGCTCTGCCTCCCCTGCTTCGCGCCAAGGCCGACGCCGGCCACTTCGACCTTCGCCGCCCTGCTGTCGCTGCAGTCCAGCCGCGCCCCTGCTTCGCGTCCGCGACCTTCTGTCGTCGTCCCCATCGACCCGAGCCTCGGCCTCGAGCTGTTGTCACGGCCCCTGTCCGAACAGGAGCAATTTTGGAACGCCAAGCACCCCTTCAGATTCGTCAAGACCCTCATGTACGACTACACCTGGTGATGCGTCAAGTACCTCTTCCGATGACCGGAACATCTACGAGCCGTGTACCCCTACAGCCGGTGTGTATTTCGGCTAGTCCGACTACGCCACAAAGGACTACACGATGACTCCGAAGAACATGGAAACGCCAAGTTCCTCTTCGGAATATCTACGTCTACATGACGACCCGCCAAGTATCGTGGCACCGAAGACCTTTGATGCGTCAAGTCCCTCTCCGACAATTGTTGGGCTACCATCCCGTGCATTGCACCAAGTACCACGACATTGACGGCCCTACAAGTTCAACTACGTTTGCCGTGTACGACTACCGTCGACCCTCGAAGACCCCCGTGGACGTCAAGTTCCTCGCCATGACCCCGAACATCTATGGAATGTATACGACTACGAAACGTGTACCATTATTTCCATTACCGTCGCGAGGACGACTATTTCCATTACGACCCGTGAACAACTACTTCCCTCGACACTTTTGAACCGCCTCGAAACGCATGCTTCAAAGGTATAATGACGAGACGACCGCCGTGTTGTATGAGATGCACCGTGTCCGATTTGTCACTCGTTTCCATGCCACTAACCCGTGGGAACCCGGTAGTCGGGAGCACCCCACCATCTCTAGCATGTTTCGCACATCCGCACGCTTCCTTTTGCACCAGTATCTCCATGAGCTACCGGAACCGATATGTTGCCGTGGCATCATTTTTGGATTCGTCGCCGTGACACCCTTTCTTTCCGCCACGGCGGTAAATGCCTCGTGTCTTGCTCATGTCAACATTTTCATAAAACTGCTTAAAAGTTGCATATGTCATCCGCATCATGATAACAACATTTAAAATGTTTATATTTGTTGTTTCCATTAAATTGCTAAATTTGCATATGGGGATTTTCCGGAATTGTTGTTTGTTATTTCCGGCCTCATTTACACTTGCCTAAATAGTCAGTTTAATTATGCTTCACCCTTGCCATGTTTAATACCATTTAATTTTTTTGAGTAGATTAAACGGGAGATAACTAAATAATTAAATGTGGTGTTTCGTCAATATGCAACTTGTTACATATTGAGCTCCACTTAACTTGTAGTATTGTGTGTTGCACTTTGCCATGCTTTGTCATGCTTTTAAACTGGACATGCATCAAACTTGATTGTGCATCATGCCATGTTTATGTGATGGTTGTTTACCATGATATTTGCTTCTTTCCGGTTGCGCTTCTCCTTGATAGTTTCGGTTACGTTGCGATTGTGAGGATTCGTTTGACTACGTCCGTTTGCCTTCTTCATGGACTCGTTCTTCTTCCTTGCGGGATCTCAGGCAAGATGACCATACCCTCGAAATCACTTCTATCTTTGCTTTATAGTTGCTCGCTCTTTTGCTATGTCGCGATTCCTACCACTTGCTATATCGTGCCTCCCATATTGCCATGTCAAGCCTCTAACCCACCTTTCCTAGCAAACCGTTGTATGGCTATGATACCGCTTTTGCTCAGCCCCTCTTATAGCGTTGCTAGTTGCAGGTGTAGATGAAGTTTGTTCCATGTTGGACCATGGATATGTTGGGATATCACAATATCTCTTATTTAATTAATGCATCTATATACTTGGTAAAGGGTGGAAGGCTCGGCCTTATGCCTGGTGTTTTGTTCCACTCTTGCCGCCCTAGTTTCCGTCATACCGGTTTTATGTTCCTTGATTTTATGCTCCTTACGTGGTTGGGTGATTTATGGGACCCCCTTGACAGTTCGCTTTGAATAAAACTCCTCCAGCAAGGCCCAACCTTGGTTTTATCATTTGACTACCTACCACCTATACCTTTCCCTTGGTTTTTCGCAAGCCCGAGGGTCATCTTTATTTTAGCCCTCCCGGGCCAGTGCTCCTCTGAGTGCTGGTCCGAACCGAGCCGCCTGCGGGGCCACCTCGGGGAAACTTGAAATCTGGTTTTACTCGTAGCCTGTCTCATCCGGTGTGCCCTGAGAACGAGATATGTGCAGCTCCTATCGGAATTTGTCGGCACAGTCGGGCGGTCTTGCTGGTCCTGTTTTACCATTGTTGAAATGTCTTGTAACCAGAATTCCGAGACTGATCGGGTCTTCCCGGGAGAAGGAATATCCTTCGTTGACCGTGAGAGCTTATGATGGGCTATGTTGGGACACCCCTGCAGGGTATTATCTTTCAAAAGCCGTGCCCGCGGTTATGTGGTAGATGGGAATTTGTTAATATCCGGTTGTAGAGTACTTGACACTTGACTTAATTAAAATACATCAACCGCGTGTGTAGTCGTGATGGTCGCTTTTCGGCGGAGTCCGGGAAGTGAACACAGTTTGGGTTATGTATGAACATAAGTAGTTTCAGGATCACTTCTTGATCACTTCTAGCTTCGCGACCGTTGTGTTACTCCTCTTCTCGCTCTTATTTGCATATGTTAGCTACCATATTTTCTTAGTGCTTGCTGCAGCTCCACCTCATTACCCCATCCTTCCTATAAGCTTAAATAGTCTTGATCTCGCTGGTGTGAGATTTCTGAGTCCTCGTGACTCACAGATTCTACCAAAACAGTTGCAGGTGCCGACGATACCAGTGCACGTGACACAACCGAGATCAAGTGGGAGTTCGACGAGGAACGTGGTCGTTACTATGTTTCTTTGCCGGATGATCAGTAGTGGAGCCCAGTTGGGACGATCGGGATCTAGCATTTGGGGTTGTCTTCTTTCATTTTGGTTCCGTAGTCGGACCTTGATTGTACTCTGAATGATGTATGTTTAATTTATGTATTGTGTGAAGTGGCGATTGTAAGCCAACTCTCTTTATCCCATTCTTGTTCATTACATGGGATTATGTGAAGATGACCCTTCTTGCGACAAAACCACTATGCGGTTATGCCTCCAAGTCATGCCTCGACACGTGGGAGATATAGCCGTATCGTGGGTGTTACACGCTCGACATTGAAGCAGCCTAGGTCGTTGGATGACAAGGAATACATGTGGCTTGATGATGTTTTATATTTAATTTGATACGGCTCTAGTAGAACATTCAGTCGATCAAACCATAGATTTCGTTCAGTCTGACTCCAACTTTAAATTATACAATGATCGATCTAAAATAAACGGAAATGATAAACGTTCGGATTTTAAGCATGGCAATCCAAACGTTTTTCATGGCAAATTTAGATTACGCGGCGGCGGCGGGGGCGTCTTGCGGTGGGAAGCGGCTCCTCTGCCGTGCTCTGTGTGTAGTCGGGCCACTGACCGACGGCGATGGCGGCGTCTTGCGCCGTTGTTGGAGTACTCCTAGACGTTGGCCCTAGCTTCAAGGAACTCCACAATGTTCTGGACTTCGGTCTCCAGGAGCGAGTCCACTGGCGGGAGGAGGCGACTGGCGTTGGTGCAAGGAAGCGGTCGATGGCGGCCATCCATGCCGCCGAGACATTCGTGTGCACGGGCACCGGCATGGGCACGCACGTCAGTGCACGCGCAGGCGCATGCGCTAGCAGGTGCACGGGCGCGTGAAAGTCGGCGGGGACCTCGTGGAACCCCGTGGCATCAAGCTCAGCGACAATGTGCGGCTCCCAGCCCACCAATGCCACGGGGATGGCGTTGGCGCAGTCTGGGCGACGGGAGCCGGAACATGAGCGGGAAAAGGCGCGGCGTCTTCCCGCAAGGCCAGTTCAAGCTTGTCCCAAAGCGCCTTATGTTCTTGAGACTCCGGCTAGGTGTCTTCCTCAGGAAACTGGAAGACTAAGGGCAGACCATAGTGATGCGGCATGGCGTACGTTTAGGTCAGGCTGGTTGGAGGTAGACGACAGGAGAATCGGAGAGGAAAAGAGAAGATTGTAGCGATACCGGGTAGTGCGGGGTTGATTTTAAACTGCGGCGCCGGCGACATTAAAAGTGGGAGAAGTTGGGACGAAGGTGGGCGGCGGAGCCTGGTCAAAGGGCTTGCCTCCCGGTGAGCCTGCACAGCGGTCTGCTTGCACGCCTCCCTGTCAGCCGGCGCAGCGGTCTGCTCGCATGCCTCCCATCGACTCACAAGCTTGCTCGGACGACACCTGCCGATGAGAAGCGGGACTCGTGGTGGCACGTAAACGCCCACGGTTTCAATAGTGAAAGCGTCATTTTAACGTGATGTGTCTTTGTTCCAAAATACCTTGGCTCTTCATTTGTGCAACTTATCATAAGCAGCTTGTCTCAAATTGAAGAAAAAATTACGAAGTAATATTTGTGCCATATCACGTGACCATGCTCAGTTTCAAGAACTTATGGTCACTTTTGGATTTTCTGAAATTTAAGATCCAGGATTCGAAACAATATCATAACCTGCATCATGCAAAAATTTTCAAGCCATACATCTGTCCTGTTGTATTTCTTAAGAAAGGATTTGGTCAAACATTTTGCTTAGTTAGACTTGGACAAGTTATATATGCAGAGCAAAAGGATAATCCTCCGCATCAAAGGTGCATTGCCTGATATATTAACTCAAGTACTAGGCACGAACAAACAGGCTCAATTCTGTGCTTATCCTAGTGTAGTAGTAGTAGTAGTAGTAGTAGTAGTAGTAGTAGTAGTAGTAGTAGTAGTAGTAGTAGTAGTAGTAGTAGTAGTAGTACTAGGCAATGCAGTTGACGGGTGACCTTGGCGAGCGGCGACCGAGGGAATTGAACCATGCTCGGCACGGTAGGTAACATTGTCTAGTTACTTTTTTCTGAACACAACGTTGTCTAGTTACTAAAGCATCCCTTCATTGTTTATCGGTAGTCATTATGGACCGGGGACATGAGGGAAATTTCCTAGGGCTGGAATTCTGGCCGCCAGATATTTCGACTCGAAACACGGAGGCTCGACTGGTTGGGGTTGCCTAATGTGTGTACCACGCGCACCACCAAAAGGACACGAGCCCGGATTTCTTTAGGATCAACACGAGCCAAGGTCTGGCTGGTACGCCGTTGGGTCCTACCATTCGAGAATACGAAAGGAACCTTTTAAGTTGCCGAACGAATCTATGTGTATAACAATGCAAGTATTTTCCTTGCAAATACTAATCTCGACGTGGTAATTGATTTATGACGAGTTGTTGAATTAGAGTGAGTTTGTGATATAGTGATCTCAACGTGGATTTCACATTTCATGGTATCCCTGCTAAGTTTTTCAATGCAATCTCAAATTTAAAAGATGAACAATATGGAGGTGAGAAAACTTTGTATGTATCAAGCATATGGCCACACACACACACACATACACACACACACAGACACCCACACACGAACACAACAACAATCCAATAAGTATAGTGCATCTATTTTTCCAAACCATGCATGTATGACATGAATTTAAAAATACTCATACATTTCCTAAATATTAGTCTTTTAGAGATTTCAACAAACGACTACATACGGAGCAAAATGAGTGAATCTACACTCTAAAATATGTCTATATACATCTGTATGTGCCAGTCCACTTGAAATCTCTAAAAAGACTAATATTTAGGAACGAAGGGAGTAAAATGTAAGACGTGCATGGTCCTCAATTCAATATTTAAAACGAACATGAAACTGAAACATGAATATTAAGTCTAGTACTACAAAGACATGCAAATGTTGTGTTTAATTAGGCGGAGTTATGATTGTCGGGGTCACCCCCTCGACCTTAGATAAAATTGTGAAGCTTTGTTTAGGGTTGTTTAGATTATATTTGTCCCCACCCTCCCAACCACCGATTGGTAATGCACCCCCACCCCTCCTCCCGGGAGAATATCATGTGCCCCCATACCTTAGATGCTATATGCCGATACGAGTTGCTTGGAGCTTGTAGATCTGAGATATAGCAGCTCACATGGTGTCTTAATATTTTTACAGGAAACCTTGATGAGTTTGAGAATTGCACACAATTTGTACAAAAACTACTCAGATGCCCTTGGATCCCATATCCAACAACCTCGAAGCTCGTATCATCGTAGCATCTAAGATGAAGGAGGACATCATATTCTCCTATATGTAAGAATATCATGTGCTACCACACCTTAAATGCTTTGGTGATACAAGCTCTTCGGAGCCGTTGGATTTGTGACCCAACGCCTCCTCGGTGGTTCGAATGGTTTTTGCAGTAAAGCCCCCAAAGAGTTCGACCACTGCTTACAAGCACAAAGACTGCTCAAATGCCATTGGATCTCAGATCAAACGACCTCGAAGCTCGGATCACCGTAGCATCCAAGCTGCGAGAGCACCTTATGTTTTCTCGCACGGGAGAATATGAGGTACTCCCGCACCGTAGATTCTATGGTGATACGAGTTCACGGAGATATAACGGCCCAAAGTAGGAGGTTTGAATGTTTTTGCAATATACGGCTAAGAGAGTTTGGGAATTGCGCAGAAAGTACAAGTACGACGCATGTGCCATCTGATCACTGATCATACGACCTAGATGCTCATATCACCGTAGCGGGTAATTAAGCTACGAGGAGCACCTAATACGAGCAACGGGGAGCCGTTGGATCCAAGATGCAGCAGCACACACGGGGCCTAAATGTTTTATTTGCAAAAAAACCTTTGGAGAGTTTGGAAATTGTGCATAATTACAAAGACTATCCCAAGCCATTGGATCTCACTTCCAACGGTGTAAAAACTCGTATCACCATAGCATCTAAGCTGCGGGGTGGATGTGATATTCTATACCGCTGTCATTTTTGTTCATAAACTTGCAAAATACGTGTAACTTGTGTTGGGGAACGTAGTAATTTCAAAATTTTCCTACGCACACACAGGACCATGGTGATGGCATAGCAACGAGAGGGGAGAGTGTTGTCTACGTACCCTCGTAGACCAAAGCGGAAGCGATCACAACGTAGAGGAAGTAGTCGACGCTCTCCTCGCGATCCTGCCGATCCCAATTGCAAGCATTCGCACCTCCGAGTCGATGATGACGTAGAGGAAGTAGTCGACGTTCTCCTCGCGATCCAGCCGATCCCAGCGCCGTTACATTCCGGCGCCTCCGAAGTTCTTGGCACACGTTCAGCTTCGATGGCGCTCCTCGGGCTCCGATCCCAAAGCTCCGGGAGAGGGAGTTCACAAGACAACGGCGTGCAGGACGATCTTGATGTTTCACTGACGCAGGCTTCGCCTAAGCACCGCCACGATATGACCGAGGTGGAATATGGTGGAGGGGGCACCGCACACTGCCAAGGAACGATCTCAAGGATCAACTTGTGTGTCCTAGGGTGCCCCCACCCCGTGATATAAAGGAGGGAGGGAGGAGGTGGCCGACCACAAGGGGCGCACCATAGAGGGGAAACCTACTCCAAGTAGGTTTCCCTCTCTTCCTTATCTTATTTGGAGGGGAAGGAAGGAGTACTAGTATTAGGAAGTAGTACTAGTAGTAGGAATAGGAAGAGGGGAAGGAGAAAGGAGGGGGCCGCCTCCCCAATCGGATTGGGCTTGGGGCGCGCCTCCCTTGTTCCTTCTCCCTTCTCCTACATGGGCCCAATAAGGCCCATATACCTCCCGGGGTTCGGTAACCTCCGAGCTCCAAACTTCTCCGAACCTTTCCGTGTCCAAATATATCCGTCCAATATATTAATCTTTATGTCTCGACCATTTCGAGACTCCTCGTCATGTCCGTGATCATATCCGGGACTCAACAACCTTCGTACATCAAAATACACAAACTCATAATATAACCGCCATCGAAACCTTAAGCGTGCGGACCCTACGGTTCGAGAACAATGTAGACATGACCGAGATACATCTCCCGTCAATAACCAATAGCGGGACCTGGATGCCCATATTGGTTCCTACATTTTCTACGAAGATCTTTATCGGTCAGACCGCATAACAACATACGTTGTTCCCTTTGTCATCGGTATGTTACTTACCCGAGATTCGATCATCGGTATCCAATACCTAGTTCAATCTCAAGCATCGGCAAGTCTCTTTACTCGCTCCGTAATACATCATCTCACAACTAACTCATTAGTTGTAATGCTTGCAAGGCTTATGTGATGTGTATTACCGAGAAGGCCCAGAGATACCTCTCCGACAATCGGAGTGGCAAAACCTAATCTCGAAATACGCCAACCCAACAAGTACCTTTGGAGACACCTGTAGTACTCCTTTATAATCACCCGATTACGTTGTGACGCTTTGGTAGTACCCAAAGTGTTCCTCCGTAAACGGAGTTGCATAATCTCATAGTTACGTGAACATGTATAAGTCATGAAGAAAGCAATAGCAACATACTAAACGATCAAGTGCTAGGCTAACGGAATGGGTCATGTCAATCAGATCATTCTCCTAATGATGTGATCCCGTTAATCAAATGACAACTCATGTCTATGGTTAGGAAACATAACCATCTTTGATTAACGAGCTAGTCAAGTAGAGGCATACTAGTGACTATATGTTTGTTTATGTATTCACACATGTATTATGTTTCCGGTTAATACAATTCTAGCATGAATAATAAACATTTATCATGATATAAGGAAATAAATAATAACTTTATTATTGCCTCTAGGGCATATTTCCTTGGCCTCCCACTTGCACTAGAGTCAATAATCTAGATTACTCAAGAATGATTCTAACACCCATGGAGTCTTGGTGCTGATCATGTTTTGCTCGTGGAAGAGGCTTAGTCAACGGGTCCGCAACGTTCAGATCCGTATGTACTTTGCAAATCTCTATGTCTCCCACTTGGACTTGGTCCCGAATGGAATTGAAGCGCCTTTTTGATATGCTTGGTCCTCTTGTGAAATCTGGATTCCTTTGCCAAGGCAATTGCACCAAAGATTGTCACAGAAGATCTTCATTGGTCCCGATGCACTAGGTATAACACCTAGATCGGAAATGAACTCTTTCATCCAGACTCCTTCATTTGCTGCTTCTAAAGCAGCTATGTACTCCGCTTCACATGTAGATCCCGCCACGACGCTTTGTTTAGAACTGCACCAACTGACACTCCACCGCTTAACCAAAACACGATCCGGTTTGCGATTTAGAATCGTTCGGATCGGTGTCAAAGCTTGCATCGACGTAACCATTTACGACTAGCTCTTTGCCACCTCCATATACGAGAAACATATCCTTAGTCCTTTTCGTATTTCAGGATGTTCTTGACCGCTGTCGATGATCCACTCTGGATTACTTTTGGTACCTTCCCCGCCAAGCTTACGCCTAAGCATACGTCAGTCCGGTACACAGCATTGCATACTTGATAGAGCCTATGGCTGAAGCATAGGGAACATCTTTCATTTTCTCTCTATCTTCTGCGTGGTCGGGCATTGAGTCCGACTCAATCTCACACCTTGTAATGGTAAAAACCTTTCTTTGCCTCGATCCATTTTGAACTTCTTCAAAACTTTGTCAAGGTATGTGCTTTGTGAAAGTCCAATTAAGCTGCCTTGATCTATCTCTATAGATCTTGATGCCCAATATGTAAGCAGCTTCACCAAGGTCTTTCATCGAAAACTCTTGTTCAAGTATCCCTTTATGCTATCCAGAATTCTATATCATTTCCGATCAAGAATATGTCATCTACATATAATATCGTAAATGCTACAGAGCTCCCACTCACTTTCTTGTAAATACTGAGCTTCTCCAAAAGTCTCAGATAAACCCAAATACTTTGATCACACTATCAAAGCGTTTATTCCAACTCCGAGATGCTTGCACCAGTCCATAAATGGATCGCTGGAGCTTGCACACTTTGTTAGCTCCCTTTGGATCGATAAAACCTTCTGGTTGCATCATATACAACTCTTCTTCCAGAAACCCATTCAGGAATGCGGTCTTTACATCCATTTGCCAAATTTCATAATCATAAAATGCAGCAATTGCTAACATGATTCGGACAGACTTAAGCATCGCTACGGGCGAGAAGGTCTCATCGTAGTCAATCCCTTGAACTTGTCGAAACCCCTTTGCGACAAGTCGAGCTTTGTAGACAGCAATATTACCGTCAGCGTCGGTCTTCTTCTTGAAAGATCCACTTGTTTTCTATTGCTTGCCGACCCTCGGCAAGTCAACCAAAGTCCACACTTTGTTTTCATACATGGATCCCATCTCGGATTTCATGGCTTCAAGCCATTTTATGGAATCTGGGCTCACCATCGCTTCTTCATAGTTCGTGAGGTTCATCATGATCTAGTAGCATGACTTCCGAACAGGATTGCCGTACCACTCACAGTGCGGATTTTATTCTGGTTGATCTACGAGGTTACGTAGTAACTTGATCTGAAGTTTCATTATCAACATCATCAACTTCCTCACTATTTGGTGTAGATATCGCAGAAACTGGTTTCTGTGATAAACTACTTTCAAATAAGGGAGAAGGTACAGTTACCTCATCAAGTTCTACTTTCCTCCCACAAACTTCTTTCGAGAGAAACTCCTTCTCTAGAAAGGATCCATACTTAGCAACAAATATCTTGCCTTCGGATCTGTGATAGAAGGTGTACCCAACTGTCTCCTTTGGGTATCCTATGAAGACACATTTCTCCGATTTAGGTTCGAGCTTATCAGGTTGAAGCTTTTTCACATAAGCATCGCATCCCCAAACTTTAAGAAATCGACAACTTTGGTTTCTTGCTAAACCACAGTTCATAAGGTGTCGTCTCAACGGATTTTGACGGTGTTCTATTCAGCGTGAATGTGGCCGTCTCAAGAGCATAACCCCAAAACGATAGCGGTAAATCTGTAAGAGACATCATAGATCGCACCATATCTAGTAAAGTGCGATTACGACGTTCGGACACACCATTGCGCTGTGGTGTTCCGGGTGGCGTGAGTTGCTAAAACTATTCCGCATTGTTTCAAATGTAGACCAAACTCAGAACTCAAATATTCGCCTCCACGATCAGATCGTAGAAACTTTATTTTCTTATTACGATGATTTTCAACTTCACTCTGAAATTCTTTGAACTTTTCAAATGTTTCAGACTTATGTTTCATTAAGAAGATATACCCATATCTCGCTTAAATCATCTGTGAAGGTGAGAAAATAACGATATCCGCCATTTAGCCTCAACATTCATTGGACCACATACATTTGTATGTATGATTTCCAACAAATCTGTTGCTCTCTCCATAGTACCGGAGAACGGGGTTTTAGTCATCTTGCCCATGAGGCACGGTTCGCAAGTGCCAAGTGATTCATAATCAAGTGACTCCAAAAGTCCATCAATATGGAGTTTCTTCATGCGCTTTACACCGATATGACCTAAACGGCAATGCCACAAATAAGTCGCACTATCATTATCAACTCTGCATCTTTTGGTTTCAACATTATGAATATGTGTATCACTACTATCGAGATTCATTAAAAATAGACCACTCTTCAAGGGTGCATGACCATAAAAGATATTATTCATATAAATAGAACAACCTTTATTCTACTGATTTAAATGAATAACCATCTCGCATCAAACAAGATCCAGATATAATGTTCATGCTTAACGCGGCACCAAATAACAATTATTTAGGTCTAAAACTAATCCCGAAGGTAGATGTAGAGGTAGCGTGCCGACCGCGATCACATCGACTTTGGAACCATTTCCCACGCCAAGCATCGCCACCTCGTCCTTTGCCGTGTTCGCTTAATCAGAGTCCCCTCAAGCTTCGAGTTGCAAATACTAGCAATGTAACCAAGATCAAATACCTGTGTGCTACTGCGAGCTCTAGTAAGGTACACATCAATAACATGTATATCACATATACCTTTGTTCACCTTGCCATCCTTCTTATCCGCCAAATACTTGGGGCAGTTCCGCTTCATTGACGATGCGCTTGCGGAGAAGCACTTTCGATTTCAGGTTTAGATCCAGACTTGGGTTTCTTCCCTTGAGCGACAACTTGTTTGCTGTTCTTCTTGAAGTTCCTTATTCTTCCCTTTGCCTTTCTTCTTGAAACTAGTGGTCTTATTGACCATCTACACTTGATGCTCCTTCTTGATTTCTACCTCCGCAGCCTTCAGCATTGCGAAGAGCTCACGCATAGTTTTTACTAACCCTTGCATATTATAGTTCATCACGAAGCCTTTGCAGCTTGGTGGCAGTGATTGAAGAATTCTGTCAATGACACAATCATCCGGAAGATCAACTCCGGCTTGAGTCAAGTGATTGTAATACCGGACATTCCGAGTATGTGCTCACCGATGCACCCATTCTCCTCCATTTTGCAGCTATAGAACTTATTGGAGACTTCATATCTCTCAATCCGGGCATTACATTGAAATATCAACTTCAACTCTTGGAACATCTCATATGCTCCACGACTTTCAAAACGTCGTTGAAGACCCGGTTCTAAGCCGTAAAGCATGGCACATCGAACTATAGAGTAGTCATCGACTTTGCTCGCCAGACGTTCTTAACGTCGTCGGTTGCATCAAGAAGAGTTCTGGCACCTAGCGGTGCATCCAGGACGTAACTCTTACGTGCAGCAATGAGGATAATCCTCAGTTACGGACCCAGTCCGTGTAATTGCTACCATCATCTTTCAACTTTGCTTTCTCAAGGAACGCATTAAAATTCAACGGAACAACAAAGACGAGCCATCTATCTACAAACAGACATAGACAAGCAAGATACTATCAGTACTAAGTTCATGATAAATTTAAGTTCAATTAATCATATTACTTAAGAACTCCCACTTAGACAGACATCTCTCTAGTCATCTAAGTGATCACGTGATCCAAATCAACTAAACCATAACCGATCATCACGTGAGATGGAGTAGTTTTCAATGGTGAACCTCTTATGTTGATCATATCTACTATATGATTCACGCTCGACCTTTCGGTCTCCGTGTTCGAGGCCATATACGCATATGCTAGGCCCGTCCAAGTATAACCTGAGTATTCTGCGTGTGCAAACCGGCTTGCACCCGTTGTAGATGGACGAGAGCTTATCACACCCGATCATCACGTGGTGTCTCGACACGACGAACTTTGGCAACGGTGCATACTGTGGAGAACACTACTTGATAATTTTAGTGAGGGATCATCTTAAAATGCTACCGTCAATCAAAGCAAAATAAGATGCATAAAGGATAAACATCACATGCAATCAATATAAGTGATATGATATGGTAATCATCATCTTGTGCTTGTGATCTCCATCTCAAGCACCGCCATGATCACCATCGCCACCGCGCGACACCTTGATCTCCATCGTAGCATCGTTGTCGTTACGCCATCTATTGCTTCTACGACTATCGCTACCGCTTAGTGATAAAGTAAAGCAATTATGTATGCTTGCATTTCATACAATAAGCGACAACCATATGGCTCCTGCCGATTGCCGATAACTTCGGTTACAAAACATGATCATCTCATACAATAAAATATAGCATCACGTCTTGACCATATCACATCACAACATGCCTGCAAAAACAAGTTAGACGTCCTCTACTTTGTTGTTGCAAGTTTTACGTGGCTGCTACGGGCTGAGCAAGAACCGTTCTTACCTACGCATTAAAACCACAACGATACTTTGTCAAATAGACTCCGCTTTAACCTTCTCAAGGACCGGGCGTAGCTACACTCGGTTCAACTAAAGTGAGAGACAGACACCCGCCAGCCACCTTTAAGCACGAGTGCTCGTAACGGTGAAACCAGTCTCGCGTAAGCGTCTGGCGTAATGTCGGTCCGGGCCGCTTCATCTCACAATACCGCTGAACCAAAGTATGACATGCTTTGGTAGGCAAGATGACTTGTATCGCCCACAACTCACTTGTGTTCTACTCGTGCATATGACATCAACGCATAAAACCAGGCTCGGATGCCACTTGTTGGGGAACGTAGTAATTTCAAAATTTTCCCACGCACACAGGACCATGGTGATGGCATAGCAACGAGAGGGGAGAGTGTTGTCTACGCACCTCGTAGACCAAAGCGTAAGCGATCACAACGTAGAGGAAGTAGTCGACGTTCTCCTCGCGATCCTGCCGATCCCAAAGGCTGCGTTACTCCGCACCTCTGAGTCGATGATGACGTAGAGGAAGTAGTCAGACGTTCTCCTCGCGATCCAGCCGATCGATCCGCGCCGTTACTCGCGCCCGAAGTTCTTGGCACACGCTCAGCTCGATGACGCCTCCTCGGGCTCCGATCCAAAGAAAGCTCCGGGAGAGGGAGTTCCGTTAGCACAACGGGCGTGCAGGACGATCTTGATGTTTCACCGACGCAGGCTTCGCCTAAGCACCGCCACGATATGACCGAGGTGGAATATGGTGGAGGGGGCACCAGACACGGCTAAGGAACGATCTCAAGGATCAACTTGTGTGTCCTAGGGTGCCCCCACCCCGTGATATAAAGGAGGGAGGGAGGAGGTGGCCGGCCACAAGGGGGCGCACCATAGGGAGGGGAAACCTACTCCAAGTAGGTTTCCTCTCTTTCCTTATCTTATTTGGAGGGAAGGAAGGAGTACTAGTATTAGGAAGTAGTACTAGTAGTAGGAATAGGAAGAGGGGAAGGAGAAAGGAAAGGGGCCGGCCCCCCTCCCCAATTCGGATTGGGCTTGGGGCGCGCCTCCCTTGTTCCTTCTCCTTCCTCCTACATGGGCCCAATAAGGCCCATATACCTCCCGGGGGTTCCGTAACCTCCTGAGCTCCAAACTTCTCCGGAACCTTTCCGGTGTCCAAATATATCCGTCCAATATATTAATCTTTATGTCTCGACCATTTCGAGACTCCTCGTCATGTCCGTGATCATATCCGGGACTCGAACAACCTTCGGTACATCAAAATACACAAACTCATAATATAACCGTCCATCGAAACCTTAAGCTGCAAGCGGACCCTACGGTTCGAGAACAATGTAGACATGACCGAGACACATCTCGGTCAATAACCAATAGCGGGACCTGGATGCCCATATTGGTTCCTACATTTTCTACGAAGATCTTTATCGGTCAGACCGCATAACAACATACGTTGTTCCTTTGTCATCGGTATGTTACTTACCCGAGATTCGATCGTCGGTATCCAATACCTAGTTCAATCTCACATCTTGGCAAGTCTCTTTACTCGTTAGTAATACATCATCTCACAACTAACTCATTAGTTGTAATGCTTGCAAGGCTTATGTGATGTGTATTATCGAGAAGGCCCAGAGATACCTCTCCGACAATCGGAGTGACAAAACCTAATCTCGAAATACGCCAACCCAACAAGTACCTTTGGAGACACTGTAGTACTCCTTTATGATCACCCGATTACGCTTTTGACGCTTGGTAGTACCCAAAGTGTTCCTCCGGTAAACGGGAGTTGCATAATCTCATAGTTACAGGAACATGTATAAGTCATGAAGAAAGCAATAGCAACATACTAAACGATCAAGTGCTAGGCTAACGGAATGGGTCATGTCAATCAGATCATTCTCCTAATGATGTGATCCCGTTAATCAAATGACAACTCATGTCTATGGTTAGGAAACATAACCATCTTTGATTAACGAGCTAGTCAAGTAGAGGCATACTAGTGACTATATGTTTGTTTATGTATTCACACATGTATTATGTTTCCGGTTAATACAATTCTAGCATGAATAATAAACATTTATCATGATATAAGGAAATAAATAATAACTTTATTATTGCCTCTAGGGCATATTTCCTTCAACTTGTGCCGTTACTTGTCTAACCACGCAAAGTGTTTGTTCAAAAAAACCATCCTACACTGAAATATCGGAACAACACACAGGAGTCCCACTTGTCATTAATCAAATTTGGACCTAAAACTAACAAATCTGAAAGACGAGATTTGAACTGGCAACCTGGACTACAAAGCGTAAGTTGATAGCCTGAAACAACAACGGTTGTTGGCTTTGTCCCATAACTTGAGTTTATACAGTATTACGTTGAGTCGAGTAGAGGGAGTGCCTCGTCTACACGTGCATGACCGTTGACTCACTTACTGGTGGGTCCCAGGTCTGCGATCTCTCTCTTCTCTCCATCGTCTAACCTTTGCACGGGCACACACGAAGAGTGGCGCTAGCTTGCCGTGGTGTTATTACAAATAAAAAAGCTTGGAAAATAGAAGAATCGCCTAGAACAAGAGATGTTGTGGCTGGTCGAGGCGGAGCTAACCACACCTATCCTCCGTGCCATGTTAGAATGATGAAGCTGTGTGGCTAGTGGGGTGTTTTCGACCGACTGGCTGGGTCCCGAGGTCGAACCATAGGTACTACGACTGATACAGTAAATTTTTACACGCACATTTTTCCTCCGTGCCGAGACATGGCACACCCTACCGTGCGGTTTCGGGGTCCTCCCGAGTGGTGCACACATATATTCTTCCTAACGTGGGATGCCCTACCGCGCGTTTTCGCCGAAGCAAGTAAATAAATGAGTCGTCAAATCACGAAATACCACTTTTCCTGCCGAGTACATGAGTGAAGCACGGTGGCTAGCTAGTTGGGCTAGTTCGACCGATTAGCTAGGCTGCCGCCACATTTGTTTTTTCACCCCTTTTTTTATCTACTTGCCGGCAGGTAAATTTAAACATCCACCGCGGTGTTGCTCTAGTGTTTGAGTGCAACAAGTTTTTTTTATTTTTTGATTGACGGGAGCAGGCGCGGCAGGATTTTTAATTTTTTTGATTGACGGGAGCAGGCGCGGCAGCAATTAGTAACGATGACTCCGCCTCTAAAACCCACTGCTCCCTGATGTGAGAAGTCGTCGACTGGTGTTTTACCATGGTGAAAACCAAAAGATTCCCCGCTCCTCGGCTGGCTCCCTCTGCCTTCCCGTAGATTGCATTGCCTTTCGGCCGTTTAAGCCTGCATCACCAACGTCGTGCACCTCGAGAAGCGAGGGACTTGGTGGTGTTTAGGCGCCCTCTGCATGGGCATGTCCATGTCTCGGCGCAACATGACCGTTGGATCAAACTCAGACGGTGCAGATCAGTCACTGTAGCACAAAGCATGTGGGTGTGTTTGGTTGCATTCTCATCTCAATATAGTGTGTAATTCACCTTAAGAAAACCAAATAATCCCAAAACACTTAGGCACAGTACATTAACTCCCTCCCCGTTTCTTGTTTTGTGACATATCAACCAATAAGAGACGTGGGTCGTGCATGCTTTCAATGACTTGAGACTAATAAACATGACATGCAGTGGTTAGTTCATTGCATGCAATGCTATTAATTAGCAAAAAGACATTAAGTTTTCGCGTTTTCATCTCTGCCTTGGTCACAGTGCACAACGTAAGATGACTTACACACCTAGACGGAGTAGTTGTTTCCTCTTCGTGTATTTGTGTTAACCTACTAGTGTGGACTCATGCTCCCTTCATGCACTCTGCCAAACACCCAAAAGTGGGTCGAGAAGGGAACTTTTGCTCCCATCCGTGCACCCTTCATACACCCCGCCTAACACTATTCATGCTTCATATGCTTCATGTTTTTGGAGTCTTGTAGCACCGCATTCTCCGCAGCGCTGTAGACCTAGTTCTGTCAACATTGATCTCACCGTTCATTCTCGACCGGACAGTCGAGAAAGCGGTACTATGTTACTACATTACTGTTCATATAGTTGACATGCACACAACATCATTTGTCGTCGTCATATCTTACACCACTAGCAACAAGATTATGTAGTACTGATGTATGAACCACTGCACAAGCCTAGTAGTAGGAGCACTGTGTATGTTCAAGTGGCTGCCGTGTTTCGCACTCCTCTGTCGCAAGAGTGGAAACGCTTCTTTGTAATCATTTTTTCTTCGGAAAACAGTGGACACACTCTACCGTGCAGATCCTCCTCCAGCCATGCACTAAATTACTCACTTTCACCGACGTGTGGGACAACCAGCATCGGGGTCCACCAGCCATGCACTAAATTACTCCGTAGTAGAGTGACGGTAGACTACCTCGATCGAAGCACCGCATTAATGCCCAATGAGCCGTCAAATCACAAAACCCCCTCCTTTCCAGCAGTAAGGTGGACGGACGAAGCAACCATCATTTCACTCTTCTCACTCAGCTTCCTCTCTAACCAACCCTCGCTTCTCCCTCATCTTGTTCCTCATTTCTTCAAGAAAACCCCGACCTACTTCTGCCATTGTTCTTCTTTCCCAAAGAAGGAAAGGTGAGCGCATCAATGGTGTTGATTCTGGCCAAGGCCTGGTCTTGCAACCCCGAGACTGATCCTATAACTCCCTCTATTTTCTTCTTTTGGGTTTGTGATTATGGTTTCTTTTCTTTTATTTCTATTTGACAGTTTCTTGATGGACGCTGGAGCACCGGCTGAAGTGATGTCTATGGCTCTGGCCAAAACCGTCGAGGCTCATGGTACGAAGAAGCGCAAGCACCCCGCCAAGACTACCGCAGACAAGCTCAAAGCCATCGCCTGTCCAAGCCCCCTCTCGGGATCCCTCATTAAGTAAGTCCAGGTAATATCTCTTGTTGACGATCTTTTCTCGATCTTGATCGTGTTTTTCATCTAACACGCATGATTACTAGTACTAGTAGTACAACTTTCGGGTGATCTTGCATGTGATTTTTGTGTGCCAAATGACGGTTCTAAATTCCTCTTTTCACCAAAACATGCGAGAGGTTGACACCGATTTCTTATAGATTACTTTCAACTACTCCCTCTGTCCAAAATTTCTTGTCTTAGATTTGTCTAGATACGGATGTATCTAATACTAAATGTGACTTGATACATCCGTATCTAGACAAATCTAAGACAAGAATTTTGGGACGGAGGGAGTACTTATGAACATCAATGTTACCTTTGAAGAGGGTATATTTGCCTCAGTAACTTGTGTTATGGATATTTCAAGTAATCCCTCTGCTCTCATGCCTTTGAAGACATGTTCTAGTGTCTTTGTTCACTCATTTATGTGCGTATATGTAGTCATATATGGAGTATAATATTGAAAATCATCTTATATTTCTGAACGGAGGTAGTAATAAAATATGGTTTCTGCTTGAATTAGAACTAGGTCCATGGTGGAGATGAAGTTCTCAAAGTCATGCTGTGTGAACTGGAAGACACGAGGATGAGTCCCATTGCTAAACTATCCAGTTGTTGTGTCCTTGTCGCCACGTGTCCTGAACTAGTGTTTTCCTGTAGCATTGTTGTCAGGCGTGTTCTCGAGGCTGTACTTGACCACAACAATTTCCTGGCTGTGCCTTCGATTATGAAGGGTGTGGTTCTTGTAAAGCTTCCCAACAAATCTGATGCGTCCTGTCTTCATGATCATGTTTATGAGTGGAAAGACCACTACATTAGGTTCTCCAAGGTTGACAAGATGGTGATGGTGCATGTAGACATCTCTCGGAAAAGTCCATGGCCTAGTCGGGTTATGCGGGTTGATCCCGTAGGTCGGTGGCAAGAAATAGTCTGCAGAGTTTAATTAGTGCAACTTTGCTTGTCTGTAGTAAGTACTATTGTTCAGTACTTGATTTGTGTTTGTGAACCCTGTATTGTTTATTAGTAGTGCCGCTTTTGGTGTGTGGTCAGTCCTGAGAACGGTCTATGTTAATGTCTCCACTCAATTCAGTCTATATATTTTGAAGTATCCAGATCATCTTTTTTGTGAGGACGGTTTATCAAATTATGGTTACACTCCAATATCTGTATGCATTGCAGGGTTTATCGCACCCACCGGGATTTCCAGTCCCATGGATGTTCGGTCCATACGATTTGTCACGACCTTTGGACTGTCCTGCTTGTGGGAGTAGGCGGGGCCCCTGCATGCCACCCATAGTTGGACGATCAATCTTCTGTTTAGTACTTCAACATAGTGATTTCCTGGTAAGGATTCACTCGTGTCACATCAAGTAAATCTTATTGATTTACTGTCTAGATCTTATTGATTTAATGTCATGTTTTCTTTCTTTTCCTGCAATTTTACAATGCAGGTTTTGCCATGTGACATTCATCACAAAATAAAACCGTTTGGTTTGATCTACGATGGCTATTTTTGCAGGTTTCACTTCTTATGTCGTGTCAGTAACGAAGTCACTGTCCATCACTTATATTACTGGAAAAATTGGATCAATCTGTTGTCTGACTACAAGCTGAATCCCTATGATGAACTGCAGTTTGGTTTAACAAAAATGCCACAGTTAGTCCTTGTCGTGTTTAAAAGAAATGAAGAAAAAAACTGGATCACGGTCACGAAGCCTAGTCAAGTTAGAAAGCTGATCATAGCAGACAAGACACGCTCGCCACTGTCTCGCACATCAGTACCACCTTCAGCAACGGATCAAGCACCGGCAGTTGCTTTAGCATCGACAATGGCAGCTTTCGGCCCCGATCCGGTGATGATTGGGCACCGACCGCGTCAGTAGATCAGGTTGATCTACTGGAGGATCGGGCATCGACACCGACACCTGCGCCGACAGCGGCACCAGCTCTACAAGGAGCACCATCTCCGGCAGTAGCAGCGGCTTCGGCATCTGCACCAACACTTGCACGTGCATCTGCTCCGGCCCGTGCAGTGGCAACCGAACGAGCAGTTGCACCGGCAACAGACTGGGCTGCAGTTCGCACTTCACATATCAAAGTCCTTACAAAAACCGGCATGTCCACCTTCTTGGTAAGCATTGGCCGCCCAAAGTGTTTCATTCTTTTTTATTTCCATGTTGTTTCGCATGATTCACTGTGTTGATCTAACTGTTTGGGTATGTCTTCTTGTTTGCAAACAGAGAATTCCTAGAGTAACGAGGGAGTCGTTCAACAATCCGGGTGACAGCGGCCAAGTTTCCCTTACCATGCGTAGCCTTGGTGTGAATGAACCTGCTCAATATACCATAAGTACAAAGGATGGTCGCATGATGATTGATGCTAAAGGATGGTCAAGGTTCAAATCTAAATCATATCTTGCGGTAGGGGATGATGTCAAAATCAAACTTTCTCGGCAAGGAGAGCTGTTCCAAATCAACTTTGAAATTCTTCAGTACTGCCGAACTGATCTATCCGCCGAGAGATTTTGATGTAATACTCTGGCTTGGTGAAACAAGTGTCATGTGTGTATAAGTAGTACGACAGTATCATTGATAGACTTGCAACTCTGGTTGCTGGTTAGGAACTGTCGTTTGATTTCATTCCAACAGCTGTTGTGCTTTATTCAATTTTATGTATTCGCCTTGCGATAGCATCTAAAACCAGCGCCGTACTGACCGCTTGCAATATGAAAAGCACTAAGGTAGAACACATGGGCCCCCAAACATGCAGGCCCACTGGCCTATCGCCCAAAGTCCAGAACCGTGAGCCTGTCTGAGTATTTCTCAGCTGAACCCCCATAATGCTTGTGCATTGCACGTAACATCAAGATGCATTTGTATGAGTATTTTATCTTGTGAGAGAAAAGGATGAATGCGGGAAGGCCTTATTTGCAAATGCGGAGAGGTGTGTGGGTAACTTTTTGCAAAATTGCCATAGTTTCCTGCCTATCCGTCAGATATAAATCGGACGGCCTATATTGCAGGATGACAGGCACACCATCATCACCAACTCGTCTATACCGTGTTAAAAAAACTATGTTTTTTTATAATTATATATGTTTTATATATTCCCCTTGATTTTTCTTATGTATAAAGTTGTGATATAAAAGATCTTTATATTTCTTTACAGAGGGAATATCTCTCTGTAAAATATATATTTATGTGTAATAACTAGTTACTCCTGTCTTTCTACTTCCTTGCGCTGATATGTGGGGCATCCGGCAACGGGGTCCACATGCCATATGCACCAAATTAGAGTGCATAACTGCACGGTAGACACACCCCGGTCGCAGCGCCGCATTAATGCCCAATGAGCCGTCAAATCACAAAAAACCCTACCTTTCCAACTTTAGCAGTAAGCTGGACGGACGAAGCGGCAATATTTCACTCGGCCTGAATCCCTTCTCCCTTGTCTGCTTGTTCAGAGAAAACCCCCGCTCAGCGATTACATATGGTTTTCTCATGGAGAACCTGCATTTAATTCTTCATCCATCCCCGATAAATCCAAGTCCCTTGGTCGCGGTACTCCTAGGATGGCAGCCGCCATTGCTGATGCATTTTTCTTCCCATCTTGAATCTAGTGTGTTTCATTTGCGATTGCCCAAAGTGCGAGGACCCTACAGGTTTCTGCGCCCTCGTGAGACGCCACACTTGTTCCTTCTCATCCTAACACAGGATTTTAAAACGCACACAGTATGTTCCTAGAATCCTCTTTTCTATCCGGGAGGGTGGGGTTTTTTGAACATGATGGCGACTAATTTGGAAATTTGGAATGCTATATTTGGATAAAAGGTACTGTACCATGGTCAACACTGACGTGAAGGAGGAAAATATTTCTTGGATATAGGGAATACATTGTGTTCTCATATTATTTTTCCTGCAGTGCATTCCTTGCTGTGCCAGAACACATGTACTCAAGATGCTCGGCCTTGCCATAACCGAATACACCAGTTTAATGGTAATAGTGAAGACAAGCCATGGATATAAGTTTCGAGTTGGGTTCATGAACCAAGAAGATCGCTGCTTTTTTTATGGCCGAACTTGGATAAACTTTCTCAAGTGTTATGGACTGGAAGTTGGCGCATTTAATGTTGATGGAAATAGCAGAACCTGGTCTCATCTTCACTGCGATCTTCCACCCCGACGTCATTCCAATTGTTCATCCATGTTAGTTTTGTATCTGGTTCTTGTTTGTTGCCTCGATTATTTCTTAATCCACCTATTTTGTCTAACTGATCACAATTTAAATTTAGAAGTAGCAACGAATCTCTCACGAAGATGCTACTTCTAACTAATATTTTCTTATAATTGGTGGCACGTGTAGGTTTTTTAGAGTTAAGCAGGCTGCTCGTTTGTTATTCTGTAAAAACTCGGCTATTATTGATGGCACTGAAGTTGACTGGGATGAGATCCACAAGTTCCTACACTTTATTGATCATCTTGAGGTCCTTGTGGGGCGTTTCAATGGTGGAAGGCCACGTGGGATATGTGTGCCACTGCTGCACTCATTGAACAGGTCTAACTGTGTCGAGAAACTTATGGTACGAGCTATTTTCTGTTGTATATGTTGTTCATAAACTATTGCTTATACACAGTTTTATAGCTGTGATCTTCTTGAAACAGAAACTGCCCAGTTCTATTGCTCCTATCTGAGATGCTGACCATGGTCGGGTCGACTTGGCGCTTGGTCACAACATGATGTTTATGTCAACCTACTCCATTCCCTTGGAGGTGAAAAGACACTTATTCATGGGTGGTCTCAAATAATGAAGGCCCGTCCATCTTGGAGGATAGGACAGAAGATTATGTTCCTGCTTTTCCATGGATCTAAAGCGAATATCTTGTTTATTGACCACATTGCGAGATGAAGCCGCTTTCAGAAGGTTAGGGATGCGCGGGGTGGCGCCTGGGCCTAGTCCTAGCGCTTGGCAGCCTCACCCTTGGTTAACTGTAGGAAAAGTAGCACTGTTCGAGGCGTGCTTTATATGGTTGAACCTGTATAAGTACTCATACTGCTTCAGCTATGGTTGTTAAGTTCCCCTGCTGGTTTCAGTTAAGGTTGCTAAGTACTCCTGCTGCTTTTACAGTCTGTCGTGTTTCTTCGGTCCTGTCTTCCTCCAGCCGCCAAAACCAAATCAGCGTCGGCGAGGCCGCCTGCTTCCGCCTCCCACGGCTGGCTGCGCCTCAGAGCATGCACCACCGCCCCACCGTCTCCTAGATCGTTAACACCGACGTCCGAGGCCTCGCCGTCGTCCTCCGTGCGCTTTGGTGCGCTCACCGCGGCGCGGCCCTCTTGTATTGTCAACATGGTCAACAAACAACAGGAATCGGCAGAAGTACGTGGAGAGGATGACATTAGGGCCCACCATGTCAGCGTATGGAAAAATAAAATGCTTCCTCCTAGTGTTTTCCTGACATCTGGGACCCACGACATTGTGAGCGTATATAGTCAATAGACAAGAGAACAGCACAAGATCGACTGACACCTGGGATGTAGCAGCTTGAGCAGTATTTTTTTTGTTATTGTTGAGACGGAGCAGGGTTTGAACTGGGCTGTGGCCCGTCTAGCCCAGGTTTATATTTTATGTTCACCATGTGACCAGCCCAGCTAATTTTTTTACGAAAATGAGCCCAATTTATTTTTTCTGAAGAATACCCAATCCAGGCCTACTTATTTTTCTACATACGATGGCTGCAACTCTTTCAAGACGCTGCAAATCTTGAAAGTAATATGAAATGGGTTGTAAATATAAAAACAGGATGACAAATTGGCAATTACTTTATAATTTCTGATTTTTTTCACATTTTCAGATTCCTATTTCACTCGGCATTAACCTAATTTAAATATATCTTCAAAGTACTTTAAATCTGGCTCGACATTTCGGTATTAAAAATAGTTTGGAACCCACAGAAATATGCGAATTTGCCCTAGCCAACCAAAAATCGGACTGCAAAAGTCGCAATGAGCTATATATAAATTATTTCAAAAAAAAGGGAATGGTCTGACTTATGGGCCTATTAAGTTGACGCGTATGAAAGATTTTTTTTAGTTATTATATACATCAACAAACGATTCTAGCAGACGTAACCGTTGGATGTCAATCCAACGGCCGTCGTGTTTCTTCAATCTCTGATCTTCTTACTCCAGCCGCCAAATCCAGCGCCGGCGGGACCGCCTGCTCCCGCCTCATGTGCAGGCCTCACCGCCCCCTACTACTCCCACCGCTGAACAGGGCATCCCTCTACTCACCCACACCCCCTGTTATTCTGTGGTGACGGCAGCCTCACACCACAGCCGAACCAGTGAACCCTCGTACTCCTCTCCGCGTGGGCATCCACTACCGCGTCTTCCCCGGCTCCGTGTCGTCCCCTTCCTAGGCCTCGCCGTCGTCCACAGCCCTGGTGCTCTCGGCGCGGTGCGGTCAACGTGGTAAAGGAACGACTTCCATCCGAAGAGTACTGTCGTGGAGAGGCTGACAGCTGGGTCCACGGCAGCCGCAAGGAAGTGCCTCCTTATTACGCGGAAAATAATTATTCCTCCACCTGACAGCAGGGACCCATCGGACGGGCCACCGTATTTGGCGAAAAAAAACGTTTCCCCCCTGACTACTGGGACCCACCGGACGGGCCACCGTATTTCACGAAAAAAAACGTTCCCCCCGCTGTCAGCTCGGACCCACCGGAAGTGCCTCCTTATTACGCACAAAAAAAATGAATACTCCCCCTGCTAGTTGGGACCCACCTTGATGGGAGGCTGACTTGTGGGCCTACTAAGTTGACGGGGTCGGAGTGCTTTGTCAACTTAGTCAATATGGACGATTCTAGCTCCAGTGACCGTACGATGTCCATCCAACGGCCGTAGTGCTTCTTCAACCTCTGGTCTTGTTGCTCCAGCCGCCCAAAGGAGCCGGTTGTGCAGCATGCTCCTGCCTCTCGTGGCCAGCTGTGCTGCCGCGGAGGCCTCACCGCCCCCTACCATTCCTACCGCTGGCCAGGCCCTGCGGTGACGGTAGCCTCACCCCGCAGCCGAACCAGTGAACCCTCGTACTCCTCTCCGCGCGGGCTTCCACTGCCGCGTCTTCCCCGGCTCCGCGGCGTCCCCTTCCTAGGCCTCGCCGTCGTCCACCGCCCTGGTGCTCTCGGCGCGGCGTGGTCAACATGGTCAAGGAACGACTTCCATTGGAAGAGTACTATACATGGAGAGGCTGACAGATGGGTCCACGACCACAGCAAGGAAGTGCCTCCTTATTACCCGCAAAATAATTATTCCTCCACCTGACAGCGGGGACCCACCGGACGGGCCACCGTATTTCGCGAAAAAACGTTTTCCCACGACTCGGGACCCACCGACTACATCTTCGCGACGCAAGGAAGTGTGTCCGGGCAAAAAATGATTTGCCCCTCGATCGCTGGGACCCACCAGCTATATCTTCGCACGCAAGGAAGTGCACGGTACCGGGACCCACCTGGTGAAGCGCACGTAGCATTGTCATTCTGGTCGTGAACGTATGCGTACATACCGGTCGATGTAGATGCGCGCACGCGCCGTAGTAGAGGCGCCGCGACGTAGCATGTACACGCACGTCTGGCGCCAGGATGCAAGAAAGTAAATCTGACCCGCGTCATTACATACGGGTGGGGTCTCGAACGCCTACTCGCGCGTACGTACGGCCAGCGCTTGTGTACATGGCTGGGTCGGAACGGAGAAACAGCGTCGTTTTCATGGGGAGGCAACAGAATGCGTCGTGTTCATCGGGAGGCAACGGAATGCGTGGGAGCCAACCAGCTTGGACGGAAAAGCCGATGGAAACGAGGCATGACGTACCGCAGAACGGAGGAAACGGCCTTGTGTTCGACCGGCCACGTTCGAAACGGGATCCTGTTCATCAGGGGTGCAGCGCATCGCAACGGAGGAAACGGACCTCCTACGGTTGAAACGGGGGTCCTGTTGATCGGGAGGGGTGTGGCGTACCGCAAAACGGGGGAAATGGACTTGTGTTGGAGCGCTACGGTCGAAACGGGGGTCCTGTTCATCGGGAGGGGTGTGGCATGCCGCAAAACGGGACTCCACGGGATACTGTTCATCTCCACCACCCCCTCCAGCCTCCACGGGCTACTGTTCATCCACCGTCGACCTCCTCCAGTCTCCACCTGGGACTGTTCATCCACGGGCTCCTATTCATCCAGCCTCCACCGCGCGCTACTCCACCGGCTACTGTTCAACCAGCCCTCTCCACGGGCTCCTGTTCAACCACCCCTCCACGGGCTACTGTTCATCCAGCCCTCCATCATCTACTGTTCATCCTGCCCTCCACGGGGTGGTCCTGTTCATCCTGCCCTCCATGGGATCCTGTTCATCCAGCCCCAACCGGCTCGATTGATCGGAGTCCTGTTCATCCAGAGACAACACCACGGGGTCCTGTTCATCCACCCCCACCAGGAACTGTTCATTCAAACCCCCTAGCAACGCCTTTGTTCATCCAGAGGCAGCATCGATCGGCTTGATTAGCAGCAGAGCGGGCGAATCGCCGATCAGGTTGATTAACGACCATCAATCAATCGCTTCGGGTTCGATGCGCCTAACTGCGGTGCAATCACTCGGGTTCAGTTAGAGCCCAACGCCTCGCACCCACGCGCGTGCATGTACGAGAGAAACGCGCATAGCTCGGCCCGACCACCCACCGTAACCGGGAACACCCCGATATTTTCCTCGCCCTCGCTTCTACCATGGTTTTTTCAGTCATGGACGACCCAAAGAATGTCATGCAGCTGCGTCTCCGGCCCGCCCAGGACGAAAAGCCCATTTTCTGTCATGATTTTTTGTCATAGAAGTACGACCCCACCACATCTATGATGATACCGTATTTTGTCATAATTATTATCATAGAAGTGTCATAAGTATGACAGAAAAAAATCCGTTCGGCCCAAAATGTCACAGATGTGTTTTTTTTTTGTAGTGAGCTGGCTTCCCTGGCGTGGACGTTGGGCCTATTCCTTTCATGCCGTCCCAAGGCCCAGCAGTGGACAGTTGCTAACACCCCTCCCTCCTTGAAACTCGGCTTCACCCCAAGCCGATGCTGTCACCTGGGTCCCATGATACTCGACATTTCTTGGTACTGATATGGTAACCACTGCTGAAGTACACTTGAGCAAGGTCAAAGGAGGCGGCATCACAAAGTTGGTCGTCGTTGCCGGTATGGACTTGGTCGAAGTTGAAGTAGAACTTGTGGACGACAAGAACTTGTTTGAAGGAACAAGTGAGGTCAAAGCAGAAGAACTGGTCAGCACAATAGGGTGCGGACTTGTTGTTCCTCCCTCCTTCAGCTTCGGCCTGCATGAAGTACTCAAAGAATTCCTCGCCACCATGATCCCACCACAATGGCAACTCCATAACAAGTGGCAATAGGAAACATGGAGGAAGAGAGATTTCTTGGAAAATTTCACCTTGCCCTCTGCATTGGAATAGCACCCCAAGCCAACTAGAACGTGTCTCAGATGTTTCCGTAGCCGCATGAAAAGGCAATACCCAGAGTGTTATCTTCATTCCTCTGTTGAGCTCAAGCAAATTCTGCCCGCCAAGAGATGTGTGCAGTACACCATATACTTGATAGATTGGGATGGCTGGAGCAATGACATACCTCCCTCCTTGAAAAGGTTCTTGTTCGTAAGCTGTGATCCAATAGCCTACCACGACATGAATGAGGTCGCTAGGATTCCATGGATTGTGCAGTGCACAATTTTTATCGCCTCCAACATACCGCATTTTCTGGAGGATGGATGCCAGCAATTATTCTAGCACTTTCATTGATTTTCCAAGAATGCAATCAAGCTCCGATGCTCTGAATTGTACTTTAGGCTGAGATACATACCAACAGAATGTCTGAACCTCAATATATGTGTCTCTGCAGAAGCACATGCATAAGAAATCTTTTGACATGGGCTGAATAAGTTCACCGCTGCGCACATAAGTATAAAGAAGGAAGCTAGACTTGAAAGCAATATTACCAAGCTACAAGTTGAACAATGATTCGCGTGCATGGTCTTCACCACCACAAGGATAAGCTGTGACGACCCCGATTCAATCGTACACTAATCATACACGCAAATGTGTACGATCAAGATCAGGGACTCACGGGAAGATATCACAACACAACTCTAAAAATAAAATAAGTCATACAAGCATCATAATACAAGCCAGGGGCCTCGAGGGCTCGAATACAAGTGCTTGATCATAGACGAGTCAGCAGAAGCAACAGTATCTGAGTACACACATAAGTTAAACAAGTTTGCCTTAAGAAGGCTAGAACAAACTGGGATACATATCGAAAGAGGCGCATGCCTCCTGCCTGGGATCCTCCTAAACTACTCCTGGTTGTCGTCGTGGGCAGCACGTAGTAGTAGGCACCTCCGATTAGTAGTAGTAGTCGTCGACGGTGGCGTCGCTCGGCCTCCAACATCTGGTTGCGACAACCAGGTAGAAGGGACGGGGGAAAATGGGAGAAAGCAACCGTGAGTACTCATCCAAAGTACTCGCAAGCAAGGAGCTACACCACATATGCATGGGTATATGTGTAAAGAGGCAATATCGGTTGACTGAACTGCAGAATGCCAGAATAAGAGGGGGATAGCTAATCTTCTCGAAGACTACGCTTCTGGCAGCCTCCGTCTTGCAGCATGTAGAAGAGAGTAGACTAAAGTCCTCCAAGTAGCATCGCATAGCATAATCCTACCCGGCAATCCCCTCCTCGTCGCCCTGTTAGAGAGCGATCACCGGGTTGTATCTGGCACTTGGAAGGGTGTGTTTTATTAAGTATTCGGTTCTAGTTGTCATAAGGTCAAGGTACAACTCCAAGTCGTCTTGTTACCAAAGATCACGACTATTCGAATAGATAAACTTCCCTGCAGGGGTGCACCACATAACCCAACACACTTGATCCCATTTGGCCGGACACACTTTCCTGGGTCATGCCCGGCCGCGGAAGATCAACACGTCGCAGCCCCACCTAGGCCAACAGAGAGGTCGACCGCCGGTCTAAACCTAAGAACCTGTGGGTCCGGGCCCATCGCCTTAGCACACCAAGACGCTAAGTAGGGCGGCCGGAGAGCGCACCTAGCAACCTCCATTACAAAGGAAGTCACGTTCACAGCGGTCCAACCCGGCCAAGGCCGCTCGATCGGCCAACGTCCACGAAGGCTTCGGTTGATACCACGACGCCGAAGTCCCCATATCTTTCCCACATAGTTGGTTAGTGCGTATAGACCAAATGGCGGACTCGGATCAAATACCAAGATCTCGTTAAGCGTGTTAATGATGTAACGCGGACACCGACCAGGGCCATGCCCACCTCTCTCCTAGGTGGTCTCAACCTGCCACAATCGCTCCGCCATAAAGTAATGGCGACGAGGGCCGTCGGAACCCAGCCGACCTCTCTGGGATGGAACCACCGCCTTCAGCCCCATCTCCGAACAGTATCATAAGTAATGTAACAGTATAAAGTATATATCATATGCCCGTGATCACCTCCCGAGTGATCACGGCAAGTAGTATAGCATGGCAGACGGACAAGAATGTAGAGCCACTGATGGAATACTAGCATTCTATACTAAGCATGTAGGATTGCAGGTAAAGGTAACAACAGTAGTAGTAAGGACATGCTATGCATCATGATAGGATTAACAGAAAGCAGTAACATGCTACCCTACTCTAATGCAAGAAGTAGAGAGAACTATAGGCGATATCTGGTGATCAGGGGGGGGGGGCTTGCCTGGTTGCTCTGGCAAGAGAGAGGGGTCGTCAACACCGTAGTCGTACTGGGTAGCAGCGGCGTCGGTCTCGGCGTCTAGCGAGGGAAGAGGGGGGAGAAATAATAAATACAATGCAAAAAGATGCATAACGATGCATGACAATGCAACGCGTGATGCTAGGCGTGCCCTAACGCAATATGAGGTGATAACGGTGAAGGGGAAAAACAACTAGGAAAGTATCCCCGGTGTTTCGCGTTTTCGGGCAAAGGAGCCGGAGGGGGAAAGTTGCGAGTTTGATATGTTAGGGGTGTGTGGCGGACGAACGGGCTGCGTATCCGGATTCGTCTCGTCGTTCTGAGCAACTTTCATGTACAAAGTATTTTCATCCGAGTTACGGTTTATTTTCTATGATTTATCAAACTTTTAATGATTTTCTAGAATTTCTAAAATTGTTTAATTCGAATAATAAGCAGAATAAAGTTTTGTCACCTAGTGCTGAAATAGCCGGAGTGTACGACAATGGGCCAGGGGGTCCAGTCAGCATGCACACTTTCAGTTGACCAGTCAACATTGGTAGTCAAAAGGGTCAGCGGGGCCTACATGTCATTGACACAATGACTTGTCCTTTACTTTAACAGGGTATTTAAGTGAGGGGGCCACTGTCATAGGGTAGTTAGACTAATTATCCTAAATAATTAATTAACTAATCTAATTAATTATTTCACTAATATATCTTTTATTTACTTTTGTTTTAGGGCCGGCCCTACTTGGCAAGGGGGGCTCACAGCAGCCTCGGTGGTGGGCAAGACGCACGCCTCGCACAGAGGACCGCGCTGGCCATGGCAGTAAGTAGGTGGCCGGGCTCGGCGGGCAGCGGGCGCCAAGGCTATGGGTGCGCAGGGAGGCCGGAGGTGGTAGGCGGTGGCAACCAGGGCAGCAACAGCAGTTAGCGGAAGCAGAGGTGGGCGAGCGCGCCCGGTGTGGCTACGGCGGGGCTTCGGCCATGATGGCCTTGGCGACTAACTAGACCGGGGGATTGTCTCGACCAGATGCGAGCGACGCGGTGAGCACGGTGGTGATGGCGGAACAAGCTAAGGTGGCCGGAGTCGACTGCACCATCGACGTCCGACGGCAGCGGCGGTGGGGCTACGGCTTGCGGGGCATGCGACAGGGGCCGAATTCGAGCTCGAGAAAATACAGAAAAGGAGGCAGGGCTCACAAGGAGGTCGTAGGTCTGGTCCACGGGCTCGGGGGAGGTCGAAATCTGGTGGATCGGCGGCGAGGTAGCGGCGGCAACCGACGAAGGGGATGGATGATTCCGGCGGCTTGGCGATTCCCCGGCTTGAGCTGCTCCTCAGGGACGACGTGGACGACGCAGGCGATGCCTTGGACACCTCCGAGCGATGCGGGGTTGAAGAGGGGCACGCGGACGCCGGTGTTCATGGCGGCGATGGCTCCGCCGAGCTCGAGATCGAGCGAGTGTGAGCGAGGGGTGAGGGGAAATGGCTAGGTTTTCATTGGGTGGATTCGGACAAGGTTCTTATCCACCTGCGGCTTCTGTAGCGTCGCGGTGGCGGTCATCCACCGACGACATCGAGCATGGACGGCCAGAGCGTGTACACCTGCCCCCTGGTGAATAGGAGGAAGGAGACAGGGGTTAGGTGGGCTGGGCTTTGTACTGTAGCAATGGGCTACAGTGCATAGTGTAGCTTTAGTTTTTCTCTTTTCTTTCTATTTAACTTTCTATTTCCATTTTATTTATTTTATTTATAGTTCCTATTTTCGTATTAGTTTTACTTTATTTTTAGTTTAAAAAAAAATATATACCACTAGCCCCTGAATTAGTATTTATAAATATACTACTGACACATTAATTCTTATACCTAAATAAAATAGTTTAATGTTTTAGTATTTATAAAATGCATTTAATTATTTGTTTAAGCCACTATTTTATTTAGTTTAGTGCTTTTAATTACTTTATAAAAATGTGATCCTCCACCATAATTACCTATGCATTATTTGTCACCTCTAGAACATTTTAATTTTAATGTTTGAAAATTTTACCGTTTGACTTGATTTTGAATTTTGAATTCGAACGGGATTGAATCATCGCGAGGTTTACAACAGTAAGAGTGGTGACGTGGCATCATTAGCAGGGAATTACTGTAGTATAACTATCCGGGCATCACAAATCTCCTCTACTACAAGAAATCTCGTCCCGAGATTTAAGAGGGGGAGTAAGAGGGAAGAGACAAAATTCTAACGAGTTTTCTCGGTGTTGGTTGCTCTTCTTGAAGAGGTTGATCCATAATGTTGATGTGTTCATACCTCGGCTTCAGGTCATCATGATGAAGTCGTGATCCTTTCTTCGGAGTTTTCATTGTACATATGAAGGACAAGGGGTAACTTCGGAAAAACGGACCTCCGAAAGGTTAACTATCTGGTTGATAACATCGGGGATGGTGGCGGAAAGTAACTCCCGAATGAAAACTTAAGACAATATCGAGAGCAAAGTAAGTAGGTGCCATGAGAAGTTTCGAGCGGGTAGGCAATCGTTTGATGCCTGCTACAGGGTGTGAAAGGGGTTCAAAGCAACGGGGATAAGCATTGTGTATGATACTAGAATTTATGATCTCTTGGAAGGTGGCTCGTGAATTACCTATGAGGCCACGCACGAGGAACAACTTTGGAAATAGGAGGGTGTACAGGAGAGTCAGGTTTCGATCCTGTGGAACTGTGGGTTATGGGCCCACCATGTGGGTTAAAAGTAGGAATGGTAGTGAGGTCTTGCACGATCATGTGAGCAAGGCATGTTAGAGGATAGCTTGTCAGTTATGTCGGCCACAACATCGGTACCAAGGGCGAGGGACGAAGAGAACCATTTTCCCTGCTCGTTGAACGAGGCGGGCCAATAGGCAAAGTTCTCGTCCATCGGCGGTTACCAGAATGTCGTCAACAAAAGCAACAAGGTCTTACCGTCACGGTTGTACACCAAGATGTTTTACATAAGCAAGAGAATATTACTGCTTAGATCATATAGATAACTAGTAAGGTTAAATGAAACAATGGAAAGGAAAAGGTGATCATGAGATTAAACAGAACAATGGAAAAGAAAATGTGTTTAAACACACATTTCAGGGATATATCCTTCACAAGGACAAGCAGAGCATGATATCCATGTCAGGATATAATGTAGAAAACCCTTTAGGTAAGGGGAGAGAAATTTCATGACAATACCCATACAACGGTGTTTGGATAATTGAGCAAGAAAACATTTAGCATTGGGCTTCAAATGTTCTTATCGAAAATCGGAGTACCACAGACATGCTTCGAAATAGCATTGACATGGTCTTCAAGTAAAGGTCGGACTTTGGATACAAAGGATCCATCGGAAACAACTTATAGAATAAGTCTTACAATTTCCTCATGGAAGAATGGATAACCTTGCTGAAAAGGAATCTATAACAATAGGGCCTCTTGCCAGGTGTGCTAGGCACGACATCACCTTACCGGGTCACATAAATACCGTTGCTATAACTCTTGGAAATAGGTTCCAACCATCATATCTGACCGAGATTCAGATCTGATTGGTGTCAGGATAACTCAGACTCAGGATGCGTGAGAAGAAAAGGTGCAACACAAATTGAGGAGATGACATTGTAAGATTCTTGGAAAATGAACTATGGAAGCAAGTTATGAAACAAGCTTTCATCATTAAATCAAGGGGAGGGGAGGAGATGGCTGGTGGACTCAGCGCTAATTAATTGAGATTTCCAAAAAGGTGGATTTCCTCAATTATATGGACAATGAGATAACATTTGCCAGATCAAATGATATAATGATGTATGCTCGAGGAAAACATACATAATTAACATTGGTTGAAGGGTGCACTCGAAATATGGGCTTATGTAGCATGATCAAGGTTAGAATGGTGATTCGATGACCAATGGTCTAAGAGTGAAATGTCGACCATTAAATTCAAAGCAATAGGGTCGCTAGAAGTACAAAATCCAAGCAGCACCGTTCACTTGTTGGTGTCCCGGTTAGACTCAACACGGGGACCAAGAAACAATGGTGGTGGTGTCAAGTATCATAATATCAAGAATTATTTAAGAGGTGGATCAATTCTCACAACATCCTTGTCATAAAAGACATTAATACTTCAAGGTAGAACATCATACAAAATTTGGATAGCAAGTTGCATCCATAACATGAACAACTTTGTGTTGGGGAAGGCAAGAATGTTGTCGATGACAACACAATCAATGAGGGGCAAGGATGGTACTTCTCATCATGAATGCAATTGATATCCTGGAAGAGCTCAGAATGCTGATGATGATCATGACAAATTTTGTCGAGAGGCTCCATGAAGAAGCAATCGAACAGCTACTACACCAAGCAAAAAGGACTGATGCGGTGAAAGTTCACTGGAACCATGGATACGACACCAACCAGAAATCAAGCTTGCACTTCAAGGTGAAACAAATGGACAAGGAAGATCGACGTAAGTCTAGCTCATCGTCGAAAGTTGTGCTCCAAGAATAAGTATCAGGTAGCACAGTTAAAATCAGCATGATAATGATATAGCCGATTAGGCTAGGAATGACGTGATCGAGTACAAACTTGTAAGCAAGGAAGATTGCTAAGAATGGTTGAATCATAGAAAGGACACGATTCAGGTATCGGTGTACTCGAGTGACTAACCACTCGTAACCTGTGAAAAATTGGAATCGGTGAGAATGTAGTACTTGATGAAGAACTCATAAGAAGTTATGCTGCTCCATGATAACCTCGAGATACCAGGGGGTAATACTCGGCGAAAGATCAAAGTAAAGGTTGGACTGGTGTATTGATCCACAGAAGACAAGTGCTTAAACTTGCCCGAGAAATGGGATCAGAGAAGAACATATGGTCGGGACCATGATTGTAAAGGATCAATTCACCGATACCAAAGGATATTAAATCAAGGAAATAGTTATTATTACAAGAAGCTTCCAGGATAGGATCTACATCGTGTCCATGGGCATGAACACAAAGGTTCAAGGTCGACTCCCACTTCCTCAATGTATAACCTTCCATTCACCTCTCGTTTTTTTCTAAAATTGACATTAGTTGTTGAAAGTTTTACCTGGTGCAATACCAGATAAGTATGACCCGTGAAATCTTTCGGGTTCACACAGAATAGTGAAGGTGTCGGTTCAACCCATCGAGGCATCTTAGGAACATATGACACAAGCTTCAAGAATAAATATCACCAGCTCGTAAGCAGAGCAAGGTTGACAAAGCAGAGGATACAATTTACCAAAGGCATTATGTATCCGAGAAAAGACTCACAAAGTTATTGAATGTGAAGGACGTCGTCGGATAAAATCCAATAAAGGTTCTGGTGGTCCACAAGGGATCTGAGGTGAGCATCAGTACTCAACCAGAAGAAGAAAGAGAGCAAGGCGATCAGATGATAGAAACAACTGACTACTTCAAAGCTCAATTGCAAAGGAATTATGAATTCCAAGACAAGGGATCAGAAGCAATGCTCTGATTAGGGATGGATAAGTTGAATAGCCTTAGGGGTACAATCGACGGCAATTGGATTGGTTGAGAACCAGCTCACGTTTAAAATGACGTCTGAGCCAGAAGGATAATTTTCAGGGAACAATTGATGATTGTGTGCATTCACACACATGTTGAATCAACGGGATCAGAATGTCAATCACAAGGATTTTAATGGTTATTGCTAGAAATGAAATTGTCCAGACTGCAAGAAGACAAGTATTTGCAGAGCAATAGTTGGCAGAGGATTGCTCAGAAGATCAAATAGTATTTCAGAGTATCTTATGAAGCATACGAACAACTGGGGATGAACAGATACTCAATAAGTGCGAGGAATTTTCAATAGGGGTATCCATGTGGTAAAGAACTGCAAAGCAGTAAGCTTAAAGGATTTTCGGAACAATGGAGAGCAATTTAGGGCATCTTGTAATAACAAGAGCAACTGAAGATGAAGGAATGAACGACAATTGTAGGTAGTTATCCATAGGGATATTTCGGTGGTAGGGAATTGTGAAAGCAATGGGCACAAGGTCTGGAGAGAATATCGGAGATTATCTTCGAAATCTTCTGGTGCAGCCGGCAATCATCTGTAATAAGGGGCTCTCCGGGAGGAAGTAGTTACGAGAACCTAGAGTCAGATTTAGTAAAATCATTTAACCCGAATAGAAGAGAGATCAAAGTCCCAGAGTATAGACGAGGAATAAAAGATCATAATACCACCCAATGGCGACGTGGGCCTGTAAGACACACAACCATGTTAGTAAAAGTTTTGCAATGTCTAGACTCGACTTCGGCCAAGGAGTTTGAAAGGTGGATTCCTACAGGCAGTCAGCTCTGATACCAACTTGTGACGACCCCGATTCAATCGTACACTAATCATACACGCAAATGTGTACGATTGAGATCAGGGACTCACGGGAAGATATCACAACACAACTCTAAAAATAAAATAAGTCATACAAGCATCATAATACAAGCCAGGGGCCTCGAGGGCTCGAATACAAGTGCTTGATCATAGACGAAGTCAGCGTAAGCAACAATATCTGAGTACGCATAAGTTAAACAAGTTTGCCTTAAGAAGGCTAGCACAAACTGGGATACAGATCGAAAGAGGCGCATGCCTCCTGCCTGGGATCCTCCTAACTACTCCTGGTTGTCGTCAGCGGGCAGCACGTAGTAGTAGGCACCTCCGGTGTAGTAGGAGTCGTCGTCGACGGTGGCGTCTGGCTCCTGGCCTCCAACATCTGGTTGCGACAATCAGGTAGAAGGGACGGGGGAAAATGGGAGAAAGCAACCGTGAGTACTCATCCAAAGTACTCGCAAGCAAGGAGCTACACTACATATGCATGGATATATGTGTAAAGGGCCATATCAGTGGACTGAACTGCAGAATGCCAGAATAAGAGGGGGATAGCTAATCTTATCGAAGACTACGCTTCTGGCAGCCTCCGTCTTGCAGCATGTAGAAGAGAGTAGACTAAAGTCCTCCAAGTAGCATCGCATAGCATAATCCTACCCGGCAATCCCCTCCTCGTCGCCCTGTTATAGAGCGATCACCGGGTTGTATCTGGCACTTGGAAGGGTGTGTTTTTATTAAGTATCCAGTTCTAGTTGTCATAAGGTCAAGGTACAACTCCAAGTCGTCCTGTTACCGAAGATCACGGCTATTCGAATAGATTAACTTCCCTGCAGGGGTGCACCACATAACCCAACACGCTTGATCCCATTTGGCGAACACACTTTCCTGGGTCATGCCCGGCCGCGGAAGATCAACACGTCGCAGCCCCACCTAGGCCAACAGAGAGGTCAGCACGCCGGTCTAAACCTAAGCGCCCAGGGGTCTGGGCCCATCGCCCTTAGCACACCTGCACGTTGCGAGGGCGGCCGGAGAGCAGACCTAGCAACCTCCATTACAAAGGAAGTCACGTTACGCGGTCCAACCCGGCGCGTGCCGCTCAGTCGCTGACGTCACGAAGGCTTCGGCTGATACCACGACACCGAGTGCCCATATCTTTCCCACGTAGTTGTTTAGTGCGTATAGACCAAATGGCCAGACTCAGATCAAATACCAAGATCTCGTTAAGCGTGTTAATGATGTAACCACGGACACCGACCAGGTGGTCTCAACCTGCCCTGTCGCTCCGCCATAAAGTAACTGTCGGGGGCCGTCGGGAACCCAGGCCCACCTCTACCGGGATGGAACCACCTGCCCCTTCAGCCCCCATCTCCGAACAGTATCATAAGTAATGTAACAGTATAAAGTATATAGCATATGCCCGTGATCACCTCCCGAGTGATATCGACCCAGTAGTATAGCATGGCAGACGGACAAGAATGTAGGGCTACTGATGGATACTAGCATCCTATACTAAGCATGTAGGATTGCAGGTAAAGGTAACAACAGTAGTAGCAAGGACAGGCTATGCATCAGGATAGGATTAACGGAAAGCAGTAACATGCTACACTACTCTAAGGCAAGCAGTAGAGAGAAGAATAGACGATATCTGGTGATCAAGGGGGGGCTTGCCTGGTTGCTCTGGCAAGAGAGAGGGGTCGTCAACACCGTAGTCGTACTGGGTAGCAGCGGTGTTGGTCTCGGCGTCTAGCGAGAGAAGAGGGGGGAGAAACAATAAATACAATGCAAAAAGATGCATAACGATGCATGACAAAGCAAAGCGTAATGCTAGGCGTGCCCTAACGCGGTATGAGGTGATACCGGTGAAGGGGGAAAACAACCGGGAAAGTATCCCCGATGTATCACGTTTTCGGGCAAAGGAGCCGGAGGGGGAAAGTTGCGAGTTTGATATGTTAGGGGTGTGTGGCGGACGAACGGGCTGCGTATCCGGATTCGTCTCGTCGTTCTGAGCAACTTTCATGTACAAAGTATTTTCATCCGAGTTACGGTTTATTTTCTATGATTTATCAAACTTTTAATGATTTTCTAGAATTTCTGAAATTGTTTAATTCGAATAATACGAAGAATAAAGTTTTGTCACCAAGTGCTGAAATAGCCAGAGTGTATGACAATGGGCCAGGGGTCCAGTCAGCATGCACACTCAGCAGTTGACGATCAACATCGACCGGGTCAAAAGGGTCAATGGGGCCTACATGTCATTGACACAATGACTTGTCCTTTACTTTAACAGGTATTTAAGTGAGGGGCCCTTTGTCATAGGGTAGTTAGACTAATTATCCTAAATAATTAATTAACTAATCTAATTAATTATTTCACTAATATATCTTTTATTTACTTTTGTTTTAGGGCCGGCCCCACTTGGCAAGGGGGTCACACCTGACCTCCGGTGGGCAGCGGCACGCACGGCCTCGTAGAGGACCGGCAGCCATGGCTGAGCAGTGAGGCGGGCTCGGGCGGCAGCCAGCGGCACCGGCACTTGCGTGGCGCGGCAGGGGAGGCCGGAGGTGGTAGGCGGCGGCAGCCAGGGCAACAGCAGCAGTTAGCGGAAGCAGAGGCGGGCGAGCGCGCCCGGTGTGGCTACGGTGGGGCTTCGGCCACAACGGCCTTGGCGACTAACTGGACCGGGGGATTGTCTCGACCAGATGCGAGCGACGCGGTGAGGACGGTGGTGATGGCGGAACAAGCTAAGGTGGCCGGAGTCGACTGCACCATCGACGTCCGACGGCAGCGGCGGTGGGGCTACGGCTTATGGGGGCATGCGGCGAAATTGGTCGTGCTCAAGAAAATCTGAAAAGGAGGCGGGGCTCACAAGGAGGTCGAGGGTCTGGTCCACGGGCTCGGGAGGTCGAAATCTGGTGGATCGGTGGCGAGGTAGCGGCGGCGTCCGTGAAGGGATGGATGATTCCGTGGCTTGGCGATTCCCGGCTTGAGCTGCTCCTCGGGGACGGCGTGGGACGACGCAGCGATGCCTGGACACCTCCGGCGCGCTGGTCGAAGAGGGGCGCGCGGACGCCGGTGGTCATGGCGGCGATGAGCTCGCCGAGCTTGAGATTGAGCGAGTGTGAGCGAGGGGTGAGGGGAAAATGGCTAGGTTTTCGTTGGGTGGACTCGGACAAGGTTCTTATCCACCTGCGGCTTCTGTAGCGTCGCGGTGGCGGTCATCCACCGACGACATCGAGCATGGACGGCTAGGGCGTGTACACCTGCCCCCTGGTGAATAGGAGGAAGGAGACAGGGGTTAGGTGGGCTGGGCTCTGTACTGTAGCAATGGGCTACAGTGCACAGTGTAGCTTTAATTTTTCTCTTTTCTTTCTATTTAACTTTCTGTTTCCATTTTATTTATTTTATTTATAGTTCCTGTTTTCATATTAGTTTTACTTTATTTTTAGTTTAAAAAAAATATATACCACTAGCCCCTAAATTAGTATTTATAAATATACTACTGCCACATTAATTCTTATACCTAAATAAAATAGTTTAATGTTTTAATATTTATAAAATGCATTTAATTATTTGTTTAAGCCACTGTTTTATTTAGTTTAGTGCTTTTAATTACTTTATAAAAATGTGATCCTCCACCATAATTACCTATGCATTATTTGTCACCTCTAGAACATTTTAATTTTAATGTTTGAAAATTTTACCGTTTGACTTGATTTTGAATTTTGAATTCGAACGGGATTGAATCATCGCGAGGTTTACAACAGTAAGAGTGGTGACGTGGCATCATTAGCAGGGAATTACTGTAGTATAATTATCCGGGCGTCACATAAGCATTAAGAGTATTACTCGTAATTGCACACCATATATGCTCCACTTGCAAGTTTATTCCCTCTTGACAATGATTAGAATGAGACAACTTCGTGTGGTAGATATGGTTCTTGTGACCTGCATACCTCAGAGTCAAACAGTTTGCCGACACCGGCAGCCGAAGTAGTGTCACTAGACAGCAGTTAGACAGGTGATAGAATAACCCAGCCAGCTTCCATTGAAACTGATCATAGCAACAGAGAAGAAGGCAGACTGCACTTGTCCGCGAGATAAAGAATGATGTGTTATGCAACTTACATCCACTCTCACAAGATATAAGAGTAACACTGCACTTTGGCATCTCATTAAAAAAATTCTTCAGCAATTCTGCTAGTTGGTCATCAATACACTCTGGTAATTGTGCAACCAACAGTTCCATTGTTCTACTGGTTACTGCACCAGTTCGGCTGAATGTGGTCTGTACTAGCCCAGATTGTATTCTCCATTCACACTACAGTCGCTTGCAATAGATCTCTAGAAGTTGTCTGTAAGAAATATAGTTGTAGCGCCACTCAAAAGCAAGTGTTTCAGTATAGTGGCATGAACAGAGAGAATTTTCATCAGTAAGATATACAACAAACAATCCAAGCTGTTGTAACTTAAGACACACCAAGCTACATGGGGCATCTTGCTTATCGTCGGATATCTTTACGCATCCGAGCAGATGTAGTGACCAGCCCCAGAGGCCATCCATGAGAAGAAACCCTCCATGGGTTGTGAACGGTGCCTCAAGTACAGTAAGAAGTCGTATCAAGGTCAGAGAGGGAACTACAACCATTCCATTGTCATGCACTTGAACACTCAGAAGCAGATGCTTCAGGAACTTGTCATCAACAGAAATAGGCACATGGGGGGTCCCAATTTGCAACACTGGAATAATCCACATTTGATGGCTCACCAGTTGAAAATGATGGCCACGGAATTGGACGTAAATCAACTCCATAAACTAACCAGTGTACCAACCATTGCCAAGAAATAGACATCCTATGAAACAGACAAGAGAGTTTTACCTCTTGACATTGCCTTGTGCATAGGCCCCGTTTGATAGCAAAATATTTTCTAAGTATTTTGAAAATACTAAAGTTTTTGAGGTTACCACAGTTTTATTTACAATGTGCTGTTTGGTTGCCCTTAAAAACTGTGATTTTAATATTGTAGTATTGGCCAAACTGTAGCTTTTTCTCTGCATAAAAAAAAGAACCTCCAACCTATTTTTTAAAAACAGAGAAGCTGAAAAGAAAGTACTTGCGTCGTTGACCTTCCCCGCTCTGCTCAACAACTCGCTCTGGCCTCAGATTGTGTGGTATGATGCATACGGGTAACCATAGGGAGCGAGCTGCTGTTGCATTTGAGATCAGTGAAGGCGCCGCTACGAAGGTTTTTAAGTATCTCAGATTGCTCGAAGGTTATCTGCCTAATTACTCCGCTGCCGTCGCTGTCGCTAATCATAATTAGGCTAATCGATCCATATATTCTATTCCAGTACTACATCACGGTGCTCCTTCCATCCACTATTTTTCAGCTAGCTTCTCCTTGCAAAAGGCTAGGCAGCAAAATATACAGCATTCTGCAGTAACTACCAAATATGTTCTATGTAATGTGAATACATCAAAATATTATGTTTTTGTAAAGGAAAACGTTTGGAGCCGGGGCACCCGCGGAACATTGGGCCGGTCTTCCTCTTCCCCGCGTCTCCTTCATCGCAGCTCCCCCACATCTCGCGCAGCTCGCCGGGGCGCGCACCGCCCTCTTCTTACGCCCTCCTCCCCACCCTTCCCCATCCCTTCCCCTCCCGGTCGCAGCACCACGCCTTCCCTCCCCGCTCGAAGCTGCCATGGATCTGCACGGTGACCATTCCATCTCGCCGAATCGAGGGCGGTGACCACGGAGATGCCGCAACCGGGCGACGGGTGCTACCACGGCGACGCCTACCTCGCATGCATCGGAGCTCTGCCTACCTCGCCGGAGCCATGGCAGACTACACCCCACGACGATTTTTTGATGAAACCGGTTGTAGCAAATTCAATCGCCGGTGGTAGCAAAAATCTACTACGGTTGCAGCAAAACGGCGTCATCGTCATCGCGGGGTCGCAGCTGAGATAAGGAGTTTGAAGCTTTTTTCAATGCGGTTGTAACTTTTATAACTGTAGGTTGCAACTTTTCGTTTTTCGTCCATGTCTTCGTTTCCACGGTTGAAACTTTTTTTATAGTCGGATGAAGCTTTTCTCATCGCTAGATGAAGCTTTTTCTGTCACCGGTTGTAACTTTTCGTCCATGGCTTTTGTTTTCAGGTTGAAACTTTTTTTATAGTCTGATGAAGCTTTTTTTCATCGCTAGATGAAGCTTTCTCTGTCACCGGTTGTAACTTTTCTTGGTCATCCATAGCTCCAGTCGTATACTGGTTGAAGCTTTTTTCATAGACGGTTGAAGCTTTTCCTATCGCTAGTTGTAGCTTTTTTCGTCGTAGGTTGCAGCATTGAGCATCTCCCTGGGCGCTTGATCTTTTTTGTTCGCAAGCGGGGGATGAGCGCCGGCGAGCGCACCGTGAGCTCTGGTCGTCGCCACCGGAGCTGCAACGGTGGCCATGGAAGCTACAACCGCAGGGATGGGCTATTGCATGGGGGCGAAGCCGGTGAAGAGGATGGCCGCCGAGGACTACCGGCGACCAAGGCGGCCGGGAAAGACGGCCGGCGATCAGGGACGAGGAGGGCAGGTGAGGGAGGGGCGGCGACGAGGGGGAATGCGGGCAGCCGGCGAGATGGGGTTCGCGAGAGGAAGACAACGCTCGTTACACGCTCGCGAGAGGAAGACGACGACCTGGTTAGATAAGGATCCAACGGCTCAGGACGGGCCGATCTGACGGCTAGGGTGCGACCGGCCGAAACGTTCGGCCGGCGCACCGGCGCCTAGCATCGCCCTTTTGTAAAACCATGGTATCGCATACCTATAGTCAAAACTACTATAGTTTTTAATACTTTAATTTATATAATACTTTGCTATCAAACACAGCCTAAACTTTCATTTAGGCTAGGATGAATCACTCTTTCCAAATCGCCGCTGCCACTCATTAGACACCCATGGTCCCACCAAAAAAGTAACCTCAGGTCTGGCGGGTGCGGTGGCACTGTCTGCACCCACAAACGATGCACCGCTGTAGCTACGAGCCGAATGGGTAGGGTTGTCGATGACGAGTTGATGATGCGGCAGTCAGCATTGGTGACCCACTCAGTCGAACAGGTAATGGGCATGCATCCAGCAGTCGCTGGGATAACACCGGCCGTAACCGATGCACCAAGTTGGCCTAAGCATTCTGTCAAACACTTGGTCTGCGCCAGAGCACCGAGTGCAAGGCCGAGAGCTGGCTCACTCGATGGTGTTGGTGAGTCCCCTGGATGCACGGTGAAGGGCGTAGGCGTACTCCAAGCAGCCTTCGATGCCTCCATCTTGTCATCTCCATGGGTGCTGTGGATGAGGCCATCCGTCGAGCAGGTTGTGGGCGTTGGTTCAGCCACGCCCGTGGCGTCAATGTCGAGCTCGAGAAGGACGTCGATGGTGGTTGTTGGGGCGAGGTCGAGGGCGTACGTGCCCTGGTCGGGGCTGGAGCATGCAGGTACCAGATCCTTGTCGTCGTCGGAGGGGTCCAGGGCGAGGAGCTGGGAAGCCATCGAGGTGGTCGCCTGCTCGAGCGCCCGCTTCGAGTTGCCGAACCCAGCCGCGACAGCCTCCCTGATGCTCTCCTTCATGCTTTCCCGTAGCTCCTTCATCAGTTCATCAGTTCCTTCAAATATGACGGGCTCCATCGCTTGATCGAGCGGTGGTGGTGGGAAATTTTTCTGGCTCTGAATACCAAGTGTTAGGGTCTCTCTACTGATCTTACGAATCACTTACAGATACAAGGATTTGGGTAGCTAGATTACATGAACAAGCAAGAACAAGGGAATTGAGGAGGAGAGCCAGAGGTGGGAGAGGAAGCCGCCATGCCGTTTCAGTCGTGATCCCACCGGATGACCTGCACGATCCACTCCTTCAGGTATTTGTAGCTGGCTTCCCTGGCGTGGACGTTGGGCCTATTCCTTTCATGCCGGCCCAAGGCCCAGCAGTGGACGGTTGCTAACACAATCCATGTGGCGTCTCTGCACGATTCACTCCGCAGCAGCCGCCTGACTCGCCCGCGGAAGTAGCACCCGAGCGACGCTTGTGCGCTACTGCAGAAGTCCCACCACAAACCTATTTTGTATGCTCTTCTCTTTCCTCTCCATTGTCCAAATGGCGGATATTTGATGAATATGGTCGGACGTCGTGAGTGACAGTGGATATTTAATGATGTCTGTTTTGATGAATCATGTTGGTGTTGCTCTAATACTTTTCATTGTTGCCTTCGAGGTTGCAGCGTCCACATTCACACATCATTTTTTTCCCGCATGAGGCAGCTTGGCTGTTTAATTAGGGTATGTCGTGAACAACTACAATAGATCCTGTATCCCTAAAAGAACTACTCCATCCGTTCGATAATAAGACATTTTTTTAACACTACACAAATGTGAAAAATGTCCTACATTATTGGACGGAGGTAGTATCATTTAAGAAAAAATTGGGCAAAAATAAGGCCTCCACCAGTTCCCGTAGACCCAGAAAAATATTTCGGGATCATGTAAGTCCGATAAGTTTACGGGAAGAATTAGCCCTTCCCATATAATTTGATGGGTAAAAGACCGCTTGAAAGTTCATGACGAGCGCCGTGCGCCGTCACTCTGGCACGTCGCGCGACGTCGCCTTGTCATTGCCGCCCCTTTGCTGCCCCGCTTTGTTGCGTCATCCCTCTGCCGCCGCCGCCGCCACCCCAGCAAGGCCCGGGGCCTTCGTCATGCCCCCCATACTGCGCCGCCCCGTGCCGGCCGCCGCGGTAGGACGACCGTGATACCGCATCTGTCGTCCTCACACGGCCACCCTGTGTCGCCGTCGCGTCGCCTCCACGCATGGGCCACCGCCTCGACGTGCTCCTGATGCTTCCACGCCGGTGCGCCGCCACGCCACCGCCCTGCACCGCACAATGCAGTTCACTGTCACACACACACTCTCTCTCTCTCTCATGTGTCAATGACATGCGGGTCCTACGCCATTAGCTAGGTTCATTTAACAAAAATAGAAATAAAAACAGATTTTATGGAAAGAGGTTTACACGAACTGGGAAAAGTTGATGTCTGCCAACTTCCCACTTTTACGGAATTTTTTTTACAGGAGCTGTTGAAGTTGTTTGTCTAGTGCTAAAAGCTACTCCGCCTAGATATTTTCTAATTTTGTGATATTTAATCTTTCCTCCATAAGAGTCTAGACAAACTCTTCCCATTGTCCCATTGGAGATGCTCTTGGCTGTTTAATTATACACTGCGGAAATTTTCTCTATGCCAACATAAACATGGGGCCAGCTTATAGGACGAGGCTGCCTGCAGGGCCAATTGCATCATCTGACAAGCGAGAGGCGTACGCTCCCAAGCTCCCGCCATGGCCAACACTGGCGAGCACACCGTGTCTCTGCTTGGCCGCCTTCCCGCCGAGGTCTCGTCCCCCTAGCCTCTGCCTCCTTCATTTTCTTTCTCCCTTTCGCCTGCGTATTATTTCAACCCCCGGCATGGATGATGTTTCGCTGTTAATTTTGGTGGGGATTGCCGTCGCAGGCAGCGGAGGCATACACCACCGACGGGTCCCTTGATTTCGACGGGAACCTGGCGCTCAAGAATCGCACAGGCGGATGGCGCGCGTGCCGCTCAGTTCTCGGTAATTTATTTCTTCTTCACCTGTTCTTGGCAGTAATAGAATTATTTGCGTGATGATGATTAGTTCAGTTTTAATCTTGGGTCAATGGTGTCTCTGCGTGATGGTTAATTTAGTTTGAACGACGGTGTTCACGCAGGTACCGAGTTCTGCTACTGCCTGGCGTTCCACGGCATCTCCTTCAACCTCGTCACGTACCTCACCGGCGTCCTGGGCCAGAGCAACGTCGCTGCGGCGAGGAACGTCTCCACCTGGCAGGCCACCTGCTTCCTCATGCCTCTCGGCGGCGCCGTCGTCGCAGACTCCTACTACGGAAGGTACCGCACCATGGTCGTCTCCTGCTTCATCGGCGTCGCAGTACGTTTTTGCCTGATCCAGATTTGAATTGAATTCTGCAAGATTATTGGACTTTGACCTCTCTGTTTTTGGGCAGGGCATGCTCATGACAGCTCTCTCAGCGTACCTGCCGCTGCTCGTCAAGAACATAGGCCTCATCTCGTCCAACATTATGTCGTCTCAGGAATTCGTCTTGTTTCTCGGCCTCTACATGATCGCCATTGGGTTGGGCGGCCTCCGGCCGTGCCTCATGTCCTTCGGCGCCGACCAGTTCGACGACGGCGATCCGTCGGAGCGCGCCACCAAGGGCTCCTTCTTCAACTGGTACATATTCAACATGAACTGCGCGTCGCTCATATCCAGCACAGGCATCGTCTGGGTGCAGGATCACTATGGCTGGGCACTGGGCCTGACCATCCCAGCGCTCGTCCTGGCCGCCGGCCTATCTTGCCTGGTTGCGGCGTCGCGGACGTACAGATTTCAGCGAACCCGTGGCAGCCCGCTCACCAGAGTGTGCCAGGTCGTCTTCGCTGCCGTGAGGAAGTTCAGCGTCGACACGCCGGCCGACAGCTCTCTGCTCTACGACATGCCGGCCGGAGTTCCGAGGATCGAGCACACCACTGATCTCCGGTCAGTTACTACAATCCTCTGATCGAGTTTACCTCGCGTCGCGTGCTTGGTTGCCACTAGACTGAACTGATATGCTGCTTGCTTGATCAGATTCTTCGACAAGGCCGCCATTCTTGTGGCTTCCGACAAGGAGGTGGAGACCAGCCCGTGGAGACTCTGCGTCGTCACGCAGGTCGAGGAGTTCAAGATTCTCGTGCGGATGCTGCCGCTCTGAGCGACCGTCGCCTTCTTCTATGCCGTGTCGGCGCAGGTCACGTCGACCTTCGTCGAGCAAGGCATGGCGATGGACGCCACCGTGGGCTCCGTGCGCGTCCCGTCGGCATCCATGTCCACCTTCGATATACTCACCATCATCCTCCTGGTCCCACTCTACGACCGGGATTTCGTTCCCGCTGCCAGGAGGCTCACCGGGAGGGAGAAGGGCATCTCGGAGCTGCAGAGGATCGGTGCCGGACTCGCCATGCCCGTGCTCGCGATGGCCTCTGCGGCGCTTCTAGAGACGGCGCGCCTCCGTGCTGCGCCAAACTCGACGAGCGTGCTCTGGCAGACGCCACAGTACGCGCTGATGGGCGTGGGCGAGGTGCTCACCACCATCGGGCAGCTCGACTTCTTCTACGGCCAGGCGCCGGCCGCGATGAAGACCGTGTGCACGGCGCTCGGGCTCCTCGCGATAGCTGCCGGCGGCTACCTGAGCTCGTTTCTACTGACGGCCGTGCAGTGGGCGACGGCGACTGGCGGCGCGCCGGGGTGGATCCCCGACGACCTGAACGAGGGGCACCTGGATCGCTTCTTTTGGATGATGGCCGGACTTGGTTGCCTCAATCTGCTAGCGTTTGGGAGCTGTGCCAGGAGGTACAACTCCAGGAAGGGTTGCTGATTTTGCTTCACCGTGGGCAGAGATTTTTTTTTCAGCCGACGGTGCATGATGCCCAAGAGACCAAGAAAAAAAATGCACGATCGATCAGCAAAAGAGAAATGCCTGAAGAAAGATCAGCAATAGTGAACCATTTCAAAAAATGCCTCAAAAAAAAAAGCAATAGTGAACATTTCAAGAAATGACTCAAAAATATCAGGAATAGTGAACCATTTCAAGAATAATGAGATTTTGAACAGTAACATTATTTATAGAATATTTTGAGCAAGGCGTTTTGGTGACTAGGCTCCATGGCCGTTTTTTATGAATAATAAATGATAATTTCGTAATTACCGAACTGGTAATTGGCCAACGGAAATCGTGAAAATAGTAAGGACGTCGTCCTTAGTAGCGTCCAAGTCTGGCCGTTGTTACTAACCACATCCATGTGTGGCCGCTACTGTTAGTAGCGTCCATCATTTTGTTACGGCCCAGCCCAGATCCCCTTGAAGTGGCTGCCTCAAATCTCTGTCAGCTCCTCGCCGCAGCAGATTGGCGGCGCCGCCGCTATCTCTCAGCCAGTAATGGTGCTCCTACAGCCTCCCTCGCCGCCCTTCACTCGCCGCTAGTCCCACTATCCAATCCCTCACGCCTCTCCCACAACGAAAACCACTCGCCGCCGCAGCTGCTCCCGTTCGAATCCGGCCCCCTCCACTGCATCCTCCCCATCAAGGACGGCGTGCCCAGTCTCCCCGTCCATGCTCACCGCTGCGTCCGGCCGATTGTTTTAAAAAATAAATCAAAATTCAAAGTTTTCGGATTAAAAAACTGCATGTATATAAAGATGAAATACCTTGAATTGTGACTTGTGAAAAAAAAATATCATGTGCTGAAAAGTCATGGATGTTTTCTACACAGCCCTCATTTCAAGGTATTTCATCATGAAAATTTACACACATATACATTATGGCTCCATGTATATCTGTATTTATTTAAAAAAATTAAATGTAAAAAATATGAATTTTGAATCTTTCAAAAAAATGCCCCCATAGAGCTAGGCCTCCAAAAGCATTTTTTAGAATATTTCAAGATTTAAATAAAAATATGCAAAAAGGGTCAAAAGAAAAAAAGAATGAAACGGAGGTACGTAGCGTACAGAGAGGCTGTCTTGCAATTCTCATAGTGAGACAGACTACTAGAGATTTCTTGAGGCATCACTATGGTCTATGTGGATGCGAGGAAGAAACAAACACAAAACGGAGAAAAGCAGGCTCATAAAGACCAAAAAAACCGTAGGGAAAACTTTGAAAATCACTAACTATGGGGTACATTTTGCAAATGTCACTCTCACCTTCTCCCGTGGTGATAAGCGATGCATTGCATGCGTGTCATTTGTCGCAAGGGACTTCTTCCTTCTTTTCGTGGATTTGTTTTTTAAAACATTTTACCTCTTGAACCGTGCAACCAAATAACAAATCTTTTTCACAGTTAGATTTTCTCACGTCAAGATCTTCAAAACTGGATCTAATGTTAAGGTTTCAGTCTTCCAGAGAACATTTTTTCTGGAAAAATCTAAAAAATAAAGAATAAAAAGGGGGAAAGGGGAACCAAAAAAAGGACCTAAAATCAAAAAAAGTACCTAAAACCAAAATAATTACCGAAACCCGGAAGCACAGTCATGCTATTTCACTTATTTTTAGAAGCACAACTATGTTTATGTGAGAAGCATAGGTTGCGTTTTCGGAAAGTTGTGCTTCTCGCAGCAGCATAGGTTGCATTTTTCCTTTTTCAGGAAGTACGATTCTGCTTATGTGAGAAGCACATAAGCATGACTATGTTTTTTCTTTTCTTTTGGGAAAGCATATCTACACTTCTTACATGAGCACAACTCTACTTCTCGCAGATGTACAACTATGATTTTCCTTTTTCTGAAAGTACAAGTTGTGCTTCACGATATGGAAAAATATAAAAATCCAGAAAAAAAGAGAAACCGAGTATGTAATCCAAAAAATTTGAAGGACAAAATATGTGCAGAAAATGTTGGAATATTAGGCAAGTTCATGATTAATTCCAGTAAATAATTCATGACTAGAAGAGATACTAGCATGCAATAATCTAGCAAACTAGAAGAACAGCAAGACATGCATAACAGCAGCAAACACATAACAATAGTTGTAGAAACAGACATGAACAGAGGATGTTGGACGTACTGATCGTTAGCTATTATGGGTGCGACAGTGTTGATGACGATGTTGGCGACGATCTGCTGGCGGCGGCGATGAATACGACGATGAGTAGCACCGCCCGACTTGGACGGAAGGCGACCCGTGATGACGAATTTGAGCGATCGCGCCTGGCGCTTCCCAAAAACCTAATTCGTCCTCTCCGGTGCAGGATCGCAAAGACGAACGGTTCCGGAGACCTGCTCTCCCACGCGCCGATGCACGCCGGCGTTTGGGATGGAGTAGACTAGGATGGCGGCGCAAGTTGTGAGATGAGGCAAAACCCTAGGTGTTTTTTCGGTGTATCTCTAGCCGCAGCCGGTAGCTGTATATATATTAGGACCAGAGGCGATATTGTGTCGCGACCACAATCCCAAACCGACTCGGTTTCTAATTCGTATACTTACCGGACAAGAAATCAAAAACTTGTCTGTCAAGACATAAAAATAAAACGGCAAAAGGCTGCGCTCCTGCAAGGAGACGGACCGGATTTCGGCGGACCATTCACGCCAAGATAAATGATGTACGCGCCGCCGCCTCGCCTCGCCACGTGCAGCCAAAGGCGAGGCGAGGCGAGGCGCCAAAGCGTGTGGTTTTCCCTTTCTCTTCTCACACACCACTTAGAGTGGTGGAGAGAACCCACTATATAAAGAGGTCCAACTCTTCTTCAACTTCCAAGGTGGGACTAAACTTAGCACCACCACTTGCCATTTTACACATGGGCTTTGAGATTTTTCAGAAATTGCTATGGGCCTAGCCCATTAATTCTAACAATCCCCCACCAGATCTCAAATACCCATTTAGAGATTTGCCTTCTCTCACCACTTGTTTAATATACCAGTGTTTCAGCAGAGACTGTTAAGTTGAACTTATGCCTAGAACTATAAGCAACATCCATTCACAACTTGACAATGGACTATGCCTTGAATTGCTAGTTTTGTGTGAACAGGTTTCACTCAAAGTCTTAACCAAGACTGACCGCCAAAGAGGCTACCCAGCAGTTTGGAGCTTATACGTCATACTCCCCGGTCTCTTCGTGAGTTTACTAGAGATCACCCAAATCTCATAGATCATGACGCGTTACAAATGTAACTCATATAGGTGTGTTCTTTCAAGACTGCTCTGTAGGACATCATCTTTGCTAATTATAGCCAATAGAACCACATTAAGGCATGTTGCCGACCTGCCTTACAGATCTGAGCCTTACAGCTTTGAGAGTTTTGCATCTTCACTTGGAGACGATCATAAGTTATTACTCTCCTCAGTTAACCAATAGCTTGTTCTTCCCAGATCCTAATTCACGGGATCTGCGATCACAAAGGTTGGGTTACTACTATGGTGTAACATCTATGGGTCTCATACCCATCTCCCTCGATGCAATATCTATCACATTTCGTGATAGTCCCTTTGTAAAGGGATCTGCCAGGTTTTGTCTGCTTTGTATATACGTAATGCTTATTATTCTGCGGAGTTTCTCAACTTCTGACGGACTTCAAACGTCTTTTCACGTGTCTTGATGACTTTGCATTATCTTTAGAATTGTTCACTTTAGCGATAACCGTTTGGTTATCACAATTCATAAGAATAGCCGGTACAAGTTTTTCAACAACCGCAAGTCCATCAAGAGCTCACGCAGCCATTCTCGCCTCAACGATGGCTGTGTCCAAAGCGATTAATTCTGCTTCCATGGTTGACCTCGTCAATATGGTTTGCTTGCAAGACCTCCATGACACTGCGCCACCACCATGAGTAAATACATACCCACTTGTTGCGTAAAGTACATCAACATCGGAGATCCAATTTGAATCACTATATCCTTCTAGCACCGAGGATGCCTGAATAAGTAATTCCGTAACTCATAGTACCTCTCAGATAGCGCAAGACCCTTTCTAGTGCATGCCAATGATCATCACCGGGTTGGACATGAACCTACTCAGTTTGCTCACAGCAAAAGAGATATCTGGTCTTGTAGCGCTAGCTAAGTACATGAGTGAACCGACAATTTGAGAGTATCTTAATTGATCTCTCGTTTCTTTCTTGTTTTTTCTGAGTGTCATGCTGGGATCATAAGGTGTTGGAGAAGGCTTGCTATCCATAAAACCGAATCGGTTCAAGACCTTCTCAACATAGTGAGATTGCGTTAATGTAATCCCAGTCTCATCCTTAATAAGTTTGATGTTTAGAATTACATCGGCTTCTCCCAGATCTTTCATGTCAAAACTTTTTGATAGAAAAGACTTGACCTCATTAATTGCATTAATGTTTGTACCAAAGATCAAGATGTCGCCCACATACAAACATAATATGACACTATTGCCCCCACCATGGCGATAGTAAACACACCTATCAGCCTCGTTAATGACAAATCCTGCAGAAGTCAAAGTTCTTTCACACTTCTCATGCCATTGCTTAGGTGCCTGTTTGCACCATACAAGGATTTTAACAACTTGCACACCTTTCTCTCTTCACCCTTTACCACAAACCCGTCAGTTGATCCATATAGATCTCCTCTTCCAACTCTCCATTGAGAAAAGCTGTCTTTACATCCATTTGATGAATGATAAGACCATAAGAGGCAGCCAAGGAAAGTAACACTCGAATGGTGGTCATTCTAGCAACGGGTGAATAGGTGTCAAAGTAATCTAAGCCTTCTTTCTGAGTGTAGCCCTTGGCCACTAGCCGCGCCTTGTACTTATCAATAGTACCATCAGGCTTTAGCTTCTTTTTGAACACCCACTTACAGCCCATGTGTTTACAACCATATGGTCTATCGCTTAGTTCCCAAGTTCCATTAGAAAGAATTGAGTCCATCTCATTATGAACAGCTTCTTTCCAATCATCTACATCCGAAGATGCATATGCTTCGCAATCGTCTTGGGTGTGTCGTCCACAAGGTATACAATGAAATCATCACCAAAGGATTTTGCAATCCTTTGTCTCTTGTTCCTTCTAGGAACTTCATTGTTATCCTTCTCAAGGACTTCCTCATGTGATTGTTCGAAATATTCATCAGTTGTACTAGATTCAGGAATTATCTCGGAAGAAAATCTAGCAATGCTATGCATATCTTTCATAGGAAATATGTTCTCAAAAAATGTTGCATCACGAGATTCCATTATAGTATCAACATGCATATCAGGTACTTCAGATTTTACTACTAAAAACCTATAAGCAATGCTCCATTGAGCATACCCTAGAAAGACACAATCCACTGTCTTTGGTCCAAGTTTGCGTTTCTTAGGAATAGGAATATTGACCTTTGCCAAACATCCCCAAGTGCGCAAATAAGAAAGTGATGGTTTTCTCCCAACCCACTCCTCATAAGGGGTTTCTCTTTATTATTGTTGGGAACTCTATTCAGGACATGACATGAAGTCAATAGAGCTTCCCCACCATGCCTTAGATAAACCATCGTGTCTAACATGGCATTCACCAAGTCTACCAATGTGCGGTTTTTCCTCTCGCCACTCCATTTGATTGAGGTGAATAGGGAGGCGTCCTCTCATGAATAATACCATGTTCCTCACAAAATTCATCAAAAACTTTTGGAAAATACTCTCCACCACGATCGGACCTAAGACGCTTGATCTTTCTCTCTAGTTGATTTTCAACTTCAGCTTTATAGATTTTAAAGTAGTCTAATGCTTCATCTTTAGTTTGCAACAAATAAACATAGCAAAATCTAGTCGCATCATCAATCAAAGTCATGAAATATCTCTTTCCACCTTTTGTCAACACACCATTCATCTCACAAAGATCAGAATGTATGAGTTCTAGAGGTGCCAAGTTTCTCTCCTCGGCAGCCTTTATGAGGCTTTCGAGGTTGCTTAGATTGCACACAACTATGGCACTTAGAACCTTTGGAAACCGTGAAGTTCGGAATTAAACTCATGCCGGATAGCCGAGACATTAAACCAAAATTAATATGACATAAACGAGAGTGCCAAATACTTGCATCATCATTAACACTAGCACAAATTTGGTTTATTGACTTATTGCAAAAATCTGAAAGAGAAAAGCGGAACAAGCCTCCGCACTCATAGCCTTTTCCTATAAATTGTCCAAATCTTGACACGATTACTTTATTGGACTCTAAAACTACCTTAAATCCATCTCGACATAGAAGGGAGCCGCTAACTAGATTATTGTTCATAGTAGGGACATGCTGCACGTTCCTTAGTTGCACGATCTTTCCCAAGTAAACTTCAGATCCACCGTGCCAATGCCACGAACAGAAGCATGTGACCCATTCCCCATTAGGACGGAAGAATCCCTTGCGACATGATAAGAAGTAAACAGGGAGATGTCAGCACACACATGAACGTTAGCACCCGAATCAATCCACCATGAAGATGATTGAAATACTGAAAGCACAATAGGTAAATTACCATACCCATCAGTATTGCTAGCGGTCACCATGTTGACAGTCTTGGAGCTTGTTTTCCCTCTGCGGTCTGCACGTTCAGGGCATTCCTTGGAAAAATATCCAGGCTTCCCACAGGCGTAGCACTCTAGCTCAGCCTTGTTGAACTTCTTCTTCTTGAAGGTAGTAGTCTTGGTAGGCTTGTTGAAAACAGGTTTGTTCTTCCCTTTGTTCTTATTCTGTGGGTACCTCTGCACCATGTTAGCAGTAGGCTGAACCTCACCTCCTTTTTCAGTGGTATCTTTAGCCCGAGCTTTTCTTCAACATCAAGAGATGCAATCAGATTTTCAACTGATATCTCCTGTCTCTTATGCTTCGAGTTGTGGCGAAATTCCTCCATGAAGGAGGCAACTTTGCAATCATGCACCCAGCCACGAATTTGTCGGGTAGAACACATTTAAGGAGTTCAAGTTCCTTCACAATGCAATCGTATCTCATGAGCTTGTTCAACCACGTAACGGTTATTCACCATCTTGTAGTCATGAAAACTCTCCATGATGTACAGTTCATCGCCTGCATCTGTTGTAATCAATTTTGCATTCAGTGCATCCCACAGAATTTTTCCGCTGCTTATGTGCATGTACACATCACACGACGGTCAGCAAGAACACTCGTAATGCATCCCACAAACATAGTATTGGCTTCCTGGAATTTTCTCCGATCTTCGTAGGTCATTCCCTCCGGAGCACCAACACTAGCATGGAAAACTTTCAGAGCAAAGAAGCTGAGCGTGGTCTTCACCGCCACCTCTTAAAGTGCACACCGGTAAACTTATCCGGCCTCGGTGCATCAAATGAATCCAGCCATAGTTAACTCAGGAAATTGCCTATAATTAGGTTTTTGGATTGTTGGAATATTAGGCAAGTTCATGATTAATTCCAAAGAAATAATTCATGACTAGAAGAGATACTAGCATGCAATAATCTAGCAAACTAGAAGAACAACAAGACATGCATAACAGAAGCAAACACGTAACAATAGCTGTAGAAACAGACATGAACAGAGGATGTTGGACGTCGATCGTTAGCTATTATGGGTGCGATGTTGTTGATGACGATGTTGGCGACGATCTGCTGGCGATGGCGATGAATACGACGATGAGTAGCACCGCCGACTTGGACGGAAGACGACCCGTGATGACGAATTTGAGCGATACAAGACAGCGCTTCCCAAAACCTAATTCGTCCTCTCCGGTGCAGGATCGCAAAGACGAACGGTTCAAGACCTGCTCTCCCACGCGCGATGCACGCCGGCGTTTGGGATGGAGTAGACTAGGATGGCGGCGCAAGTTGTGAGATGAGGCAAAACCCTAGGTGTTTTTCGGTGTATCTCCGGCCGCATTGTATATATATTAGGATCAGAGGCGGTATTGTGTCGCGACCACAATCCCAAACCAACTCGGTTTCTAATTCAGATACTTACCGGACAAGAAATCAAAACTTGTCTCGCCAAGACATAAAAATAAACGGGCAAAGGAAGCTGCGCCCTGCAAGGAGACGGACCGGATTTCGGCGGACCATTCACGTGCAGACAACAGATGTACGCTGCCGCCTCGCCTCGCCTCGCCCGGCCTGCCCGGCCCGGCCAAAGAGGCGAGGCGAGGCAGCAAGCTGCCAAGGTGTGGTTTTCCCTTTCTTCTCACACACCACTTAGAGTGGTGGAGAGAACCCACTATATAAAAAGGTCCAACTCTTCTTCAACTTCCAAGGTGGGACTAAACTTAGCACCACCACTTGCCATGTTACACATGGGCTTTGAGATTTCAGAAATTGCTAAGAGCCAAGCACATTAATTCTAACAATCCCCCACAAGATCACAAAAACCCATTTAGAGATTTGAATTCTCACACCACTTGTTTAATATACCAGTAATTAAGCAGAGACTGTTAAGTTAAACTTACGCCTAGAACTTTAAGCTACATCCATTCACAACTTGACAATGGACTATGCCTTGAATTGCTAGTTTTGTGTGAACAGGTTTCACTCAAAGTCTTAACCAGTACTGACCGCCATGAGGGCTACTCCATGGTTTGGAGCTTATACGTCATACTCCCCGGTCTCTTCGTGAGTTTACTAGAGATCACCCAAATCTCATAGGCTGCGGCGTTTACAAATGTAACTCATATAGGTGTGTTCTTTCAAGACTGCTCAGAGGACAGCATCTTTGCTAATTATAGCCAATAGAACCACATTAAGGCATGTTGCCGACCTGCCTTACTGATCTGAGCCTTACAGCTTTGAGAGTTTTGCATCTTCACTTGGAGACGATCATAAGTTATTACTCTCCTCGCTTAACCAATAGCTTGTTCTCGCCAGATCCTAATTCACGGGATCTCCGATCACAAAGGTTGGGTTACTACTATGGTGTAACATCTATGGGTCTCATATCCATCTCCTCGATGCAATATCTATCACATTTCGTGATAGTCCCTTTGTAAAGGGATCTCGCCAGTTTTTGTCTGCTTGTATATACGTAATAGCTTATTACTCCGGAGTTTCTCAACTTCCTGACAGACTTCAAACGTCTTTTCACGTGTCTTGATGACTTTGCATTATCTTTATAATTGTTCACTTTAGCGATAACCGTTTGGTTATCACAATTCATAAGAATAGCCGGTACAGGTTTTTCAACAACCGGTAAGTCCATCAAGAGCTCACGCAGCCATTCTGCCTCAACAGTAGCTATGTCCAAAGCAGTTAATTCTGCTTCCATGGTTGACCTCGTCAATATGGTTTGCTTGCAAGACCTCCATGACACTGCGCCACCACCATGAGTAAATACATACCCACTTGTTGCGTAAAGTACATCAACATCGGAGATCCAATTTGAATCACTATATCCTTCTAGCACAGCAGGATGCCATGAATAAGTAATTCCGTAACTCATAGTACCTCTCGAGATAGCGCAAGACCCTTTCTAGTGCATGCCAATGATCATCACCCGGGTTGGACATGAACCTACTCAGTTTGCTCACAGCAAAAGAGATATCTGGTCTTGTAGCGCTTAGCTAAGTACATGAGTGAACCGACAATTTGAGAGTATCTTAATTGATCTCTCGCTTTCTTTCTTGTTTTTCTCGAGTGTCATCTTTGGGATCATAAGGTGTTGGAGAAGGCTTGCTATCCATAAAACCGAATCGGTTCAAGACCTTCTCAACATAGTGAGATTGCGTTAATGTAATCCAGTCTCATCCTTAATAAGTTTGATGTTTAGAATTACATCGGCTTCTCCCAGATCTTTCATGTCAAAACTTTTTGATAGAAAAGACTTGACCTCATTAATTGCATTAATGTTTGTACCAAAGATCAGTATGTCGTCCACATACAAACATAATATGACACTATTGCCCCCACCATGGCGATAGTAAACACACCTATCAGCCTCGTTAATGACAAATCCTGCGAAGTCAAAGTTCTTTCACACTTCTCATGCCATTGCTTAGGTGCTGCTTTGCACCATACAAGGATTTTAACAACTTGCACACCTTTCTCTCTTCACCCTTTACCACAAACCCGTCAGTTGATCCATATAGATCTCCTCTTCCAACTCTCCATTGAGAAAAGCTGTCTTTACATCCATTTGATGAATGATAAGACCATAAGAGGCAGCCAAGGAAAGTAACACTCGAATGGTGGTCATTCTAGCAACGGGTGAATAGGTGTCAAAGTAATCTTCGCCTTCTTTCTCGAGTGTAGCCCTTGGCCACTAGCCGCGCCTTTGTACTTATCAATAGTACCATCAGGCTTTAGCTTCTTTTTGAACACTCCACTTACAGCCCATGGTTTACAACCATATGGTCTATCGCTTAGTTCCCAAGTTCCATTAGAAAGAATTGAGTCCATCTCATTATGAACAGCTTCTTTCCAATCATCTACATCCGAAGATGCATATGCTTCGCAATCGTCTTGGGTGTGTCGTCCACAAGGTATACAATGAAATCATCACCAAAGGATTTTGCAATCCTTTGTCTCTTGTTCCTTCTAGGAACTTCATTGTTATCCTTCTCAAGGACTTCCTCATGTGATTGTTCAAATATTCATCGGTTGTACTAGATTCAGGAATTATCTCGTAAGAAAATCTAGCAATGCTATGCATATCTTTCATAGGAAATATGTTCTCAAAAAATGTTGCATCACGAGATTCCATTATAGTATCAACATGCATATCGTGTACTTCAGATTTTACTACTAAAACCTATAAGCAATGCTCCATTGAGCATACCCTAGAAAGACACAATCCACTTGTCTTTGGTCCAAGTTTATGCGTTTCTTAGGAATAGGAATATTGACCTTTGCCAAACATCCCCAAGTGCGCAAATAAGAAAGTGATGGTTTTCTCCCAACCCACTCCTCATAAGGGGTTTTCTTTATTATTGTTGGGAACTCTATTCAGGACATGACATGAAGTCAATAGAGCTTCCCCCACCATGCCTTAGATAAACCATCGTTGTCTAACATGGCATTCACCAAGTCACCAATGTGCGGTTTTTCCTCTCGCCACTCCATTTGATTGAGGTGAATAGGGAGGCGTCCTCTCATGAATAATACCATGTTCCTCACAAAATTCATCAAAAACTTTTGGAAAATACTCTCCACCACGATCGGACCTAAGACGCTTGATCTTTCTCTCTAGTTGATTTTCAACTTCAGCTTTATAGATTTTAAAGTAGTCTAATGCTTCATCTTTAGTTTGCAACAAATAAACATAGCAAAATCTAGTCGCATCATCAATCAAAGTCATGAAATATCTCTTTCCACCTTTTGTCAACACACCATTCATCTCACAAAGATCAGAATGTATGAGTTCTAGAGGTGCCAAGTTTCTCTCCTCGGCAGCCTTATGAGGCTTTCGAGGTTGCTTAGATTGCACACAACTATGGCACTTAGAACCTTTGGAAACTGTGAAGTTCGGAATTAAACTCATGCTGGATAGCCGAGACATTAAACCAAAATTAATATGACATAAACGAGAGTGCCAAATACTTGCATCATCATTAACACTAGCACAAATTTGGTTTATTGACTTATTGCAAAAATCTGAAAGAGAAAAGCGGAACAAGCCTCCGCACTCATAGCCTTTTCCTATAAATTGTCCAAATCTTGACACGATTACTTTATTGGACTCTAAAACTACCTTAAATCCATCTCGACATAGAAGGGAGCCGCTAACTAGATTATTGTTCATAGTAGGGACATGCTGCACGTTCCTTAGTTGCACGATCTTTCCCAAGTAAACTTCAGATCCACCGTGCCAATGCCATTTAATGAAGCATGTGACCCATTCCCCATTAGGACGGAAGAATCCCTTGCGACATGATAAGAAGTAAACAGGGAGATGTCAAGACACACATGAACGTTAGCACCGAATCAATCCACCATGAAGATGATTGAAATATCGAAAGCACAATAGGTAAATTACCATACCCATCAAGATTGCTAGCGGTCACCATGTTGACAGTCTTGGAGCTTGTTTTCCCTCTCAAGGGTCTGCACGCTCAGGGCATTCCTTGGAAAAATATCCAGGCTTCCCACAGCGTAGCACTCTAGCTCAGCCTTGTTGAACTTCTTCTTCTTGAAGGTAGTAGTCTTGGTAGGCTTGTTGAAAACAGGTTTGTTCTTCCCTTTGTTCTTATTCTGTGGGTACCTCTGCACCATGTTAGCGAGGCTGAACCTCACCTCCTTTTTCAAGTGGTATCTTTAGCCCGAGCTTTTTCTTCAACATCAAGAGATGCAATCAGATTTTCAACCGATATCTCCTGTCTCTTATGCTTGAGTTGTGGCGAAATTCCTCCATGAAGGAGGCAACTTTGCAATCATGCACCCAGCCACGAATTTGTCGGGTAGAACACATTTAAGGAGTTCAAGTTCCTTCACAATGCCTTTGTATCTCATGAGCTTGTTCAACCACGTAACGGTTATTCACCATCTTGTAGTCATGAAAACTCTCCATGATGTACAGTTCATCGCCTGCATCTGTTGTAATCGAATTTTGCATTGATTGCATCCCACAGAATTTTTCCGTCGTTTATGTGCATGTACACATCACATGACGGTCAAAGAAGAACACCAGAATGCATCCCACAAACATAGTATTGGCTTCCTGGAATTTTCTCCGATCTTCGTAGGTCATTCCCTCCGGAGCACCAACACTAGCATGGAAAACTTTCAGAGCAAAGAAGCCGTGAGCGTGGTCTTCACCGCCACCTCTTAAAGTGCACACCGTAAACTTATCCGGCCTCAAAGTGCATCAAATAATCCAGCCATAGTTAACTCAGGAAATTGCCTATAATTAGGTTTTTGGATTGTTGGAATATTAGGCAAGTTCATGATTAATTCCAAAGAATAATTCATGACTAGAAGAGATACTAGCATGCAATAATCTAGCAAACTAGAAGAACAACAAGACATGCATAACAGCAGCAAACACGTAACAATAGCTGTAGAAATGCATATGAACAGAGGATGTTGGACGACCGATCGTTAGCTATTATGGGTGCGATGTGTTGATGACGATGTTGGCGACGATCTGCTGTCGACGGCGATGAATACGACGACGAGTAGCACCGCCCGACTTGGACGGAAGACGACCCGTGATGACGAATTTGAGCGATCACAAGACAGCGCTTCCCAAAACCTAATTCGTCCTCTCCCGTGCAGGATCGCAAAGACGAACGGTTCCGGAGACCTGCTCTCCCACGCGCCGATGCACGCCGGCGTTTGGGATGGAGTAGACTAGGATGGCGGCGCAAGTTGTGAGATGAGGCAAAACCCTAGGTGTTTTTTCGGTGTATCTCTGGCCGCAGCTGTATATATATTAGGACCAGAGGCGGTATTGTGTCGCGACCACAATCCCAAACCAACTCGGTTTCTAATTCGTATACTTACCGGACAAGAAATCAAAAACTTGTCTGCCAAGACATAAAAATAAACGGCAAAGGAAGCTGCGCCCCGCAAGGAGACGGACCGGATTTGGCGGACCATTCACGTGCATGTCAGATGTACGCTGCGCCGCCTCGCCGCTTCGCCCGGCCCGCCAGCCAGACGAGGCGAGGCGAGCAGCAAGCTGCTGTGGTTTTCCTTTCTCTTCTCACACACCACTTAGAGTGGTGGAGAGAACCCACTATATAAAGAGGTCCAACTCTTCTTCAACTTCCAAGGTGGGACTAAACTTAGCACCAGCACTTGCCATTTTACACATGGGCTTTGAGATTTCAGAAATTGCTATGGGCCTAGCCCATTAATTCTAACAGAAAAAAGAAAAATCATGCTCCCGCGCCACGTGCACGTCCTTGCAGTGGTCATGCTCATCATGACCCTCACGTCACTTCTCGAGACAGCGTGCCTCTGCACAGCAAAAGGTGTCGCCGATGGCTTCTCGAGAAAAACGTAGGAAAAACCAAGCATGATCTAAAGCACGTGGCGGCGGCTGGGCGCATCAAATGATACGCTCTGAGCCCACCAAAAGCCCCCCTCCCACGAAGGGGTACCCCTTAATTAGTTATCCCATAAAACACATGAAGCAACAACTTGCATGCGGGCACGACCACATGGGTGCGTCTTTTTCTCTTGGGAATTATGCCTAGACCCCGTCTAAATGGAAATTCCATTGATAAGACCCCCTCTAGCGAGATGAAAGAACGTCTTGCCTCAAGGGAGTTCATAGTGGGCTGGTCCAGTCGGGAGCGGCTCGTTTGCTTCGTTCGTTTGTTTCTTCTTTATTTATTTTATTTTTATATTATGAAATATATTATATATACATAAAGATTTCTTTACTAGTGTTTAAAAATGTTATGTTCATTTAATTTTGTTTGCATAATTTGGTAAGAATGCTCATCACATTTAAAATATGTCCAGGCGTTACAAAAAATATATATGTGAAAAGTATATACATTATAAATATTTGTTCACATAATTTTGGAAAAATGTTCCGTACCATGCATAGAGGTCGCAACACTTAAAGGATGTTTCACACATTAAAAAAAAAGTTCATGTCATTTACGAAAATTGTTCATTGTGTGTTAAAACAATGTTTACCGTGTATTTAAAAAATGTTCAATGTGCATTTGAGAAATGTTCAATATACATTTGAAAAGATGTTCAACGTGTATTGGGAAAATGTTCATTGTGTAACTGAAAAATATTCAACATGTATAAAAATAATATTCAATGTACATTTGACCATTGTTCAACATTATTTGGATAAAAGATTAAATGTGATTTTACAAATATTCAACGTGTATCTAAAAAATGTTCAGGGTTTATGCCAAAATGTCCAACTTATATTAAAAAAAGTCGACATATATTAGAAAATAAGAAGAAAGACAAAAATGTATAGAAAATAGAAACAAGGGAAAGCCCAAAAAACTGCAATGAAAACCGAGACAAAAACACAACGAAGGAAAAAACACACACACCGAAGTTTCTAAAACTGGTCCAAACTGGTGTATAAAAACCTTCCCAGACCCGCTCCCAGAAACCAGCCCGTTAAAGGAAGAGCCAGAGGCGAGACGAGCATTCATCTCGCAGTAGGAGAGACATAGCTCTTGCACTATGCACAACCGAGGACCTTCTTCTCCAACGGTTTGTGGTGGCATCAGACGCGAAGTAGGTGATCGTTGACATCCAGCAGGGAAGCAGAGGCAAACATGCGGCAATCATCAAAGAAATCGTAGCTAGAAGTACTTCTTTTTCTTGTAACTTTGCTCATGAAAGTAGGAACAATAATGTAGACATATAAGTTAGCGAGGTTTGCTTTGAATTTAACTCCGGGACGTCATATGTGGTTTGGCCAACCTCATAACGTATGTGTTTTTCTACTTTCTGTGGACTTTATCAATAAAGAGTGGGCCGTTATAGAAAAAAGCTCTTGCGCGGCCACACCGACGGCTCAAATCACAAATCTTGAAGGAAGGATCATACGGTTTAGAGATTAGGTGAGACATTAATCCATGCATCCATCGGCAACACTAGCTCAGCAGCAACGCCACACGACGTGGAAGGAGGTACTTGGGGCGTGTTTGGTTGTTGTTGTGAACAGTTTCTACATCGCATACATTTCTTAACTCAGTTTGGTTGAGCAAAAACAGGCCCTGATATGCCATCTGTTAGTTGTTTGGTTGCCTGCATCTAGTGTCCCTGCATTAGGTAATACGTAAGTGCACTTTGTTTGGTTGCCTGCATTGGCCCGAGCAGCACATGAACACGGCGTTTGGTTGCATACGGCGTACATGTTGTGCTTACCTTGTACCCTAGTTGGTGAGCTTACCCACACCTAGCACACCAACGCCACAACACAACAATGGCGATGAACTGGACGAAGATGATGAAGTTCTTCAGCTTCAGCCCAAACTGACGATCCACCTTGACACCTCCAACCTTGCGAGTGTCAGCACTACTGCCGTGCTTTTGCACCCACTCAAAGTAAGTTTTTTCTGCTGCCTGCCTAGTCTTGAACCCTCTATGGGTGCTGTTGCTATACGATGCCACTTGTGCACTGGCTTCTTCCCATGAACTATAAACCCCTGGGACCTTACCGATGAACACGGTATACCACTTGCCCTAGCAATGCACAAGAGCAAGAGTTGAAGCAGCAAATCAATGGAGCACACAAGTAGAGCAAAGTAGCACACGAACAACAATGAAGCAGAAAAGAAGTAAAGCATGCATGATCATACGGCATAGCAAGTTCTTCCTAGCACTACCTTGGTGTTAACCTACCACCACATCCAAAAGAGGGTGTCGTCCTACCACCGCAAGTTCACCATCAGCGTAAGGGGTTAGTATATACCACCTCACCAAAATATACAGACCATCAAATAGTTTTTGAGCCCTAGCTACACAAAATGTACGTCGTCATCGTCATCGTCGTCGCCACCACCATCGCCGTCGGGGATCATGCACGCTCACAGCAGCACTACTCTAGTAGTAGTGCTTGCCCAGCCAGCTCTGAGCCACAAAGACTGTCGGCGTCGGCCATGGCAACGAACCCAACACCCTCGGGCCTTGTTGTCAAGCGGGTGGCCGAGAGCTGCCATGAGAGCCTCGTCATTGAAGCCACCACAGGTCATGACAAATACCATATAGGTCAGGGTGGACGTCGAGGGGCTTGCAGTCCCTGATGGTTGTTGCCACCTCCTTTTCACCGCCTCAGTCATGCTGCAAAAGACATTGATCTCCTCCTCCATCAGGCCTCCTCTCTTCCTCTTCCTATCATGGACCGAGTCAAATGGCTTGTCGAAGGGCTTCGCAGCGGGCTTGTCGGGGCCATCAAGGACCTCGACGTCCGGGGTCCCAAGGAAGTCTGGCATGGGAGAACCAAGAGGCTCTCCCGATCCATGACATGCTTCCTAGTTGCCAGCCCGAAGGAGAAGATGTGCTACATCTGATTGTAGTTCTGGATGGGTGTGTTGAGAAACTCAGCGTCCCTTGGGCGGTCCTAAGAATGAAACACAAGTGTTGTTAGTTGCGATTGGGAGTAGGCAATGGTGGACAGTACGAAAAGGAAGAGGGCTGTGAGCTAACCGCGACATGGCCGGGCGAGTGCTCGCCTCCGTAACTATGGAGCAAGTGTTCTCATCTCATGAGGCGCCGCTAAGGTCTCTTAGCTTGGACACTTGGATTCATCGACTTCTCCACTTCATCAGGTGGTTGTACACCTGGGTGGCAGACACCTCTTGCCCACAGAACTCGAACACCTGCTTCGCAACGGTGTACAAGTGCACCACCTTGAAGCCCTTGTCAGTCCTAACACCACTAGAGATGAGCTCACACATCTTGTTCAGCACGAACATGGACATGAACGGCTGCCACTTCATGTTGTTCGACCTACCATCCTTCTTTGCCTTTGTTGCTGCTAGCTTGAGTGCAGCGCAACAACAGTAGTTGGCTCAACGAGCACTACTGGCACATAGAGGGAATCAGATGCGAACACCTTTGAATCAGGTGCCATCTCGGACATAGGCTGCGAGTTCTCGACAAACGATGGAGCAAACTCGCTGTCGGACACGATAAGGGCCTGACTAAGATCTTGCGTCTGCGTGGTCATGTCCTACAATCGTAGCACACATTGACAGTAAGCATAGCACACAACATACCGGACAATTCATGAAAGCAGAAGCATACATGTACATGGTTCATCACTATCATAGTAAGCGCATGCTTCATCGCTATCATACCAAGCATACCGGACAATCTATGAGCAGGAACATACATCTACAACAAACTGCATGCTATAAATGGACCACCAATACCTACAAATCACAGATCTAAGCATGATTCAACACAAGCACAAGGTTCAACTTCAAACTCTACTACTAATCTCGCCTACCACATGCTTGAACATCTAGCTCTACACAAATTGCAACCGCGACATAGCAATCAACCATATCAGCTCACAGATCAGACCACTAATCAACCATGCATCTAGATCAAACCCTAGCTGCAGCTCAGATCTAGCTAGAAGGAACAGAGAGAAAGGGGGATTGAACTCACAGAGGCCATGGCTGCAGCTTGAGGGAGGGGGACGATCGTGGAAGATCAACGCCGGCCGGTGAAGGAGCGCCGCCACCGTGGACCGCCGGCCGATGAAGATGCGCCGCTTACCTGCTCGTCGGTGCCGATGCGTGTCGGCGGGAAAGCTCGAACGAAGGAAGAATGGTGGCGGGAGTTGGGCAGTGAGGGAGGGGCTAAATAGGGGTGGACTCGGCGGGAGGTGAGCCGAAATCCTCCCGCCGATTTTTCGGCGACGCGAGCGAGCTCGCGCCATCTTCCCTGCTCGCACGAGGGAAGAAGCGCGTCGCCCTCCTCGCCCGCCCGAGCCAGCTCGCGAAGTTACGCCGATTCGGCGTTTCTCTGGCCCGGCCTGGAAGTGCTTTAAGGTCCATGCGATGCGGGCCGCACAATGAACGCAGGCAACCAAACGGTTCATTTTCTTCCCACGCGGGCCAGGCTATGCCTAATACGAGCAACCAAACATGCCCTTGTAGTATCTCTGTAGCTTGTGCTTTCACCTCATCTGTAGCTGGTCCTCGACCTTTCGCACCAGTAGAGCTATGGGCAGTACTACTACTACTCCCTTCGGTCCTTTTTACTCTGCATATTAGGTTTGTCTGAAGTCAATCTCATCCAACTTTGACCAAGTTTATATAAAAAATTATTGACATTTACATAACAACACTAATATCATTAGATTCATCTCGAAATATATTTTCATATTATATTTATTAAATATTATAGATGCTAATCTTATATTTACTAATTGGAGGCACCATACGAGACTCCACGTTAATTCTAGAGAAACAACAATAATAACCGTACGATTGTGAAATATACGACTAGGATCAAATGAGATCTATTTTGTCCACAATACAGTTCTATGAAGTTACGGTACAAACAAAACGTGTCACACGTAGTTTACTAAATAAACACGCCACCCTCTACTAGAAAAAACAAAATAAACGCTCCCATATTGACGCACGTGAAAGAGTCCCCAGCGCCCAAGTTCAAGTTTGAAACAATAAAAAATCCACTTACCTTATCCCTTTGCAATATATAAAAACTATGCACAAATGAAAAGTCCCCAAGTCTCACGCTAGGAATGGAGTCCACATCCATAGTCCCACAATAACAAAAGCCCCGTGCATGTTTCCTTGAAAAAATAATACGTATAATTTATTTTTTATTTTGAGGAAACACGTTCAAATAAATGCCCCTGAAGCCTTATGTTTAGAAAAGAAAGAGACTCCGCCTAAAAGAAAATTTTCCGACTGTTAAAAAAGAATACATGCACAAGATTAAAAATAAAATAAAAAATGAGCATACAAAAATTCCCCCCTAATAGCTACCAAATATTACCACTTCCATGGTAATTAACTTAATGTGTGAAATCATCTAATGTTAACATAATTTTTAAAAATATATAATTTTTCATGCACCAAAAAGTCATTTTTATTGCTCTATTGACACTATCCTATGCAAATTCCACACTCCAAATACTTAGTCTGTCATTTCTAATTAACTATGGTCAATCCATAGTCCAGAGAGACTATGAGAACGTCATTTAATTGCTCTAAGAATATTCGGGATTAGTGCTCTCTCCAGTTCTGCACTGCTTAGCTGTTGTATTTTCAGGAGTAACTTCTTTTAACCAATGATTCATATGTTAGCATGTTGTGCTTAATAAGATAGCGTTCTGTGACATACATGCCTATTACATAATTTTACTCATGTAGCTTAGTGGTTTTTTGTGTTGTTTGCACCTTTGTGTACCAAATTTAATTTTAGGTTATGCCACGGATATTTAAGGTTCCTGTTAAAATTCTGCCATACAATGTAGTTTTATCTGTGTTCATCTACTTTTTCTATCTATTATTGTCGAATCTAGGTCAACCAGGTATTCCGTAAGGAAATAGTGAAATTTGGGATTGAGAGGGGGCGTACATTTACATGGACGGATAGCAAGACACATGCATCACATACATGCACCAAGGTAGAAATTCTTTGGTGATTTTGGGCTCATTTCTGAGTTATTTAATAGATTTTTAATTTTTGTAATGCATAATATATGTGTGCTCTAAATGTTAGCCCGTGCAGGTAGCACGGGTTGATGACTAGTAATTTCTAATATAAATTTGGTCAAACTTAGCTAAGTTTGACTTTTGGCAAATCCAATGTACAGAGTAAAAAAAGACCGAAGGGAGTACTACTGCGGGGCCATGTTTAACACGCGATGAGCCGATGAGTAGCGATTTGACGCGAACCGCAGCGGTCTCTGGTTGCCCTGTCCAGCTTTCGGATTCTCTGTTGGTCTCGCTCTCGCCTTTAATCACACGCACAAAATGGTCAGAACATGCTACCAGCGGGAGCTCAGCTTCTTAAGACGTCGGGCAGGCCAGGCATTAGAGCAGAGGAGTCTTCAGCCATGGGCTCCGGCAGCGAGCAGCGAGAGCAAGCAGCAGCCCTGCTCGACCACCCTCCCGCCGAGGTCTCACCTCTGTCGTCTCGCCTCTGCCTCCGTGGACACGATTATCTTCTCTGAGATCCAGTTTCTTCACCTCTTTTGGCTGGATGGAGGTGTTTGATCAATGGGTGTTTCACTGTTGTTGCAGGGATTTATGTCGCGGGGAGCGGCGGAAGCGTACGCCACCGACGGGTCTCTTGACTTCGACGGGAACCCGGCGCTGAAGCACCGCACAGGTGGATGGCGCGCTTGCCGCACCCTTCTCGGTAATCTTTCATGCTTCTACTATTGAGATCTTTTTTTACCGAAATCACTCCTACAGCATATCATTGGTGAAAGTTGCCTATCCATGGCTTAATGGCTGAAATATCTTGTGTAGTACTCCTACTAGTATTTTTCTCTCGTGCCCTTGTGGATAACCAAGGCCCTCCATATTAAACTTACTTCTGCACCTAAAAAAAAGGCTTCGTTGAATTCTTCTGAAAGCAATATCATCCGGCTTGTCCAAACAGGCCAAGTGCCCGATCCCCATGAAAATTGTTTATGAATAGTCGGCCTGCTTGATGGAAATAAGGAAATCATGGATGGGTCGATCATGTCCCTGAACTCTATTTGGGCAGGCATATGATATGACGCAACAAACCTGCAGTCTTTAAACGGACGATGCATGCTCCACTATAGCATTGCTCTAGCATCAACTCTGTTGTGTAGTACTACTACTAGCAGCTAGAAGAAGACTTCACAGCCAAGTGACAAGTCGTGGATGTGGGAAAAGGGTTTACATGGGTAGCTCTAGGATTTATCGTTTTGATAGCACTGTGGTCAAACATTGATAGTACTGAAATATAGATGGGCTTTAGGCCCATAAAATAATTCCACCTCATAAGAAAAGGAGAGTTGAGACCGATAAATCACGAGTGAACATGCAACCACGCGAGGTCGATACCACGCCCACCCATTTCCACGTGATTAGTGCAGTTGTAATACACCGAGCCCGTATACTGAATTCCATCCACCGTATACAAGTGGTATAGCTTGCGTGTAAGCCTCATTGATGACCATCATTCCTCCAACAGCAACTTGATTCAAATCGATAGTTTCTCCTCCTGTGTTCATCACGCTACAGCGAATTCCCTTTCTCTCTTATTTATTTTCTCGTGTTTATCTCCTCTCTCTCTCTCTCTATCATATCCTGCTCCTCAATGTCTCATGGAAGTTCATTGACTCATCTATCACCTCTAGCACGGGCATGGCGGGTTTGTGCTATTCCTAATCTCGAGCTGGCCTGCATGACAGTTAACCACTAAGGCTGGGAGCTGCTGAACATTGGGGGCTCATGTTCTTCCCGAGGAACCCAACCAGGCTAGAGAAGTACTCCCTCCGTTTCTTTTTAATCTGCATATAAGATTTGGTCAAAGTCAAACTTTATAAAGTTTGACCAATTTTATAAAAAAAATATTAACATCTACAATACTAAAGCTATATGGTATGAAAATTTATTTCATGATGCATCTAACAATATTGATTTCATATTGTGAATCTTGATATATTTTTCTATAAACTTAGTCAAAGTTAATAAAGTTTGACTTTGATCGAATCTTATATGTAAATTAAAAAGAAACGGAGGGAGTACTAGTAAAAAACACTCCACTCAATGATCGCACTAAACGATCTACTAGCCTAAGAAAAAAAGAACTGCTAATACCACTACTCGATAATCCACTAGTGCACACTGCTGTGAGCAGTAAAAAATACTCGACCAATCCCTGTCAGGGAAGCTTGATGCCATCGCAACCTTGTCATGTTGGTTCTCCAAGTGGTAGGTCGACGATGGGTCTACAGTGCAGTCCCGCGTGTGAGGAGCGAGATACCAACTAATGAGCGGAAATTTCACTTCTTGACAAATCCTTGCATGCACTTGCCCTAAAATGATAATTATGTGCGGGGGTTAGTGCAGGTATCCCAGCTCATGTTCAGGATTTCCAGAAGGTGCCATGGTTAACTTTATTGTTTTTCCAAATGAATTTGTCTGGAATTCTTTGCTATGAAATACTACTAACTTCCAAACATGTCCAAAGGGATTAGGTGAGCGTGCATCAGTTGCAAAAAATACTGGTGTGATTCAGTTGCAAACAAAGAGAAGTTACTTTGGTTCAGGGAACAACTAGTTTTCTTTTCGAAAAGGGACGCTTTATATTACTTAAAAGATTTAAGCATTACACCCGGCCTCTGCATAACTAAGAGAAACTGCTTTGGTTCCGGGAACCTTGATATTGTTATGATGCTGTTGACGATGAAATTTCAGCAACGGGTCAAGGATCACTGATTATTTGGAAACTGCTCCGGGAGAATTATTCTCCAGCCAATATGATAATAAGATTCAACACCATTACGCCTCAAAGCGGTGCAAGCCGTCCGCTCGATTCGTAGCGGTGAGCGTCCTTTGTGGTGAAAAGTAGGCGACATAGTTCCTCTAGTCCCTTGGCGAGCTTCTAGCTTCATTGGATTCCCAATCTCGCTAACGCGCTGATCGGGCCGGGAATTTTCTCCTTCCACGGCGGCCTCCCGCCCTCCCTCCGACCAGTCCATCGAGCTCGCCCCACCACACCAGTCCTCAATAGTTCCCGTCACCCCTTTTCCATTCCATATCCAAGACGACCAAGCCACCGTTCTTCCCCCAATACTACCGATTCTGTCCGTAATCCAAAAGCTGGGATTACTCAAACACAATTCCAGATCTTGTTAGAGCCTTAACTAGATAGGAATAGCTAGTGAACCAAGGTTCACCAGAGAGGCGACACCTCTTCCGAATCAGATCTAATGGATCGGGTGGGGGATGCTTGAAGGACCTTCACTGTCCAGCGGAGGCGAAGGGGTGAAGATCACAAGGAGAGGTAGCAGCAGAAGGAGACCGAATACACTGCAGGTATTTCCTAAACTCTTCTCGGAAAGACCAGCTAGAGCTACGATACTAGAGCGTATTCTTGGTGATATTTGGAGCCCAATGTATGGAATCGAATGCAAGGAGCTGAGAGGAAATAGATTTCTGTTTACATTCAAAGATGCAGAGGGGAAAAGAAAGGCAGTAGAAGATGGACCGTGGAACTTTGATAAAGAACTGCTAGTAGTGGAAGAATTTGATGAAAAGAAATCTTTGGAAGAGCTGCAGTTTAATTTCATACCAATCTGGGTGAGAATATTTGGTTTAACATTTGAAACCATGAATAGAGAAACGGGAGAATTAATCGGAGATCACATAGGAGAATGCTTAAAAGTGGAAACCGATGAGGATGATTGGGCAGTAGGGGCGTACATTCGGTCAAAGTTAAAATTGATACGTAAGCCCATTATGAGAGGAATGTTCTTGAACCTGGATGGAAGTGATGGAGAGGATGAAGAGGGTAGTGCAAGGTATGCAGAGAAGGAAACAAATATGGAAGCACTACAAGAAATATGTCAACTTGTGATCTTGACTATTGGTCACTGAAAGGTCATTGTTTTTCATTTGCGACCTTTTTGTGACCAAAAACAGAAGGTCAAAAGCTGGCAGTCGTAAACTGAAATTAACGACCTTCTCTGTGAGAAGGTCGTAGACGTTTACGACCAAAACAGAAGGTCGTTGAACCCATGACCTTTTGTTTTGGTCACTGGTTGTCTGCCCAGGCCACGTCGGATCCGACGTGGCAATCTGACGTGGCAAAATTGCGACCAATTGAAAAGGTCGTTGATAAGTTTCAGCCCAGCCCAGTTCGACGCTTTAAATGGGCCGAGCCCACTAATTCAGCATTTTTAATTTATATTTTTCTTTTAATTTTCTCTAGCTACATGGGCTGAGCCCAACAATTCGGCCTTTTAAGTTCTTGAGATTCATGCAATTTTTTTGGCCCTCGGCCTTTATGCAGTCCATTTATTTTTTTATACAACCTTTTCCATTTCATTTCTGAAATTGTTCAATGCTCATTGGGATGTGGCCTTTTTCAGCCCAATTATTTGTCCAGTTTGGACCAGCCTTTTAATGTTGAGAATTGTTTGGCCCAAGCAGACTTTAGCCCAATCACACAGATACATCAAAACATTATTGCATTCAAATTAGGAAAACTCCAGGTCAAATTCAAGTCAACCATCATATCACATCACATAACACATCTCCCAGGTTTACATAACACAAAAAAATCATCTCAGGAATACATTTCCTTACACAGGAATATAGCAAGAACGAAGGGAATATACAATAAGAAAATGATGAAACATCTGCTACTATCATAACAGTACAATGCACTTTTATTTTGACAGAACAATACAATGTATTTCATTGCTCTCTCTTATGAGACATGCTCCAGCTGCCACAACTTTCCATCCTACAGTGAGGTATATAACAATGGACTTCATGAACATTAGAGGAGCAGACGCTCAATCAACGGCAAGGGCTTAATAAAGCCTCAAAATTACAGAAAGTAAATGAGGACCAGACTTTACAATTACCGTATCATAGGACAAATCCATCAATCCACGAGGCAAAATATGAGTGAATCCAAAGAGGCAGAAAGGAATACCTATTTTGATCCAGAGGGGCTCGTGAGCATGGCCATCTTTCGTAACAGGTTGACCCTAACGCACCCTGGATCAGACGCGCTGGGAGCTTGTAGCTTGTCCTAAGTATCAGGAAAAATCAAAGCCACAATTTAGACTTGGTGTTAACAAACAGACATTGTAAATCAATAGCATATTAAGCACCAATTTTCTTGGATGCAAGAAGAAGAGGAGAAAAATGACACACAGAGGTGGGTCATTTGTCGTACATTTATATGATGTTCGCAGCAAGGAAGATACATGCGGCCAGGCAAGCATGTGTGCGTGCTTCACCGGTGCATGCATAACTGTAGTAGCCAAGCAAGTAGAGTAGGCGCTGCCTCCGCCCAGGCGTGCTCTGCTGCCGCCCACACGCATGGGCTCCTCCTGGCCCGTGCTCAGGCCATTCCGAGCACAGGCTATTCCACGCCTGCCCAGGTGCTACTGCCGCTGGAGCAGTCGCCGCTACCACAGGAGCTGCTGCCGCTGGTCATGTACTGTTTTCACTGAAATTGAACATTGAAATTTACTCAATCAGGAAATTGAACACTGGATTACAATCATCGAACAACGAAATTGAACACTGGAGTACAATCATCGAACAGTGAAATTTACTCCAACAGTACTGAAATTTAACTAAAACTGAACAACAGTGCATCAGGATCTTGACAGCAATACAACAGTGAAATTGAACAACTCAACATCAGGACAACAGTACACAAAACATAACCATGTATTCAGGCTAAGCAAATCTTGACAGCAAACAACGACAACTTCAACTCAATTACTTGGTGAGCATGGAGTAATATCAAAAATATGGCATCATAATAATTTCAGTTGTAGCTGTTCAAATCAAGCAAGCAATAAAACAATAACAAAAAGGAAGCATCCACAACTTACAACACTAACCCAATAAAATTAATTCCTACTCAAAAATGAAAAAGAACAACAGACACTTCCAGTTTGTATAATCTGAAATTGAACACTGAAATTTAAGAATGAAAAGATGATTGAACACTGAAAGAGGTTAGCAAGTTGCTTGTTGGTTTCATCACAAGTACCAGGAGTATTTTTAAACCCACGCAAGTCATTTTTTTAAACCTATGCAAGTACCAGGAGTATTTCACTCCTTTCCGGTGCAAGTACTCAAAATTTGTTTGAGTAGCAAATCTAGGAGTACTGGAGAACTCCAAGTTAAATGTACTCAAAGCAACCACCAAAATCTCTCAATATCGGTGATTAACTAGACACGTTATATAGACAATTAGGATGCATGCAATAAACATACAGAAGTTATATAGAGTAGCAGCAATGGCATCACAGTTGAGTTGCCAGACCAAAACAAAGCCATGTATGTATGTAACAAAATCAACCAAACTGAATATGCATCATCAACTGATTAAAAGCAGTGGATAATAGTATAGTTCATCAACTGATATGGGCAGCTAGCCAAGTTTCCCAATGGGAGTACCAACATAGCAGCAATAAATATAACAGAAAATTAAAATATAAGTGTGGCCGCGCATAAAACATTTGCTAGAAAGAACATGCTTCCACCTTGTTTTAACAGAACTTTTAAACTTAATAGTAATGTGCTTATCCATGGCATCATCAACAGAACCAAACAGAGCAAATAAAGGAGCTAATAGTCCTAATTCAGGTCATGTTATCATATCGTATTGCATAAAGACATCTTGGGACATATATAAAGCATCCTCAAATAATCAGCATACACCTCCAAATAGTAAGCAGAAAATATAGGGTATCCGCAATTATCACTGGATTTGATCCCCTGTGTATCCAAGACGGATCAGGAAATCAGCAGCACGATTCACACTTTCACAGATGTGGTAGATAGATGTGGAAGCCTTCTAACTTGGCGCGATGTAGCTTGTAGACAGAGATGGGGAAGCCATTCTCTGCAATGTTGAGGGCAAGGTTCTGCCCCATGACAACGAGGCCAACAAGACCAATTCTGGTGAGAGCCATCTCTTACCTGAAAAGAGATGCATCAAACACGTCATGTACGTAATGTGTCGTGTAATTTATGCATGTCCGACTCAAAAGGTTAAAACCCGACTTCACAAAAAATGATCATGCATATGAACTAGATAGAAGAACAATCTTCATCCTAATGAGAAAAGTGGCGGTGAATAATCGAATACTTTGGGATGTATGCGACAGGCGTACATCACAACATGCGATTGGGGTGACAAATTAAATCAACAATCAAGTTGCAGCTAATCCACAATCAAGTTGCGATGAGTACAGGTTGGGCGGTTAGGCGAGCGAACAACATGACATTGCTACTACTCAATCAAGGTCCATGGCGACCTTGCTCCGCTGGATCTGGAAGGGAGAGAAGGAGAGGTGAGGAAGAACCTACACAGAGAGGGTGGAGGGGGGGTCATACCAGATCGGTTGCCGCCATGTCTAGCTTGCTCCTGTGCTGCGTGCGAGGTCGCCATGGCATCGGGCTTGTCCATGGCCTCCTCCTTGACCAGACGATCTGCAAAAAAACCGCACAAACGCAATGAGATTCGAGCAAGCTGAAGAAATCTAGAAGAAGAAGAAAGGGGGGTTCCATACCAAATCTCACCGGTGTCGCCATGGACGGGCTCCTCCTGCGCGTCACCTGCGAGGTGGCCATGGCGTCGATCTACGGTTTCGGCATGGAGAGAAGGAGAGGGTGGAGTAGAAGGCGAAGGTCGACGGCGAGACGACGTCGCCGGGCAGTCGAGGAGTGGGGGAGGAGATCACCGGCGGGGCTGGGGCTGGGGTTGGGGGACTGGAGATCGGCGGCGGGGACGGGTTTGGGGTTGCGGGAGAGGAGAGGATGAAGGCGCGGCTCGGGAAGGAGGGCGCCGCCTCCGGCGACGGGAAGCTAGGGTTAGACAGGGGTGAGAGAGAGGCCATGGCTATGGCTCGTCGGGCATGACGCCGTCGTCGATGAGCGGCGGCGCGTCTGTCGCCGACGAGGCCGAGGCGGGCGGCGCGCATATCTACTGTGTAAGAGGCGCCGGGGCCATGGGAGAAGGGGCCGGGCGGATGTGACGCCAGAGGTGGGAGATCTGCATCGGGGACGCGTAGGTGTGAGGAGGCTAGGTTTTCGGTGGGAGGAGGCTAGGGTTTCCGCAGGAAGCGTCTCTTTCACTCTAGAAGCGTGCGCTCCGCATCGTCGGATCGAGATCTGACGGCAGGCGGCGCTCGAGACGCTGTCCAATGGGCCTATAAGGCCGAGGCAAGACTGGGCTGGATAATTTTCGGCCCAGTTGAGCAGAATAGATATGACAGAAAAAAAAACATTTAATCCCTCTATTTATGTGAAGAATCTGCCAAATATTATTTGAAAATTTGACCCCAAAATTTTTAAAATATGTGTAGAAGGTTGCATCTCGGAATGACAAACAATGTGTGGAGATCAATGGCTTTCAACCCAAATGATCAATCTTATGGCCACATTTTGAAACGGACTTAAAAAATTCAAAAAAAATTTAAAAAATTGAAAAACCTTCGCATTGTGTCACTATATGTGGCCAAGTTACCAGGAAAAATAATAAACTTGTAATATGGTAATTATTTTAAAAAAGTGTTCTAAAAAACGAGCTATCATGTGTGGAGATCAATGTCTTTCAACCCAAATGATCAATCTTATGGCCACATTCACGGCATATTCAAATGATCTCATATTGTGCACAAGGGTGCATATTGGAATGGCAAACAATGTTTCCTAAGGAAGTTTCCATTTTCTTTGGACGAAAAAATCATTTTCCATTTTTTGAGTGCCCAAAATGAGTTTTTTTTGTGAAGGACCTGCCATATATTTGTTGTAAAATTGGACCAAAACAATTTTATAAAACATTAGGCCATATTTAATATATAATTGACCAAATCTTTGGGTGTCAAAAGTTTTGATCCAACTCTGGTGAAAAGGACAAATTTCGGCCGATTCAGCTGGAAGCGAGTCAAATTTGAACTGTAGCTGCCTCATAGTTTGCTATTTATTTTTTCCAAAAATCATTTTTAGGTATAAAAGTGTCTATTTAATTAGAGAAACACCAAAATCTCTCCAAGATTCAACAACTAGCTAGGAACGGTCATGCCCGCCGTTTTGACCGCATTTTGAAACGGGCATAAAAAATTGGAAAACCTTCGCATTGTGTCACTATATGTGGCCAAGTTACCAGAAAAAATAATAAAATTGTAATACGATAATTTTTTAAAAATATTGTTCTCAGAAACGAGCTATCATGTGTGGAGATCAATGGCTTTCAACCCAAATGGTCAATCTTATGGCCACATTAATGGCATAGTTTGTTCAAATGATCTCATATTGTGCACAAGGGTGCATATTGGAATGACAAACAATGTTGCTAAGGAAGTTTTCATTTTCTTTGGACGAAAAAATCATTTTCCTTTTTTCGAGTGACCAAAATGTGGTTTTTTTGTGAAGAACTTACCAAATAATTGTTGCAAAATTGGACCAAATCAATTTTCTAGAATACTAGGCCATATTCAATGCACACTTGAACAAATGGTTGGGTGTCAAAAGTTTTGATCCAACTCTCGTGAAAAATACAAACTTCTGCCGATTCAGCTGGAAGAGAGTCAAATTTGAACTGCAGTTGCCTCATATTTTGCTCTTTATTTTTTCTAAAAATCATTTGTATGTACATAAGTATATATTTAATCATAGAAAACCAAAAATTTTCCAAGATTCAACCACTTGCTAGGAACGGTCATGCCCGCTGTTTTGACCGCATTTCGAAACGGGCATGAAAAAAAATCAATAAATTGGAGCATTTTTTAATACATGATCAACATTTTTCTATACACATTTTAAATAATTTCCAAATTCTTGATTAACATTTTAAATACATCATTAATAATTTTTTAATACATGGTCAACATTTTTTTTCAATACACATTTTAATCTTTTTCAATGCTCTATTTACATTTTCAAATACATGATCAATATTCTTTGAATGCATGGTCCACATTTTTTCTATATAAATGTGATCATATTAAAATTCCTAATTAACGTTTTTCAAATATTTTTCTAAAATATTTATTGAATAGTTGATTAATATTTTTTAAATACATGATCAACTTTTTTTACACACATTGTATATTTTTGTATAGAACTATAGATGATAAACTTTTTCTTTATACAAATGTAAAAAATTTCAAATGCTTGGTTAACAAATTTTTAATGTATTTTTTTGTAATATAATTATTTATAATATTTGGAAGTATAAACAAAAGTTTTATTTGAGCATTAGTACAGACACAAGCGCTCATATACACGCGCATACACTCACCCCTATGAACGCACACACGCATACCCTACCCCTATGAGCACCTCCGAGAGACTGAGCCGGCATATCATCTTGAGATTTACGAAGTCACCGTAGGCGCCTCGTCGTCAAAGCACATCGCCGGAAATCCTGAAATAAATCCAGGAATAATGCGAGCACCAGGATTTGAACCCTGGTGGGTTGGGGATACCTTGTGGGTTGGCATAGGTATAAACGAAAGTAGAAAAGAGAAAGAAAATATGTACACAAAAGAGGTGGCGTCGTCCCACCGAAGCCCAAGGCCCAGCCGTCAGACAAAATTGATAAAATAAAAAAAAGAGGTGGCGTAGTCCCACCGAGGCCCAAGTCCTCTGGGCCGCTGATACGTCTCCAACGTATCTATAATTTTTGATTGCTCCATGCTATATTATCTACTGTTTTAGGCAATATTGGGCTTTATTATCCACTTTTATATTATTTTTGGGACTAACCTATTAACCGGAGGCCCAGCCCAGATTCTTTGCTTTTATGCCTATTTCGATTTCGAGGAAAATGAATACCAGACGGAGTCAAACGGAACGAAATCAATCGGAGAAGTTATTTTTGGAAGGAAACCAACCAGATGGGCTTGGAGTGCACGTCAGGGGATCCCCGGGCTGCCCACGAGGGTGGGGGGCGCGCCCCCTACCTCGTGAGCCCCCTGGAGGTCCACCGACGTACCCCTTTCTCCTATATATAACAATATACCCTAAAACTTCCAGAACAGAAGATAGATCGGGAGTTCCGCCGCCGCAAGCCTCCAGAACCACCAAAAACCAATCGGGACCCCTTTCTCGATACTCCTCACGAGGGGGATCCATCTCGGTGGCCATCTTCATCATCCGGCGCTATCCATGACGAGGAGGGAGTAGTTCATCGTGACGCCCTCGATTCAATCGCATACACTAATCATGCACGCAAATGTGTACGATCAAGATCAAGGACTCACGGAAGATATCACAACACAACTCTAGACACAAATTAAAATAATACAAGCTTTATGTTACAAGCCAGGGCCTCGAGGGCTCGAATACATAAGCTCGAATACACAAGAGTCACGGAAGCAACAATATCTCGAGTCTGAGACATAAGTTAAACAAGTTGCCTTAAGAAGGCTAGCACAAACCGGGATACAGATCGAAGAGGCGCATGCCTCCTGCTCGGGATCCTCCTAACTACTCCCCGGTCGCCGCCGGGCTGCACGCGTAGTAGTAGGCACCTCCGGTGTAGTAGTCGCCATCGACGGTGGCGTCGCTCCACAGGCTCCAACGTCTGGGTCGCAGCAATCGGGTAAAGAAAGGGGGAAAAGGGGAACAAGGCAACCGTGAGTACTCATCCAAAGTACTCGCAAGCAAGGAGCTACACTACATATGCATGGATATATGTGTAAAGGGCCATATCAAGGACCGAATCTGCAGAATGCCGTAATAAGAGGGGATAGCTAATCTTATCGAAGACTACGCTTCTGGCAGCCTCCGTCTTACAGCATGTAGAAGAGAGTAGACTGAAGTCCTCCAAGTAGCATCTCATAGCATAATCCTACCCGACGATCCCCTCCTCGTCGCCCTGTTAGAGAGCGATCACCGGGTTGTATCTGGCACTTGGAAGGGTGTGTTTTATTAAGTATCCGGTTCTAGTTGTCATAAGGTCAAGGTACAACTCCAAGTCGTCCTATTACCGAAGATCACGGCTATTCGAATAGATTAACTTCCCTGCAGGGATGCACCACATAGCCCAACACATTTGATCCCATTTGGCCGGACACACTTTCCTGGGTCATGCCCGGCCGCGGAAGATCAACACGTCGCAGCCCCACCTAGGCACAACAGAGGTCAAAGACGCCGTCTAAACCTAAGCACAGGTGGGTCCGCCCATCGCCTTAGCACACACGCGTTCGCTATGCACGCCGCCGGAAGCGTAACTAGCCCCTTAATACAAGAGCAGGCTTACGTTCCAATCCGGGCGCGCCGCCACCCTCGACGTCACGGCGTTTCCGGCCGATACCACGACGCCGAAAGTGCCCATATCTTTCCCAATGAGTTGGTTAGTGCGTATAGGCCAAGAGCAGACTCGGATCAAATACCAAGATCTCGTTAAGCGTGTTAAGTATCTGCGAACGCCCGAACAGGCCAGGCCCACCTCTCTCCTAGGCGGTCTCAACCTACCTGCCGCTCCGCCACAAAGATCCATCCAGAGGGCCGTCGGGACAAGGGTCCTTTCATTTCAATCCGTGAATCACTCGCGGGTACTCCTCGAGCTGACCCGACTTTAATCACCACATGTATCATGTATAAAGTATATAATATATACCCGTGATCACCTCCCGAGTGATCACGGCCCAATAGTATAGCACAGCAGACGGACAAGAATGTAGGGCCACTGATGGAACACTAGCATCCTATACTAAGCAGTAGGATTGCAGGTAAAGGTAACAACAGTAGTAACAAGGACAGGCTATGCATCAGGATAGGATAACGGAAAGCAGTAACATGCTACACTACTCTAATGCAAGCAGTATAGAGTAGAATAGGCGATATCTGGTGATCAAGGGGGGGGCTTGCCTGGTTGCTCAGACAAGAAGGAGGGTCGTCGGTGACGTAGTTGATCACAGCGGCATCAGCGGCAGTCTCGAGGTCTGCCGGAGAGAAGAGGGGGAAAGAAACAGTAAATACATAGCAAGCAAGAGCATAACAGGACAACAGACAGAGCTAGGATAACATCCGGGAATGTTTCCCCAGGTTTAGCATTTTCGGACAGACGAATCGGAGGAGAAAAGTTCCATGTTCGCTATGCTAGGAGTGTGTGGCGGATGAACGAAGGGTGTAACCGGATTCGTCTCGTCGTTCTGAGCAACTTTCATGTATAAAACTTTTTCATCCGAGCTACGGATTATTTTATATGTTTTTTCGAAGATTAAAACAATATTCGGAAAACCCTGAAATTTTGCTAAGTCTGAGAATTCGACAGTTTTAAACATTACTTGGCTGTTTTCAAAACACTACAACTATTGATCTGTAACTCCTATGATTTTGTACCTTATATCAATCTGGAGCATTTTTCTGTGGTCTATAAGATAGTAGCACTTTCATATCTGTTAGATTCCATTTGATTGATCATTAACAGCTCTAAAGTAGCTATGAAATTAAAGCTGTTTTCAGCTTTTCTATTAACAGAACATTGGAATTTGTGATTTTTGTAGGAATTAAACCATACATCAAAAGGATTTGGTCCAGTGGGATAAAATGGAGTTTGTCATGTATGCTTTCTACTCATATTATTTTTACCCATGTTAACCGCTGGTTAGACGTTGTTTAGAGGCTGTACAGAGGGTCAGACAATGTCAAATTAGAAAAGCTAGCACTAGCTACAGTAACTGAATGTTACTGTACCCGTGTAGCATAGCAGCAGGCACCTGCGGGAGCAGGAAAGCAGCAGCGAAGCGAGCGACGTGCACGGGGCCGCGCATGTTGGGCGCAGGGCGGGACGGTCGCGGCGACTACGGGCACGATCAAGGGCAGGGCTGGTGCGTGCGGGCGTGGTGACGCGCGTGTGGCGGGTCGGCGAGCGCCGTACGGGGCGGCGTTGGAGCAGTAGCAGGCGAAGTAGCACTAGACCACGGCGAGGCCGGCGCGCGCGCATAGAAGCAGCCACAGCACGCACGCACGTACGCGTACGCGGCAGCTCGGACGAGCTCGGGGACGGCGGCCTACGGCGCAAGAATGGGAGGGGAGAGGATGTGCTCACCGAGCAGGCACAAGGAGGCCCGTCGAGTGGCTTAGGAGCAGCAGAGGTGGCCGGTGTTGGCGACGGCGGCGGCGACCGAGACGGATGGAGGTTGAGGACGGGGAAGCAGCGGGCGTCCCGGTGGCTTCCGGCTTGATCTCGCCCATGTAGTCAAAGTAGGCGACGAAGACGGTGCCCCTGGCGCGGTCTCTGGCAGCGAGGAGGCCATCGGCGACGGCTACGCCGACGACGCGTCCATGGCGGAGATCAGGAAGGAGGGGGATCTGAGGAGGGAGGCAGAGGGAGATGGGGGCGAGCAAAACTAGGGTTGGGCGCCGGTGACGCGGGGGTGGCTTATAGGCGTCGGGGAGGTCGGGGATGGCCGCCACGCATGTCCCTGGCGCCATGGATGGCTGCCACACCCCTCCATCGTCCCTGTAGCGAGGGGAAGGGGATAAGTGGGAGTGGGCTGGTATTGTACTCAGGTGGGTCGGCCAGTTGGGCCGTCTGGCCCAGTTGGCCAGGGAGGCCTTTCTCTCTTTTTTTTGTATTGTATTTTCCTGTTGTTTCTTTTTTTGTTCTCTTTTATTTTTAGTTTTTGTAAAAATACTAAAGTGGCACCCAAAATAGATGTTACAATTTATACCACAGCCACAAACAACTTAGCACTGAAATAAAATAGTTTTGAAATTGTTTGTCATTTTAAAAGCATTTATATAATTATTAATGCTGCTATTTTATTCCTTTTAGAGTGTTTAAACATTTTATAAAGGTGTGGTTTGACCACCATAATTACCTATGCATTATTTGGCACAACCCGAACATTTTAGTTTTAATCTTTGAAAACTTTTGTTGTTTGCCTGATTTTTAAATTGAATTCAAATCCGTTTCGAACTAATGCGAGATTAGCCACAGTAATCAAGGTGATGTGGCATCATTAGCGGAGGGTTACTGTAGCGTAACTATCCGGGGCCACATTAACCCTCGGGGCTGAGGGTATGTACCAGTAGCTATGTGTTTGATCTCTCTCTTGTGTTCCATCTATGGCACGATCTTGATGTATCCCGAGCTTTGCTATTGTAGTTGGATCTTATGATGTTTTTCCCCCTCTACTCTCTTGTGATGAATTGAGTTTCCCCTTTTGAAGTTATCTTATCGGATTGAGTCTTTATGAGAACACTTGATGTATGTCTTGGTGATCAACTTATGGGGTTTCGTGACATTGGGAACCTATGCATAGGGGTTGGCACACGTTCTTGATTCTCCGGTAGAAACTTTGGGGCACTCTTTGAAGTACTTTTATGTTGGTTGGATGAATCTGAGATTGTGTGATGCATATCGTATAATCATGCCCACGGATACTTGAGGTGACAATGGAGTATCTAGGTGACATTAGGGTTTTGGTTGATTTGTATCTTAATGTGTTATTCTAGTACGAACTCTTTTATAGATCGATCCGAAAGAATAGCTTTGTGGTGGTTTAGTACCCGACCATAATCTCTACGTTTGTTCTCCGCTATTAGTGGCTTTGGAGTGACTCTTTGTTGCATGTTGAGGGATTGTTATATGATCTATCTATGTTATTATTATTGAGAGAACTTGCACTAGTGAAAGTATGAACCCTAGGCCTTGTTTCCTAGCATTGCAATACCGTTTACGCTCACTTTTACCGCTTGTTACCTTGCTGTTTTTATTATTTCAGATTACAAAAACTTATATCTACCATCCATATTGCACTTGTATCACCATCTCTTCGCCGAACTAGTGCACCTATACAATTTACCATTGTATCGGGTGTGTTGGGGACACAAGAGACTCTTTGTTATTTGGTTGCAGGGTTGCTTGAGAGAGACCATCTTCATCCTCATGCCTCCTACGGATTGATAAACCTTAGGTCATCCACTTGAGGGAAATTTTCTACTGTCCTACAAATCTGCAGACTTGCAGCCCAACAACGTCTACAAGAAGAAGGTTGTGTAGTAGACATCAAGCTCTTTTCTCGGCGCCGCTGTCGGGAGGCTAGGTAAGTGAAGGTATATCTTTAGATCTTGCAATCAAATTTTTTGTTTCTTGTTTTAGCACTAGTCTAGTTTATAAAAGAAAACTACAAAAAATGGAATTGAGTTTGTCTCATACGCTTCACCTTTTTAATATCTTTCGTGAGTATGATGGAAAGGAAAATTGTGCCAAAGTATTAGAAGAAGAATGCATTAAAATGTTTGGCACTAAATCTTTAAATGATGAGCATGATTGCAATGTTGTTAGTATGAACTCCTTGAATATCCATGATGCTAATGATATGCAAAGCCACAAGCTTGGGGATGCTATGTTTGATGAAGATGATATGTTTATTCCCCCAAGCTTTGATGAGCAAATTTATTATGATGAAAGCATGCCTCCTATCTATGATGATTATTGTGATGACACGTATGCTTTAAAGAATAATGATAACCATGAAACTTGTCATCTTGATCTTAATTCTCAATCATATGATAGTTACTTTGTTGAGTTTGCTCCCACTATTGTTCATGAGAAGAATTTTGCTTATGTGGAGAGTAATAGAATTTCTATGCTAGTAGATCATGAAAAGAATGCTTTAGGTGCTGATTATATTATTGAATTCATTCATGATGCTACTGAAAATTATTATGAGGGAGGAACATATGCTTGTAGGAATTGCAATGATATCAAGTTTCCTCTCTATGTGCTTAAAGTTTTGAAGTTATTCTTGTTTTACCTTCCTATGCAAGTTGATTATTGTTCCAATAAGTTGTTTGCTCACAAAATCCCTATGAATAGGAAGTGGGTTAGACTTAAATGTGCTAGTCATATTCTTCATGATGCTCTCTTTATGTTTCAATTCTTATCTCTTATGTGGGCATCATTGAAATCATAATGCCTAGCTAGGGGCGTTAAACGATAGCGCTTGTTGGGAGGCAACCCAATTTTATTTTAGTTTATTGCTTTTTGCTTCTGTTTAGGAATAAATAATCCATCTAGATTTTGTTTAGATGTGGTTTTATCTTTTAATTAGTGTTTGTGCCAAGTTAAACCTATTAGATCTTCTTGGAAGATAGTTATTTGATCTTGCTGTAATTTCCAGAATCTTTGTGCTCAGTGCCCGAATTGTTAAAAATCACCAGAACGTGATAAAATAGTGATTCCAATTGATGCTGATCAATAAACAAATTGCCCAGGTCTTCTAATTTTGGTAGAATTTTTGGGTTCCAGAAGTTTGCGTTAGTTACAGATTACTACAGACTGTTCTGTTTTTGACAGATTCTGTTTTCATTGTGTTGTTTGCTTATTTTGACGAATCTATGGCTAGTAAAATAGTTTATAATCCATAGAGAAGTTGGAATACAGTAGGTTTAACACCAATATAAATAAAGAATGAGTTCATTACAGTACCTTGAAGTGATGTTTTGTTTTCTCTCGCTAACGGAGCTCACGAGTTTTCTGTTAAGTTTTGTGTTGTGAAGTTTTCAAGTTTTGGGTAAAGATTCGATGGACTATGGAATAAGGAGTGGCAAGAGCCTAAGCTTGGGGATGGCCAAGGCACCCCAAGGTAATATTAAAGGATAACCAAGAGCCTAGGCTTGGGGATGCCCGGAAGGCATCCCCTATTTCGTCTTCGTTCATCGGTAACTTTACTTGGAGCTATATTTTTATTCACCACATTATATGTGTTTTGCTTGGAGTGTCATGTCATTTTATTTTGTTTTGCTTGTTGTTTGAATAAAGTATCAAGATCTGAAATTCTTAAATGAGAGAGCCATACATGATTTGGAATTTGTTAGAATACTCTATGTGCCTCACTTATATCTTTTGAGCGTGATAATTTTTGCTCTAGTGCTTCACTTAGATCTTTTAGAGGACGGTGGTGGATTTGTTTTAAAGAAACTATTGATCTCTCATGCTTCACTTAGATTATTTTGAGAGTCGTTAATAGCATGGTAATTTGCTTAATGTTAATATACTTAGTGTTCAAGATATGTGAAACTTTCTTTTTGAGTGAATTAAATACTAAGATAAGTTTGATGCTTGATAATTGTTTTGAGATATGGAGGTAATAATATCAAAGTCGTGCTAGTTGATAATTGTGAATTTGAGAAATACTTGTGTTGAAGTTTGCAAGTCCCGTAGCATGCACGTATGGTTAAAGTTGTGTAACAAATTTGAAACATGAAGTGTACACGGCTTGTGCATCCTTATGAGTGGCGGTCGGGGACGGCGATGGTCTTTTCCTACCGATCTATCCCCCTAGGAGCATGCGCGTAGTACTTGATTTTTGATGACTTCTAAATTTTTGCAATAAGTATATGAGTTCTTTTGACTAATGTTGAGTCCATGGATTATACGCACTCTTACCCTTCCGCCTTTGCTAGCCTCTTCGGTACAGTGCATTGCCCTTTCTCACCTTGAGAGTTGGTGCAAACTTCGCCGGTGCATCAAAACCTCGTGATATGATACGCTCTTTCACACATAAACCTCCTTATATCTTCCTCAAAACAGCCACCATGCCTACCTATCATGGCATTTCCATAGCCATTCCGAGATATATTGCCATGCAACTTCCATCATCGTTATTATGACATTCAATACTTTTGTCATATTGCCATTGCATGATCATGTAGTTGACATCGTATTTGTGGCAAAGCCACCATGCATTATTTTCCATACATGTCACTCTTGATTCATTGCACCATCCTGCACATCACGGAGGCATTCATATAGAGTCATATTTTGTTCTAAGTTTCGAGTTGTAATTGTTGAGTTGTAAGAAAAATAAAAGTGTGATGATCATCATTATTAGAGCATTGTACCAAGTGAGGAAAGGATGATGGAGACTATGATTCCCCATAAGTCGGGATGAGACTCGGACGAAAAAATAAAAAAAAGAAAAAAGAAGAAAAAAGCAAGGCCAAAAAAAGAAGGGCCCAAAAAATGAGAGAAAAGAGAGAAGGGACAATGCTACTATCCTTTTACCACACTTGTGCTTCAAAGTAGCACCAAGATCTTCATAATAGAGAGTCTCTCATTTTGTCACTTTCATATACTAGTGGGAATTTTTCATTATAGAACTTGGCTTGTATATTCCAATGACGGGCTTCCTCAAAATGCCCTAGGTCTTCGTGAGCAAGCAAGTTGGATGCACACCCACTTAGTTTCTTTTGTAGAGCTTTCATATACTTATAGCTCTAGTGCATCCGTTGCATGGCAATCCCTACTCCTCATGTTGACATCAATTGATGGGCATCTCCATAGCCCGTTGATTATCCTCGTCAATATGAGACTTTCTCCTTTTTTGTCTTCTCCACACAATCTCCATCATCATATTCTATTCCACCCATAGTGCTATATCCATGGCTCGCGCTCATGTATTGCGTGAAGGTTGAAAAAGTTTGAGATTATTTGAGTATGAAACAATTTCTTGGCTTGTCATCGGGGGTATAGAAGTTGGGAACATCTTTGTGTGACGAAAATGAAGCATAGCCTAACCATATGATTTTGTAGGGATGAACTTTCTTTGGCCATGTTATTTTGAGATGACATAATTGCTTTGATTAGTATGCTTGAAGTATTATTATTTTTATGTCAATATGAACTTTTGTCTTGAATCTTTCGGATCTGAATATTCATATCACAAGTAAGAAGAATTACATTGAAATTATGCCAAGTAGCACTCCGCATCAAAAATTATCTTTTTATCATTTACCTACTCGAGGACGAGCATGAATTAAGCTTGGGGATGCTTGATTCGTCTCCAACGTATCTATAATTTTTTATTGCTCCGTGCTATATTATCTACTGTATTAGGCAATATTGGGCTTTATTATCCACTTTTATATTATTTTTGGGACTAACCTATTAACCGGAGGCCCAGCCTGATTTGTTGTTTATGCCTATTTCAGATTTCGAGGAAAAGGAATACCGCATGAGTCAAAACAGAGCGAAATCAATCGGAGAAGTTATTTTTGGAAGGAAACCAACCAGATGGGCTTGGAGTGCACGTCGAGGATCCCGGCTGCCCACGAGGGTGGGTGCGCGCCTCCCCTTGGCGCGCCTCACCTCGTGAGCCCTCGGAGGTCCACCGACGCACTTTCTCCTATATATACCAATATACCCTAAAACTTCCGAGCAGAAGATAGATCGGGAGTTCCGCCGCAAGCCTCCGTAACCACCAAAAACCAATCGGGACCCCTTTCCCAGACCCTGCGGGAGGGGATCCATCTCCGTGGCCATCTTCATCATCCGGCGCTATCCATGACGAGGAGGGAGTAGTTCACCCTCGGGGCTGAGGGTATGTACCAAGAGCTATGTGTTTGATCTCTCTCTCGTGTTCCATCTATGGCACGATCTTGATGTATCCCGAGCTTTGCTATTGTAGTTGGATCTTATGATGTTTTTCCCCCTCTACTCTCTTGTGATGAATTGAGTTTCCCCTTTTGAAGTTATCTTATCGGATTGGGTCTTTATGAGAACACTTGATGTATGCCTTGGTGATCAACTTGCGGGTTTCGTGACATTGGGAACCTATGCATAGGGGTTGGCACACGTTCTTGATTCTCCGGTAGAAACTTTGGGGCACTCTTTGAAGTACTTTTATGTTGGTTGGATGAATCTGAGATTGTGTGATGCATATCGTATAATCATACCCACGGATACTTGAGGTGACAATGGAGTATCTAGGTGACATTAGGGTTTTGGTTGATTTGTATCTTAAGGTGTTATTCTAGGACGAACTCTTTTATAGATCAATCCGAAAGAATAGCTTTGTGGTGGTTTCGTACCCGACCATAATCTCTACGTTTGTTCTCCGCTATTAGTGGCTTTGGAGTGACTCTTTGTTGCATGTTGAGGGATTGTTATATGATCTATCTATGTTATTATTGTTGAGAGAACTTGCACTAGTGAAAGTATGAACCCTAGGCCTTGTTTCCTAGCATTGCAATACCGTTTACGCTCTCTTTTACCGCTTGTTACCTTGCTGTTTTTATTATTTCAGATTACAAAAACTTATATCTACCATCCATATTGCACTTGTATCACCATCTCTTTGCCGAACTAGTGCACCTATACAATTTACCATTGTATTGGGTGTGTTGGGGACACAACAGACTCTTTGTTATTTGGTTGCAGGGTTGCTTGAGAGAGACCATCTTCATCCTCACGCCTCCTACGGATTGATAAACCTTAGGTCATCCACTTGAGGGAAATTTTCTACTGTCCTACAAACCTGTGCACTTGCAGGCCCAACAACGTCTACAAGAAGAAGGTTGTGTAGTAGACATCATCCGCTCTCTAAATAATGTTCTGAGCAGTGTTGTGTCAACAAGGAGCTCTTGACATAGTGGTTAGGCGTGGTTTTGTTGAACAGGAGGTCCTGTGTTCGAATCCTATGGTGCCATTTTTTTGCTAATTTGAGTCCAGCAGATGCGCGGACCATATAATTAACATATAACTAATAATTAATAAAGGAAAGAGAGAAGTGAGGCCTCACACGAATTTGTCCCAAGCCCAGGAAACGACGAATATATCCTATAAGAAAAGTCAATGTGGAAAACTATCACTGTGTGGTGGTAAGTCGCATAACTCTACTAGCCAGTGGCGTGGGTTCGAATCCTCCTCATCACAACATTTCTTTTTTTATGCTGCTTGGGACCCAAGTGTCAGCTTGGTGGGGTCAACGTGTCATGTAGGTGGTGGGTCCCACTAGTCAGTTTGGTGGGGCCTACGTGGTGGGTCAGGGTGCTTGGACTTCCTGGTCAACAAGTCAATGCGTGGGACCCATCCGTCAAGGTAGATTCAAACCTGATACTATCCGGATACGTAAGCGAAAATTGTGACATAGACATGACACATAGGCAAAAATTGACACATGGACATGACACATAGGCAAAACTGATGAGGTGGCGCCTAGTCATGCAATCCACCACAATTTACAAGGTTATGACCATCTATATTGGTCGTGATCAGCTAGAAATAAGGCAGCGGATTAGTGTTGTCTGCTTTATGACCATTTTGTGCAAGGAAATTACGACCTTTATGACCAAAATGGTCGATATAGTTGAGGGTTTGGAGCCCCCCGAGCAGCTTTTGACCAATTGGTCTCAAATGGTCGTAGATCTATGACCAATTCTTCCAGGGTCACTGACACAAGGTCACTAGTTGACATATTTCTTGTAGTGAAGAAGAACATGATGAAAAAAAGAAGAGGAGATGGGTTCGCTTTGAATATGAATATTTGCCAATTTTCTGCTATGTTTGTGGAATCATTGGCCACTGTGAAAAAGACTGTACGGTGAAAATCAAGAAAGGAGAGACCAATCAATTTGGAGGGAGCTTAAGAGAAAATATGATGCGCCCTAGGAGGCAGGAGGAGAATGGAGGAAGATATTTGGGAAACAGGGAGAGCTCCTTCTGGAGATCGAGCAGTGATGGAAGTATAGGCAGTGATGGTCCAAGCTGGAGGAAAAAGGATGTTGAGAAAACTAAGAAAGATGAAGGGGAGGAGACGAGCCCAATAAAAAAGCAGAGTTCAGTCGAAGTAACAACGACGACTAGCAAGAAATCTTTGGCTCTCGAGTTGGGGGCTGAAAAAGAGACAAGTGCCAGCAACTCTGAAAAAGAATCAAGTGCACCTGAAAATGAAAAAAGAGAAGCAAACCTAGCCAAGGACCAGATGGTGAATAAGCAAAGTAAGAAAACCATGGCTAAGGAAGTAGACGGTAATAAATCTGATGGGCAGGTAGGAGGAAAGAAGTATAAAAGGCAGGCCAGAGTTACTAAGGGAGCAATGTAAGAGTGGGTATCCAATTGGGAGTAAAAAGGGGACCAGAACCAATGGAGATAGAGGTACCACACGAGGTTAACCCAAAGAAAATAAGAGGAGAAGAAGTAAATGAGAAGGAGGAAAAAACCACGGTCACAGCTAATAAACCTATTGAGAACGCGGGGCTGCCGGGACAGCCCTGCGAGTCCAAATGAAGATTATAGTGTGGAACTGCCGGGGACTTGGCAACCCCCCGGCAGTTAGGGGTCTTCTGAACCTTCAAAAGTCAGAGGATCCTGATATTCTGTTTTTGGCGGAGACGAAAATGTGCAAAGAAAAGTTGCAGAAGTTTAGGTGGAAGCTAGGTTTGACCAACCTATGGGCACGCAGCTGTGAAGGCAAAGGCAGGGGAGGAATAGCAGTGTTCTGGAGAACCGGGGTAGATGTAAGCTTGATAAATTATTCGAGGTACCATATCAGTTTGGAAATTAAGGACGAGTAAGGTTTCAAATGGAGATTTACCGGAATTTATGGAGAAGCAAAGTTGGAGAGGAAATTCCTGACATGGAAGTTGTTGAGAATCCTAAACAATCAGCAAAACCGTCCATGGCTGGTAGCAGGAGATTTCAATGAAATCTTATTTAACTATGAAAAAGAAGGAGGCGAGAGAAGGGAGCAAGCTTATGTAGATAATTTTAAACAAGCTCTAGAGGAATGTGATCTTTCCGATCTAGGATACGAGGGCAATATCTTCACCTGGAGGAACAATAACTACTCATGTGAAGGATATATACGGGTAAGGCTGGACAGGGCGGTGGCGAACCCAGGTTGGAGAGAGAAATTTAGAGAATATAAGGTGGTCAATGGTGACCCCTATCATTCAGATCACCGTCCGGTGATGATAATCACCGAGAAAGTACCACAAAAGAAAAAGGGGCTACCTAGAAGTGAGCATTTTAAGTTTGAAGCTAAATGGCTATCAGAACCAGATTGCGAAAAGGTGGTGGCTGAAGGCTGGGAGGAGTTTAACTCCATGGGTGACGGAAGTATCCAGGCAGGATGTAGAAAGGTGGCGATGAAGCTAAAATCCTGGGGAAAAATGTCCTAGGTGATTTAGATGAGAGAATTAGGTAGATTAAGGATGAACTGGAAACTTGCAGAAGAAACCAATTAACCCAATAGTCGATATCGAGGGAAAGCTTGTTGAAAGAGAAATTGGAGAGACTGGAAGATCGGCGTGAGATGCATTGGAAGCAAAGAGCACATTCAAACTGGCTCCAACATGGAGACATAAATACATCATATTTCCATGCATCAGTGAAGGAGAGAAGGAGAAGGAACTATATCAGAAAACTTAAAAAGGAAGATGGGAGCTAGGCAGAAGCAGAAGAGGAGAAGCAGAAGGTCGTGATGGATTGTTTTGCTGAACTTTTCAAGTCTAGTAGGCCTGCCATCCCCCCAGATTTTATGGATGAGTTTCCAGCCAGAGTTACACCTGATATAAATGAAAAACTAATGCAACCCTTCTCAGAATTAGAAGTGAAGGAGGCCATAAACTCCATAAGTGACCTGAAGGCGCCAGGCCCTGATGGGATGCATGTGGTATTCTATAATCATTTCTGGCACCTCTTTGGGGATAAAATTACCTCTGAAGTCTTGGCTTTTCTTAATGGTGGGGGGTTACCTACAGAATGGAACAATACTACCATCTCTTTAATCCCAAAGGTAAAGCTTCCAGAAAAGGTGAAAGACCTGAGACCAATAAGTTTATGTAATGTTCTATATAAAATTCTTGCGAAAAGGTTAAAGGTTAATTTACCAGAGATTATATCTCCTTCGCAGAGCGCTTTTGTCCCAGGAAGATTAATAACGGATAATATATTGTTAGCATATGAAGCGGTGCATTATTTGAAGAACAAAAGGAAGGGGAAAGATGGATATGCCGCAATTAAGTTAGATATGAGCAAAGCTTATGCCAGGGTAGAATGGTGTTTCCTAAGGAAAATGCTGAGCAAATTAGGCTTCTGTGATGCTTTTGTGGATTTGATCATGCATTGTGTGGAATTAGTGAAATACACCATTAAAGTAAATGGAGAGCTAACTGAAGAAATTGTGCCAGAAAGAGGACTAAGGAAAGGGGATCCTTTATCCCCTTACTTAATCATCATTTGTGCTGAAGCTTTCTCCTCCATGTTGTACAAGGCTGAAGAAGAGGGCACAATGAAAGGAGTCCGTGTCTGCCAAAAAGCTCCGAGCATCTCACATTTATTCTTTGCGGATGACTCACTTATCTTATGTAGAGCTAAGGAAAATGATATCATGAAGTTGAAGGAAATATTGTCCACATATGAGTCTCTCTCGGGTCAAACTATAAACAAGGACAAAACAACAATCCTATTCAGCGAAAATATGACCGAACAGTGCAGGAAGGAAATCAAGGATGCATTAGGAATATGGAGTGAGACAACAAATGAGCAATATCTTGGGCTACCAGTGCACATTGGAAAATCAAAAGTGAAATTTTTCAGTTTTCTGAAAGATAGAATATGGAAGAAGATACAAGGATGGAAAGAAAAGATGTTGTCTCGTGCCGGAAAAGAGATTCTCATTAAAGCGGTAGCTCAGGCAATACCAACATATACAATGAGATGCTTTGAGATAACTAGGACAATTTGTGAGCAAATTTCGTCTCTAATTGGCAGATATTGGTGGAGCAATCAGGAGAAGGACAATAAAATTCATTGGTTAAGTTGGGACAAATTAACTAGGCCAAAGGGAGAAGGTGGATTGGGATTTAGGGACTGCTATGCTTTCAACATAGTCATGCTGGCCAGGCAGGGCTGGAGACTTTTAAACAACCCAAACACTTTGTGTGGCCAGGTTCTCAAAGCTCGCTATTTCCCGAATGGAAATGTGTTGGAAGCAAAGGCAAGGCATGGAATGTCTTATACATGGCGGAGTATTTTGAAAGGCATCAACCTGCTGAAAAAGGGCCTAATTTGGAGAATTGGAGATGGCCGAAAGGTGAACATCTGGCACGACCCATGGATTCCTAGAAACTTTACTAGAAAACCATGCACTCCAAAAAGCGATAGTCCTCTGAATCTAGTAGCTGAATTAATTAACCCGAAGACTGGAAGTTGGAACAGGGATATTCTGGAAAGGAATTTTTGGGAGGAAGACGCCAAGGCTATTTTAAGTATCCCAATTAGTATAGACTATGATGATGAACCTGCTTGGCATGTGGATACAAAAGGCTTGTTTTTAGTAAAGATGGCATATCATGTCTATGTGGAGGAAGAGAGGAGGAGAAGCCAGAAAGGGGTAGCAGGACCATCTACGCAAAATGTTGAACATGAAGTAAACTGGAAAAAGATTTGGAAGTTAAAGTGCCCAAATCATATAAAGCACTTCATTTGGAGATTAGGCCACGACTCTTTGGCTTTGAGCAACAATTTGAGAAGAAGAGGAGTGGAGGTAGACCCGGATTGCATAATCTGTAAGCAAACCTATGAAGATGGTGGCCATCTTTTTCTCAAATGCAAAAGAGTAGCTCAAATATGGGAAATGCTTGGAATGGAAAGCATAAGAAAGAGGCTGGTAAAGAGACAAATTGCTGCAGATTTATAAATGATACCTTGAAGTTAGAAGAAGAAGATAATATCAAGGTGATTGTACTCTTGTGGCAGCTGTGGAATGAGCGGAACAACATAAGAGAGGAAGGTAAAATACGAAGTAATGATGATATATTTTACACTGTCACAAAACAGACGAATGAATATTATCAAGCTTTCCTGAAGGAAAAGGGTCTCAAGAAAACAATGCAAGAAGGTTGGAAGCCGCCTCAACGCGGAGAGCTAAAAATGAACATTGATGGAGCTTTTCAGCCTCAAACAAATAGTGGCGGCCGGGGGCTGTTATTCGGGATCATAATGGAGTAGTCCAAGCATGTGGAGCAGGAAGATTGGAGAACCTTGCAAATCCTCTTCATGCAGAAGCGTTGGCTGCTCTTTATGGTGCAAAGCTGGCTGCATCCAAGGGAATCACTGCCCTCCGCTTTGAAACTGATTCCATGCTTTTAAAACAAGGGCAGAGCAGGAAGAACAAGACCGATCGATTGTCTGCAGAGTGCTAAGCGGAGCTCAAGGATTTCTGAGCCAAAACTTTTATCGAGACCACCTTTAGCTTTGCTAGTAGGAATTGTAATAATTTAGCTCATGTACTTGCACACAAAGGATGTTCCATGAACCTGTATGATGAGCTAAATGCGCATAATGTAGCTGGCGATGTAAAAGCTTTAGTGGCGAGCGAGTCAACTTCGTCCACGTAGTAATGCAGATTTTGCATTTCTTTTCAAAAGAGAGATTCAACACCATTCTAATCAACTCCTAGGCACAAAAGTCACAATTTAGGAACCGACTCCGGAACAAGTTCGGAACCAATATAATATGTCCAGCCAATATGCTGTGGGATAAATATTTTGCTATTAGTTCTTGCTTGCCCTGGAGAATTAGTCTTCACCGGTCGATGATAAGATTCCGCACCGTTCTTCATAACTACCCCACCTGCATGAAGCATATTTAAAATGTCTGCCCGCACACCTCATGAACTTATGGGACTACTGTTTAATTCGCTGCAAACTCCTAAATGACTATGACATGCGTGCAGGCCATCAAGTTACCCAAAGAAGCAATTTAAATCTAACACATCTGTGGAATGTACGGGAGTGCCGTAACTCAACTACCAGACAATGTTGTATAATATGAAGCCCTATAATAATTAGTAACGCAATGCGCATGTGGACGCCAGGATTTCAGCATCGCGTGCCACCATGTCCCAAAAATTCACGTTCGAGTTGAGACCCTCTATAAGAGTTCCTCTCTCACATGTTATTGAAACTCGAGAAGAGGAGAGATTCCTATGCGCTTCTCCGCCGCTCGCTTTGCCTCGTGCACCGTGTTTTGTGGTCAAGCTGAGCAGAGCTTAGACATATAGTGTGTAGAGGTTAATTTTGATCGGTCGAAAATGATAATTAATGGGCAATTAATTGCGAGTCATTAATTGACGCGCCACGAATAAAAGGCATCGGATCATGGGCTGTTGCCGACTCAGGCATGTTGGAAATATGCCCTAGAGGCAATAATAAATTAGTTATTATTATATTTCCGTGTTCATGATAATCGTTTATTATCCATGCTATAATTGTATTGATAGGAAACTCAAATACATGTGTGGATACATAGACAACACCATGTCCCTAGCAAGCCTCTATTGGCTAGCTCACGATCAATAGATGGTTACGGTTTCCTAACCATGGACATTGGATGTCATTGATAACGGGATCACATCATTAGGAGAATGATGTGATGGACAAGACCCAATCCTAAGCCTAACACAAAGATCGTAGTTCGTATGCTAAAGCTTTTCTAATGTCAAGTATCATTTCCTTAGACCATGAGATTGTGCAACTCCGGATACCGTAGGAATGCTTTGGGTGTACCAAATGTCACAACGAATCGGGTGACTATAAAGGTGCACTATGGTATCTCCAAAAGTGTCTGTTGGGTTGGCACGAATCGAGACTGGGATTTGTCACTCCGTGTAAACGGAGAGGTATCTCTGGGCCCACTCGGTAGGACATCATCATGTGCACAATGTGACCAAGGGGTTGATCACAGGATGATGTGTTACGGAACGAGTAAAGAGACTTGCCGGAAACGAGATTGAACAAGGTATCGGGATACCGACGATCGAATCTCGGGCAAGTACAATACCGCTAGACAAAGGGAATTGTATACGGGATCGATTGAGTCCTTGACATCGTGGTTCATCCGATGAGATCATCGTGGAACATTTGGGAGCCAACATGGGTATACAGATCCCGCTGTTGGTTATTGACCGGAGAACGTCTCGGTCATGTCTACATGTCTCCCGAACCCGTAGGGTCTACACACTTAAGGTTCGATGACGCTAGGGTTATAAAGGAAGTTTGTATGTGGTTACCGAATATTGTTCGGAGTCCCGGATGAGATGCCGGACATCAAGAGGAGTTCCGGAATGGTCCGGAGGTAAAGATTTATATATGGAAAGTTGTTGTTCGGGTTCCGGAAAAAGTTCGGGTTTTTTCGGTATTGTACCGGGAAGCTTCCAGAAGGTTCCGGAGGATTCCGGAGGGGTCCGGAGGTCCGGAAATTGTTCCACCACGTCCAATACAGTAGCATGGGCTGTGGGGGCGCCCTAGCCATAATGGGCCAAGGGCACCAGCCCCCAAGGCCCATGCGCATGGGAAGGGGGAAACCCTAAGGGGAGGGCCTCCACTTGACTTGGGAGGCACTCCTCCCCCTCTTGGCCGCCCCCCAAGTCCCATCTAGGGCTGGCCGCACCCCTTGGGGTGGGAAACCCTAAAGGGGGCGCAGCCCCTCTTTCCCCCTATATATACTTGAGGTTTTGGGCTGCCCAACACAGATGAGATTCTCTCCTTCTTGGCGCAGCCCTGCCTCTCCTCCTCCTCCTCTCCCATGGTGCTTGGCGAAGCCCTGCGGGATTGCCACGCTCCTCCATCACCACCATGCCGTTGTGCTGCTGCTGGATGGAGTCTTCCTCAACCTCTGCCTCTCTCCTTGCTGGATCAAGGCTTGGGAGTTGTCACCGGGCTGTACGTGTGTTGAACGCGGAGGTGCCGTCCGTTCGACACTAGGATCTCCGGTGATTTGGATCACGACGAGTACGACTCCTTCAACCCCGTTCTCTTGAACGCTTCCGCTTAGCGATCTACAAGGGTATGTAGATGCACTCTCCTTCCCTCGTTGCTAGTTTCTCCATAGATAGATCTTGGTGACACGTAGGAAAATTTTGAATTTCTGCCACGTTCCCCAACAAAGTGGCATCATGAGCTAGGTCTATTGCGTAGATTCTTTGCACGAGTAGAACACAAAGTAGTTGTGGGCGTTGATTTTGTTCAATATGCTTACCGTTACTAGTCCAATCTTGTTTCGACGGTATTGTGGGATGAAGCGGCCCGGACCGACCTTACACGCATTTCCACGTGAGACAGTTCCACCGATCGACATGCACTTGGTGCATAAGGTGGCTAGCGGGTGCCGCCTCCCACTTTAGTTGGAACGGATTCGATGAAAAGGGTCCTTATGAAGGGTAAATAGCAATTGGCATATCACGTTGTGGTTTTGCGAGGTAAGAAACGTTCTTGCTAGAAACCCATAGCAGCCACGTAAAACATGCAACAACAATTAGAGGACGTCTAACTTGTTTTTGCAGGGTATGCTATGTGATGTGATATGGCCAAGAAGAATGTGATGAATGATATGTGATGTATGAGATTGATCATGTTCTTGTAATAGGAATCACGACTTGCATGTCGATGAGTATGACAACCGGCGAGCCATAGGAGTTGTCTTTATTTATTGTATGACCTGCGTGTCATTGAACAACTCCATGTAATTACTTTACTTTATTGCTAACCGGTAGCCATAGTAGTAGAAGTAATAAGTTGGCGAGACAACTTCATGGAGACACGATGATGGAGATCATGGTGTCATGCCGGTGAAGATGGAGATCAAAAGGAGCAATATGATATTGGCCATATCATGTCACTAATATATAATTGCATGTGATGTTTATTATGTTTATGCATCTTGTTTACTTAGAACGACGGTAGTAAATAAGATGATCCCTTACACAAATTTCAAGAAGTGTTCTCCCGATCGTGCACCGTTGCTACAGTTCGTCGCTTCTAAGCACCACGTGATGATCGGGTGTGATGGATTCTTACGTTCACATACAACGGTGTAAGACAGATTTACACAGCAAAAACACTTGGGGTTAACTTGACGAGCCTAGCATGTATGCAGACATGGCCTCGGGAACACAGAGACCGAAAGGTCGAGCATGAGTCGTATGGTAGATACGATCAACATGAAGATGTTCACCGAGCCGACTAGTCCGTCCTCACGTGATGATCGGACACGGCTTAGTTGACTCGGATCATGTAATCACTTAGATGACCAGAGGGATGTCTATTCGAGTGGGAGTTCATAAGATGAACTTAATTATCTTGAACATAGTCAAAAGACCTTTTGCAAATTATGTCGAAGCTCGCGCTTTAGTTCCACTGTTTAGATATGTTCCTAGAGAAAATATAGTTGAAAGTTGAAAGTAGCGATTATGCGGACGAGAAAGCTTATGTCCTTAATGCACCGCTCGGTGTCTGAACCCCAAACGTCGTTTGTGGATGTTGCGAACATCGGACATACACGCTTTTGATAACTACGTGATAGTTCGGTTGAACGGTTTAGAGTAGAGGCACCAAAGACGTTTTTGAAACATCGCGGAACATATGAGATGTTTCGAGGGCTGAAATTGGGATTTCAGGCTCGTGCCCACGCCAAGAGGTATGAGACCTCCGACGAGTTTTTTCTTAGCTCGCAAACTAAGGGAGAAAAGCTCAATCGTTGAGCTTGTGCTCAGATTGTCCGGAGTGCAACAATCACTTGAATCGAGTGGGAGTTGATCTTCCAGATGAGAAAGTGATGTTTCTCCAAAGTAATTACCACCAAACTGCTAGAGCTTCGTGATGAACTATAACATATCAGGGATAGATATAATGATCCCTTGAGGTATTCGCGTTGTTTGACATCACGAAAGTAGAAGTCAAAAGGAGCATCAATTGTTGATGGTTGGTGAAACCACTAGTTTCAAGAAGGGCAAGGGCAAGAAGGGATACTTCATGAAACGGCAAATCAGCTGCTGCTCTAGTGAAGAAACCCAAGGTTGAACCCAAACCCGAGACTAAGTGCTTACGTAATAAGGGGAACAGCTTTGGAGCAGCATGACCCTAGATACTTGGTAGATAAGAAGGCTGGCAAGGTCGATAGAAGTATATTGGATATACATTATGTTAATGTGTACTTTACTAGTACTCCTAGTAGCACCAGGGTATTAAGATACCGGTTCGGTTGCTAAGTGTTAGTAACTCGAAATAAAAGGCTACGGAATAAACGGAGACTAGCTAAAGGTCTTGTTGACGATATATGTTGGAAGTGTTTCCAAGGTTGATGTGATCAAGCATCGCACGCTCCCTCTACCATCGAGATTAGGTGTTAAACCAAAATAATTGTTATTTGGTGTTTGCGTTGAGCATAGACATGATTGGATTATGTCTATCGCAATACGGTTATTCATTTAAGGAGAATAATGGTTACTTTATTTATTTGAATAATACCTTCAATGGTCTTGCACCTAAATGAATGGTTTATTGAATCTCGATCGTAGTGATACACATTTTCATGCCAAGAGGTATAAGATAGTAATGATAGTACCACTTACTTGTGGCAATCGCCATGTAAGTCATATTGGCAAGATGACCTAAAAGCCTCGGTTTCAAGAAGATGGAACAAGATAGCAACTTGTTGGAAGTAACACATTTTGATGTGTGCAGTCCAATGAGTGCCGAGGCATGCAAAGAATATCGTTATGTTCTTACTTCACAGATGATTTAAGTAGATCTTGAGAATATTTACTTGATGAAACACAATTCTGAATTATTGAATGGTTCAAGTATTTTCAGAGTGAAGTTGAAGATCATTGTGACAAAAGGATAAAATGTCTATGATATGATCATAGAGATGAGTATCTGAGTTACGAGCTTTGGCACACAATTAAGACATTGTGCAAATTGTTTCACAATTAATACCGCCTGGAACACCATAGTGTGATGGTGTGTCCGAACATCATAGTTGCACTCTATTGGACATGGTGCATACCATGATATCTCTTATCGAACTACCACTATCGTTCATGGGTCAGGCATTAGAGACAACCACACTCACTTTAATAGGGCACCACGTAATTCCGTTGAGACGACACCGTTTGGAGAAACATAAGTTGTCATTTCTTGAAAGTTTGGGGCTGCGACGCTTATGTGAAAAGTTTCAGGTTGATAAGCTCGAACCCAAAACGGATAAAATGCATCTTCATAGGACACCCAAAAACAGTTGGGTATACCTCCTAATTCAGATCCGAAAGCAATAGGGATTGTTTCTTGAATCGGGTCCTTTCTCGAGGAAAAGTTCGTCTCGAAAAGTTGAGTGGGAGGATGGTGGAGACTTGATGAGGTTATTGAACCATCACTTCAACTAGTGTGTAGCGAGCACGTGAAGTTGTTCCGTGGCACCTACACCAATTGAAGTGGAAGCTTATGATAGTGATCATGAAGCTTGGATCAAGTCACTACCGAACCTCGTAGGACGACAAGGACGCGTACTGCTTCAGAGTGGTACGGTGATCCTGTCTTGATAAACCTACGAGCTATGGAGAAGCGATGGTGGGCCCAAATTCCGACAAATGGTTAGAGGCCATGAAATCCGAGATAGTATCCATATATCAAAACAAAGCATGGACTTTGGTGGATTTGCCCGATGATCGGCAAGCCATTGAGATGAATGGATCTTTAAGAAGAAGACGGACATGGACGGTAATATCACCGTCTATGAAGCTCGACTTGTGGCGAAAAGTTTTTCACAAGTTCAAGGAGTTGACTACGATGAGATTTTCTCATCCGTAGCGATGCTTAAGTCCGTCGGAATCATGTTAGCATAAGCTGCACTTATGAAATCTGGCAGATGGATGTCAAAATGAGTTTCCTTACCAGTTTTCGTAAGGAAAGGTTGTATGTGATACAATCAGAAAGTTTTGTCGATCCTAAGGATGCTAAAAGGTATCTTTGGCTCCAGCGATCCTTTCTAAGGACCGGAGTAAGCATCTCGGAGTTGGAATGTGCGCTTTGATGAGATGATCAAAGATTTTGGGTTTATACAAAATTTATGAGAAACTTGTATTTCCAAAGAAGTGAGTGGGAGCACTATAGAATTTACGATGAGTATATGTTGTTGACATATTGATGATCAGAAATGATGTAGAATTTCTGGAAAGCATATAGGGTTATTTGAAAGATGTTTTTCAATAGAAAACCTGGATTAGGCTACTTGAACAATAAGCATCAAAGATCTATAAGATAGATCAAAATGTTTAATAATACTTTCAAATGAGCATGTACCTTGACATGATCTTGAAGGTGTTCAAGATGGATCGGTCAAAGAAGGAGTTCTTGCACGAGATGTAAGGTATGAAGTTAAGACTTAAAGCTCGACCACGGCAGAAAAGAGAGAAAGGACGAAGGTCGTCCCCTATGCTTCGGACATAGGCTCTATAGTATGCTATCTTGTGTACCGCACCTAAGTGTGCCATGCCATGAGTCACTATAAGGGTACAAGAATGATCCAGAATGGATCATTGGACAATGATCAAAATTGTCCTTGGAGTAAATAAGGACATGTTTCTCGATTATGGAGGTGATAAAGAGTTCGGCGTAAAGGGTTACGTCGATGCAAGCTTTAACACCTATCCGAATGACTCTAAGTAGCAAACAGGATACGTATAGTGGAACAACCATTTGGAATAGCTCCAAGTGGGGCGTGGAAGCGACATTTATAATATGACCTAGAAATTTGCAAAGCACACACGGATCTGAAAGGTTCGGACCCGTTGACTAAAACCTCTCTCACAAGCAAAACATGATCAAACCTCGTAACTCATTGAGCCTAAATCACATGATGATGTGAACTAGTTCTGAGACACTAGTAAACTCTTTGGGTGTTGGTCACATGGCGATGTGACCTATCGCTGTTAATCACATGGCGATGTGAACTAGATTATTGACTCTAGTGCAAGTGGGAGACTGTTGGAAATATGCCCTAGAGGCAATAATAAATTAGTTATTATTATATTTCCGTGTTCATGATAATCGTTTATTATCCATGCTATAATTGTATTGATAGGAAACACAAATACATGTGTGGATACATAGACAACACCATGTCCCTAGCAAGCCTCTATTGGCTAGCTCGTTGATCAATAGATGGTTACGGTTTCCTAACCATGGACATTGGATGTCATTGATAACGGGATCACATCATTAGGAGAATGATGTGATGGACAAGACCCAATCCTAAGCCTAGCACAAAGATCGTAGTTCGTATGCTAAAGCTTTTCTAATGTCAAGTATCATTTCCTTAGACCATGAGATTGTGCAACTCCCGGATACCGTAGGGAATGCTTTGGGTGTACCAAAGCGTCACAACGAATCGGGTGACTATAAAGGTGCACTACAGGTATCTCCAAAAGTGTCTGTTGGGTTGGCACGAATCGAGACTGGGATTTGTCACTCCGTGTAAACGGAGAGGTATCTCTGGGCCCACTCGGTAGGACATCATCATGTGCACAATGTGACCAAGGGGTTGATCACAGGATGATGTGTTATGGAACGAGTAAAGAGACTTGCCGGAAACGAGATTGAACAAGGTATCGGGATACCGACGATCGAATCTCGGGCAAGTACAATACCGCTAGACAAAGGGAATTGTATACGGGATCGATTGAGTCCTTGACATCGTGGTTCATCCGATGAGATCATCGTGGAACATGTGGGAGCCAACATGGGTATCCAGATCCCGCTGTTGGTTATTGACCGGAGAACGTCTCGGTCATGTATACATGTCTCCCGAACCCGTAGGGTCTACACACTTAAGGTTCGATGACGCTAGGGTTATAAAGGAAGTTTGTATGTGGTTACCGAATGTTGTTCGAGTCCCGGATGAGATCCCGGACGTCACGAGGAGTTCCGGAATGGTCCGGAGGTAAAGATTTATATATGGAAAGTTGTTGTTCGGGTTAGGAAAAAGTTCGGGTTTTTTCGGTATTGTACCGGGAAGCTTCGGAAGGTTCCGGAGGATTCGGAGGGGTCCGGAGGTCCGGAAATTGTTCCACCACGTCCAATACAGTAGCATGGGCTGTGGGGCGCCCTAGCCATAATGGGCCAAGGGCACCAGCCCCCAAGGCCCATGCGCATGGGAAGGGGAAACCCTAAGGGTGAGGGCCTCCACTTGACTTGGGAGGCACTCCTCCCCTCTTGGCCGCCCCAAGTCCCATCTAGGGCTGGCCGCACCCTTGGGGTGGGAAACCCTAAAGGGGCAGCCCCTCTTTCCCCCTATATATACTTGAGGTTTTGGGCTGCCCAACACAGATGAGATTCTCTCCTTCTTGGCGCAGCCCTGCCTCTCCTCCTCCTCCTCCTCTCCCATGGTGCTTGGCGAAGCCCTGCGGGATTGCCACGCTCCTCCATCACCACCATGCCGTTGTGCTGCTGCTGGATGGAGTCTTCCTCAACCTCTCCCTCTCTCCTTGCTGGATCAAGGCATGGGAGACGCCACTGGCTGTACGTGTGTTGAACGCGGAGGTGCCGCCCGTTCAGCACTAGGATCTCCGGTGATTTGGATCACGACGAGTACGACTCCTTCAACCCCGTTCTCTTGAACGCTTCCGCTTAGCGATCTACAAGGGTTTGTAGATGCACTCTCCTTTCCTCGTTGCTAGTTTCTCCATAGATAGATCTTGGTGACACGTAGGAAAATTTTGAATTTCTGCTACGTTCCCTAACAAGGCATGGTTCCAAACCACGTCTCCCTCCATCACCGCTATATATTGGAGACGTCAGCAACCGTAGCCGTCACCCAGATCAGAACACATATGCTTTGCCTCCTTTCATACAACCACCGTCGTTCTACTCACTATTGCTGCTTCGACGATCGTCCCAACGCATGCACGGTTGATGCGAGAGAGCAATATGTGCGATATATTTTCCATTCATTTTCACTTTCTTCTTGATGGGGATGTGCGGTATTGAATTCTGCTACAACCTATCGATCAATGGGATCACATGCAACCTCATCACGTACCTCACCGTCATCACAGGCAAGGGCAATGTTGCGGCTGCAAGAAGTGTCTCCACTGGCAGGCCACCAGCTCCGTCATTCCACAGTCGGCGCCATCTTGGTCGATTCCTCTGGGAAGGTACCGCACCATGGTCATCTCCTTCTCCATCTTTGCCGTGGTACGTTAATCCCGCCAACAACCATACACTACAATAAATCACCACTCGCATCTTGAGACGCCAATTGAGATATTCAGATTACGGGCTACTTTGATTTATATTCTTTTATTTATATTAGTATATTGATTGAAGAATCTATTTCCCTTAGAAGAGATTGGTATCGCTCTTCGTTGATTTTAGGACTGGTAACCACACGAAAGATTTCTCTGATGCATTTTGCATTAGTGCATTAGCATACCAAAGAACAATGCCAGCGAGTTCAGCCTTATGGATTTTTGTTGTCTGAAGTTTGATCGAAATGTTTTTCTTTTTCTTTTGCTTGTAGGGGATGATCCTGACAGCTCTCTCGGCGTACCTGCCGCTACTCGTCAAGAACGGCATATCGAACGTGGCGTCGGTTCAGGAGTCCATCCTCTTTCTCGGCCTTTACATTACTAGGGATTGGGGCGCCACCGTGTGGCGCCACCTGAGAGGAAGTTAGGGCGGTGCCAGGTGGTAGGCGCTCCTTACACTCTCCTATTTATACTGAGGTATGTGATTTGTGTATTATGTGATGCTGTGGTGAAGAATTGACAATTATAATACAACAAACCTAGATAAGACAATCACATTATACTGTCACTGTCCAATTTGTACTATGAGCACTGTTATAATATCAAAACTGAAAGCATGAGAATATGTGAATGTGCAAATTCTGACTGGAGCTACAAGGGAAAGCAGTACAAACGTAACACATTATTAGCTTTAAGAGAAAAGCAGTGACTGTTAGAAGTATAATTATGTTTAAGTTAGAGATTAGGAGTTAGAGATAGGATTGATTTAAACCATGTACGACTTGTCCCTTACTTCAAGTCACTCTTACATATTATACTCTATATATATCCCGCACCTGGGTCAGATCAATACAACAACAATATTATCATCCTACAATTTCCATATGGTATCAGAGCGGTTAGTCTCACGACGCCGATCCTGAGACCTTTCACACCTTCCGCAGCGCACCGCCCCCGGGGAGATTAATCTCCTCTCCCCGGGGGCGCGGCACCCAATTGATCAAAGATCAAATTGGTTCCGTAGATTAGATTAGATGAAGAATTCATAGTTAGAAATTTCATTAGATTAGTTTTTCATTAGCCACCAAATAAATCCAACGACCCTCAGATTCCGGAGCCTACAGGAATACGATCTTCTTCATGAAATCGTGCGGTGCCGGGCGCGGCCATGTACGGACGCATGGACACTGATCCGACCGGTCTACACGGCGCGAGGACGACGATCGTGGCGAGCAGCTGCGAAGGGGACACACCTCCGATTGCAGGAGGGCGTAGATCTCGCGGCGATTTCCATCACGTACGAGATCGTACACGGATCTCCCGACGGCGCAACCAGCAACTCCTTCGAATCAGCAGTTCAGCACGGAGTTACCCATCGCCAAACGCCAGCAGCCGCATCGACTTGTACGCGGAACAACGCCAGCATACGTGCATGGCAAAACTCGCAAAGACGGCCATGCGTACGCGCATGGCATGGTGCCTTGAACTTGAGCCACGGGCCTTCTGCAAGGATCGAAAGGCAACGACGCGTGGGCCTCTGCGATCTGCGGGTGGGAACAACCATCATCGCGATCCAATCTGGCCGACGACCACAGCAGTCTCGGTGCGTCGGACACCGGGAGAGCCCGTTCGAGACACGCGCACGGACGCGATCTTCAGCAAACCGACTCCATCAACCTCCTGCGCGCCGGCTTGCCATCTACATCAAGCTGTACGATCTACACCGGCCGCCACGTCCGGAGCCGAGCTACATCATCTTCTGCATGGCTGCATCGACCGCCACCGTCGATCTACACGGCTACACCCACGCCTTTGCATCGAGGCGAGCGACATCAAGTTGTACGATTACGCCAGGCTACGAGCCAGCATACTTCTTCGACACGACACGACATCGACACTTCGTCGCCGCGAGGGACGCCTTCGAGCGACACATCGTCGACACGCCGCTGTGACGCCATAGCCGACACTTCATCATCAAGGTCTTCATCAACGTGGTCTTCACCAATATCTTCGTCGACACACCGCACCGCCTCGTCCACAAGATGGACACCTAGCGTCCTCTGACTGACTTTTCTGCAAGACGCGACCTCGACGACGGCAATGACCGCGTCACGACGACGGCATCAACCGCGTCATCCACGACGGCACGATCAAGATCGACACGGGCGTCACTACGGTGACGACCCTACACGCCACACGGTTACGCAAAACTGATGTGTGCTCGATGGGATTCCTCCGGTCTTGGCAAAACCGGTGGACTCATCGCCGACGGCACCCTCTGACACCCGCAAGGTGCATCGTCCACGTCTGCAGCCCCGTTATAGCGCATTTCTTTTGCGCCTCCGGCTTTGTGCGGCTTCGTCATCCACGACTATCTCGACCACGGCTACATCACATGATCGGCTACCTCGACATTGACATTAATGGCTACGTCTACAGCAACTCATCAGCAACAACTCCAGTCAACAGCGTCCGCGTCGTCACTAGCGTCCACGCCACTCCCGCTGTGACTGCGGGAGGGAATAGAGGAGAAGGCAGGAAGGCACCAGAAGGGGACGCAGTCACCGCCCTAGGTGCCGACCCATCAGAGACGCAGTTGATGATGGCGCGGCGGAGAAGACGACGAAAGCACAAGAGTTCAAATTCAGTCGTCATCGTCCGCTTCACTCCCGCTACGACTGAGGGGGAATGTTAGAAGTATAATTATGTTTAAGTTAGAGATAGGATTGGTTTAAACCATGTACGACTTGTCCCCTACTCCAAGTCTCTCTCACATATTATACTCTATATATATCCCACACCTGGATCAGATCAATACAACAACAATATTATCATCCTACAATTTCCATAGTGACATCATAAATCTTAGATTATATCAGGCGCATGTGGTGCAACAACCAGTAGTCTCAGAGGTTACGTAAGTGATTGCATATATGATAATGGCTCAGGTTGCTCGCAATGCCCTCAGTCTCAAGCACATCCCACGCCCGCTTTCACTCGAAGGTGAGGATGACGGTGACAGACTGCTCCTCCTCGATAATGCTCCAAAGAGTAATTGCATGAATAAAGGTGAATTGCAAAATTAAATGACCAGCATGATTCATAAGAACCCTACAAAATCAACAAGCCCAGGGACGGGGGCAAGATCTTAGCATAAAACATCCAAAAGACCAGAGGAATAATAATGGACTGGTTAACTTCATCTTCAAATAAAGATGACACAATTAGTTAGCATAGGTGTAGAGCTGGATGGCATAAACAAAAGAAAGAAATCTTTCCACCATAGTTCTCCTTTAGCCTTTCACTCTATCTTCTTTCTTAACATCAGCACAAATTATGACATTATATTAAACAACTTTTGATTGACAGATAAACTGAAAACCAGAGTTACATGTGGGGATCGGGAAAAATCAGAACTGAAAGACACATTTGGTAAAAAAGCAAAAATGTACATTAGACAACCATAATCACCATATTCTCAAGGCATTTCTCAAAAAGATGTCCATATCTATATCTCAAATAAGAATTACACAACAATCATAGGGATATATTAAGTGGTAACAGTAAACAGACTGGACCAGCCCTTTATATCTCTTCACATGCAGCTAGTTCATCTCTTAACTGAGGCTGCTGCTGGTTGAGCGCCAACGAGGAGGAAGGGACAAACTCTCATCGACCAATCGCCGCCAGCACGCGCAAGGTCAGATCCGGAGGCGTCGGCCCCGAGCTCCGGCTACCAGCTTCCAGACCGACGACACAAGGAAAGGAGGGGAATGTTGCATGAAGTTCTATGGAGTTCTGAGAATGAACGACAAAAATACCAAGTTTGCAACTCTTGCATGGCTTATCATCTTCAGCTATGGGCACATATATGAAAGTTAAGTTTAAACAATCAGCTTAATTTGGAGCCAATAACACAAATAAGTTCTCCTCTCATCTAGTCCCGCTCCTACTACCATGCCAAGCCATATCTCCAAGTTATTTTCAGAAAAGCATGATGCATGTTTAAATGGTTACGGAAAAGGATCTAACCTTGTTCTAGCAGAAGATGCGGTGGTCCATAAACATAGTAAATGTTCTTTGAATTCATGGATTAAGGTCTCGTGGTTCCACAAGATGGTGATGCACAAGCATGTTTCTTTTTGAGAATTTAGTAGCAAACCTGCAAAAAAAAGATCAAATGGTTAGCGAACCTGTTGTTCTTCTTGAAGCTAGTTTAGTACGAGGGAACATATAGAAACAGAACAAAAAAAATTAGAAGCTTGCAGCGAGCATGCAATTTGTTCTGCTGAATAAATCAGAAAAGAATGAAGATGTGTTCGGATGGCTACTGGAAAAAGGATCTCACCTTGTTCCGACGCAACATGTACTGATGCAGCAGTGCGCAAAAAAGATCAAATTATTAGCAAACATGCGATCCGTCCTGAAGCTATTTTGCAGATATAGTTACAACATAAACAAAAGCACTCCAGGATTCTTTGCAGCTCACCATGAGAGAAGGCAACAAACCAATGGTGACCTCGGTTAACACCCGGCAGCTCCATCAAATCTTGATGACATCTTCGTCAAGTTGCCTAAAAGCATTGAGATGTGATCAGTACATGCACATGAAGTCTGTTGTTCATCTAACAATTCAGGGACTTTCCTTGCGGAGATGGTGTTAAACCTGTGAGAAAATTTAGCATTTGTGGAGTACCCAAACGGAATGGATCAGGGACCAAATCTAGGAGTGCTGAAAGAGACCTGAAGATGCCAAAATACAGACTGTTTAGTAAGTCACCGAAAGGAAGAACAGAACAATGCATGCATAAGCCACAGATAATGGAAGCAAACATATGTTCTCTTTAACCTAGAACATTTAATACCTGCTATCAAAAGGCATACATGACATAAAGGTTATTCTTTGCTTCGATAATTAAAACTAATGATGCAGTATAAATCTTCAAACTGAAGGTCGGCCTTCCTTCTCGGCTTCTTCATGCTGGACCTGGGAACGGCGGAGCGTTGGATGAGGACGACGAAGCATCTGCCGACGAGGAAGGCCATGTAGATAACGAGTAGCACGAGGAAGAGATGAAGAGAAGGCAGGCGGCAAGGGCCTAGGTGTCAGGACCGAAGTGTTTGGTATTCAGTTATCTACTTGAGATTCAGTTAGTGCTGTAGCTGATCCGACAATACCGTTTCAGTCAGGGAACGGCCACGATGGCGCTAGGACAGATCCCACCGTTGGATGCGATCCTCTATACTGTAGCATTTATTTCCGTTTTCCGTACCTTTCCCTAGTGTCTGAAGCCAGCCTATAAAATAGCCGGGTTGTGGCTGAAGGAGATCTCATCTCATTTTTCCCGATTGCTTGCTAGCTACGGCTTGTAAAACAAACTCATACACTTTTCCTCTTACAATAATACAGTCAAGATCTCGAATTTCCCGTACAATTCCTCCCAAACTAGATCGAATTACACCTCATAAGTCCTTGGGTCTTGACAAATTGGTATCATGAGCCATCGTTCTTCGGCAGAAAAGGCGCTGCGGTGGTGAAAATTTTCTCAGATCCGCAATTCCCACCCTATTTCCCACCCTTTTTCTCCTGAGATCTAGCGGCATAAAAGACTAGGCGGAGTTGGTGGCGGGGTCCGGCGGGCGGCGCAGGCGGCGGTGAAATTCGGACACAGATCGGCCGAGCAGAAGCGGTTGTTCGAACACACTGTTCGATCGGTAAAATCCCGCGTTCTAAGCTCCGATCCGTGTGTCAGGGCGGCGAATTCTTCGGAGGCGGCAGGATCTGTTGTATTGGGAAGGGTTGCTGAAGATTCAGTGGTAAAATTCCGTACCCATACTTCAGATCGAGGCGATGGGGCGTTCCAAGCTAGCTGACGACACCGATGCCCAGGAGATGTTGGCCTTGCGCGAGGAATTTGGGGCTCTGCAGAAAGATAATGCTCAGGTGCAGTCGCAGGTGTCTAAACTGCAAGCAGAAGTTCAGGCAATTGGATCTAAACAAGGGGAAATATCAACGACTGTGGGAGACGTAGAAAAAGTGGTCATTGATTTGGGTAAACAGCTATCCGTGATCAGTAATGTTCTGCAAACGCTGGTCAAAACAACCCAGCAAGTTCAACATTCAGCTCAACCTTCTAGTTCACAAGAAGTGCCCAAATCCCCTACATTGAACCAAGATCAAGTACAAGAACAGGAAGCAAGATTAGCACAACTAAGACATCAGTTAGTAGTGGAGAAGGAGAAATCCAAACAGTTGGAAGATGCTCAACTTAAAAATCTCCCTCCTATTCGCACCAATACAGGACCCCCTGGTTTTGCACAACAGGGTAGACAAGAGGCACATAACTCGGGTGGAACTCCTATGACCGCGAGAAACAACAACCACACACCTGCATTCAATCACTACTATCAAAACAATAGAGACAAACAATTGTGGCAAGGGTACCACAGAACCTATGAACTAGATATGCAAACCCTGTTCATGAGATCTCTGACAAAAGGACCAAAACTGGAGTTTCCTAAGTTCTCTGGTGAAGATCCAGTGGGTTGGATTAGACAATGTAATAAGTATTTTCAGATGTCAGCTGCTCCTGATGAATACAAGGTCTCTCTTGCTCAAATGTATATAATTGGAGAAGCTGATACATGGCTTAGAAGATCTGGACTGCTAAAGAAACAATTATCATGGACTCAATTTGGGAAAGAGGTCATAAAAAGATTTGCAGATCATGGATCTTATGATCTTATAGAGAAATTCAACTCGCTCAAGCAAGGAAACAATTCAGTCTCTGAATACACAAAGAGTTTTGAAGATCTCATGGCAGATGTGCTAGAGGAAACACCTGAATTAGGGGAGCAGTGGTTTGTCAGATGCTTTGTCAATGGTCTTAGAGAGGGAATTAAATTCCAACTCACACCACTCAGGCCACAGTCACTCACAGATGCCTATTGTTTGGCCAAAGAAGTAGAACCCAACCACCCACCAATAAGTGCAGTTCCAAAGAAACAGTATAGCTCTTTTGCAAACTTCTACCAGAAAAGCAATGGCAGTTCTCAGCACAAGAATACTAATACAGTAACTGTTCCTCAACAGAGTGGACAAGTGAAACAGCCTGAAAGCACTAATACCAACAACTATCAGAAAATTAGAAAAGTTGGGGAATGTTGGAGATGTGGAGACAAATGGGTACATGGTCATAAGTGCAAATTAATCCCTAATATCCACTTGTTGCAACAAGAAATGGAAGAGCAACAAGTGGACACAGAAGAAGATCCCCTTCAAGAGCAAGAGGAAATTCAGGATGAGGGAGATCAAGGCATGTTTATCACTGCTCATGCAATGGGTCAACAGTTAGCAGTGCCTACACCTACTGTGATAATCCATATTAATGGAAAAAGGGCTGTAGCCTTGTTGGACTCTGGAAGTTCCTCCTCTTTCATTAATCATGATTTTGCTGTTAAGGCTGGTTGTCACTTAATTCCAGTTAAACCTAGAGCAATAGCAGTAGCAGGAGGAGGCAAATTAACATCTGCTGCTGTCATTCCAAACTGTGATTTCCAATTGGAATAAACCACATTAACTCATAGTTTCAGAACTCTGACACTCCCAAGTCATGATGTGATACTAGGATATGATTGGTTCACACTTATGAGCCCTGTGTCTTTCAATATACCAGATAACTCTTTCAGTTTTACTATGAAAGGAAAGAAGACAATAACTGCTGCTATATTCAACACTCCTGACAAAGTAAAAGAAGTTACAACAGAGGAAGTGAGCAAGCTATTGGATAAAGGAGCACATGGGTTTTTACTGCAAATGCATAACATTGTAATGGAAGCTCCTGAAGGGTTTAAAACACCCCCTCAACTACAGAAATTGCTATTAGAGTATGCAGATCTATTTGAAGAGCCACACACCCTCCCACCACATAGGGATTGTGATCACACTATCCCCCTACAACTTGGAGTTGAGCCTCCTCATTCCAGGCCCTACAGAGTGCCACAAAACCAAAATCAAGAGATGGAAAATCAAATCAAAAAGATGCTGGCTGCACACTTTATCAGACACAGCCAGATTCCCTATGCAGCTCCTGTCATTTTAGTGAAGAAAAAGGACAACTCCATGAGACTATGCACTGATTTCAGGAAACTGAATTCTGTCACTGTGAAAAACAAGTTCCCAATACCAGTCATAGAAGATTTATTGGATGAACTACATGGAGCTCAATATTTTTCCAAATTGGACTTGAGAGCAGGATATCATCAAATTAGGATGCACCCTGATGACATACACAAAACTGCTTTCAGAACATTCTTAGGGCATTTTGAATACTTGGTAATGCCCTTTGGACTGTCTAATGCACCAGGCACCTTTCAAGCATTAATGAATAGCATTTTTGGCCCATATCTGAGAAAATTTGTATTGGTTTTCTTTGATGATATACTGATTTACAGTAAATCTCTCAAGGAGCCACATGGAACATATTGAAATAGTGCTCAAAATACTAAAGGAAAATCAGTTATGTGCCAAACTGTCTAAATGTGTCTTTGCAGTGCAGCAAGTAGAATATCTGGGACATGTGATTTCTGCTGAAGGGGTAGCTACTGACCCACAAAAAATCAAAGCAATTGCTAAATGGCCAACACCTGAGAATGTGACAAAGTTGAGAAGTTTCTTAGGATTGGCAGGCTACTACAGGAGATTTATTAAGGACTATGGAATTATATGCAGGCCTTTACATGATTTGTTGAAGAAAGGTCAATTTTCTTGGAAAGCAGAACATGACAAAGCTTTTAGTCAACTCCAGCAAGCTCTCATAACAGCCCCAGTATTGGCACTGCCTGACTTTTCAAAACCATTCATAATAGAAACTGATGCATCTGGAAAAGGGATAGGAGCAGTATTAATGCAACAGGGCAGACCATTGGCTTATTACAGCTCCTCCTTATGTCCTAGAAATGCTTCTCTCTCAACATATGAAAAAGAAGCATTAGCTATCCTAGAAGCACTTAAGAAATGGAGGCACTATCTCATAGGCAATGAGCTGATAATTAAGACCGATCAACAATCACTCAAATTCATAACTGATCAGAAGATTACTGAAGGAGTCCAGCACAAATTAATGATGAAATTGCTGGAGTTCAATTTCAAGATTCAGTACAAAAAGGGTGTACAAAACAAGGTTGCAGATGCCCTCTCCAGGTTGCTGCCTTCCTGCATGGCTATCTCTGTGGCTACTCCAGTATGGGCACAAGAACTGGTAGACAGTTATCATGGAGATCCAGTTACTAAAACTCTCTTGGAACAACTGCTGTTACAACAAAGTCACACAATGTCTGATTATAGCTTGACAGCTAGTATTGTCAGATACAAAGGAAGGATCATGGTGGGAGATGTGGCTGACTTGAGAACAAGACTTCTTACTGCTTTGCACAGCTCTCCAGTAGGTGGACATTCAGGAACAAGAGCTACTTATCAGAGGGTCAAAAGTATATTTTACTGGCCTGGGTTAAAAACAGCTGTGGAACATTTTATTGCTGCATGCCCTATTTGTCAGAGAGAAAGCATGAGACCTGCGTGCAACCTGGTTTATTGGAACCTCTCCCTATGGCTGACATGGCTTGGCAACATGTCTCCATGGATTTCATAGAAGGGCTACCTAACTCTCAAGGCAAGGAGGTCATCTTGGTAGTAGTGGACAGATTCACTCGATATGCACACTTCATTCCACTGTCACACCCATATACAGTACTGAGTGTGGCACAAGCATTTGTAGATAATATAATCAGACTACATGGGCCACTCAAACTGATCATATCAGACAGAGAAAGAATTTTCACTAGTAAATTGTGGAAAGATATCTTTGCTGCCCTGAATAGTGAATTGAGGTACATCACTGCCTACCATCCACAAACAGATGGCCTAACAGAAAGAGTCAACCAGTGTGTGGAAACTTACCTCAGATGCATGACTTCTGATCAACCCAAGAAATGGTCTTCCTGGCTATCTCTAGCAGAATTCTGGTACAACAATACTTATCATACTGCACTGAAGATGTCTCCTTTTCAGGCATTATATGGCTTTCCTCCACCATTAATCTCTGAGTTAGCTATTCCTGGCCCTGAAGATGTAGAAGCACAGTCCTTTTTAGAGGAAAAACAACTCATGTTGGAACAATTAAAGTCCAATCTACAACAAGCTCAAAACAGGATGAAGAAATATGCAGATATGAAGAGAAGTGAAAGAGTTTTTGAAGTGGGGGACATGGTGTACTTGAAAATGGCACCTTACAGGCTTGCTGCATTTGGCTTTCGTGGAACTTTGAAATTACAAAACAAGTTCTATAGTCCATTTGTGATTACTCAGAAAGTAGGCAAGGTGGCTTACAAATTGCAGTTCCCTGATCATGTGAAAATTCACCCCGTGTTTCATGTAAGTCAGTTGAAGAAGCACATTGGCTCAAAAGCCGTTCCCAGCCCTAATTTACCAATGGTCACAGCGGAGGGCAGAGTCAAGACTGGTCTAGCAACAGTTCTTCAAGTACGACAAGTGCCTCGGCACAACCTGCCTGTGGTGTAGTGGTACATCCAGTGGGAAAATTTGCCGCCTGAAGACGCAACTTGGGAGGATGCAGATTTCATAAAGTACACCTTCCATGAATTCTTTTGGACAACTACACAAGGATGGAGAGATGAAGAACAAGTGCCATGAGGACATGTCGTTTCTCAAGGAGGGGGTACTGTCAGGACCGAAGTGTCTGGTATTCAGTTATCTACTTGAGATTCAGTTAGTGGGGTAGCTGATCCGACAATACCGTTTCAGTCAGGGAACGGCCACGATGGCGCTAGGATAGATCCCACCATTGGATGCGATCCTCTATACTGTAGCATTTATTTCCGTTTTCCGTACCTTTCCCTAGTGTCTGAAGCCAGCCTATAAAACAGCCGGGTTGTGGCTGGAGGAGATCTCATCTCATTTTTCCTGATTGCTTGCTAGCTACGGCTTGTAAAACAAACTCATACACTTTTCCTCTTACAACAATACAGTCAAGATCTCGAATTTCCCGTACAATTCCTCCCAAACTAGATCGAATTACACCTCATAAGTCCTTGGGTCTTGACACTAGGGTCAAATTCCTCCCGGCCTCAAGCTTCGACACCACCGCGTGACCACATTCATGCCGCCACCCCTTCGTCCGCGCGCCTCTATGTCGCCCATGAGGTTCTCAATTTTGTCGCTGCCATGCTCACTGACGAGAGCCTCCGCCACCGGATCGGCAGGCCGGGAGGAATTAGGCGAGGCGTGGCGTGGAGGTGGAGAGCTGGCCGGTCATGCCTGGAGGACGAACACGAGAGACAGCTGTGGCGACGCATTAGGGAAAGCAGGAATCACCTCTGGAACTCGCCGCCCGAGGCAAGGTCTCCGCCGGCACCTCGATGGCATCCCCTTCATCCGCCTCCTCCTCTGCAACCATCTTGGAGGACTAGCGGAATGCGAAGACGAGAAGGTTTGGGCGAAGCGGATCTGAGGAGGGCGCCTTCTCCGGTGGCTGGCGGCGGAGGAGCTCGGATGTGGGGCTGGGGCAGTGGCGGTGGCAACTCTATCCCACCAGGGGAAGGGAGGAAGGAAAGGGGAAGATCTTTTGGGAGAGAAAGCTTCGTGGGGAAGGAAAGGTGAAAGGATCGATATGGTTGACTAGAGGGGGGGGGTGAATAGGCAACTAACAATTTTTAAGCTTTTCTTTACCAAATTAAACTTTGCAACAAAATAGGTTGTCTAGATGTGCAACTAAGTGAGCAACCTATATGATGCAATAACAACTAGCACATAAGCAAGCAAAGGATGTAACGTAAGTAGGCTTGCAAAAGTAAAGGCACGAATTAACCAAGAGTGGAGCCGGTGGAGACGAGGATGTGTTACCGAAGTTCCTTCCTTTTAAGGGGAAGTAAGTCTCCGTTAGAGCGGTGTGGAGGCACAATGCTCCCCAAGAAGCCACTAGGGCCACCGTATTCTCCTCACGCCCTCACACAATGCGAGATGCCGTGATTCCACTAATGGTGCCCTTGAAGGCGGCGACCGAACCTTTACAAACAAGGTTGGGGCAATCTCCACAACAATTGGAGGCTCCCAACAACACCACGAAGCTTCACCACAATGGAGTATGGCTTCGAGGTGACCTCAACCGGCTAGGGTGCTCAAACACCCAAGAGTAACAAGATCCGCAAGGGATAAGTGGGGGGAATCAAATATCTTGTGGTGGAAGTGTAGATCGGGCCCTTGTCACCCAATCCCGAGCAAATCAACAAGTTTGATTGGCTAGGGAGAGAGATCGGGCGAAAATGGAGCTTGGAGCAACAATGGAGCTTAGAGATAGAAGAGGTGGTCAACTAGAGGTAGAAGACGCCCCTTATATAGTCATGGGAAAAATCCAACCGTTATCCACATGTTCAGCCCGCGACGCACGGCACTACCGCTCCAGGGGCGCGGTACTACCGCGAGGCTGCGTGGTACTACCGTGGCGGACCACGGTACTACCGCGACAGCAGCACAGGCCAGAACTAGCCTGACTAGGGGGGCAGTACTACCGCATGCGTGGTACTACCGCTCCCCCTTGCGGTACTACCGCAAGGCCAGAAAGTCACGGCCTGGGAAGGGCGCGGATGAAATAAATTACATCCATGCCTACTTCCGCTGAATCTGAGGTGGTGCAAAAATCCGACGCGGTACTACTGCACGCGAGGCACGGTACTACCGTTGCGGGCGCGGATGTAATTTTTTACATCCGCGCCTACTACCGTGACACTGCGGTATTAGGTAGGAGGGCCACGGTACTACGGCTCCTAGGGAGCGGTACTACCGTGGGCCCCCGCGATACTAACGCGCTGGACGAGCGGTACTACCGTGGGGTGCGCGGATGTAAAAAGTTACATCCGCCCCTACTACCGCACCGGAGCGGCACAAGGCCTGGGAGCCGCGGTACTACCGCTCCAGAGGAGCGGTACTACTGCGTGACATTGCGGTACTATGCGTGGTACTTGCGCGGTACTACCGCAAGTACAGCAGTAGTCGTCAGATTTCCGCACAACCAAGATAACGAAGGGAAGCTCCAAAATGCAGGGAAAGGAGGGACAAGTGTACGTGTTGATTCCACCCAAACCTTTCCGATGCGGACCCCCTCTTAATAGTACGGCTCTCCTACGACTCAAATCCACCAAAGAGAAACGTAGAACAACGCCGACTTCAATAGTCTCCGAGGGGGCCCGAATCGTCTCGTGCCTAGTGATGAAGTATCTGAGAAACTCAAGGCACACGATTAGTCCGCAAAAGCATTGTCATCAATCACCAAAACACCTAAGGGATAAATATGCCCTTACAATCTCCCCCTTTTTCGTGGATTGATGACAACACGGGATTTGCACATAGATAAGATAATTTAGAGCAAGGGCAAACCCCACCTTTCTAAAATATAGACGGGCTCCCCCTAGATGTGTGCACTCTAGATGAATACTTTGGACTGCAGAGCACACAGACTAGGATCAACACTCCCCCTATATTTTAGAGACCAAGGCACGATAAATAACATAGCATAGCATAAAGATAGCACAATATAACACAAGCTCGCTAGGATAGATAGAGTGCATATGTCTTACACCATACGAAGTAAAGTAACCAAGGTTCAATCGAGAAAACAGCAAATGGTTCGAACGAGAAAGTAGCAAACACACGAACGAAAGACGACACACACGACTTGCAAATCCCTACACTCTCTCCCCCTTTGGCATCGAGACGCCAAAAAGGCAGAGAGGACACCTACACACAAGAGGTGGCTCAAGCAGGGAACTCATCCCAACCCTCTCCGTCGGTCTCCTCTGCAGCTGGAATGGTCTCCTCGACATCCTCCTCAGAGTCAGTCCACCTGTAGCCTTGCTTCTCCATCCACTCGGCCTCTGGAGTGATGCGCTCCTCAGACCCGCCAGACACATCCTCACTATAGAGCTGCAAGATCTTCCTGTCCCTGCGATGACTCTCCTTGGATGCCACGTGAGTCCTATACTGCCCCTTGGCTTGCATGCAGAAAAGAGTCTTCATCTTGTCCTTCAGCTTCTTGGCCCACGAAGGCATAGAGGAGCTCTGGGAAGGCCTAGCAGCACGGCCCTCAGCAACATCCTCTGCTCCAGCATCCTCCTCATCAACAGCAGCCCTAGCAGCAGACGCCTCGGCACGGGTAGTGGTGTTGGCCCAGTTGGGTTTGACACGCAGACAGATGGGATCATGGCGAATCCAGTCTGGAGCAAGGAACTCCTCACCAGGGAACATCTTCTCCCAAGTCTTCAAGATCAGCAGAAACAGATAGGGCCCATAGATAGGCACCTTGCGGTTGAACACTGCAAACCGAAGCTCACACCACATGATGTGTGAGACATCAAGTGGCTGAGTCTGAGACACACGAGCCTCCTCACAAATGAGCATCATATCCACCATGTAGGCATGAACCTTGTCCTTGTCACCAATGCGAGGGAATAAGGAGTTGCGAAGATGCGATACATGATGTCCAGAAAGGAGTTGAGTACCAAAGTTGTCTTGTCATTGGCGAGCTTCTTCTCAACCATGAACGGAGTAAGCTTGTCCTTGTTGGCAGATTCCGCATTGGCATGGGGGCGAACACCCACTGGAGTGTCAAGCCCATCATCAGGAACCTGAAGCAGATCCATGAACTCCTTCCAGGTAGCAGTCAGCTGGCGTCCATTGGTCATCCAGGTCATCCTCCTCTCTTCATTAGGGTGAAAGTACACTGAGGCAAACAACTGACACATAATCTCAGGGTCATAGTCCAGGTGAAAAGAGATCACATGCTCGATGCCAAACTGCTCCACCAAGTCCAGAGCCTCTCCAAAGTAGTCACGGTACTTGTCCTTCCTCATATGATGCATATCAATCCACTTCACCTCCACGTAGGTATTCTGCTTGTTCTTGATGACATCTAGATAGATGTTGGTCTGTGCCTTGTTCCAGAACAGCTCACAGCCTCTGACAGTGGAACGCGGGTTCACATAAGGGTGAAGCTGCCTGATACGGACATACTCAGTTGGGGCTATCTCATCCATACCCTTAGCGGGCTCCTTGAACTTGCTGGCTGTTGTCTTGACATTGCGCTTGGAGGCAGAGGAGCCCTCTGGTGCTTCACACAGGTTCTTGTGAGACGCTTGGAGCCAGTGTCACGACAGGGATTGGACCGGCGAGAGCCACCACCTGACACACACACGCAAAACGCCAACGAACGCGAAGAATATCAATGCAAAGGCCACGATAAAGCACAAGAAACACATAGGAGACATACGATAAAGTTGGCATGAGATAGGTGTGAGCTACGGTAGTACTGCCACTGCCTTCGGCACTAAAGTATTAGTACCGCTCTAAACGCGGTAGTACCGTGCGAGGTCACGGTAGTACCGTGGTTGGAGCGGAAGTAAAGATTTAGTGCCACCACGTAGCTGTAGTATCAGCGCCAGTGAAAGTAGTACCGCGCCATACGGGCGGTAGTACCGCGTCGCAGCAGATCCAACCGGCGGTTTGAATCTGAAAAGAACCGCGAAACAACGGCGGTGCTACGGTGACCAGATCTAGTGCAAGACAACAATACAAGTATAATTCCTATGCAATACCACCCTCCTTCATCCTATTCTTGCAGAGATTAAGCCTATGAATCTCAAGAACACACAAGCCTCCCCCAAAACCTAGAAACACCAAACACCAACAACACGGAGAGGGAGTTGGGGAAAAACCTGGGTCCATAGCAAGAACACGTGGTGGGGAACGATCCCACCGGTCGGAATCACAGGAGGGCAGCCGATGGAGGAGATCCGGCGACGAACGCCAGCTCCGTTCTTGAGCAAGGGAGAGAAGGAGGCGACGTGGAGAGAGGACTGCGAATGGGTATGGGGAGTTTGAACTCCCCCTGCCCGTCCTTATCCCCACGCCCTCGAACCGGTGCGGTAGTACCGCGTATCATCGCGGTAGTACCGCTCGGGCGGAAGTACCGCACCGAGGCGGTAGTACTGCTCAACCAGGCGGCAGTAAAAAATTACTTCCGTGTGGTAGCGGTAGTACCGTGCTCCTGCAAGTGGTAGTACCGTGGCAGGCTGCGGTAGTACTGCAGCTGGCCGCGGTAGTACCGTGAACTCAAGTCACCGCAAGTTTCAACACGAGAGGAAGGCCTTTGCACGGAAACTTTTCACACACAAGAAACCACAAGATCAAGCACAAACCAGAGGCAAAAAACAACAAGAAACCACCAAGCGACAAGGCCTCTCAGGGAGAGAGGGCGGTTGTAACGCCCCGGATTCGATGCGCCAGGTGTCTGCCAGTTATTCGCCGTCTTTGCCATGTCATTTGCTTGCGTGTTGCACTTTGCCATGTCATCATATGCATTTCATATCATGTCATCATGTGCATTTCATTTTGCATACGTGTTCGTCTCATGCATCCGAGCATTTTCCCCGTTGTCCGTTTTCCAATCCGGCACTCCTATGTCTCCTGGCGCCCCCTTTTACCTCTTTTCATGTGCGGGTGTTAAACGGTCTCGGAATGGACCGAGGTTTGTCAAGCGGCCTTGATATAGCACCGATGAACCGCCTGTCAAGTTTCGGATCATTTGGAGGTCGTTTGGTACTCCAACGGTTAGCAAGGGTAACCGCAAAGCCCTCTTTGTTTGCAGCCCAACACCCTTCCAAAGTGGCTCAAAACCCACCTAACTCCTCTCCATGCTCTCGATTCGTTCGATCACGATCGCGTGGCCAACCGCACCTCATTTGGAGTCTCCTAGCTCCCTTTACCTATAAATATGTCTTCCTCCCGAAATCCATGATCCAAACCCTAAAAATCATCCCGTCGCTCACGGACATGTCCAACCGGCGGACGCATCGCGCCGCCGCCGCCCGCAGCCTATGGCGCGTCATACGTCGCCGCCACCTCCCACTGCGCCCGGCCGCCGAGGCCCGCTCCGACCCATGGTGGCCGCCGCCGCCCGGCCGCGCCCAAAGGCGCCGCGCCATGCCCGTCGACTCGCCGCCCGCCGCCCTCTGCCGCCTCCGCGGCGGCCGCGCCGCCTCGCCGGCGAACACCAGCGCCGCCCTCGCCGCGCGCCCGCCATTGCCTTCAGCCTGCCGCCCGACGCAAACTCCGCCGTCGCCGCCATCCGGCCGCCTCGCCGGAGTGCCCGGCGCCGCCGCGCTCCTCCGCCACAGACGCGCCGCCTCCGCCCGCCCTCCGGCCCCTCGCGCCCAGCGCCGGCCTCCCACGCCGCCGTGCCGCCTCGTCGCCCTCATGGGACCCGCCCTCGCCGGAGTTCGTCGTCGTCGGATCCGGCCGGGGTTGGATCAGATCCACCAACCCCGCCATCCAAACGCCCCTGCCTCGCCCGGATCCCTCCGTCCCGCTCCACCTCGTCCCGGTTGACTTGCCCCTCCCCAAAATCCCACTAAGTCCCCGAAATTGTTGCATTTTCATCATGCCATAACTCTCTGCATATAGCTCCGTTTTGTGCATGTAATATATCAAAATGTTCGCCTCGAGGAGTAGATCATTTCATTCCATTTCATTATTTTCATTTGAGCTCATCTTGATTCCCTAAATGCTGTTAGAAGAGTGCTATGTGATGTTAGTTTCTGATTTTTATCAGAACATGCACTTTTGCCTTTTTTGGCATGATTGATGTGTGCATCCTATGAATTTGAGTCCTACATGTGTTTTGTCATATGCCATGCCATCTTTCCAGGGGTGCTTGCCATGTATTTTTGTGAGTTGTGTAGTGAGTGCATCAAGCTTGTTAAGTAGGGTACTTGCTGTTGCTGTTTTCTGGCAGATTCTGTTATATTTTGTTGCCATGTTAACTTGATGCTACAGAGAGTTCCATGCTTATTTTGAGATACTTTAGTAAGGATGTTTTGTTATACATGTCTTGCTCTATCCATCCATGCCCTTGTTTGCAATTATGGAGTGCCATAGCTTGAGTCAATCGAGCTCTACTTTTGCTATAAAATGTTTCCTGACAGATTGTTTACATGTTATTCAATTTTGCCAAGGTTGTTGTAGTTGATCCGTGTATGCTATGATGTTGTTCTTGCCATGTATACCTTCTATGCCATGTATTCTTACTGTTAGTTGCCTTGCCATGCCATGTAATGCTCTGTGGTGAGTGGTTCAAGCTCACCAACATGCCTACTCATTGTTGTTCCTGCCATGTATGAATCTGTAATATAACTTGCCATGTTTACATGGGTGCCATCATATTTTCTGATCCTTTTTGGCTCACGGTCATTAAAGGACTTATGTTCTATGCAATTAGTAGATTCATGCCATGCCTTTGTTTGCCATGTTAAGTTCCTGTAGCATGTTGTTTGATAGCTCTAAACATTGCAACCTGATGTTATTTCTGCCAATGCCTGAAACTGTTACTATTTGCAATCTTGCCATGTGTTTTTGAGCATGTTCTAATTGTTTCTGGAGATAGCTCAGTGTTCATGTTTTGTCATGCTTTACCTGTAGATCATGCCCATGCCTTTTGTTTTCTTATTGAGGTGCTGTAGCTTGTTGTTTTGGTGCTTGCAATATGCCTAGTTGCTGTTTTGGACAGATTGTTGCCATGTCTTGTATAGGGTGTATGTGTTGAACCGTTGCTCCGTTTTGAGTGTGCTCTATATGAAACTTGCTTGATTTTGCATGTAGTTTCATAGTATCATGTTGCATCCTTGTTTTGAGGTGTTTGCTTGATGTTTGTATGCGTTTTGCATCAATGACATGCTTAACTTGTTTTGCTCATATCTTCTAGGCCGTAGCTCCGAATCTAATGAACTTTATATGTAACTTGACTAGAATTTCGTGTAGATCATCGTGGTGCATCTTAACTTGCTGTTTAACAGCTTGAACATAAGGTTTATTCAGATCTGGACCAATTTCGAAATTTGCATATGAGGACTTACCGGAATTGTTATATGTTGTTTCCGGCCTCATTTAAATTTGCTTTGATGTGTTGCTCTTGTTTGCATCATCTCTTGCCATGAGTAGCCTCATCTAGATTTGTCATGCATCATGCTTGTTGTGCATCATGTCTTGTTCATGTGTGGTGTGTTTACCTATGTTGTGTGCTTTTCTTGTTAGTTCCTGTTTCGTTGCGATCGTGAGGATTCGTTCGTCTACGCTTGGTTCGGCTTCATCCGTTCGTCTTCTTCATGGACTCGTTCGTCTTCCGTGCGGGATTTCAGGCAAGATGACCGCTACCCTGTATCTCACTACTATCATTGCTATGCTAGTTGCTTCGTTCTATCGCTATGTGCGCTACCTATTACCTGTTTATCAAGCCTCCCAAATTGCCATGTCGACCTCTAACCTTTTGCACCCTTCCGAGCAAACCGTTGTTTGGCTATGTTACCGCTTTGCTCAGCCCCTCTTATAGCGTTGTTAGTTGCAGGTGAAGATGAAGTTTGTTCCTTGTTGGAACATGGTGATGTTGTTCCTTGTTGAAACATGTTTACTTGTTGGGATATCACAATATATCTTATTTAATTAATGCATCTATATACTTGGTAAAGGGTGGAAGGCTCGGCCTTATGCCCGTGTTTTGTTCCACTCTTGCCGCCCTAGTTTCCATCATATCGGTATTATGTTCCCGGATTTTGCGTCCCCTAACAGTCGGGTGATTTATGGGACCCCTTGACAGTTCGCTTTGAATAAGACTTTTCCAAAGAAGGCCCAACATTGGTTTTACCATTTGCCTCACCTATGCCCTTTTTCCCTTGGGTTTCGGAGCCCGAGGGTCATCTTTATTTTAGCCCCCCTCGGACCAGTGCTCCTTCGAGTGTCGGCCCGAACTAGAGCCCTGTAGCGCCCTCAAGGCAACTTGAGGTCTGGTTTTAGTTGTACGGACTGCTCATCCGGATGTGCCACGAGAACGAGTGCGTGCGACTCCTATCGGGATTTGTCGGCACATTCGGGCGGCTTTCTTGGTCTTGTTTTATTGCTGTCGAAATGTCTTGTAGCCGGATTCCGAGACTGATCGGGTCTTCTCAGGGAGAAGGAATATCCTTCGTTGATCGCGAGAGCTTATCATGGGCTAAGTTGGGACACCCCTGCAGGGTATAAACTTTCGAGAGCCGTGCCCGTGGTTATGTGGCAGATGGGAATTTGTTAATGTCCGGTTGTAGTAAACTTGAAGCAAACTCTCCTAAAATACACCAACCGTGCGTAACTGCGTGAGTGTCTCTTTTCGGGTTGATCGAGAGGAGAACACGGTTTCGGGTTATGTCGGCGTAAGTAGGAGTTCAGGATCACTTCTTGATCATTACTAGTTGACGACCGTTCCTTTGTTTCTCTTCTCGCTCTCATTTGCGTAAGTTAGCCACCATATATGCTTAGTCGCTCTTGCAACCTCACCACTTTACCCCTTCCTTTCCCTTTAAGCTTTGCTAGTCTTGATACCCATGGTAATGGGATTGCCGAGTCCTCGTGGCTCATGATTACTACACCAACAGTTGCGAGTACAGGTTTGCGATGATCATGACGCGAGAGCGATGTTTACTTGTATTGGAGTTCTTCTTACGCTTCTTCTTGATCGGGGATAGGTTCGGTCGGCAGCCTGAGTTAGCAGGGTGGATATTGTTTGAGTTTTTGCTTATGTTTCATCCGTAGTCGGATGTTGATCTTGTATGTTGTATTGTTGTTTTCTTGTGGCATTTGTGCCTTTTGTATGTATCCCTATGTATTATGTAATGTTGATGTAATGATATCCACCTTGCAAAAGCGTTCCAATATGCGGGTCTATCCTTGGTGGGACCGTCGAGTTCCTTTTGGATAGGGTCGCATATTGGGCGTGTCAAGTGGTGGCCGAAGCCACCTATGTTTGAGTTGGATGGTATGGCACCGCGAAGAATTATCCTTGGGCCCATGACCAAAACTCGTCTTTGAAGCACAAGTACCATCAAAAATGGCTAATGTGAAAGAGGTGATCGATTTATGCATAATGGGGGGAGGGAGAGTTCATTGAGAGAACAACACTCCCCCTATGCCCATGCCTACACCTAAACAAGACAACAAGTTGAGTGAGGAGGGGGGTGCACGGTTTCAAGTCACATTGCTCAAATCGATGATATTTAGCTCATGCCTTAACTCGCGAAATCTTGCTTCATCCAAGGGCTTCGTGAAAATATCTGCAAGGTTATCATGAGTGTTGACATACTTGAGCTCGATCTCCCCTCGCCTAAAGTGATCCCGGATGAAGTGATACCGAATCTCAATGTGCTTCGTCTTGAAGTGTTGCACCGGGTTGAGAGAAATCTTGATGGCACTTTCATTATCACACCAAAGAGGCACTTTGTCACAAATGACATCGTACTCCTTTAAAGTTTGCCTCATCCATAAGAGTTGAGCACAACAACTACCGGCCGCCACATACTCTGCTTCAGTGGACGAGAGAGACACACAACTTTGCTTCTTGGAGGACCAACTTACCAAAGAGCAACCAAGAAATTGGCACCCTCCGGAAGTGGACTTCCTATCTACTTTGTCTCCCGCCCAATCGGAATCCGTGAAACCTTCAAGCTTGAAGTTTGCTCCTCTTGGGTACCATAAGCCAAAGCTTGGGGTATGAGCCAAATATCGAAAGATTCGCTTGACCGCCACATAGTGACTTTCCTTTGGTGCGGCTTGAAAACGTGCACACATCCCCACACTCAACATGATATCCGGTCTAGATGCACAAAGGTAAAGCAAGGAGCCAATCATGGAGCGATATACCTTTTGATCCACCGCTTTACCATTGGGATCAATGTCAAGTTGGCACTTGGTAGGCATTGGTGTAGTAGCCGGCTTGACATCACTTAGCTTGAATCTTTTGAGCATGTCTTGAGTGTATTTGGCTTGGTTGATGAAGGTTCCTTCTCTTCTTTGTTTGATATCAAAACCAAGGAAGAACTTCAACTCTCCCATAGAAGACATCTTGAACTTGGAGGTCATGAGAGCGGCAAATTCCTCATTGAAAGCTTTGTTAGGGGAACCAAAGATAATATCATCAACATATAGGTGGCATACAAACAACTCCCCATTGACCTTCTTAGTAAAAAGAGTGGGATCGATTTGCCCCACTTCAAATCCACGATCTTGTAACAACTCGGTAAGGTGGTCATACAACGCACGTGGGGCTTGTTTAAGGCCATAGAGTGCCTTATCGAGTTGATACACATGATCCGGGAAGTAGGGGTCCTCGAACCCGGGGGGTTGCTTGACATAGACCAACTCATTAATAGGACCATTAAGAAAAGCACTTTTCACATCCATTTGTTGCAACTTAAAGTTGTGATGGGAAGCATAAGCAATCAACAAACGAATGGATTCAAGGCGAGCAACGGGAGCAAAGGTTTCACCATAGTCGATACCCTCTACTTGGGAGTAGCCTTGTGCTACCAATCTTGCCTTGTTGCGAATGATGTTCCCATGAGCATCTTGCTTGTTCTTGAAGATCCACTTGGTTCCAATGACGTTGTGGTTCCCCGATGGCCTTGGCACCAATCTCCACACCTTGTTGTACTCGAAGTTGTTGAGTTCTTCATGCATGGCATTGAGCCAATCCGAGTCTTCGAGCGCCTCATAGACCTTTTGGGGTTCAACACAAGAGACAAACGCGTGATGTTCACAATAGTTTGCCAATTGTTTATGAGTGCTTACCCCTTTTCTTAGGCTTCCAACCACATTCTCCATGAGATGGCCTTTGGTGGCGAGTTTGGAAGCAATCTTGGCGGCACGACGCTCTAATTCCTCCTCGGAGGTGAGATGAGGAGGGGTCACTTTATCATCTTGAGCGCCGTCTTGAGCATGTTCTTGATCTTGAGCATGCTCGGGGGAGAGAACTTGACCTTGGGCATCATTTGGAGTGTCATCATTGTCTTGAGCACGATCTTGCCCTTGGTCTTGTTCATGAGGTTGAGGGCCTTCACTTTGTTCTTGAGCGTGTGGGCCTTGGGTTGGTGATGGCTCCACTTGAGTGGAGAATTGTCCTTCTCCTTCGGCCACAAGGGGTTCCTCAACGGGTAGGATAAAACCGACACCCATTCTTCTTATGGCTTGAGGAGGAATTTCATCACCTACATCACAAGTGCCACTTTGCTCCACTTGGGAGCCGTTATTCTCATCAAACTCCACGTTACACGTCTCCTCAATAAGTCCCGTGGATTTATTGAGGACACGATAAGCATGAGAGTTTGTAGCATAACCAACAAATATGCCCTCATGAGCTCTAGCTTCAAATTTAGACAAACGAACACCTTTCTTGAGAATGAAACACTTACACCCGAACACGGGAAGTACTCGAGGTTGGGCTTGTTGCCGGTGAGTATCTCATAAGGAGTCTTGTTCAAGCCTTTGCGGAGATAGAGACGATTGGATGCATGACATGCGGTGTTGATGGCTTCGGCCCAAAAGTTGTATGGAGACTTGAACTCCGCCGTCATGGTCCTTGCCGCATCCATCAACGTCCGGTTCTTCCTCTCCACAACACCATTTTGTTGAGGGGTATATGGTGCAGAATATTGATGCTTGATCCCCTCATCACTAAGAAACTCATCCAGGGTGTAGTTCTTGAACTCAGTTCCGTTGTCACTTCTTATAGTCAAGATCTTTGCATTATGTTGACGTTGAGCTTCATTTGCAAAGTCGATGACGGTTTGTTGAGTCTCACTCTTCCTCTTGAAGAAGTATACCCAAGTGTATCTTGAATAGTCATCCACAATCACCAAGCAATACTTTCTACCTCCAAGACTATCAAATGATGGTGGCCCAAAGAGATCCATGTGAAGGAGCTCCAAGGGTCTCTTTGAGTATATGATGGTCGTGGGAGGGTGAGCCTTCTCATGAAGCTTTCCTTCAATACAAGCACTACAAGCACGGTCTTTGGCAAAACTAACATTTGTTAGTCCACGTACATGGTCCCCTTGAGAAGACTTTGCAAAGATCTCATATTGTTGTGGGCTAAACGGCGATGCCAAAGCCATCCCACGTCAACTTTAGCCATTAGGCATGTCGCGGTCTTAGTGGGTCGCTCCGAAAAGTTAATCACATAGAGACCGTTCTCGACATGCCCAACAAAGGCTACTTTAAGAGTCTTGCTCCACAAGAGGGCCACGGTATCAATGTCAAAGAAGGTAGCAAAACCCGTGATTGCAAGTTGACAAACGGAAAGCAAATTGTATGCAAGGGACTCAACAAGCATGACTTTCTCGATCGTAAGATCATGAGAAATGACAACCTTGCCGAGACCCAATACCTTAGAATGTGATGCATCACCCCACTCAACATTGGTGGGCATAGATGGAATCTCTTACACGTCCACCACCAAGTCCTTGCTCCCGGTCATATGATTTGTTGCTCCACTATCGAGCAACCATGATCCCCCACCGGAAGCAAACACCTACAAGAGATCAATGTTTGGTTTTAGGTACCCATTTAGTAATGGGTCCTTTGATGTTAGTAACAAGGTCTTGGGAACCCAAATAGACCATTCAATGTACTCATAAGGAGAACCAACAAATTTAGCATAAACATGTCCATCACTAGCACGGCACAACACATATGACGGGTTAAAGTCGCCGGCTTTGTTTGAGGACATGCTTTTGCCCTTTTGGAGATCAACTCCCTTCACTTTTTCCTTCTTCTCCTTAGGAGCACCCTCTCCCTCTTTCACAAACGTTTGCTTGAGAGGAGGAGGACGTTTGGTCTTGTCGTTCTTCTTCTTCTTGCTCTTGGACTTTGGTGCAAACCCAATTCCTTCCTTGGCCACAACTTCCTTTTGATTGCTCAAAAGGTCATTGAGGCTCTTCTCACCTTGAATGCATGACACAAGGCCTTTCTCAAGTTGATCTTTCAACTTGGCATTCTCCTCCACAAGATGCACATGCTCACAACACGGGTTAGTAGCACATGCATTATCAATTAATACCATATGAGGAAATGTGGCCTTTTCCTTGGTTAGCTTAACTTGGAGTTGAGCATGAGACTCTTTGAGGTTAGCGTGAGCACCCTTCAAGACCTTTTGAGCCTTGTCAAGTATCTCAAACTCCTCTTTGAGTCTAGCATGATCAACCCCAAGTTTAGCCTTCTCGGAAGTTAGCACACGAGACACGACAAGAGCATGATCAAGATCTTTCTTTAACTTAGCATGGGCATCGTTGTGTGACCCCTCAAAAGTCAAACGATGCACACGCTCTTCCTCAAGAGCATTAGAGAGATCTGATATCTCATCGGCATAGTCACGACTATGACCTTCAATCTTAGAGATGGTTTCTTCGTGAGCCTCGATCATGTCATTGGCCTCACCAAGTTGTTCCAAGAGAGCAACAAAATGCTTCTTGGACTTGCCCTTGAGCTTACTCATAAAAGACTCAAACTCATTCACTTCTTCATTAGACCCATCATGTTCATCAATGCAATCCTCCTTGGAGGGATTAGTAATGATGGTGGTTTTAATGTTGGGGGTTACCTTGTTTGAAGCTTTAGCCATGAGGCATTTGGCGGTGATGTTTTCGTTGGGTGAATCAAAGAGAGACACCCGGGGAGTAGTAGCAATGGCAACGGATGCCATGGCCATTGCTTCTTCCTTTTCATCATCATCGTCATCCTCTTGGTATTCTTCTTGAACCACCAACCCACGAGTGGGAGTCTTCTTGGTGAAGTTGTTCTTGTTGGGGAAGGACTTGGCTTTGTCTTTTCGGATGAACTTGCCACCATGGTCTTCCCGCTTCTCGTAAGGACAATCCGCAACGAAATGACTCACATTGCCACAGTTGAAGCAAGTTCTAACTCGTTGCTTGCCCTTGACGCCACTTGAGTTGTTCTTGTTGAAGTTGGGTCTTGAATTCTTCTTGCTCCAAAATTGTCTTGAAGCAAGGGCCATGTGCTCATGGTAATCAAACTTGGTGTCTTCGGGGTTGCTCTCCTCATCTTCCACTTCTTCCTCTTCTTCCACAATAACCTTGGCCTTCAACGCAAGGTTGGGCTTCTTTGCCCTTTGAGAACGGAGCACCGCATTATGGGCGGTCTTGTCCAAGATGCTCATTGCAACGAATTCATCCAACACTTCACTTGAGGTCATGGAGTGGAAGTCCGGTCTTTGACGAATAACGGAGGACATGGCCTTGTTGTATGGCATCATGGCCTTGAGGAACTTGCGCTTGATCCAATTGTCATTTGTGTCCTTGCTTCCATGATCTCGGAGTGCGACCGCGAGTTTGGTCACTCTTCGAAAGAGCTCACGAGGTTCTTCATCTTCTTTCATTGCAAACTCATCGGCTTCATCTTGCACCACTTCATAGTTGGAGCGTTGAATGCTAGCACTTCCTCGATAGAGACCCTCGACATATTTCCATGCATCTTTAGCCATGACATGAGGTCGAAGATGAGGAAGATCTTCGGGAAGGATAGCATCTTAGATGATGAATAGAGCACTCTCATTGAATTGATTGTCCACGGCTTCTCGAGGGGTGAAGTTGCTTGGGTCATGTGGATAGAAACCTTCTTCAATGATTCTCCAAATGTTAGTATTCACATGCTTTAAATGACGCTTGAAGCGATAAACCCAAGAATCAAAATCTTCATGCTTTTTATATTTAGGAGGAGGACCGGCATGATTCAAATGAGTTGAAGGAATCGGCCCTCCATAAACTGGAGGTTCCACATGGGCAAAGATGCCGGTGCCATTTCTACCACTAGTAGAAGGAATCTTTTCATTGTTAGCTTCCCCCTTGTCGGAGGTAGCATCCGTCACCTTGTTAGTGGGGTCACCCACTTTCATCGGCGAGGTAGATAGTTTAAGTCCTTCTAGGAATTCGGTAAACATGCTTTTAACCTCGGCCGTCATGGAGGTTTTCAATGTGTCTAAGGCCACATTGAATTCCTCACGAGAGACCGAGGTTCCCCGTTCGGCCGAAGACGAGATGGGATTCACACCGGAGTGTTCCTCCGCACCGTCGTTGGTGTCAACCATACTCTTCTGACGGCAAAGTCCTTAATAAAGAGACGAGGCTCTGATACCAATTGAAAGGATCGATATGGTTGACTAGAGGGGGGGTGAATAGGCAACTAACAATTTTTAAGCTTTTCTTTACCAAATTAAACTTTGCAACAAAATAGGTTGTCTAGATGTGCAACTAAGTGAGCAACCTATATGATGCAATAACAACTAGCACATAAGCAAGCAAAGGATGTAACGCAAGTAGGCTTGCAAAAGTAAAGGCACGAATTAACCAAGAATGGAGCCGGTGGAGACGAGGATGTGTTACCGAAGTTCCTTCCTTTTAAGGGGAAGTACGTCTCCGTTAGAGCGGTGTGGAGGCACAATGCTCCCCAAGAAGCCACTAGGGCCACCGTATTCTCCTCACGCCCTCACACAATGCGAGATGCCGTGATTCCACTAATGGTGCCCTTGAAGGCGGTGACCGAACCTTTACAAACAAGGTTGGGGCAATCTCCACAACAATTGGAGGCTCCCAACAACACCACGAAGCTTCACCACAATGGAGTATGGCTTCGAGGTGACCTCAACCGTCTAGGGTGCTCAAACACCCAAGAGTAACAAGATCCGCAAGGGATAAGTGGGGGGAATCAAATATCTTGTGGTGGAAGTGTAGATCGGGCCCTTGTCACCCAATCCCGAGCAAATCAACAAGTTTGATTGGCTAGGGAGAGAGATCGGGCGAAAATGGAGCTTGGAGCAACAATGGAGCTTAGAGATAGAAGAGGTGGTCAACTAGAGGTAGAAGACGCCCCTTATATAGTCGTGGGAAAAATCCAACCGTTATCCACATGTTCAGCCCACGACGCACGATACTACCGCTCCAGGGGCGCGCTACTACCGCGAGGCTGCGCGGTACTACCATGGCGGACCACGGTACTACCGCTGACTGAAAGACAGCCGTAATTAGCTCGACTTAGGGGCAGTACTACCGCATGCGCGGTACTACCGCTCCCCCTTGCGGTACTACCGCAAGGCAGAAAAGTTACGGCCTGGGAAGGGCGCGGATGAAATAAATTACATCCGTGCCTACTTCCGCTGAATCTGAGGTGGTGCAAACATCCGACGCGGTACTACCGCACGCGAGGCGCGGTACTACCGTTGCGGGCGCGGTTGTAAAAAATTACATCTGCGCCTACTACCGTGACACTGCGGTATTAGGTAGGAGGGCCACGGTACTACGGCTCCTAGGGAGCGGTACTACCGTGGGCCCCCGCAGTACTACCACGCTGGACGAGCGGTAATACCGTGGGGTGCGCGGATGTAAAAATTTACATCCGCCCCTACTACCACACCGGAGCGGCACAAGGCTCGAGTCACTACCGCTTCCAGAGGAGCGGTACTACCGTGACAATGGTACTACCGCGTGTACTTGTGGTACTACCGCAAGTACATCAGTAGTCGTCAGATTTTCGCACAACCAAGATAACGAAGGGAAGCTCCAAAATGCAGGGAAAGGAGGGACAAGTGTACGTGTTGATTCTACCCAAACCTTTTCGACGCGGACCCCCTCTTAATAGTACGGCTCTCCTACGACTCAAATCCACCAAAGTGAAACGTAGAACAACGCCAACTTCAATAGTCTCCGAGGGGGCCCGAATCGTCTCGTGCCTAGTGATGAAGTATCTGAGAAACTCAAGGCACACGATTAGTCCGTAAAAGCATTGTCATCAATCACCAAAACACATAAGGGATAAATATGCCCTTACAAAAGGGGTGGTGACTCGCGATAGCCGCTGTCTAATCGAGAACATCTTTTTCTCTCTGCAGCCATCTCTTTTTGTCTCCTAGCGATCCAACCGGCATAGCTCAGATAGCCCCTTTGAAGCGTACCTTATTGTTTTGGATCGCAGTCGTAGTAGGCGGTCTCCGGCCATGCCTGATGTCCTTTGGCGCCGACCAGTTCGACGTCGGCGACCTGTTGGAGCGCAGGGCGAAAGGCCCCTTCTTCAACTGGTACGTGTTCACCATGTACTGCGGGTCGATGATAGCAAGCACCGGCATCGTGTGGGTGCAGGACCACTATGGCTGGGCACTGGGCCCGACGATCCTGGCAGCCGTCCTCGCCGTTGGGCTCTCCTGCCTGGTTGCGACATCGCGCAAGTACAGGTTTCAGCCAACCCGTGGCAGCCCACTCACCGGAGTGTGCCAGGTCGTCGCCCCCGCCGTGAGAAACTTCAACGCCGAGTTGCCGTCCGATAACTCTCTCCTCTACGAGCTGCCAGATGACAATCCCGTGATGTAGGGATTTGAGAGGATAGAGCACACCACCGATCTTCAGTTAGTTCAGTGATGACTCTGAGATTTGCTCGTGTTGTTTGCTATATCAGACACTTGACAAGAGACCTAAGTATCTGCTGCTTACTTGATCAGATTCTTTGACAAGGCAGCCATTGTCGAGCCGTCGAACAAGGGGCCGGAGGAGGCAGATGCGCCGGCGTTGGGCAGTCCGTGGAGGCTCTGCGCCGTGACGCAGGTGGAGGAGCTCAAGATCATCGTGAGGATGCTGCCGCTCTTGGCCACCATCGTGTTCTTCTACGCCGTGGCGGCACATGTCCCATCGACTTTCGTGGAGCAGGGCATGGCGATGGACACCGCCGTCGGCTCGGTGCGCATCCCGCCCGCGTCCATGTCCACCTTCAAACGTGCTCACCATCGTCGTCCTGATCCCACTCTACGACCGGGTGTTCGTGCCGATGGCCAGGCGGCTCACCGGGAGGGAGAACGGCATCCCGGGGCTTCAGAGGATCGGCGCCGGCCTCGCCATGCCCGTGCTCACCATGGCCGCCGCGTCGCTTCTTGAGACGGCACGCCTCCGCGCGGCAAAGGCATCGCCGCTGGCGCCAAAGGCGACGAGCATGCTGTGGCAGGCACCGCAGTACGCGCTGGAGGGCGTGGGCCAGGTGCTCACCACCATCGGGCAGTTCAGCTTCTTCTACAGCCAGGCGCCGCCCGCGATGAAGACAGTATGCACGGCGCTCCTCTCGATAGCAGCCGGGGAATACCTGAGCTCGTTCCTGCTGACGGCCGTGCAGTGGGCGACGGCGACGGGCGGCGCCGCCGGGGTGGATCCCCGACGACCTGAACAAGGGGCACTTGGATCGCTTCTTCTGGATTATGGCCGGATTGGGCTGCCTCAATCTGACGGCTTTTGTAAGCTGCGCCATGAGGTACAAATCAAGAAAGGCTTGATGCAAAGGATGTGGCAGCAATTTCATCAGCAATAGTTAGCCATATTCACGAATACGAAGTATGAACACAATTAATTTATAGGTATGATTCGCCTCTGAAAAGAAGAGACAAACTGGATCAACTTGATCATGGCACAATTTGGAAGAGAGAAAAGTGTTCACATCAGATATAGCTCCAAATGAAAAAGTGATCGACATAGCAAAGAGAGTCTTGGCTCCGTGGTTGTGCATGCGGTTGTGCAGACTAACGACCCGAATTCAATTTCTAGAATTGATAGGTGATGCACATGGGGTTTCCCCCATTTATTAAGAATCAAGTTTGGTGTGTTGTGGAACCACTCATCAAAAAATATCTTAATACTCATTAAAAAAATTCTGAGGACCATGTTTATCTCGGTACTCATACTAAAACACTCATACTAAAATAGTCGTATGCATCCCTAGTTGGTGCAGAGGCTGGGGAAGTGAAATTCTCCCCCATAAAAAGATCATTGCTTAGCGGGCGACACGGGGGAACCCTAAGCGCCACCGCCAGTCCCCTCGCCTCCTCCTCGCCATTGCCGGCTGGAGGGGCCGGCCGAAGTCCGCGCGTGCCCTGAGGAAGGTGGCGGCGGGCGTTCCTCTCCGGCGTTGCTGGCGCGTGCGCTACTGCGTTGCCTCGGGCGCGGCGAGATGTGGCAGCGGAGTGGCTTCGGGAGGAGGCGGATCTGGCCGAATCTAGCTTCTCCGCCCCCGTTGGCCACCCTCGATGGGCCTCGGTGGCTTCGTTCCGGTGGCCAGCGAGGGCTGGATCCCGGGGCGGCGGCCCCAGACGGCGGAGGATGTGTCGGCTGCTGTGGACTCGCGACGGGTGACGCGGCGACCGCGGTGGTGGCCGATTCCGTGCACAAGACGCTTGATGGAGGCCATTGGAACAAATATGGGCTAAGACCTGCTCGCGGCTGCTGCCGAGCCCGACGATGGCGGCACTATTCGGTGCCGTTCCCTTGTTGAAGGCATTGCTGTTGAGAAGTTCCAGGCCACTACCTGCTACCTCCGGGGGAAACCCTAAATCAGTAGATCGGATGACGGCGACATTATTGTGTCGTTTCCCTCTTGTGGCGTCATTCTTGGAGGTGTACACGGGTTCGAGGGACCAATGGAAGGAATATTTGGTGGAGCGATGATTCATCCTACACATTAATGATGGCGTATCTTGGCGGTATGGCGCAGTGGAGACTCGGCGTTCGATGTGTGGCGAGGGACTCGCGCAGGAGGGTGACGTTATCAGGCGTCGTGGTGGCGTCGATGGCAGAGAAGCCGGGCAAGGTGGTGCAACAGTACAACACAGAAGATGGATTGATGGCAGGTGGCTGCGACGGCCTCATACCCGGCAGGCATCCTGCTTGAGGAGTGCGCCGGACTGGTAGGTGCCCCATACCCGGCAAGCGTCCTGGTTGGGATCTCAGGTCTTAGATGTTTAGGTTTGGCTGCGATGTCTGTTTGGTATTAGGCCCAGACTATCAGCGCCCCTTCATCAATTGGATAGGAGTAGCGACAGTTGTTGCTTAGACGGTGGCTTTAGTCTGACTGTTGTATGACTTTGTAAGGTCTTGTGAGAATAATTAATAAAGAGACCTTATGCATCGCCCCGATGCAGAGGCTGGATGTCATCCTCCTTTTCTAAAAAAACATGGAAGTTTTTTGTCTCGTCAAAACAAGGAAATTTGATATTTTTGGTCATCTTTATTCGAAGTCGTATGCAACCTCGAGACACAAAACAATGCACCACAACATCGGGTTCTCAAGATGGTCACACCATCTAGCCAAATTCAGGTCGGACTGTTTGGAGATACCCGGACAGAGGTCTGTCTGTCCGGGACATTGTCCGCCTAATTACAGAGAGAGAAGAACAGGTTTAAAACCATCCCGAACAAAGTGCCAGACAGTCTAGATATTGTCCGCCCAAAGTTTCGTTCTTTTTCCTTAGATAAAGGCATGAAAGCCCAAATTCAAACTAGTTAAGCCATCAAGCAGTTAGGATACAATGCTGCTGATTACAAACCCAAAGCTTGAAGAAAACTGAAAGATTACAGACATAGAACGAGCAAGACTACAAGCAGCACAACAATAGGCGAAAACGCCACCACGTACAAAGCAAGCAGGACTGCAGGACCAAGCCGTCGGAGCTCACATCGCAGACAAGAATAGATGCGCCTAGGGGGGCACCAAAATAGCAGGGGAGAAGAGGATCGTGCCTGCATGAAAAAAAACATCCACTATACTACATCCATACCCAAGCCTCTAATGCAGGCAAGGTTTTCGCTTTGAGGTTGTTCCACTTAGATGAAAGTGACCCATGGTGAACTTTAGTTGTGGTGCGTGGTATTTTTTTTGGTACGAGGTGGTGTAGAATTGCCTTGTGCATTCACTTATTTGATTGAAATTTTTTGAACGTGGTTGCCTCATTGCCGTGTAGCTCTAGCATTGGCATCTTGGTTTTGGAGGTTGTTCCACCGTGTAGTTTTTGGGTATGTTAACCTGTCTATGCGCCGCTCTAGGGTGTAGGTTGTTTGACCGTGTGGCATTTCACTTTTTCTTCTTCTTTGTGAGCCGCTCTAGCTGGCAATGCTGCCTTAAACTTATTTTCCCTTTGTATGGGCCGCTTTGGCTTAGTATACGTATGTGCTTGCATGGGAGAGGAGGGACGTCCAACGAAGAAGAAACGAGCAAACCGGTGGTCTACGTCCAACTACAAGGCGACAAAAGTATGTGGTCAAATCAGCTATTACATGCATCGGAACACACCGCTTGGGTGGATGACCGACCAGTAGCAACTGCCCGGAGCGGTGGCCACGGGATTGGCGCTTAGGTCCAGCGACAAGACGACAAGGAGCATGGGCGCAATCAGATGCTGCACTGCTCCTGCGTAGATGACGGACCAATGGTAAAGTCATGCAAGTAATGGTTTTGTCTCATTTGTCTGGATGGGCTCCTTAATTATTTGGAACGAAGATGTATAAAGCGTCCGATTTTAAATTAATAAAGCTACAAGGCAGTATCCAATCAGGAATAATCCTAACAGACATAGCAATATAAGTTTAGCGGGCTCGCAGTCCCGGCAAAGTAGAGACTAATAATTCACATAGGCGAGGATAGATCATAACAAAGTAGAAACTAAACGCAAAATGCTCAAGCGTGCTGATCTTGAAGTCTTGATCTCCAAGTGCACCGCTTGATCTGCTCCATAATCTCGTTCATGCGTCCCTCATCATGCTGCTTTCCCAATGGCGCCCAAGCCTGTAAGAAAATATGACATTTGAAAAGAATCTCAGCAGGGTGAGCTGGAACCTGTGTTCGATAGCAATTTTGTTCCTCACAGTCCAAATGGACCAAAACATCGCCCCAACGCTGCGCCACACCACCGCGCATTCGCACCCCTCTGTGCGGTTAACAAAGTAAGCAGGTCCGAGATATTTTGCGGGTTCCAATTCTGGTTGAAAGTATCCCTGACCGCGCTCCACGCAAATCTAGCGAGACAGCACTTGAAGAACACGTGATTAGCGTCCTCCACAAGACCGCAGATGACGCATGTACCGTTCGCCGGCCCGTTGCGTTTGGCCACATTATCCGAGGTAGGTAGGCGATTGCGGAACATTTGCCACATAAAGATCTTGATCTTGAGGGGAATGCCAGCTTTCCACAGCCCCCTAGCCATATCAAGCAAATTCCCCTCCGTAAGCTTCTCGTATAAGGATTTCACCGAGAATTTACGAGAAGCCGTAAGCCTCCAAGCAATCTGATCATGATCCTGGCTGAAACTCGTCCCCTCGAGCTCAGCCACCAATGCAGCCCAAGCCGTCGCCTCTCCCGCCTCCAGAGGCCTGAAGAAGGAGATCGCTGGGGGGTGTACTCTAAGGGCGTCAGCGACCATAATGTGTGTGTCCGTGGCAAGCTGATACAACTCCGGGTGTGATTGCCACAACGGAGTTTGTCTCCAAAGAAGCCCAAAAAAACGCGTGGACGCGTTGTTGTTGACTGCAAACTGGGCCCCAACCGCAAACGCTGGCCTTACCGCTTGAATGCCATTCCAGAAGGGCGATCCCTTGGGCTTGGCCTTAAAAAGGTTGCCGTCCGGGAAGTACTTTGCCCGGAGAATATCTTCCGAGAGACCCTTCTCATTTTGGGCAAGGCGCCACCACCATTTGGTGAGAAGTGCAACGTTCATAAGCTTTGAATTCGTGATCCCCAAACCACCAAACTTCTTTGGTCTACACACCGCGGCCCACTTTACCAAGTGGTATTTGCTTTCGTCCCGGCTCCTTCCCAAAAGACCGGGCGCGCGACGTGTCAAGCTTGGCATGCACTCCATCGGCAAGGAGGAACATGCCCATAGTAAAGAGAGGCAGGGAGGATAAGCTAGAGTTGGTCAAAATTAACCTAGCTACCGAAGACATGAACCTCCCTCTCCACGGACTAACCCGATTCACCACTTTGCCGTAAAGTGGCGCCCATTCAGCAATTGTCAGGTTCTTGTGGGTTATCGAAAACCCTAGGTATTTGATCGGGAGCTTCCCAATCTTACAATTGAGCAAGTTTGCGACTCTCCGGCCTTCGTGGTCATCCATCCCTATGGTGATCACTTCGCTTTTGAGAAAATTAATCTTAAGACCCGATAGTATCTTGAAAGCAATCAGAAGTAACTTAATCGTGGCAATGCTATGGTCGTCTGGCTCGAATAACAACATTGTGTCATCCGCGTATTGCAGATGAGTCACGCCGCCGGGGATGAGGTGAGTGATTAACCCTTTGATATGCCCTGCAGCCCTGGCATTGCTAATCAAAGCCGCTAAAGCATCCGCAACAAAATTAAAGATCAAAGGAGAACTAGGGTCTCCCTGCTTAAGGTCGCGTTTGTTGCGAAAGAAATAGCCCATTTCCCCGCTGATAGTCACCGCCGTGTGCCCACTACTCACAAGGTGCATGATACGGTGGACAAAACCCACATCAAAACCCTTTTTGATGAGGACCTCACGCACGAACTCCCAGTTCACGCGATCGTATGCCTTCTCGAAATCTAACTTAAGGAGAACGCCTCTAGACTTGGTATGTTTAACTCATGTACGATTTCGAGCAGCGCTAAAGGCCCTTCAAGGATGTTACGCTGCTTGACGAAACCGGTTTGACTAGGGCTAATCACCCATTGAGCCACGGGCGCCAAGCGGGAGGCGTAAGCTTTAGCACAGATCTTGAAAGGGACATTAACCAGAGTGATAGGCCGAAAAAGCTTTATGTCGTCGGCCCCTTTAACCTTGGGGATCAGGCTGATAGCCCCATAGTTTAATCCCGCAGGTCGACAGTACCTAACGCGAAACCGTTCACGATGTCGTAGAAAAGGTGTTTGAGCATAGGCCAGAATTTTTAAAAAAATTCCATCGGCCACCCATTCGGTCCGGGCGCCGTGCCCGTTTTCATTTCGTGTAAGGCGCTACCGATTTCCTCCGGAAGGAAAGAGAGGACAAGCCCATCGTTCTCCTCCTGTGAGACCCGTTCGGCAAGGTCCCAAAGGTCTTCCCGGAGGCAGAGAGCTTTCTCCTCGGCCGTTCCCAACAGACCGATGAAGAACTCATAAATGTGGGCCACAATGAGCTCGTTGGTAAGTAAGAGCCCATGGTCGGATTGTAATCTAAGGATCATACTTTTGCGTTTCCTACCGTTAGCGTAAGCATGAAAATAACCGATATTAGCGTCTCCTTTGATGACCCACTTGATCCCGCCCCTGCGTCGCTAATATTCCTCTTCAGCCCGGAGGATGGCAAGGAATTGGCGTTCCAATTCGTAACGTAAGGCCCATTCTCCCTCTGAGAAGGGGCGCATGTCGGCCTCCAAGTCAAGCATAGCGATTGCCTCGAAAATTTGAGCCCGCTCTCTCTTGGATTCACTGCCATGGTTAGCCCCCCCAACCACGCAGAAAAGCCCGGAGTTTACTATCCGCCGAGTTCCAGCACTCTGCCGGTCCCCGTTGCGGCCCTAGCTGGTTGCAGATCATAGCCCAACGGTCGGACACCATCTGTGCAAACCCCTCAGACTCAAACCATGCCGTTTCGAAGTAGAATCGTGGGCTACGTCTAATATATTCCTCCCCAGAGAAAAATATCAAAGGAACTGGTCCGAGCCAATTCTAGTTTCAGCAACCAGTTTGCATAGGGGAAATAAAACCTCCCATTCGGGGGTAAAAAATACCCTATCCAACACACTCCGCACCGGGCACAACTGCTTGTTTGTCCAGGTATATCTCGCCCCGGTCCGAGCTGCCTCACGCAGCGCCGATGCCGCGATGGCAGCATTGAACATGGACACCCGAGTCCAGTCAATGTTGGCGTTGCTTTTCTCCGCCCCCGAGCGAATTAGATTGAAGTCCCCACCTACTACAAGGGGCAAATTGATAGCGCGTTTGGCCCCTACCAAACTAGCTAATTCTTGTAAGAACTCTGCAGAGCGCAAATGATCTGCAGGCCCGTAAACGCACACCACCACCCACAAAAGGCCTGAAACACGGTGTCTAATGGTAGCAGAAAGAAAAAATACACCAACATCCCATTGCAATACATCACAGATATCATTATTGAAACCCATTAAAATATCACCCGAGTGGCCCGTCGAGGGCACCCAGTGCCAAGAGAAACGTTGCAAAGGGTCGAAAGCCAGATGCTCGCGGAACGAGAAGTCAGCTTTGATCGTTTCCTGTAACGCTACCACATCTATCCTCTCTTTGGCAATATATTCCTTGAGTTGTGTTCGCCTCCCACCGTGGCCACAACCACGTATGTTCTAGAATAGGTAACGCATCTAAATGATTCGATTTCGAAGGCGCACCCCCTGGATGTCACTGCTTTCGCCACTCGCTTCCGCGTCGGGATCCGGCTGGAAGAAGGAAGAACCGAGGTCTCCCTAGCCTCTGTCTCCTCATCGGGCCCTGCCTCGCTACCAGCCGTAACCAAAGCGATGACACGTTGATTCGGGTCGTTACAGCATGCAGCCGCAGCCGCAAGCAAGGCCTGTGTTTCCTCCCGTGCACGAACCAGCGAAATAATCTCGCTACAAGGGGCACTAATCGCCACGCCACTATCGTCCAATATGCTAGCAAGCTGATCGTCCGTAAAATGCATTCAAGATACGATAAGAGGGTAAGGGGTTACCTAAAGCCTCCAAGTTCTTGTCAGCGAGTCGCAGCTTGGCGCTTTCCATCGACGTCAGCTCCCCCACCTTGGCCTTGGCGCGGACGCTGGGAGCCCGCTGCATCACCGGATTAGCCTTGGAGCGCCTGGCCTTGCTGCCCACTTCTACCGTGCCCAACACCGCCCCCAGCTCGCCACGCAGAGTCGCCACCGCCACCGATGCCAATGTCACATTCTTGGAAGCCGGCTTCCGCCCAGCCGTCTTCTTAGCCTGACACCCCGCACTGTTGGAACCACGCTTCTTGGCAGGGGTCAGGTCAGAGTCCACGACACATCCAGAATCGGCCCCCGATGCCACAGCAAGAGTTGACAGCGGGTCTGCAACCACAATGGCCCCAACCACCTCCTGAGTCTCCGTCTGCGCCAGCTCCAGGGTCGGGATGTTGGATCCATACTTATCAAAGGACAGCGCCAGGGATCTGACCAGTGGTGGAACAGTCACCGCCGTGTCCTGGGTCGCCACTCCCACGGCACCCGTATCAGTGGAAATCGCACCCAGCTTGTCCCAAGTCTCCGTGTCTATAGAATAATCCTGTTGGCTGTCTTCCCCTTCTTCTCCCGTGACCTGCATCTTGGTGTCGCCGTCAGAAGCCTTGGCGGGCGCCCGAGCCTCACCGTGAGGTTCTGCTCCAGGGGCCATACCATTGGGCGGAGCGCCACCCGAGGGCCGCGCACCATCATTGCCAGAAGGGTCTTTTGGCGGGGGGGGGGGGGGGTTGGGAGGATCAGAAACGTTCATCGCATGGCCTCCCCCACGCTTGGGCAGCACCTCACGCTCCACCTTGATCTGGTAACCTTCATGAATGAACCACACCTCCACAAAACCATTCAGTTTCTCCGGAGCCTTGCATGCTAACTTCATCCTCACAGGCCCCAACCTGATGAGGGACAGTTCATCCACCACAATCGGGCGACCCAGCATCCGGAACCCTTCCTTGATGCGGTCCTCATGTCTGTGTTTCTTTGGAATGTCGTGCAACCTAACCCAAGTCTCTAGCATGACCATCGGCCGCACCTCCTCGTGAAGCATATCCCGGACCGAGGCCGTGATGTCGTTGATAGACAGAACAAGTTTCCCACTAGTTTTTGCCATGTGAAGTAGATCTGTTGAAGGAAAGACCACCAAGAAATCATTGTCGCCTACCTGAGTCACTTGCCAATCCCAAGATCCGGTCACCATGTGTTGAAGCTCCTGCTTGAGGATGCGGAGATTGAGCCTCCCTGGCTTAGCAGATAGGATGGCCGCATTCTCAATCTGAGCGTCCACTGGCAGCTCGCCCTCGACCTCCTCATCAAACTCCAAGCAGAAGGAGCCCTCGCCGGAGATGGCGCTCCCCATGATCTGTAATTGCAGCTGCCGACCCCGTGTCGGACAGTGCGCAGACGCATGACCCTCCTCCTTACATAGCACACAAAGGGGTGGGAACTTGCACTTGGACTGGTAGTGCCCGAGGCGTCCACACTTGAAGCACTCCACGTCGGGCACCTCTTCCACCGGAATGGGTTCCTCCACCGTGCCCTTGGAGGAGGAGGGGAAAGCGACCGCTAATGGATTTGCAGCCGCCCGCGGCTTCTTGGCCATCGGGTAACCATGGCCCCCACCACAGAATGGGTGCGCCTCCGGCTTCCTCTCGAGATCGAGCCGTCGCTAGTTGACCTTCTTCTTCTTCTTTCTTTCCTGCTGCTGATTCCACCACGGGGGAGGAGGACCCCAATCCCCCTCGCGCCCGCCCTGGTCATGAGATCCGCCGTGCTCGGCCCTGACCTCCCGACCATCCGCGCGCTCCCGCATCGCGCGCTTTGCTTGTCGCGCAGCTCGCGCTCTCTGCGCCGCTCCGCCTCCGGATCTGAGATCTCCATGGGGCGTTTGTCCGTGCGCTGATCTCCCATCACCACCGCCGTGAAGGATTTGTGAAGAGGGGGAGGAGGGTGAGAGATCTGGAGGGCGCGGGCGGAGTGAGCGAAGTGCCGCACCTCACTAGCAGTGGCTGGAAACCCTAAACTAGGGTCCAGACAGCCGCGTGTCAACCATATATAGCCAGAGACCGGGCGCGCGGCAGGCCATGGCGTCCCAGGCCTTGGGGGGCCATGAGGTAACGCAACCAGGTCCAACTCCGGCCCCGTCCCGACAGACGCGCCTGACCCAAGACCAGAGGAGCCAACCAGCCCAGGCCCAACAGAACACGGCCCGACCGTTCCAACCCTAGGCACCAGTGGGGATCGTGGACTCGCCGGACCACCCGACGCCGCCGCCGCCGGAGCGGGGGCGACTGGCGAGCACGCAGCCCGATCCTCCACGACGCTCTTTCCACCACCAGGCTCGCCGCCGCCATTGTTCTGATGTGCGAGCCGCGGCCGACGCTTCCACCACGCTTGCGCCCGCACACCCCACCATCGAAGGCTGCCATATGCGCAGAGCCGTGGCCCTGGATCTGCGCCCTCCCGGCGCAAAGCGCCACCCTCGCTCCGCGCCCAGGCCGCGCGCTTCCGCCGTGAAGGCCACAAAGTCGCCGATCGACGGACCCGCCGTCACCGCACACATCTGCACCACAGAATCCTCCCCATCTTCTTCATCTTCAGATTCCGCCGCCGATAACGCCCAAAAGCAATTGCGGCAGGCCCCAGCCCCCGCCGATGGTGAGCCGACGCACCCACCGACGTATGCGGCGCTGAGGGGACCCCGCCCCGCGGCGAACCAAGGTCCAACCCTCCGGCGATGCCCCGCCCGAAGCATACCAGCGAAGGCACGCGTTCGCCAACGCAGTCGCCAGTCCGTACATCTAACGGTCCACTCATTTCGAACCACCCCGGGCTCCTTAATTATCAGTATTGGGTTGCATGCAGATTCGATTTTTGTTTTGGTCCGTGATTGGACCACATGCATGCGCATGCATGCTGCATCACCTTGTTTCTCGTGTGATATTGTTGGCTGTTACGTGCGTTGACGCGTGGATCAGTGTTCGTCGGTTCGTTTCTGTTTCTTCACGTGTCCATCATCCCATGTTTTCTCGAAGTCTCTGGCCAAATCGTCCACCGTCTAACATGCCTATAAAAGCTCACATTCTCTCCTCCCAAAGGCATTGACTAAAACCCGCCTGTCTCGCCTCGCATGGTCTTCTCATCCTAACATGCAGGCTGCCTTTTCTTCATTGCCTCTACCTGCTCGCTGCCAGTCGTCTCTCGGTCGCAACCATTAGCCCGCTCCATTTCTTTCCCAGCCTCTCCCCTACTTGGCATGGAGCCCGCAGCAGTAGTTCTAGGCCAGGTTCTGCTTGCCGATAGCTCTCCATGGCAGTGCTCCTTCGTTCTTCCTGAGACACGACGATGACAGTATTGTCTCCGCGCCTCCTGCGGACTTCCATGGTGAGCGGCGCCGGACAAGCTCGAGGTCAGCTTGCTAGCCGTCTTGTCGTCGACAACGCCGAGGATCACCGCGAGGTCCGCCACCGAGGGGCAACCGGTGTAGCCCTCCACGCCCTCCACCATGCCATGGTCGTTCAGCAGTGGCGGATGCACCAACTCCACATGCTTCTGCTCCTCAAAATCGCAGTTCAAGCAAAGAAATGGAGTGGTGCCGCGGCGGAAGGAGGCCGCAGCGCCGCGGCGTAGCACGGGCATGGCGGCAGTAGGAGACCGTACATGGCGGTAGCATGACAGGTAGAGCATCGCGACATCCACCCTACGGTGTGTCGGCAACAACTCCGGACCACATGTCGGCGTCAGAGTCGGACATGGCTTTCTCTGTTTCTCCATCTGCTCCCGTCGACGGAGGCTCATGTGGTGTTGCGCCAGGCCGTGTGCATCATATCCGGCGACGATGAAGCATGCAAGTTCATGGGCAAGAACCGTGGACCGTGCGGACGGCGATGGAGTGATGGGAGGAAGGCACGACGTCAGAGATGGAGATGGGGCAGTTCCGTGTCCATGACACCATGGTCGTAGAAGAGATGGTGGTGGTGAGCTTAGATGTGTTGTGTTGGCAGCCCAATCGCACGCTCATCGAATCTTCGAGGCCAGCATGTTTGGGCGAGTATAATCTTCTTCTTGATGTACGAGGACACCGTGTTCATACATGTTCGTGCATGGTGTGTATGTGTTCTTGCGCTGGTTCATCTCCCCGCTGAGCATAGTTGCCTTGCAGTTTCTTTTTTTAAAACGAAGGCTCAAGAAGAGCCTGGCTTTGAATTAACAAAGCCATCAACCGGCCAAGCATACAAGACTGTAACTTACAACAAGAAAGAGAAAAACGGAAAGAAAAAGATACAATGTGCTCAGCAGAACAACTCGAAGGCAAAGAGCACACAACACTCTTGCCATCGAACGATGCAAAGCCAAAAACTAGCTAACCTACGGAGGCGCCAGGAGGAGGGTACCACCATTCATGATTTGTGTCGCTGACTGCCACTAAAGGGATCAAACAGGGAGGGCGCCAGGAGGAGGGTATCACCATTCATGATTTGTGTCGCTGGCTGCCATTAAAGGGATCAAACAGGGCAAACATGATCTGACTCCACCGCCGCAAAGGGGCCCCTACCCTACCACCCGGGTTCGACGGGTGCCGCACCGGCGGTCGACGGAGTGATTCACCCTAGAATCCAAATCAGAGTGTCCCGGCTGCCAAAGGAGAGGCACAAGGGACAGACCCACATGAAACGGAGAACCAACCACCAAAACACCGTCGTTGGCAGCAGCAAGGTAAAACATCGAATGAGAGTTATCGATCGCAGACGCTGAAACGTCAGAGAAGGCCAAAAAAGGATGCGACACCATGCCCCTGGTCAAGGATAGGCATCGCCACGCCGAAGGCCTACTGCCTGCATGGAGGCAGGGACCCCAATCCCCTCGAACCAGCGGCTGGAACCCTCCGCACCTGGACTAGAGAAGGATGCCGTTGATGAAATCAGGCCACCACATGCTGCCCTCGAACCACACCCAACTCCACCACCACTCGAGCCATCCCCGGACGATACCCTCAGGAAGGACCACGCCACCAAAATGCCGTTGTCGCCAGGAAAAGGGGACCTGAGGCTTTCACCTGAGCTCTTGGACGGGATGGGAGGAGGAGGAGTCCCACCGAAGCCTCCAACAAGGTAAACGACGCACAAAGGCGCCGCCTTCGGTGTGGCCGCCGCGCCGGCCAGGGGTTTCCCCCGGATCCGCCCCCAAGCACCAAATCCGCGCACCCGACGGCGAGATCTAGCGACCAGAGCCGCCAAAGGCTGAGATCAGCGCGAATCAGAGTAGATCGAGGTTGAAGATGTGCTACGTCTCGAGCTAGCGTTGGTTTTCCCCGAAGAGGAGGGGTTTGATGCAGCACAGTAGCGTAAGTATTTCCCTCAGTTTTTGAGAACCAAGGTATCAATCCAGTAGGAGGTCACGCGCAAGTCCCTCGTACCTGCACAAAACGATAACAACTCGCAACCAACGCTTAGGGGTTGTCAATCCCTTCACGGTCACTTACGAGAGTGAGATCTGATAGAGATAATATTTTTGATATTTTTGGTATAAAGATGCAAAGTAAAAAGGTAAAAGCAAAACAAGCAAAATAAAGTAATGGAGATTGATATGATGAGAATAGACCCGGGGGCCATAGGTTTCACTAGTGGCTTCTCTCAAGAGCATAAGTATTCTACGGTGGGTGAACAAATTATTGTTGAGCAATTGATAGAATTGAGCATAGTTATGAGGTTATGTAGGTATGATCATGTATATAGGCATCACGTCCGTGACAAGTAGACCGACTCCTGCCTGCATCTACTACTATTACTCCACTCATCGACCGCTATCCAGCATGCATCTAGAGTATTAAGTTAAAAACAGAGTAACGCCTTAAGCAAGATGACATGATGTAGAGGAATAAATTCATGCAATATGATAAATACCCCATCTTGTTATCCTCGATGGCAACAATACAATCGTGCCTTGCAACTCTTTACATCGAGTAAGGACACCGCAAGATTGAACCCAAAGCTAAACACTTCTCCCATTGCAAGAACTACCAATCTAGTTGGCTAAACCAAGCGGATAATTGAAGAGACTTGCAAAGATAACTCAATCATACATAAAAGAATTCAGAGAAGATTCAAATATTATTCATAGATAAGTTAGATCATAAACCCACAATTCATCGGTCTCAACAAACACACTTGCAAAAAGAAGATTACATCGAATAGATCTCCACGAGAGAGGGAGAACATTGTATTGAGATTCAAAAAGAGAGAAGAAGCCATCTAGCTACTAGCTATGGACCCGAAGGTCTGAAGTAAACTACTCACACTTCATCGGAGAGGCTATGGTGTTGATGTAGAAGCCCTCTGTGGTGGATGCCCTCTCCGGCGGAGCTCCGGAACAGGCCCCAAGATGGGATCTCGTGGATACAGGAAGTTGCGGCGATGGAATTAGGTTTTTGGCTCCGTATCTGGTCTTATGGGGGTACGTAGGTATATATAGGAGGAAGGAGTACGTCGGTGGAGCTCCGAGGGGCCTGAGGCAGGGTGGCGCGCCCGAGCGCCCTCCACCTCGTGACCTCCCTGGAAGCTTCTTGGAGTAGGGTCCAAGTCTCCTGGATCACGTTCGGTGAGAAGATCACGTTCCCGAAGGTTTCATTCCGTTTGGACTCCGTTTGATATTCTGTTTCCTCGAAATACTGAAATAGGCAAAAAACAACAATCGGGGCTGGGCCTCCGGTTAATAGGTTAGTCCCAAAAATAATATAAAAGTGAAAAATAAAGCCCAATATAGTCTAAAACAGTAGATAAAGTAGCATGGAGCAATAAATTATAGATACGTTGGAGACGTATCAAGACGCCACTTCTCCGAGCGCATAAGCAGTTGGCAAAGAGTCGCCGCATGAAATCGCCTGCCGCCTCCGCGCCCGCCCTCACGGCCAGGAGGCGGCCCACTGCACCCGCCGACGCCACCCGCCGCACAGGCCACGTCGCGCGCCGCCGACCGGGGCCGCCGCCTCGGAAGCTGAGGCCCTCCACACAGGGTGAAGCCGCCGAGATTCCCGCCACCACCTTCATCAGAGCCGCGCGGGCTCGCTAAGGTGCTCCTCTGGCGGCGGCGGAGGGGGGAAGGGAGGGGAGGGGGCTAAAGTGTGGCGGCTAGGGTTGGCCCCCGAGTCGCCTCAGAGGAGACGGCGGGGGGGGGGGTTATGTTTTCTCAGGACCTTGTAGTTTCTATGCGCACTATTTTTTGCAGTTTCTATACACTGAAACATGGCCTTGGTGCTGCTGGCCCTTTGGCTACCATACATCGAAGCACGAGTTTCGCTCCCATGCAGGGCTCCGCGCAGATGTGTCTGCCACGGCCCCGTCCCTCCAGATCGCGAGGGGCGTGCTATGGCCACGTTGCTAGGGAAAGGGACCGGCCAATCCGACGGCTCGAGCCGGCTCGCTCGCTCCGTCAAATGGTGCGCGATGTTGTTTGTTATCGATGATATCTGCCCTGCAGCTGTTGCCCCGCGGAAATCCCATTCTTTTCAGTTCTCTGTCGCCGATGACCGCGTGCTTTGCGAGGATGACCTCGATGACGTCCACTTCTTTACATGGAGTAGTCTTTCCATCCAATGGACAACAATGCCAGGATGAGGTCAACAACTATCTCGGTAGGCTCGGTTCAGTGCTCAAACTGTGGCTAGAGGTACAGGGAGATTGCGGCCGCCTTTGGGATGTTGGATGGTGAGGAGGCTGTGCTCGAATATTCTCTGGTAGATTCTCTCGAAGACTCAAGATGCATATCTCAATCTCACTGCCGGCCACCCTGTCGACTAAGCACAACTCCAATAAATTTGCCCAAGCCTATATAACCGTCAACTTAGTATCATGAAATAGATGACCAATTTTATTCATGTAATGTGCTATATGTACTTCACTGAATAAATCTATGTTATGTTTCACTAGACATGATTTATCCATCAGTGCACTTATTACATCTCCATATCATGAATCCCATTGTTGTTGTCTTCCAAAGAACAATACTTTTGTATTTACATCATACCTATCTTCTATACCAGAAACTAGAAAAAAATCCCTCGCAAGTGTAAATCTCTCCAGAAAAATAAAGTTATTTTTGGTACTCCCTAAAATTTTTGTTACCTCCATTACATTCTTATGACACACTAAAAAACAGGTGACTTAGCTGCAATTTTTCCCAAATTACACAATACAATTACTATTAAAACATTTACCCTTTCTATCCACCATCTTTACCTACAATTTATAGTCTAAGCAATATTTTGAACTTTAGCCTCTTTTCGACCCATATGAAAAAATAAACATTTAATATTTCAAAAAAAAAATGCAATTCTACAGTAGATACATACAAAAACCGGACGAAAAAAATATGGCATACACACGTGCCGTATCGATGAGGCGCGGCATGCCGCCGCGCGGGTATGGCTAGTATGGTCCTAATGCAGGAGGAGAAAACCATTTCTCTTACATCCAAGCCGCGTCACAACACGGAAACGCCGTCACCGGCCAGCCGAACACGACAACTGCAGCCACTAAAGGATAGCATAAGCACAGATCGCACCTGGTCTCCACTACCAATGATGACCCCAGAGAGCACCGTGTAGCAGCCGCCACCAACCAACACAAAACAAGTTACCAACTCCGGCCTACCCCTAGACAACGTCTCCAGGGAGGACCACCGCAATCTAGTCAAAGGACCAAGATTTTCAGCCGGTAACAAGGTAGAGGAGGAGGCGGGAGATAGGAAGCTCGACACGCCCTCAGGAGGAAAATCAATAGGAGCACCGTCGTCAAGGTCGATGTGGAGTTGACCAGTGGTTTTCCCTATTCTAGGGCTCCCTCCACTACACCCTATGTGACAGTTCTGGTAGCCCGAACGAGACCGGATCCAGATCGGCGAGGAGGCCAATTGCGATGGGAAGGATCGTGCTTTTTCCATTGCAGCAGTTATACAACGAGCCTAAACACACCGAAGATGACCTTGGATAAAAAAATAAGCATGAAAGTTTGTTGTCTCGTCGAGACAGAATTTTTTCTTTTGGGGTCATCTCCATGAAAGGTTATATGTAGCCCGGAGTACTTGTAAACAGTGTTGTTGTACACAGATATGGAGATAGCCACACTATCGACCAAATTCAGGCCGAATAGTCCGACCAGAGCGGGTGTGGGTGATTCTAAGTTAGTTCAATTTTTGGCACTTTTGACACACGCGGGTGATTCTGAGTTAGATCAATTTTGGGCACTTTGGACAGGAATTGGAGTCTTTTCTTGTACGGGAAGTCAAGTCACCTCATATATAGCTGGGAGTTGATGACCGATTGAACAACAAAACACAATCGCAAACACATCTACTATCTTTTCATCTCTCATTTGTTCTTGCTCCCACGTTCTTTGTGTTGGAGAGAAGCGATTCTCGAGGATCTAGGGGCGGTTGCACCGGCATAGGGCAGTCCATACGTGCAGCACTCCCTAAAAGGGTCCCTTCCTTCCGGCATGTGGGTTTTTGGGTCATCAAAAGTTCTCGCCAGCGTGTCTTGCGGATCGCGCTCCCGGCGAGGCTCCTTCGTTGACTTTGTCTTGCGTTTTCTGCTTGACATTGGGGATAGACCGTGACGTGTTCACGTGCGAACACACTTTTTGCCGATTACGTTGGGCTGGAAGATCAAGACTCATCATCAACCATGTCAGCCCCCCCTAAACTTGCTGATATGGGTGCCAATAGCGTCATCAAGCCTGGTCTTAATGAACGATCAGAGGAACATCATCAAACCTATGAAACACACAAGAAAAAGATCGAGGAGGCTTATGATTGGCTCAAAAAGCGCCGAGAGGAGGAGAATATGTAGGCGTCTCGTGCAAAGATCAAGGAGGACCGTCATGGAAAATCACTTCAGTTGGAGAAATAAAGTTCCTTGCTCTTCACGACACACATGATGAAATCATTGTGAGTAAAGTTTTTTCTCTAGATCAAGTGGTTGTGATTGAAAGACTTGTTGGTAAGGGTGATGCCATGATGTATAATTCATTTCTATGAAATACGAATGCTCAGAAAAATTTGCCTTTGTCATCTAGTGGTAATGTTGTATCTGCTAGCATAGAAAACCCTAATTCAACTTTAACTATTTCATCGGCGCCTCCCATGTTGTTGAACTTTTAACCTAACCAGACCAATCAACTTGGGGTTGCGCCTACGTGCCCTAGTCCTATTATGAGTGTGCCCGATTCGGCGTTGATGTTGAATCACTTTGTCACACGACTCATAAACACAATCATATTTATTCTTTCGCTGAAATATGGTTTGGCAACCCCACCGCAAGTTGCGTCTGAGCTAGTACGCATGTCACTCCTATGACATCACCCCAAGCATCTTCGTCTACCTCAGACCTAATTTTAAAGGATTTGCATTAGGTGTTTTAACAAACTTTCTAAAAGAGCCGAAAGTAAGGAGCCATGTGTACCAAAAGCCTTATCTAGAACACTTCTAGCAATTTTGTGCCCTCAAGGTTATAAAGTTTATGATTTCGCTGAACTTAGTGGTGAGGGTACAAAAGCAACTCGGGAACACATTAGTAAATATCTAGCACAGCTGGGTGAAGCAGGTTCCATCAATGAATTGAAAGTGCATTTATTTCCTCTATATTTAATTGGCACCACATTTTCATGGCTGTTGCTTTACCACATGCCTCTATTCACTTATCATCAAAACTAGAGCAAAACTTTCATGATCACTTTTATAGGGGCGACAATGAGCTTAAGTTATCATACCTGACATCGGTTAAGAAAAAAGGTGATGAATCAATCACTACTGCAGGATGGTCCAAACGCGACAGTCCAATCGGAGACCCTTCGACGAAACTGTGTGCGATGCGTTAATCGCAAGTGGTGGTGTAAGAAAACCGTCAAAAAAGAGACAAACTGTTTGCGATGGCGCATACATCAAACATGATTCAGATCAGAGTTGCGTGTGCAATGCGTGGCATACAGTTAATCCATACAAACTGTTTCCGATGATCCAGAACAATAGAAACGGTCAACCGGATGAGGGCGTGTGCGATGCGTGGCATACGGTTAATCCATACAAACTTTTTGCGATGATCCAGAACAACAGAAACGGTCAGCCAAATGAGGTCATGTGCGATATATGGCATACAGTTCACTAGGATGAACTGTGTGCGATTAGGAAACATAATAGAAACGGTCAGCCAGATCAAGGTGTGTGTGATGGAGGGCATATAGTTCACACTAGGATGAACTGTCTGTGATGAGCCAAGACAACAGAAACAGTTCAACTGAACAAGATGTGTGTGATACGTGGCCAACAGGTCCGTAATCCAAAATGTGTGCGAAGACCAATAATAACGCAAATGATTGCTGCTAATAAGCCGTGTGATTTTTTTTTTCTACCGAAGAACAACGTATATATAACTGAAATAAACATCCAATTACATAAGTGACTATACAGATCATTCACACACACCTCAATAAACAATTGCATGCATTCTAAACTAGGAGAAACGATCATCTAGTCATCTACTTCTTGCGACGCTCCCGCCACTGCTCTGTGGCTCGATCCCTCATGTGGGGCAGGACGAAGACACTTCCTCATGTCAACGATCCGCCTATACATCTCGTAGCTTGTGTACACGTCCTTGGCCTCATACTTGACATGTTCTTCATCCAGTCTCTGATACCGGGAATTATGCCAGGCGTTCTTGTCCTTCTTACTCTCATTCTTCATCTTCATGTAGTAGGGGTCGATGATGGCCGAGGCGAGGTCAACCAAGGAGTTATTTTTGTTGTTATCGCTGCCCCACACCTTGTAGTGGTCACGGATGTTGACAAGATTCCGGCAGGTCAAGCCCGAAACCTTTAGCACTTTTAGATCGTTGGCGGTGTCCATCGTAGCGAAACTATAGTCGGAGCTGTTGATAAACCTAGAGAAACGCTCGCAAGGCCTTGTGGCCAGGTGATAGTGGTAGACGAGACGTCATGTCGCACGCACAACTGGGCAGTGGCAACCTTCTGATCTTGCCCGGCACGACCGATGGTGAACTCCGATCGAAGCCGACCACTTGGTACTTGTCCTCAGCAAGTAACTGCCCATAGTTTGGATGGAGCTCTCCACCGAGACCGGCTCATTCGTGTACACTACCAAGAGGTCCTTCCCCCTCACGTGGGTGTCCACTATGTGATGCGTGGTGGACTGCCCCCCGTTGTCGTCGTCGGCCACTGAGAGCGCCATTGGAACCGCTGGATGTCCTCTCTGTATGTGTCGTCGTGGGTGTGCTTATTGTATCGTGTGGCGTGATAGATGGAAGGTAAATGTCCGCGAGAATAAATGGGGCCCGGCCGGCCTGGATTCTCGGCACGTCTGCATGGCAGTTTTTGCACCGGGTAACTGCATCGTGGCACCGCGCCCAGCGCAACCGCATGCATAATTGCAGCACGAACATATGTGATCGTGCGCCGGCCCCAAACATTGGCAGCGCGCATGGAGGGACGCGAGAGCAGAGCGCGCACGGCGGGACACGAGCAAAGCGCACCGTGGCCGCCTCAACCACGAGCAACCACACGCATAGAGCAGTTGAACACGAAGGAAATGGTTGTCTGCAAGCCGGCCGGCAGTTGTCAGCCGGCCGCATGATGTGAAACTACGTAGCGTTCCACATCACACGGTGGTCGAACAATCATTCGCCATGCTATGTAGGTCGTGTGCTACTACCTCCGTCTTGGTCTATTAGTCCCCTTTTATATTCTGTGCCATATTTTGACCTTAAATTTAAGTAACAAAATGTTAGCGCATGTTATAAAGATAATATAATTGGAAACTATGTTCAAATGCAAATCCAACAATATAATCTTTGGCGACATGCATTCATATTTTATTGGTTAAATCTCTAGTCAAAATTTGGCACAAAATACAAAGAGGGCTTATAAACCAGGATAGGGTAGTAGGTAATTAAATCGCAGATATTTTTTTATTAATTGTGTGTGTACGTGTCGTTAAGTTCTCCTCTCGCACGTCTTGTCACGTCGCTGCCATAGATGGTTTCGAGCGCAAGCTTGAGCAATGCACAGGGGCGTTCTTTTGGACAAACGGTGGCTCCAAGTGGCGCCAATGAATCATCGGTGAGCCGGTTCCCGCGCAATCGCGCAGGTTCCCGCGCATATCCACACAAGCTTCTCGCCCGACTCAGAGAAATCCTCCAAAATCCCAATGCTTACCGGCCTGCTATGGAAACCCTCATGGTCGGCGAGTCCCGCGTCACATTTTTCCCCTCTATCCCTGTAGCTTATCTTGTCTGCTTCTCCCACAATCGCCAATGGTACCGGTCCATCGTTGTTGCTCAGCCACTCCGCTGTCCTCAGCGGACAGCTCCAGCTGGGAGGCGACGCTGCGGCGGCGGCGCAGTCCCCAGCGTAGTGTGGTGCGTGTAGCGTCCCTGTTGGGTGTGCGCGCAACACCCACCACACGCTTGATACGTCTTCGTCGTATCTATATTTTTTAATTATTCCATGCCAATATTATACAACTTCCATATAATTTTGGCAACTTTTTATACTATTTTTGGAACTAACATATTGATCTAGTGCCCAGTACCAGTTCCTATCTGTTGCATGTTTTTTGTTTCACAGAAACCCCATATAACACGGAATCCAAACGGGATAAAAATGGACGGAGAATATTTTTCGAATATTTGGAGAATATGGGAAGAAGAATCAACACAAGACGGTGCCCGAGGGGGGCACGAGGCAGGGGGGCGCGCCTGCCCCCCTCGTGGGCCCCCCGTAAGGCGGTTGCTGCTCTCCTTCGGCCGCAAGAAACCTAATTTTCAGGAAAAAATCTCGTGAAGGTTTCAATCCAATCGGAGTTACGGATCTCCATATATATCTGAAAGCGGTGAAAGGGCAGATTACCGTAGCAGAAGCAGAGAGAGGCAGAGACATATCCAATCTCGGAGGGGCTCTCGCCCCTCCCATGCCATGGAGAGCAAGGACCAGAGGGGAAACCCTTCTCCCATCTAGGGAGGAGGTCAAGGAAGAATAAGAAGGGCCCCCTCCCCCCTCTCTTCCGATGGCGCCGGAACGTCGCCGGAGCCATCATCATCACCGCAATCTTCACCAACAACTTCACCACCATCATCACCAACTCTTCCCCCCTCTATGCAGCGGTGTAACCTCTCTCTTACCCGCTGTAATCTCTACTTAAACATGGTGCTCAACGCTATATATTATTTCCCAATGATGTATGGCTATCCTATGATGTTTGAGTAGATCCGTTTTGTCCTATGGGCTATTTGATGATCAAGATTGGTTTGAGTTGCATGTTTTATTATTGGTGCTGTCCTATGGTGCTCTCCGTGTCGGCATAGCGTGAGGGATTCAGCTGTAGGGTGTTGCAATCGTTCATGATTCGCTTATAGTGGGTTGCGTGAGTGGTGAAACACAAACTCGAGTAAGGGGGTTGTTGTGTATGGGATAAAGAGGACTTGATGCTTTAATGCTATGGTTGGGTTTTACCTTAATGATCTTTAGTAGTTTCGGATGCTTGCTAGAGTTCCAATCATAAGTGCATATGATCCAAGTAGAGAAAGTATGTTAGCTTATGCCTCTCCCTCAAATAAAATTGCAATAGTGATTACCGGTCTAGTTATCGATTGCCTAGGGACAAATAACTTTCTCGTGACAAAAAGCTCTCTACTAAAACTAACTTAGTTGTGTCTTCATCTAAACAACCCCTAGTTTTTATTTACGTGCTCTTTATATTCTTGCAAACTTATCCAGCAACACCTACAAAGTACTTCTAGTTTCATACTTGTTCTAGGTAAAGCGAACGTTAAGCGTGCGTAGAGTTGTATCAGTGGTTGATAGAACTTGAGGGAATATTTGTTCTACCTTTAGCTCCTCGTTGGGTTCAACACTCTTACTTATCGAAAGAGGCTACAATTGATCCCCTATACTTGTGGGTTATCAAGACCTTTTCTGGCGCTGTTGCCGGGGAGCAATAGCGTGGGGTGAATATTCTCGTGTGTGGTTGTTTTCTTTATCACTAAGAAATTTTTATTTGCTGTTCTTAGTTGTTTTCTATCTTTAGTTATGGGTAGGAAGCGCAAAATACCAAAAAAATTAGTTGTACCTACTGAACCAATGGTTGAAGAACCACTCAAAATCTATCACACTCCTGAAGCTTATTACTTGGATCATCTTCGACCTCTATGTGCTCGTGCTGAAACCCCAACTAGGTTAGTTGAGGGCAAATATTTAGATGAGCATGCTTGTTATGTGCGACACCGTATATCTGAAAAAGGGAAACGTTTACTGGATCAAATTCATCGTTTGCAATGCTATGCTTGGAATTTATGTGAAATATATGATGTTACTTATTGTTCTGAAAACCCTAAGAAACACCTTCCCTACCAATGTGAGTTTATTGATAATGGAATCGTATCTTCGTACGCTAAGGGTGTTTATAATTACTATGATGTTCATCAAATTGAAGAATTTGTTGCTTTTAAGGGTGCTTACGAAATTGCTTCTTTGATTGAAACGTATGATGCTACTCTTTATAAATCTGAAAATCTTGCCATACTTAAATATTGCTATGATAATTATGCTTCTAATGCCTATGTTGAACCATATATTGAGGACTACTCCACTGTCCAAGAAGAGACTAATATTTTGCACGAGTCTATGGAAGAAGAAATTGATGAAACTGTGAGCTCATTGGATGAAAAAATGATGAGGAGAGCGAAGAACAAAAGGAGGAAGAGCGGATAAGCTACCCGTGCCCACCTTCTAATGAGAGTAACTCTTCAACTCATACATTGTTTAATTTCCCTTCGTGCTTACCGAAGGATGATTGCTATGATGACTATTATGATCCCGTTGATTCTCTTGAAATATCCCTTTTTGATGATGCTTGCTATGCTTGTGGCCAAGATGCCAATATGAGTTATGCTTATGGAGATGAACTTGCTATAGTTCCTTATGTTAAACATGAAATTGTTGCTATTGCACCCACGCATGATAGTCCTATTATCTTTTTGGATTATCCCAACTACACTATATCGGAGAAGTTTACCCTTATTAAGGATTATATTGATGGGTTGCCTTATGCCGTTGCACATGATGATTTTGATGAATATAATATGCATGTGCTTGCTGCTCCTACTTGCAATTATTATGAGAGAGGAACTATATCTCCACCTCTCTATGTTTGCAACACGATAAAATTGCAAGAAACTGTTTATACTATGCATTGGCCTTTACTTTGTGTGCATGAATTGTTCTTTTATGACATGCCGATGCATAGGAAGAGAGTTAGACTTTGTTGTTGCATGATATGTGTTGCCTTGTGCTCACTACCAAATGCCAAATCATTGTTAATTAAAATTGGCTTTGATATACCTTGGGATCCGGGTGGATCCATTACTTGAGGACTATATGCCTAGCTTAATGGCTTTAAAGAAAGCGCTGCCAGGGAGACAGCCCAGAAGTTTTAGAGAGTCATTTATTTCTGTTGTGTGCTTTTATATAGTTTAAAAACAAAAAAATAAAGAGGGGAACCCGAAACTTTTCAAAAAGAAAAGCGAAAGTGAGAAAGACGAGCATTGTTGAAGTGGGAGCTAGCCTTGAACTTTGTTCATGCTCACGGAAACTTTGTGAATCTTGATTACAGAAAATTTTCAACAAAAATAATTATCCCCTTGTAAAATTCCATTGTATTATAAAAATAACGTGCCAAGGTTTGCCTTTAGTATGTTTACAATGCTTGTTGGTTTGTACGGTGCAGGACAGAAACTTTGGCTGGAGTGCGCGATTTTACATTTTTTACTGGAACGTCAAATGGTTCTGATTCTTTTTGCACTGTCTTTCTATACAAATTTTTTATTTTCCTAATTCTGGCAGAATTGTTCAAGTATCATAAGTATGGTGAATGTTCAGATTATTACAGACTATTCTGTTTTAGACAGATTCTGTTTTTGATGCATAGTTTGCTTGTTTTGATGAAACTATCGATTTATATCAGTGGATTAAGCCATGGAAAAGTTATATTACAGTAGCTATAATGCAAAAACAAAATATGAATTGGTTTGCAACAGTACTTAGATTAGTGATTTGCTTTATTATACTAATGGATCTTACCGAGTTTTTTGTTGAAGTTTTGTGTGGATGAAGTGTTCGATGATCGAGAAGGTCTCGATATGAGGAAAGGAGGAGAGGCAAGAGCTCAAGCTTGGGGATGCCCGAGGCACCCCAAGTAAATATTCAAGGAGACTCAAGAGTCTAAACTTGGGGATGCCCCGGAAGGCATCCCCTCTTTCTTCAACAAGTATCAGTATGTTTTCGGATTCGTTTCGGTCATGCGATATGTGCAAATCTTGGACCGTATTTTGCATTTAGTTTTCACTTTTCTTTTATGCACCATGCTGGTATGAGATAGGCCTTGGTTGATTTATAGAATGCTCTTTGCACTTCACTTATATCTTTTGAGTATGGCTTTATAGAATGCTTCATGTGCTTCACTTATATCATTTGAAGTTTGGATTGCATGTTTCTCTTCACATAGAAAACCGCCATTTGTAGAATGCTCTTTTGCTTCACTTATATTTGTTAGAGCATGGGCATATATTTTGTAGAAATAATTAAACTCTCTTGCTTCACTTATATCTATTTAGAGAGATGACAGGAATTGGTCATTCACATGGTTAGTCATAAAATCCTACATAAACCTTGTAGATCACTGAATATGATATGTTTGATTCCTTGGAATAGTTTTGCGATATAAAGATGGTGATATTAGAGTCATGCTACTGGGTAGTTGTGGACTGTAGAAATATTTGTGTTGAAGTTTGTGATTCCCGTAGCATGCACGTGTGGTGAACCGTTATGTGATGAAGTCGAAGCATGATTTATTTATTGATTGTCTTCCTTATGAGTGGCGGTCGGGGACGAGCGATGGTCTTTTCCTACCAATCTATCCCCCTAGGAGCATGCACGTAGTACTTTGTTTTGATGACTAATAGATTTTTGCAATAAGTATGTGAGTTCTTTATGACTAATGTTGAGCCCATGGATTATCGCACTCTCACCCTTCCATCATTGCTAGCCTCTTGATGCCGTGCATTGCCCTTTCTCACCTCGAGAGTTGGTGCAACCTTCACGGTGCATCCAAACCCCGTGATATGATACGCTCTGTCACACATAAACCTCCTTATATCTTCCTCAAAACAGCCACCATACCTACCTATCATGGCATTTCCATAGCCATTCCGAGATATATTGCCATGCAACTTCCATCATCATCATATACATGACTTGAGCATTTATTGTCATATTGATTTGCATGATCGTAAGATAGCTAGCATGATGTTTTCATGGCTTGTCCGTTTTTTGATGTCATTGCTACGCTAGATCATTGCACGTCCCGGTACACCGCCAGAGGCATTCATATAGAGTCATATCTTTGTTCTAGTATCGAGTTGTAATATTGAGTTCTAAGTAAATAAAAGTGTGACGATAATCATTATTAGAGCATTGCCCCTGTGAGGAAAGGATGATGGAGACTATGATTCCCCCACAAGTCGGGATGAGACTCCGGACGAAAAAAAAGAGAAAGGTCAAAAAAAGAGAAGGCCCAAAAAAATGAAAAAAAATGATGAGAGAAAAAGAGAGAAGGGGCAATGTTACTATCCTTTTACCACACTTGTGCTTCAAAGTAGCACCATGTTCTTCATGTAGAGAGTCTCTTGAGTTATCACTTTCATATACTAGTGGGAATTTTCATTATAGAACTTGGCTTGTATATTCAAATGATGGGCTTCCTCAAATGCCCAAGGTCTTCATGAGCAAGCAAGTTGGATGCACACCCACTTAGTTTCCAGTTTGAGCTTTCATACACTTATAGCTCTTAGTGCATCCGTTGCATGGCAATCCCTACTCCTCACATTGACATTGATTGATGGGCATCTCCATAGCCCGTTGATTAGCCGCGTTGATGTGAGACTTTCTCCTTTTTGTCTTCTCCACACAACCTCCACCATCATATTCTATTCCACCTATAGTGCTATGTCCATGGCTCACGCTCATGTATTGCGTGAAAGTTGAAAAGGTTTGAGAACGTCAAAAGTATGAAACAATTGCTTGGCTTGTCATCGGGGTTGTGCATGATTTGAATATTTTGTGTGGTGAAGATGGAGCATAGCAGGACTATATGATTTTGTAGGGATAACTTTCTTTGGCCATGTTATTTTGAAAAGACATGATTGCTTTATTAGTAGGCTTGAAGTATTATTGTTTTTATGCCAAATGATAGACTATTGCTTTGAATCACTCGTGTCTTAATATTCATGCCATGATTAGATACATGATCAAGATTATACTAGGTAGCATTCCACATCAAAAATTATCTTTTATCATTTACCTAATCGAGGACGAGCAGGATTTAAGCTTGGGGATGCTGATACATCTCCGTCGTATCTATAATTTTTTATTGTTCCATGCCAATATTATACAACTTCCATATACTTTTGGCAACTTTTTATACTATTTTTGGGACTAACATATTGATCCAGTGCCCAGTGCCAGTTCCTCTCTGTTGCATGTTTTTTGTTTCGCAGAAAACCCATATCAAATGGAATCCAAATGGGATAAAAATGGATGGAGAATATTTTTGGAATATTTGGAGAATATGGGAAGAAGAATCAACGCGAGACGGTGCCCGAGGGGGGCACGAGGCAGGGACGCGCGCCTGCCCATCTGGGCACGCCTGCCCCCCTCGTGGGCCCCCCGTAAGGCGGTTGCTGCTCTCCTTCGGCCGCAAGAAAGCTAATTTTCAGAAAAAAAATCTCGGCGAAGGATTCAATCCAATCGGAGTTACAGATCTCCATATATATATGAAACGGTGAAAGGGCAGATTACCAGAACGCAGAAATAGAGAGACAGATCCAATCTCGGAGGGGCTCTAGCCCCTCCCATGCCATGGAGACCAAGGACCAGAGGGGAAACTCTTCTCCCATCTAGGGAGGAGGTCAAGGAAGAAGAAGAAGAACGGGGCCCTCTCCTCTCTTCCAAAGGGCGCCGAACGTCACGAGCCATCATCATCACCACAATCTTCACCAACAACTTCACCACCATCATCACCAACTCTTCCCCCCTCTATGCAGTAGTGTAACCTCTCTCTTACCCGCTGTAATATCTACTTAAACATGGTGCTCAACGCTATATATTATTTCCCAATGATGTATGGCTATCCTATGATGTTTGAGTAGATCCGTTTTGTCCTATGGGCTATTTGATGATCACGATTGGTTTGAGTTGCATGTTTTATTATTGATGCTATCCTATGATGCTCTCCGTGTCGCGCAAGCGTGAGGTATCCCTGCTGTAGGGTGTTGCAATACGTTCATGATTCGCTTATAGTGGGTTGCGTGAGTGACTGAAACACAAACCCGAGTAAGGGGGTTGTTGCGTATGGATAAAGAGGACTTGATGCTTTAATGCTATGCTTGGGTTTTACCTTAATGATCTTTAGTAGTTGCGGATGCTTGCTAGAGTTCCAATCATAAGTGCATATGATCCAAGTAGAGAAAGTATGTTAGCTTATGCCTCTCCCTCAAATAAAATTGCAATATTGATTACCGGTCTAGTTATCGATTGCCTAGGGACAAATAACTTTCTCATGAAAAAAAGCTCTCTACTAAAACTAACTTAGTTGTGTCTTCATCTAAACAGCCCCTAGTTTTTATTTACGTGCTCTTTATATTATTGCAAACTTATCAAACAACACCTACAAAGTACTTGTAGTTTCATACTTGTTCTAGGTAAAGCGAACGTTAAGCGTGCGTAGAGTTGTATCGGTGGTCGATAGAACTTGAGGGAATATTTGTTCTACCTTTAGCTCCTCATTGGGTTCGACACTCTTACTTATCGAAAGAGGCTACAATTGATCCCCTATACTTGTGGGTTATCAACGCTCCGCCGCCGCTGCCCGTCGGCAGTTGTTGCCGGCCGCCGTTGTCACCACCCCACCGTCTGCAACCACACCACCGTCGAAAGCAAGGGCCATCGCCCGCTCCACCACCACGGCCTGAAGGCGGTAGGTGGCCGTCGTGGCCGCAACCCCACTATCGGCCACCGTGGCCATTACCTGCTCCGCCACCGTGGTCCGAAGGAGGGAGGTGCCCGCGACCCCATCGTCGCCCGTTGTGGCCGCCAGCCCATCGTTGACCGCCGGGGTCATCACCCGCTCTACTCGCGCCGCCCGTAGGTAGGAGGTGGAGGTTGAGCCCGCATGTGCGTCAGCGACCTTGCGCGTTACATCGAGTTCCTGTGGGAGAAGGAGGAGCGCCTGGTCGAGCATGCTAAGAGTCTTACTGCCGCCATGGCTGCATCACACGCCGCCGCAGAGGTGCGGAATGAAGAGATCTACGAGGAGTCCCGCTGCTTTGAGAGGGGCCGTCTGGTGCGGCAGAGGGCGTTCGAGGTGAGCGTCGCTAAAGGTGCAGCAGCGGCAGGCACCGTGTTCCAATTGTCCAGCTCGTTGGTAGGCTCCTCCTCCTCTGCCTCTTACTGAACACGCTCGGCAGAGGAGAGGTTGTCGGAAGTAGTACAAAGCCCCTCCGTAGTAGTAGTATTTAGGGGCTATTTTGTTCAGTTCATCTGACTATAGATGTGGTTGAACTGTACTACGTACTTAAAATTAGCTAGTATATATAGTTGAACTAGCCATTTCAGTACGTGGTTGGCAACAATTGGGGAAAAGTTTGGTAAAAACGATTCAGCTGTCAAGTTGAACTATTTGTATAAAGAACGACTGCTTAATCTATGAATGAAATCTATGCTGACTGAATTTCAGTTGCAAAATTAGATAGTGCTAGTGATTTTTAGATGCAAATTTTGACAAATGGCAGGGTTACAAGGTTGACAAATGGCAATGTTACTAGATCAACAAATGTCAATCTTTCCAGTTTGACAAATGGCAATATACCCAATATGACTGATGCAAATCTGTCAAATTGTCTATACGTGCTTGCACACGGATCATCCGAAAAGACCATTTGCGCTGAAGGGATGTACAAATCCAGCGTGCTAGATTTTCTCTTGGCTTAGCGGCGAAGTCTCGCTTTGCATACCGTATTCAATCTGAACCGTTTGCATTGAAGAGATGCACAAATCCTGCGGCAAATTTTACCTTGGCTTCTTGGGGAAGACCATAGCTCTCACTTTGCATACAGGTGTTCTATCTAAAACGTTTGCGATGAAGAGCTCCACAAATCCTGGTCGACACATTTTCCCTTCGCTTACCGGGGAAGCTGTAGGTTTGCATACGGGTGTTCTATCGAAAACGTTTGCGATAAAGAGCTGCACAAATCCTACTCGGCACATTTTCCCTTGGCTTCCTGGGGAAGCTGTCGTTTTGCATACGGGTGTTCTATCTAAAACGTTTGCGATGAGCGTTTTATATTTAAAAACCATTGACGTTTTTTAAACAAAATCGTTTGATATGTCTGTACATTGAGAGAGAAAAATGCAAGTTCGTTCAAACCATATCTTTCAGTTAGTCACAGTGCAAATTTATATTCATACGATCGCAATCGAGATAGAGTATTAACCCCCCCCCCCCCCCAAAAAAAACTAATTCCGGCGGCGGCGGAGGCAGCATGTGATACGTCCATTTTGCATCATGTTTTCCTAGTGTTATTTATGATGTTTTTATGCATAATAATGCTTTTTGGAGTAATTCTGATGCCTTTTCTCTCATAATATGCAAGGTACACACAAAGAGGGAGAATTCAAACTGGAAATCTGGACCTGGAAAAGGTACGTCAGGCTACCTATTCTGCACAACTCCAAACAAGCAGAAACTTTACAAAGATTTTTTACAGAATATATGAGGAATATTGGAGCCAATAAGTACCAGAGGGCCCACCAGGTGGGTACAACCCACCTGGGCGAACCCAGGGAGCCCAGGCGCGCCCTGGTGGGTTGTGCTCTCCTCGGCCCACCTCCGGTGCCCATCTTCTGGTATATAAGTCATTTTGACCTAGAAAAAAAATAAGGAGGAGACTTTCGGGATGGAGCGCCGCCGTCTCGAGGCGGAACTTGGGCGGCGGGGGCCATAGTTCTCACTAGAGGCTTCCCTCAAGATATGAAATTTTACGGTGGGTGAACAAATTACTACCGAGCAATTGATAGAAAAGCGCAAAGTTATGACGATATCTAAGGCAATGATCACGAATATAGGCATCACGTCCGTATCGAGTAGACCGACTCCTACCTGCATCTACTACTATGACTCCACACATCGACCGACTCCTGCCTGCATCTAGTGTATTAAGTTCATAGAACAGAATAATGCATTAAGTAAGATAACATGATGTAGCGGGATAAACTCAAGCAATATGATGAAAACCCCATCTTGTTATCCTCGATGGCAACTATACAATACGTGTCGGTTCCCCTTCTGTCAATGGGATCGAGAACCGCAAGATTGAACCCAAAGCTAAGTACTTCTCCCATTGCAAGAAAAAACCAATCTAGTTGGCCAAACAAAATCGATAGTTCGAAGAGACTTGCAAAGATATCAAATCATGCATATAAGAATTTAGAGAAGATTCAAATACTATTCATAGATAAGCTCATCATAAATCCACAATTCATCGGATCTCGGCGAACACACCGCAAAAAGGTATTATCGAATAGATCTCCAAGAACATCGAGGAGAACATGGTATTGAGAATCAAAGAGAGAGAAGAAGCCATCTAGCTACTAGCTATGGACCCGTAGGTCTGTGGTAAACTACTCACACTTCATCGGAGAGGCAATGATGTTGATGTAGAAGCCCTCCGTGATCGAATCCCCCTCCGGCAGGATGCCGGAAAAGGCCCCTAGATGGGATCTCATGGGTACAAAAGGTTGCGGCGGTGGAAAAGTGTTTTCGTGGCTCTCCTGATTAGTTTTGGAATATTTGAGAATATATAGGCGGAAGAAAGAGGTCGGTGGAGTCACGAGGGGCCCACAAGGGTGGGGGCGCACCCTCTATCCTTGTGCCCACCTCGTGGCTTTCCTGATGTGTACTCCAAGTCCTCTAGATGTCTTCTGGTTCAAGAAAAATCATCCCAAAAATTTCATTCTGTTTGGACTTCGTTTGATATTCCTTTTCTACGAAACTCTAAAACAAGAAAAAAAACTGGAACTGGCACTGGGCTCTAGGTTAATAGGTTAGTCCCAAAAATAATATAAAATAGCATAATAATGCATATAAAACATCCAAAACAGACAATATAATAGCATGGAACAATAAAAAATTATAGATGTGTTGGAGACGTATCAAGCATCCCCAAGCTTAATTCCTGCTTGTCCTCGAGTAGGTAAATGATAAAAACAGAATTTTTGATGTGGAATGCTACCTAACATATTTATCCATGTAATTTTCTCTATTGTGGCATGAATGTTCTGATCCGTATGATTCAAAACAAAAGTTTAATATTGACATAAAAACAATAATACTTCAAGCATACTAACAAGATAGTTATGTCTTCTCAAAATATCATTGCCAAAGAAAGGTTATCCCTACAAAATCATATAGTCTGGCTATGCTCCATCTTCATCACACAAAATATTCAAATCATGCACAACCCCGATGACAAGCCAAGCAATTGTTTCATACTTTTAATGTTCTCAAACCTTTTCAACTTTGACACAATACATGAGTGTGAGCCATGGACATAGCACTATAGGTGGAGTAGAAGGTGGTTGAGGAGAAGACAAAAAGAGGGAGATAGTCTCACATCAACTAGGCGTATTAACGGGCTATGGAGATGCCCATCAATAGATATCAATGTGAGTGAGTAGGGATTGCCATGCAACGGATGCACTAGAGCTATAAGTTTATGAAAGCTCAAAAAGAAAACTAAGTGGGTGTGCATCCAACTTGCTTGCTCATGAAGACCTAGGGCATTTTGAGGAAGCCCGTCGTTGGAATATACAAGCCAAGTTCTATAATGAAAAATTCCCACTAGTATATGAAAGTGATAACATAGGAGACTCTCTATCATGAAGATCAAGGTGCTACTTTGAAGCACAAGTAGGTAAAAGGATAGTAACATTGCCCCTTCTCTCTTTTTCTCTCATTTTTTTCTTTTTTCTTTTTTTCTTTTTTCTTTTTTCTTTTTTCTTTTTTTCTATTTTTCTTTCTTTCTTCTATTTTTTTCTTTCTTCTTTTATTTCCTCACATGGGACAATGCTCTAAAAAGGAAGATCGTCATTGTAAGTGCATCTAGTGCCCCTTAGTGATTTTGGTGTATTGAAGACTTATAGGTTAAGTATCTAATGAGTTTATGAGTGTACACAGGCCTATAAGTCTATGAGGAGTTTGATATTTACAGAGAAAGTCAACCCCTAAAAATGAAGTTCTTCGACTGAAGACTTTGGTATTCTGAAGACTTTCTGAAGACTTTGGTATTCTGAAGACTTTCTGAAGACTTTGAAAGTGAAGAAATTGGTGTGACCTTGAAGACTTGGTATTCATTTGAGAAACATGAAGCATGAAGACTTTTGTTTTCGTAGTTTCGCTTTTCTCTTTCTTGAGTCATAGGAAACACCGTCTTGTTAAAGGGGGTCGAGGAAATACTAAGGAAAAATTTCCAAGTGATGCTCAACTCAAAATCCTACACCTACCAATCTCTTCGAGTGAAGCCATTGGAAATCTCATACTGATTCAGTCAATTTCTTGATATGAGACGAAGTTCTTCTGGTCTCTAAGGAATTTGTTCTACTGAGGAGTTAGGAATTCGCCAATGCGGATTGCCTACACAGTGAGGAACATGATAGCCCTGAGGAATTTGAGCCTCAAATTTCCGACCGTTGCTGTGCTGCACGCCAGCTGTCCTAAAATATCTTGTCCACCTAACGGTCATACCATTGAAGGGCATTTATGTCTTATCATGTCGGGCTGCTCCCTAGGGTATAAATAGCCGCCCCCTACAACCACTAGCTGGTTGGCTGCTCCGAGAGAAATTGAAAGTCATTTGAGAGCAACCCATCCTCCGAGGACTTTGAGCGAAAATCATCGAGTGAGGAAAAACCCAAACCCAAACACCTACAAACCCAAAGTGATTGAGCATCACTGAAGAGATTAATCCTGCGTGGATCCGACGCTTGTTACCTTTGAAGACTGTGCTCTTCCAGACGGTTAGGCGTCATGGTCTAGAGCATCCAAGAGGAATTGTGGATCGCCGAGTGACCGAGTTTGTGAAGGTTCGGAAGTCACCTGAAGACTTACCACGAGTGATTGGACGAGGTCTGTGTGACCTTAGTTCAAGGAGAATATAGTGAGGACTAAGTGTTCTGGACTGCGTGTTCAGGACTGGGTGTCCGAGACTGTGTGTCCTCGAGTTTAAATACTCAGCCGCTCCAACCAGATGTACAACTAAGACAACAGTTGGAACTAGTCTACCAAATCATTGTCTTCACCAAGCCAACTGGTTCTATTTCCTCAACTCTTTCATTTCCTCATTACTGTGTTGTGTGCTTGTCATATCTATGTTTGAAGACTTTGACTGAAGACTTTCTCAATTTCCTCAGTTCAATTTCTTCAGTCTGTTTGTCTTTGTTGGTGTCAAAACCGGCGGATCTCGGGTAGGGGGTCCCGAACTGTGCGTCTAGGCAGATGGTAAAAGGAGACAAGGGACATGATGTTTTTACCCAGGTTCGGGCCCTCTCGATGGAGGTAAAACCCTACTCCTGCTTGATTGATATTGATGATATGGGTAGTACAAGAGTGGATCTACCACGAGATCAAGGAGGCTAAACCCTAGAAGCTAGCCTATGGTATGATTGTTGTTTTGTTGGTTGTCCTACGGACTAAAACCCTCCGGTTTATACAGACACCGGAGAGGGCTAGGGTTACACAGAGTCGGTTACAATGGTAGGAGATCTACATATCCGTATCGCCAAGCTTGCCTTCCATGCCAAGGAAAGTCCCATCCGGACACGGACGAAGTCTTCAATCTTGTATCTTCATAGTCTTGGAGTCCGGCCGATGATGATAGTTCGCTATCCGGACACCCCTAGTCCAGACTCCCTCAAGAGCTCTCGCATTCAGGCTTCAATGACGCATTTAGTCCGGCGCACATATTTTCTTCGGCATTGCAAGGCGGGTTCCTCCTCCGAATAATTCATAGAAGATTGCGAACACCAGGATAGTGTCCGGCTCTGCAAAATAATTTCCACATACAACCATAGAGATAATAAAATTTACACAAGTTCAATCTGCTGACGCATTTTGGGGCATGTCGTCATGCCCCAACCAAGCCTTTACGTTTTTTAATATACCACCTCAGCGCGTTTAGCGAAGCGGTTTCCTTGGCACGTCTTGTCAAAGTAGAGATCGTGTTCCCCTTATCCCAGGATTCCCATCAATACGGACGTGGGTAACCCAACCACGCCCATTGCCACGCCCCCTCCATCGAAGGCGAGTCCCAAACGGTCACGGGGACGGATCTCGGTATTCTCTCCCTTTATAATGAGACCAAGGCTCGTTCTTTTTCTCCAATCCTCAATCGAATCCGTCCCTTGCCCCGAGTTCCAACACTTTAGGGCTCCAGATTCGAGCGCTTTGGGACTTCGACAATGTAGGGCTCCGACCTTCAGGGCCGGTGGATGCTCTCCTCCGTCACGGAAGAGGACGTGCTGAAGCTGAGAGAAGCCAGGTACCTGACCTATGAGATTTCGCATAGGCTGCCTACCCAAGGGCAAGTCATTCCTACTCCCGAGCCAGGCGAGAGCGTCGTGTTCGTCTCTCACCTCCGTCGGGGTTTAGGCTTCCCGATGGATCCCTTTGTGAGGGGCTCATGTTTTACTACTGGTTGGAATTCCATGACTTGGCTCCGGAGTCCATCCTCCATATCTCATCATTTATTGTCGTTTGCGAAGCCTTCCTCCGCACTACCCCTCACTTCGGTTTGTGGCTCAAAACCTTCAACGTGGAGCCGAAGATGATCGAGGGGCGTCAAGCAGAGTGCGGCGGGGCGGTGGTAAGCAAGAGGGCCGATGCTCCATGGCCCGAGGGCTCTTTCCAGAAGGAGCTCGGCTTGTGGCAACAGGAGTGGTTCTATATCACCGCTCCCCGGGGCAGCAGGCAGAAACCGCCGCCCGTCTTTCGCTCGGGCCATGGAGAGTTAAGCCTAATAAGGAGAGACCTAGCTCTGATACCAATTGAAAGGACCACGATGTCGCCTAGACGGGGGGTGAATAGGCGTTTTAAAACATTTTACGGATTTGGCTATATCCTAATGCGGAAATAAACTAAGCGGATACTTTTCAAGCACAAATCCTAAATATACTAGGCTCACTAAGTGCACCAACAACTTAGCATAAACAAGATGAGAACAACGAGGATATGAGTAAGCACAAGTAAGTCACACAAACTTACTCAGTGTATATCACGAGATATGGAAATGAATAATACACACAACCACAAGTAAGCAATACAAGCTTACACAAATTGTATCACAATATATGGAATTGAATGATACAAGCAAACTCAAGTAAGTTACACAAACTTACTTGAGCAATATCACAATATATGGAAGTTTATAACGCAAGTTAGCAATTCACACTAATCACAATGTATATCAATATTAGAAAGTATGAAGTGCGGAATATGAAGTGTAGGCCTAAATAATCTTTACAAGGAAATGGCCAACACAATATAATCAACCACCACAATATAATGAGGACAACAAGATATAGTGAATGCACGGTGAAGTGACCAAAGTAAACCACAAGTAAGGAGTTAGGGTTAGGGATAACCAAAGTCACGGAGATGAGGATGTATCCCGATGTTCACTTCCTTGGAGGGAAGCTAGTCACCGTTAGAGAGGTGGATGTTACCACGAAGGCACACCAACTCCACGAAGGCTCACCCTATTCTCCTTGAGATATCACCACGAAGGTGATTCCCAACCACTAGTGGTAGACCTTGAGGCGGCCTCCAAACCTTCACAAACTTTCCGGGGGACAAGTCACAAGTTGATTCCTCACCGGAGCACTCCTACCGCCTAGGAGTCTCCAACCTCCAAGAGTAACAAGATCAAGGGGGAAATTCTCAAGACTTGCTCAAATCACAAATTGCTTTGGTCAAAAGAGAGAGGAGGAGTGGGTGTATGCTTGGATGAAATCTCTTCGGGCTCAAATCCCTCTCTCTCAAATCCCACCAAAAGCAACTAATGCTATGTAGGGATGGGAGAATGGAGGAACAATGGAGGAGGTCAACAAATGAACCATAGATCCATGGGATAGTTTTCCCCCAAATGGATTGGAGTTTTTAGGCTTGGGAGAGGAGGATAGAGCTCAAAAGAGTGGGGGAATCTCAGATCCAAAAGCTCTAACTCGATGGGGAAGAAGGGTGCCTTATATAGTGTCCCACCAAATCTGCCTGTTACACAAGAAAAACTCAGCACGGAACTTCTGGGCAAGCCCGGAACTTCCGGGCCCCCTATTGGACACATATGTGCAAACTATCTGGTTAGCCCGGAACTTGGCCCGGAATCTACCCGAACTTCTGGCCCCCAGAACTTCCGGGAGGCCCGGAACTTCCGGGCTCCCTTTGGACCAGATATGTGCAAACTCTCTGGTTAACCCGGAACTTTCCCTGGAACTTGCCCGGAACTTCCGGCCCCCAGAACTTCCGGCCTGCCCGGAACTTCCGTCCCCGCAGAAAACAGCCATCATACCGAAAGTAAAACATGCATAACTTTTTCGTACGAACTCCGATTTTGATGATCTTGGGCTAGTTTTGAAGCTATGGAAAAACCCCAGGTCCTCACATAGAGAACCATCCAAGATCAACCAAAAAGGAGGATGCCAAATATGCAAAGGTATTATCATATATTTGGGAAACCTATTTGGCTTTGGATTTAGTTTGGTATATAGGATAGGAGTGGAATTGTGCAGAGAAGATGTTGACTTGAGCAAATCCATCACGAACCCCTTTGATCCCCTCCTAATAGTGCGGGATCCCTATAATTCAAGAATCATAAAAGAGCTACACTACATAGCTATCGAGAATCCATTCTTGAGTGTATATGTTTCTTCGGTGGTCATCACTCCACAACACTAACATCAAAGGAACTAATACCTTTGACTCGAGCCTTTCACTTGAGCTTGATGTTGATGTTTATTCTTGGCTCAAGTTGAAGGCAAGACATTGGTGAAGTCTTCAAGTAGCTCCCCCATACACAATGTGGGAAGCTTTGGTTTGTATTCATCTTCACGTGTCCATCATGTGATCATCCACAAGCTTCAAGCATGTAATCCTTCGGGATGGTTATCTTGAAGTTTCCCTTGTCAACCATGATCATCAACACTTGATGCCATCCTCTCATGGATACCTGAAATCTCTCTCTCTCGATGCTAGCCCATGAGAATCACCTAACCCTCAAAAACATAGACAACACATAGTATGGGTTAGTACACAAAGTGCAATTGACAATTGCTTATCATACCACAAGATCCTATGTGGTGCATCGTTCGCGCTCGTGTGTTGACCATTTAGTGTTTGATCTTTGAGCTTCCTCTGGTTTAACCGATATCTCTACTCCCTATTTAATCTTGACGACTTGAAGGGTATATTGAATTTTTCACTTAAATAGATTGCTTGAATACTTGATTAATCATGACTCAGCACATGAGTCCATTATGATCATATCCTAGAATTCATCATTCAAATCATCCTTTTAGGATCTTGATCCATTGTGGCTCAAAACCATAGCTCTATGTAGGTAATCCTTCAGGTACTCCAATGAACTCCATTTTGATCATCTCGATGTAATTATTGCTTCAAAGGAGTTGTCTTCCAATATTCTTCAATCATTTTCCGATGGGACTAACCTTCAAATGTATATCTCAATGTAAATATTAGTCCATAAGGATTGTCATTTAATTACCAAAACCACACATGGAGACTTACATGTACTTTCACAAGTTCATTTACGAATCCAATTGATGATGTTCCAATCTCAACCATGCCATCAAAGGACCTTGTTCCTTTCGGTGAAGAATATGAGATCCCTAGCGGATCTGATGAAGAAAATCATTCTGCTGCTTCGTCAGAGCAGATTGATGAAGAAATTGAAGTGGATAAGATCGCTTCAACCCCTGATGTTTCCTCGCCTATGCCTCAGTTCACAGCTGAAGAGGTTGGCGTTGAAGAAATGGAAGATGAAGATGTGGATATTGGGAGTACTACACCAGTGATGAATGATGACTTTTGGGAAAGTCAGCACCCCAACTCTCCACTCTTCACCCCTTTACAGCAAATACCTCAGTCCCCAGCACCAACTGTTCATATGGGCTCTGAAGAAACGCATCCCACCTCATCTGTGCGTGAAGACATTCCAACCTCTAGTGCTGAAGAAACTGTTGCTGCTGATCACTTGAACATGCAGACTGCCACTGAAGAGGAACTAGAAATTCCTCAGCCTGAAGACCCTGAGATTGTGATTCCTGAGGTTGTGATGCAACTCACTGACACTCCTCTGCCCAAGCAAAAGGATCCATTCTCACGCAAGCAAAAGTTCAGGGCTGAAGATTTCTATGGCGAGCATGTATTCTTCACTGACTACAACCCATATGACTCTGCTCGCATTCGAAAGAGGCATTTACGACCGCCAACAGTAAATTTCTATTCCTCAGTGCTATTCAACAAAGACAAAGTCTTCGATCATGCGCACATTCCTCATGTGGATATGGAATCTCTTCCATGCTTCGAGGCAGTCCTCAGTGTTCTTCACGACACTGGACTGTTAAATTTCTGCACTGACATATGTGATTGGAATGAAGAACTCATTCTTTAATTCTATGCGACGCTGCACATCATAGGAGATTCTGAAGATGTGAACTCATGGGTGCCGGACTGGATGACAGAAAGTACTCACTACAAGGCACCAGCTTCTGAATTGCTTCGTGCCCTACCACTCAGTCCTCCCCTTGAAGCTTCTCGATGTGTCTATAGCGAACCTGAGCTTACAAATCATTACATGCAAGTGCTTGTGAAGCCTTTGAAGCCAGGGCAGGCCCCACGAACCAAATTCCTCGTCAAGGAATTACTCTATGTGCCTCAGACTGTCTATCGCATACTGACGAAGACATTGAGTCCTATCAAAGGCCATGACTCAAATGATGAAGAAGTCGTTGGCATCATGAAGAATCTGCTTTTCAATATCATTCATGGCGTTCCCGTCAACTTCCATGATGTCTTCATGAGGACTCTGGCCAATGTCGCTATGTCACCTTTTGAGCTGAAGCCTTATGCACCTTGGATTATGAGATTCATCAGAACAAGGTCTTCACTCAACTACAAAGCTGATACACTGAACCACTGCAGCTACTTGCCTCCGATTGAAGTCCTCAAACGGACATTTTCCTCAGCTGATGACAAGGGCAAGGCCGCTGCTGTTATTGATGAAGGCATTCGTCCATTGGATGGCCAATTTCGCAAAACTGCATCCTATTCCACCGATGATGACTCTGCCACCCATGACTCTGCCGCCAACACTGCCAAGCAAAATCCTCAAGGCACAGCACCCAGGGTGATGACTGATCGTGAGTTACTCCTCAGTCTTCATCAGAAGGTTGATCGCAATCATAAATGGGTCAAGAGATAGTTTGGTTCCATTCTTCACAACATGACCTCAACCCATAATGCAGTGAAGAAAAATCAATACTACCTCCATGAAACCTTCAACCGCACATGGGCTGTTCTGTCTCATGTATACAGTTAAGAAGATCTGAAGAAAATGGGTCTCAAGGAAGACTTTGACTGGTCTGTACCTCCACCGAAGAAATACAAGAAGGTCAAGGTTCCTTCCTTGGTGGCCAGCTCCTATTCTTCATCGCGCGACACTGATGAGCATGAAGACTTGGACGACACTACGGCAGGCCCTACTACGACAAACGACCCCGACAACGCTGGCGCTCCTTCATCAACTTGATATTCTTGTATGCGTTAGTCCTCGGTTTCAATCCTTTTGGTCATTCGATGACAAAGGGGGAGAAACTTGAGTTAGTCTTCAAGCGGGTCTACTATATGGGCGTTTTTTTTGGTAAGTTACAACTCTCGTTCTTCTGAAACTTTATTGGATCGAGTTATAAATTTAAACTCGATGGTGCTCTGATACTTTTGATGCGTTATTCTGCATGCTTATTCCTCGTTAATATTATTGCATGCATGCTGAATTACATCAGTCACCATATTTCATCATCGCATTTCAAATTCTTCATATCTTATGTCAAATGCGTGTATGAATTACAAGATATAGGGGGAGATCTCCATGATTCAACTATTCAAGTGTGCATTTCTTCAAAAGAAAATTCCTCACAATGCACATCTTCAGGGGGAGTTCTTCTATATCTTGCAATCAAATTCCTCAATATCAGTATTTACACTTCATATGTTTATCCCTGTTGAAAACTTAACCTATATTGTCATCAATCACCAAAAAGGGAGATTGTAAGTGCATCTAGTGCCCTTAGTGATTTTGGTGTATTGAAGACTTATAGGTTAAGTATCTAATGAGTTTATGAGTGTACAGGGCTATAAGTCTATGAGGAGTTTCATATTTACAGAGAAAGTCGACCCTAAAAATGAAGTTCTTCGATCAAGACTTTGGTATTCTGAAGACTTTCTGAAGACTTTGAAAGTGAAGAAATTGGTGTGACCTTGAAGACTTGGTATTCATTTGAGGAACATGAAGCGTGAAGACTTTTGTTTTCGTAGTTTCGTTCTCTCTTTCTTGAGTCATAGGAAACACCGTACTGTTAAAGGGGGTCGAGGAAGTACTAAGGAAAAATTTCCAAGTGACGCTCAACTCAAAATCCTACACCTACCAATCCCTTCGAGTGAACCCATTGGAAATCTCATACAGTTCAGTCAATTTCTTCAGTAACAGAGACGAAGTTCTTCTGGTCTCTGAGGAATTTGTTCTGACTAAGGAGTTAGGAATTCGCCAGTGTGGATTGCCTACACAGTGAGGAACATGATAGCCCTGAGGAATTTGAGCCTCAAATTTCCGACCGTTGCTGTGCTGCGCGCCAACTGTCCTAAAATATCTTGTCTACCTAACGGTCATATCATTGAAGGGCATTTATGTCTTATCATGTCGGGCTGCTCCCTAGGCTATAAATAGCCGCCCCCTACAACCACTAGCTGGTTGGCTGCTCCGAGAGAAACTGAAAGTCATTTGAGAGCAACCCATCCTCCGAGGACTTTGAGCGAAAATCATCGAGTGAGGAAAAACCCAAACCCAAACACCTACAAACCCAAAGTCATTGAGCATCACTAAAGAGATTGATCCTGCATGGATCTGACGGTTGTTACCTTTGAAGACTGTGCTTCTTCCAGACGGTTAGGCGTCATGGTCTAGAGCATCCAAGAGGAATTATGGATCGCCGAGTGACCGACTTTGTGAAGGTTCGGAAGTCACCTGAAGACTTACCACGAGTGATTGGACGAGGTCTGTGTGACCTTAGTTCAAGGAGAATACGGTGAGGACTAAGTGTTCTAGACTGCGTGTTCAGGACTGGGTGTCCGGGACTGGGTGTCCTCGAGTTTAAATACTCAGCCGCTCCAACCAGATGTACAACTGAGACAGCAGTTGGAACTGGTCTACCAAATCATTCTTCACCAAGCCACCTGGTTCTATTTCCTCAACTCTTTCATTTCCTCATTACTGTGTTGTGTGCTTGTCATATCTGTGTTTGAAGACTTTGACTGAAGACTTTCTCAATTTCCTCAGTTCAATTTCTTCAGTCTGTTTGTCTTCATCCTGTGTTATCCTGTGATTACGCTTTCTGTACTCTGTGCTTGTCTTCATTTCATCATGATGACTATGCTAGTATTATGTTATGTTTATTTCTGAGTACTTATTCCGCTGCTAGTAGTTCTTCGCTCGGGAATTTCCTCACCGGCAAATCCCTCAGTGAAGAATTCATAAAAATCGCCTATTCACCCCCCTCTAGTCGATATAACGCACTTTCAGTCATACTTCTATTCACTTACAACTCAAAAATTACAACTCGATACTAGAACAAGATATGACTCTATATGAATGCCTCCGGCGGTGTACCGGGATGTGCAATGAATCAAGAGCGACATGTATAAAAAATGATGAATGGTGGCTTTTCCACAAATACGATGTCAATTACATGATCATGCAAAGCAATATAACAATGATGATGTGTGTCATAATAAACAGAACGGTGGAAAGATGCATGGCAATATATCTCGGAATGGCTATGGAAATGGCATAATAGGTAGGTATGGTGGTTGTTTTGAGGAAGGTATATGGTGGGTTTATGGTATCGCCGAAAGTTGCGCGGTACAAGAAAGGCTAGCAATGGCGGAAGGGTGAGAGTGCATATAATCCGTGGACTCAACATTAGTCATAAAGAACTCACATACTTATTGCAAACATCTATTAGTCATCGAAACAAAGTACTATGCGTATGCCCCTAGGGGAATAGATTCGTTGGAAAATACCATCGCTCGTCCCCGACTGCCACTCATAAGGAAGACAATCAAAAAATATCTCATGCTCCAACTTCGTTACATAACGGTTCACCGTACGTGCATGCTACGGGACTCACAAACTGAGGGAGTTCCGGACTAGGGGGTGTCCGGATAGCCGAACTATCATCATCGGCCGGACTCCAAGACTATGAAGATACCAGATTGAAGACTTCGTCCCGTGTCCGGATGGGACTTTCCTTGGCGTGGAAGGCAAGCTTGGCGTCTGGATATGTAGATCTCCTACCTTTGTAACCGACTTTGTGTAACCCTAACCCTATCCGGTGTCTATATAAACCGGAGGGTTTTAGTCCGTAGGACGAACAACAATCATACCATAGGCTAGCTTCTAGGGTTTAGCCTCTTTGATCTCGTGGTAGATCCACTCTTGTAACACACATCATCAATATTAATCTAGCAGGGCGTAGGGTTTTACCTCCATCAAGAGGGCCTGAACACAGGTAAAACATCGTGTCCCTTGTCTCCTGTTACCATCCGCCTAGACGCACAGTTCGGGACCCCCTACCCGAGATCCGCGGTTTTGACACCGACATTGGTGCTTTCATTGAGAGTTCCTGCGTGTCGTCCCCGTCGGTAGGATGCCTCATCTCGTCTTTAAAGACGATACTATCGCCAAAGGAGCCTTGGCGCTGGCGAACTCTTGACTAGGTGGTTTTCTTATGACCGCCATCCGGCCACCGGCAAGCGATGACCTCTCGAGTCATCGAAACCAATCTCCGTGTTAGTTCGAACTTGCCGAACAGTTAGATCGATCGAGCTCTCCTCCATAAACGAGCTCTTGGATCACATCGCCATACAGGAGTCGCCACAGACTACGACGGATCGGGCCTAAAACCGATCTGAGAGAGATCAACTCTCCCGGGCTACCCATCATGTTGCATGTGATAGAGCAGCAATGCGGCGATTCTTCTTGTATCTTAAGGACTAGTTACGTCTGGATTCCCGATCCCTCCATGCCGGATTCCCGCAGAGGGACGGACGTTGATCAAGCCCTGAACTTAAAGTCAGGCGGTGGGTTGGATGTTGGAAATATGCCCTAGAGGCAATAATAAAAGCATTATTATTATATTTCCTTGTTCATGATAATTGTCTTTTATTCATGCTATAACTGTATTATCCGGAAATAGTAATACACGTGTGAATACATAGACTACGATACGTCCCTAGTGAGCCTCTAGTTGACTAGCTCGTTGGTCGACAGATAGTCATGGTTTCCTGACTATGGACATCAGATGTCATTGACAACGGGATCACGTCATTAGGAGAATGACGTGATGGACAAGACCCAATCCTAAGCATAGCACAAAGATCGTGTAGTTCGTTTTTGCTAGAGCTTTTCCAATGTCAAGTATCTCTTCCTTAGACCGTGAGATCAGATAACTCCCGGATACCGTAGGGAATGCCTTGGGTGTACCAAGCGTCACAACGTAATCGGGTGACTATAAAGGTGCATTACAGGTATCTCCGAAAGTGTCTGTTGGGTTGACACGGATCGAGACAGGATTTGTCACTCCGTATAACGGAGAGGTATCACCGGGCCCACTCGGTAGTGCATCATCATATTGAGCTCAAAGTGATCAAGTGTCCGGTCACGGGATCATGCATTACGATGCGAGTAAAGTGACTTGCGGTAACGAGACTAAACGAGGTATTGGGATACCGACGATCGAGTCTCGGGCAAGTAACATACCGTCTGACAAAGGGAATAGCATACGGGGTTGATTGAACCCTCGACATCGTGGCTCATCCGATGACAACATCGAGGAGCGTGTGGGAACCAACATGGGTATCCAGATCCCGCTGTTGGTTATTGACCGGAGAGCGTCTCGGTCATGTATGCATGTCTCCCGAACCCGTAGGGTCTACACACTTAAGGTTCGGTGACGCTAGGGTTATTAGGAAGACAAGTATGTGATTACCAAATGTTGTTCGGAGTCCCGGATGAGATCCTGGACGTCACGAGGAGTTCCGGAATGGTCCGGAGGTAAAGATTTATATATGGAAAGTGGTTAAACGGACTCCGGAAAGTTTCGGGGGCCTACCGGTAATGTACCAGGGCCACCGGGAGAGTTAGGAGGTCCACCGAGGGGCCACCCCTCCGGGGCCACATGGGCTAAGTGGGAGAGGGAGCCAGCCTGGTGGGCTGGGCGCGCCTCCCACCTAGGCCCATGCTTGGCTAGGGCTTGGGGAGGGAAACCCTAAAGGGGGCAAAGGGGCGCCCCCTTGGCTTGGGGGGCAAGCCACCTTTCCTCCTCCCCTTGGCCGCCCCCCTCTAGATGCCATCTAGAGGGGGCCGCCCCTCCCTTCCTCCTATAAATAGAGGGGTGGGGGAGGGCTGCACACACCATTGAAGGCGCAGCCCTCCCTCCCCAACACCTCTCTTTCTCCACGCTGAAGCTTGGCGAAGCCCTGCCGGAGAACTGCTGCGTACCAACCGCACCACGCCGTCGTGCTGCCATTGGAGTTGTCTTCCTCAACCTCTCCTTCATCCTTGCTGGATCAAGACTGAGGAGACGCCATCGTCCCGTACGTGTGTTGAACGCGGATGTGCTGTCCGTTCAGCACTTGGTCATCGGTGATCGGAATCACGTTGTGAACGTCTTCATCATCACCACTCCCTCGAACGAGTCCGTACTCGATCTACAAGTGGTATGTAGATTCAAACTCTCTCGTCTGACGCGTTGCTTAGTAGAACTCATAGATGGATCTTGGTGAAACCGGAGGAAAAATTTTAAGGTTCTACAACGTTCCCCAACAGTGGCATAATGAGCTAGGACTATACGTAGTTCTCTTTTCACGAGTAGAACACAATTTATTTGTGGGCGTGGATCTTGTCAATTTACTTGCCGATACTATTATTATCTTGCTTAAGAGTTATTGTGGGATGAAGCGGCCGGACCAACCTTACACGACGCTTACGTGAGACCGTTCCACCGACTAACATGCACTAGATGCATAAGGTGGCTGGCGGGTGTCTGTCTCTCCTACTTTAGTTGGAGCGGATTCGATGAAAAGGGTCCTTATGAAGGGTAAATAGAAGTTGACAAGATCACGTTGTGGTTATTCGTAGGTAAGAAAACGTTCTTGCTAGAACCCAATTGCAGCCACGTAAAAGATGCAACAACAATTAGAGGACGTCTAACTTGTTTTTGCAGCAATTGACATGTGATGTGATATGGCCAAGTTGTGATGAATGATGAATGACATATTGTGATGTATGAGATCATGTTCTTGTAATAGGAATCACGACTTGCATGTCGATGAGTATGACAACCGGCTGGAGCCATAGGAGTTGTCTTTATTTTTGTATGACCTGCGTGTCATTGAAGAACGCCATGTAACTTACTTTACTTTATTGCTAAACGTTAGCCATAGAAGTAGAAGTAGTCGTTGGCGTGACAACTTCATGGAGGCACAATGATGGAGATTATGATGATGGAGATCATGGTGTCATGCCGGTGACAAGATGATCATGGAGCCCGAAGATGGAGATCAATGGAGCTTTATGATATTGGCCATATCATGTCACTACTATATAATTGCATGTGATGTTTATTATGTTTATACATCTTGTTTACTTAGAACGACGGTAGTAAATAAGATGATCCCTTACAAACAATTTCAAGAAGTGTTTCCCCTAACTGTGCACCGTTGCCAAAGTTCGTCGTTTCTAAGCACCACGTGATGATCGGGTGTGATGGATTCTTACATTCACATACAACGGGTGTAAGACAGATTTACACACGCGAAAACACTTAGGGTTTACTTGACGAGCCTAGCATGTACAGACATGGCCTCGGAACACAGAGACCGAAAGGTCGAACACGAGTCGTATGGAAGATACGATCAACATGAGAATGTTCACCGACGAGACTGGTCCGTCTCACGTGATGATCGGACACGGCCTAGTCGACTCGGATCGTGTAACACTTAGATGACTAGAGGGATGTCTAATCTGAGTGGGAGTTCATTGAAATAATTTGATTAGATGAACTTAATTATCATGAACTTAGTCTAAAAACTTTTGCATAATATGTCTTGTAGATCAAATGGCCAACGCTCATGTCAACTTGAACTTCAACGCGTTCCTAGAGAAAACCAAGCTGAAAGATGACGGCAGCAACTATACGGACTGGGTCCGAACACGAGGATCATCCTCATAGCTGCCAGAAACAATATGTCCTAGAAGGACCGCTAGGTGACGCCTCCGTCCCAGAGAACCAAGACATTATGAATGCTTGGCAAACTCAGGCCGATGATTACTCCCTCGTTTCAATGCGGCATGCTTCTGACTTAGAACCGGGCTCCAAAAGCGTTTTGAGCATCACGGAGCATATGAGATGTTCGAGGAGCTGAAACTTGTTTTCCAGGCTCACGCCGGTCGAGAGATATGACATCTCCGACAAGTTCTATAGTTGTAAGATGGAGGAAAACAGTTCTGTCGGTGAGCACATCTTGAAGATGTGCAGGTTGCACAACCGTATGACCCAGTGAACATTAACCTCCACGATGAGGCGGTCATTGACAGAATCCTCGATCGCTCCCACCAAGCTACAAGAGCTTTGTGATGAACTACAACATGCAGGGGATGGTAAAGACCATTCTGAAGTGTTCTCTATCTTTGAAGTCAGCCAAGGTTGAAATCAAGAAAGAACATCAAGTGTTGATGGTCAATAAGACCACTAAGTTCAAGAAGGGCAAGGGTAAGAAGAACTTCAAGAAGGACGACAAGGAGGTTGCCGCGCCCGGTAAGCAAGTTGCCGGGAAGAAGTCAAAGAATGGACCCAAACCCGAGACTGAGTGCTTTTATTGCAAGGGGAGGGGTCACTGGAAGCGGAACTGCCCCAAATACTTAGCGGACAAGAAGGCCGGCAACACCGAAGGTATATTAGATATACATGTAATTGATGTGTACTTTACCAAGATTCGTAGTAACTCCTGGGTATTTGATACCGTGTCGTTGCTCATATTTGTAATTCACAGCAGGAGCTGCGGAATAAGCGAAATCGGCAAAGGGCGAGGTGACGATCTTGGCGTCGGGGAATGGTTCCAGAGGCGATGTGATCGCCGTCGACGCTACCTCTTCATTTACCTACGGGATTAGTTATGAACCTTAATAATTGTTATTTGGTGCCAAGTTTGAGCATGAATATTGTATCCGGATCTTGTTTAATGCGAGATGGCTACTCATTTAAATCCGAGAATAATGGTTGTTCTATTTATATGAGAGATATGTATTATGGTCATGCTCCGATGGTCAATGGTTTATTCCTAATGAATCTCGGCGTAGTATTACACATGTTTATAGTGTGAATACCAAAAGATGTAAAGTTGATAACGATAGTCCCACATACTTGTGGCACTACCGCCTTTGGTCACATTGGTGTCAAGCGCATGAAAAAGCTCCATCTTGATGGACTTTTGGAGTCTTTAGATTATGAATCATTTGACACATGCGAACCATGCCTCATGGGCAAGATGACCAAGACTCCGTTCTCGGAACAATGGGCGAGCAACCAACTTGTTGGAAATCATACATACCGATGTGTGCGGTCCAATGAGCGTTGAGGCTCATGGAGGGTATCGTTATGTTCTCACTCTCACAGATGACTTGAGTAGATATGGGTATGTCTATTTGATGAAACACAAGTCTGAGACCTTTGAAAAGTTCAAGGAATTTCAGAAGGAAGTAGAGAATCAGCGTGACCGAAAGATAAAATTCTTACGATCGGATCGTGGAGGAGACTATTTAAGTCACGACTTTGGTACACACTTATGAAAATGTGGAATCGTTTCACAACTAACGCCGCTGGAACACCTCAGCGTAATGGTGTCTCCGAACGTCGTGTCGCACTCTATTGGATATGGTGCGGTCTATGATGTCTCTTACCGATTTACCGCTATCATTTTGGGGATACGCTCTAGAGACAGCTACATTCACTTTAAATAGGGCACCGTCTAAGTCCGTTGAGACGACACCGTATGAATTATGGTTTGGGAAGAAACCTAAGCTGTCGTTTCTAAAAGTTTGGGGATGCGATGCTTATGTCAAGAAACTTCAACCTTGAAAAGCTCGAACCCAAGTCGAGGAAAAATGCGTCTTCATAGGATACCCTAAGGAAACCATAGGGTATATCTTCTACTTAAGATCTGAGGGCAAGATCTTTGTTGCCAAGAACGGATCCTTTACGGAAAAAGAGTTTCTCTCGAAAGAAGTAAGTGGGAGGAAAGTAGAACTTCGATGAAGTACTACCTCTTGAACAGGATAGTAGTGCTACTCGGAAAGTGTTCTGTGATGCCTACACCAACTGAAGAGGAAATTCATGATGATGATCAAGGTACTTCGGATCAAGTTGCTCTTGAACCCGTGGGTCCACTAGGACACGCCCGCACTGCAGTGGTACGGCAACCCTGTCTTGGAAATCATGTTGTTAGACAACAATGAACCTTGAACTATGAAGAAGCGATGGCGGGCCCAGATTCCAACAAATGGCTAGAAGCCATGAAGTCCGAGATAGAATCCATGTATGAAAACAAAGTGTGGACTTTGGTGACTTGCCCGATGATCGGACGATAGAAAACAAATGGATCTTTAAGAAGAAGGCGGACGCGGATGGTAATGTCACCATCTATAAAGCTCGACTTGTCGCTAAGGGTTATCGGCAAGTTCAAGGGATTGACTACGATGAGACTTTCTCTCCGTGGCGAAGCTTAAGTCCGTCCGAATCATGTTAGCAATTGCCGCATACTATGATTATGAGATATGGCAGATGGACGTCAAAACAGCGTTCCTTAACGGATATCTTAAGGAAGAGCTGTATATGATGCAGCCGGAAGGTTTTGTCGATCCTAAGAATGCTAACAAAGTATGCAAGCTCCAGTGATCCATTTATGGGCTGGTGCAAGCATCTCGGAGTTGGAACATTAAACCGATGAGATGATCAAAGCGTTTGGGTTTATGCAGACTTATGGAGAAGCCTGCGTTTACAAGAAAGTGAGTGGGAGCTCTGTAGCATTTCTCATATTATATGTAGATGACATACTTTTGATGGGAAATGATATAGAATTCTTGGACAGCATTAAGGCCTACTTGAATAAGTGTTTTTCAATGAAGGACCTTGGAGAAGCTGCTTATATATTAGGCATCAAGATCTATAGAGATAGATCGAGGCGCCTCATAGGTCTTTCACAAAGCACATACCTTGATAAGATTTTGAAGAAGTTCAAAATGGATCAGTCCAAGAAGGGGTTCTTGCACATGTTGCAAGGTGTGAGATTGAGCTCAGCTCAATGCCCGACCACGGCAAAAGATAAAGAAGAGATGAGTGTCATCCCTATGCCTCAGCCATAGGATCTATTATGTATGCCATGCTGTGTACGGACCTGATGTAAACCTTGCCGTAAGTTTGGTAGGAAGGTACCAAAGTAATCCCGGCAAGGAACACCGGACAGCGGTCAAGAATATCTGAAGTACTGAAAAGGACAAAGGACATGTTTCTCGTTTATGGAGGTGACGAAGAGCTCGTCAGAAGGGTTACGTCGGCGCTAGCTTCGACACAGATCTGGATGACTCTAAGTCACAAACCGGATACGTGTATATGTTGAATGGTGGAAGCGATGGCTGGTGCAGCTGCAAGCGAAGCGTCGTGGCGGGATCTACATGTGAAGCGGAGTACATGGCGGCCTCGGAGGCAGCACATGAAGCAATTTGGGTGAAGGAGTTCATCACCGACCTAGGAGTCATACCCAATGCGTCGGGGCCGATCAAACTCTTCGTGACAACACTGGAGCTATTGCACTTGCCAAGGAGCCCAGGTTTCACAAGAAGACCGAGCACATCAAGCGTCGCTTCAACTCCATCCGTGAAAATGTTCGGGATGGAGACATAGAAATTTGTAAAGTGCATACGGATCTGAATGTCGCAGATCCGTTGACTAAACCTCTTCCATGGGCAAAACATGATCAACACGAGAACTCTATGGGTGTTCGATTCATCACAATGTAACTAGATTATTGACTCTAGTGCAAGTGGGAGACTGTTGGAAATATGCCCTAGAGGCAATAATAAAAGCATTATTATTATATTTCCTTGTTCATGATAATTGTCTTTTATTCATGCTATAAGCTGTATTATCCGGAAATCGTAATACACGTGTGAATACATAGACTACGATCGTCCCTAGTGAGCCTCTAGTTGACTAGCTCGTTGGTCGACGAGATAGTCATGGTTTCTCGACTATGGACATCGGATGTCATTGACAAGCGGGATCACGTCATTAGGAGAATGACGTGATGGACAAGACCCAATCCTAAGCATAGCACAAAGATCGTGTAGTTCGTTTTTGCTAGAGCTTTTCCAATGTCAAGTATCTCTTCCTTAGACCGTGAGATCGTATAACTCCCGGATACCGTAGGAATGCCTTGGGTGTACCAAACGTCACAACGTGAATCGGGTGACTATAAAGGTGCATTACGGTATCTCCGAAAGTGTCTGTTGGGTTGACACGGATCGAGGCGAGGATTTGTCACTCCGTATAACGGAGAGGTATCACTGGGCCCACTTTCGGTAGTGCATCATCATATTGAGCTCAAAGTGATCAAGTGTCCGGTCACGGGATCATGCATTCTGATGCGAGTAAAGTGACTTGCCGATGCTTGAGACTAAACGAGGTATTGGGATACCGACGATCGAGTCTCGGGCAAGTAACATACCGTCGACAAAGGGAATAGCATACGGGGTTGATTGAACCCTCGACATCGTGGTTCATCCGATGACAACATCGAGGCGTGTAGGAACCAACATGGGTATCCAGATCCGCTGTTGGTTATTGACCGGAGAGCGTCTCGGTCATGTCGCATGTCTCCCGAACCCGTAGGGTCTACACATAAGGTTCGGTGACGCTTAGGGTTAATAGGAAGACAAGTATGTGATTACTGAATGTTGTTCGAGTCCGGATGAGATCCCGGACGTCACGAGGAGTTCGGAATGGTCGGGAGGTAAAGATTTATATATGGAAAGTGGTTAAGCGGACTCGGAAAGTTTGAGGGCATACTGGGTAATGTACTGGGGCCACAGGGAGAGTTCGGAGGTCCACGGGAGGGGCCACCCCTCGGGGGCCACATGGGCTAAGTGGGAGGGAGCCAGCCCCTGGTGGGCTGGGCGCGCCTCCCACCTAGGCCCATGCTTGGCTAGGGCTTGGGGAGGGAAACCCTAAAGGGGCGAAGGGGCGCCCCCTTGGCTTGAGGGGGCAAGCCACCCCTTTCCTCCTCCCTTGGCCGCCCCCTCTAGATGCCATCTAGAGGGGCCGCCCTCTCCCTTCCTCCTATAAATAGAGGGGTGGGGGAGGGCTGCACACACCATTGAAGGCGCAGCCCCTCCCTCCCAACACCTCTCTTTCTCCACGCTTGAGCTTGGCGAAGCCTGCCGGAGAACTGCGTACCAACTGCACCACGCCGTCGTGCTGCCATTGGAGTTGTCTTCCTCAACCTCTCCTTCATCCTTGCTGGATCAAGGCGGAGGAGACGCCATCGTCCCGCACGTGTGTTGAACGCGGAGGTGCTGTCCGTTCAGCACTTGGTCATCGGTGATCGGAATCACGTTGGGAGCGTCTTCATCATCACCACTCCCTCGAACGCTTCCGTACTCGATCTACAAGTGGTATGTAGATGCAAACTCTCTCCCTTGACTCGTTGCTTAGTAGAACTCATAGATGGATCTTGGTGAAACCGTAGGAAAATTTTAATTTTCTGCAACGTTCCCCAACATTGGACTCATGGGATAACACTCAAAAATCCAAACTTCCAAGTTCGGAAACTTCTCGGCCCTTGAGTCCTAAATTGGACGGGTTTCCGGATCTAGTTCCACCCGCCCACCCAAACATTAGCGATCTCTCTCAAATTCGGCAAGAGCCCGATGAAACGATACATCATTATCGGGCGATTCCTCCTGGTTATGAACAGGATAAAGGACTGCCGAGAGGAGGACGCAATCAGTTTTCTGCAATAATTGCACGGACAAGGGAATCCTAAACGCCATAAGTCGTCAGCGAAATTGCATGCTTCTTCGACTTGGTGACCATAGTACAAAATCTTGTGCGATGGAGAGCGCTGGAGAACCGAAAGTAAATTTTGGGATAATCGGCCCCGAATACATCCCTAGTCCGAAACAAAAGGGTGCATCATTATCAAGCACCGGGTTGAATACCAAAAACCAAAACCCCTAAAAGTGCGGAACCGTCTTTGGAGGGTTGGCTCAACGGACCTGCAAAATCCACAGTACGGAGGGCGCCACTCCAACACACAGCCTTCCAGCGTGTTGGATACTACGGCAGGTGGCCAAAAGTGGCGTATGCTTTTTAGCCCCGGACAACCAACCCAGCAGTACCAGTACGGTATTAACAGTATTTGAGACTTTCGCATCAAATAACATGCGGAAACGAACAATCCGCAGCCTCGCCAAAGTTTACCAAGTAGCAACAACAAATCCATGGAGCGACACGGCTATCACCTTCAACGCCAGCGACGAACCTAAATTTCGAACAGCTAGAGCACCAGCCGCATTGGTCCACAGTCCGATAATGGATGGTTTTCGTCTTACTAAGGTACTCATGGATGGCGGCAGCGGATTAAACCTCATCTATGAGGAAACCCTTCAAAAAATGGAAATTGACTGGAGCCGCATTGAGCAAAGCAGCACAACCTTCAGAGTGATAATCCCTAGTCGAAATGCGTTGCGCAGGAAAAATCACACTAGATGTAGTGTTAGGCTCACGGACAATTACAGGTCCGAGGAGGTCATGTTTCAAGTGGCCCCATTCGGCAGCGGATATTACGCTTTGTTAGGGCGAGAGGCATTCACAATCTTCCAAGCTATACCCCACTACGGGTACATGAAGCTCAAAATGCGGACCCAACGGGATAATCACTCTCGCCGATGATCCAGATCTGACACTCTGCGCTGAAAATAAGACAGCAAGACCGGCCCTAGAGGCATTGTCCGAAGCCCTAGCGGCGGAAGGAACTAACTACGCTGCGCTCCACGGTGGATAGGGACGATGTGATACTCGATAAGAGGTCCAAGTCAACCTCTTTTAAACCAGCAGACGAAATAGTCAAATTTCAGGTCCATCCAACAGACCCCACAAAGACGGCCTCCATTGGGGCACAATTAAGTCCGGATGTCGAAGCCGCACTATGAGAATTCCTTCGGGAAAATTGGGACATTTTTGCCTGGCACCCTTCAGACGTGCCAGGAATCCCACGCAGGCTGGCAGAGCACAGCCTAAATATCCTAAAAGGATTCAAGCTAGTCAAACAAGCTCTTCAGCGATTTTCCGAACCCAAAAGACAGGCAATGGGAGAGGAGCTAGCCAAACTCTTAGAAGCCGGATTCATCAGAGATATAAAACATCCGGACTGGCTAGCCAATCTAGTAATGGTACCAAAAAAGGACAAATCCACAGGCGCCTCTGCGTCGATTTTAAAGACCTTAACAAGGCCTGTCCAAAGGACCCTTTCCCCCTCCCTCGCATCGACCAAATCATCGATGCTACCGCGAAACACGACTCATTGTGCTTCCTCGATGCATACTCCGGATACCATCAAATCAAGATGGCGGAGAAAGATCAGGCCATAGCGGCATTCATTACTCCATATGGGCCATTACGCTTCAACACAATGCCCTTCGGACTCAAAAACGCCCGGCGCAACATATCGGCGCATGATTCAAACATGTCGGCTACCCAGATAGGCAAAACAGTAGAGGCATACGTGGCGATGTGGTCGTCAAGACCAAACACGTCGGAACTCTAGTAGAAGACTTGAGGGTGACATTCGACAACCTCCGAGCATATGACATTAAGCTCAATCCGGAAAAATGCGTCTTGGTACCAAGCTGAAAGCTCTTGGGCTTCATCGTATCCGTAGAGGAATTGAAGCAAACCGGCCAAAATCCGAGCTCTGTCACAATTGCATATTCCAAAAGACCTCAAGCAGATACAAAAACTAACCGGATGCGTGGCGGCCTCAAGTCGCTTCATCTCCCGTTTGGGAGAAAAGGCTCGCCCTCTACCGCCTCCTCCGGCGCACCGAACATTTGAATGGACGGATGCTGCCACACCGGACTTCGAAGAAATAAAAGCCATCATCGGCAACAAATCCGGTTACGGCGCGCCCAACCTGGGCGAACCTATGATTTTATATATCACAGCAACACATCAAGTTGTCGGTAGCGGTACTTTTCGTCGTTGAGCGAGAAACAAAAGGGCACAAATTCCCTCTTCAAAAACCAGTGTACTACGTATCCACTGTTCTAACTCCATGCAAATCCGGTACCCATATTATCAAAAGATAGCGTGTCACGGTGTTCATGGCATCCCGGAAGCTACGACACTACTTTCAAGAGTGTTCAATAACGGTGGCCTCCGAAGTACCTCTCAACGATATTATAAACAATCGCGACACAACGGGAAGGATTGCAAAATGGGCTATCGAGCTCTTACCATTTGACATAACCTACAAACCACGGTGAGCTATAAAGTCGCAGGTTCTGGCTGACTTCGTCGCCGAATGGACCGAAGCCGAACTCCCTAAAGAGTACGGCGCGTACTCCAACTGGATCATGCATTTCGACGGATCCAAAATGTTGGCTGGCTTGGGGGCTGGCGTCGTCCTGACGTCCCCAACTGGAGACACAATCCAATACGTACTTCAAATAATGTACACGGACTCCAACAACGCAGCCGAATACGAGGCCCTTCTACATGGCCTCCGGATGGCAATCTCCATGGGCATTCAACGCCTAGAAGTGCGAGGATTCAAACCTCGCAATATACCAAGTAAATGGAGACTTTGGCGTAAAGATCCAAAAATGGCAGCTTACATAACGCCGTCCTAAAAATGTCATTTCGGTTGAAGGACTAGAATTCCATCATGTAGCAGGGATAATAACCAGGCAGCGGGCGTGTTAGCACGCATCGACGCTAAACGAGGCGCCGTCCCTCCTAACATCTTCTGGAGCGGCTCTTTAAGCCATCCGTATTATGGGAAGAGGAGTCCGGAAATAACAATCCGGAGCCAATTTGCATCACCTAACTCAGACCATTACGACACAATCGGTGGCTCGACCAATGAAATAACACCTTGACTCACGAAATAATGGCAGTAATTGCCCGTGGGAGAACCATTCCTAGCCTACTTAATGCGGCAGGAACTTCCGAAGACCAAAATGAGGCCCGCTGCATAGTTCGGCGATCTAAAGCCTACAAGGTCCATGAAGGAGAACTTTATAAGAAAAGCACAACCGAGTCCTTCAAAGGTGTATCTCCAAAGAGGAAGGGCGAAATCTCTGGCTGAAATTCACGCCGGACTCGGCGGGCACCACGCTGCAGCCCGGGCCCTTGTAGGCAAGGCCTTCCGTACAGGATTTTATTGGCCGACAGCCCGGGCAGATGCTCAGGATTTAGTCCAACGATGCGTCGGTTTCCAGCTCTTTGCTAATTAGAGCCACATGCCACCCACCGCCCTCAAAACTATACCCATTACCTGGCCGTTCGCGGTCTGGGGGCTTGACATGGTTGGACCCCTTAAAGGGGGAACCAAAAAGCACAAATACATATTGGTCATGGTGGACAAATTCACAAAATGGATTGAGGCCAAGCCGGTTAAAACGGCAGAATCCGGACCGGTGATAGACTTCATATCCGGGGTAGTACACCGTTTTGGCGTCCCCCACAGCATCATCACTGATAACGGCACGAACTTCACGGCCGACGAGGTTAAACTCTGGTGCAAAAACAGGGCATCAAGCTCGATTACGCTTCAGTCTATCACCCCCAAACTAACGGTCAAGTCGAGCGAGCAAATGGTCAAATCATGAGCGGCATCAAACCCAGACTAGTGCGGTCCCTGAAGGAATCTAACACGCACTGGGTAGAGGAGCTCGACTCCGTACTCTGGGGGCTGCGGACCACGCCAAACCGAACTACCGGATTCACACCATTTTTTATGGTATCTGGCGCAGAGGCAGTTACGCCTGCGATATAATTCATGACTCACCTGGGTATGCGCATGTACAAAGAAAGAGAAGCCGAGTTGGATCGGCAGGACAGTGTGGACGCCTTAGAGGAGGAGCGGGACGTGGCAAAGGCTCGTTCCGCATTTTATCAGCAGCAAGCTCGAAGATATCAAAGCAGAGAAGTACGGGCCAAAACTTACAATGTTGGCGAACTTGTTCTACGCCTGCCGGACAAGAAAAAGGACAAACTTAAGCCCAAGTGGGAAGGTCCCTTCATCATCGACCAAGTCCTGACCGGTGGAGCATACCGTCTACGTAACGCATCTGACAACCGACTCGAGCCAAACCCATGGAACGCAGCCCATCTCCGAAGATTCTACGCCTAGCGCCGGACTCCGGGTTCGTCTCACTCCCCCGTCCACCCCTTTTTTTTTACTGTCTCTCGTCCTCCTCCTTCTTCCCACTTTTTTTTCAATACCTTTTATGGGCTGATTTGCGCTTTGTTCGCACACACTTGATGTGCTCCTGGCACTCATTATACAGGGGCTTCTTTTACGGAAGATTATTCATACGGGCTTCATGCCCAACACATGTGTCATACTTCCGCATGTACCTTTTATTCACCATTATATGCATCGATATGACTTAAGTTTTGGCCAAGCTGGGTTGCACGGCTCCTGCTTACCCCTCGTTCCCGATTGTTCGGCTAGGAGGTAAAGGAGCACCTCTGCGATTATTCTTGCCGGGTCATTTGGATGTGTACCTCGGTGGGTGAAGCCAAAGCTAGCATTCTTAAGAGAATATTGGTCGGTGTACCTCATACTTGAAAGATGATTTATTACTTACTTATTTATCTGCCCCGGATGCTTTTTACGCTATTTTCGCGATCCGGCATTGCACTTTAGGGCATGCCTCGAGAAAAGGAACCCTTAACGGAACTATTCTCCACGGAAGATGTTTCTTACTAACCATGTAATATAACATAACTAGTTGGGCACTTATGCGATAAAGCAATTATGACCCCGACGCTTTGTCTCCATGCATGCCCGGTTCTTTTATAACCGTAAGGGTATTCGGACACACTCCGGACTGTTGGGTCCCGAGGTTGAAGCGAAACGGTCCGCAAAGACAAGCGATCTACAATCCGGCTAGAAGGCATTTTACATGTCATTTCAAATTACATCGTCAAACCGACTGATCGTACTCCTCCTCAATCCCATCTAACAGGCTGTCTAATTCTGATCCTGTTGGGAATATTCATGCCAGTTCTACTTGGCGTACATCAACTCACGAGGATCTCCTTCCCATCAGGCCCGCAGTCCGACCTCGGCCATGTGGTTTGGGTCAGACTTGGTAACGATGTCTTCACCATGGCCCGAGCCTCCCTGGCGCCTGACGGCATGCCGATATCTTCCTAAGCGGAGGCGTCGCCGTGCTCCCTGAAGCTTCTTAGCAAGCTCACCAAGGCCCTCGGGTAGGGAGACGGATGGCCATAAAGCATGAACGACACCACTCATCGCCTGCCGAACACGTTCGAGCAATTGCACTAGCTCGGGAAGTTGGTCACCCATTGACTCAGGCATTTCCTCCGCAGGGCGACCTGTGAGCACTGAGCACACCTAAAGACATATTTCGATCAATCGACTTCCTCGCCGAATTTTTCTTTTCAAAGGAATTTGTTCAAGCACTTACTATAAATGCCGCGACGAAGCCGCTGATTCTCCTTCACGGAGCCAGACAGCTGGGCCCGAACACCTTTCAGCTCTTCTCCTTGGGTGTGGGCATCTTGGAGCTTGTTTCTCTCTGCTGCACCTTCATAAGCACCCTCTCGCCGGCCTTTAGCCGACGCAGATGGCTGTTGCTTGTCCGGATCTAGTCCGGCGCCCTCTGCAATATTATTGTCGATTCACGCCGCACTTTGCTAAATAATTATCTTTTCAAAGTCGTCTTACCAGCGGGGTCTCTGTGGCTCCCCCATGGCGGCAGATCTTGACCTCAAGTTGGGCCTTGCACTCTTGGAGCTCCTGGGACAGATGGGTATTCTTCTCCATAAGACCCTGCATAATAATTGATCCTTAAATCAGTTATTTCAACTATTTTAAGTCTCGGGGGCTACTGGCATATATAACTATTAAAATTACTTACCCGTATGTCTTTCACATACTGCACCGTGGCTCTGGTTAACCCATCTTGAGCGGCACGGAGGTGCGCGTTTCCCGCTTCAAAGGCATTTAACGCCTCCGGGGAGAAACACGCGTCACGAAGAACTGTCCGGCGACGCCTGTGATTCATGGCGCTCTCCACCTCAGACCGGGTGGCGGACAGCCTGTCGGCATCCTCCGTCGAAGGAGCGTCCGGCTCAGGCCTTGTATTCGCCTCCCCTCCCGGACCATGCGTTGGAGCATGTCCGGCGGAGGCTTGATTGGCAACCTCTCCGGACATTTGTCCGTGGCGCTCTTCTGGAAAAGTTATGAGCATTAATATACCTCCTAGGGATCCTTCCCTTAAAAATAGCGGTGCTTCGTACTGTTGCGGCGACGTTTCGGTTCGCATCGCGCTCCTCTTCCTCCTGCTGGGCCGGACTGACCCTTGTTGGCGGCCGCCATGTTCGGCTTCCCACCTTAAAGGCGCCTCCTGCGATGCACCATCAGTATGGGATGGTCAGAATTGAGTGCGGATCAAATAATGGTGTCAAGACCTTGGTCGTAGTCACCTGGGAGGTCGGAAACAAACCGGGGTAGTTAGCCGTAATGGCGACTAGGGCATTGTCTATGCTACGTTGGTGGAACACCCCGTCAATCAGCTCCACCTTTATGTCCGGATCCTCTTCGGAGGTCGGATCAAGGGATCGTTTCGGATCCTCAGGCTATGGAGTTAGGCTTCGCATGCCCTCCACGTCCCGGCGCAGCTCCTGCATCGACATCGCAGAGTAAGATACTTGACTTTAAAAAAGTATGGATTGGTTAGATGAACATCCGCTTACCCAGCTCCGAGGGTTATTCATAGAAAATCCATTCAACGGATTCTTGCGGAGGAAGTCCTCCTCATCTCCCTTGTACAAGCCGGACAGGATCTTCGCCAGATCGGCTACCGAGCATGGCCCTTTGCGGCCATGACGGGTGGCGTCATCTTCCCCGTTGAAATCCCACATAGGGTGGCCCCTATATTGGAGTGGCTGCACCCCTCGCATAATGCACGTGGCCATGACTCCAATCATGGTCAATCCGGAGTGGGCGATAACCTAATCCGCCCATCGGATAATGGGCGCTCCTATCATCTTCTCATTGAGGGCTCCGCGGGCGCCAACTCAGGCGTTTCTTCAAGGGAGCATTGTTGAACTCCGGGAGGCCGATCCGGACTGGATCCGGCAGAGGGGCGTCCTCCATGTAGAACCATTCCGAAGGCCAGTCTTCGGACGCCTTCTTCGGGTGCGGATAGATATCCGGTCCGGCGATGCGCCATATTTCGGCTCCGCCCACTTGATATATCGACCCCTCATGAGAACGAGTGCGAGACAAAACAATCTCTTCCACAAGGCAAAATGGGGCTCAATGCCCAAGAACAGCTTCATAAAAAGCTACGAAGCCCGCGATGTGCAAAATGGAGGCGGGCGTGAGGTGGTGAAGTTGGAGTCCGTAGAACTCTAGGAGCCCCGGAGAAAGCGGATGTATGGGAAATCCGAGTCCCCTTATTAGATAGGGGACAAAGCATACCCGCTCCCCTTTGGAAGGGTTGGGGCGCTCTCCCGCTTTCCACCCTTGTAGGTGGCTAGTCCGGCTCGAACCGGAACCATGAATGTTGGGGGAAGATATCCCTCGGTTTGGAGTACCACTAGCTCGCTATGTGGAACTGAGCATCTCCCCCAATCTCCTGGCTTAGGGCTGGGAGCGCAAGAGGAGGAGCCGCGTCGGCTATCCATGATGGAATGGACTTTTGTCAGAGGCGCTTCGATGAGAACTTGCGGATGGAGGATGGTGTGAGCTGGATCTAGATTCTCGCCTCTCTTATTGGCGGCTCGTTACATACGACTAGGGGTAAAATGTAAAAATATCCCAGCCTTTCGCATTAAATGCGACACGTGGAAGAAGGCCATTATTGGGCGTAGAAGCCAAGGAGCACAACATTTATAAAGAAGCGGACACTATTCGACGGGAACATGAAGATTGAAGGAGAACCCGCCTTGCAACGCCGAAGACAATATCTGGCGCCCGGACTCGTCGTCAGCTGAAGCCAGTTCGGGGCTCTTGAGGAGTTCGGACTAGGGGGTGTCCGGATAGCCGAACTATCATCATCGGCCGGACTCCTAGACTATGAAGATACCAGATTGAAGACTTCGTCCCGTGTCCGGATGGGACTTCCTTGGCGTGGAAGGCAAGCTTGGCGATACGGATATGTAGATCTCCTACCTTTGTAACCGACTTTGTGTAACCCTAACCCTATCCGGTGTCTATATAAACCGGAGGGTTTTAGTCCGTAGGACGAACAACAATCATACCAGAGGCTAGCTTCTAGGGTTTAGCCTCTTTGGTCTCGTGGTAGATCCACTTTATAACACACATCATAAATATTAATCTAGCAGGACATAGGGTTTTACCTCCATCAAGAGGGCCCGAACCTGGGTAAAACATCGTGTCCCTTGTCTCCTGTTACCATCCGCCTAGACGCACAGTTCGGGACCCCCTACCCGAGATCCGCCGGTTTTGACACCGACACAAACCTTAACACAAGTATTTCTCAAATTCCCAACTACTTACTAGCATGACTCTAATATCACCATCTTCATATCTCAAAACAATCATAAGGAATCAAATTTCTTATAGTATTCAATGCACTTTATACGAAAGTTTTTATTATATCCCTCTTGGATGCCTATCATATTAGGACTAAGTTTATAACCAAAGCAAATTACCATGCTGTTTAGAGACTCTCAAAATAATATAAGTTAAGTACGAGAGTTCATCAATTTTTATAAAATAAAACCACCGCCGTGTTCTAAAAAGATATAAGTGAAGCACTAGAGCAAAATTGCCTAGCTCAAAAGTTATAAGTGAATCACATAGAGTATCCTAATAAATCATGATTCATGCGTGTCTTTCTCAAAAGGTGTGTACATCAAGGATGATTGTGGCAAACTAAAAAGCAAAGTCTCAAATCATACAAGACGCTGCAAGCAAAACACATATCATGTGGTGAATAAAAATATAGCCTCAAGTAAAGTTACAGATAGACGAAGACGAAAGAGGGGATGCCTTCCGAGGCATCCCCAAGCTTAGGCTCTTGGTTGTCCTTGAATATTACCTTGGGGTGCCTTGGGCATCCACAAGCTTAGGCTCTTGCCACTCATTATTCCATAGTCCATCAAATCCTTACCCAAAAATTGAAAACTTGACAACACAAAACTCCACAGAAAATATCATAAGCTCCGTTAGTATAAGAAAATAAATCACCACTTTTGGTACTGTTGTGAACTCATTCTCTATTTATATTGGTGTAATATCTACTGTATTCTAACTTTTCCATGGTTCATAACCCCTGATACAAGCCATAGATTCATCAAAATAAGCAAACAACACATAGAAAATAGAATCTGTAAAAACAGAACAGTCTGTAGCAATCTGGATATTTCTCGAATACTTCTGTAACTCCAAAAATTATGAAACATTAAGACGAACTACGCATTTTTTTATTAATCTACTACAAAAAGAATCTTGTTATTCAATGGGTTCTCTTACTACAAGAATTTGATTTACTTATCACTGATAGAAAAGGAGCTGAGAACCCCGTAGTTGATAACTTGTCTAGGCTTGAAAATGTGTTGGATGACCCACTGTTAAGTCATTCAAAAATAGCTATGGCCATTTTGGAGTCCTAAATAATGTTGGTTCCATTTCTACAATAGCTTTGGGAATTCTTGTAATATTATGAACATTTTGTTCTACTGTTAGAAGAAATAATTTATTTGCCTTTATTTTAAAATTTGAATTTGGCTTTGATGTATTAAGGGGCAACTAGGCTTAGTCAAACCTGATGACATGGCACCATTAGTGGGAGATCACTGTAGCTGGATTATCCGTGCGTTACAAATCTCCTCCACTACAAGAAATCTCGTCCTGAGATTTAAGAGGTGGGGTAAGGGGGAAGCTGTAAGGACGAATGTCTGAAAGGATCAGCATTCGGTAGTTATCTCAAGGAAGGAGATTTTAGAAGCACCAGGACGTTTCGAGAGTGCTATGCAGAGATTCAACTAGTTTTAACCAGGTAGGCATCCAGCTGATGCCTAAAATAGGTGATGAAGGGGTTCAGAGCAAAGAAGAATAATGTTGCCTCGATCTTTGAAATGAAACATGGTGAGGAAGTTAGCTCGTGTATTACATACGAAGCCGAGTGCTAAGAATATTTCGGAATCAAGGTTGTACAGGAGAGTCAGGTCGTGATCATGGGACCTATGGGTTATGAGCCCACCATGTGGGTTAAAACGTTGGAAGGGTGTTGACATCTTGTACGGTCTTGATAGCAAGGCATGTCAGAGGATAGTCTGACAGTTATATTGGCAACAACGTTGGTAACCAAGGGCGAGGGACGAAGAGAACCGTTTTCCTGCTCGTCAAACGAGGTGGACCAAAAGGCAAGGTTCTCGTCCATCGGTGGTTACCGGAATGTCATCAACAATAGTAACAGGGTCTTACTGATAGAGTTGTACACCGAGGTGTTTACATAAGCAGGGAATTATTACTGCTTATATCATATATATCAGAAGAAAGTTTAAACAAATCAATGGAAAGGAAAATGAAATTATCGAATTAAACAGACCAACGGAAAGGAAAAATGTGTTTCACACAAGAATTAGGAACATCATTCCCAAAGAAAAGCGGAGCAGGATATACATGATAGGACAGCAAGTTCAAAAGCATTTAGATAATGGGGAGAGGGAAGAATCATGATATTACCCATACAACGGTGTGAGGGTAATTGAACGAGAAACATTTTGTATTATGCTTCCGATGTTCTTGTTGATATTCGGAATACCACAATCATGCTTCGATGCGGCAATGATATGGTGTCAAGTAAAGATTGGGTTCAAAGATCTCAAGAGATACCGAGAAACAATTCCAAGATATCTAAGTACGTAAGGAATAACCAAGCACGGCCAGGTCTGTGTAGGCAGAAAGTCAAGATGTCATCGATGATATCACAAATCATCAAGGGGCAGGGATGGTATTTCTAGCCATGAATTCAATTGACATCTCTGAAGAAGCCAAAGTGTAGACGGTGATCACGACTGATTTTTTCGAAAGACTCAATGAAGATGCCATCGAGCAGAAAATAAAGGATGAAGTGAAAGGCTATGAGATCCACGGATTCGACACAAGCTCGAAGTCAAGCTTGTTGTTCGAGGTGAATATGATAAGATGAGGAAGATCGACGTAAGCTTAGCTCATCATCGAAAGTTGCTCCGGGCATAAGGACCAGGTAGCACAGTTAAAAGTTGACACGATAAAAATATAGCCAATCAGGCTAGGAACGATGTGATGGGGTATAAAACTTCGAAATATCAGGTATTAGGTGTAATGTCGGAAGGTAAACCGGAGTAGAGGTTGGACGGGGGGACTGATTTGCACAGGATAAGTATTTTAACTTATCCGGTAAATGGAATCAAGGAGGAAATATGGTCGGAACCACGATTGCAAAGGATCAATTCATAGATGCAAGATGAGCTTGTACCAAAGAAATACTTATTTTTATGAGCAGCTTCCATGATGAGTTCTACATCGGGTCCATGGGCATGAACACAAGGGTTCAAGGTCGACTCCCACTTCTTCAATGCATAACCTTTCATTCACTCCTCGTTTTTCAAAGAAATTGTAGTGCGGAGGATTTATCTGGCGAAGTACCAGAAGAGTAAGACTCGTGAGACTCTCGGGTTCACACGGATTATGGAAGGCATAAGTTCAACCCATCGGGGTATTTTTACGAGTCTATGCGACCATCAACCAAGCAAAAGATACGAGTTCAAAAGCAGAGTATCGGAGTCAAAGCAGATGATACAATTTACCGAAGGCATTATATACCCATGGAAAGGCTCACAAGGTTATTGAATATGAAGGATGATGTCGGATGAATTCCAACAATGGACCTGGCGATCCACAACGGAGCTGATGTGAGTATCGGTACTCAATCAAATAAGAAAGAATACAAGGGCATCAGATTATAGAACATATGAATAATTTGATGCTTACATAACAAAGGAATTATGATTCCCAAAAATGAAGCATCAGAAGCAAACGCTCTGATCAAGAATGGATAAGTTGAATAGACCAGGGGCACAATCGATGGCAATTTGATTGGTCGAGATCCAGCTCATGTTTAAAATGACGTCTGAGCCGAAAGGATGAATTCTAGGATCTGATTAAGGATTGCAACATTCGCAACATATTGAATCAAGGGACCCAAGATGATAAAGGCAAAGGACATCCATGAATATTGCTAGTCATTTGGAATTAACCAAAATGCAGGCAGACAAGCATTTCAAGAGCCATAGGCTAATGAGGATTCTTGAAATATCGGATAGTATTTCGAAGAATTTTCTAAAACACATGAACAACTGGGGATGAGCGGATACTCGGTAAGAGCGAGGAATTATCCATAGGGGTATTCATATGACAAAGAACTGCAAGGCAGTAGGCACAAAGCATTCTCGGAACAATAGAGAGAATTTCGGTGTACCTTGTAATAACAAGATCAATTGGGGATGAATGTATGAATGACAAATTGTCAGGACCCCGATTCCAAGTCACATCGACCTAGCTGGTAACACCTCATATCACTTTGTGGCCTCACGCACGGTATTCCCACGGGTGTCGCCTTACCATGGCCCGGGACCGTTTGCGTCTTTTGGCTCACGTATATGACAGTGTCGCTAGCATCCACATGACAAAGAACCCGGGCCGACATGGCTAGTCGTGAACCCAAAGCGGCACTAACCTATGGGGACAGGCATACATGAATCACATCGAGCATGTCGGTCATCAACGTATATATTCAGGCTGTAGCACTGGGCTAACAGGACTCCGGTATCTGTACATGCAGAGCTAGGCAGGACTCCGAATACCACCGCGTGACATTTCCCGAAGAACGGACATAGGAACGAAAGTGAATCACATGCCGGCCGATCAAGTGTCCAAGCAGTAGTCTTTGGGCTAGCAGGACTCCGGTGAACCGGGTCATGGCGGACTACTATCGCTCGAAGCACGGGACTTACATTTCCCCATATGAGAGGCTACCAAGGATAAACAACTAGTTTGTGGATCCCACTCATACCAAGCATTTCAATCATACACGCATAATATGCCCGATATGAGTAAATACAACAAGGCATCACAACAAAACTCTACAACTCAAGTACTTTATTTAAAAGGCTCAGAGGAGCCATACATAACATAGTCATACAGGTAGGGGTCACATGACCCAACACTAAAGTCATACAATCATACAAGCACATGCGGAAGCAAACTAGTCTGCAGTCTGGACTCTAGATAGAAAGAAAGCTTGTTGGAGCCTTTCTATCTACAATGGCCCTTCACAAGTCTTAGATCGCCACCTGGGTGGCTAATTCACTCGTCGATGTCAAGGTCTACATAGAACCCATCGGAAGGGGCGGTGTTGTCGTCTGAAAAACATTAATTAAGCAAACATGAGTACAGAGGTACTCAACCAAGTCTTACCACAGAATCCTATCATACATGCACATTCTCAAGAAGGTGGTGGAGTTATTTGACAAGCCAGCTTTGACTCTTGGCTAAGCTATCTCACGTGACACCACTTGAAAAGCATTAGTCGCACACGAGTCCACTAATCACCATCACAATACTCCACCGTGGATCCTCTCGTCATCCCACGAGAGGGCCATCCACGATACTCACACTTATCTTGAGGCTTTTAGTAGTATCCATTTACTTGTCTATGAACTGATATAGGTAACCTTGAAGTCCTTCTCCGTGGACACGGCTATTCGAATAGATCATATTAAACCTGCGGGGGTGTACTTCTTCACACACGCTCTCACCACTTACCGCCGTTTACGACATGTACTCGGCAACCTTCAAGTGGAAGCCCAACGTGGGTGTCGGCCACGACCTACCTAAACACACAAGTCCCAAGTCCGGGTTGATCGCCTATTCGGGTTCCATCCGCAGGAGTCCGCCGAGGTTTCCCATACGGCCCCGAACGATGTGTCTGAGGTTCCCGAGACACCAAGCAGGCGAATCGGTACACACCCACGGTGCCTACCGCAACACAACCCACCCCTACGGTCATTGCGTGCGGCCCCCAAAGATGACATGCTACAAACACGAAACTACTTGCAACTCCCGGACTGAGGACAATAGTGGTTAAGAAGCCGAGAGGGTCAATTAAGGATCCCAATGCGTGGTAGTAACTGTTTCATGGATCACAAACACAGATCTCAGTTCTTAGGGACGGCTTCAATGAAACAACCCACCATGTACTCCTACATGGCCTCTCATCGATACCTTTACCAAAACGTGTTCAACACTTTCACTCTTGAATCAACACAACCTTTCACTCCAGTCCATCATCACGATGAGCGGACCTGACACAACTCTAAGCATAGCAAGCATAGCATGGTAGGAATCACAAACATGGCTCAATCAACTCCTACACATACTAGTGGGTTTCATCTGAATTCTTGTGGCAATGACAGGTCATGCAAAGGAAGTGGGTTCAACTACCGCATGACACAACAGTTTGAATCGCGTTGTCTTAATGCGAAACGAGAGCGAAGCGAGAACATGGGTTTGTGTCGGAATGATCAATGAGTTGCTTGCACGATGGGCTGGGGTAGAGTAATCGCCCTTGGATGGATAGTCGAGGTTATCCTCGGGGGCAGAACCTATCATGAAAGCACATCGAAAGTAAACACACATGACAATATGCAACAATATGATGCATGCTATGACATGGCAATATGGATGTGTGTTGGCCTAATGCAAGCTGAAATAACAGGGGATGAACTCATTTGAATCAAGGATTCAAATGATAGCTCATTTGAGTTAGTCCTAAAGGTGCATTGTCTTATTCTGGTTAAACAGCATAGTTAACTTGTTTTAACATGCATGAAACCTGTACCAATGGATAGAGTGGATTTTTCTGATAATTTTTCATATATAAATCTTTGCATTTGGAGTTATAGATTAAAAGTTATAAGCATTTTAAATTTGAATTATATTCGGAATTTCTTGAATTAGAATAAATCCGAAATTGAATTAATACGTCGACCATGCGTCGGCATGACGTCGAGAATCAGCTGGGGCGTCCAGGTCAAACCTGACAGTGGGTCCCGCATGTCAGGTAATTAACTTAATTAATTAAAGTTTAACTAAAACTAACCTATTTAGTTAGCGAAATTTGGGCCCCATCATCGATGACACATAAAGTCAACGAGGGCCCTTGATGGTCAACGTCCACGTCGGCTGCACTGGCGACTAGTCAGCCGAGCAAACCGACACGGCGGAGGGAGTGTGTTTGGCGATTCAGCGACCAAACGAGTCGCGGAAGGTAGCTACGGGTAGCTAGGAGCAACCCGCGACTCTTGGTGGAGTCGATTGGGGTCGGGTGGCGGAGTTGGCGCCCGGCTGACGAGCTAAGCGGCCGCCGGGGGTTGACCAACAATGAGCTAGGGGTTAGAGGGCTCGGTGAGGTGCGGGAAGTACAATGTAGACCCCTTGGGGTGCGGTGAATGCAACGGACACCATGGGGTGGCCGGAGAGTGACCGGGAGCACGTCGGCGACGAGCTCCACGGCTGAGTGCGGGTGAACGTGGCTCGGTTGCTACGTTGCTCGAGGCGCGAGAGAGGAAGGGGAGTTAGGTAGGCTCACGGGCAACGTGTAGAAGCCCTCGTCGAGGTCGGGGATGAACCCGAGCGACGGCGGCGAAAAGGGATCTCCGGCAGCAGCGAGCTCGGTTGAGGTCGGTGGGATGGATTGATTGCACTAGAGCAGCGGGACTCGGTGGCTAGGGGTAGTGGAGTCTGGTGAAGCTCTGGACATGATGAGGAGGAGCATGGACGGCGGGGAGCACGACTACGGCGGTGGTGCGGCGGCGACGGCGTCGGCCAAGATGGAGGAGAGCGAGAGAAGCGAGCCGGGGAGGAGAGGGGGTGTCCAGGGGGTTCGGGAGAGAGGGGGAGGTCGGTCCTCGTCGCGGCTGGGCGAGGGGAGCGGCGAGGCGGCGACCAGGTGCGTGGCACCCATGCGGTGCCCGCCGCCGAGCACCTGGCTGCCTGCCTGGCCGAGCCAAGCAGCTCGCTGGCGCGGCTGGGTTGGGCGGCAGTGGGCGGGTGGAGTGCGTCGGAGTAAGTTTTCTGTTTTTAATCTTTTCTAATTTCCTGCAACTTTGTGGGGTTTTCTAAAATACCAAAACAGTTTTAAAATCACCAAAATGCTCCTGGTCCCTTGTTGGAATATTTCCAACATGAAACATTTAGTTTGGTAATTTTTGGATATTTAAAATATTTTATATAGTTTGAAATGCTCAAGTTTAAAAACTTATGAATTAATCCAAGGACCTTTGGATGGCCTAGAAAATGATGCAACACCTTTGACATAGGCTCTGAACCAAAGTAAAGATGATGAGCATTTTGAAGGGCATTTCAGGTTCATTGAAATAATTTTAGTAAACCCTAGTTGAATTAAGGGGGTGTTCAGGGGTTTCTGTCTTCCCCATTTCAAATTCAAATGAAATTTAAACATGATGCACACCCTAATGCATGGTCTAAGCGGGATGTGACAACTCACCCCCACTCAAAAGAATCTCGTCCGAGATTTAGGATCTGATCTTGAAAAAAGGTGGGATACTCAAGTCGAAGGCGATCCTCCCTTTCCCAAGTTGCTTCTTGCTCGGAATGGTTTGACCATTGAACCTTTAGAAACTTGATATTCCGGCGTCGAGTGAATGCGCTCGGCTTGATCGAGGATACAAGCGGGATATTCTCGATAGGTGAGGTTATCTTGGAGATCAAGCGTTTACGTGGTCTACTCCACGGATAGGATCCGAGAAGCAGCGCTGAGTTGGGAAGCGTGGAAGACATCGTGGACTCTGGAAAGATGCGGAGGTAGTTCCAATTGGTAGGCAACTTCTCCTCGTTTGGCAAGAATGAGAAAGGGTCCAATGTAGCGAGGAGCCAACTTGCCTTTGATACCGAATCGATGGGTTCCCTTCAAAGGAGTAACCCGAAGGTAAGCCTTCTCGCCAATTTCATAAGTCATAGGCTTATGCTTGCGGTCATATTGGCTCTTTTGACGAGATTGGGCTGTTTTCAATTTCTCACGAACAACGAACCTGCTCTTACGCTTCACGAATCATGTCGGGCCAAAGAGTTGTCTCTCCCGGTTTCGACCCGATTAAGAGGCGTTCGACATTTCCGTCCGTAAAGAACTTGAAAGGGCTTTGCCAGGCTGGCTTGATAAGCTTGTTGTTATAAGCGAACTCGGCGAATGGAAGGCATTTCTCCCAATTCATGCCGAAAGAGATGATGAAGCTCGAAGCATATCCTCTAGGATTTGATTGACTCGTTCTACTTGACCACTTGATTGAGGATGGAAAGCGGTGCTAAAGGAGAGACGAGTTCCCATAGCGTTTTGGAAACTTTCCCAAAATCGAGAGGTGAAGAGACTCCCACGGTGCGAGTTAATCTCTAATGGAACACCATGAAGAGACACTATTCGTGAGATGTACAAATCAGCTAGGCGGCTAGCGGTTATACTCTCACGAACGGGTAGGAAGTGGGCTACTTTGGAAAGGCGATCAACGACAACGAAGATAGCGTTATTCCCTCTCTTGGTCTGGAAACCCGGTAATGAAATCCATACCGATTTTATCCCATTCCCATTCAGGAATTTCCAAAGGTTGAAGGGTACCGGGCCGTTGATGCTCTGCTTTAACTTTCGACCCAGGGCGTCGCAATTAGCAATGTATTGAGCGATTTCTCTCTTCATCCTAGTCCACCAAAACCTCTGGCGTAGGTCTTGATACATTTTAGTACTACCGGGATGAATGGTGAGAGGAGAGTCATGAGCTTCCTTAAGGATCGATTACGTGGCTGTTGTTTCTTGGGAACCACCAAGCGGTTCTCAAAGAAAACAACACCTCGTTCATCTATGGAGAAACACTTAGCAACTCCGCTAGCAATGTTCTCCTTGATCCGAGATATTCCTCTATCATCTTGCGAGCAGCTATGATTCGATCCGTAAGGTTAGGTTTCGCCACCAGGGTAGAAAGGAATCCTCGAGGAACAATGTGGAGATTAAGCTTACGAAATTCCTCGTGGAGAAATGGTTGACTTTGTTGTAACATCAGATTGTTACAATAAGATTTCCGACTTAGGGCGTCAACCATGACATTGGCTTTGCCTGGGGTGTAGGATATTCCTAAGTCGTGTCTGTAATCAACTTCGACCCAACGTCTTTGCCTAAGATTCAAATCCGGTTGGGTGAAGATATATTTCAGACTTTGGTGATCGGTGTAGATTTACATAGCGATTACCAAGAAGGTAATGTTGCCAAGTTTTGAGTGCATGAACCACTTCCGCAAGCTCTAGATCGTGTGTGGGATAGTTATCCTCATGGGGCCTTAGCTAGAAGCGTGAGGCAATCACATGACGATCTTGCATGAGTATGCAACCTAGTCCTTGTCGCGGCGTCGCAATAGATAATGAAGTCCTTAGAAAAATCTGGTGGAATAAGCACGGGAGCAGATGTCAGGCGTCTTTTCAGTTCCTGAAAGCTGAACTCGCACTATGGTGTCCATTCGAACTTCTTATCTTTCTTGAGGAGTTCGGTTAGAGGTTTGGCAACTTTAGAGAAATTCTCGACGAAGCGACGGCAATAGCTTGCTAAACCGAGAAAACTCGAACTTGCTTAACCGATTCAGGTGGAGTCCGATCAAGGGCGGCTTGAACTCGCTTCGGGATTGACGGCAATGCCCTTACCGGAGATTACATGGCCTAGGTAGGTCACTACGGTAACGAATTCACACTTAGAGAATTTGGCATAAAGGCGGTGTTCTCGAAGTTTCATCAATACTAGCCTTAGATGTTCGGCATGTTCTTCCTCATTCTTGGAGTAGATGAGTATATCATCGAGGTATACCACGACGAATTTATCCAAATACTCCATGAAGATTGAGTTCATTAACCGCGAGAAGGTGGCTGGAGCATTGGTTAATCCGAAGGACATGACGGTGTACTTGTATTGGCCATAACGAGTAACAAAGGCCGTTTTAGGAATGTCCCGTTCTTGATTTTGATTTGATGGTAGCCCAACCTCAAATCCATCTTGAAAAGATCGAGGATCCAGCGAGCTGATCATACAGTCGTTGATCTGAGGAGCGGATACTTGTTCTTGATAGTGACCAAATTGACGGTCGATAATCCACAACCATCCGATCCGTACCATCCTTCTTCTTGACGAAGAGGACGGGCAAGCCCATGGAGATGAACTAGGACGGATGAAACCTTTTGCAAGGACTCATCGAGTTGTTTCTTGAGTTCAGCTAGTTCTAGGGGTGCCATCTTATAAGGTCTTCTAGAGATTGGGGCGGTTCCGGGAACAAGATCTATCACGAACTCAACATCCTGTCGGGTGGAACACTGGCAGTTCCTCTGGAAAGACATCCAGGAAAATCACGGACTATCGGAATATCTTCGAGGTGCGGAAGGGGATTGGCGTTTAAGGAGTAAAGTGGCGCTTAGACACTCGGGTTAGAACATTCCTTTGTCTTGGCCGAGGGATGGGTGAGCTGAACAGTTCTATTAGAGCAATCAATCTTAGCATAATGGGCTGACATCCTGTCCATACCCATGATGATGTTTATGTCCGAGGAATTGAGAGATATTAAGGAAGCAAGAAAGACTAGTCTGTCGACAAGAATTTCATTCCCATGACTTATTCTAGAGGTTTGCCATCTAGAACCGTGGGTCTGGATTTCCATGGAGGTGTGCATGTCACGAGAATGTGGTGTTGTGCAATCGAGCATAGCTCTCGAAATAAATGAATGAGATGCTCCAAGATCAAAAAAGAACAGTTCTTGGGATGACAATTAACAAGGAGGCGTCCGAGGGGCGGCGTTGGGATCCTCATAGGTTTCTTCAGCGAAACATAGTTGACATGGCCACGGCGGTGGCAACTGGTTTAGCATAGGGCACCTTTCCTGCTGGCTTGCCACGGCCAATGCAGACTTTCCAACTTGGTAGGGGTTGTTTTGGGGGCACTCACGGATATAGTGGCCCGTCTCTCCACATTTGAAGCAAGTTATCATATTGGGCGTGGAGCAGCACTAGCGGCGGGGCCTCCATAAGTCTTAGGCGGAACATACTGCTGGTTGGGGCGAGGCGCCTCAAAAGATGGCCTCGGGGTGAACTGGGTGGTAGAGCGTATTTGGAATCCAAACCCGGCGCTTCGGGATCGAGCCGGATGAAGATCCAAAGTCACGGATGTGCTTGCGTGAAGCCTCAAAATCAGTCTGCCTTGATTTGGTGGCTGATAGCCTTGTTGACTAACCCGGAAAAGAGGTACACTCATGCGAGACGAAGGTCTCGGCGTAGCTTCAGGGCTAAGTCCCTTGCGGAACCTTGCACCTTCTTGGCATCGGTAGAAACTTCTTGGGAGCATAACGTGCTAACCTCCCAAATTCACGGCTGTAGGCATCCTTTGTCGACCTACCACAGGTGAAACTGCAGAATTCCTCCCTTTTGCGATCCATAAGACCTTCGGGATATGATGCTCACGGAAGGTGGCACTGAATTCAGCCCAAGTTGTAACTTGTCCAACCGGACGCATAGCCTCATAATTCTCCCACGAGAGACTAGCGGGGCCTTCAAGATGATAAGCGGCAAAAGTAACCTTGTCGACTTCAGCCACGTTAGCGTAACGCAGCTTGTGGTGGATCTTTGAAGCCAATCATCCGCGTCGAGTGGCTCGACGGAATATTTGAACTTTGGGGATCTGACTTGTGAAGTCGTTGAGTGAAACCACATCATTTCTTGGCTGGCGTGCGGTGTTTTGTTCAATCCGCTCCAGTAAGCGATTGGTTTCACGCTTATTGCGTTCTGCTTCCAGCATAACCTCGGCCAAAGATGGCGGTTGCGGCAGATTCACATTTCTGGCTGCACTAGCTTCTCCTGCTCCGAGCGGCAGGAGTGTTCTTGGTGTTGACCATCATAGGAGACAAAGCAAAGGTTTAAACCAGGATGGCAGAATTTAACAAGGAAGTGCGGAAGGTAATGGATAGCATGGAATGCAAAGATGTTCATCCGTATGACATGGTAATATAAAGCTGCCATATATATATATACCAACGGTCATACACACCATTCATAGTTTAGTACAAGCTGACGGGTACAACTATAAGGAAAGGCGTTACATCTCGTCGGAAGCATTTCAACTCCTATACATTATTTTTCTACACTTCGAACGATACACACTAAGTCATATTCCACAAGTCACGCAGGACGGCGGAAATACAACTATTACAATACTAGGGATACTACTACTACTCAGGCAGCTCCATAGTAGTCCTCATAGAAGTCACCTCCCAAGCCTGGAAGTGGAACATGATCATCCGAAGCAGACAATCCTGTGGAGCACATGGACCATAGGGACTCGGATGTGGCCGTGGTCCAACAAGCGGTGTGAGGCAGAGGCCCACGAGGAGGAGTGATGCCTCCTACCTCACGCCACTCCATAAAGTCTGGCAGACCAGCCCGCACTGGGTACAAGTCCCTCATATCCATGTATCCGGCTTGCACGGCAGGTGCAAACCTAGTCAGAGTAGCCCAGTGATCAGCACGGGCATTAAAGAGCTCCATACGCAAGGCCCGGTTTTCACGGTCCTTGTCTTCCAGCATCTCCGTGGTGGTGCGAAGAAGTGAGTCCTCATGGAATGCATCATTGTACATACCCTGAAGGTAACCATGCGCCCGGGGAGGATCTTGGCATGTAGCGGAAATCCTTGTTGACCCGGCAAAGGCGATTCTGGCTCGAATAATAGTCATCATAGAATAGGCTGCATCTTGCGAGACATCCCAATAGTGATCCCAAGTCCATAAGAGTGGAGCGGTTCAGTAGCTCCGGGATAGGATGGATAAATCCTGACCGTGCACAGATATTGGCTTTGGTTGAAAACCCTAAACTGCTCCTCGACGGTATATTCAGGATACCATCGGTAACTTTGTCTCGACCATCACCGAACCAACATTGCCGTGTGACCACACACCAGCATAGCAGTCAGACGAACCACTTGGTTACGGGGACGGGTGGCCATCTGAAAGCACAGCCACAATGCAAAGACATTAGAATTTCTAGGGAAAATCGGGCAGCATAACATCTGTAAATGCTCAAAATCAGATTTGAGACATTCAAACACAGGTTGCAAAACCACTCAATAACATCATATCAAGGTTCTGGTTCAACTGGTAGCATACCAAAAATAATAGGAACTGAGGCGAGGATGTAACCAACAATCCTATAAGTTACTACGGATTAGTAACACGTGAACACGATAGAGAGAAGAGAGCCTAGTCCTATACCCACGTCGAATGAGAAGAGGATGACTCGGATCGGAGGGCACAAGGTAAAGGAGTAAAAAGAGCCTTACGTTCCTCCCACAATCAATTCCCTACATATTACTAAAGCATTTCTAGACTCAACATCGACCAGTTTGGCTTAGCGAACCTACGGGCAGCCCTGCTCGATGCCAACGCTGTCGGACCCGATTCCAAGTCACATCGACCTAGCTGGTAACACCTCATATCACTTTGTGGCCTCACGCACGGTATTCCCACGGGTGCCGCCTTACCATGGCCCGGGACCGTTTGCGTCTTTTGGCTCACGTATATGACAGTGTCGCTAGCATCCACATGACAAAGAACCCGGGCCGACATGGCTAGTCGTGAACCCAAAGCGGCACTAACCTATGGGGACAGGCATACATGAATCACATCGAGCATGTCGGTCATCAACGTATATATTCGGGCTGTAGCACTTTGGGCTAACAGGACTCCGGTATACGGGCTGTAGCGAGCTAAGCGGGACTCCGAATACCACCGTGACATTTCCCGAAGGAACAGACATAAGAACGAAGTGAATCACATGCCGGCCGATCAAGTGTCCAAGCGGTAGTCTTTGGGCTAGCAGGACTCCGGTGAACCGGGCTGTAGCGGACTACTATCGCTCAGAAGCACGGGACTTACATTTCCCCATATGAGAGGCTGCCAAGGATAAACAACTAGTTTGTCGGATCCCACTCATACCAAGCATTTCAATCATACACGCAATATGCACGATATGAGTAAATACAACAAGGCATCACAACAAAACTCTACAACTCAAAGTACTTTATTTAAAAGGCTCAGGAGCCATACATAACATAGTCATACGGTAGGGGTCACATGACCCAACACTCAAATCATACAATCATACAAGCACATGCGGGAGCAAACTAGTCCGAGTACAGGACTCTAGAAAGAAAGAAAGCTTGTTGGAGCCTTTCTATCTACAATGGCCCTTCACAAGTCTTAGATCGCCACAGGTGGCTAATTCACTCGTCGATGTCAAGGTCTACATAGAACCCATCGGAAGGGGCGGTGTTGTAAATGCGAAAAACATTAATTAAGCAAACATGAGTAATGCGGAGGTACTCAGCAAGTCTTACCATAGAATCCTATCATACATGCACATTCTCAAGAAGGTGGTGGAGTTATTTAGACAAGCCAGCTTTGACTCTTGGCTAAGCTATCCTCACGTGACACCACTTGAAAAGCATTAGTCGCTTTACGAGTCCACTAATCACCATCACAATACTCCACCGTGGATCCTCTCTCGTCATCCCACGAGAGGGCCATCCTGATACTCACACTTATCTTGAGGCTTTTAGTAGTATCCATTTACTTGTCTATGAACTGATATAGGTAACCCAGAAGTCCTTCTCCGTGGACACGGCTATTCGAATAGATCATATTAAACCCTGCAGGGGTGTACTTCTTCACACGCTCTCACCACTTACCGTCGTTTACACGACATGTACTCGGCAACCTTCAAGCGGAAGCCCAACGTGGGTGTCGGCCACGACCTACCTAAACACACAAGTCCCAAGTCCAGGTTGATCGCCTATTCGGGTTCCATCCCATGAGTCCGGCTGAGGTTTCCCATCTGACCCCGAACGATGTATCTGAGGTTCCCGAGACACCAAGCAGGCGAATCGGTACACCGGGACCACGGTGCCTACCGCAACACAACCCACCCCTACGGTCGGCGTTGCGTGCGGCCTGACATGCTACAAACACGAAACTACTTGCAACTCCCGGTTGAGGACAATAGTGGTTAAGAAGCCGAGAGGGTCAATTAAGGATCCCAATGCGTGGTAGTAACTGTTTCATGGATCACAAACACAGATCTCAGTTCTTAGGGGCGGCTTCAATGAAACAACCCACCATGTACTCCTACATGGCCTCTCATCGATACCTTTACCAAAGCGTGTTCAACACTTTCACTCTTGAATCAACACAACCTTTCACTCCAGTCCATCATCACGATGAGCGGACTGACACAACTCTAAGCATAGCAAGCATAGCATGGTAGGAATCACAAACATGGCTCAATCAACTCCTACACATACTAGTGGGTTTCATCTGAGTTCTTGTGGCAATGACAGGTCATGCAAAGGAAGTGGGTTCAACTACCGCAGCACTAGCAGTTTGAATCGCGTTGTCTTAATGCGATGAGAGCAGAAGCGAGAACATGGGTTTGTATTGGAATGATCAATGAGTTGCTTGCACGATGGGCTGGGGTAGAAATCGCCCTTGAGATGGATAGTCGAGGTTATCCTCAAGCGTAACCTATCATGAAAGCACACCAAAAGTAAACACACATGACAATATGCAACAATATGATGCATGCTATGACATGGCAATATGGATGTGTGTTGGCCTAATGCAAGCTGAAATAACGGGGATGAACTCATTTGAATCAAGGATTCAAATGATAGCTCATTTGAGTTAGTCCTAAAGGTGCATTATCTTATTCTGGTTAAACAGCATAGTTAACTTGTTTTAACATGCATGAAACCTGTACCAATGGATAGAGTGGATTTTTCTGATAATTTTCATATATAAATCTTTGCATTTGGAGTTATAGATTAAAAGTTATAAGCATTTGAAATTTGAATTATATTACGGAATTTCTTGAATTAGAATAAATCCAGAAATTGAATTAATCGTCGACCATGCGTCGACATGACGTCGAGTCAACTGGGGCGTCCAGGTCAAACCTGACGATGGGTCCCGCATGTCGAGGTAATTAACTTAATTAATTAAAGTTTAACTAAAACTAACCTATTTAGTTAGCGAAATTTGGGCCCCATCTGCCGATGACACGTAAAGTCAACGAGGGCCCTTGATGGTCAACGTCCCACGTCGGCTGCACGGCGACTAACCGCCCGGCGAGCTCGATCTGGCCGGAGGAGTGTGTTTGGCGATTCAGCGACCAAACGAAGTCGCGGAAGGTAGCTACGGGTAGCTAGGAGCAACCCGCGACTCTTGGTGGAGTCGATTGGGGTCGGGTGGCGGAGTTGGCGCCCGGCTGACGAGCTAAGCGGCCGCCGAGTTCGACCAACAATGAGCTAGGGGTTAGAGGGCTCGGTGAGGTGCGGGAAGTACAAGGTAGACCCCTTGGGGTGCGGTGAATGCAACGGACACCATGGGGTGGCGGAGAGTGACCGGAGCACGTCGTGACGAGCTCCACGGCGGCGAGTGCGGGTGAGCGTGGCTCGGTTGCTACGTTGCTCGAGGGCGAGAGAGAGGAAGGGAGTTAGGTAGGCTCACAGGCGGCGTGTAGAAGCCCTCGTCGAGGTCGAGGATGAACCGGAGCGACGGCGGCGAAAGGGATCTCCGACAGCAGCGAGCTCGGTTGAGGTCGGTGGGATGGATTGATTGCACTAGAGCAGCGGGACTCGGCTGGCTAGGGGTAGTGGAGTCTTGGCGGAGCTCCTGGACATGATGAGGAGGAGCATGGACGGCGGGGAGCACGACTTCTGGGCGGTGGTCTTGGCGGCAGCGTCGGCCAAGATGGAGGAGAGCGAGAGAAGCGAGCCGGGAGGAGAGGGGGTGTCAGGGGTTCGGGAGAGAGGGAGGTCGGTCCTCGCGGCCGGGGCGAGGGAGCGGGCGAGAAGGCGACAAGGTGCATAGCACCCATGCGGTGCCCGCCGCCGAAACACTGCTGCCTGGCGAGCCAAGCAGCCATTGGCCGGGCTGGGCAGCAGTGGGCAGTGGAGTGCGCTGTAAGTTTTCTGTTTTTTAATCTTTTCTAATTTCCTGCAACTTTGTGGGGTTTTCTAAAATACCAAAACAGTTTTAAAAATCACCAAAATGCTCCTGGTCCCTTGTTGGAATATTTCCAACATGAAACATTTAGTTTGGTAATTTTGGATATTTAAAATATTTTATATAGTTTGAAATGCTCAAGTTTAAAAACTTATGAATTAATCCAAGGACCTTTGGATGGCCTAGAAAATGATGCAACATCTTTGACATAGGCTCTGAACCAAAGTAAAGATGATGAGCATTTTGAAGGGCATTTCAGGTTCATTGAAATAATTTTTAGTAAACCCTAGTTGAATTAAGGGGGGGGGGGTGTTCTGGGGGTTTCCTGTCTTCCCCATTTCAAATTCAAATGAAATTTAAACATGATGCACACCCTAATGCATGGTCTAACTGGGATGTGACACAAATGTAGGTAGTTATCCATAAGGATACATCGATGGTAGGTAATTGTAAAAGCGATGGCACATAGTCTCAAGAGAACATTGTAGGGTGTTTTCGGAATCTTCTGGTGAAACAAGCGATCGTTCGGACCGAGGGGCTCTCCGGGAGAAAGTATTTACGAGAACCTAGAGTTGGAGTTAGTAAAATCGTTTAACCCGAATAGAAGAGAGATCAGAGTCCCAGAGTATAGGTGAAGAATAAAAGATCCTAATACCACCCAATGGCGACGTGGGCCCATGGCCCGCACAGCCATGTTAGTAAAACAATTTTCATCGACGAGACTCAACTTCGGCCAAGGTGTGTGGAAGGGGGATTCCTACAGGCAGTCGGCTCTGATACCAACTTGTGACGCCCTTGATTCAATCGTCCACTAATCATGCACGCAAATGTGTACGATCAATATCAAGGACTCACGGGAAGATATCACAACACAACTCTAGACACAAATTAAAATAATACAAGCTTTATATTACAAGCCAGGGGCCTCGAGGGCTCGAATACACAAGTCTGGAAGCTTAACAATTTACGAATCTGGACATGAGTTAGACAAGTTTGCCTTAAGAAGGCTAGCGCCAAAAGCAACAACGATCGAAAAGGCAAGGCCTCCTGCCTGAGGAGCCTCCTAACTACTCACAGTGGTCGGCGGCCTCCACGCGATAGTAGGCACCCTCGGGGTAGTAGTAGTCGTCGGTGGTGTAAATGCGGATCACAGGCTCCACCATCTGGTTGCGACAACCGAAAAGAATAAAGAAGGGGAAAAGGGGAAGAAAACCAACCGTGAGTACTCATCCAAAGTACTCGCAAGCAAGGATCTACACTACATATTCAACATTATCAAAGTAAGGTTGTATAAGTGAATGGGCTGCAGAAATGCCAGAATAGAGAGAATGCCTAGTCCTATCGAAGACTAGCATCTTCTGGAAACCACCATCTTGCAGCAACCGGAGGGAGTAGAGTAGCATAAAGTAAAGTAGTAGAAGTATTATCAACCTCGGCCAAAGATCCTTTCTCGACTCCCTGCAAGAAAGGCATCCCAGAGCCGTACTATCCAGTTATCATCACAATCCAGTTCTCATCACCATCCAATTCTCATCACAAGTATCCAGTTCTAGTTGTATCGATCGGGATACAACTTCAAGTGTCCGTTACCGTAGGACAGGCTATCGATAGATGTTTTCTTCCCTGCAGGGGTGCACCAACTTACCCACCATGCTCGATTAACTCCGGCCAGACACACTTTCCTGGGTCATGCCCGGCCTCGGCCAAACAATACGCCGCAACCCGACCTAGGCTTAATAGAGAGGTCAGCACGCGGACTAAACCTATGACCCGGGTCATGGGCCATCTCCCCGGAACTCCTGCATGTTGCAAGGCGGCGGTGAGCGGACCTAGCTACCTCCCTAAAAAGGCAGGAGCTTACCAGTCCAACCCGGCGCGCGCCGCTCAGTCGCTGACGTCTATTAAGCTTCGACTGATGTATACGACGCAGAACGCCCATACTATGCCCACGTGATGGTTAGTACTATCAGGCCAGAGGCCCCTTGGATCAAATATCCAAATCATAGTGAATTAGGAGCGCGCGGTAACAAGCAGAGACTCACGAAAGATGTGACCTCGTTGCCCCGTCTCGAGGACTTGTGGCAAGGGCTAGGAATACCCGGCCACGCCTCGTAATTATCTCGCGGGCACCCTCCAGGTCAACCCGACTCCACATCACTTTCGCCAAATTAAGCTCATGGCGGGTACCCCTCGGGGTCGACCCGTCTTTCCAAATTCTGATGGTAAAGTCCAAGTATCCGTGTGTCCAAACATCAAGAGGAAAACCCGAGGAATCACCCCCGGTGAATTCCACTAGATGTAATCATCAAGGTGAACGTAAGAGGAATCACCCCCGAGGTTCACACTTGAGGGGTTGCACGACAGAGTCGTATCGGAAGTGGTTAAGGAGGAATCACCCCCGAGGTTCACACTTGAGGGGTTGCACGACAGAGTCGTATCGGAAGTGGTTAAGGAGGAATCACCCTCGATGACCACGACCGAATAGCTACACTATAGGGTTAACATCAGAAGTACTGATGAGATCTCACCCTTGGTACTCGATAGTAACCCAGTAGTGTCGAGCAACTAAGGGGAAGTGATGTGCGGTGTCGGGGCCTGGTCTTCGATCCCGTTGATCGGGTCTTCGATGATGAAGTAGGGGCAACAAGGACAAGGTGGGGGTCACTGATGGATCTCTAACCAAACTATACTAAAAAGTTTAGGATAAGCAGGTAAGGTACAACAACAGGTACAAAAGCAGGCTATGCATTAGAATAGGTGCAAACAATAACAGTAGCAAAATCTAATGCAAGCATGAGAAAATGGAATGGGCAATATCGGGATGATCAAAGGGGGGCTTGCCTGGTTGCTCTGGCAAGAAGGAGAGGTCATCTTCGGTGTAGTCGAACACACGGACATCGGCACCGGTCTCAGAGTCTACCGGAAAGAAGTAACGGAGAGGGAACACAATAAATAACAGAGCAATCAAATGTAACACAAAGCAAGACGCGACAATATGCGGTGCTAGGGGTGACCTAACGTAGTGGTAGGTGATACCGACGAAGGGGGGAAACATCCGGGAAAGTATTCCTGGTGTTTCGCATTTTCGGACAGATGAACCGGAGGGGAAATGCTGCAGGTTCACTATTCTAGGGACGCGTGGTGGACGAACGGGCTGCGTATCTGGATTCATCTCGTTCTGAGCAACTTTCATGTACAAAGTATTTTCATCCGAGCTACAGATTATTTTATATGAATTTACGAAGTTTTATTGATTTCCTAAAATTACTGGATTTAATTTAATTTGAATTATCCAAAACAGTGCAAACCCTTTTACACACAACAGTAGCTAGCCTTAGAGTATGACAGGTGGGGCCAGGTCATTTGTTGGTGAGGAGTCAACAGTTGGTGGTCAAAGGTGAAACAGTTCTCTGAGGCCTACATGTCATAGAGCCAGTTTTAACTAGAGTTAAATTAAACCTTTTATATTACCGAGGGCCACATGTCATTGACACGATTATAGTAAACTTATTTAGCCACGTTTTATTAGCGGGAGGACCCACATGTAAGTCTTTGGGTTAGTAAAAGGTTAAGTTAAATCGTTAATTAGGCCCCCTAATCTAGTTGGGTTGGCCCACTAGCGAAGCACAATCGGCCTCCCAGGCGGGCACGCCTGAGCATAAAAGGCGTCGGCGGAGGTCTGCTTGGGGCCATGGCGTGAGCCCGGCTCGGCGCAGCCGGCAGCCGAAGCAGATGGAGGAGTGTGGCGGCGGGCGCGAAAGCGGGCAAGGCAGCGACAATGACCATGGAGCAGTATGAGCGAGGAGGCCTTCGGTGGCAGCAGCCATGAAACCGTGACGAGGAAAGAGAGGAGGCGGGCCAGGGGCTCACGAGGAGGCGTCGCGTCTGAGCTTCGAGGTGTCTTGGGCGGTCCGACGAGGAGGGCTCGCGAGGGAACGGGTCGGCGGTGGCGGCAATGGCGGCGTCGGGTGGTAGCGTCGTTAGGCGCCCTTGGCTGGAGGTGGTGGCCGGGCAGGGGGCTCCTTCTTGGCGGTGTTGGAGGAGCTGCGGCGAGAAGCGGTCCCGGCACGCAGGCGAGCATCGAGGGGAGGCGGCTCGGCAAGGGGGTGCTCGGGCGTGGCGGAATCAAGGCGTCGCCCTCCGATCTAGATCGGGGAGAGGGAAGAGACGAGGGGGATCGTGGGGTGGGGGCGGTGGGAGTCATGGGCTAGGGTTACGGAGGGAGTGGTGGTTAGTAGGCGGCGGTGGTGGGCGGCCTAAGCGGCGGATGGGCCAAGAGGCACAGGGGTTTCCTTTTTTTCTTTTTTTTTTGTGTTTTCTTTTTATTTCAACTCTGTGTTACATTTAAATGGAGCACCAAAATGACTTTTGTAAAATAAGCAACTTGCCACATAATGTAAATCACATTAATTGGCACTGCCACAAAAAGTTTGAACCTCATTTGAAAACACATGATTTTTGGTTTGAAATTAATTGTGAAGGAAGGGGGCTGTTAAGTCATTCAAAAATAGCTATGGCCATTTTGGAGTCCTAAATAATGTTGGTTCCATTTCTACAATAGCTTTGGGAAATCTTGTAATATTATGAACATTTTGTTCTACTGTTAGAAGAAATAATTTATTTTCCTTTATTTTAAAATTTGAATTTGGCTTTGATGTATTAAGGGCAACTAGGCTTAGTCAAACACGATGACATGGCACCATTAGTGGGAGATCACTGTAGCTAGATTATCCGGCGTTACATTAGTCACATTGCTTGCAAGGCTTATAGTGATGAATTATCGAGAGGGCCTAGAGATACCTCTCCGACAATCGGAGTGACAAATCCTAATATCGATCTATGCCAACTCAACAAACACCAACGGAGACACCTGTAGAGCATCTTTATAATCACCCAGTTACGTTGTGACGTTAGATAGCACACTAAGTGTTCCTTCGGTATTCGAGAGTTGCATAATCTCATAGTCATAGGAACATGTATAATTCATGAAGAAAGCAATAGCAATAAACTAAACAATCATAGTGCTAAGCTAACGGATGGGTCTTGTCCATCAAATCATTCTCTAATGATGTGATCCCATTCATCAAATGACAACACATATCTATGGCTATAAAACTTAACCATCTTTGATTAACGAGCTAGTCTAGGAGAGGCATACTATAGGGACACTCTGTTTGTCTATGTATTCACACATGTACTAAGTTTTCGGTTAATACAATTCTAGCATGAATAATAAATATTTATCATGATATAAGGAAATATAAATAACAACTTTATTATTGCCTCTAGGGCATATTTCCTTCAGGCTAATGATAGGGTTGAGTGGATTTATCTCTATCATGGAGAAACTAGGCTTTGCTGCATCATGGATTTCATTCATCATGAACATGGTGAGCTCTGCCTCTTTTTCAGTTATATTTAATGCAAAAAAGTCAGAGGAATTTAAACCTGCACGTGGAAATCGACAGGGAGATCCCATCTCTCCATATCTTTTCTTGTTGGTGGTAGAGGGCCTTTCGTGCCTATTGAAATCACAAAATCAATCATCCCAGCTCGGCGGCATGAAGGTGGCTCCATTGGCTCTGCCAGTGAACCATCTTTTATTCGCGGATGATAGCCTGTTGTTTCTAAGGGCAAGCATTAATGGAGCAGAGGACATATCAAACCTATTGGATTCATATTGTATGGCATCTGGACAAAGAATAAATAGAGACAAATCATCAATTTTCTTTAGCAAGGGGACCCTCGAGATAGTACGAGATGCAGGGTTTCCTTCTTGTTCCTAATGAATCTTTGAGTGACAGGTACTTGGGGGTGCCCACGGATGTGGGACTTTCAAAAATTCAACATTAAAATATGTGAGTGATCATGTAGAATAAAGTCAAACGTTGGATGAGTAAAAGTTTATCTGCATGCGGCAAGGAGGTCCTCATTAAATCTGTAGCCCAAGCGATCCTCGTATATTATATGTCTTGTTTAAGATCCCAAGAGGTTTATGCGATCATATAAAATCAATCATCATGAAGTTTTGGTGGGGTTGCAAGCAAGGAGAGAGGAAACTGGTTTGGATTTCGTGGGACGTGATGACAAGACCAAAACACTTGGGAGGACTTCTTTTCGGAGATCTAGAGCGATCCATTCATGAAACACACTCGAATATTAACTACACCCAATACTTAAGCACGATCATATTGCCTCCTAGTTGGTGCTTTTTATGAGAGAAGATGGAGACTCAAATTTCAAAATAAAAAATGCATAAAGTAAAAGAAAGGCCCTTCGAAGAGGGAAGTAGGGATTTGTAGAGGTGCCAGAGCTCAAAGCGAAAAAATAGAGATAAAAACATTTTGGGACGTGTATCCATCCCACCAACAAAAATGACTTAGAGTTCCCAACACTTTCCATGCTAGATATGCCATAGGCGGTTCCCAAACAGAAAATAAAGTTTATTCCTTTTTCCACCATTCTTTCATTTTCCATGGCTAGCCGTATCCACGGTTGCCCTCCATACCAACAATTTCCAAGGAATTTATTATTTGACAACATAAAATAAATTCAGTTTTGCATTTCGGGACTGGGCATCCCTAAAACCTTTGCCTTACTCTCGTGCAATGACATGTGAATAAGAACTCATCTTGAGAATAACACATCCAGCATGGAAAATATTAGGCACCCGTTACCGTTCCGCGAGCGAAACAAACACACAAAAGAGAAGTTTATTTTGAAAATTAAAGATGGCACATGCAAATTTGCTTAGAATGGCAAAAGAATACCGCATATAGGTAGATATAGTGGACTCATGTGGCAAAACTAGTTTAAAGGATTTTGGATGCACAAGTAGAGATCATACTTAGTGCAAGGTGAAGGCTAGCAAAAGATTGGGAAGCAACCAACCAAGAAACGAATAGTCTCATAAGCAAGCATTAAGAATAATTAACACCGAATAATGCACCACAAGCAGGATATAATTTTCATTGCATGATTATTGACTTTCGTGCATGCATAGGTAATCACAAACCTTAACACCAATATTCTTACTAGAGCACAATTACTCATCAACATAACTCACATATCACATCATCATATCTCAAAACTATTACTAAGAATCAAGTTTATTTTGTCCAATGATCTTCATGACATTTTCTTTTTCTTTATCCTTCTTGGATAACTATCACTTTGGGACTAATTTTCATGTGTTGCTTTTCATAAGCTCAAACAAATATAAGTAAAGATCATGAGCATAACAAATTTTCTTTCTCTCAAAATAATTTAAGTGAAGCAAGAGAGAATTTCATCAAAATTTTACTAACTCTCAAATAAATCTAAGTGAAGCAACAGATTATTTCTTCAAAAATACTAAGCACACCGTGCTAAAAAATATATAAGTGAAGCACTAGAGCAAGTCCTAGCTCATAAAAGATTTAAGTGAAGCACAGAAAGCAATTCTAACAAGTCATGACATAATTTTGGATCTCTCAAATAGGAGCGTCTAGCAAGGATTGATGACTTAAAACACAAAATAAAACAAGAAAAGACACATATCATACAAGGTGCTCCAAGCAAAACACATATCATGTGACGAATAAAAATATAGCCTCGAGTAAAATACCGATAGTTGTTGGAAGAAAGCAGGGATGCCACTCGGGGGCATCCCCAGGCTTAGTTGGTTGCTCATTTTTGGATAATTGCTTGGGATGCCGGGGTATCCCCAAGCTTATGATCATACATCCTTCCTTCATCCACCATAAGATAACCCAAAACTTGAAAACTTCAATCACACAAAACTCAACAAAACCTTCGTGGGATCCGTTAGTGTAAACAAATAAACCACTACTATAAGTGTTGTATCAAACCAATCATTATTTTGTTTTTGTATTATATCTATTGTATTCCAACTTTTCTATGGCAAAAACCCATCAAATAAAACCATAGAGCCATGAAAATAAGCACACAACACAAAGGAAACAGAATCTGTCAAAACAGAACAGTCTGTAGCAATCTGATTTGTTCTAATACTTATGGAATTCCAAAAATTCTGAAATCCTACTACACCCTGGATAATTTGTATATTGATCTTCTGCAAAAAGAATTGGCACTTTATCACGTTATGGTGAATTTTAACAATTATTTTCGTGAGCACAAAGTTTCTGTCTTTTTCAGCAAGATCAAACAACTGTCACCCAACAAGATCCTATTGGTTGTACTTGGCACAAACACTAATTAAAACATGAAAAACACAATCATAAAAGTAGCATAATTGTGCTAAAACTCAAGAACATCAAGCAAAAAGCAAAAATACATTTTATTCATTGGGTTGCCTCCCAACAAGCGCTATAGTTTTACGCCCTTAGCTAGGCATAAGGCAAGGATCTAAGTTTTGTCTTCTGAAGTTTTGGCAACTTTTGTAAGGGTTTTCTCAAACCCGGGAGGCTCGTTACGCTTCCTTAAATTCTCTGGAAAAGAAACCATCTTAAGATCCAAAATATCCAATTGCTTGTTGCAAAGAGTAATCAGAGTATTCATGCGATTGATACTACCATTGAGGTGTTTGAGGGGTTCATTATATTTCTGTATGTCAACCATATGTTTATGCAAATCACCAAGTTTGTCCAGCATTTGAGCTCCCTCGAGGGTGAAAGGAAACCTCTTCTTTTGAGGTGGAATTCCCAAAATTCCCTCTAAGATTTCATAGGCAGCATTGGCATCAAGTTCAATAAAAGTTCCTTTAGCGGAAAAATAGAGAAGTTGTCTATGATGCTAAGCCAATCCTATGTAAAAATTACAAAGCAAAACCTTGGCGTCCCCCTTTAAGTTGGAAATGGGATACGATTCCATAAGCCTATACCAGACATCTTTCAAATTTTCTCCTTGTCTTTGCTTGAAGTACAAGACTTCAAAATCTGGTGACAAAGGAGGAGTAGGGACGCTAGCATCAAGCCTAGAAAGCAAGAGAACGGCGAACGGAAAAAGAGAGGCGAATAAAACAGCAATTTTTTGTGAAGTGGGGGGGAGGAAAACGAGAGGCAAATGGAAAATAATGTAAATTGCAAGGAGATGAGATTTGTGATTAGGAACCTGGTTATGATGAAGATCCTCCCCGGCAATGGCGCCAGAAATTCCTTTTGATGTCGCTTGAACCTACGTCGGTATTTCCCCAAAGAGGAAGGGATGATGCAGCACATCGGCGATAGGTATTTCCCTCAAAAATGAAACCAAGGTTATCGAACTAGTAGGAGAACCAAGCAACAGAACGTAAACAGCCCCTGCACACAAATAACAACACCTCGCAACCCGAAGTGTTAAAGGGGTTGTCAATCCCTTTCGGGGTACGCCGCCAGAAATTGCGTGTTGACGGGAGAAAGTTGTAATAGATTGAATAAATAGATCGCAAATAAAATAAAGTGCATCAAAGTATTTTTGTATTTTTGGTTTAATAGATCTGAATAAAAAGTGCAAATAGATTGCAAAGCAAATATATGAGAAAGAAGACCCGAGGGCCGTAGGTTTCACTAGTGGCTTCTCTCTCGAAAGATAGCAAACGGTGGGTAAACAAATTAGTGTTGGGCAATTGATAGAACATCAAATAATTATGACGATATCCAGGCAATGATCATTACATAGGCATCACGTCCAAGATTAGTAGACCGACTCACCTTTGCATCTACTACTATTACTCCACACATCGACCGCTATCCAGGATGCATCTAGTGTATTAAGTTTATGGAAAAACGGATTAATGCAATAAGAACGATGACATGATGTAGACAAGATCCGTTTATCTATGGCGGTAGATATAGATCCCATCTTTTTATCCTTAGTAGCAACGATACATACGTGTCGGTTCCCGTTACATCACTTTGGGATCAAGCACCGTAAGATCGAACCCACTACCGGGCACCTCTTCCCATTGCAAGATAAATAGATCAAGTTGGCCAAACAAAACCCAAATATCGAGAAGAAATACGAGGCTATAAGAGATCATGCATATAAGAGATCAAAGAAACTCAAATAATTTTCATGGATATAAAAGATATGGTGATCATAAACTCAAAGTTCATCAGATCCCAACAAACACACCGCAAAAAGAGTTACATCATATGGATCTCCAAGAGACCATTGTATTGAGAGTTCAGTGAGAGAGAGAGAGAGAGAGAGAGAGAGAGGAAGCTATCTAGCTACTAACTACGGACCTGAAGGTCTACAAGGGACTACTCACGCATCATCGGAGAGGCACGAATGGAGTGGTGAACCCCATCCGAGATAGTGTCTAGATTGGATCTGGTGGTTTTGGACTCTACGGCGGCTGGATGAATATTTCATCGATGCTTCTAGGGTTATGGTATTTTTGGAGTATTTATAGAGCAAAGAGGCATTTCGGGGCGCACCCGAGGTGGGCACAACCCACCAGGGCGCGCCTGGACCTCCCGGCGCGCCCTGGTGGGTTGTGCCCCCCTCGGGGCACCCCCTAGGTGCAACCAGGGCCCATTGCCTTCCTTCTGGCCCATAAAAACTCGTCGTGGAGTTTCGTGGCATTTGGACTTCTTCTGATATTGATTTCCTGCAATGTAAAAAACATGAAAAAACAACAACTGGCACTTGGCACTATGTCAATAGTTTAGTATCAAAAAATGATATAAAATGACTATGAAATGATTATAAAACATCCAAGATTGATAATAAAACAGCATGTAACAATAAAAAATTATAGATACGTTGGAGACGTATCAACCCCTGATGATACTGCGGCGGCGACCTCACACATGACCGAACGGTGAACCCTCGTACTCCTCTCCGCATGGGCATCCACGCCACGTCTTCCACGGCTCCGTGTCGTCCCCTTCCTAGGCCTAAATCGTTGTCCCGCCACGGTGCTCTCGTGGCGTGGTCAACGTGGTCAACGAACGACATCTATCGGAAGTGGACTATACATGGAGAGGCTGCACACAAGGAAATGCCTCCTTATTATGCACAAAATAATGATTCCTCCACCTGACAGCAGGGACCCACCGGACAGGCCACCATATTTCACGAAAAAATGTTTCCCCCTGACTGCAGGGACCCACCAGCTACATCTTCGCACGGAAGGAAGTGCCTGTTAGTCGGGACCCACCTGGTCGAAGCGTACGTAGCGTTGTCATTCTGGTTGTGAACGTGTACGTACATACTGGACGATCAGTCTGTCTGCAGGCTGCAGCGATGAACCGTGGCGAGTAAGGAAGGGCACGTGTCGTAGTAGAAACGCACGACGTAGCATGTAGACATACGTACAACCAGGGTGCAAGAAAGTAAATATGGCCACGTACATATATATGGGCAGGGTCTCGAACGCCTACTCGCGCATACGTACGACCAGGCCTCATGTACATGGCTAGGTCAGAACGGAGAAACTGCGTCATCGTGTTCATCGGGAGCCAACCGGCTTGGACAGAACAGCCGATTGAAACGAGGCACAGTGTACCGCAGAAGCGGAGGAAGCGGTCTTGTGTTCGACCGGCCCGCAGTAAGCAGGATCTTGTTCGGGGAGGGTCTAGCGTATCACAAAATGGAGGAAGCAGACTTCTCTTAGACCTCCCTGATCGAAGCAGGGTCCTGTTGATCGGGGAGGTGTGGTGTACCACAAAAGCAGAGAAGCGAACTTGTGTTGGGCGCTTCTGATCAAAATGGGGGTCATGTTCATCGGGAGGGGTTTGGCGTACCGCAAAACTTGACTCCATAGGCTACTGTTCATCAACCGCCGACCTCCTCCAGCCTCCACCTGCGACTGTTCATCCATTGGCTCCTGTTCATTCAGCCTCCACCGCTCCTCCACCGGCTACTGTTCAACTAGCCCTCTCCTCTGGGTCTTCTTCAACCATCCCTCCACGGGCTACTGTTCATCCAGCCCTCCACCGGCTACAATTCAACCAGCCCTCCACGGGGTCGTCCTGTTCATACAACCCTCCACGGGATCCTGTTCATCCACCCCCAACCGGCTCGATCAATCGGGGTCCTATTCATCCAGCGGCAACACCACGGGGTCCTGTTCATCCAACCCCCCCTCCCCATCGGGAACTGTTCATCCAACCCCCCAACAATGCTCACTTTTCATCAAGGGAAGGAGGCAGCAGGTTCGATCGGATTCAGTTAGCACCAGTAGCGAAGGAATCGCTCGGTCAGGTTCAGTTAACAGCCAGATCAATCGATCGCTCGGGTTCAGTAACGCGTAGAATGCAGTGCAACCGGTCAGGTTCAGTAGGCGAACACCTCGCTCGGGTTCAGTTAGAGCCCAACGCCTTGCACTCACGCGTGTACGTGTACAAGAGAAACACGCATCGCTTGGCCCCCGACCACCCACCGTAACCGGGAACTCCCCGATATTTTCCTCGCCCTTGTTTGTACCACGGTTTTTTCTGTGATGGACGGCCCAAAGAATGTCATGCAGCTGCGTCTCCGGCCCGCCCAGGACAAAAAGCCCCTTTTCTGGCATGATTTTTTGTCATAGAAGTAGGATCCCACCACATCTATGATGATACCGGGTTTTTTCACAATTATTGTCATAGAAGTGTCATAAGCATGATAGAAAAAAATTCCTGCGGCCCAAAATGTCACGGATGTGTCTTTTTTTGTAGTTAGATGACTAACGGATGTAAAATGCGTCGTCGAGTCGTCCGGAGTGGTCGTCGCCGGTGCGTCACCAAAGTCGGTGTGGAACTCCGCCTCCGGTTGTGGAAGCTCGACATCGTTGACGACGCCAGGGTGCATCATAACTCACCGGCAGTGACGGCAACCTCTATCTCCATCTCCTCGCCGTGGTCTGGTGCTTTAGCAGCCCCGGCGTCACCACTCCCTCCGATGAGGTGCTTCAGCGACATCCTTATACACTGACGACTTTGAGGACTGAGAGCGGCATCGAGGATGCAAGCGGAGAGAGAGGATTGTGTGTGTGGCGAGGATGGGGGTGCGGCTGCTCGGGCGCACAATTAATATGGAGTAGTGAGAGTTGTGGGAGAGAGGCGGGCGGCGGTCAAACCGATGGCTCGCCTCCCGGTGGGCCTACGCACCGGACTGCTGGCATGCCTACCAATGTTTCACACAGCTACTTGCATGCCTCCCGATGACAATGCGCAGTGAGCACACCCCCGTCAATTCACACACCTGCACGAATGCCTCCCGGTCTTCCTGCGCGGCGGACTGCTCGCATGCGTCCCTTCAACTCACGCCTGCTCGCACGGCACACATGTCGCGCAGTGGCAAGTATATTGCTTTTCTATTTGGATCATTAATGTTGCCGCTTTATTGCTTAATCGAAGCATGGTACGTATCCATTGTTGGTCTAACGCTCACGGTTCGAATAAATAATCCGTTTGGGATATTGGTTCCCAATTATTAATAATCTTCCGTCTGTAATTAGATAAAGAATACATCAAAACTGGTCTCAAATTTGACAAAAAAAAGTATAATGCCACTTTGTATTGGTGTCCATATGACAACATGATAAGTTTCATGAACTTCAAATAAGTCTTGGATGTACTAGAATTTAAAAATCAAGATTCTCAATGTTTGAAATTTGTTGCACGGGGAGTAAACATGCACCCAGTGAGACACATGTGTTTTTGCAATCCATTTAGGTGCACTATCACGTGTGCATGTAGCTGAAATTTGATTTTTGCACATTATACCCGTAGAAAATCAATCAATGTATGTAGTGAAACATCTTAATGATCTATGTTTTTTTCGAAATTAAAACGTCCCTCCTTTGGTAACATATGTTCCCCGCGGGATAATTAATTTAACATGCATCGTAGTTGCGGTGGATTCGCGGTGTGTGTGGGGGTGTGTGCGTCTGGGGTGGCGGGTGGCTCGCAGTACACTACGAGTTGTGATCCACCGTGTGGGTTGGCCGTTTTGTTAGGCAGGCCGGTGCCACATCAGAGTCGTGAATTCGTTATTTAAAACATTACACAACCTTTCATACATACATGTTTTGGCCGCATGCAGTCAAAGGTTGTCCTACACGACACTCGATACTCGCTTGTGACGCTTTCTGTGGGCCTGCGAGGTCGTCGTCCATCACTTTGACGAACATGCGCCAGTGAGGTTAATTTGACCAGCAAGGTATAATCTTTTTTGTTTGTGTTATGGTGGTATATAGTACGCGTCAAAGAGGTGGGAGGGGACTAGCGTATATACTATATGTACGCATCCGTGAAAAGTACACCTCACTTAGTGTTGGGACTTTTCGGTTTCCGAGGCACGTGCCACATCAAAATTGTGAAATTGGCTATTCAAACATCACACAACACCTCTTTGGGCCACATGCATGCATGAGGTGGTTATCCTAGCTAGGACACTCACGTGTGACGCTTCCATCTGTGGGCCCACGAGGCCATCGTCGATGCATGCATGCATCACTTTGACCTATATCAGGAGAGGTTAATCAATTTCACCATCGATGAGGATTCTTTTGGGTTGTAGATATTATAGTAGGAGCATATAGTATGCATCGAAGAGGGGGGAAGGGGACCATCATATGTAGTACGCTTCATGAACCTCGCTCTGTGTGGGTGCATGGTTTATTTTTTTTGATGCATGTGGCACATCAAAGTTGTGCATTTTGGGTATTCAACATATATATGTTTGGCCCACATGTAAAGTGATGGTGGTTGTCCTCTCGCACCCACTTAAGCGGTTATCAGCGATATCGATGCTTTACATCTGTGGGCCCGCTTGATCTATCACTACTTTTTACTGACAACGAGAGAGGTTAATTTAACTTAGAAGGTATATATATATATAGGGTGGGTCTATTATGATAACATCCCTTAAGACCTTATTCTGATAACAGTCCGACTTATTCTGCTAACACCCCGACCCACCATGGCTAGAACTCTTCCCCGCACCGTCGAACCACCACCCGCCCCCCGGCGCCGGACCACCTCCCTCCCTATGCTGCTGCACAACCACCACCAAGCCTCCTCCTGCAGCAACCTCCCGAAGCCTCTCCCCGCCGCATTGGCCCCGGCCGCCTCCAACCACCTCCTTCCTCGCGTCGCGTCCCGCCTCCACTCCTTCTTTCCTCGCTGGCCACCGGCCAACCGTGGCACCCCGCTGCTTGATCCCGTCGCTCGCTGATGAGGAGGGCCAGATCCAGGCCGCTGCGGACCCGCACGATGCCCCGCCGCGGGAAGCGCCTCCACCTACCTATACTGAGAGAGGCAGATGCGACGGCTACCACGAGAGGGCCAGCCGCTGCGGCAGATGCTAACTACCACGAAGATGGATCGGAGAAGCCCCGCCTCCCCGGCGTCGAGATCCGAGAGGCCCCGGCCACTACGCGTCGGCCCCGCCATGAATCAGGTGAGATCCACCATCACCTGTTCTCCGTTGCATGTCTTCGGCAACCACCGGCCACCCTGGCCATGGATCTCATTGATGGTGATTGAAGCAGTACATAACTCCCTGCAGGTGGTCGCCGGCCCTGTTGCCTCAAGCCAGGGCGCCGTCGCCGCGCCGCAGATGCGGACCCAGTGAGGAGCCCGACGCGCGATTTCGTCTTGGCCTCTGCCGAGTTTGGTGGTCGCCTGCTGAGAATCAGGATGCCAGGGAGCATGGTGTGCAGCTCGTTTTGGCTCATCGTGCAGCTCGTCGCGGCTCAGGTTGCAGCTCGGCTTGCCGCGGCCTGCAGTCCGCTTGAGTGGGCGCACAGTTCGTCACTGGGTGGGTGCAAGAGACTGCCGGCCAGCCGAGCTTGCCGTTCTTTTGTCTTTTTTTCTTCAGTTTGGACGGCTGTGTGTCCAGCGTCCACAAAACATGCAGCTCGCTAGCCCATTGCACGCGGTTCCGACGACAGAACATGCAGCTCACTAGCTCATTGCACGCGGTTCTGACGGCACGGGGAAGAAGTACAAGGCCACGCCCATGTCCAAGTGGTGCAGCTCGGTGCTCTTGTCCGCGCAGTTTGCAGGTGTATTCCGGGACGACGACAGCAAAAGCTCGGGCTCGGGTGAGCTCCTGGGACATCTTCCTATTTGGTTTCCTGCCAAAGTTACCATGTTTAGTTTTCAGATTTGATGCTCACATACTCTACTAATGCATCATCCTGCATTTTTGTGCCTATGTTTTCTACAGCTAGACTAGAAACAAATGGAACTGATTGCATCTTGCTGTCGGAGAATAAGTAATAATGCAAGGAGTTCTTTAGACCGGGTAGTGTTGTCACCTGAGAAGGGGACGGGAGTTCAGACAAAACATGAACACGGTGGTTACATGCTCAGTTTCAGATATTGAATTCAGTTACGACCACATCAATGTTTCAAATAAGTTCTCACAAAAAGATGCGGAACCCAAGCCTATATAAAGCTTACGTGCATGCATTGCTAGGTTGCTAGCCACTTGGACATGTGGAGCCATCGGCTGGGCATGTGAATGCATCGGCCAAATTGTTCGTGGCCCAGGATTAGTTCAGGCAAAGCACCAGCGATGGTGCTCGACCACCCGTGCAGCTCGGTTGCTACCCCCGTGCAGTTCGGCTGAGTTGCTGCTACAGTATGTGGCCGGTGGTGCAGTCTGCAGGTGTGTCGTCCAGTGCACAGCATGCGGGTCGCCCGACGCATATGCCCATTCAGAAAATACATTTTTGGAGGCTGTTTTGTGTGAAATCTCTAGAGCGAGAAGATGTGCAGTACGCTGCTGGGGTGTGATCTAGTACATCATGGCTAGTCCTCGATTGCTGTTCGGCTGGTGACATTGTGGATTTTCTGTGTATGGCTGTGTGTGTGGCTGTTTAAAAATAATGAAAAGATATAGAGTGTATGTTTTGAAGCTCACTTTGTTCTCCCACGTGGTTCACTATAATAAAACTCCTTCATTCTTCACTATATCAAATGCAACGTTGCAGTGCGTTTGGCCCTCCGATGTGGTTCACTTTTGAGAGTGATGGTGTTCACTTGTGCCCAACAAGAAAATGCGAAAAAATTAGCGAAACAACAATAGTAATGCGGTTCACTTCGATATATGTCGTGGTTCACTTGCCCCGTCTCTGTAGTCCACTCGTTCACAAAAAAAATATAAAAAAGACAAGAAAAACTCGTTTGAGAAAATGTACGTCCGGCAACAGAAATCATGAATTTCACTTGACTCTCTGTTGCAGTGCGGTTTTCAGTTTGAAGCAGTGCGTTCTTCTGTCCGACGACGATTTTGGTGTCACGAAAAAACAGTGTCCGCTTTTTGCTAATTTTAAAACTGCTCTTAAACCGTAAGGAATTAGAGAGTGTGTTCTACATGAAAAAGTTGCGTCTCGTCGATATCTTTCCAACAACATATCATTTGAATTATTTCGACAAACGGTTTGTAAAAAATTCAAAAAAAGGCCGCTGCCACTCGTCCTCCGCCGCACGATTTTCAAAATTAACTTAAAACCGTAAGGAATCTCAAAACCATTCCTACATATGAAAGTTGCGCCTTGTCCATAGCTTTCCAACGACGTATTACACTCCTTGTTTCGACAAACGGTTCAAAAACTAGAGCGAAAACAGTACCGAAAATTTGAAGAAATTTGAAAAACAGAATTCCGCGATTTAGTAAATTTGAAACTGCTCTTAAACCGTAACGAATTAGATAAAGATTTATATATGAAAAAGATGTGCCTCGACGATATCTATCCAACGGCGTATCATTTGCTTCATTCCGACAAGCGGTTTAGAAAAAAACACGAAAAAACGCTCACTGCCACTCATCTGCCGCACCATTTTCAAAACAGCTCTTAAATCGTGTGGAATCTCGAAAATGTTCAACATGTTGAAGTTGCGCCTAATCCATAGCTTTTCAAGGTATATTACACGCCTCATTCCGATAAACGGTTAAAAAAACTAGAGCGAAAACAGTACCGAAAAAATACCGCGTGCAGTTTTTTTCGACACGAAGTTCACTCGTGTGAGTACTGCAGCGCACTTGGTTCAAACAATGACGTGCACTTGCGTTGAGCGTGCAGTGCGGAAGTGGTGTGCAGAATAGTTATTCTGCTAATATTAGCAGAATAGACCGTCTATATATATATATATGTATATATATATATATATATATATATATATATATATATATATATATATATATATATATATATATATATATACGACGATTATATATTTTCTTACGGTCTCTTTTTATGTCGAAAATAAGACAAAACTTACGAAACGTAAAATTACGATGTATTGATGGTAAAATAGAGGGGGTGAAGAATAACTATTCCTCACCCAGGGTGACATAGACAATCCCATAGTGATGCTATTCATCACCCAGGGTGCAGAATAACTTATTCTTCACCCGAGGTAATCTTATGATCATTTCATAATTAAATTACGTTTGGAATTCAAATAGTTACATTCCTATTCATTCACTACGTAATATTTGACATAAGAAAATAAAAATATAGGTCATAAGACAAGAATTTTTTTGCAGTTTATGTGTATTTTACACTATATTTTTACGTTTGTAATTTTACATAACATAAAATATTTTTTACGACGATTATATATTTTCTTACAGTCTCTTTTTATGTCGAAAATAAGACAAAACTTACGAAACGTAAATTTACGGTATAGTAATGGTAGAATAGAGGGGGTGAAGAATAACTATTCCTCACCTAGGGTGAAGCATAGACAAACACTATAGATACATATATATATATATATATATATATATATATATATATATATATATATATATATATATATATATATATATGTCATGCTCGAGGATGACATGAATGATACAGTTTGAGCACACACACATGCATGTGTATGCATGAATCCCTCCCATCGAGTCGAAGTGGCTACTACAACGACGTCATGGTGAGATTCAGACCTAATTAAGTTTGAGCGCATATATTATGCACGCATGCATGCATGAATCCCCGTCGTTGGCTTGAAATGTGGTGTAACATACATATGCATCGTCAACCTAACCCTCACTCAGTGTGGGGATTTCTAGTTTGAAATCATGGTGCCACATCAAAGTTGTTCCATTATGTACTAAAAAACACACCTCTCCATACATATGTTTGGGCCAAACGCATGCAGTGGTGGTCTTTGGGGACTAGCTACTTGCAGGATTATTGGCGAGCTAGCCCATCTCCGGGGTCGCATGGATGGCCATCACTTTGACCAACAAGAAGAGAGAGGTTGTACGACCAAGGTGGATTATTCTTTGTCCGTTTTACGACCCTACAACCGTGCTCTTCCAAGGGGAAGGAGCCCATCTGTGATAACATGGAGTGCATCTAGGGTCCGTGCTCTTCCCACGGGAACGAGCCCATCTGTGACAAGTGAGGAAACTCATGATTTGTTTTTCCATTTCTCTTCACATGGGGAAACCCATGATTTGTTTTGTCGAGTCACTTTTGTAGTGTAGTGAGAATATGTCCGGTTTTAATTTCTATATCTGGTTGTTTGTAGTATACCTTGTTTATTTCAGTTGTTCACAATGTGATGCTCTATATGTGCAATTATTTACTGTGCAGTACATTTCATCAATCCAGTTTTAAACATACCAATAGGAATGCATATATTTGCTTGTTGTTAAGCCTGTTATAGCTAGCATATGCCTCTTTTAAAGTTTTTCGATTGTTCGGTTGTTTGTAGTTAGCATATGTCCAGTTTCAAATGCTATCTTTGGTTGTCCGTAGTATACCTTGTTTATTCCAGTTATTCACAACGTGATGTTCTATATGTGCAAGTATGAACTGCGGTTCAATTTGATCGATACCAGTTTCAACAATACCACTATGAATGACTACATTTGGTTGCTGCATCTTGTAGTTAACACGCCTTTCCATTTTTATTTAACAATAACGATTGTACTTAGACCGGCCTGATGCAGTTTGAATGACTATGTCTTCTTGTTGTTAAATGTTAGGCCTATTGCAGTTAACACACCTTTCTACTTGTTTTTCTTTACTAGCGTGCTTAAACCTGCACACTGAAGCTATCTTTTGGAGATTATTTTATCTGCCATGGATAATTTTGGTTGATGTTTAGCCTGTTGTGCTTAACATTCTTCTCGATGTACCTACACAGGACAATTTTGGGAACAGATGCTATTTTCCATCGAGGTGAGTTTCATCCCATGGCTTATAGATGCTCACTTTTCAGGATATCAGTAGCCGATACCATATAGGCCGGGGGCTGATAAGGGACTAATCGGTGAATCGGACTTTTAACTGAATATATCTGCAACCCATTTATCGTTAGGTTAACTAGGGCCATATGTAATATATCTGAGGCTACATAGCAACATGCAATGTACTTAATGTCAAAATATGCAATCCTAGGCTACATAGCAACAAGGAAGAGTGTTACATTAATGTTCTGATGATGTCTAGATATACGTAGAAGAGCAGCAGCAACAACAACAACAACAACGACACAACCCTGTTTGGATACTCAACTTAGCTAGAGGTTAGAGTTAGTTTCTAGCTCATGACTAACCCTGAACTAACTCCATGCAGAGAGTTGTTTGGATGGTAGGGTTAGATTGACAATAAATACACTAGGAGAACTAGCTCCAATTAGCACCTCTTGAGTTTGATATTTTTTGGGTGGGTTATAGATGCAACAAGCTCAAACTAACTGTAACCCATGGATACAACAGCAGTTAATCGGATGATAATTTGTAAGAATGCAATAAACTCCTTCCGGCCCATAATATAATATATTAATTCATCTAATATGTGAGTATATTGGATGTTATAAGATATTATAACATAGTGTTGTACTACATCATTGTGCAATTGTTGTTTAGCTTATAATATTAACTTGGTGCTTTTAGGTACATATGTCATTGGTAAAGATCCGCCCTTAGACCCTTTCTGCGTATGGGGCAATGAGATATCGATGAACTAGCATCAAGTGAGGAAGCCGATAAAGATTGTTAGTAAAATGGGTCCAAATATGGCAATTAAACTATTTGTTTACACTTTATCCAAGACAACAGCGAACTGCAAGATGGTAAGTAAGAACTCCATAGCCTTCTTTGTACTTCCCATAATGAGTTGTGTTAGATGACAATGTCTGAATCCTTTTCCTTTGCAGTGGTTGCCAAATCAGTTTACTCAAGATTACCTCTCAAACTACATGATTGGTGGGCATGCAAAGGTTAAAGTATTTCTACCAGAACACGATGATAATCTAGATGTTTTTATGAAGATCGTGAAGGATGGGCGCTTGACCATCACAAGGGGTTGGACTAGAGTCGTGTATGCCTTCTGCATGGAGGAGGGCACAATATGGGAATTCCGCTTCACCTTGTTCAGCAACAAGAATGTATTTCGCCTCTTTCTTTACCGTCTTTAATAGTACAAGTATACAACTGTGGTTCATCATTCTTTATTTGGTTCTTATGTAATTCTTAAACATATGTACCTAAGAATCGAATAATGGAATGGTTATTTGAACCTGATGGATATGAACTAAGCTATAACATACATTCAAATTCAAATTCAAATCCGGTACAATTTGAAATAGCAGCAATTAAATTACGGTGAAATTACGCTCTCCAGGTCGTTACGGCACACACGGTTGGTAAAACACAAACGTTTGTGATATACACCATAATCCGAGACAGTTCACAGAGAGGAAACGTGTGCAAGCATGCACACAGTTGCCATTTGCAAAGCGTGTGCGATGTCAGACAATATCACAAATGGTGCAGGCAAACTAAATGTTTGTGTTAGTTGCCTTATCATACACGATTCACAACCATGAACTGTTTCTGATGAAGTATGCATCATAAACGTTGCACCACAAAATAGCGTGTGCGATAGCTGTTGTGTACGATGATGTTACGACGGTCCGACATTTCATAATCCTGTCCGACACTCGTTTGACGATTAGCTAATCTTCTTAATTAGTTATCGCATACGGTTTGGGAAAAGCGAATGTGTGCGATTGTATGCTTATCATACATGTTCTATAATAGTGAACCATTTGTGATGGGCCATGCATCATAAACGTAGCACCACAGAATACCGACTGCGATGGCAATGCAAGCACAAACGAGTAGGAGTACTGTATATGCGTCTTGGCTCCCTATCCCCGACGGTTTCTGGGTCGTGTGGGAAGGACCCCCTATCACCGTCACTCACTAGGCGACGGTTCCGAATGTCGTCGTGGAAAGGGGTTAAAACCGTTTGTATAGCACCGGCGCCTACGGTGACATTCGAAGAATTTTTGAATCTCCATTCACCCCCTCTGGTCGATATACTCTTGGTCCTAACACCTTCCAGCCAAACTATTTCTTTACATGCTTCTCCAATAGCCATGTATTCTGCTTCAGTGGTAGATTGAGCAACTACTAGCTGCAACGTTGCCCTCCAACTCACAACACAACTACCAACTGTGAACACATAACCGATAACGGACCTCCTCTTGTCCAAATAGCTTGAAGCAAAATCTGAATCCACATAGCCAGTTTATCCCTCACCAGTCCTGCCGAATCTCCAACAAGCATTGGAAGTGCCACAAAGGTACCTGAAAAATCCACTGAACAGTCTTCCAATGTTCTTTACCAGGGTTAGCCATGTATCGACTGACAAAACTCATTGCAAATGCCAAATGAAGCCAAGAATACACCATGGCATACATCAAAGAACCAACAACACTGGAATATGGAACTCTTGACATATAATCAAACTCTTCATTACTAGGACAATAAGAAGATGACAATTTGAAATGAAGAGCAATGGGAGTTCTTACTGACTTAGCATCATGCATGTTAAAACAATGAAGAACTTTCTTAATGTAACTATGCTAACTAAGAAATAATAAACCATAATTTCCGCCTCTTGTAATTTCCATACCTAGAGTTTTCTTAGCAGCACCAAGATCCTTCATGTCAAACTCACTACTTAACTGTGCCTTTAAAGTAGTGATCTCTTTCTTGCCCTTGGCTGCAATCAACATATCATCAACATGTAACAACAAGTATATATGTGATGCATTAACAAATTTAATGTCAACACAACTATCATATGCAGACCTCTTAAATTCACGTGCTATCATAAATGAATCAAAACCTCTTATACCATTGTCTGGAGACTGTTTCAAATCATATAGGGACCTCTTTAACTTGCAAACAAACTTATCCTTACTAGGCACTATGAAAATGTTGAGTGGCTCTCATATGCATTATTGTTGATCTAACAAAGAGCCCAAATTACCTTGTCTTCTCCTTTTAAATAAAATGCTTGCAGATTCCAGCTTAGTCCACGACATTCTTGCACTATTATTTTCATATCATTCGGTCATGCAAGCGAAAGGCAATAATGACGATATTTGATGAAGTGACTGTAGCAGGGAAAAGCGGGTATGAACTCAACTTGTTTTTGTTTTTTGTGAATATGTTTAACTCAATATCCATGATTCAGCATAATATGATCAAACATGTTTGCAATGACAATTAGATATTATAATTTCTCATGCCATGCTTAAGTAGCTAGGAGTGAATAATGATTTATCTTAGGTGTCAACGTGCATCAAAATGATTGTGATGTAGTATGATGATATGGTATCAGGTGGCTTGACTTGGCACATGTTCACGCATGTAGTTGAATCAAAACCAACATAGCCTCCATGATATTTATGTTCATGTTGTTTATATCCTACTCATTCTAGTATTCAAGGTCGATGATTCATAATGCATGTTCATTACCATTTTCGCTCTCTAGCTGGCCGATTCTCAATCTATTTGCTAGCCTTCGCCTGTACTAAGCGAAAATACTGCTTGTGCATCAAAATACCTAAACCAAAGTTATTCTAGACGAGTCCACTATATCTACCTATATGTGGTATTACCCTGTCGTTCCAAGTAAATTTGCATGTGCCACGTCTAAAACTTCAAATGAACATCTGTTTTGTGTGCATGGACCGCTCATGGAGCGACAGGGGGTGGTCAGTATCTTCCATTCTAAGCGGTTTATTCTTATGATGAGTGTTTATTCACTCGTCCTTGCACGAGAGGGGCCGGTAATAGGTATGCCCAGTCCCGAAATAAAAAATTGCAAATAATTAAAAAAAACTCCCCCAGGACTGTTGTTGGTATGTGATACGTCTCCGTTGTATCTACTTTTCCTAATGCTTTTGCTCTTGTTTTGGACTCTAATTTGCATGATTTGAACAAAACTAACTTGGATCGATTTGTTTTCAACAAAACTACCATGGTGTTGTTTTTGTGCGAGTAAAAAGTTCTCGGAATGGAATGGACCTTTTTGGAGAATTATTTTAGAATAAAAGAAAAATACTGGATTCAAGAACCACCGGATGGGGCCCCGTGGGTGAGCACAACCCACCAAGGCGCGCCCCCTTCCTGGCGCGCCCAGGTGGGTTGTGCCTACCTGTTGGCCTCGCAGACCCTGACTCCGACTCCTTAAATACCTACATTTGGAGAAAAAATGAGGGAGAAAGAATTATCGCGTTTCACGATATGGAGCCACCGCCGCCTCCTGTTCTTCATCGGGAGGCCAGATCTGGAGCCCGTTTGGGGCTCCGGAGAGGGGGATCTTCGGTCTTCATCATCATCAACCCTTCTCCATCACCAAGTCCATGGTGCTCTCTACCGGGAGTAAGTAATTCCTTCGTAGGCTCGCTGGTGGGTGAAGAGTTGGATGAGATTCATCATGTAATTAAGTTAGTTTTGGTAGGGCTTGATCCCTAGTATCCACTATGTTCTGAGATTGATGTTGTTATGACTTTGCCATGCTTAATGCTTGTCACCTTGGGCACAGGAGCCATGATTTCAGATTTGAACCGTTTATGTTTTCACCATTATATCTATGTTCTAGATCCGATCTTGCAAGTGATATTCACCTATTATGTGTTATGATCCGTAAACCCCGGAGTGACAATAGTCGGGATACTTTCCGATGATGACCGTAGTTCGAGGAGTTCATCTATTTACTATGTGTTAATGCTTTGTTCCAGTTCTCTATTCAAAGGAGGCCTTAATATCCCTTAGTTTTCTTATGGACCCGACTGCCACGGGAGGGTAGGACAAAAGATGTCATACAAAGTTCTTTCCATAAGCACGTATGACTATGTACGGAATACATGCCTACGTTATATTTATGAACAGGAGCTAGTTTTGTATCACCCTAGGTTATGACTGTTATATGATGAATATCATACAACGAATTCACCGATCCAATGCCTACGAATTTTCCATATATTGTTCTTGCTAAGTTACAACTTCTGCTGTTACTGTTACACTTGCTAGAAACTCATTGCTACCACTGTTACCACTGCTATAAAAACTATCATACTACTGTTCTACTAATTACTTTGTTGTAGATAATTAATCTCCAGGTGTGGTTGAATTGAAACTCAGCTGCAAACACCTACAAATATTCTTTGACTCCCCTTGTGTCAAATATATAAATTTGGGTTGAATACTCTACCCTCTAAAATAGTTGCGAGCCCCTATACTTGTGGGTTATCAAGACCTTTTTCTGGCGCCGTTGCGGGGGAGCATAGCTATATTTGTTGAGTCACGTGGGATTATTATCTATTCATCACTATGAAGAATCTGAAGGATACCAAGACTAAGATATCTCCTTCTAAGACGAGGGGAGGTAAGGAACTGCCATCTAGCTCTGCACTTGATTCACCTTCTATTTTGAGTAAACTTGTAGCAGCACCACATGCTATTAATTCTGATATGTCGCAAGTTATTGATGATGCTACTTATGCTATGGATAATGCTTATGATGGAGCTAGTACTATGCTTGATGATGATGTGCCACTGGGTGAATTTCTTTATGTACAACTTGCTAGAGCTAAAGATATTGAGAATGTTGAAACTGATGAAATTATTGAAACTGATGAAGTACTTGAAACTGAAAATCTTGAAACACCTATTAGACCTAGCTCTCTTAGATATGAACTAGCACATATGCCCGTGCGTTGCAACGGGAGAGAAATTCGTGTGTCCATATAAATGTCCAACAATGCAGCACGTGCGTTGCAATGGGAAAGAAACTTCATGTGTCCATATAAACGTCCATCAATGCCACACGCCAATATCCGAGCGGTACCACCCGATGGCAACATAGAGGCACACGCCAAGGTAAAAAATGTACAATTAATGAGTTCGCTTTACTCTTAAACTTTTTGGATTATTGGGTATTCATCTTGATATAAAATATGACCATAGGCCCAATTTACTATTATAATTCTATGGGAAAACATAGTACAGAAATAAACAAATGACAACCTCATGAGCGCATTCGCTTCCTTGAAAGTCATGTCATGTACAAAAAGATCATATAATAGCTCATGACGGCTTGTAGAAGGTTTGCCTCATCCATTTTTATCACAACCTTGGAAAAGCAATGTTGCAAAGGAAAATGATTTAAGAATAAGGAAGACCCTATGTCTCTGCGTAAAGAGCAACGATACCATGACAAATAAACCAGCACCTGAAGGTACTGGCACATAATTAAGCTTTCACTATTCTTGTGCCTAGAGCAATCTTCAAAACCGCTAATTGCAAAACAAAAGCAATTTATAGGATTTCCAATTATTGTTACCAATCTAAACTAACAATTGCTTGAGGTCACACACAATAATCGTCTTCCTTGGAGGAGGTTGGCACTCTGCTCTACTCCTTCTTGTTATCTGGTTCCCCATGTAAAAATGGATGCATCCTTGTGAAACTGCTAAAAATGGATGTGAGAATAGACAAGCAACAACAAAGTCCAGATCTGGAAATTAAGAACAGGGAAATGGAAGAATAATGTCAATATTTAGAGCTCCATGACAACAAAATGATAGGAATTTGCACACTCAAAATAAGCTTTTATAGTGCTTTAAAGCATTAAATAAACTAAAAATATAAATTCATTTTGAAAAAAATGATTTCAGTTCGTTAAGAGAGAAAAGACCCAGTTACAGTTATAAAAAGAGAAGGAAAAAATATAATGTACATTGTAATAGAGAATGTGCTACTGGCCATGGTGACGATCAAGTCGATCCGTGGTTTTCATGACGGTGGTCATATGTAGCCATCAAGCATGCTCACTGAAGATGTGCGATCTTTTCTATCTACTTGAAACGGGATCCAGCCATCAAGCATGCTCGTTGAAGATGTGGCCCATGTACAGCGATAGGCCAATTAATCATAATAGTCAGAGTGTGACGACAATTATCATGATGTTCCACATAGTTGTTGTTTGCTGTGTTTGACCACCTCAGCCAAACATGCAACCTTCACACTACATCCAATTTCAATGGGAGTATGAGCTTGTTTGGATGAGTGCCCACGGCTGCCCTGTTAATTTTTTTGGCATTACCGATGGGGCGGGCACGCGTTTGGATCACAACCAAAGTTTTGAACGTAGCCAACTTTTTTGTCACTTGCTGCAACCTGCGCTTGATTCCGCGCCCGCGTAGTGGCGAAATCCTGACGGCAAATTCGCTCGCCAAAAAATTGGCACGCCATCGTTTTGGTGGGGCTACTATGAGCACCATCCAAACAACCCCTATCTCCTTATTGCTTCATATAGCAAATTGTAGCCTTCAGTTGAAAATCTCAAAGAAAAGGTAGGCTTCGAGAGTCACAACAATAAATTGCCTACAACTCTTATGTATCAGAATGTATATATGTCCTCTTTCATCAATAACAATATCAATATATTAGCCTCTGATAGCATCATTAAGATCGCAATTGTCAAATGATATAAGGCTGGTCATAGTGGGAAGTAACTTAGACTAGTGTCATATGCATGACACTAGCCTAAATTACTTCCTTCATAATGCAAAGTAACATGATAGTAGTGTTATAGATGGCTTCATTTATTAGGTAGACTCATCTTGTCTTAAGAAACGCTATGTTACAGTAACATATTATGTTACCACCTCCCATTAAATACTTGCCACATAAGCAAAAATTTATTGAAGTGCGCTATATTACTAGCTAAGTTACTCCCACTATAACTAGCCTAAGCACTACAAAGCCTACAAAGGTAGTCAACTCTTCTAAGGCCCCGATTGGATTGTCGTATTTGAAGCAAATACACCTGTAAAATATACAGGTGTAAAGGAAAACCGGGTGGACTCCAGATACCCACTTGGTTGGCCGTTTTCGGGCTGTAAAACATACCCCTAGAAAAAATGATTCGCTACTTACAATCAGAATCGGCTTGTATATGATCTGAGCCCACCCATCTGTTTTCCCCATACCCCTCCTCTCTCGATACCGTGGCGAGGGGCGAGGCCTAGCCGCCGTAACCACAGAACGGGAGGCGCCGTGACGCTGCCCACGACGGGTTTAGGCACGGTCTTGGCGGACAGCCGGCGGCTCGTTTCTCTTACTCCAAGCGACCAGATCCAGCCTGAAGCAACCGGATTGCTACCCCAGCCAAGCACAGCTTACAACCGGAAGCAAAATACAGCCCGTGCCATGGATTTTACTGGAGACTTGTAAATTACAGGTGTAAACATTTACAGGTGTAGGAAAAATCAAACAATCCAATCGGGGCCTAACATGTACTCCCTCCGTAAACTGAGCGTTTAGAAACTCCAGTTCATTTCCCGTCGCGTTACGAAAGTCTGCTCGTTTCCCATTTTACCCATCTGCTCACCGCACTCACCAATTCCCCTTCCTCTCGCCACACTCACTCACGAATCCCTCTCCCTATCCTCCGACAGCAGCCAAATCCCACCCTCTCGGCCGCATCACCGCCTCCCTCACAGCCGCATCGCCGCCGCCCTCCATCTCGCACGGGGCGCTGCCTCTCCCTCTCACACGCATTGCCCCTCACTCTCGCCCGCGTTGCGTACGCCAGCTAGGTCGAGTGAAAGTTCGTTTTTTTACCGAGGTCGGGGAGGAGCGAGAGGAGCGCGTGCACGACGTCCTCTTCGACGACGGCGGCGACAAACACCGGAGCTCCTCGTGGCCCTCAACCTACAAGGAGGAGCACCTACCCCAGGTCGGCTCCGAGATCTGCTGGCCAGGAGCGCGGAGTGGTCGGGCCCAAGATTTGCTGGCCAAGAGAGAGGAGCGGCGCGTGAAGACGCTCTTGCAGCAGCAGGGGCAGGGGAGCGAGGAGCGGCGCATGTGGACGCTCTTGCAGCAGCAGGGGCAGGGGAGCGAGGCGGCGGGCACCGTGGTCATGGGCTCGTCTTCGAGGCACTGGGGGTCGTCCATGGCGCCGTCGTCCCTGTCGACGGTGGGCGGCGACATCTTCCCCTGCTGCATCGATGGTGGATTGCGATGACGTGTCTGCAGGTACAGTCACTACTCTTCTTGCTTCTCTACTGTGCGTCTGTTCGACGGGCGAGTAGCATTACTACAGTACTCCATGTATATGATGCAAGCCGAGCTCCGTGTGTGAATTACGTAGCCGAGCTCCATGTGTGAATTACTCCTTGATCCTATACGTCAGTCCATGTGTGTACTATGTACCAAACCATGTTCAGATGATGTGCTAATATTTTAGCTTCTGTTATTTTTGCTGTTGTTGTCTGGGAGTACTAATTCAGCTACTGACTATGCTCCAACAACTGTTAATTCAGCTATTACTAAACCATGTTCTTTGATAACTTGACTGTTAATTCAGCTATGCCATGTTGTTGTCTTAACATGATGGGAGTATTTTTGTTAACCTTACTGACCACGGTCTACTCCTTGATCCTCTACATGGGCATTGCTTTCTATGCAGTTTAACAACGAGAGAAGTGCATTTTTCAACCCCGAACTCTTGCCCTAGTCTAATTTACAACCCCAAACTTCAATACCATCTAAATTACAACCCTCAACTCTCAAAACGGTCAGGATTCAACCCTCCCTCCTTGTTGACGGTTTTGACCAGAAATGACCAGTTTTGGCCAGTCAGCGGGTCCAATCAGCATAGCACGTCAGAAAAAATTCAAAATTTCAAGAAAATAAAAATCTGTAAGATCGGGAAAAGTCCGGAAAAATGAAAAGACAAATTTCCGGAAAAAATTGCGAAAAAATAAGAAAACTTTTTCTGTAATTTTCGGGGGGAAAATCAAAATTTTAACTTTTCTGGAAAATACTTTTTCTAGAAATTTTAATTTTTAATTTTACAGTTTTTTATAATCTTCTTGGAAAAAAAAATTCAAAAATTTAACTTTTTTCGATTTTTTAAATACTTCTTGCTGACGTGGCATGCTGACAGGACCTGTTGACTGGTCAAAACCGGTCAACAGAGACGGGAGGGTTGAATCCTAGCCGGTTTTCAAGTTGGGCGTTGTAATTTAAACAGTATTGGAGATTCGGGTTGTAAATTAGACCAGGGCAAGAGTTCGAGGTTGAAGTGTTTCTCTCTAACAACAATTGGGCTATCTTTGGGTTCAGTTTATCTCCTTCAGTGGCTAGCTTTTGTTAAAGTTTAGCTCCATGTTTATATATCACTATTTACAAATGAGCACGATCACATTACTGCCGCTAGGTACTCCATGCCGTAGTTCATGATATTACTGTAACTACAACATGAGAACATGGAGTAAATTCTTCTGTACTCCATGAAGAAATTTACTCAGCATAGTTCATGATTCATGATATTATTGTTCTGTAAGATTGGTCTACAACAAATGATAACAGATCGATTTGTTTTTTACAAATGCAGGAGTACTTTTCTGTAGACAGATATTTCTCAAAGGACAGGATCGGCTCATTTCATGGAGTAAATTCAAGGAGTACTCATGTAAAAAAACATCATGATTCATGGATTACATACTGCAGCACTAATTCAGGTATCGTGATTCATGGATTACATACTGTACATACAAGCATCGAAATCCATTGTGATCCATCAATTCATGGAGTGAATTTCTTGTGAATTGATCTGCAACTTCTGTTGTTGTGCAAGGGATGAGGCGAGGAGAACCTTCCGGGAGACCACGTGCTACTGTGCTGATGTGCTGCTGCTCCACCTCCCCCTCTCGATGTGTTGCTGCTGCTGACTTGCTGGTTGGGCGTGGCGAGGAGCGCAACCAGGAGGTTCTGGGCGCGAGCGGGAGCACGGGAAGGAGGTTCTGGGCGCAGGGAGGAGGTGCTAGGCTCGAGCTGTAGGTGCTGGGAGTGGCACGTTGCAGATCGGCGGCTCCTCCGGCGAGTACCGACGGCCCTGGCCGTGCAAGGGCACCATGGCGTGCCTCTAATGAATCGGGCGCGAGGCGCCTCTCCTCGTGACGGCGGTGGAGGGATAAATTAAGCAGTTTTGCTAGAACTCATCTAGATGAGATATAATTTGGTCTCATTCACCTTTTATAGCCATTGGATGTGATGCTATAAGATGTGTATGCTGACGTGGATTGTATCTGTTCTTGTTTTCAAAGTAAATGAGACCAAATTATATCTCAGATGAGTTCTAGATACTCCCTAAATTAAGAGGAGATAGAGGAGTTTCGGATGGGGTATGGTTAGGTAGTGGGCCAGCTTGGCATGTGGGCTTTAGGTGAGTTCTGGCCGGCCACGGTTGCGCGGTTGGTTTTGTTCCGATCCAACAAAGATTTGGACGAAACAGGAGGGGTCGGGTCATACGCGTGGGTCTTTTCCTATGGATGAATCGTTTTTTAAGAGAAAAAAACAGGGTAATCTCAGCCGTCAATTTCTAAATTAACATAAAACTAACGGATATAAAGAGCGGATATAAAGAGGTGATTTATGAAGAACTATGAAAGGCTGCGTCCTTTAATATTAAGTAAATATTGCTAAGATACCTGAAGGTTGTGTTATAGATGGGGAGATAGCTAGGGAATTTCTTCCTTGCAATGATAGGGATTATCGTAAGAAATTACTATGCAAACCGAAAGAAAAATCTTTGAATACTAGAATGAAATGTGATGCTAAGTTTGCTACTTCATCTATCTTTGTTGATGATAAGGATTATGAATACCGTTCCCCCTCTCCTTTTAGGAGTACCGCTTACTGATCGGGAGTGGTCAAGGGAGGATCACCTTGCGAAGAAGAAGCACAAGGCTCGCCCACAAAGCGATAAACAGAAGGAGGATGGGCATGCACAACGGATTTCAATTAGAAGAGAAGGTGGGCCGCCCTTAGCTCTGAACTACCACTTTGCCTTTTGGTCCCTGGTGCGATGGAGTTAATTACTTTGGTTGAATCTGATTCTTTCCATAACTGTTAAACTGAAACTGTTGTGGCACACCTTACTAAATTAAATGATATATCTACCATATTTGCTCATGATGAGAGGATTCGCTACTACTATATTCTCAAATTATTTCTATTCTCATTATAGGGTGATGCTAAGATATGGTACAATAATCTTGCTCCTGGTTGTGTGCGTAGTCCCCAGGCTATGATTTATTACTTCTCTGAAAAATATTTTTCTGCTCATAAGAAACAAGCTGCCTTACAGGAAATATTTAACCTTGTGCAAATGGAAGAAGAAAGTCTCCCACAATCTTGCGGAGGCTTCTCCAATTTCTTAATGCTTTTCCTTATCATCCTTTTAAGAAAAATGAAATACTTGATATCTTCTATAATTGACTAACCGATGCTTCTAGGGACTTCCTAGATAGTTATGCTAGTTGTGTTTTTAGGGACGAACTGCTGAACAAGCTGAGAAATTATTGAATAATATATTAAAAGATTATGATGATTGGATTCTTCCTGAACCACCGCCTAAACCCACTCCAAAGAAGAGGGGTATCTTATATCTCAGTCCTGAAGATATGCAAGAGGCAAAGAAAAGCATTAAGGAAAAAGGTATTAAAGCAGAGGATGTTAAAAATTTACCTCCTATTGACGAGATGCATGGACTTGACACCACCACCAAAGATGGTAGAGGTAAATTCTTTAATGAAATTTGATGAAAGTGATATCCCTTACAATAAACATCCTAGTCAATGCCTTTATGAATTTGATAACTACATCAGAAAACAAGATCATTTCAATGAAAATGTTATGACACAATTGAAATACAACTCTAATATGATTGCTCGCTTGAGTGACTTGTTATTCAGAATTACTAATGATGTAAGAGGTGTAGGGAAGCATGCTTCTATTGTTCAAACTCGGCTAGAACAAGTTGATAAATCTCAAAGAAAGTTGCTTCATGAAATGAATAATAATATAAATGACTTTGTTGTTTGAGTAGCAACTTGAGGAGGTAAAATGACTCAGGCACTACTTTATCCTGAGGGACATCCTAAAAGAATTGAACAAGACTCTCAAAGAATTAATACTGATTGTCATATCCCTAGTTCTGGTAAGGCTTAGTGCTAGCATCTAGTGTTGCATCATGTTTAAGTTTCAATTAAAGTTGAAATGGGGATGGCAGAAACCCCCAGCACCACTTAATCCAACTAGGGTTACTAAATTACTTTTTCAATGAACCTGAAATGCCTTCAAAAATGTTCATTATCTTTGCCTTGGTCTAGAACCTCTAACAAAAATGGTTCACATTTTTATAGGACAGTATTGGGTCATTGAATTAAATCATATGCTATTTGCATTTGGGCATTTAAATGCTATATAATATTTTAAATGTCCAAATATTCATGAACTAAAATGTTTACTATTGGAAATATTCCAAACAGTAGCCTTGAGCAGTTTCATGAATTTTGAGATTGTCTTGGTATTTTCTATAAAGCCCTGAAGTTACAGAATAATAAAAAAACAGAAACAAAGAAAAGAAAAAGGAGACTCACCTGGCCAAACTCACCTGGCAGCCCACCTGGCGGCCCAGCACTATGCTGCCCATGCCAGTCAGCTACTTCCTCCAACGGTGAGGGAGGTGGCCTTGGCCCGGCTTCGCCACGCACCTCCCAGCTCGCCTGCCTCACCCCGGACGCCGCTTCGCCGCGTGTATGCCCCCTGGACGCCGCCCCAATCTCATCGACACCCCCATTCGCCCCCTACACCTCTCCTTCACCCTCCCCCACCAGGACCGACGCCGTCGCAACCGCGGCCACCGTCGCCTCCTCATCCCCCGCCGTGTCCAGAAGCTCCGCCACCATCAACCTCGTCGAGCAGATCGAGCCCCGAGCGCTCGTTCGCCCCGGAGCCAGTGCACCGACCTTGCTTCGCCTCGCCGTAGCCGGAGATCCACTTCGCCGCCCTACTCGCTCCAGCTCGTCCCCGACCCCGCTGCCTAGCTCACCGTGACCGCTGTGAGCTTCTGCCTCTCCTTCCCCTCTCTGTTCTCGCTGCCGTCCACCGTAGCTTGCACGAACACACCCACCTGCGCCGCTTTGAGCTCGCCGCCCGGCGTGGCTCCCGGCCTAGCGGCCTCACCACCGTGCCCAACACACTCACCGCACCGCTTAGGCCTCGTAGGAGCTAGCCCCACGCCTCCACATGCATTGTAGTGTCGAGTTCGAGCTCGCCCGAACTCCGGCAGCCGCCAAGCTCGTCGCCGGCGTCGTTTCCGGTGACCATGAGCTCAACCACCACCACCACCACTCGAGCGGCTCGCCTCCATTTCTGGCGTAGATGCCCTCCGCCGCCCTTTTGGTGGCCGGAGTGCGAAAAACGCACGCTCTGCCGCGTCTGGTCGTTCCCGGCGGCTAAACACCGGCGATTTGACCCAGTTGACTAGGGATTTGACCCCCTGGGTCACTAACATGTGGGCCCCGCCCCTTGGTCAACCTAGCTTAGCACTAAACTAACCCTAATTAGTTAGTTAACTAACTGTGTCACTGACCGGTGGGTCCCACTGGTCAGGTTTGTCCTGGACCGCACAGTTGACCTGCTGACGCAATGCTGACGCGGTAATGGCCTTTTCTGGATTTATTCTTATTCAGGAAATTCCAGAAAATAGTGCTAACTTCAAAATATCATAGAAATTAATCTGTAACTCCAAATGCAAAGAGTTATATATGAAAAATTATCAGAAAAATCCAATCTATCCATCTGTTCGATTTTTATGCATGTTTGAACAACTTAAAGTTGCTGTATAAGATAATTTGAATTAATGGCATTTGAAATGCCTTATGTGGAGTTTAAATTTGAATCTTGTGTTCAAACCAACTCCATTTAAATCGTTGCTAGCTGCATTAGCTCAAATCACAGCATATTTCCATGTCATGATCATGCATCATATTGTTGCATTGCATTGATTGTGTTCCTTCTCTATTGCAGGTATTTGTCCCCTCGTAGTAGACGTGGTTCCGACGATGAGATCGATGACACCGATGAAGAACTATACTATCTTCAGAAGTGCTAGGCAAGCAAAACCACCTTGTTCATTCCAATACAATCCCACTCTGTCGCTCCTGCTCTCTTTTACTGCATTAGGACAACAATGATTCATCTGTTACATGCTGCGGTAGTTGAACCCCTTTCCTCTGCATGAACATCATTGCCACGATAAATAGATGAAACCCACTAGCATGAGTAGGAGTTGTTTGAGCCTGATGTGCCTACTCATTCATGCTTGTTTTTTCATGCACTGCTACTACTTAGAGTTGAGTCAGTGTCGGTCTCAAAACCGGCGGATCTCGGGTAGGGGTCCCGGCTGTGCGTCTTGGCGGATGGTAACCGGAGACAGGGGACACGATGTTTTTACCCAGGTTCGGGCCCTCTCGATGGAGGTAAAACCCTACTCCTGCTTGAATAATCTTGATGGTATGGGTATTACAAGAGTTGATCTACCACGAGATCGAAGAGGCTAAACCCTAGAAGCTAGCCTATGGTATGGTTGTTGTTCTTGGTCCTACGGACTAAACCCTCCGGTTTATATAGACAGCGGAGGGGGCTAGGGTTACACAGAGTCGGTTACAAGGAAGGAGATCCACATATCCGTATTGCCAAGCTTGCCTTCCACGCCAAGGAGAGTCCCATCCGGACACGGGACGAAGTCTTCAATCTTGTATCTTCATAGTCCAACAGTCCGGTCAAAGGATATAGTACGGCTGTCCGGATACCCCCTAATCCAGGACTCCCTCAGTAGCCCCTGAACCAGGCTTCAATGACGATGAGTCCAGCGCGCAGATTGTCTTCGACATTGCAAGGCGGGTTCCTCCTCCGAATACTTCATAGAAGATTTCAAACACGAGGATCGTGTCCGGCTCTGCAAAACAAGTTCCACATACAACCGTAGAGAGAATAATATTTCCACAAATCTAATCTGCTGACGTACCCCGTAGTGTGACGTCACACCACAACCAGGTCTTTATTCGAATAGTTTTTCATAACCAATCTTAGCGTGTTCCGCGAGGCGGTTTCCTCGGCACGTCTTGTCGAAGCAGAGATCGTGTTCCCTTTATTACGGGATTCCCATCAATACGGACATGGGTAACCCAATCGCGCCATCAATTACAACGCTTGGGGGATAAGCGAGTTTTACCAGGTTGGTGGGGGCGCATAGTTTTGTCCGCCCTTATAAAGGGACAAGGGTTCACCTTTTTCTACCCACGCCTTCTTCCTCATTGCTCATCCATTCTTGCGCACTAGAGCTCCAGCGGCCAAGTCCACATCCTTCTCCTCAAACCTCTCCAAACATGTCTGGAGTGGGAGGTAAATGGATGGTCTCCTCTGTCACGGAGGGAGACGTCAAAAAGCTGAGGGGAGCCGGATACCTTTCCGAGGATATCGCACACCGGCTGCCAGATGAGGGGCAACTTATCCCTACCCCCAGGCCCCATGAGAGGGTAGTATTCCTTACCCACTTCCTCCGCGGACTGGGATTTCCCCTCCACCCATTTGTCCATGGGCTCATGTTCTACTATGGCTCGGATTTTCACGATCTGGCCCCGAACTTCATCCTCAACATCTTGGCATTTATCATCGTGTGTGAGGCCTTCCTCCGCATCAAGCCCCACTTCGGCCTATGGCTGAAGACCTTCAACGTCAAACCGAAGGTGGTGGGCGGCCAGCAGGCGGAGTGCGGAGGCGCCATGGTGGGCAGAATGCCCAACGTGTCATGGCTCGAGGGCTCCTATGTGGAGACCATAATGGGGTGGCAATCGGGGTGGTTCTACATCACCGAGCCGCGCGACACCAAATGGGCGGCAGCCCCCGAATTCTGATCCGGAATCCCCACGCGGCTCACCTCCTAGAAAGAGAAGGGCCTGCCCTGGGGCAATCCGGTAGAGCTGACCGGACTCCAGACCTGCATCCAAAATATGATAAACAGGAAGCTCAAGCTTGTCAACATAGTCCAGGTCATGCTCATCCGCCGAATACTCTCGTGTCAACAACGGGCGTTCAATTTGTGGGAGTTCGGCCCGGCCCGGACACAGACTCTGGCGAGCTCTTGACCACGATGCACAAGGGCGTCTGGAAGGTCTTTGTTTAAGAGTCTTGAGGTTCCCCCTCCTTACCATGGACCATGGACTAAGCGCGGCATGGCCAAGCCGGGCGTGATAGCTCTTTATTACTTATAGGGTATTCATTCTCCATAGTTTAACCATGTGCGGGATCTAAGCCCCCATGCCTTTGACATGACTGGTGGAGACATCGGAGCAGATTATTGCTGGCCCCTCCGCCGAAGACCCTCTGAGGCAGCTCTCTGGCGGAGATCACGGACTCCGGCTCCTTATGAGGTGCGGAGAAGAAGATCAAGAAGAAGGCCACGGGAACCCGAAAGAGTTCCCGGCGCCCGAGTGGTGTCGGACTCATCGTCCAGATAACTCCGAGGCACTCCTCCCATGAAAGCGAGGAGGAGGCAGATAAAGGTTCTCCCCCTCCGGTAGGGAGACAAGAAAAGGAAGGCCGCCCCAACCGGGAGGCGGAGGGTCAGAAGGAAGGACTCTCCTTAGGACTGTTCCACCACCGCCGCCGACAAGCGAAGGCAGTGGTTACAGGCCAAGCCCTGGCGAAGTCGTAAGTATTCGGATACGGGTAACTCATGGCATAGTTTAATTGCACAACTTCTCCTAACGCCGAATATGGTTATGCAGTCCGTCCCGGGACCGTATCGACGTATCCTCGTCGAGCGGTTCTTTGGACTCGTTGGATATGAATAGCGATTCACTTCCGACCGCCTCCTCTCCTCGCCCCACGGACAATGTAGAGGTATTGTCTCAAGGGGCACCAAGCCGAGGGGAGGTAGTCCTGGAGGCGCCTCAAGGCAACCTTCCGAACTCCAGGCGCAAAGGGAGCAAGGCACCCACGGGCTCCAAGTTCGGCCCCCAGTCGAGCACTGCGCCGGAACCTCCAGTGGTTCCGGACTCCGGTAGGCGGCCCCCTTCCAAGAGGGGCAAGCCGCCCGTGCCGGTGACCTCTGTCCATCCAGAGGCACCGGACAACCTGCTGGGAGCGCTTCGCGGCGCTTCCATCGACGAAGAAACACCGCACTATTATGAGTGCGGTGATCAAGAAAATTCGATCTGCCAAGCGGACTGACTAAAGCCTGTGCCAGCCTTCTAACAGGCTTTGAGGTACGTATTGAAAATATAGGAAAATATTACCGCATAGACAGTAACCCCTGATGCTCTGTTTGGTGTTCACAAAGAAAAGTCGAATAGAGGATCAAATAATATTTGCAGGAGTCTAATACAAGTATGTCTATATGCGTATGCAGGCTTCGGCGCTGACCTCTGCCGCACTGACTCCGGAGGTCGCCGTACTGAAGCAGAACCTCGAGCGGTCTGAGGAAGAGCTCGGCCTTGACAAGAGGCAACTCGAGGAGAACAAAGATAAGTAATACCTTGTCTAGATATATATATATATCTATATATATATATATATATATATATATATATATAAGATGTGGTTGAAAAATGATAGGATCATCATGGATGTGCCAGGGGCCACGACCGAGGTGGCGACCCTGAAGCAAGCACTGTCCGAGGCCTAAAACAAAGCGGCCCAGGAGCGCACCGAGCGGGAGAAACAAGAGGCACGGGTGGGCGAGGTGCAGCAGGAGTTCCAGGCTCTCGTGAAGAAGCACGAGACTTTGGAGCTTGACTCGAAGACGCGAGAGTCCGAGCTTGCCGCGGCCCTCGAGAGCACAAAGCATGCCAAGGCTGAAGCACAAAAGGCCCTCCAAGAAATTGAGGCGATGAGGAAGATAGCGGCGGGTAAGGCATTCATTATGCAAAGCAAGCATGTGAAAGTAAATTACTTGTTACTTACCCGAGTCCAGAGCTCTCCAGGAGCGTTCGCAGATTAGCCCCGCAGCGTGTCGGATGCATAAAGTATTACAGTGTCGAGGAGGAAGCTCGACGAAGAAGTTGTTACGGTCTCGATATCGGGACCGAACACCCGATACTGTGGAGCGACCGGTGAAGCAACGGTCGAGCTGCACAAGTCGGCGAGCAGTGCCATGAGGGGCCTTATAGTCCGGATGTGGCTGGCGACTCCTTCCCAACAGCTACTTCGGCCTAGTGAGGCGGCTTGTGGATGCCTGCCCATTTGGAAGTCATCATGATTAAATGCGCATCGAAGGTGCACGCGGGCTTTGCCCGTCTTGAAGGTGCTGCTGGACCAAGATGGGCGCCAAGAAGCTAGTGAAGGAGGGGCCGCCCTTGAGGCAAGGAGCATCGCTACCACTGAAATGTATTATGAGGGTGTCTGAAGGGTGCCCGTCTTGTGGCGAAGCAGTGTGCGAAGGATGTAATTTTTGAATGAACTTGCTCGTGTGATCCAGTATTATGAAAACTTGTTCATATGCGCTATGCAACGCTTGTTTGAATTTAAAATATTACCTTCTGTGCGGCTGTTTATCAAATCTGAAAGATGGCCAGTCGTCGGCTTCTTCCCCCATGCCACGAGTGCTGAGGTGTTCGGGATAAATCTGAGCACTCTTTTTCCCATTGTTGGGTCCTTCGAGGGAGGTGCTCAGCGCAACGAACAAGGCAATCAGACTATAATGCTTTATCACTCTCACTTAGCCATAGAAGTCTACAATTTTAAATTTTGGCGAAGCCCCTAGTGTTCGGAAGGCCGAATTTGGGACGCTATACACACCTAAGCCGGACAAAGCCGACTCTTCGCCCTAAGCTGCATAAGTCTTTAGGGACTCGAGACCTCTCGAACAGCGACCAGCTCTCGCCTTATCATGACAGGCAGTTTTAGCTTTCTCTATTGAGGTGCTTGCCCAGATGAACCGGGGCACAATCGCAGTAGTTCTCCCAGTGCTACCTTAGCCGATATAGCGGAATGTAAGGTACCAAAACATGGGAGCCGGGCAAACCCAACTATTGACTCAAGACATGATTCTGAGCTGATGCATATAATGCTATAAGTTCGGGGTGTCGCACTGTCGAAAGTGTTCGGACTTCTCACGCCGTATTATGGGGTACTTAAGCCCCTGGCGCATTGGTCGTACCAGAGTGTACGGGTGCTGAATGTCATAAATGATCATATATAAAAAGGAATAGAGAATGCGATAATAGACTAGTGCTATGCATTGTTTATTCAAAAGGGTGCGTCGAAGCATAATGATACAAGTAGTGCGATAAGCAAAAAATAGGACTATTTGACGTGTCCCCTCCAAGGGAAAGCTGCGGAATGGTATTTAAAGCAGGTATTTCACTCGTTATTAAAGACCACCTGGGAGTTCCATGGTGCGACATAGCTTTCTGCCTCCTTGGTTGTTGTATCGTGTGTCCGGCAATCGTACTGCCGGACGGGGCTTCTAGAGAGTAAAGTCCTGAAAGAGAGAAAAAATAACAAAGCGGGAAGCCCCTTAGTGCGGTTGAGCCGCGTTTTTGGGGAAGCGCGGTTGTCGTGCCCCCCACCTATGCCCATGGTATTTTCAATGCGTAATTATGTGCGCGTGGCATGGATTCGCCGTTTGTTTGGGGGTAGGGGTGGGGCCGCATTGCTATATGGCTTCGGGCGTGCCAGGCGATCTTGTTGCAGATTACTCTGGGCGCGCTTGACGGTGTCCGGGTGTTTGATCGCCGAACTGGTTGATTGCCTTAGGAGGCTGCTTTGCACTTCTGCTGCAAGGGCTGCAGTGTGCTCCTCCGTGCGGAGAGAGCGCTCTGTGTTTCCATTGACTGTGATGACCCCTCGAGGTCCTGGCATCTTGAGCTTGAGGTATGCATAATGCGGTACCGCATTGAACCTTACAAATCACGGTTCACCGGCGATGCATGATAGCCCGCTGCGGAGCGGGACTATATCGAAGATTAACTCAAGCGCTTGGAAGTTATCCGGGATCGAAGACCACTTCTAGTGTGGTGAGCACATGCAATGGGCCTCTACACCTGGTATGGCGCCTTTGAAGGTCGTTTTGTGGGTTTTGATCCTTGAGGGTCTATACCCATTTTATGACCTTGTGTCACGATAAAGCAGGTTCGGTGCTGCGCCGCCGTCCATAAGGACTCGAGTGAGGTGAAATCCGTCTATGATTGGGTCTAGGACCGGTCTGGCGAATCCTCCATAGCCGGATACTAGTGGGGTGGTTCCAGCGATCGAAGGTGATCGGACGGGAGGACCATGGGTTGAACTTTGGGCGGCTGGCTCCAACGCATATCGTCCCTTAAGCGCGAGCTTCCGCTCCCTCTTGGGGATGTGGGTTGCGTATATCATGTTCACCGTCCGCACTTGTGGGGGGAACCTCTTCTGTCCTCCGGTGTTCGGCGGCCGGGGCTCCTCCTCGTCATCGCTATGTATCCCCTTATCCTTGTTTTCGGCATTTAACTTGTCGGCCTGCTTGAACACCCAACATTCTCTGTTGGTGTGATTGGTAACTTGTCGAAGTGCCATGTATTTGACACGAGCGATCGAGTATTCGGTCCAAACTGGACGGGCCCGGAGTGCTTCTTTTAAATGGCTTTTTCCACTGACCGGGTTTAGAGCCTCTGAATCCGGCATAGACTGCCATATCCTTGGTATTGTCGCTGTTGATACAGCGCTTGTGTTTGTTGCGACGTGACCTGCCATTGCTATCCTTGGTATCCGAAGTACAAGGGTTATTTGATATGTTATTGCTGCGAGCCAGCCAGCTGTCCTCTCCCGCGCAAAAGCGGGTCATGAGTGTCGTGAGGGCTGCCATAGATTTCGGCTTTTCCTGGCCAAGGTGCCGGGCGAGCCACTCGTCGCGGATGTTATGCTTAAAAGCTGCTAGGGCCTCTCCATCCGGACAGTCGACGATTTGATTTTTCTTGGTTAGGAACCGTGTCCAGAATTGCCTGGCCGATCCTCTGGCTGCTGAATTATGTGGCTCAAGTCATCGACATCTGGTGGTCGCACATAAGTGCCCTGGAAGTTGTCGAGGAATGTGGCTTCCAGATCTTCCCAATAGCCAATGGATTCTACTGGCAAGCTGTTCAGCCAATGCCGAGCTGGTCCTTTGAGTTTGAGTTGAAGGTATTTGATGGCGTGTAGATCGTCACCGCGGGCCATGTGGATGTGCAGGAGGAAGTCCTCAATCCATACCGCGGGATTTGTTGTACCATCGTATGATTCGACATTTACGGGTTTGAAACCCTCTTGGATTTGGTGATCCATTACTTCGTCTGTGAAGCATAGGGGGTGTGCGGCACCTCTGTACTGGGCTATATCACGACGCATGTCATATGAGTCTTGTCCGCTGTGTTCGGCCCGGCCAGATTTACTTTTACTGTATCCGGCGTGACGGTTATCGTCTTGCGTAGTGGCGCGCCCTCGTGATCCGTAGATCGATCTTGCGTGTTTTGCTTTGTCCTCCAATACGTCTCGCAGGTCTAGCGTATTTCCTCGTGCCTTGACATTTTTATTTGAGTGGCGCCTGGGTGCGGGCTGGGCCTTTGGCAGAAATGCCGCTCTGTCGCGGCCACAAGGTTGCCGATCAGCCGCGTCATACGCTGGAGATGTAATTTTTAATGATTCCTCCTCCAGTCGGGGTAGCAACCTGCGCTTTGGGTAACTATTGGAGGGGCGTTCGAGTTCATATTCCTCAGCCGCAAGGACTTCAATCCATCTGTCAGCTAGCAAATCTTGATCAGCTCGAAGCTGCTGTTGCTTTCTCTTAAGGCTATTTGCCGTGGCTATAAGCCGGCACTTGAAGCGCTCTTGCTCGACGGGATCCTCAGGCACGACAAATTCGTCATCGCCGAGGCTTGCCTCGTCTTCGGAGGGAGGCATGTAATTATCATCCTTCGCCTCTCCATCTGCCGCTCTCTCAGGAGGGCTGATTTCTCCATCCTCCTGCTCTAAATCTTCTTTGGAGGGATTGTCGTTATCTTGACCTTTGTCAGGAGTGCTATTATCTCTGTGCGGTATCACCGCCTTTTCTTTGGCGAGACTTAGAGCGGCGCCGCTGACGTCGGCGCTTGGGTTGCTTCTTGGAGGGGTCATCCTCCGCTGTCCCGTCGCCATTGCCTTCTTTGGGTGTGTCCACCATATATATATATATATATATATATATATATATCATATGTAGAGGTGGATGTCCGATTGCCACATGGGCGATGGTTCTGTTAAATCTCTGCATCATCGTCCATACCGTCGATGTCTTGGTCGAAGTCGAGCATGTCGATCAAATAAATCGGCGGTGGCTACTAAGTGGGTGGTGGGTGGTGGCGGCGAATTTCTTAATCCTCCGCATCCCAATCCTGCCGGACATAGTTCGGCGGGACTCTCGACAAGGAGAGAGACCTTAATGAGTTGATATGTCGCGAAGAAGGCGAGTCTGAAAGATATCCTGGAGTGAACTCCATGATCGGCGCCCGATCGGATTCGATGAAACGCAGGCGCGGCGGTTGAGTCCGTGGCGGGGAAGAATCTGGCAGTTTGGCGTCACGGCTCTCGTGAAGGGTAAGGTCGATACTCGGCTCGATCGCCGCTGAGAATGCGACCTCCATGGAGGGGTCTATCCACCCGTCCATGGATGGCGCAATTGGCTCCGAATTGAGGTCGGGCGATTGCAGTCGCGGTCTCCTGGACCTTTGTCGGATGGTAGAGCTAAATCATGCTCATCATGACCGTGCGGCGCACTCGGCAGGGGCTCGAATCCGTCGAAGATCAAGTCTCCGCGGATGTCGGCCGTGTATTTTAAGCTTCCAAACCTGACCTGGTGGCCAGGGGCGTAACTCTCGATCTGCTCCAGATGGCCAAGCGAGTTGGCCCGCAGTGCAAAGCCGCCGAATACAAAGATGCATCGGGGAGAAAATCTCACCCTGGACTGCATCGCTATCGATGATCGAAGGAGCCATCAAGCCTAACGATGACGACATAGAGGAACTCTTAATGAAAGCACCAATGTCGGTGTCAAAACCGGCGGATCTCGGGTAGGGGGTCCCGAACTGTTTGTCTAGGCGGATGGTAACAGGAGACAGGGGACACGATGTTTTTACCCAGGTTCAGGCCCTATCGATGGAGGTAAAACCCTAATCCTTCTTGATTGATCTTGATGGTATGGGTATTACAAGAGTTGATCTACCACGAGATCGAAGAGGCTAAACCCTAGAAGCTAGCCTATGGTATGATTGTTGTTCTTGCTCCTACGGACTAAACCCTCCGGTTTATATAGACACCGGAGGGGGCTAGGGTTACACAGAGTCGGTTACAAGGAATGAGATCTACATATCCGTATTGCCAAGCTTGCCTTCCACGCCAAGGAGAGTTCCATCCGGACACGGGATGCAGTCTTCAATCTTGTATCTTCATAGTCCAACAGTCTGGTCAAAGGATATAGTCCGGCTGTCCGGATACCCCCTAATCCAGGATTCCCTCATCAGGTCTGATTCATCGGGGATGAATTGGAATGGTGATGAACATGTCCTACTGTGTGTGAGCTAAGTATGTGAACACGATTTGGTAAAGGTAGCGGTGAGAGGCCATGTAGGAGTACATGCTGGGTTGTCTCATTGAAACCGTCCTTAGGAGCCCAGTTACGTGTTTGTGATCCATGAACTGCTACTACTACGCGTTGGGCACAGAAACCAATGGACCCTCTCGACTTATTAACCGCCCGTGTCCTGCATGCAGGAGTTGCAAGTAGTTTATGGTGTTTGTAGTATGCTGGAGGCCGTGCGCAGCGCTGACCCGAGGGGTGGACTGTGATGCGTTAGGCACGTGGCCTGGTGTACCGAGTCGCCCGTTTGGTGACCCGGGAACCCTGTACACATCGTTCTGGGCCGTATGTGGAAACCTCAGCCAGAATCCCTACGGATGGAACCTGAATAGGCGATAAACCTGGACTAGGGACTTGTGTGGTTAGTCAGGTCATGGCCGACACCCTCGTTGGGCTTCCGCTTGAAGGTTGCCGAGTACATGTCATGTAAACGGCGATAAGTGGTGAGAGCGTGTGTGAATAAGTACACCCATGCAGGGTTAAATCATCTATTCGAATAGCCGCGTCTGCGGTAAAGGACCTCTGGGTTTCCTATAAAGTTCATAGACAAGTGAAAGTGGATACTCTAAAATGCGCAAGATAAGCGTGAGTGCTATGGATGGCGTTCTCGTAGGGAGACGGGAGCGGATGCATAGTGGTGTATTGATTTGGAGAATATGTGGACTCGTGTGCGCCACCCCAAAAGAGTTACTTGCAGACATAGTTCAGGATAGCCACTGAGTCAAAGCTGGCTTGCTACAGTTAAACTCCACCACCCCCTTTGTTGATACTGATGTATATGTAGCTAGTTCTGACGTAAGTCTTGCCGGGTACATTTGTACTCACGTTTGCTTAATTTATGATTTTGCAGAGAGACTTCAGTCTCACTAGTAGTTCCGCGTGGACTTTGACGTTTAGCTTGTTACCTCAAATACGATATTGTTCCCTCGGCAAGGTCTTGTAGATAGTCAGGCTTCTCAGCCTTTTTCATTTTGTAGTTGTCTGTACTCAGACAAGTTAAGCTTCCGCATGTGCTTATTGCTTGTATGACTTGAATGCTAGGTCATCAGACCCATGTTTGTAATATCTGGCTCCTCGGAGCCTAATGAATAAATACTTTGAGTCGTAAAGTTCTGTTGTGATGCCATGTTGTATTTGCACATATCGAGCATATTGTGTTTATGTTATTGAAATGCTTGGTATGTGTGGGATCCGACAACCTAGTTGTTTATTCTTGGTAGCCTCTCTTACCGGGAAATGTCTCCTCGTGCTTCCACTGAGCCATGGTAGCTTGCTACTCCTCCAGAACACTTAGGATGGCCGACATGTGTCCTTCTTCATTCCTGTGTCTATTCCTTCACGGAAATGTCACGTGTTGTCCCTTTAAGTCCTTGTAGCTTGCTACGACTTGGGTTCATATGTTGATGACTAACACGTTCGTTGCTGGATCATGTATGCCTGTCCCTGTAAGTTAGTGCCACTTTGGATTCACGATTAGTCATGTCGACTGGGTTCTGTCATATGGATGCGGCGACACTATCATATCGTGAGCCAAAAGGCATAAGCGGTCCCGGTGCAGGTAAGGTGGCACCGTGGGGATACCGTCTTGCGAGGACGCAAAGTGATATGATGTGTTACATGCTAGATTGGTGTGACTTAGGATCAGGGTCCTGATAGCTTTGGTATCAGAGCCTGACTGCCTGTAGGATTACCAAGCCAAACTGGTTGAAGTTGAGTTTAGAAATGCTTTATTTATATAAGGGAATTGATTATGGAAGGGAACGTAAGGCTCTTTTTACTCCTTTACCTTATGCCCTTCTGATCTGAGTCAACCTCTTCTTTTCTAAGGGGATTAAGAACCAGGCCTTCTCATCTATCTATCAGGATGGCGTGTTACTAATCCATAGACTTATAAGGTTGATGGATTCAAGTCTCAGTTCAGTTCCTACTACTTCTGTGTGTTAACAGTTGGTCTCGGAACCTTGATATTATGATGTTGAGTGGTTATACCACCGTTTTGCAGGATGTCTCAAATCTTCTTTGAGCATTTACAGCCGTTATGCTGTCCGAGTCATCCCATGTTTCTAAATAGTCTTATGCATTTGCAAATCCCTTCTTCCCGTTCCCGATGATCCTTTTGGGCCAGATTAACCACACTAATTGCTGAATTGAGGTACTCCATTACCTTAAAATATATGTTGGAGCTATCATTATGACCCTAGGTGTCTTAGAGAACCACCTAGTAATCTAGCCATGTTTTCTATTCCCAGTGTGATGATTCTGGCCATCATTCTCGAAAGCATCCCGTGATGCCATTTAGTTAGTAGGCTTTCTATTCCTGGGTTTCTTGAACTTGAGATTCACCCTAGTTACTTCATGTTGATACTGTTTGCTAGTTCCTTTAGGATATTAGTAACCTTTGCGATAATCCTCGAGGTCCGTGGTATTTTCCTCTTCCAAATACCATGAACTACTTATGGCAGAAGTTCCTCGTTGAACCAATGATCACAACAAGAGTGCTCTTGATGAGTTCTCCATTCAAAAATTGTGAATCTGCCAGTCCTTCCTCTTCTGCATGGTTTATCCGGAAGAAATATGTTGAACTTATTCGACATACTAATCTATGTGTCCACAACTCATAAAATTATATGTTCCTTTGAGTTATTCTATTTAGTTGTATTCTGACCTCCATCTATCATTTGATAGTCAAGAGCATGTCATGCATTCATGCTCATCGATACCTCATATTCTTGTGGTCTGTCACGCCATTCTACTGCAGAATGACTAGGAGAAACAAACTCTAGTACCTTATCCATTTCGAGGATTGTGTCAAAGTAGTTGTATTCCGTAGATCAAAATGCCAATCCAGCTTTTGCTCTGTTCTACCTTGGAGTATTACTGTCTTATGTCAAGAATGTCATGAGAATTGCACCACCTCTTATGAATTCTTGGCGCAGTGATACTTCTCACGATCATTATTCATTCCTAGGTCTCATGTTGTTGCAACCGGAATGAAGATAAGTGAATTATGATGTGTGAAATCAATACTCCTAGCAACCACGTTGCTTGGTAGTTAAAGGACGATATTCTCATCTTTAGCATGTTGGCTATTGAATCACCATTCTAAGATAGATTGTGCTAGCTAGTCCTTATTATGGTGCACTCTTCGATCAATGAGTTAGGATTATTCAATCCCTTTCTTAGTTGATCATATCATCTTGTTCTGAAAAGTAAGATTGTTTCCGAGCTTAATAACATATCGGTGGTTCATGATTTTCTGAATATCCTCTCGGAAGTATCACCAGGTTGTCCCCCGACCGTTATGTTGAGCTCGTGATCAAGTTGGTTTTCTTATAAACCACCCCTCTCCAAGAATCTGTGTTGGATAGCCCTGAGCTAGTTGGTTAAGCAAAAACAACTTGGAGAGTTGTAAGATAAAAGCTTTGCCTTACCTCGCTCATTCCAAAGGGATATTTTTGTGTATGTGTGTTGAAGAAAGATGATATCTTCATTGATTGGTCCTCGTGATCAATTGATGGACCTATTGTCTTACCCAAAACTTCTATTTGCGTATGGGCTATCATCAAATCAAATCAGAACCAACGATGTTCGTAATGTTGTCTTACTCGCGGTCGTCCCTCGAGCATACACCATTATATCTTTTGGTCTCACTATCACATTGTTCACATAATGGTGGAAGTCCAGTGATATGGAAATTCCGATGAGTTGTTCTTGAGCCCATCAGTAGCATTATGTCTCCTTCATGATTCATGTTGAACATCAAGCTAGTGTTGGAAACTTTTGTAAGCATTATCTTCGTGTTCCATTCATGAAGCCTATGTTTGGATGAAAGAATTGACTTTCTCTAACTCACGTGCATTGGTGCAAGTTGCCACCGTGAATTTGAGAAAGCTTTTTTTGCTTCCCGTGGAATCATCCCAAGTCAGTCATGCATATGTGCGAAGTATTCTATGGTCTAGAGACTTGCAACCTTCATTCTATATGTATTCTTAGCACACCAAGCCACTGGTTGATTTGTTCAAGGAAAAGAAGTCTAGCTTGCATAAAGACTTCGAAATCTTTGATGATGGATCCTAACCTGAACTCGATAGTGTTTTATTATAAGACTACTATGTGGTCATTCTTGTCTTGGACAACATGCTCACATGTATGTAGCAGAACCAGCTTGTGCTTTGGAGCTTGCTATCATAGTTCATTTCCCGAGAATCTCGCAACATCATCTCGTCGGTTTGTGTTCCAAACTTTCTTTCCAGACATGATGGTTGAAATATCCTGTTACCAACCAGAGCTTAATCTCAGGAAGATATGATGGTTGGAACATTCCCAACATTGCATTTTGTTCCCAGCTTGCGCCGCCATTGTGCCAATCTCCCATGGGTTGCCCTTCTCAGCAATTGTTGTTCAGGATCATCTTCAGAAGTGGTCCTACCATGGGTCCCATTCATTTCCGATGATAAGCAAAAACCATCCATTGCGTTGTCTCCAACAAGGTAGTCCACATCATCCATTCTAGTCTGAGTATGCCATTCTTCCGAACTCCGTCAAACGATCATTTGTGATTTGCCTTTGGCTGGTATCGAGAGTTTCAATGGTCTAGATATCAAAAGTAATTCTTTTAGCCAATTAAGGGAATATTTCTACGAGTCACCCCCCAAGGTGTCCCGTTATAGAATCATGGCGATTATCTCCTTACTACTTTGAAACCAAGCACCATCTTCTAAGCATGCAATTGTTGCCTACTAATTTGAACCTTTGTCACCTGCTTCTTTCCATCGCTCCTCATATGTGTTTTGTCCCACAGCTCAAGAGATGTTTCTACGTCTCGTTCCGTGAGTTGATCATGTGATCATTAAGATGATCCATCCATGTAGAGTTATCTCGCTCTTTCGTCCTTGTGTTGGGTGAAGATCTCGAAAGCAAGGATGTCAAGTTCAAGATGATGCAATGAATCAATATCTTCGATGAGGACAGTTGGATCATGAAGATTGTGATAGTTCGAGTCCCCTCTTCCTTTTTACCCTGCGCTTGAATCTCGCGACGAGATTCTTGTTTAGTGGGGGTGAGTTGTCACATCCCTAGTTCTGGTAAGCCTTAGTGCTAGCATCTTGTGTTGCATCATGTTTAAGTTTCAATTAAAGTTGAAATGGGGATGGCGAAACCCCCAACACCACTTAATCAACTAGGGTTACTAAAATACTTTTTCAATGAACCTGAAATGCCTTAAAAAATGTTCATCATCTTTTCCTTGGTCTAGAACCTCTGACAAAAATGGTTCACATTTTTCTAGGACAGCATTGGGTCACTGAATAAAATCATATGCTATTCCCATTTGGGCATTTAAATGCTATATAATATTTTAAATGTCCAAATATTCATGAACTAAAATGTTTACTGTTGGAAATATTCCAAATAGTAGCCTTGAGCAGTTTCATGAATTTTGAGATTGTTTTGGTATTTTTAATAAAGCCTTGAAGTTAATGAATAATAGAAAATAAAAACAAATAAAAGAAAAAGGAGACTTACCTGGCCAAACTCACCTGGCAGCCCACCTAGCGGCCCAAGACCTTTGTCTTGGCCCATGCCGATCGGCCGCTTCCTCCCTTGAGCAGGCGGGGAGGTGGCGCCCAGCCTTGAGCTCGCCACACACCTCCTAGCTCGCCTGCCTCACCCCGGATGCCGCTTAGCTGCGTGGATGCCCCCTGGATGCTGCCCCGACCTCACCGACACATTCGCCCCCTGCACCTCTCCTTCGCCCCCCACCATGGCCGACGCCGTCGCAACCGCACCGCCGTCGTAACCGCGGCCACCGTCGCCTCCTCATCGCCCCGCCGTGTCCAGAAGCTCCGCCACCATCCGCTTCGTCGAGCAGATCGAGCCCCGAGCACTCATTCACCCTGGAGCCAGCGCACCGACCTCGCTTGGCCTCGCCGTCGCCGGAGATCCACTTCGCCACCCACTCGCTCCAGCTCATCCCCAACCCCGCTGCCTAGCTCGTCGTGACCGCTGTGAGCTTCTGCCGCTCCTTCCCCTCTCCGTTCTCGCTGCCTTCCACCGTAGCGACTGTACGGAGCACACCCACACGCGCCGCCGCCTGAGCTCGCTGCCGACGTGGCTCCGGCCACGCAACGGCCTCACCACCATGCCCAACGTACTCACCGCACCGCTTAGGCCTCGTAGGAGCTAGCCCTGTGCCTCCACGTGCACCGTAGCATCGAGCTGGAGCTCGCCCGAACTCCGGCAGCCGCCAAGCTCGTCGTCGGCGTTGTTTCCGGCGACCCCGAGCCCAACCACCACCACCACTCGAGCGGCTCGCCTCCAGCTATGCGGAGATGCCCTCCGCCGCCCTTTTGGTCGCCGGAGTGCGAAACCCGCACCCTCCGCCGCGTCTGGTCGTCGCCGGCAGCTAAATGCCTGCGATTTGACCCATTTGACCAGGGATTTGACCTCCCTGGGTCACTGACATGTGGGCCCCTCCCCTTGGTCAACCTAGCTTAGCACTAAACTTACCCTAATTAGTTAGTTAACTAACTGTGTCATTAACCAGTGGGTCCCACTGGTCAGGTTTGACCTGGACCGCAGAGTTGACCTACTGATGCAGTAATGGCCTTTTCCGGCTTATTCAGGAAATTCCAGAAAATAGTGCTAACCTCAAAAAATCATTGAAATTAATGTGTAACTCCAAATGCAAAGAGTTATATATGAAAAATTATCAGAAAAATCCAACCTAACCATCTGTACCATTTTCATGCATGTTTGGACAACTTAAAGTTGCTATATAAGACAATTTGAATTAATGGCATTTGAAATGCCTTATGTGGAGTTTGAATTTGAATCTTGTGTTCAAACCAACTCCATTTAAATCGTTGCTAGCTGCATTAGCTCAAATCACAGCATATTGCCATGTCATGATCATGCATCATATTGTTGCATTGCATTGATTGTGTTCCTTCTCTGTTGCCGGTATTTGTCCCCTCTCAGTAGACGTGGTTCCGACGATGAGATCGATGACACCAATGAAGAACTATACTATCTTCAGAAGTGCCAGGCAAGCAAAACCCCCTTGTTCATTCTAATACAATCACACTCTGTCGCTCCTTGTCAGAGTAATGGGCCACGGGTAGGCTAACCCGAGCCCCAGAGCCTTTCAAGACATCGGGACAGACTGCGCCCCTCAAGTACCTGCAGCGACTCCAAGATAAGCCGAGTCCCGGAGGCGACTCCAAGACAAGCCGAGTCCCGGAGGCGACTCCAAGACAGGCTGAGTCCCCAAGGCGACTCCATGATAAGCCGAGTCCCCAAGGGGACTCCAAGACAAGCCGAGTCCCCAAGGCGACTCCAGGTAAAGCCAAGTCCCAGAGGCGACTCCCGGAGGCCGACCTCACGAGTCGGCCTGCCACTCCAACCACCCTGTTATTTAAGGGCAGGTATGGCCACAGCGCGCCGTACTCACGGAGTTCTCCGCCCGGCGCGGCACTATCGCCATGCCAGCCCTGACATCAGCTTCTGGGGGCGGGGCCGTGTGCCCACGACAGTCTGTCTGTACGGCCCGGAGACGGCGGGCCCACCAGTCAGCGAGAGTACAGAAGACGGCAAGAGCGCCAAGAGTCGGACCCGTTGGGAGTCGGCCCCCAGGAGTCGGCCGGCCCCTCCCACGGGTCCCTCAAGCCATTAACCAGAGGGCAGACGGGGAATAGCGATGATCGCCCGACAAAGCGGCAGCTTTGCCATAACCCCATGACCAAGCCAGCGTCATTAGAAACCACGACTGATGTCGGCGGCCGGCAAGACCCGCCCGGTATTGAGCCTTGAGCTGGCCCATCTGAGCGGTCGGCGGGACCCACGGTCAGGCGGGCCCGTGAGTCAGCGGAGAAGGCGGCGCTGAGAGGCAGACGGCTAGGACCCGCACCAGCGGTTTTACCATTGTACCCCTGGGGGTAGGCCTATATAAACCCCCAGGGCACCAATGCAAAGGGTTCGGAACCATCTAGCACTAGACAGACCATATCGGAAGGAGGGAGCAAGCCTTGCCTTCTCCTTCTTCCAGAAACAGCTCTAGGAACGACCTTGTATTCACTTTGCCATAGTGACCATGCGGAGACCCCGCAGAGCAGCAGTAGGGGTGTTATCTCCTCGGAGAGCCCTGAAGCTGGGTAAGATCCGCCGGCGTGCATGTCTTCGCCTCATCCCGTTTCCAGGCACCGGCGACGTTCTACTCGCCCCCACCATGATAAGCCATCCTTTGGCATATGTCGCTCCCAAACCCCGACATTTGGCGCCCACCGTGGGGCCTGGTGCACCGTCGTCCAGGAGATACATTGCGGGCGGGAACCCTCTTCCTCCCTGGCGAGCGCAGCCAGCCAGGCTCGCCATGACGGAGGTCTGCATCGGCCTTCTTGGCAGTCTTTGAGAGCCGCTGTGCGGCTGCCTCGCCGAACTTCTCGGCGAGGTTCGCCTCTCCGACGAGCCAGCATCCGACGCAGGCACGGGTGGCCCCGAGAGCCTCCTCGCGGGCCTCCTCGACCAACTCCATGTCGCCGGCAAGCCTGCCATGGACTTGGAGTCCGTAGGCTCCACCGACCCGATGCTGGTCGACTCCGACACCGCGTCGCTCGACGCGTTCCCCACCAACGTGGTGGTTTACGATGAGCCGCTCCCTTGCGAGGGGAGCGGCGGAAGCGCCGTCACGGAGGTGCTCGTCATCAGCCACGGCGAGCCCTCCGGTGAAGAGGCTCATGATCCGCTCAGCGGCTCTCTGGCGACCTTGCGCCTATTTCCGAAAACCTTGGTCGCCGAGGAGAGCCGCCGCTCGAGATCGTCGAAGGCGCGAAGAAGCTGGCAAGCATGAGGCAGCTTGTCGGCAGCCTACGAGATGGATCGCGCCGTGGGCGGCTTCGCCCGCTCGGCCCAGGCCTAACCGCCTAAGCGGCGGTCTAGCAGCCTTGGCGTGTCATCGCCAACCTGTTCGGGGCCAATCGCCCTGTATATGCCATGCCTGCGGAGAACATCCCCGCCGCTCAGGCGGCGGCGGACGAGCTCGACAACTTCGAGGAAGAGGAGCGCCGTCTGATGACGGAGCGTGTCCAGCAGCTCCTCGACATGGCTGCCGCGCAGAACGAAGCCGGCTGCCGCACAGAGGCGCCGCAGCGGCGAAACAACGACTTGCCTCCCCGCCGAGATCAGGGCGCGATGTCTCGGACGCCGACTGGAGGTGTCCACGGAAGAAGGAACAAGGATCCGGCTGTCAGCCACAGTCGGACGGCTCACTATTGAGCGCGACCAAGACGACCGCCCTAGAGCAGTAGAGCGGCGGGACGACTATCTGCCTCCCCTCCTCGCAGAGAGTGGCGTGTCTCCCCGCCACCCGTTGAGCATCCGACTCTCGGCGACCGCCTTGGCCGCCGAGAGGGAGTCGGAGAAAACGACGCCCGCCACCGGATCGACCGACTCCATCGATCCCTGGCGCTGGAAGAAGAAGACGAGTTGGGCCCTCCCTGCTTCGGGCCCCGCATCCGAGACGAGCCCTTTCCCAAAGGGTTCACACTCCCCCGAGACACGCCCAAGTACACCGGCTCCGTGAAGCCGGAAGACTGGCTAGTCGATTACTCCACGGCCGTCAGCATCGCGAACGGTAACAAGCGTGTTGCCGTGAAGTATGTTCCCCTCATGCTCCAGGGCACGGCCCGGACGTGGTTGAACAGCCTAAAGCCCCGCAGCATCAACAGCTGGGTAGACTTCACCGAAGCCTTCGTCCGCAACTTCACGAGCACGTACAAGCGGCCTCCGAAGCCTCGCCAGCTTTCCTTGTGCGTGCAAGGTCCCGACAAGTCAACTCGCGACTACCTCACACGCTGGGCCGAGCTCCGAAACTCCTGCGAGGGCGTGCACGAGGTACAAGCCATCGAATACTTCACGGCCGGGTGCAGAGAAGGCACCCTCCTCAAGCACAAGCTCCTCTGTGACGAACCGGAGACCCTTGACGAGCTGCTGATCATAGCCGACAAATACGCCACGGCCGACTCTTCCATGAAGACGGAGATTCAAGTCGGCGCGACTGCCAAGGCGGCCCCTCAAGCTCCCAGAACTCCGGCTGGAGATGCCAGTCGGCGGCAACAACAGAATGACCACAAGCACAAGGCCCCGCAGCCGGCTTCCAGCAGTCGGCAAGTGGCGTGATGAAAGACCGACAGCAGGAGGGGCAGCCTCGGCCAAGCGTCGAGAAAAGGCGGCAAGTCCAAGCTGGTTGCCGGCCTTCTCCTAGCCAGACTCTCGATGGCCCTGCAAGTTCCATATTGGCGCAAAGCCGTCCAACCACCCTACCGGAAGTGCCAGCTGGCTCACGAGAATCGCCAAGGCGAAGGCCTCCAGCCTCCCTTTCTTGGGACCGCCCGCCTCCACCGCCGCCCGGCTGACCCGGCCGCCCGGGCCAGTCGGCGCGGTGCAAGATGAGTACCCAGAAGAGCATGGAGCCTACGTGGTGTTCACCAGTGTGGCTGATGATCGACGCAGCAGGCGGCTGCAGCAGCAAGAAGTGAATGCAGTGGCATCAAATACTCCAGAGTTTATGCATTGGTCCGAGAAGCCTATCAGTTGGAGCAGAGCAGATCACCCAGAGGTGACGCCGAATCCGGGCTCCTATGCCTTGGTCCTGAGTGCCACCTTGGCCACTGATAGGCGGGCCGCCCGCTTTTCGCGAGTGCTGATAGATGGAGGCAGCAGCATCAACATCTTGTACAAGGATACCATGGAGAAGCTGGGAATCAAACAGAGACAACTCCAGAGCAGTCGGACCGTATTCCACAGCATCGTACCTGGCCTTTCCTGTCACCAATTAGCAAAGTCCTGATAGACGTCCTCTTCGGGGACAAAGATCATTTCCGCCAAGAGCCAGTCTGGTTTGAGGTGGTGGACCTCGAGAGCCCATACCATGCACTGCTTGGCTGACCTGCCTTGGCCAAGTTCATGGCGGTCCCCCACTACTCCTACCTCAAGATGAAGATGCCGAGTACCAAGGGAATTCTGACCGTAGCTGGCGACTCTGAAGTCGTCAGGCGTCTACCGAGAGCGATCGGCTGGCCGAGTCCACAGTGATCGCACTTGGTGAAGCGGCTCCTTGATCGGGTCGTGGCAATGGCCGGAAAGCAACCAGAGATGTCGCCTGATCCCAAGGAGTCGGAAGCTGGGGGTTCATTCAAGCCGGCCAAAGAGCCTAAGAAGATACCCTTGGACCCAGAGCAACCAAAGAGGTACGCCGTCATGGGCACAAACCTTGACAGCAAATAGGAAGGCGAGCTCGTCGATTTCCTCCATGAGAATCGAGACATCTTCGCATGGTCCCCTAAAGACATGCCGGGTGTACCGACGGAATTCGCCGAGCACAAGCTACATGTCCGATCAGATGTAAAGCCCGTCAGGCAGCCCTTGCGCCGCCTGTCAGAAGAGAAGAGGAGAGTTGTTGGAGAAGAGATAGCCCGGCTCCTAGCAGTGGCTTCATTATGGAAGTGTTTTTTCCAGAGTGGTTAGCAAACCCAGTCCTAGTGCTCAAGAAGAACAAGCAATGGCGGATGTGTATCGACTACACGAGCTTGAACAAAGGCTGCCCCAAAGACCCGTTCGCTCTGCCGAGGATTGACAAGGTGATAGACTCCACAGCCGGATGCGAGCTGTTGAGTTTCTTAGATGCATACTCGGAATATCACCAGATCAAGCTGAACCCGGCCGACAGACTGAAGACCGCCTTCATCACGCCGTTTGGAGCCTTCTGTTACCTGACTATGACGTTCGGCTTGAGGAATGCCGGCACCACCTTTCAGCGTTGCATGCAGAAATGCCTCCTCAAGCAACTCGGCAGAAACGCCCACGTCTACGTGGACGACATGGTGGTGAAGACGGAGAAGCGTGGAACGCTGTTGGAAGACCTCAAGGAAACCTTCGAGAATCTGCGCCGGTTCCAGATTAAGCTCAACCCTGAGAAGTGCGTTTTCGGAGTACCAGCCGGCCAACTCCTTGGCTTCCTGGTCTCTGAACGCGGCATAGAGTGCAACCCTGCGAAGATCAAGACCATTGAGAGGATGTAAGTACCCAGCCGACTGCTAGATGTGCAAAAGTTCACCGGCTGTTTGGCGTCCATCAGCCGATTCATCAGTTGGCTGGGCGAGAAAGCTCTCCCTTTGTATCAATTAATGAAGAAGACCGCCTTCTTTGAGTGGAACCACAAGGCGGATGAAGCATTTCTCCAGCTGAAGAAGATGTTGACTGCTCCCCCTGTGTTGGCGGCTCCGACTCCCAAAGAGCCCATGCTCCTGTACATCGCCGCCACCAGCCGAGTAGTCAACCTGATCATTGTAGTCGAGCATAAAGAGGATGGCAAGGCGCTCCTGTCCGAGAGACGGTGACATTACCTGAGCGAGGTACTGTCGACCTCCAAGCAGAACTACCCTCACTACCAGAAGATGTGCTACGGTGTGCATTTTGCCGCCAAGAAGCTGAAGCCTTACTTTCAAGAGCATCCAATTACGGTGGTTTGCACAGCCCCGCTGGCCGAGATCATCGGAAGCCGAGATGCTTCTGGCCGAGTAGCCAAATGGGCCATAGATTTAGCTCCCTACACCATCTACTACCAGCCCCGCACCGCCATCAAGTCGCATTTTGACGGCTCCAAGATGCGCACCGGCCTGGGAGCCGGCGTCGTCCTCACCTCCCCTAAAGGCGACAAGCTCAAGTATGCACTGCAGATCCACTTCGCCACCTCCAACAACGTCGCCGAATACGAGGCGCTCATTCACGGGCTCCGGCTTGCCAAAGAACTCGGCATTCGCCGGATCCTGTGCTCTGGCGACTCGATTTGGTGGTCCGATGAGTCGTCTGGCCCCGGGGCGTAAAAGATGCAAACATGGCGAGCTACCGATTCCTGGTGTAGCAACTCAGCGGATACTTTGAGGGGTGCGAGTTCCTTCACGTGCCAAGAAATGACAACGACCAAGCAGATGCCTTGGCACGAGTCGGCTCCACCCGCCAAGCAATACCTTCCGGCGTCGCTCTTCAGCGCCTCCTTAAGCCGTCTATCAAGCCCTCACCAGAATCAGACTCCATCTTTGTGCCGGCTCCCCCCAAGGAAGTCGGATCCGACTCAAGAGCCCCAGCAGACGGCCCCAAGAAAATCACGAGCGAAGCCGGCCCAAAGATTTCAGAACCCAGCTCGGGGACTGCGCCAGTCGGCCCGGGGACTGCGCCAGTCGGCCCGGGGACTTCGTCAATTCAGCAAGCGGCCGCAGACTCCAGCTCAACGCCTCCCAGCCCGGCCGCCCTTGTCCAGAAATCGCGGTGGTGGCAATTGAAGAAATAGCAGCACCCTCATGGGCGCAGCCCATCCTCAAGTTTCTAGTGAGCAGAGCTGCCGGTGATGAAATCTTGGCTCGGCAAGTGCAACGCCCGGCGGCAGCCTACACCATAATCAGCAGAGAGCTGGTCGGTAGCGGCGTCCACTGGAGTCTACCAGCGCTGCGTGGAGCCAGAGCAAGGCAAAGCAATCCTCAGAGATATCCACCATGGCGAATGCGGCCACCATGTGGCCTCAAGAGCACTCGTCGCCAAAGCCTTTCGGCACGGTTTCTTCTGGCCAACTGCCCTGGAAGAGGCCAAGGAATTAGTACAAAAATGCAAGGGGTGCCAGAAGTTCCACTCCAAGCCGCTTCAGCCGGCCTCCGCGCTGAAGATAATCCCCATCGCCTGGCCGTTTGCAGTTTGGGGCCTGGACATGGTGGGACCATTCAAGACGGCCCGAGGCGGCCTAACTCATCTGCTTGTCGCGGTGGACAAGTTCACCAAGTGGATAGAAGCAAAGCCCATCAAGAAGTTGAACGGTCCGACTGCAGTGACTTTCATCGCCGACATCACGGTGCGGTACGGCATACCGCACAGCATCATCACCGACAATGGCACGAATTTTGCCAAAGGCGCCTTGGCCCGTTTCTGCGCGACGCAGGGCATCCGACTGGACTTAGCGTCCGTTGCCAATCCGCGATCAAGCGGCGGTGGAGCGAGCAAACGGCCTCATCCTGTCCGGCATCAAGCCTCGACTGGTCGTACCACTCGAGCGTTCGACCGGCTGTTGGCTTGAGGAGCTGCCAGCTGTCCTCTGGAGTCTGCGCACGACTCCAAACAAGTCAACCGGCTTCACGCCTTTCTTCCTCGTCTACGATGCCGAAGCCGTCATCCCGACGGACATAGAATTCGACTCTCCACGAGTCACCATGTACACCGAAGAGGAAGCAGAAGAAGCACGTCAAGACGGCGTCGATCTGCTGGAAGAGGGCCGGCTGTTGGCACTCAGCCGGTCCAGCATCTACCAGCAGAGTCTGCACCGATACTACCACAAGAAGGTCAGGCCGAGATCTTTCCAAGAGGGCGACCTTGTGCTCCGGCTGATCCAGCGAACAGCCGGCTAGCACAAGTTGTCGGCGCCCTGGGAAGGCCCCTTCATCGTCAACAAAGTACTGGGCAACGACTCCTACTACTTAATCGACGCTCAGAAGCCCCGAGCATGCAAGAGGGACGACTCCGGCAAAGAGTCGGAACGACCATGGAACGCAAATCTTCTCTGAAGATTTTACAGTTGATGCAGTATGTATCATGCTATCCTTTGTGTTAAAGTACCGAGACTTTGGACCCCCCGAGACGAGCTCGGGGACTGCCCTTTTTTGTTATCTGTATGATAAGAATTATGCCTCCGAGTATGCTACTCTTTGTTATGCCGCTTGGCACCGGGTTCGACTAGTCGGCCCGGGGACTCGCCGTCTTGCGCTATGAAATGCTTCCTGCAGTCGGACAAGTAGTGTGCCGCGCTTAAGCCGTCTCCTGTCGGAAGCCGCAGCTCGCAGAGCGACTGTTGGTAGGCAGAGAGTAAGCAAGAACGAGCGCACACACGAAAAATGGCTAAGGACTCAAAGCATAAAGCATAGCCCAAGCCGGCTTCCAGCCCCTCTTTGCAGAGCCGGCTCTCGAATAGACGGCTTGCCGCCTTCTATCCAACTTGTTAAAAGACTCTAAAAAGGCCAAGTACTTGCCTTCCCTAAAGTAGCCAAGCATTTAACTTAGCGGCAGTCCGCAGAGCGGTTGTTCGTCTGGCAAAACAGCGACTATGGAAAGGCGGCAAAGGAAAAAGCCAAAAGAGCAATGAGCAAGGAAGGATAGAAGTCGGATAAATATTTACATAACATAGGCCTTTGGCCAAGTTCAAAATACACCCCGCGGGTGGAATTGTGCAAATTAACAAGTTCTTCAAAGACTATGAAAGCAGATAAAGTAAAAACAAGGCGGAAGCCTAAGAAGCGGCGGGCAGGTTCGGAGGGTCGGTGGAGGCAGCGGTGTCGAGTATTTGGAGGCGGCTGGGCAATCTCGGCTTGATCATCTCCGGCGGCAGCCGGCCCGGTCGGACGCGGCTCATTGCTGGAGGTGCGGTCGAGCTGAGGCTGGTCGTCCGCTCTGTCTTCTGGCGCCTCCTCTCGTCTCCGTCCCCCGCCTCGTCTTCCTCCTCGGTGCTGGAGCTGATCACCTCCACCGAGTCCTCGTCATAGTCCGGGTTCATCCCAAACCACTCTGGAGGCACCTCCTCGCCATTTGCGGCCCGCTCAGGAACGAAGATGCTGGTGTCGGTGTAGTCGGTGATCGCCGCCGCACGCTCGACGAGGGCGCCTTCCACAGCCGCCAGCTCTGCCTGGGCCTCTGACCGGAACGCGGCCAGCCGGTCCAGGTCCAGCCCTGGATACCAAGCCTTGATGAATTCCAAGGCCCGGCGCTCCGGCCGGGCCGAGGAACCCTTCAAGCCTCAAGGCGGCTGCGACCTCCGGCCAATCGGCGATCCATTGGGAGTCTGTGAGGACCGGCATGCACGCCTGAGGCGGAGATCGCCTGGGCACCGGCGCATTGAAGCCGGCGCAGCAGCTGATGGGCCGGCCGCAGGCGAGTCTTGATGCTCAGGAGCTGCTCGTCGACGGTCAGGGTGGCGTTGGAGGTGATCTCCTCGCCATTTGCCCTCCGCGCCTCGCGATCGGCCTCGATGGCTTGGATGGCCGCCTGCGAGTGGCCAGGGAAGAAGTCTGCCCAAAACAGAAAGAAGCAAAAGAAAGAATCAGAAATCGGCTTGACTTGCAGTCGGCGGTTCGAAGAAAGAAAGCAAAGAAACTCACCGTCGACAATGTCTTCGATCTCGTGGAAGCCGGAAGTCAGCATCGCCTCCTTGTCAGTCCAGGAGGAGCGCTCGATCTCGAACTCGGCCAGGAGAGCGGTCTCTTTTTTCCCCGCCTCGTCCTGAGCCGCCTTAAGCAGCTCCTTCTGCTCCGCCAACTGCGCGGCCAGCAAGTCGCGCTATGTGGCGAGCTGGCCGCACTCCTCCTCCTTGGTGCGTAGGGCTGTGCTGACTTCGCCCAACCGTTCCTGAAGAGCGGCATTGGCCTCTGAACAAAAAGAAAAGACGCTAAGTCGTCAACAAGGAAGGTCGCCAGGAAGATCCGGCCCTACTGCTCAGCAGTCGGCTTGAATCTCGGGGAATACAGCCCGCGGGTGCGCCAGCGCGCCCCCCCGAAAAAGAAGAAGAACTTACTATGGCTCTCCGACAAGTCGGCAGTCCGCTTCCCCAGCAGCTCAACATTACGGTTGAAGGCGGTGACGCGGAGGTTGTGATACTCCTGTGATAAACAATCGGACAAAGACCAAAATGAGGAACTCGCCAGATTGAGTTCGGACGCCGCCGGCAGCCGGCCCGAAACTTCGAGCTACACCAGTGGCAGTTAGCGCGCCTCACGAAGAAGGGCGAAGAAGAGACAAAGTCAAACTTAAAACATACCCGGATAGACACTCGCGACGCCAGATGCGCCCTGGTGCAGCCCTGGATGGCCGCCCTCATTTCGCAACTTAGCACGCGTCCGAGAGCGCCTGGGTCAGCGGACCGTCACCGGCCCCTCGCACCCATCCAGTAGGCGCAGCGCTTGTTGCCTCAGCGTCTGGAATGGCCGAGCTAGCGGCGCCGGCTTCCAAGGGGCGTGGCGCCGAAACCGCCTTCACGAGGCGGCGGCGCGCTGGTGAGGCGACTTGAAGGAGCAGCCTCGCCACCGCCTCGTCCTCAGTCGGTAGCACTGGCGCGCCCGCCGGCTGCTTGCCATGCGGCGGAGGCGGCGTGGCCGTGCCCGACGCGGAGGCCTCGCCACTGTCCTTCTCCGCGATGGAGTGCTCTCCGCCGACCTCTCCAGTCTGCCCCGTGAACTCCGGGGGCGGCAGCGTGAGTTGATGGGGTAACGAGTAGCGCCGGCCAGGCCTTGGCGGCTTCCTCGACCCGCACTTGGGCCCAGGCGTGGCAACCGGCCTCCTCCAGCTTCCTCTAGGCGGAAGCTGCCGCCTTCTCGGCCTCCGCCTTCGCCAGGCAGTCGACCTCCTCCTCCTCGTCGCGCTTCTCCCGCGCGTTTCGCTCCGTCGCCTCTAGGAGTTCGGCGGCGGGGTCAATCCGCCGAGTGTTGGCAGACGTCTCGGCCGACCCCATGACAGAGGGGACGGCGACCCTCTAGAGAGAAAGAGGGGCCCTGAAGCAAAGAAGGAAATATAAGGACTCGGGAAAGATTCGTCGAAGAAAACAAGACAAAGGCGGTGAACGCCACGCAGAAGACTAGCGGCGGCTTCTTCACTTCCTTGCGACGCGGTTGGCCTTTCACGACCGCCTCCTCCGCTTAGTCGCGGCCGCCCCTTGAACTTCTTGACGGCCGCCCGAGCAAACTCGGCGCAGCCCGGCGCTTCTTCACGCCGATTTGACCAGCCAAGCCGGCGGAGGAACTCGCGCCTGGATGGCCGGCTTTCGGTTGGCGGCGCGGGACGACTTCCCCTTCGGCCTCGTCTTCTGGCTAGTCGGCGAAGGTCGCTGAGGGCTGGAAGCCGCCTTCCGCTCCTCCTCCTCCGCCTTCGGCGTCGGCCTCCATCGCCGCCGCCCCCAAGTCGGGGTCATCGACGTCTCTCTCCGCGCGGTCAGGGATGAACTCGCGGGGCGGCCCTGTGGCGCCGGCTGCGGGCTGCATGAGGGGGTTCTGACTTGGAAGAAACCAAAGGAAAAATCAGAAGCTGGATCCGGCTGCAAAGGAAAACAGAAGAACAAAGATTTGACTTACCGCAGGCGGAGGGTTGGCGCGCGAGTAAGGCTCCTTGCCGAACTCCCAGTCCGTCGCGAGCTCGCAGTTCGCGATGTGGTTCACCATGTGCGCCACCTCCGCGTGGGGCATCTCCCTGGTGCACATCCAGCTCGGGTCCCGGTGATCGCTCATCTGACAGATCAGATGAGGTCGGCCTTAGAGTGGGAGGACTCGGCGCGCCACGAAGGCGGCCATCAGGTCGGCCCCAACCCAGCCTTCCGACTGCGTCAATACTCGGAGTCGCGCGACGGCGGCGGTGCCTGCGGGAGTCAGTGTCCTGGCTCGATGGGACCAGTTGGGAAGCCTCCCTGCTGGCGCGCCGGCTTTGTAGTGCGGCAAGTTGACCCAGTCGCCTTCTGGGGCGACGTTCTTCACGTAGAAGTACGACCGCTGCCACATCTTCACCGACTTGATCAGCGCGATGGAGGGAAATGGGTTGTCGGCGGTCGACCTTCGCATTGTTAAGGCGCCGCACTGAGCCGGTATGCCGACGACGTGTGTGCCGAGTTTCGAGTGGAAGAATTCTCCCCACAGCTCGATGGTGGGGAGAACGCCGAGGAAACCATCGCCGAAGGGTGGCGGCGGCCAGCAGCACCACCGTGTTCGGAGTGAGGTGGTGCGGCTGGAGCCCGTTGAACTCCAGGAAGGAGCGGAAGAAGGCGCTCGCCGGCAGGCCCAGGCCGCGCATGAGGTGCGAGTGGAATACGACCCGCTCGTCCTCCTCCGGCGCTGGACTTATTTCCCCCGCCGGCGGGGCACGAGCTCGCACCAAGTTCGCGCCGGGGAGCCGGCGCGTCTTGCGGGGGTGCTCGATGGTGTCGTCGTCCACTTCAGAGCCATCCCACACACCGGAACGCACGGCGGGAGCCGCAACGGCGGAGGAGGAACTCATCGCTACGGATGCGGGGCGGCTTGGTGTGGTGATGGCTAGAGGAAGAAGAAGCAGGGAGGAATGGGCGCGTGTGTTTCCCGTCCAGCTCCCCCCGCCTACTTATAGGCCTGCGGGCTGAGAAGCCGATGGGGCGGCGTGGGATTAACTGCGCGCAGGACCCCACGCCCCGACGATTTTCACGGTTATCAAGGCGCTGAGAACGACGTGGGGAACCCAACCGTCCGCACGGCCGCAACGGATCCGTTCGCGCGCCGAGGCGCGGTAGTGGCGGGCCTCGTCTGACGGCCAGTCCCGTCGCGCGCGTGGGCAGGCAGACTGCCCCTGCGACGTGGCGCCATGCGACGGGGCCGAGGCGGGTTCCCGCTGCGGCTTTCAAACTCTTTGGGGGGCAAGATGACCCTTAGGGAATCCGACTCCAGCTAGTCGGTTTGAGGCAGGATGGCCCTCTGTGAGTCCGACTCCGGCCAGTCAACTCGAAGGAAGACGGCGAGCAAGGCCTAAATCCTACCACCGGAAGAATGAAACTGTTGAGGCCCGCGACTTATCATCCTCGGAGCCTCACCAGCTTCGGGGACTACTGTCGGAGTAATGGGCCATGGGTAGGCTAACTCGAGCCCCAGAGTCTGTCAAGACATCGGGACAGACTGCGCCCCTCAAGTACCTGCGGCGACTCCAAGATAAGCCGAGTCCCGGAGGCGACTCCAAGACAAGCCGAGTCCCGGAGGCGACTCCAAGATAGGCTGAGTCCCCAAGGCAACTCCAAGATAAGCCGAGACCCCAGGGCGACTCCAAGACAAGCCGAATCCCCAAGGCGACTCCAGGTAAAGCCGAGTCCCACAGGCGACTCCCCAGAGGCCGACTACAGAAGTCGGCCTGCAACTCCAACCACCCTGTTATTTAAGGGCAGGTATGGCCACAGCGCGCCGTACTCGCGGAGATCTCCGCCCGGCGCGGCACCATCGCCATGCCAGCCCTGACATCAGCTTCTGGGGGCGGGGCCCTGTGCCCACGACGATCTGTCTGTACGGCCCGGAGACGGCGGACCCACCAGTCAGCGAGAGTACAGAAGACGGCAAGAGCGCCAAGAGTCGGACCCGTTGGGAGTCGGCCCCCAGGAGTCGGCCGTCCCCTCCCACGGGTCCCTCAAGCCATTAACCAGACGCGACGGGGGAATGGCAGCGATGGATCGCCCGACAAAGCGGCAGCATCTTTGCTGCCATAACCCCATGACCAAGCTCAGCGTCATTAGAAGCACGGGCTCTGAATCGGCAAGCAGGCAAGACCCGCCAACAAGTGACGCGGGCTGTCGTCCCCTGCATCAAAGTTAGCCGGGCGGGACCCACCAGCCAAGGGGCCCTGTGAGTCGGCGGAGAAGACGGGCGCCTAAGAGACAGACGGCTGGGACCCGCACCAGCCGGTTTACCATTGTACCCTCGGGGTAGGCCTATATAAACCCCCCGGGGCACCCATGCAAAGGGTTCGGAATCATCTAGCACTAGACAGACCATATCGGAAGGAGGGAGCAAGCCTTGCCTTCTCCTTCTTCCAGAAACAACTCTAGGAGCGACCTTGTATTCACTTTGCCATAGTGACCATGCGGAGACCCCGCAGAGCAGCAGTAGGGGTGTTATCTCCTCGGAGAGCCCTGAAGCTGGGTAAGATCCGCCGGCGTGCATGTCTTTGCCTCATCCCATTTCCAGGCACCGGCGACGTTCTACTCGCCCCCACCATGATAAGCCATTCTTTGGCATATGTCGCTCCCAACCCCCGACACTCCTGCTCTCTTTTACTGCATTAGGACAACGACGATTCATCTGTTACCTGCTGCGGTAGTTGAACCCCTTTCCTCTGCATGACCTGTCATTGCCACAATAAATCGATGAAACCCAATAGCATGAGTAGGAGTTGTTTGCGCCCTGATGTGCCTACTCATTCATGCTTGTTTTTTTCATGCCTGCTACTGCTCAGAGTTGAGTCATGTCTAACTCATCAGGGATGAATTGAAATGGTGATGAACATGTCCTACTGTGTGTGAGCTAAGTGTGTGAACACGATTTGGTAAAGGTAGTGGTGAGAGGCCATGTAGGAGTACATGGTGGGTTGTCTCATTGAACCTGTCCCCAGGAACTGAGTTCTGTGTTTGTGATCCGTGAACAACTACTACCACGCGTTGGGCCCAAAACCAATGGACCCTCTCGACTTATTAACCGCCCCTGTCCTCTATTCGGGAGTTGCAAGTAGTTTCTGGTGTTTGTAGTATCTTTGGAGGCCGTGGCGCTACCGACCCGAGGGGTGGGCTGTGATGCGGTAGGCACGTGGCCCGGTGTACCGAGTCGCCTGTTTGGTGACCCGGGAACCCAGTACAAATCGTTCGAGGCCATATGTGGAAACCTCGGCCGGACTCCCTGCGGATGGAACCTAAATAGGCGATAAACCTGGACTCGAGACTTGTGTGGTTAGTCAGGTCGTGGCCAACACCCTCACTGGGCTTCCGCTAGATGGTTGCCGAGTACATGTCATGTAAACGGCGATAAGTGGTGAGAGCATGTGTAGAGAAGTACATTCTGTAGGGTTAACATCATCTATTCGAATAGCCGCATCCGTGGTAAAGGACCTCTAGATTGCATATACAGTTCATAGACAAGTGAAAGTGGATAATCTAAAATGCGCAAGATAAGCGTGAGTGCTATCGATTGCGTTCTCGTAGGGAGACCGGAGCGGATCCATAGTGGTGTATTAATTTGGTGAATATGTGGACTCGTAGCGCTTGGCGCTAAAACCGGGCGGATCTCGGGTAGGGGGTCCCGAATCATGCGTCTAAGGCGGATGATAACAGGAGGCGGGGACACGATGTTTACCCAGGTTCGGCCCTCTCGATGGAGGTAATACCCTACTTCCTGCTTGATTGATCTTGATGATATGAGTTTTACAAGAGTTGATCTACCACGAGATCGTAGAGGCTAAACCCTAGAAGCTAGCCTATGGTATGGTTGTTGTTGTCCTACGGACTAAACCCGCCGGTTTATATAGACACCAGAGGGGGCTAGGGTTACACAGAGTCGGTTACAAGGGAGGAGATCTACATATCCGTATTGCCAGGCTTGCCTTCCATGCCAAGGTGAGTCCCATCCGGACACGGGACGAAGTCTTCAATCTTGTATCTTCATAGTTGTCACGCCCAATATGCGACCCTATCCAAAAGGAACTCGACGGTCCCACCAAGGATAGACCCGCATATTGAAACGCTTTTGCAAGGTGGATATCATTACATCAACATTACATAATACGTGGGGATACATACATAAGGCACAAATGCCACAAGAATACAACATCACAATACATGAGAACAACATCCGACTACGGATGAAACATAAATGTAAACTCGAACGACATCCACCTCTGCTAGCCCAGGGCTGCCGAATTCGAACCTATCCCCGATCGAAGAAGAGGCAGAAGAAGAACACCAACACAAGCAAACATCGCTCTCGGCCATGATCATCGCGAAACCTGTACCGCAACTGGTGGTGTAGTAATCAGAGCCACGAGGACTCAAAGAATCCCATTACCATGGGTATCAAGACTAGCAAAGCTTAATGGGAAAGGAAGGGGCAAAGTGGTGAGGTTGCAGCAGCGGCTAAGCATGATATGGTGGCTAACATACGCAAATGAGAGCGAGAAGAGAAACAAAGGAACGGTCGTCAACTAGTAATGATCAAGAAGTGATCCTGAACTCCTACTTACGCCGACATAACCCAGAAACCGTGTTCTCCTCTCGATCAACCCGAAAAGAGACACTCACGGTTACGCATTACCACGGTTGGTGTATTTTAGAAGAGTTTGCTTCAAGTTTACTACAACGGACATTAACAAATTCCCATCTGCCACATAACCGCTGGCACGACTCTCGAAAGTTTATACCTGCAGGGTGTCCCAACTTAGCCCATGATAAGCTCTCGCGATCAACGAAGCGATATTCCTTCTCCCGGGAAGACCCGATGGGTCTGGAATCCGGCTACAAGACATTTCGACCGCAATAAAACAAGACCAGCAAAGCCGCCCGATGTGCCGACAAATCCCGATAGGAGTCGTGACGTACCTCGTTCTCAGGGCACAACGGATGGGTCAGCCTACGAGTAAAACCAGACCTCGAGTTGCCCTGTGGTGGCCCCATAGTCTGCCCGTTTAGGACCAACACTCGAAGAAGCACTGGCCCGGGGGGGTTAAAATAAAGATGACCCTCGGGCTCCGGAAACCCAAGGGAAAAAGGGCATAGGTGAGGCAAATGGTAAAACCAATGTTGGGCCTTCTTTGGAAAAGTCTTATTCAAAGCGAACTGTCAAGGGGGTCCCATAAATCACCCGACCGCGTTAGGGACGCAAAGTCCGGGAACATAACACCGATATGACGGAATCTAGGGCGGCAAGAGTGGAACAAAACACCAGGCATAAGGCCGAGCCTTCCACCCTTTACCAAATATATAGATGCATTAATAATATAAGATATATTGTTATATCCCAACAAGTAAACATGTTCCAAAGATGGAACAACATCTCCATGTTCCAACAAGGAACAAACTTCATCTTCACCTGCAACTAACAACGCTATAAGAGGGGCTGAGCAAAGCGGTAACATAGCCAAACAACGGTTTGCATAGGAAGGGTGCAAAAGGTTAGAGGTCGACATGGAAATTAGGTAGGCTTGAGCATCAAGTGATAGGTAGCGCAGCATAGCGAAAGAACGAAGCAACTAGCATAGCAATGATAGTAGTGAGATCCAGGGTAGCGGTCATCTTGCCTGAAATCCCGCAAGGAAGAAGAACGAGTCCATGAAGAAGACGAACGGATGAAGCCAACCAAGCGTGAGACGAACGAATCCTCACGATCGCAACTAAACAGGAACTAACAAGAAGAAGCACACAACATAGGTAAACACACCACACATGAACATGACAATATGCACAACAAACATGATGCATGACAAATCTAGATGAAGCTACTCATGGCAAGAGATGCTGCAAACAAGAGCAACACATCAAAGCAAGTTTAAATGAGGCGGAAACAACATATGACATTTCCTAGAAGTCCTCATATGCAAATTTCGAAATTGGTCCAGATCTGAATAAACCTTATGTTCAAGTTGTTAACCAGCAAGTTAAGATGCACCACGATGATCTGCACGAAATTCTAGTCAAGTTACATATAAAGTTCATTTAATTCGGAGCTACGGCCTAGAAGATATGAGCAAGACAAGTTAAGCATGGCATTGATGCAAAATGCATACAAACATCAAACAAACACTCTCAAAACAAGGATGCAACATGATAATATGAAGCTACATGCAAAATCAAGCAAGTTTCATATAGAGCACGCTCAAAACGGAGCAACGGATCAACACATACACACAATACAAGTTATAGCAACAATCTGCCCAAAACAGCAACTAGGCATAATGCAAGCATCAAAACAACAAGCTACAGCATCTCAACATAATAACAAAAGACATGGGCATGATGTACGGGTAAAGCATTACAAAACATGAACACTGAGCTATCTCCAGAAACAACTAGAACATGCTCAAAATGACATGGCAAGATTGCAATTAATAACAGTTTCAGACTTTAGCAGAATTAACATCAGGTTGCAATGTTTAGAGCTATCAAACAACATGTTACAGGAACTTAACATGGCAAACAAAGGCATGGAATGAATATACTTATTGCATAGAACATAAGTCCTTTATTGACCATAGGCCAAAAAGGATGAGAAAATATTATGGCACACATGTAAACATGGAAAGTTATATTACAGATTTAAACATGGCAGGAACAACAATAAGTAGGCATGTTGGTGAGCTTGAACCACTCACCACAGAGCAATACATGGCATGGCAAGGCAACTCACAGTAAGAAGACATGTTATAGAAGCTATACATGGCAAGAACAACATCATAGCATACACGGATCAACTACAACAACCTTGGCAAAATTGAATAACATGTAAACAATCTGCCAGGAAACATTTTATAGCAAAAGTAGAGCTCGATTGACTCAAGCTATGGCACTCCATAATTGCAAACAAGGGCATGGACGGATAGAGCAAGACATGTTTAACAAAACATCCTTACTGAAGTAACTCAAAATATGCATGGACCTCCCTGTAGCATCAAGTTAACATGGCATAAAAATATAACAGAATCTGCCAGGAAAACAGCAACAGCAAGTACCCTACTTAACAAGCTCGATGCACTCACTACACAACTCACAAAAATACATGTCAAGCACCCCTGGAAAGATGGCATGGCATATGACAAAGCACATGTAGGACTCAAGATCATAGGATGCACACATCAATCATGGCAAAAATAACAAAAGTGCATGTTCTGATAAAAATCAGAAACTAACATCACATAGCACTCTTCTAACAGCATTTCGGGCATCAAGATGAGCTCAAATGAAAATGATGCAATGAGGTGAAATGATCTACTCATCGGGGTGAACATTTTGACATATGACACGCCCAAAACGGAGCTACGGATGCAGAGTTATGACATGATGAAAAAGCAACAAAATATGCAGCAATTTCGGGGACTTAGTGGATTTGGAGGGGGGGGGGAAGAAGTCAACCATGCACAGATTACGAGGTTCGCCGGGGATGTCGCCGGAGAGGAGGGAGATGGCGTCCGGAGGAGGCGGGGAGAAGCGGATCCGGCCGGGGCTTCGCCGGATCCGGCGCGGGGACGGCGGTGGAGGGGCGGCGCCGGCGTGGTGGAGGCGCTGACAGCGAAGCTCCGGGAGGCGCCCATGGCGCGGCCGGGCGGCGGGCTGGGGTCGATGGAGAAGCAAGGGCGGTGGCGCGACGGGCGACGGCCGGCGAAGCGGAGGGGGCGGCGACCGGGAGACGCTGACGAGGACGAGGCCCGGCGAGGTTTGTCCGGTGGCGCATCGGGCGGCGCGTGCTGGGCGGCGCGCTGGCAACACACGGGCGCGGATCCGGGCGGCGGCGACGATCCGCCCGGCGGCGGGCTGCCTGCCCGCGGGCGGCGCGGTGGGACGGACGGCGGGCGACGTGAGTGGGCGGGCGCGGCGGCGGCTGACGTGGCAGCGCCCCATTGGCCGGGATGAGGTGGCGGTGGTCGTGTCCGGCGGCGGGCGGACACGTCCGGCGGCGCGAGGAGAGCGGGCCTAGGGTTCATCTGCGAATTCATCCGCAAATTTTCGGGGGGAATCTAGTTTTATAGGTAGAGGGAGCTAGGAGAGGCCAAATGAGGTGCGGTTTTCGCCCACACGATCGTGATCGAACGACCGAGAGCATGGAGGGAGTTTGCTGGGTTTTGGGCCACTTTGGAAGGGGTGTTGGGCTGCAAACAAAGAGGCTTTTGCGGTTACCCGGTTAACCGTTGAGTACCAAACGACCTCCAAATGATCCGAAACTTGACAAAGCGGTTCACCGGTGCTATACCAAGGCCGCTTGACAAACCTCGGTCCATTCCGAGACCGTTTAACACCCGCACATGAAAAGAGGTAAAAGGGGGCGCCGGGAGACATAGGAGTGCCGGATTGGAAAACGGACAACGGGGAAAATGCTCGGATGCATGAGACGAACACGTATGCAAACGCGATGAACATGACAACATGATATGAAATGCATATGATGACATGGCAAAGTGCAACACACAAGCAAATGACATGGCAAAGACGGCGAATAATCGCGTACACTGGCGCATCGAATCTGTATGCTACAACACTCCTCCACTAACAAGAGATCTCGTCCCGAGATCTTAGGACCGAGACGGAAGGGAAAAGGGATGAGGTGAACCAAGAACTCAAGAGAAGAAGCAAAGAATTGAGGGCACTCAAAAAGAAGAGAGGAACGACGAGAATGACGAGAATCAAAAGCTCATGGAAAACACGATAGACTCTGAAAGCACTCGTTCTAACCGGAGTGGTTAGAATGAGAAAAGAAACGGATAAGACTGAAACGATTTAGGCAGCACACCGATTGGACAAGGAAAGAATAGAACATGAGCTTCACAAGATGGAATGGCACTTGACGCGATAAACAACGCAAAGCCTCCGGAAGAATTGGAAGAATTGAAAAGAAATAAGAAGGAAGGATTGAATGGAGTTGTTGAGAAAATCAACAACGAAAGAATAAGCTTGATGTGGACTTATAGGTAACATCTCAAAATCATGAGGTGATAACCTGCCACAACCGGAAATGATTGGATAGCTGGGAAGAACGAAGAAATGCAAAACTCCAATTCTAAAGAATGCGGAGAATTAATTACACTTAGAGATGCAAGATGAAAAGATATTTGAATTCCACCAAAATATTGACGAAACTCTTGGAGAAAGAATTAAATCATGAAGAACCACCGTGAAGAACTCCGGTAACAAAAGGATGACGAGATAAAATGAAGGAAGAAGGAATAAGATGAGCCTTGCGATTATTTAGATGGAGGTTCCGATGAAATGACTGAGGAAATTGAACTCCGGAAAAGAAAAGATGAAAACACTTGGAACTAAAATTTATTCCTCAAGAACAAACTCCGAAGGAAAGGATTACTCACTTGGATGAAATAAGAATAAGATTTATTGTATGCTTATCCTTCATCAACTTAAATTGATGACAAGCAACGGATTTGACATGCAACTTATTCTTCTTGAAAAAGGATTGAGAAGTGACATATCGCAAACTTGAGAAGGTCTTCATGAGCCACCGGTAGGATTTGAAAAGAACGAATGGATTAAAATGATAGTGAAGGAAAAAGAATCTTGAACGAACCACCGTGAAGATGAAAATTTACAAAAAGAAGAGAACGGATCGCCGGAAAGAATTAGAAAAACACGAAGATACTTGAGGGAATTAAAATGCAAGAGAACAAAGAGATCGCGAACTGATAGAAGAATACTTGAACGAAGCACCGGAGGAATATTGAGACGAACGAAGTGGCACGAATATGGAATAATTGAAGAACGAATTTGAAAAACTTAGAATGTAGAGCTATTCCGAAAAGATTGCCTCCGGATGAACGGAACAGAAAAGCAAATCCTGAAATACTCCGGAAGGATGAAAAGAATTAGAAAGACTGGAAACAATTAGATAGGATAACATCGAGCTAGCACCATGAATCTCCGGGAGAACGGACAAAATTTAGAGGAAAAACTCTTCTTCGATCTTCGAATGTCGACGAGAAAACACCACCAAAATTACTGAGATACTCTGGTAGAATGAAAAGCGAATAGGTTGAGCCAACAATGAAAAGAATTTGCAAACTATCTTGGAGATGGCATCTGACTGATGAAATTCGTTCTTACGTCACACTTGAAAAGAATTGGGAATAGCTCCGGGGGAATTAGAAGAGTCAGGTAAGATCCTGGGAAAAGACCTGTGGGTTAGGGCCCACTAAAAGAAATACACCGTTGGAAAGGGTTGTTGAACAGATAGATGATGCAATCGGAAGAATTGAAATATTTGAATGAGGTGACAGCCTCGAATTAATTGGAACACCGACAAATCTCCTGAGATGACTTGCGCACTCCGGAAGGATAAACTGGCGAGAGGCGAACGAGCAAAGGGAAATATTTGAGCTGAGGGAAAGAATACGATCAACAACGAAAAACTTGAATTGAGTCCACCGGAAAAAGAAAGAGATGAAGAATGACGAACAAGACGAGAATTCACCGTTTGAAATAATTGGGGGAAGACTGAAGAGGCTCCACACGAATGGAAATGATGGTCGATTAAAACTCAAACTGCGGAACTAATAGGGTGGGAGGGCGGGAAAACACAGGTAACTTGGAAGGGGAAATCGACGAATATCTTGAAGAGACAACACCGGTTGAAATCATTGAGGAAAGAAAGCAAAGACTTCGCGCGAGTAGGACGGATACTCGATTACGGACTCCGGTTCAGAAAAGAAGAAGGGAGGGCGGGTGGGAAAAACAAAGACAACTTCGGACGGGGAAAAACAACGACGTCGGAGGAAGAATTGAGGATCGAACTTGGCAAAGATGAAGATGGTCGAGTCGACTTGACGAGAAATTCACCGGATAAAAGAGCTGAGGAACAACTACCGGAAAACCAACTGCGTGAACCTAAAGAAAAATTTGAAGGGGAAGAGGAGTAATTCAAAACACCTACGTCAAGATTCCTTACCAGAGCGACGAAGGGGCAGAGGAGTAAAAAGAATTCCTACTCTCCGATATAACTAGACTCTGAAAACAGTTTTCTTCTAGACTCAACTTCGGCCAAACTACACGATCAATCAAGGGGCTCCTAGGGTCGGTCGAGGCTCTGATACCAACTTGTCACGCCCAATATGCGACCCTATCCAAAAGGAACTCGACGGTCCCACCAAGGATAGATCCGCATATTGAAACGCTTTTGCAAGGTGGATATCATTACATCAACATTACATAATACGTGGGGATACATACATAAGGCACAAATGCCACAAGAATACAACATCACAATACATGAGAACAACATCCGACTACGGATGAAACATAAACAGAAACTCGAACGACATCCACCCTGCTAGCCCAGGCTGCCGACCTGGAACCTATCCTCGATCGAAGAAGAGGCGGAAGAAGAACACCAACACAAGCAAACATCGCTCTCGCGTCATGATCATCGCGAAACCTGTACACCTGCAACTGGTGGTGTAGTAATCTGTGAGCCACGAGGACTCAACAATCCCATTACCATGGGTATCAAGACTAGCAAAGCTTAATGGGAAAGGAAGGGGCAAAGTGGTGAGGTTGCAGCGGCTAAGCATGATATGGTGGCTAACATACGCAAATGAGAGCGAGAAGAGAAACAAAGGAACGGTCGTCAACTAGTAATGATCAAGAAGTGATCCACGAACTCCTACTTACGCCGGACATAACCCAGAAACCGTGTTCTCCTCTCGATCAACCCCGAAAAGAGACACTCACGGTTACGCATTACGGTTGGTGTATTTTAGAAGAGTTTGCTTCAAGTTTACTACAACCGGACATTAACAAATTCCCATCTCGCCACATAACCGCGGGCACGGCTCTCGAAAAGTTTATACCTGCAGGGGTGTCCCAACTTAGCCCATGATAAGCTCTCGCGATCAACGAAGGATATTCCTTCTCCCCGGGAAGACCCGATCAGTCTCGGAATCCCGGCTACAAGACATTTCGACCGCAATAAAACAAGACCAGCAAAGCCGCCCGGATGTGCCGACAAATCCCGATAGGAGTCGCACGAACCTCGTTCTCGTGGCACACCGGATAGGTCAGCCTACGAGTAAAACCAGACCTCGAGTTGCCCGTGGTGGCCCCGCACCGCCTGCTGCTTCGGACCAACAGTCGAAGGAGCACCGCCCGGGGGCTAAAATAAAGATGACCCTCGGGCTCCGGAAACCCAAGGGAAAAAGGGCATAGGTGAGGCAAATGGTAAAACCAATGTTGGGCCTTGCTGGAAAAGTCTTATTCAAAGCGAACTGTCAAAGGGGTCCCATAAATCACCCGACCGCGTTAGGGACGCAAAGTCCGGGAACATAACACCGATATGACGGAATCTAGGGCGGCAAGAGTGGAACAAAACACCAGGCATAAGGCCGAGCCTTCCACCCTTTACCAAATATATAGATGCATTAATAATATAAGATATATTGTTATATCCCAACAAGTAAACATGTTCCAAAGATGGAACAACATCTCCATGTTCCAACAAGGAACAAACTTCATCTTCACCTGCAACTAACAACGCTTATAAGAGGGCTGAGCAAAGCGGTAACATAGCCAAACAACGGTTTGCATAGGAAGGATGCAAAAGGTTAGAGGTCGACATGGAAATTAGGTAGGCTTGAGCATCAAGTGATAGGTAGCGCAAAGCATAGCGAAAAGAACGAAGCAACTAGCATAGCAATGATAGTAGTGAGATCCAGGGTAGCGGTCATCTTGCCTGAAATCCCGCAAGGAAGAAGAACGAGTCCATGAAGAAGACGAACGGATGAAGCCGAACCAAGCGTAGACGAACGAATCCTCACGATCGCAACGAAACAGGAACTAACAAGAAGAAGCACACAACATAGGTAAACACACCACACATGAACATGACAATATGCACAACAAACATGATGCATGACAAATCTAGATGAAGCTACTCATGGCAAGAGATGCTGCAAACAAGAGCAACACATCAAAGCAAGTTTAAATGAGGCCGGAAACAACATATGACATTTCCGGTAAGTCCTCATATGCAAATTTCGAAATTGGTCCAGATCTGAATAAACCTTATGTTCAAGTTGTTAACCAGCAAGTTAAGATGCACCACGATGATCTGCACGAAATTCTAGTCAAGTTACATATAAAGTTCATTTAATTCGGAGCTACGGCCTAGAAGATATGAGCAAGACAAGTTAAGCATGGCATTGATACCAAATGCATACAAACATCAAACAAACACTCTCAAAACAAGGATGCAACATGATAATATGAAGCTACATGCAAAATCAAGCAAGTTTCATATAGAGCACGCTCAAAACGGAGCAACGGATCAACACATACACACAATACAAGTTATAGCAACAATCTGCCCAAAACAGCAACTAGGCATAATGCAAGCATCAAAACAACAAGCTACAGCATCTCAACATAATAACAAAAGACATGGGCATGATGTACGGGTAAAGCATTACAAAACATGAACACTGAGCTATCTCCAGAAACAACTAGAACATGCTCAAAATGACATGGCAAGATTGCAATTAATAACAGTTTCAGACTTTAGCAGAATTAACATCAGGTTGCAATGTTTAGAGCTATCAAACAACATGTTACAGGAACTTAATATGGCAAACAAAGGCATGGAATGAATATACTTATTGCATAGAACATAAGTCCTTTATTGACCATAGGCCAAAAAGGATGAGAAAATATTATGGCACCCATGTAAACATGGAAAGTTATATTACATATTTAAACATGGCAGGAACAACAATAAGTAGGCATGTTGGTGAGCTTGAACCACTGACCACAGAGCAATACATGGCATGGAAAGGCAACTCACAGTAAGAAGACATGTTATAGAAGCTATACATGGCAAGAACAACATCATAGCATACACGGATCAACTACAACAACCTTGGCAAAATTGAATAACATGTAAACAATCTGCCAGGAAACATTTTATAGCAAAAGTAGAGCTCGATTGACTCAAGCTATGGCACTCCATAATTGCAAACAAGGGCATGGATGGATAGAGCAAGACATGTTTAACAAAACATCCTTACTGAAGTAACTCAAAATATGCATGGATCTCCCTGTAGCATCAAGTTAACATGGCATAAAAATATAACAGAATCTGCCAGGAAAACAGTAACAGCAAGTACCCTACTTAACAAGCTCGATGCACTCACTACACAACTCACAAAAATACATGGCAAGCACCCCTGGAAAGATGGCATGGCATATGACAAAACACATGTAGGACTCAAGATCATAGGATGCACACATCAATCATGGCAAAAATAACAAAAGTGCATGTTCTGATAAAAATCAGAAACTAACATCACATAGCACTCTTCTAACAGCATTTCGGGCATCAAGATGAGCTCAAATGAAAATGATGCAATGAGGCGAAATGATCTACTCATCGGGATGAACATTTTGACATATGACACGCCCAAAACGGAGCTACGGATGCAGAGTTATGACATGATGAAAAAGCAACAAAATATGCAGCAATTTCGGGGACTTAGTGGATTTGGAGGGGGGGGTGGGGGCGAGGAGGGAGATGGCGTCCGGAGGAGGCGGGGAGAAGCGGATCCGGCCGGGGCTTCGCCGGATCCGGCGCGGGGACGGCGGTGGAGGGGCGGCGCCGGCGTGGTGGAGGCACGACGGCGAAGCCCGGGAGGCGCCCATGGCGGCCGGGCGCGGGCGCTGGTCGATGGAGAAGGCCAAGGCGCGGGGCGCGACTTCGGCGACGGCCGGGCGAGCGGAGGGGGCGGCGACCGGGAGACGCCGACGAGGGACGAGGCCCGTGAGGTCGGTCCGCGGCGCACCGGGCGGCGGTGCTGGCGGCGGCGCTGGCAACACACGGGCGCGGATCCGGGCGGCGGCGACGATCTGCCCGGGCGGGTTGCCTTTGCCCGCGGCCGCGGGCGGCGGTGGGACGGACAGCGGGGCGACGTGGCGCGCGCTGAGTGGGCGGGGCGCGGCGGCGGCTGACGTGGCAGCGCCCCATTGGCCGGGGTGAGGTGGCGGTGGTCGTGTCCGGCGGCGGGCGGACACGTCCGGCGGCGCGAGGAGAGCGGGCCTAGGGTTCATCTGCGAATTCATCCGCAAATTTTCGGGGGGAATCTAGTTTTATAGGTAGAGGGAGCTAGGAGAGTCCAAATGAGGTGCGGTTTTCGCCCACACGATCGTGATCGAACGACCGAGAGCATGGAGGGGAGTTTGCTGGGTTTTGGGCCACTTTGGAAGGGGTGTTGGGCTGCAAACAAAAGAGGCTTTTGCGGTTACCCTTGCTAACCGTTGAGTACCAAACGACCTCCAAATGATCCGAAACTTGAAAGGCGGTTCACCGTGCTATACCAAGGCCGCTTGACAAACCTCGGTCCATTCCGAGACCGTTTAACACCCGCATGAAAAGAGGTAAAAGGGGGCGCCGGGAGACATAGGAGTGCCGGATTGGAAAACGGACAACGGGGAAAATGCTCGGATGCATGAGACGAACACGTATGGAAACGCGATGAACATGACGACATGATATGAAATGCATATGATGACATGGCAAAGTGCAACACGCAAGCAAATGACATGGCAAAGACGGCGAATAACTGGCAGACACCTGGCGCATCGAATCCAGGGCGTTACAATAGTCCAACAGTCCGGCTAAAGTATATAGTCCAGCTATCCGAGGACCCCCTAATCCAGGACTCCCTCAGTAGCCCCCGAACCAGGCTTCAATGACGATGAGTCCGGCGCGCAGATTGTCTTCGGCATTGCAAGGCGGGTTCTCCCTCCGAATACTCCATAGAAGATCTTGAACACAAGGATAGTGTCCGGCTCTGCAAAACAAATTCCACATACCATCGTAGAGAGAATAATATTTCCACAAATCTAATCTGCTGACACGTTCGGCAGCATGACATCACACCACGGCCCGGTCATTATTCGAACCGTTGTTCTTAACCAGCTACTGCACATATTGCGAGGCGGTTTTCTTGGCACGTCTTGTCGAAGTAGAGATCGTGTCCCCTTATCATGGTATTCTCATCAATACGGGTGTGGGTAACCCAACCGCGCCATCAATTACGGCGCTTGGGGGATAAGCGAATTTACCAGACAAGAGGGGAGGCGTATAGTTTCTTCCGCCCTTATAAAGGGACAAGGATTCCTCTTTTTTACCCACGCCCTCTTCCTCCTTGCTCATCCATTCTCGCAAGACTCGAGCTCCAAAGCACCCAAGTTCGCGTTTTCTCCTCAAACCACTCCAAGCATGTCCGGAGCGGGAGGCAAGCGGATGGTCTCCTCCATCACGGAGGAGAACATCACAAAGCTATGGGGAGCCGGATATCTGGCTGCGGATATCGCACACCGGCTGCCAGATGCGGGGCAGATCGTCCCTACGCCAGAACGCCATGAGAGGGTGGTTTTTCTTACCCACTTCATCCATGGACTGGGATTTCCTCTCCACCCGTTTGTCTGCGGGCTCATGTTCTATTACGGGCTGGATTTTCATGATCTGGCCCCCAATTTCATCCTCAACATCTCGGCGTTTATCGTCGTGTGCGAGGCCTTCCTCCGCATCAAGCCCCACTTCGGCCTGTGGATGAAGACCTTCAATGTTAAGCCGAAGGTGGTGGTCGGCCAGCAAGCGGAGTGCAGAGGCGCCATGGTGGAAAAAATGCCCAACGTCACCTGGCTCAAAGGCTCCTATGTGGATACCATAAAGGGGTGGCTATCGGGGTGGTTCTACATCACCGAGTCGCGCGACACCAACTGGGTGGCGGCCCCCGAATTCCAATCCGGAATCCCCACGCGACTCACCTCCTGGAAAGAGAAGGGTCTATCCTGGGGTTCATCGGTGGAGCTGACCGGACTCCAGAAATGCGTCAGAAACATGATGAGCAAGAAAATCAAGCTCGTCAACGTGGTCCAGGTCATGCTCTTCCGCCGGATCCTCCCGTGTCAACGACGGGCATTAAATTTGTTGGAGTTCGACCCGGCTGAGCACCAGATGCTGCAAGAGCTCTTCGACACGATGCACAAGGACGTTTGGAAGGTGCTGTTCAAGGGCGCCGAGGTACCTCCTCCCCTTACCGAGAGCCGCGGACTCAGCGCAAAGCGCTCTGCCAATCCGGTAAGTTTTTTACATCTCACAAGATGTTTATTTTCCCGAGTTTAATCATGTGCGGGATCTAAGCCTCCACGTCATTTAACATGACTGGGTAGAGACAGCAGAGCATATCGATTGCCCAGCCCCCCTGCCTAAAGATCCAGCAGATGCTCTCCTAATGGAGATGCTGGTTCCGGCGTCTTACGAGGTGTCGGTGAAGAAGGCCAAGAAGAAGACCACGGGGACCCGGAAGGGTCTCCGGCGCAAGGTTATATCGGACTCGTCATCCGAAAACACCGAGGCGCACTCCTCCCATGAAAACGAGGAGGAGGAAGAGGAAAGTTCTCCCCCCAGCCGAGGGAGACAAGAAAAGGAAGGACGCCCCATCCGGGGAGGCCGAAGGGTCCAAGAAGGGAAGGACCCTCCTCCCGGACTGCTCCACGACAGCCGCCTACAGCGACGACGAGTGGTTGCCCAGGGACAAGCCCCTGGCAAAGTCGTAAGTATCTGGATACCATAGTAATTCATGGTACGTCTTATAGTACTGCTTCTTATCACGTCGAACATGATTATGCAGTCCGTCCCGGGCCCATATTGACGTATCTTTGTTGGATGGTTCTTTGGACCCATCGGATTTGAACAAATGATTCACTGACCGCCTCCCCTCGCCCTACGGACAACATCGAGGTGTTGTCTCAAAGGGCACCGAGTCGAGGGGATGTTGTCCTGGAGGCGCCTCAAGGCGGTATTCCGGACCCTGGGCGCAAGGGGAGCAAGACTCCCAAAGGCTCCGATGGCGGGGGCAGCAAATTCGGCCCTCGGCCGGATACTGCGCCGGAACCTCAAGTGGTTCCAGACTCTGTCGGGCGACCCCTCACCAAGAGGGGCAAGCCGCCTGTGCCGGTGACCTCTGTCCATCCAGAGGCACCGGAAAACTTGCTGGAAGCGCTTCACGGAGCTTCTATCGACGAAGAGCACCTCGCTATCATGAGTGCGGTGATCGAGAAGGTTTAGTCTGCCAAAAGCGGACTGACTGAAGCCTGTGCCAGCCTCCTAATAGGCTTTCAGGTAAGTAATTAAATTATAAGAAAATTTTACAGCGTAGACAGTACCCCCTGATGCTCTGTTTGGCGTTCGCGAAGAAAGGCCGAATAGAGGATCAAATAATGACCGCAGGAGTCTAATCGAAATATGTCTATGTGCATATGCAGGCTTCACTGCTAGCCGCTGCCGCACGTACTGCGGAGGTCGCTGCACTGAAAAGGACCTTGAGCGGTCCAAGGAAGAGCTAGGCCTTACCAAGAGGCAGCTCGAAGAGAACAAAGGTAAGTCATACCCTGTCTGTATATTATTAAAATTTGGTTTTGGAATAATAGGATCGCCATGAATTTTGCTAGGGGCCACGACCGAAGTGGCGACCCTGCAGAATGCGCTATCTGAGGCCAAAGACAAAGCGGCCAAGGAGCACAGCGAGCGAGAGAAGCAAGAAGCCCGGGTGGGCGAGGTGCAGCAAGAGCTCCAGGCTCTCGCCAAAAAACACGAGTCCTTGGAGCTTGAATCTAAGACGCGAGAGTCCGAGCTTGCGAAGGCCCTCGAAAGCACACAAAACGCCAAGGCCGAAGCCTAGAGGGCCCTCCAGGAAATTGTGGCGGTTAAGAAGATAGCACCGGGTAAGGCATTCATTATGCAAAGCAAGCATGTGAGGGAAACTTTCCTTTTACTTACCCGAGTTCGGAGCTCTCTAGGAGCATTCGCAAATCTTCCCCGTAGTGTGGTGGATGCCGCGGAGTTCTACCGGGCTGAGGAGGGGAGCTCGACGGAGAAGTTGTTCTGGTCTCAGTATACTGGGACCGAACACCCCATGCCCTTGAGTGACCAAACAAGCAACTGGTCGAGCTCCACAAGGCGGCAGAATAGGCCATGAAGGGTCTTATAGTCTGGATGTGGTCTGGCGAGCCCCTGCCTGGTAGCTACTTCAGCCTCGTGAGGCGGCTTGTGAACGCTTGCCCACGGCTTGAAGTCATAAAGCGGTCCGTCTGCATCGAGGGTGCGCGCATGGCATTTGCCCGGGCGAAGGTGCATTGGGCGAAGCTGGACGCCGTAAAGCTGGTGAAGGAGGGGCGCCGGAAGGTAAGGACCATCGCCACCCCGAAATGTATTATGACAGTGTCCTGAAGGGTTCCCGCCTTGTGGCGGATGAATGTGCTAAGGATTTAACACTCAAATGAATGTACTCATGTGATCCTGTAATGTGAAACGAGTTCATTTGCGCTACGCAACGCTTGTTAATTTAAAATATTACCTTCTGTGCGGCCGTTTATGAAATCTGAGGGTTGGCTAGTCGTCGGCTTCTGCCCCCATGTAACTAGTACTGGGGTGTTCGGGATAAACCTCAACACTCTTTATCCCACTTTTGGGTCCTTCGAAGGAGGTGTTCAACACAGCGAACCAGGCAATCAGACTATAAAGCTTTATCACCCTCACTTACCCATAGAAGTCTACAATTTTAAATTTGGCGAAGCCCCTAGTATTCGGAAGGCCGAATTTGGGGCGTTATATACGCCTAAGTCGGGCAAAGCCGACTCCTCGCCCGAAGCAGAAAAAGTCTTTAAGGACTTGAGACCTCTCGAACAGCGACCAGCTCTCGCCTTATCATGACAGTCAGTTTTCGGCTTTCTCTACTGAGGTGCTTGTCCGGAAGAACCGGGACACAATCGCAGTAGTTCTCCCAGTGCTACCTTAGCCGATATTGCGGAACGTATGGTACCAAACATGGGAGCCGGGCAAACCCAACTATTGACCCAATACATGATTCTGAGCTGATGCATATAGTGCTATAAGTTCAGGGTGCCGCACTGTCGAAAGTGTTCGGACTTCTCGCACCGTATTGTGGGGTATACTGAAGCCCCTGGCGTGCTAGTCGTACCAAAATGTACGTGTGCAATCTGTCGTAATGAAGCAGACAATAGAAGGAAAACAAAAAGGGAGGGGTAATGCAATAATAGGCTAACGCTACACATTGTTATTAGATAGTACGTCGGAGTGTACGGATACAAGTAGTGCAATAAGCAAAAAATAGGACTACTTGACATGTCCTATCCAAGGGCAAGCTGCGTATGGGTATTTAAAATAGGTATTTCGTTCATTATCGGAGACCACCTGGGGATTCCCTTGTACGTCAGAGCCTCTTACTTCCTCGGTATTTTCTTCCCGTAGTGCTTCCAGTAATCAGACCGCCGAGAAGGGCTTCCAGAGAGTAAGATCCTAAAAGAGAAAATGATGAAGGTGCACAGCTCCTGGGGCGGTTGAGCCGCATTGTGGGACATGTCGTAGTGGTGCCTCCGCCTATGCCCATGGTATCTTGAGTGCGTAGTTATGTACGCGTGGCACGAATTTCACCACTTGACTGGGACTAGGATGGAGGCCGAATTGCTAGTCGAGCTCACAACGTGCCTGTCGATCCGCCTGCGGGGTACTGCGGACTCGCTTGAAGGTGTCCGGGATCTTTTTCACCGAATTGGCGGTTTGCCTAATAAGGCAGCTTTGCGCTTCTGCTGCGAGGGCCGCAGTGTGCTCCTTCGTGCGGAGCGAGCACTCTGTGTTTCCATTGACTGTTATTACCCCACGAGGTCCTGGCATTTTGAGCTTGAGATATGCATAATGCGGTACCACATTGAATCTTGCAAATGCGGTTCGCCCGAGCAGTGCATGATAGCCATTGCGGAACGGGACGATATCGAAGATTAACTCCTCGCTTCGGAAGTTGTCCGGAGATCCGAAGACCACTTCCAGTGTGATTGAGCCCGTGCAATGGGCCTCTACACCTGGGATGACGCCTTTAAAGGTGGTTTTAGTGGGTTTGACCTCGAGGGTCTATACCCATTTTGCACTTGTATCCTCGATAAAGCAGGTCTGTTGCCGCCGCCATCCATAAGGACTCGAGTGAGGTGAAATCCGTCAATGATGGGGTCGAGGACCAATGCGGCAGATCTGCCATGACGGATACTAGTGGGGTGGTCCCTGCATTCAAAGGTGATCGGACAAGAGGACCATGGGTTGAACTTTGGGGCGACTGGCTCCATCGCATAGACGTCCCTCAGTGCACGCTTCCGTTCCCTCTTGGGAATGTGGGTTGCGTATATCATGTTCACCGTTTTCACTTGTGGGGGGAACCTCTTCGTCCTCCGTGTTCGGCGGGGCTCCTCCTCATCGCCGCTATGTAGCCCCTTGTCCTTCTTTTCGGCATTCAACTTGCCGGCCTGCTTGAACACCCAGCATTCTCTGTTGGTGTGATTGACTGGTTTGTCGGGGGTGTCGTGAATTTGACACGAGCGATCGAGTATGCGGTCCAAACTGGACGGCCCCGGAGTACTTCTTTTGAATGGCTTTTTCCGCTGACCGGATTTAGAGCCACTGAATCCGGCATTGACTGCCGTATCTTCGGTGTTATCGCCGTTGCTGCGGCGCTTGTGTCTGTCACGACGAGGTCTGCTGTTAGTAGCTTTGGTATCTGAAGTGCCAGGATTCCTTGATGTGTTGTTGCTGCGAGCTAGCCAGCTATCCTCGCCCGCGCAAAAGCGGGTCATGAGTGTCGTGAGGGCTGCCATAGACTTCGGCTTTTCCTGGCCGAGGTGCCGGGCAAGCCACTCGTCACGGATATTATGCTTAAATGCCGCTAAGGCCTCTGCATCCGGACAGTCGACAATCTGGTTTTTCTTAGTTAGGAACCTGGTCCAGAATTTCCTGGCCGATTCCCCTGGCTGCTGAATTGCATGGCTCAAGTCATCAGCATCTGGTGGCCACACATAAGTGCCCTGGAAGTTGTCAAGGAATGCATCTTCCAGATTCTCCCAACTGCCAATGGAGACTGCTGGCAAGCTATTCAGCCAATGCCGAGCTGCTCCTTTGAGTTTTAGTGGGAGGTACTTGATGGCATGTAGATCATCACCTCGAGCCATGTGGATGTGGAGGAGGAAATCTTCGATCCATACCGCGGGATCTATTGTGCCGTCATATGATTCAATGTTTACGGGTTTAAAACCCTGTGGGAATTCGTGATCCATTACTTCATCAATGAAGCATAAGGGGTGTGTGGTGCCTCTGTGCCGGGCTATATCACGATGCAGTTCGTATGAGTCTTGTCTGCTGTATTCGGCCCAGCCGGATTTGCTTTTAGTATATCCGGCATGATGGTCATCGTCCCGCGTTGGGGCGCGTCCCCGTGATCCGTAGATCGATCTGGCATATTTTGCTTTGTTTTCCAATACGTCTCACAGGTCCCGCGTGTTGCCCCGGGCCTTGGTGTTTTTGGTTGAACGACGGCGGGGTGCGGTCTGGACTTCGGGCTGGTATGCCTCTCTGTCTCGGCCACGAGCTGGCCGATCAGCCGCATCATACACTGGTGATGTGGGTTTTAATGCTTCCTCCTCGAGCTGGGGTAGTAACCTGCGCTTTGGGTAACTCTTGGTTGGGCGTTCGAGTTCGTATTCCTCGGCCGCAAGGACTTCAGTCCATCTGTCCGCTAGCAGATCCTGATCAGCTCGAAGCTATTGTTGCTTTTTCTTTAGGCTATTTGCTTTGGCTATAAGCCGGCGCTTGAAGCGCTCCTGTTCGACAGGATCCTCAGGCATGATAAATTCTTCGTCGCCGAGGCTCACCTCGTCTTCGGAGAGAGGCATGTAATTGTCATCCTCCGATTCTCCGTCTGCTGCCTGTTTTGGAGGGCTAGCTTGTTCATCCTCCCGCTCTAGGTCTAGCTGGAGGGGATTGTCATCGTCTTTGGCACTATCCGGAGCATTATTGTCTCTTGTGCCGGCATAACTGCTTTTGCTGTGGCAAAACTTAGAGCGGCGCCGCTGACGTCGGTGCTTGGATTGCTTCTTGAAGGGGTCCTCCTCCGCTGTCTTATCGCCATTGCCTTCTTTGGGGGTATCCACCATGTATATATCATATGATGAGGTGGCGGTCCAGCGCCTGCAGCGGTGGTTCTGTTCGCCTCTCGCATCGTCGTCCATACCGTCGATGTCTTCGGAGTCGAAGTCGAGCATGTCGGTTAAATCATCGGCGGTGGCTATTAAGTGGGTGGTGGGTGGGGAGCGAATTTCTTCGTCGTCGCATCCCATTCTAGCCGGACATAGTTCGCCAAGGTTCTCTGACAGGAGAGAGTCCTTACTGTATTTAGCACATCGCCAAAAGGCGAGTGCTGAAAGATATCCGCGGAGGTAAACTCCATGATCGGTGCCCAATCGGATTCGATAGGCACAGACGCAAGCGGCTCGGAGCCCGTGGCCGGGGACGAATCCAATGGTTTGGCAACACGGCTCTCGTGGGAGGTGAAGTCAGTATTCGGCTCTATCGCCACTAAGAGTGCGGCCTCCGTGGCGGGGTCTATCCACCCGTCCTCAAATGGCGCAATTTGTTCCGGATTGAGGGCCGGAGTAGTTGCAGGTGTGATCTCCCGAACACTATCCGCCCGCAGAATTAAGTCATGCTCGTCGTGATTGTGCGGCGCACATGACATGGGATCAAATCCGTCGAAGATCAAGTCTCCGTGGATGTGGGCAGTATAGTTCAAGTTTCCGAACCTGACCTGATGGCCAGGGGCATAGCTCTCGATCTGCTCCATACGACCAAGCGAGTTAGCCCGCAGTATGAAGCCGCCGAACACGAAGATCTGTCCGGGGAGGAAAACCTCACCCTGGATCGCATCGTTGCCGATGATCGAACAAGACATCAAGCCTTACGGTGACGGCACAGTGGAACTCTCAATGAAAGCACCAATGGCGGTGTCAAAACCGGCAGATCTCGGGTAGGGGGTCCCGAACTGTGCGTCTAAGGCGGATGGTACCAGGAGGCGGGGGACACGATGTTTACCCAGGTTCGGGCCCTCTCGATGGAGGTAATACCCAACTTCCTGCTTGATTGATCTTGATGATATGAGTATTACAAGAGTTGATCTACCACGAGATCGCAGAGGCTAAACCCTAGAAGCTAGCCTATGGTATGATTGTTGTTATCCTACGGACTAAACCCTCCGGTTTATATAGACACTGGAGCGGGCTAGGGTTACTGTCGGTGTCAAAATCGGTGGATCTCGGGTAGGGGGCCCCGAACTGTGCGTCTAGGCGGATGGTAACAGGAGACAAGGGACACGATGTTTTTATCCATGTTCAGGCCCTCTCGATGGAGGTAAAACCCTACTCCTGCTTGATTGATATTGATGATATGGGTAGTACAAGAGTAGATCTACCATGAGATCAAGGAGGCTAAACCCTAGAAGCTAGCCTATGTATGATTGTTGTTGTTGTCGTGTGTCGACTAGCCTGGCCCTGGTTTATATAATGCACCAGAGGCCTAGGATAACAAGAGTCCTAGCCGAATACGCCGGTGGGGGAGGAGTCCTTGTCTTAATCACCAAGTCTTGTGGAATCTTCCTTGTATGCGGCACCTGTCCGGACTGGCCCATGAGTATGCGGCCCTGGGGGTCCTCGGCCCAATCTAACCGATTGGGGGACGATGTGGTGAGTACCCCCTAGTCCAGGACACCGTCAGTAGCCCCCTGAACCGGTCTTCAAGTTAGGGACGCTCCTCGATTCTTTCGAACTGTTCTTCATCTTCGGTTGCCGGTCTTGAAAACTGGTTCAACAAATCTTCTCATCTTCGATCTTGAGGACCGCCGAAATGCATTCGGCAAGTTTATACGTCGGGTATCCGAGGAACCCCTTTAAGTTTCCGGCCTTTATCAATGCCTTGTTGTTTTTATGCCACACCTCGGGTTTGAATTTGTTCCCAGGCGGCAGCGTCCTCTTGCGTCCGAGCTCCAACGCCGGACTGCATTCGAGGTAACTTTTGCAGCCGAGCACCAACGCCGGACCGCTTCCCAGCTCTAACGCCGGAATGTATCCAAGCTCCAACGCCGGACTATGTGTCCGAGCTCCAACGCCGGACTATGTGTCCGAGCTCCAATGCCGGACTATGTATCTGAGCTCCAACACCGGACTATGTGTCCGAGCTCCAACGCCGGACTGTATCCGAGGTGTCGTAAATCACCTTGGTTCAAAAAATTTGAAGGAGTTTAGCCGAGCTTAATGCCGGAAATGCCCTCTAAGGAGCCAGCCACTTGCATCCGAACTATATGCCGAATTGCTTCCGAGGTGGTGCACCACCCCGAATGTGGGCTAATTTTTGGTCAATATTTTTTATTGATGCAATTTATTCTCTGACGAGATATATAGCCAGTAGCCCTCAAGGTGTGTATCGGTCCAAAACCCGAGATGCACCTGAAGGATGACATAAGACCGCTGATCCCAAAGAATCACCGAGACTCAAAGTTGATTTGCAAAATCGGCCCGAGGATCAAGTCCTAGCTTCAGAATACTTGGGGACGCAAAAAGCGGGCGTGCTCAGACCTCGAGACTCAAAGTTGGGTGCGGCCGACCAACCCGAGGATCAAAATCTCCTCGAAATCAGTATTGCACTTAAAATTTTCTGCATAGAACAAGCAATGCGGTAGCCCCGAGACATCGGTCGGGTGGCAACACCGCATCGGGGATCAATGTGCCCTTTAATATTTGTAAATAATAAGCCCGAAGCCCAAGAGCCCCGAGCCTTAATGCGGCACGGGTGGCGAATTAAGGATTGATATCCATAGTAAAATCACAAATTATGTGTAATGACTCTATGTATCCAAGTATTTTACGTCATTAATGCTCGGATCCGCATTGTACAAAACTTTGTTGATCGACCATCGGCTTCAACCTCCTCGGCCAGTAGTCGAGGAGTGTTTGTCCTACTTTATAAAGCCTTTATGAGGGCAAAGATTGACGACAAACAAGGCAATCTGGCCATACGGTTTTATAAACAAAGGTACGCAGAGAGATATGTTATATTACTGTTTATCAGAAGAAAAGACTTCAAAAGAAATTAGTCCCGCTTATCGGTTCCTTTCTTTGGGTTGTCATGCTAAGCATGATCATGAAACCTCAGCTCCAATGTAAGAGCAAAAGATCAAGGATTTAGTTTGGGAGGCCAGTTAATAGCCCCGGTAGTGTTCGGGCGACGATCGAGGTCAAGTCAGAAACACTTCGCCATTGTTATGAATGGCCCGTCATTTAACACCGTCATCGGATCGCTGGCGATTTACGCTTATTGTGACAGTCAGTTTTCGGCTTTCTCCATCGAGGTGCTTAACCATGTGAGCTGGAAGCACAATCGCAGTGGTTCTCCCTTTGCACACCTAGCCGAACAAAGCGAAACGTAGGAGGCAAGCGCAGGAGCCGGGCAACCCAACCATTGACCGAAGACACAATTCGAAACCGATGCATATAGAGCAATATCCGAGAATGTTTTTGCCGAATATCTAAAGGAGTCCGGCGTTGCATCATGAGACTTGTGCTGAAAACACACAAATAGTTTAAAAGTGCCAAAAGCTTGGAAAACCAAAAACGCGTCGGTAAAAACATGACGTCCGAACAAGATCAAGTGTTCGGTGCCAATCCAAAAATTGGACTCTAGAGAAAAAAAAGTGCTTCTGCCGTGCTTTAACATGACACATCCTATCTCAAGACTTCAAGCGGGTCAGCCGACGGCTTCAGTCTCCCATCCCGAAGGCGGAGTATTTCCCATTAGGCCAGTTTAGAAAACTAAACCCTAGCGGTTTTGAGAGAGAAATTAGGCTCCCCGGCTAGTGACCGCATACTCGTGTCGAAAAAAAAGAGTGATAAATAATAAAAACTTTGCAACGACTAAGAAGAAAAACACTTAGTAAAAAACGGCTCAAATAAACATAAGGGCCCCCAAGTGACTTGGGTAAAATTTGACTATATAATGTAAGGTGACATGTAAAATGCCTTCTAGCCGGATTGTAGATCGTTTTTCGTAGCGAACCTTTTCGCTTCAACCTCTGGACCCGATAGTCCGGAGTGTGTCCGAATACCCTCGCGGTTATAAAAACCGGGGCATGCGTGGAGACCGGGCGTAGGGGTCATTAGTGCTTTATCAGACAAGTGCCCAACTAGTTATGTTATATTACATGGTTAGTAAGAAACATCTTCCAGGGAGAATAGTTCCGTTACGGGTTCCTTTCCCTGGGAGGCATGCCCTAAAGTGCATGTCCGGACTGCGAAAAGAGCAGAAAAACATCTGGGGGCAGGTAAATGAATAGGTAAGAAACCCTCATTTATTTCACCTACCGAGTATACCCTTAAGAACGCAAGCTATCGGCTTCACCCAGTCTGAGGTACACATCCGGTGACCAGCAAGTAACAATCACAGAGGTGTTCCCTTTACCACCTAGCCGAACAATCAGGAACGTAGGGGTAAGCACAGGAGCCAGGCAACCCAGCTTGGCCAAAACATAAGTCATATCGATGCATATAATGGTGAATAAAAGGTACATGCGGAAGTGTGACACATGTGTTGGGCATAAAGCCCGAATTAATAAACTTCTGTTAAAGAAGCCCCCAGGTATAATGAGCGCGGGTAGCACGTCAAGTGTGTGAACAAAGTTTGGACAAGGAAAATTTTTACAAGCGACTTTTTTCCAAAAAAGTATAATGCTTGGTCGAACCGAACACGAGTTAGAAATTAAAGCTTTGAGCATGAAAGCGACTTAGCTGGTTAATGTGTTCGGTATTGATGACACGGTCCGAGCTTGATACGGGACAAGGTTCCATCCCCCGAGCCGGTCCCGAGGTGGCGGAGCGGAGAGCTCGACACGCCGAAGTGGTGACATAGCACGGTCAATGCAGACCGGCAGAGTGACGCTGAAGTCCCCGGATCATTTTCTTGTGCACAAAAAATAGTGCAAACCAGAGATAATAGTAATAATGATAATTAAAAAAATCGTTGGATAATAAATAATTTATGCAAAATGAGTAATAAAAGAAATATGGCCTGGCGCCAAAGTCAACGTCGATGCAGGGCGTCGGCGTGATGCGGTAAAGGCGTGGCAAGCCTGAATTCACAGGTCGGTCCGAGCTCCGGATGCGGCGTTCGCCGGACTATGTACGGAAACTGACCGAACCACCGTGCGACTGTCGTTAATGCAGCCACCATTTGATAGACCTGTGTACGTATGATGGACAAACCGGAGTAATAATTCCTTGGGAAAAATGAACCCAAACAAGCAAAAAATACTGGGATTAATAGCACCTGGTTTATTTGTTGTAGCAATCCGAAGGAAGGTGATTCCCAAAATTGGGACTCGATCCGCGCACCCATTGCCTAATGGGCGATAAAACGACGGCATGGCAATGCTGACAAAGGTTGGCTCGCCGAGGCAAAGCCCTCGGTCCAGCTTACGTGACGGAGCTGGTCGGCTAGTGACGCCGAAGTGTCCGGAGTAGGTTGATGAAGAGATGGCGAAGCCCCCGGTCCAGCCGAGATGTCGAAGTAGGTCAGCGTGATGGACACCATCTTGAAGAAGCAATAGTGCTGCCCTGCCTGAAGCAGGTCGTGACGTGGTCGATGCCGGCTTGATGAAGCGACCGTGCGGCGATGCCGGTATGCCCGCTCCGTGTAATCTGTGGGGCGGCGATGTTGGTGATGATTTATCCTTTGCGATGCCGGACTCTTGTTCGGCTTGCCGAGATGATGATCCGAAGAAGTTGAGCGCGGCTCAACAAAGTGACGACGCGTCTAGCCCAGGTCGGCAGCCGTGGAGCAATATTGCCGGACTGGTTTGACACCAGCATGTTGTTGAAGATCATGTTCAACAGATTGTAAAGTTAGTGGGATGTGTTCGGAAACAAAACACAATACCCCATCCAAAACTTCATTCAAAAAGGATGTCCGAAATCCCATTCATAAAAAAGACAAACTCGGGTCAGATTCGTTTTCGCGCAGAAAACAGATCCGAAAAGTGATGTACTAATCGGAAGGTTCCTGGAGTTTGGACGGTCGGATCGAGCTGAAATTTGGAGAGGTGGTAGATATAGGAATTCCGCATCGGATCAATGGTTGGATCTTCCAAATGACGTCCGAGCTAGAAGCTGGACACCACGCCGTAAACTCGTCCAGATTCTCGTCCAGATTTGACAGGGCTTCGGTATATCGTGGATTGCCAGAGATTCCTCCATCGGAACTCGACGAAATTTTCCAGGGTTGTTGTAGACTCAATTCCGCACTATTTCACCGAAGCAATCGTCGAACCGACGCTCAAGGAGGTGGTGACGATGGATACAAGTCCGCTGTCCAGAGAAACAGCACGGTCGCCCTAGGGCAATGTTGACGTTGAGCCCCCGGGCTCCTTGGATGATTCCTCCATGATCTTGATAGAGATTGGAGTTGATCTTGATGAAGGCCCTCATCCGAACATGACGATCGGAGGTAGGGCACGGTCCTTGGTCGAACCAAGGGGACCAGTCGAGCTGGTGACGAAGATGCCGAAGTCGCAGTTGATCTACGGGCGAGCCATCGACCTGTCGCCGAACACACAGAGGGACTCTCAATGAAAGCACCAACGTCGGTGTCAAAACCGGCGGATCTCGGGTAGGGGGTCCCGAACTGTGCGTCTAGGCGGATGGTAACAGGAGACAAGGGACACGATGTTTTTACCCAGGTTCGGGCCCTCTCGATGGAGGTAAAACCCTACTCCTGCTTGATTGATATTGATGATATGGGTAGTACAAGAGTAGATCTTCCACGAGATCAAGGAGGCTAAACCCTAGAAGCTAGCCTATGGTATGATTGTTGTTGTTGTTGTTGTCGTGTGTCGACTAGCCTGGCCCTGGTTTATATAATGCACCAGAGGCCTAGGATAACAAGAGTCCTAGCCGAATCACGCGGTGGGGAGGAGTCCTTGTCTTGATCACCATGTCTTGTGGAATCTTCCTTGTATGCGGCACCTGTCCGGACTGGCCCATGAGTATGCGGCCCTGGGGGTCCTCGGCCCAATCTAACCGATTGGGGGATGACGTGGTGAGTACCCCCTAGTCCAGGACACCGTCAGTTACACAGAGTCGGTTACAAGGGAGGAGATCTACATATCCGTATTGTCAGGCTTGCCTTCAATGCCAAGGTGAGTCCCATCCGGACACGAGACGAAGTCTTCAATCTTGTATCTTCATAGCCCAACAGTCCGGCTAAAGTATATAGTCCGGCTGTCCGAGGACCCCCTAATCCAGGACTCCCTCATGCGCCACCACAAAAGAGTTACTTGCAGACGTAGTTCAGATAGCCATTGAGTCAAAGCTGGCTTCCTGCAGTGAAACTCCACCACCCCCTTTGTTGATACTGATGCATATGTAGCTAATTCTGATGTAAGTCTTGCTGGGTACATTTGTACTCATGTTTGCTTAATTTATGTTTTTGCAGAGAGACTTCTGTCTCACTAGTAGTTCCGTGTGGACTTCGACGTTTAGATTGTTACCTCAGCTACGATCTTATGCCCTCGGCAAGGTCTTGTAGATAGTCAGGCTTCTCAGCCTTTTTCATTTTGTAGTTGTCTGTACTCAGACAAGTTAAGCTTCCGCATGTTCTTATTGCTTGTATGACGTGAATGCTGGGTCATTAGACCCATGTTTGTAATATCTGGCTCCTCGGAGCCCAATGAACAAATACTTTGAGTTGTAAAGTTTTGTTGTGATGTCGTGTTGTATTTGCACATATCGAGCATATTGTGTGTATGTTATTGAAATGCTTGGTATGTGTGGGATCCGACAACCTAGTTGTTTATTCTTGGTAGCCTCTCATACCGGGAAATGTCTCCTAGTGCTTCCTTTGAGCCATGGTAGCTTACTCTTGCTCGTAACACTTAGGCAGGCGGCATGTGTCCTTCTTCGTTCTCGTATGCATTTCCTTCGGGGAAATGTCACGCGTTGTTCCTTTAAGTCCTTGTAGCTTGCTACGACTTGGGTTCATACGTTGATGACCGACACGTTCGTTCCTGGGTCATGTATGCCTGTCCCTGTAAGTTAGTGCCACTTTGGATTCATGACTAGTCATGTCGGCCCGGGTTCTCTGTCATATGGATGCTAGCGACACTATCATATACGTGAGCGAAAAGGCGCAAACGGTCACGGGCCAGGTAAGGTGGCACCCACGGGGATACCGTGCGTGAGAACGCAAAGTGCTATGATGTGTGTTACATGCTAGATCGGTGTGACTTAGGATCGGGGTCCTGACACTGATGCACCTAGTCCTTCTAAAAAGAAGAAGAAAAAGAAAAATGATTGGACTTTGAATGCCTCTAGTGAACCTGAAGTAGAAAAACCTCCAGACAATGATAATGGTGTTTCTATTTCTGATGCTGAAACTCAATCTGGTAATGAACATTCATCTAGTGATAATTAAAAAGACAATGATGATGTTCATGAAGAGACTCAACTAGACAAAGATAAAGAACCAGATAATGATGTTGAAATAGAACCTGATGTTGATCTTGATAACCCACAACCTAAAAATAAAAGATATGATAAAATAGAGTTTGTTGCTCAAAAACATGGAAGAGAAAGAGAACCATGGGTTCAAAAACGCATGCCCTTTCCACCTAAATGAACCAAGAAAAAAGATGATGAAGAATTTGAACGCTTTGGTGAAATGATTAGGCGAGGCTTTTTGCGCACTCGCTTGACTGATATTTTAAAGATGGCCCCTTATGCAAAATACATGAAAGACATCATCACTAATAAAAGGAAAATACTTGAAGCTGAAATCTCCAACATGCTTGCTAATTATTCTTTTAAAGTTGGAGTACCTAAAAAATTCGGAGATTCGAGAATACCAACTATACCTTGTTCCATCAAAAGAAATTATGTTAAAACTGCTTTGTGTGATTTAGGAGCTGGTGTTAGTGTTATTCATTTATCTTTATATAAAAGACTTGACTTGAATAAACTCACATCTACTGAAATATCTTTGCAAATGACTGACAAATCAACTGCCATGCCTATCAGTATTTGTGAGGATGTGCCCGTTGTTGTTGCAAATGTTACTATCTTAACTGAGTTTGTTATACTTGAGATGCCCGAGCACGACAACATGTCGATTATCCTTGGTAGACACTTTTTGAATACTGCAGGGGCTGTTATTGATTGCAATAAAAGCAAGATCACTTTTCATATCAATGGTAATGAGCATACAGTGCATTTTTGGAAGAAACAATTCCAAGTGAATGGTATTAATGTTATTGAGAATTCTCTCACACTCACTATTGGAAGTTTCCAACTACCTCTACCTACCGCCAAAAAGAAATGTGATATACTTATTGTTGGGGACATGCATATCCCTTTTGAGGTAACATAGTGTTTTACGATAGTTATTTGGTTTCATGCTAATCGAAGGTGGTTGTTAATAAGACTTGATCAATCTTTTTTTCTTAGTTAAATAAAATAAAATGCCATGTTTTGTCTGTTTTCTGAGTTTCCCGTGAAATAAAAAATGATCAAAAAATAAAAGTTCTCAGAATGCCTTGAAAATTAAATACGATTTTTTCTGAATATTTCTGAATTTTTAGTAAAAATAACATCAGAGGGGGGTGCACGAGGTGGGCACAACCCACCTGGGCACGCCAGCAGCCCCAGGCGTGCCCTGGTGGGTTGTGGTCCCCACATGGCCCCCCTCACTTATCTCTTTAGCCCATGTCATCTCCCACCTCTAGAAAAAATCACCATTGCTCTCTCTCTCTCTCTCTCTCTCTCTCTCTCTCTCTCTCTCGTGTTCTTGCTCTCATACCCGCGGATTTGGATCTCTATTCTTGAAGCTCCATTTTTGAAACTGTTTTGAGGGATTGCTACTTGGTATGTGACTCCTGCATTGCTCCAATTAGTTTTTGTTTTAGTGGATTATATTTTGAATAATTTGCTACTCTTGGTGTTGCTATAGATGAGCTTGCATGTTGAATTCTTAGAGTTCTAAGTAGTTTGAATGCTCAATATAGCCTCTATGCCTCCTTATGAGTAGTTGCTATCATTCTTGTTACGTTTTGTAGACAAAATTTTGTGACCCACAAATTTTAGAATTTGTATGCAAATAAAATGTACTTCTTTGGAAGGAATTCTTCGAGGAGGAGGTACTCGGAGGCATCGTCTAGCAGTGGCTCAACTCGTTGGTCTTATGTCGAACCAAGTGCAAGTTCAATACGGGATGCCGCTAACAAATCATGCTTATGGTCGTGCGAAGATTTCATGGTGAGTGCATGTATTAAAGAAGAATTTGAGCAATATGTTCACAACTCCGAGCTCGGTCCCTACATTGAAGATAAGTGCATCCAGCATCTCAGCCTCACAGAAACGTTTACTAAAGAATTTAAATTCCATCCTCATGAGTCTGGAGTTTCGTTTAAACTTTATGAACGTCCAGTTACCATGCCTCTAGGCGTGTTTAGTGGTGTGTATAAAATTCCATTTCGGCGTTTGATGACCGCCAAGTATAGGGGATCTATCATAGTCCTTTCAATAAGTAAGAGTGTCGAACCCAACTAGGAGTAGAAGGAAATGACAAGCGGTTTTCAGCAAGGTATACTCTGCAAGCACTGAAATTATCGGTAACAGATAGTTGTGTGCTAAGATAATTCGTAACGGGCAACAAGTAACAAAAGTAACTAAGTTGTAGCAAGGTGGCCCAATCCTTTTTGTAGCAAAGGACAAGCCTGGACGAACTCTTATATAAAGCAAAGCGCTCCCAAGGACACATGGGAATTGTTGTCAAGTTAGTTTTAATCATGCTCATATGATTCGCGTTCGTTACTTTGATAATTTGATATGTGGGTGGACCGGTGCTTGGGTGCTGCCCTTCCTTGGACAAGCCTCCCACTTATGATTAACCCCTCGCGCAAGCATCTGCAACTACGATAGAAGAATTAAGATAAATATAACCATAGCATGAAACATATGGATCAAAATCAGCCCTTACGAAGCAACGCATACACTAGGGTTTAAGCCTGTCACTCTAGCAACATATCATCTACTTATTACTTCCCAATGCCTCCCCCTAGGCAAAAATAATGGTGAAGTGTCATGTAGTCGACATTCACATGACACCACTAGAGGAGACAACATAGATCTCATCAAAATATCGAACTAATACCAAATTCTCATTATTACTTATAACAAGACTTCTCCCATGAACAAACATAACTATTCACAAAGCATATTCATGATCAAGATCAGAGGAGTATTAATTATCATTAAGGATCTGAAAATATAATCTTCCACCGGATAAACCAACTAGCATCAACTACAAGGGGTAATCAACACTACTAGCAACCCACATGTACCAATCTAAGGTTTTGAGACAAAGATCCAATACAAGAGATGAAATAGGATTTGAGAGGGGATGGTGCTGGTGAAGATGTTGATGGAGATTGACCCCCTCTCGATGAGAGGATCGTTGGTGATGATGATGTCTTCGATTTCCCCCTCCAGGAGGGAAGTTTCCTCGGCAGAACAGCTTCACCGGAGCCCTAGATTGGTTCTGCCCAGGTTCCACCTCGAGACGGAGGCGCTTTGTCTCGAAAGCTAACTTCTAATTTTTCTAGGTCAAAACACCATATAGCAAAAGATGGGCGTTGGTGGCCTGCCAGGGGGCTCACAAGGACGGGGGGCGCGCCCTCCACCCTTGTGGCTGGCTGGTGGCCCCCGTCTGGTACTTTCTTCGCCCAATAGTTTTTATATATTCCAAAAATATTCTCCATGAAGTTTCAGGACTTTTGGAGTTGTGCAGAATAGGTCTCTAATGTTTGCTCCTTTTCGGTCCGAATTCCTCTTCATGTAAACCTTATAAAATAAGAGAGAATAGGCATAAGTATTGTGATATAATGTGTAATAACAGCCCATAATGCAATAAATATCAATATAAAAATGATGCATAATGGACGTATCAGCTCCCCCAAGCTCAGACCTCGCATGTCCTCAAGCGAAAGCCGATATAGAAAAATATGTCCACATGTTTAGAGATAGAGGTGTCGATAAAAATAAAATATGGACATGAGGGCATCATGATCATCTTTAGAACAGCAACATATAATGCCATATAGTTTCTTATGCTAAAGTAACAATTCGTTCACACGATATATTATGAATCAGAAACTTCATTGAAAACTAAAAAACTATGATCTCAGTCATTGAAGCAATTGCAATTTATCATAACATCGGAAAGAGTCAATATAAGGGCTTTTCATCAAGTCCACATACTCAACTATCATTTAATATTTCACAATTGCTAACACTCACGAGATACTTATGGGTTCAAAGTTTCAATCGGACACAGAGAAAGATAGGGGCTTATAGTTTCGCCTCCCAACCTTTTACCTCAAGGGTAATGTCAACAATAATACTTTATGATAGCCTACATCCGAGTGGATATATATATATATATATATATATATATATATGTATATATATATATATATATATCCGGATCATTCCAACTTATAGTGCTTTCCAAAGGAAAAAGTATAAAAAGGAAAGGTGATGATCACCACGACTCTTGTATAAGGGTAGAAGATAAAAGTAAAAGATAGGCCCTTCGCAGAGGGAAGCAGAGGTTGTCATGCGCTTTTATGGTTGGATGCACAAAATCTTAATGCGAAATAACGTCACTTTATATTGTTGCTTGTGATAAAGAACTTTATTATGCAATCCGTCGCTTTTATTTCTTCCATATCACAAGTTCGTATAAAGCTTATTTTCTTCACACTAATAGATCATACATATTTAGAGAGCAATTTTTATTGCTTGCATCGATGACAACTTACTTGAAGGATCTTACTCCATCCATAGGTAGGTATGGTGGACTCTCATGGCAAGACTGGGTTTAAGGGATGTTTGGAAGCACAAGTAGTATCTCTACTTGGTGCAAAAAAATGGCTCGCATGAGAGGGAAAGGCACGCTCAACATGTTGGATGATCCATGACAATATAACTTCTATTCGGATATAAGAAAACATAAACCATTATATTATCTTCCTTGTCCAACATCAACTTTTTAGCATGTCATACTTTAATGAGTGCTCACAATTACAAAAGATGTCCAATATAGTATATTTATATGTAAAGCCTCTCTTTCTTTATTACTTCCTATTAATTGCAACAATGACCAAAACTATGTTTGTTAACTCTCAACAACTTTTATTCAACATACACTTTATATGTGAAGTCATTACTCTCTATAAGATCAATATATGATCTTTTTATTTCTTTTTATTCTTTCTTTTCCTTAATTTTATTCCCTCAAGATCATAGCAAGAAAGCAAAGCCCTCAACTCAAAACCACTCTTTATTATATATAACTCAAGGACTCGATTACGTAGATAGAGATTGAAACAAAACTCAAAGCTAGATCATACTAAAAACTTAATTCTACTAAATCAAGATATAACCAAAAGGATCGAACTAAGAAAAATGGTAAAGATAAAGATGTGATGGTGACACAATACCAGGGCACCTCCCCCCAAGCTTGGCAGTTGCCAAGGGGAGTGCCCATACCCATGTATTTATGTCTCTTTCTTTGGAGGTGGTGATGATGGAGTTGTTGATGTAGTAGGCTTGCCCTTTTCCCTCAGCTTACGCTTAAGGATTTCCTCCTTCAGCTCACCGATCCCCTCCATAGTTAATATCCTTCTGCATAATGCTTGCTTGTTCTCCTGCAAAAGACTAAAATGGATAAACTCAATCTTTGGTTTCCTTGCTTTGTTCGGGATACTTGAGTTTTTGAACTCCACTTACATGTCCCCAGATTGGGGTAGTGGGACTTCCTCTTCATCGGAACTTGTCTCTTCCTTTCCTTTCAGATCATAGTCTTCTTCCTCCTCTGTGGTCCAACCATAATGCTCCAAATCCCCATAGACCTTGGGGTCTGCAATGTAATCAGCTACATAGCTCTCTCCCTCCGAATCTTGGGACAACATATTGCTCTAATTCTGCTACAGAAATAGCTCAAAACAAAAATAGGAGATTTTGTCGTGGTATGGTGGTCAAAAACTTAGAGAGATTATATAATGATTTTTTACCGACCATAAGAAGTATCGTGCAAGAAACAGAGTTTGGAGGGCACACAAGGTGTCCACAAGGTAGGGGCGTGCCCAGGGGCAGGGCACGCCCTCCACCCTTGTGGTGGCCTCGTGTCTCTTTCGTACTACTTTTAATTTTCTTAATTTTTTAAATATTCCAAAATAGAGAAAAATTATAATTGGAAACGTTTTGGAGTCAGTTTACTTACCGTACCACATACCTATTCCTTTTCGGAGTCTGAAACGTTCTGGAAAGTGCCCCTTATCTATTCCTCCGGTGTTACGGTATTAACTATATTGGTCCCAACATTTATGGGAGTACCTGAGATACAATGTTTGATTCTTTGACCGTTTACCACCTTTGGATTTTTGCCTTCGGCGTTGTTGATTTTGATGGCACCGGAACGATAGACCTCCACGATAATGTAAGGACCTTCCCATTTAGAGAGAAGCTTTCTTGCAAAAAATCATAAATGAGAGTTGTATAGAAAAAATGATCACCTACATTAAACTCACGCTTTTGTATCCTTTTGTCAAGCTATCTTTTAACTTTTTCTTTAAACAACTTGGCATTCTCATAGGCTTGGGTTCGCCATTCTCAAGCGAGTTAATGTCAAATAACCTCTTCTCACCGGCAAGTTTGACATCATAATTGAGCTCTTTAATAGCCCAATATGCCTTATGTTCTAGTTCAAGAGGTAAGTGACAAGCCTTTCCATAAACCATTTTATACGGAGACATACCCATAGGATTCTTATAAGCAGTTCTATAAGCCCATAATGCATCATCAAGTTTCTTAGACCATTCTTTCTAGATCTATTAACAGTCTTTTGCAAATTCAATTTAATCTCTCAATTGATCAATTATTCTTGACCACTAGACCAAGGATGACAAGGAGATGCAGTTCTATGGTTGACATCATACTTAGCAATCATTTTACAGAAAGCACCATGAATAAAATGTGAACCACCATCAGCCATCAAATATCTAGGGACTCCAAACCTTGGAAAAATAACTTCTTTAAGAATCTTAATAGAAGTGTTATGATCATAAGTACTAGTTGGAATAGCTTCTACCCACTTAGTAACGTAATCAACAGCAATTAAAATATGCGTATACCCATTAGAGGAAGGAAAAGGTCCCATATAATCAAAGCCCCAAACATCAAATGGTTCAATAACAAGTGAATAATTCATAGGCATTTCCTGACGTCTAGTAATATTGCCAATTCTCTGGCATTCATCACAAGACAAGACAAACATACGAGCATCCTTGAAGAGAGTAGGCCAATAAAAACCAGATTGCAATACCTTATGTGCAGTTCTATCTCCAGCATTGTGTCCTCCGTAAGCCTCGGAGTGGCACTTTATTAGGATCTGTTCCTGTTCAGGCTCAGGTAGACGACGTCTAATAACACGATCTACTCCTTCTTTATAAAGGTGTGGGTCATCCCAAAAGTAATGTCTTAAATCATAGAAAAACTTTTTATTTTGCTTGTATGTGAAACTAGGTGGTATAAATTTAGCAACAATGTAATTAGCACAATTAGCATACCATGGGGTATTATGAGAAGCAGTTATGATAGCTAATTGTTCATTAGGAAAGCTATCATCAATAGGCAGTGGGTCATCAAGAACATTTCCTAACCTAGACAAGTTGTCTGCAGCGGGGTTCTCAGCTCCCTTTATATCAATAATATGCAAATCAAATTCTTGTAACAAGAGAACCCATCTAATAAGTCTAGGTTTAGCATATTTCTTTTCCACAAGATATTTAATAGCAGCATGATCAGTGTGAACAATTACTTTGGAATCAACAATATAAGATCTGAACTTATCACAAGCAAATACAACTGCTAAAATTCGTCTTTAGTAGTAGCATAATTCCTCTAGGCACTGTCTAGAGTTTTACTAGCATAATGAATAACATTTAATTTCTTATCAACTCTTTGTTATAGAACAACACCAACAACATAATCACTAGCATCACACATAATTTCAAAGGGTAAATTCCAATTAGGTGGCTGAACAATAGATGCAGAAATAAAGGCTTTCTTAAGTATTTCAAATGCTTCTACACAATCATCATAAAAAACAAAATGAACATATTTTTGCAAGATATTGGTGAGAGGCCTAGAAATTTTAGAGAAGTCTTTAATAAACCTCCTATAGAAACCAGCATGACCAAGAAAGCTTCTTATACCATTGATATCTTTAGGACACGACATCTTTTCAATAACATTTACTTTAGCTTTATCAACTTCAATACCTCTTTCAGAAATTTTATGCCCCAAGACAATACCTTCATTAACCATAAAGTGGCACTTCTCCCAACTCAAGACAAGATTGTTTCTTCACATCTCTGCAAAACTCGATCAAGGTTGGTTAAGCAATCATCAAAAGAAGTTCCGTAAATAGAGAAATCATCCATGAAAACCTCAACAATATTTTCACAAAAATCAGAGAATATAACAGTCATACATCTTTGAAAGCTAGCAGGTGCATTGCATAAACCAAAATGCATACGTCTATAAGAAAAGGTACCAAAAGGGCAAGTAAAAGTGGTCTTTTCCTGATCATCTTTTGATACAGGTATTTGAGAGAAACCAGAATAACCATCTAGAAAGCAAAAGTGTGTATGTTTGGATAATCTTTCTAGCATTTGATCAATAAAAGGTAGAGGGTAATGATATTTTCTAGTAGCTTTGTTCAATTTGTGAAAATCAATTACCATTCTATAACCTGTAAGAATTCTTTATGGAATCAGTTCATTCTTATCATTAGGAACAACAGTAATACCTCCCTTCTTAGGGACACAATGAACTGGACTTACCCATTTACTATCAGCAATAGGATAAATTATACCTACCCCAGAAGCTTCAATATTTCATTTCTTACCACTTCTTTCATCTTTGGATTCAACCTTCGTTGGTAATCAACAACTTGTTTAGCATCAAGCTCCAATTTAATTTTGTGTTGACATAGAGTGGGACTAATGCCCTTGAGATCATCAAGAGTATATCCAATAGCGGTACGATGCTTCTTCAGAGTTTTCAATAATTTCTTTTCTTCATGCTCTGAAAGGTTAGCACTAATAATAACAGGATATATCTTCTTTTCATCGAGATAAGAATATCTCAGAGTATCATGTAATTGTTTAAGCTCAAACACGGGATCACCCTTGGGTGGCGGAGGATCTCCAAGGGTTTCAATAGGCAAATTGTGTTTCAAAATAGGCCCTTGATTAAAGAATACTTCATCTATTTCCCTTCTTTCATTCATAAACATATCATTTTCATGGTCTAGCAAATATTGTTCTAAAGGATCAGTAGGAGACACGACAATAGAAGTAAGACCAATAATTTCATCCTTACTAGGCAATTACTTATCATGGGGTTGTCTATGAAACTTAGAGAAATTAAAATCATGAGACATATCCCCTAAACCAACAGTAACAATATCTTTCTCGCAGTCTATCTTAACATTAATAGTGTTCAAGAAAGGTCTACCAAATATAATGAAAAAAATTATCTTGTGGGGAAGCAAGAACAAGAAAATCAGTAGGATATTTTATTTTCCCACACAAGACTTCAACATCTCTAACAATCCCAATTGGTGATATAGTGTCTCTATTGGCAAGCTTAATAGTAACATCAATATATTCTATCTCAGCAGGTGCAATATCATTCATAATTTATTTATATAGAGAATAAGGAATTGCACTCACACTAGCACTCACATCACATAAGCCATGATAACAATGATCTCCAATTTTAATAGAAACAACAGGTATGCCAACCATAGGTCTATGTTTATCTTTAGTATCAGGTTTAGCAATTCTAGCAGCTTCATCACAGAAATAAATAGCATGCCCATCCATAGCAATAGTAGGTTCAACTTTAATTTGTTTAGGGGGTGTAGGTGTTCTAGTATAACTCTTACAAAGCACAGTTAAAGCTTTAGCATGATCCTTTATTCTAACAGGAAAAGGTGGTTTCTCAATATACGCAGTAGGAACAATAGGATCAACATTATAAGTAATAGTTTCTTCTTCAACTTTAATAGGTTCTACTACCTTAACTTCAATGGGAGGATGATATTTAAACCACTTCTCCTTAGGGAGATCAACATGAGTAGCAGAAGATTCACGGAAAGAAGCTACTATCTCAGAGTCAAGTCCATATTTATTGCTAAAATCATGAAAAGCATCAGTATTAAAAAAATGATTTAACACAATCAAACTTAAGGTTTATACCTGACTCCTTACCTTCTTCGAGATCCCAATCTTCAGAGTTGCATTTAATTCTTTCCAATAAATCCCATTTGAATTCAATATCCTTCTCCATAAAAGAACCAGTACAAGAAGTATCGAGCAGCGATCGATCATTATGAGAAAGCCGAGCATAAAAGTTTTAAATAATAATTTATCTTGAGAGCTCATGATTAGGGCTTGAATATAACATCGACTTAAGCCTCCCCCAAGCTTGAGCGATAATTTCTCCTTCACGAGGCCAAAAATTATATATATAATTTCGATCACGATGAACCTGATGCATAGGATAAAACTTCTGATGAAATTCCAATTTCCTCGGTTGTAGTTCCATGATCCAATGTCATCACATAGCCTATGCCATGTCAATACCTTTCCCATCAAAGATAAAGGGAAGAACTTCTTCTTGACAACATTCTCGGGCATACCTATAGGCTTAACTGCTCCAACTCATCTCCTTCAATCACTTTCTTCACTAGCCTCTTAGCCCTTCTGAGCTTGCTCCTTGTTGCTATCATGTTCTAATCTTTCTGAACCACCCTTGCAAAAAATTTCATATTCATGTTTTCATCTGCTATGAAAGAATCAACATATTTTCCAGCCATAAAAGGAGCAGTGAATGACTTAACACACCATTTCTTTATGCATGTATGCTTTGGGTTGTATTTCTTGATCATGAAGCAGTTGATTCTCCCATCAAATGATGCAGACAAGGTCCAAGGGCACCCATCTTCACAAATGGCATTCAGTCTTTTCCTATCATTTCTGGGACATTTAATGTCAACTCTCTCCTGACAGCTGTACTCTTTGATAGCTTTCCTCAGCAACTCAACAGATCCAAAGGTCTGGCCAACTTGAAACTGTGGTTTAGTCAGGTCTTCCTCTCTAAAACTTTTGAAATTCAGCTCAACCTTATCTTCATGAGATGAAGGCAAGCACATGTCCACTTCTTCAGTAGGATCATCATCTTCCTCTTGGACTGCTTTACCTTTGCCTTTGTCACAATCAACAGTTTTGTCAAACAAGTCATCGTCATCTTGCAGATCAATGTCTGAATCAACAATTTGTGGAATGTAATCTTCATCTGAATCCTGCATTACTGAACAACCAACTACATCTGTTGCATCCATGTTCAAAAACCTACAGGATTTCCTAGCCCTAAACCCAAACTGAGATGAAAGATAAGTAGTTCCTGGCTGGGGTGGACTTGGTATGAAATCATCTTCTTCTGACTCTGCTCCACTTTCTGACTCTGCTTCATCTTGCTCATGCTCTTGATCATGCTCATGCTCTTGATCATGCCGAGGCATCTCCTGTTCCACTTGAGGGAGCTCAGCCTGCTCCTGTTCCACTAGAGTGAGCTGAGCCTGTCCTCTTGCTGCTGTTGTGTCTGCTCTTCTTGCTGCTGGTGTGCCTTCTCCTCTTTGGCCTAATGCCACTGAACCTGACAATTGGAGGATCCTCATCATCAGAGTGAACTTGTACAACATAAATATATGATCCCATGCTCTCATCATGATCAAGGAATATCTGATGGAAGTGGTTGCCATTCAGAACACAATCCTTCATGTTTTCTGTGATAGTGTTGTCCTCTATCTTGATCTCTCTTAATCCATTCTTATACACTGTCAATCCAGGAACACACCAATAAGCCCTGATCCTGCCCTCAAACTCATATCCAATTATCTAGGTCACAATAATCATACCAAATGGAGTGACCTTTGTGATAATCCCTATGCTTGCCAGCACACAAAAAATAGCCACCATGTATGACCTCTACAGAGAAGTGGTTGCTTAAGGGTCCTGCAGAACAATCAAGTTGAAAAAGTTCAGACATTTCAGACTATAGAGAGGTTTAGGCAGTACAAAATTCAGACTTTTTTACCTTTTCAGAAAGAAAAACAGAGATTCCTGGCTCCAATTAACAAATGTATGATCTTACAGGTCGTAAAGCAACCATTTTTGGTAAATCTGACCCGATGTAATTGCAAATTAAAACCATTCTTGGTCCAATTAACACTCTGACACTAAAAGCAACCTTTACTGCTTAAACCCTAGACCCCTGGACCCATGACAATTTGAGGGGAGATCTCAATTGGGGGAGAAAGAACCCTAACCACTCCAGATCTCTGCAAACATGGCCATCAACTGCAAACTCCCCATGACGCAGCCCTATTTTTGGCCTGCCACTAAGTTCATCAAGAAACTGCTAAAACCCTACCACCCACACCCAATCCGTCAGAGAGTTGAACAAACGCCCAAACCCTAGCTCGTACGCGCAATTGATGCGACCAAGAACTCTTTACGGGAGCTAAATTCGACAGATCGAGCAACGGAGCTGCTAGCGACGGTGACGTACCGTACATGGGCGGCGAGGCATCATCACGACGGCGCGAAGGAGCAAGAGGGATGTCGTGCAGGCCCCTCCCGAATGGCGCGGATAGCGGCGGCTCAGCGTCCGACGACGTGCTCATGGAGACGTCGTCGATGCCGACGAGCTTAGGGGACTACCTCGGTAGCGATGATGAGCAGAGAGGGTGCGGGAGGAGACCAGGTGCGAGCGGGTGCGGTCCGACGAGGTGCGAGCGTTTAATGGTCTTGGCGATTTTGCAACCCCCCGGATGCAGTAGTATTAACCCAGGCTCGACTAGGTGGCAGTCGAAGCCTAGCTGGCGGCCGCTGACTCGGCCAAGTCAGCGAATACGTACACGAAAACATAGATACAGAGCAAAGTGAACCCTCTATGCAAGTACATGGACTGTAGTTCGGGTATTTTGAAGTAGTGGTACTAAAGTGTCAGTCGGCTCAAGTTTTGTGACCTATGGTGAATTTTTCTCATTTTTTATTATTCCATGATATTATATTATCAATCTTGGATGTTTTATATACATTTACAAGCTACTTTATATCATTTTTTGGGACTAACCTATTAACTTAGTGCCTAGTGTCAGTTGATGTTTTTTTCTTGTTTTTGACTTTGCAGAATATCAGTACCAAATGAAGTCCAAATGCCATGAAACTTTTTTGAGAATTTTTTCGGCAATAAGAGACCCTGGAAGCTTCTGGGGGGAACGAGAAAACGAAGGAGTAGCCCACTAAGCACCAGGGCGCGCCAGGGGGTAGTGGGGCCCACAAGCCTCCGTTTGACCTACCTTTTCCTCTATAAATACCCTAAAATCAGAAAACCTACAGGGAGTCCACGAAATACTTTTTCCATCGCTGCAAGTTCTAGAACCATGAGATCCCATCTAGAGGCCTTTTCTTGCACTCTCACGGTGGGGAACCAACAACGGAGGGGTTTTTCGTCATCCTTGCTGCTCCTCCGAGGACGAGTGAGTAGTTTACCATGGACCCACGGGTCCATAGTTAGTATCTAGATGGCTTCTTCTCTCTTTTTGATCTTCAATACAATCTTCTCCTTGGTGTTCTTCGACATCTATTTGATGTAATGACTTTTTGCGGTGTGTTTGCTGGGATCCAATGAATTGTGAGTTTATGATCAGATCTCACTCTGGGCACTTTTTCCCGAACCCGAACCCCAAACCCAAAAAACCCTAAGCTTGATCCCATATAACCCGAACCCAAAACCCGAACACATTTCTCGGGTGGTCGGTATGAAAACCCGAAATTATTTTGGGAAATTCGGGTATTTTGTCCCGGTACCCAAATAGGCAAAAGCCCGAATAGCGAAGACAAAAGTTCTGGCCTATGTACTCGGTAGCCCATTTAGCTTGGCCCAGTTTCGGCCTTCCTCCATAGTCCATACACAGCGTCACAGCGATGCCAACTCCTCCCTGCATTCCCCACTCACCCTTCCCCGATTCCTACCTTTGCTGCCAAACTCCCCTGCGGCCCTGCCAGTCGCCCAGCTGCTCCTTCTCATCAAATTCGCCCGTCGGCTCCGCAAACCCACCAGTCCCACCATGACCACCGGTCTCAATCACCGCTCGACCGTCGGACCATTCGCCATCCCGCTGCCTCGTCGTCCGCCGTCCCGCCATCCCATTCCACCGTCCCGCCACCCGCCGTCCCTCCATCCCATTCTGCCGTCCCGCCACCCGTAGTCCCTTCCCACCATCCCAGACTTCCGGTCACTGGCCCATTTCCCCGTCCCTGGTGTTGCATCATCAGCGCGTTGACTCGAAGCAACAAAGGATCTTGACAAGTGTCATTTGTCATGCTGAGTTATCCTGCTAAAAATTGACATTTTCCATGCTGAAGTATCCTGCTAAAAACTACTCAGATGTACTCTGTATTTGGCAAGCGTGAGGCTCTGTAGCAGCTTGAGGCAAGTAACAGTCGTACTGATGCAAAGGCCATTGTTTCTATCTAACCTAGGCGAGTAACAGTCGTACTGATGCAAATGCCACTATAGAAAATAATCACATCATTAAGTACCTTTGTTCATAGTTTGGGAAATTTGGGATTACCTGAACCCGAACCCGAAAATTCAGGTTTTAGTTTTTTTAGAGATATTTCGAGAGTTGTTTCTGGAAACCCGAATTTCAAACAACCAAAATTACCCGACCCGAAAGTTCGGGTAAACCCGAACGCCCAGGGTGAATAATATCTATGCATGAATGTTATTTGAGTTTTTTCTGAACTCTTTTATGCATTATTGTTACAGCCTCGCATTTTTTTTGTCAGATTTATTGGTTTGGTTTGGCCAACTAGATTGATTTATCTTGCCATGGGAAGGGGTGCTTTGTGATGGGTTCAATCTTGCGGTGCTCAATCTCGGTGACAGAAAAAGACATGACACGCATGTGATACGTCTCCAACATATCTATAATTGTTTTTTGTTCCATGCTGTTATATAGTCAATCCTGGTTGTGTCATGTACACTGGGTACGAAGTGTGGCTTGCCACACTCGGCAGCATCGCTGCCGGATACATTCATGTCCAGTATAGTAATACAATAATTGGAGCATTGCAAATATAAAAAAACAAAAGCATAATATTGGTTCAGTATGTGGCACCCCGGGCTCAGAGCAACCGGTTTACCCTGCATTGCCAGCCCAGAGATCGAGTCTTCTGGCAACACACAACAACATGGTACAGAAATAATCGCTTTATTTATACTAGTGGGGTACATAGGTCTGGTATTACATCGAGATTCGAGGCCAAGCGGCACGCACGGTGCTGCTGGATAGTATGTACATTATTTAATGAACATGGCCGGGGCCTCGATCACACGAAATTACGCGGCAGCGGAAGAACGTCGTAGCGGAACTCCATAGCACAGGGACACCGACGTGGACACGGCCTAGACACGAGATGCGCTCCGATGTGATTCGACTTGCCTGAAAGCTGGTATAACACGCCAGGTCAGTACATTGAATGTATTTGCAAGCTCACAACAAACATAAGCACGATGACAGACAATATCATGATAATTAATCTGGTTAAAATAATGCAAGAAAATACTACAGATGCAAAACAGCCAAACAGCGCACCGAGTCACACGGACTCGCTTACCAGACGGTTACCTCGTAACCAAACGGTGACCACACCGGGGTCACACCTGAAACCAATTGCTCATGAACACCTCGAGTGTTCAAGGCTCACTGCAAAACAATGCATCACAACAATTTCTAGTTTGCAAGATTAATTATAAAAGTTGACCCATGGTGTGACTTACTTCCGAGTTTTGCCCATAACCGAGGGCGCGTCTATCGATAGGTTAAATACACTCTGTAGAGGTAGCGCACTTTACCCACACTACGGAATACCTGGCCTCGCACTCCCATTCGGATGGACCAAAATATCCCGACGAAACACTCCCTTTGTCATGCACTCTCCCGGGCCACTCCGACCATCTCCCTCTCGGGGCTAGGTCTTGGGTGGCCCCGTGCCTACCAAAGACACCAACGACCACCGTCGTGGCAAAACGGTCCCAAACGAGGACAAGGTACCATAAAAACAAAAACGAGCACACAAGGTTATATCTGCCTACCGTGCCAGGGTATGTGCTACCTCTTGAGCACTGCGTTGGTTTTCCCTTGAAGAGGAAAGGGTGATGTAGTAAAGCAGCGTAAGTATTTCCCTTAGTTTTTGAGAACCAAGGTATCAATCCAGTAGGAGGCCACGCACGAGTCCCTCGCACCTACACAAACAAATAAGATCCTCGCAACCAATGCAATAAAGGGGTTGTCAATCCTTTTACGGTCACTTACGAAAGTGAGATCTGATAGATATGATAAGATAATATTTTTGGTATTTTTATGATAAAGACGCAAACTAAAAATAAAAGGGCAATAAAAATAGCTAAGTGTTGGAAGATTAATATGTTGGAAAATAGACTCGGGGGCCATAGGTTTCACTAGTGGCTTCTCTCAAGAGCATAAGTATTACGGTGGGTGAACAAATTACTATTGAGCAATTGACAGAATTGAGCATAGTTATGAGAATATCTAGGTATGATCATGTATATAGGCATCACGTCCGCGACAAGTAGATCGACTCCTTCATGCATCTACTACTATTACTCCACACATCGACCGCTATCCAGCATGCATCTAGAGTATTAAGTTCAAAAGAACAGAGTAACGCTTTAAGTATGATGACATGATGTAGAGGGATAAACTTATGCAATATGATATAAACCCCATATTGTTATCCTCCATGGCAACAATACAATATGTGCCTTGCTGCCCCTGCTGTCACTGGGAAAGGACACCGCAAGATTGAACCCAAAGCTAAGCACTTCTCCCATTGCAAGAAAGATCAACCTAGTAGGCCAAACCAAACTGATAATTCGAAGAGACTTGCAAAGATAACCAATCATACATAAAAGAATTCAGAGAAGATTCAAATATTGTTCATAGATAAACTTGATCATAAACCCACAATTCATCGGTCTCAACAAACACACCGCAAAAAGAAGATTACATCGAATAGATCTCCACGAGAATCGTGGAGAACTTTGTATTGAGAACCAAAGAGAGAGAGGAAGCCATCTAGCTGATAACTATGGACCTGGAAGTCCGAGGTAAACTACTCACACATCATCGGAGAGGCTATGGTGTTGATGTAGAAGCCCTCCGTGATCAATGCCCCCTCCGGCGGAGCTCCGGAAAAGGCCCCAAGATGGGATCTCACGTGTACAGAAGGTTGCGACGGTGGAATTAGGTTTTTTGGCTCCGTATCTGGTAGTTTGGGGGTACGTGGTATATATATGAGGAAGAAGTACGTAAGTGGAGCAACATGGGTCCCACAAGGGTGGAGGATGCGCCCCCTACCTTGTGCCCTCCTGATTGCTTTCTTGACGTAGGGTCCAAGTCCTCTGGATCACGTTTGTTCCAAAAATCACGTTCCCGAAGGTTTCATTCCGTTTGATATTCTTTTTGTGTGAAACTCTGAAATAGGCAAAAAACAACAATTCTGGGCTGGGCCTCCGGTTAATAGGTTAGTCCCAAAATAATATAAAAGTGTATAATAAATCCCATTAAACATCCAAAACAGAATATAATATAGCATGGAACAATAAAAAATTATAGATACGTTGGAGACGTATTAGTATGCACGCCCATAACCTTCCCTCGCGGGAGGCACCGGTGAGAGCCACAACAAAGGACCGAATCAAGACCTTCTCATTAGGTAAATGGGTGAACTGAAAAAAAACCCGATTTAGTGGCACCATGATGTGATCAACATCATATTCAAGTTGAACTTAATCAAGTTTAACTCTTAAGAAAACTTTTTATTACTAACAATGGCATAATACCGGAAATCATGCAACTACTCGCCATGCAAAGCAAACAACTCATGTTCATGGATCAAACTTAATCAAGACCTTCCCATTAGATAAATGTGGTCGCACTGAACTAAAAACCCGATTCAGTGGCACCATGATGTGATCAACATCATATTCAAGTTGAACTTAATCAAGTTTAACTCTTAAGAAAACTTTTTATTACTAACAATGGCATAATAACGGAAATCATGCAACTACTCGCCATGCAAAGCAAACAACTCATGTTCATGGATCAAACTTAACCACATAATTATCTTGCAACACTAAGGATCAAACTTTCTGGTTATACCTCATTTTTATCAATAAGCAATATTTTTATTAGTTCTTTATTTAAATGAAAATATCATTTAGTAAAACTAATACCATTAATTTCCATAGCAATATGCATAGTGTAAAATTCTTACTCTACTTAACCAAGCAAGTTCATGCATGCAACTAGTAACTAAAACAAGCATTTGTAACAGAATAAAGTGACTAGCAATTTACCAAAATTATTTACCAATTTTATAATGCAAATAAGAACTCATATTCAAGTAGAAAATCATAGATATTGAAATAACACCATCCAAATGCTGGTGTGGCTTGCCTTAGTGTAGAGGAGGATCACACCCCTCTTGGTTTGCTTCAAGACAAGCTTCTCCTTCTGAAAAACAATTTAACACCACAAAAATAAATGTCAAAAACATTCTAAAAATCACCAAAAATTCGAGACAGCAAGGAAAAATCCAACTTTTGGTGTGCTGCTAGAGCTTTCTGTAACAAAGACAATGCAAAAAGAATCAATTCATTTGGGGTTTAGAAATGGTGGCTGGTCAAAGTTTAGTTAAATTTCTGAATTAAATTTGAATAAACAGAAAATCCCGGGGGGGGGGGGGGGTGACGTCGAAGGCATAAAACAGGAGTGCGCCTCCACTCGTACCGCTTCGGGCGCGGGTGGTGAGGCTGACACTGGGCCCCGCCCGTCAGGAGAGAGAAGGGGGGATTGATAACCCACAAGTATAGGGGATCAATTGTAGCCTCTTTCTATAAGTAAGAGTATCGAACCCAACGGGGAGGTAAAGGTAGAACAAATATCCCCTCAAGTTTCTATCAACAACCGATACAACTCTACGCACACTTGACGTTCGCTTTACCTAGAACAAGTATGAAACTAGAAGTACTTTGTAGGTGTTTTTGGATAGGTTTGCGAGAAAGTAAAGAGCTCGTAAATAAAAGCTAGGGGGTGTTTAGATGAAGACACAACTAAGTTAGTTTTAGTAAAGAGCTTGTTGTCACGAGAAAGTTATTTGTCCCTAGGCAATCGATAACTAGACCGGTAATCATTATTGCAATTTTATTTGAGGGAGAGGCATAAGCTAACATACTTTCTCTACTTGGATCATATGCACTTATGATTGGAACTCTAGCAAGCATCTGCAACTACTAAAGATCATTAAGGTAAAACCCAACCATAGCATTAAAGCATCAAGTCCTCTTTATCCCATACGCAACAACCCCCTTACTCGGGTTTGTGTTTCAGTCACTCAAGCAACCCACTATAAGCGAATCATGAACTTGTCGGCGTTCTGGGAACAGGGGTACCCAGACTTGCCTTCCTGCGGCCTGCGGCGTGGCTCAAAGGGGGGCCCATCACGGCCCAACTTCATCAACACAAGCTCAAGACCCTCGCGAGGGGCCAAGCCTCGCGGGGCGTACGATAGGGAGCTTCCTTAGGCACGGCCTCATCAGGCTGGCTCGCGAGGAGGCGGAGAGATCAACGCGGGGTACCTCACGAGGTGCCCATGACGCAAGCCGTGACGACCAAGGGCGCCAGGCGGGCGCCAGCCCGTGCAGTGTCCTCCTTTCCTTTTTGGTGGAAAGGGAGTAAGCTCATGCGAGGGCATCAAGCAAAGGCGTCCATTTCGGTGCAACAAGACCAAGACCAGCCCAACGGCAGGGAGGAAGTCATTGTGGAGCCCAAGCCGGCGTCACCACCAGAGCCTTTGACAGGCGAGGACCAACTTTAGTCAGGATAAGTGTACTAGATGTTCCCCTTCAAAATGGCCAATTGTTGGCGCCCTTCCCGCTCAATATTTGGGAAGAGGCCCAGGGCCCTTGCCTATAAATAGGACTAGCCACCCACAGGGTAGCGGCATCTGGAATCAGCAGAGAGAGAGTGACTGAACTCCCCCTAGCAGTTCATCGCACCAGCCAAGAACAGACCCTCGCGAGGCTGTTCTTCCTTGTATTGTTCATCACCATCAGCCCAACAGGCAATCCACCAAACCACAAACTAAAGTAGGGTATTACACCACATTGGTGGCTCGAACTAGTGTAAACCTTGCGTCTCTTGTGTTGTTCCTTTCGTAGTTTAGATCCAAGCGAGGCGGCGGGGTGCAGGTAGGTAGAGGGCGAGATCTCCGCGCGCACCCCAGTGTTCGAACCTCAAGGGTCTGCCGGAACCCGAAATCTGACATTTGGCGCGCCAGGTAGGGGTGCGCCGGAGTTTCCCTTCCGCCACCGCCACGACCCGCGTCGCGATGAGAAGCGCGCCACCCGCTCCGAGCCCTGGCCCCGGCCTTGCAACGGGTGCGGTGGCCGGACAAGTTCAAGCCGACGACGCCGCCGCGCTACAACAGCGCGACCAATCCGATGGCCTTCCTGCTGGCGTACGAGGAGGCCGTCCTCGAAGCTGGAGGTGACAGCAGTGGTCATGGCAAACTGGCTCCCATGGCCCTCACCGGGCGCTCAGCTGCGTGGCTGCTCCACCTTCCGGCAGCCTCCGTGGCCTCTTGGGAAGAGCTCATGGCCTCTTCCTCGCCGACCACGCTTCTTGGGCGCCCGGTCGTCAGCGGCCCTCCTAGGGCGGCTCGCGGGCGCCGCCCTCAAGTCACCACGCTGCCCGATCGTCCGCCCGAGTCGGCGCCGCCTCCACGCTGCGTGGAGCCCCCAGGACCGGTCGGCGCCCAAGGCCGATCGACCTTGCTCGGAGGACCACCCTCCAACTCAACCTGCTGGTGCGCTCCCCATTGTGTGCACCCCACTATCTGCCAGTGGCCGTCACCAGACTCTCATCGACGGCGGCGCTGGCCTCAACGTGCTCTCGGTTGAGGCCTTCAACCTCCTCTGCATACCCGGAGGCGGCTGCAGCCCAGCCGCCTTTCTCGGGCGTCGGGGCGGGACATCCAGTTCCTTGGGACATATCCGGCTCCGGTAACTTTCGGCACCCTCGACAACTTCCGCGACGGAGCTGGTCGATTCGACATCGCCCCATCGGCCTCCCCTACAACGCCATCCTCGGCTACCCGGCCTTGGCCCAGTTCATGGCGCGACTCACCCGGGCGTACAACCTCATGAAGATGCCGGGAGCAACGGTGTCCTCACCGTGCCGGGACACCGGAGATGCGCTGCGAGTGCTCAAGCTCGGCTTCAAGACGGCGGTGAAAGCAGCCCGGCCGACGCTGAGACCCCCGAGCCCAAGGGGCTGCACCAACCAAGAAGAAACAGTTGTTCACCCAAGACAAGGCAGAGACCAAGCAAATACCCGTCAACGAGGACGGGTCCACTGACGCCAGTTTCACCATAGGCGCCAACCTCGAGCCCGAGCAGGAGGAGGCCCTGGTCGAGTTCCTGCGCGTAAACAAGAAGGTATTCACCTGGGAGCCTAATCAGTTGGAGGGGATCCCTAGGGGCGTAATCGAGCATCACCTCCACGTGTGCCCCAACGTACGCCCCGTAAAGCAGAAGGCGAGGCGGCAGTCCACTGAAAAGCAAGCCTTCATCATCCAGGAGACCCGCAAACTAGAAGCCGCTGGGGTCATTCGCGAGGTCTGGTATCCGGATTGGTTGGCCAACCCTGTCGTGGTACCAAAGAAGGGAGGGAAGGAGCGCATGTGTGTCGACTTCACCAACCTCAACAAGGCATGCCCGCAAGATCCGTTCCCGCTCCCTCGCATCGACCAGATCGTTGATTCCACCGCTGAATGCGACCTGTTATGCTTCTTGGATGCCTTCTCCGGGTATCACCAGATCAAGATGGCGGTAGAAGACGTGGAAAAAGCGGCTTTCCGACCCGTGTGGGGTGTACTGCTACACGTGCATGCCATTCGGGCTGCGCAACGCAGGGGAGACCTTCCAGCGGCTGATGCACATCACCTTGGGTCCACAGCTCGGGAAGAATGTTGAGGCTTACGTCAATGACATTGTGGTGAAGTCTCAGGAGGCCAGAACCCTGATACAAGACCTGGAGGAAACCTTTGCGAGCTTCGACGCAGTGAACCTACGGCTCAACCCGGAGAAGTGTGTGTTTGGAGTCCCCTCGGGCAAGCTCTTGGGCTTCCTCGTATCCCACCGAGGCATCGAGGCTAACCCGAGAAAGGTCAAGGCGATCGAGGACATGAGCCCGCCAAAGACCCTCAGGGAAATGCAGAAGCTCACTGGGCGTGTGACTGCGCTAGGACGCTTCATCTCCAAGTTGGGGGAATGAGCGCTACCTTTCTTCCACCTAATGAAGAAAAAGGGACCCTTTGAATGGACTGAAGAAGCCGACAAGGCGTTTCAAGATCTCAAGAGGTACCTGACCAGCTCTCCGGTCATGGTGGCCCCACGCCCGCAGGAACCCCTGGTGCTCTATCTCGCCGCCACTCCCTACTCCGCCAGCGTAGCTCTGGTGGCGGTTAGGGAAGAGTGTCAAACCAAAACCACAGCAGCAGCCTAGGTCAAGGCAAAGCAGGAACAAGGAAGACCCACAGAAGCCACTATCATGGGCCGAGAAGGATCGGCCGCCAGGGGAGCACACTGGGACGGAAGAGGTCCCTCCCCCAGACTACCAGCCTCTGGAGGCTCCATCGCCTCAGGAGGCGCCACGGTCCCCAGAGGGCGCCAGCGGCACTGGCGCTCCAAACCTTGTTGAGCACCCAGTGTACTTCGTCAGCACGGTGTTGCGGGACGCAAGGGCGCGGTACCCCATGCCTCAGAAACTCCTCCTCACGCTATTGGTGGCCTCGCGCAAGCTATGGCACTATTTTCAGGGTCACCTCATCAAGGTCGTCTCAGCATACCCCTTGGAAAGGGTGCTCAGGAGCCCTAACTCAGCCGGAAGGGTCGCTGAGTGGAACATTGAACTGCAAGCGTTTCAGCTCAAATTCAGCACGACCAGAGTCATCAAGGGGGCCGCATTAGCGGATTTCGTGGCAGAGTGGACGGAGGCACCGGGCCTCAAGGCCGACGAGGATCGGTCCCTCTCCCCGGGAAGCGAAGCACCAGAAGGCTGGGTCATGTACTTCGGTGGGGCGTTCTCCAGGCATGGCGCTAGGGCTGGGGCGGTGCTCATATCTCCCACTCAGGACAAGCTCTACTACTACTGCAGCCTGCTTCCAAAGAAGGTGAAAAGGTCTCCAACAACATAGCGGAGTATGAAGGTATAATAGCGGGCTTGAAGGCCGCGGCTGCCCTAGGGGTGAAGCGCCTTACCATCAAGGGCGATTCGCAGCTCCTCGTCAATTTCTCCAACAAGGTGTACGAGCCAAAAGATGAGCACATGGAAGCCTACCTTGCGGAGGTCCGCAGGATGGAGAAGCAGTTCTGGGGTTGGAGTTGCAGCATGTGCCCCGCTGCACCAATCAGGAGGCCGACGACATCGCCAAACGAGCATCCAGGCGGTTACCTCAGGAGCCCGGCGTGTTCGAGGAGCGGCTCTTCAAGCCCTCGGCCATGCCAGCACTATCAAACACGGCACAGCCTCAGGAGGAGCTTCCCACCACCTGCCTCAGAGCCCGGTGCAGGGCCCGGCCTCGAGCGCCCGCTTCCCGACGATGGAGCCTCAGGAAGGGTGCTGGATCACAGAGCTCCGGAGCTACTTAACGCAAGGGACCCTGCCGGAGAAGGAGGAGGAAGCGGAGCGTGTGGCGTGGCAAGCCACAGCGTACTGCATCAGGGATGGAGAGCTCTATCGGAAGCGACCGAATGATGTGTCACTAGCTGCATCTCCAGGGAGCAAGGGAAAGAACTGCTGGCGGATATACACGGTGGAGACTGTGGGCACCACTCGTCTTCACGTACCCTCATGGGCAAGGCATTTCGGAGCGGGTTCTATTGGCCTACTGCACTCAACGACGCCGTCGAACTAGTGAAGGCTTGCGAAGCCTGCTAATTCCATGCCAAGCAGATCCATCAGCCAGCAGGAGGTCTGCAAACTATACCCCTCTCGTGGCCATTCGCAGTCTGGGGGCTGGATATCATGGGCCCGTTTCCTCGAGCGCCAGGGGGCTATCGCTACCTCTACGTCGCCGTGGACAAGTTCACCAAGTGGGTTGAAGTGGAAGCCGTCCGCACCATCCCCGCAGGTTCTGCGGTCAAGTTCGTCAAGGGCATCGTGAGCTGGTTCGGGGTGCCAAACCGCATCATCACCGACAACGGTTCGCAGTTCACCAGTAACCTCTTCAAAACATACCGTGCTAACCTAGGAACGAAGATATGCTACACTTCGGTGGCGCACCCCCGAAGCAACGGCCAGGCCGAGCGGGCCAACGCAGAGGTCCTGAGGGGCCTCAAAACCAGAACATTCAAGAAGGAACTGGAGGCCTGCGGCAGAGGTTGGTACGACGAGCTTCAGTAAGTGCTGTGGTCCATCCGCACGACCACGACCAAGCCAACCGGAGAAACCCCATTCTTCCTGGTCTATGGAGCCGAAGTGGTCCTCCCTCGCGAGGTCAGACGTCGTTCCGCACGGGTCCTGGCGTTCGACGAGGCGCAGCAGGACGCCATGCGGGGGACGGACCTCGTCTTTGGGGAGGAGTCGTCGAGAAGCTGCGTTAAGCGGCGAGGTACCAACAAGCACTACGATGATACCACCGCCGCAACATCCGCCCTGTAACTCTTGAGGTAGGGGACCTCGTGCTCAAAGCGGGTTCTCTCGGAGGGGGCTGCATAAGCTCTCTCCCATGTGGGAGGGACCATTCAAGGTTGTTCATGTTTCCAGCCCGGCCCGCACGCTTGGAGACTCAGGAAGGTGCCACCCGTAACGCTGCGTGGAACATCCAAAGACCTCCGGAGGATTTACCCTGAAAAGGCCCAGAGCACGTGAAGAAGGAGAATGCTCATGGGCTATCTCTTTGGAAAAGGCCCAGAGCCTGTGAAGAAGGCGAATGCCTGTGAAGCTATCTTTTTGGAGAAGGCCTAGAGCCTGTGAAGAAGGCAAATGCCTGTGAAGCTATCTTTTTGGAAAAGGCCCAGAGCCTGTGAAGAAGGCGAATGCCTGTGAAGCTGTCTTTTTGGAGAAGGCCCAGAGCCTGTGAAGAAGGCGAATGCCTGTGAAGATATCTTTTTTCCCAGAGCCTGTGAAGAAGGCGAGTGCCTGTGAAGCTGTAGCCTGTGAAGAGGGCCAATGCCCGTGAAGCTTGCTTCCCCCAAGAAAGGCCCAGAGCCTGTGAAGAAGGCCAACGCCTGTGAAGCTCGCCGCCCGTGACACTCTCACGTAATAATGAGTTGGGGCTGTACACGCCCCGGAGTCTCAGGAGCGTCAGCCTCAGGCCCTGGGGCTCCCTCCCACGCCCAAAGGATGACACTTAGCTCCGCGCTGGTGAGAAGATGTCGAAGACTAGATTAGGTGCCGGACGCGGCTTTTTCATTTGCTTTCCGCAGTTGGCTTGTTCATTATCATTTGAAGTTTTATCGAAGTTGTTGTCGTTTTGATTTGTGGCTCTTCGACCTTTCGCCCTCCTACCTCGATTTCTCTCGCGCGAGGTCTCGCGAGGGGGGCAGCCCGAGCGCCTCATGAAAGTGTTTTCTGCCCTTATCGCTCGAGGTTTCCCTACCCGGGTCCACTACAGGAGCACCCTCCAGTCCATGCCCCACGGGCACCGCGACATCTAACACAGGACTGGGTCGGTCAGCCTCCATACCGAGGCCGGAGCTACCTCTCCAGACTAACTTTCGCAGGACATGAAGCGTTCGATGAGGCCTCGGCCTCGGGAAACGAGGGCCACGACGGGCGCCCCCGAGCTAAGTAATTTCTACGCGCAGGCGTATAGCACAAAGGCATAATACCGAGATAGCAAAAACAGTACGATAATTAACAGCAATAGTCCAAGCACGCCCACGCGGGGCCCTACACTACTGTCTCTTTGCGCAGGAAAAGGAAAAAGAACAAAACAGGCATGGCTCGCCTGACACCAACTCGCGAGGGAGACTCGAACTGCCTCCGGAGCTCAGGCGGACTCCCTCTCGCGCTTCACCGGGGCGAGGCGGCGGGCGGACTCACTACCTCCCTCCAAAGGGCGCGCGGCTGGTCGCGCCACCACCGGAGGAGCCGCTACCAAGAAGAGTCGCCAAAGCTCGACGAGCCTCGAGTGTCGCCGACCACGCTGCTGTCGTCTTCATCGTCGCCGGGCTGGACTCATGCGCGGTCGCCGTTCTCGTGGCAGCACCCAGCGCGGCGACCATCTTCCCGAACACCCTCACGAGGGTGGCATCCCCGTCGAACTTGAAGTGCAGGGGTGCACCACGGATATGACCACGCTGCTGGGCAAACGCGTTGCCACCATGGGTCGTGGGCTGTGCTCCCTACCTGCAGAGACCTCTAGCGAAGCCCAGGAGGCCCGGCTGCAGCAACCATCCGCCTGAAGCCAGAGGCCGCCGGGGGCACCAGCTGGAAGCTCACCTAGGAGGAAGCGAGGAAGCTGGTGCCGGGTGCCGGTCGGCTCCGCTGACCACACAACAAACTCCGGCAGCACCTGTGCCGAGTGGAAGGGCGGCCTAGGGGTCGCAGCCGTGAAGGCGCCCCAGAGCTGCCCGCCGCCCGCCATCGCGCGGGAGATCACCTCCACGACCGCGAGGAGCCACCATGGGAGCCACATGGTGTTTGCGAGGACGGCCTCGACCACTCTTGGCGGCGGAGAGTCAGCCTCCACCTGGCGAGCCTTCCCCTTCTCCGCGGCCGAGAACCTCTTCGGCAGAGCCATGGAGAAGAAGAAGAAGCAAGAGGAGGTGGACTAGAAGGGCAGGCGCTGTCCCGTACTTATAGCCGGGGAAGGCCAACCACCGACCTCCGCGATCGCAGGTAATCATGACCCACTTTGCATGCAGGGACTTGTCAATTCATGTAGTCGCCGAGGCGTCGTGGGGGAGCAGGGCCGCCCACGTCCAATCAACCGCCACGCGGCGCCCAAGGCCGCAGGCTGTTAGGGCCCGCGGCGCTTCGCACTTGCCCCTTCGCCTCTCTGCTCAGCCAAGTCCAGGCGCGCCTTGGGCCCGGGTGCTACTGTCGGCGTTCTGGGAACGGGGGTACCCAGACTTGCCTGCCTGCGGCCTGCGGCATGGCTCAAAGGGGGGCCCATCATGGCCCATCTTCATCAACACAAGCTCAAGACCCTCGCGAGAGGCCAAGCCTCGCGGGGCGGACGACAGGGAGCTTCCTCAGGCACGGCCTCATCAGGCTGGCTCCCGAGGAGGCGGAGAGATCAAGGTGGGGTACCTCACGAGGTGCCCATGACGCAAGCTGTGACGACCAAGGGCGCCACGCGGGCGCCAGCCCGCGCAGTGTCCTCCTTTCCTTTTTGGTGCAAAGGGAGTAAGCGCAGGCGAGAGCATCAAGCAAAGGCGTCCATTTCGGTGCAACAAGACCAAGACCAGCTCAACGGCAGGGAGGAAGCCATTGTGGAGCCCAAGCCGGCGTCACCACCAGAGCCTTTGACAGGCGAGGACCAACTTTAGTCAGGATAAGTGTACTAGATGTTCCCCTTCAAAATGGCCCATTGTTGGCGCCCTTCCCGCTCAATATTTGGGAAGAGGCCCAGGGCCCTTGCCTATAAATAGGACTAGCCACCCATAGGGTAGGGGCATCTGGAATCAGCAGAGAGAGAGTGAATGAACTCCCCCTAGCAGTTCATCGCACCAGCCAAGAACAGACCCTCGCGAGGTTGTTCTTCCTTGTATTGTTCATCACCATCAGCCCAAGAGGCAATGCACCACGCCACAAACTAGAGTAGGGTATTACACCACAATGGTGGCCCGAACTAGTATAAACCTTGCGTCTCTTGTGTTGTTCCTTTCATAGTTTAGATCCAAGCGAGGCGGCGGGGTGCAGGTAGGTAGAGGGCGGGATCTGCGCGCGCACCCCAGTGTTCGAACCTCAAGGGTCTGCCGGAACCCGAAATCCGACAAACGTATTGCAACACCCTACAACGGGGATCTCTCACGCTTGCGCAACACGGAGAGCACCATAGGTCAACACCAATAATAAAGCATGCACCTCAAACCAATCTTGATCATCAAATAACCCATAGGACAAAACAGATCTACTCAAACATCATAGGATAGCCATACATCATTGGGAAGTAGTATCTACTCAAACATCATAGGATAGCCATACAGATCTACTCAAACATCTCGTCTGTTGCCCTTTCACCGTTTCGTGTATATATGGAGATCTGTAACTCCGATTGGCCTGAAACCTTCGCCGTGAATTTTTACCAAAAATTAGCTTTCTTGCGGCCGAAGAAGGGCATCAACCGCCTTACGGGTGGCCCACGAGGGTGGGGGCGTGCCCTCCTTGGGAGGGCGTGGGCCCCTGCCTCGTGGCCACCTCGGACACCGTTTCGCGTTGATCCTTCTCCCAGATTTTCCAAATATTCCAAAAATAAGCTCCGTCCGTTTTTATCCCGTTTGGACTCCGTTTGATATGGATATTCTGCGAAACCAAAAACATGCAACAGACAGGGATTGGCACTGGGCACTAGATCAATATGTTAGTCCCAAAAATAGTATAAAAAGTTACCAAAAAGTATATGGAAGTTGTAGAATATTGGCATGGAACAATCAAAAATTATAGATACGACGGAGACGTATCAGCATCCCCAAGATTAATTCCTGCTCGTCCTTGAGTAGGTAAATGATAAAAAAAAGATAATTTTTGATGTGGAATGCTACCTAGCATAATCTTGATCATATGTCTAATCATGGCATGAATATTAAGACAAGAGTGATTCAAAGCAATATTCTATCATTTGACATAAAAACAATAATACTTCAAGCCTACTAATAAAGCAATCATGTCTTTTCAAAATAACATGGCCAAAGAAAGTTATCCCAACAAAATCATATAGTCTGGCTATGCTCCATCTTCACCACACAAAATATTCAAATCATGCACAACCCCGATGACAAGCCAAGAAATTGTTTCATACTTTTGACGTTCTCAAACCTTTTCAACTTTCACGCAATACATGAGCGTGAGCCATGGACATAGCACTATAGGTGGAATAGAATATGATGGTGGATGTGGTGTGGAGAAGATAGTCTCACATCAACTAGGCGTATCAACGGGCTACGGAGATGCCCATTAATAGATATCAATGTGAGTGAGTAGTGATTGCCATGCAACGGATGCACTAAGGGCTATAAGTTTATGAAAGCTCAAACTGAAAACTAAGTGAGTGTGCATCCAACTTGCTTGCTCATGAAGACCTCGGGCATTTGAGGAAGCCCATCATCGGAATATACAAGCCAAGTTCTATAATGAAAATCCCCACTAGTTTATGAAAGTGAAAGCATAGGATACTCTCTCTATGAAGAACATGGTGCTACTCTGAAGCACAAGTGTGGTAAAAGGATAGTAACATTGCCCCTTCTCTCTTTTTCTCTCATTTTTTTGGTGGGCTTCTTTGGCCTCTTTTTTTGGGGCTTCTTTGGCCTCTCTTTTTTTCATAAAGTCCGGAGTCTCATCCCGACTTGTGGGGGAATCATAGTCTCCATCATCCTTTCCTCACTGGGGCAATGCTCTAATAATGATGATCATCACACTTTTATTTACTTACAACTCAATATTACAATTTGATATATAGAACAAAGATATGACTCTATATGAATGCCTCCGGTGGTGTACCGGGATGTGCAATGATCTAGCGTAGCAATGACATCAAAAAATGGACAAGCCATGAAAATATCATGATAGCTATCTTACGATCATGCAAAGCAATATGACAATGAATGCTCGAGTCATGTATATGATGATGGAAGTTGCATGGCAATATATCTCGGAATGGCTATGGAAATGCCATAATAGGTAGGTATGGTGGCTGTTTTGAGGAAGGTATATGGTGGGTTTATGGTACCGACGAAAGTTGCGCGGTACTGAAGAGGCTAGCAATGATGGAAGGGTGAGAGTGCGTATAATCCATGGACTCAACATTAGTCATAAAGTACTCACATACTTATTGCAAAAATCTATTAGTCATCGAAACAAAGTACTACGCGCATGCTCCTAGGGGGATAGATTGGTAGGAAAAGACCATCGCTCGTCCCCGACCGCCACCCATAAGGAAGACAATCAATAAATAAATCATGCTCCGACTTCATCACATAACGGTTCACCATACGTGCATGCTACGGGAATCACAAACCTCAACACAAGTATTTCTACAATCCACAACTACCCACTAGCATGACTCTAATATCAAAATCTTTATATCGCAAAACTATTGCAAGGAATCAAACATATCATATTCAGCGATCTACAAGTTTTATGTAGGATTTTATGACTAACCATGTGAATGACCGCCTGTCATCTCTCTAAACAGATATAAGTGAAGTAAGAGAGTTTAATTCTTTCTACAAAAGATATGCCCACGCTCTAACAATTATAAGTGAAGCAAAAGAGCATTCTACAAATGGCGGTTATCTATGTAAAGAGAAACAGGCAATCCAAGCTTGAAATGATATAAGTGAAGCACATGAAGCATTCTATAAAGCCATACTCAAAAGATATAAGTGAAGTGCAAAGAGCATTCTATAAATCAACCAAGGACCATCTCATACCAGCATGGTGCATAAAAGAAAAATGAAAACTAAATGCAAAAGACGCTCCAAGATTTGCACATATCACATGAATGAAACGAATCCGAAAACATACCGATACTTGTTGAAGAAAGAGGGGATGCCTTCCGGGGCATCCCCAAGCTTAGATGCTTGAGTCTCCTTGAATATTTACTTGGGGTGCCTCGTACATCCCCAAGCTTGAGCTCTTTCCTCTCTTCCTTCTTCTCACATCGAAACCTTCTGGATCATCGAACACTTCATCCACACAAAACTTCAACTGAAAACTCGGTAAGATCCGTTAGTATAATAAAGAAAATCACTACTTTAAGTACTGTTGCAAACCAATTCATATTTTATTTTTGCATTGTGTCTACTGTAATATAACTTTTTCATGGCTTAATCCACTGATATAAATTGATAGTTTCATCAAAACAAGCAGACTATGCATCAAAAACAGAATGTGTCTAAAACAGAACAGTCTGTAATAATCTGAACATTCACCATACTTATGATACTTGAAAAATTCTGCAAAAATTAGGGAAAATAAACAATTTGTATAGAAAGACAGTGCAAAAAGAATCAGAACCATTTGATGCACCAGTAAAAAAATTAAAATTCGCGCACTACAGCCAAAGTTTCTGTCCTGCACCGTACAAACCAACAAGTATTGTAAACATCCTAAAGGCAAACCTTGGCACGTTATTTTTATAATACAATGGAATTGTACAAGGGGATAATTATTTTTGTTGAAAAGTTTCAAGATTCACAAAGTTTCCGTGAGCATGAACAAAGTTCAAGGAGCTCTCCCACTTCAACAATGATTGTCTTTCTCACTTTCACTTTCCTTTTTGAAAAGTTTTGGGTTCCCCTCTTTATTTTTGTTGTTTTTAAACTATAAGAAAGCACTCAACATAAATAAATAACTCTCTAAAACTTCCGGGTTGTCTCCCTGGCAGCGCTTTCTTTAAAGCCATTAAGCTAGGCATATAGTGCTCAAGTAGTGAATCCACCCGGACCCCAAGGTATATCAAAGCCAATTTGAATTAGCAATGATTTGTAATTTAGTAGTAAGCACAAAGCAACATATATCATATAATGACGAAGTCTAAATCTCTTTCTATGCATCGGCATGTCATAAAAGAACAATTCATGCACACCTAGTAAAGGCCAATGCATAGTATAAACAGTTTCTTGCAATTCTATCGTATTGGAAATATAGAGAGGTGGAGATATAGTTCCTCTCTCATAATAATTGCAAGTAGGAGCAGCAAGCACATGCATATTATATTCATCAAAATCCTCATGTGCAACGGTAAAAGGAAACCCATCAATATAATCCTTAATAAAATCAAACTTCTCTGATATACTGTAGTTTGGAGAATTTAAAAAGATAATAGGACTATCATGTGTGGGTGCAATAGCAACAATTTCATGTTTAACATAAGGAATTATAGCAAGTTCATCTACATAAGCATAATTCATATTGGCATCTTGGCCACAAGCATAGCAAGCATCATCAAAAAGGGATATTTCAAAAGAATCAACGGGATCATAATAGTCATCATAGCAATCATCCTTCGATAAGCACGAAGGGAAATTAAACAATGTATGAGTTGGAGGGTTACTCTCATTAGAAGGTGGGCATGGGTAGCTAATCCGCTCTTCCTCCTTTTGTTCTTCGCTCTCCTCCTCATCTTTTTCATCCAATGAGCTCACAGTTTCATCAATTTCTTCTTCCATAGACTCCTGCAAAATATTATTCTCTTCTTGGACAACGGGGTAATCCTCAAGATATGGTTCAACATAGGCATTAGAAGCATAATTATCATAGCAATATTTAAGTATGGCAAAATTTTCAGATTTGTAAAGAGTAGCACCATACGTTTCAATCAAAGAAGCAATTTCGTAAGCACCCTTAAAAGCAAAAAATTCTTCAATTTGTTGAATATCATAGTAACTATAAACACCTTTAGCATACAAAGATACGATTCCATTATCACTAAACTCACATTGATAGGGAAGGTGTTTCTTAGGGTTTTCAGAACAACAAGTAACATCATATATATAACATAAATTCCAAGCATAGCATTGCAAACGATGAATTTGATCCAATAGAATTTTCCCTTTTTCAGATATTCGGTGTCGCGCATAATAAGCATGCTCATCTAAAGATTTGCCCTTAACTAAGCTAGTTGGGGTTTCAGCACGAGCACATAGGGATCAAAGATGATCCAAGTAATAAGCTTCAGGAGTGTGATAGATTTTGAGTGGTTCTTCAACCATTGGTTCAGTAGGTACAACTATTTTTTTGGTATTTTATGCTTCCTACCCATAACTAAAGATAGAAAACAACTAAGAACAGCAAATAAAAATTACTTAGTGATAAAGCAAACAAGCACACACGAGAATATTCACCCCACGCTATTGCTCCCCGCAACGGTGCCAGAAAAAGGTCTTGATAACCCACAAGTATAGGGGATCAATTGTAGCCTATTTCGATAAGTAAGAGTGTCGAACACAATGAGGAGCTAAAGGTAGAACAAATATTTCCTCAAGTTCTATCGACCACCGATACAACTCTACGCACACTTGACGTTCGCTTTACCTAGAACAAGTATGAAACTAGAAGTACTTTGTAGGTGTTTTTGGATAGGTTTGCGAGAAAGTAAAGAGCATGTAAATAGAAGCTAGTGGCTGTTTAGATGAAGACACAACTAAGTTAGTTTTAGTAAAGAGCTTGTTGTCACAAGAAAGTTATTTGTCCCTAGGCAATCGATAACTAGACCGGTAATCATTATTGCAATTTTATTTGAGGGAGAGGCATAAGCTAACATACTTTATCTACTTAGATCATATGCACTTATGATTGGAACTCTAGCAAGCATCCATAACTACTAAAGATCATTAAGGTAAAACCCAACCATAGCATTAAAGCATCAAGTCCTCTTTATCCCATACGCAACAACCCCTTACTCGGGTTTGTGTTTCACCACTCACGCAACCCACTATAAGCGAATCATGAACGTATTGCAACACCCTACAGCGGGGATCTCTCACGCTTGCGCGGCACGGAGAGCACCATAGGACAACACCAATAATAAAACATGCAACTCAAACCAATCTTGATCATCAAATAACCCATGGGACAAAACAGATCTACTCAAACATCATAGGATAGCCATACATCATTGGGAAATAGTATATAGCGTTGAGAACCATGTTTAAGTTGAGATTACAGCGGGTAAGAGAGAGGTTACACCGCTGCATAGAGGGGGGAGGAGTTGGTGATGATGGCGGTGAAGTTGTTGGTGAAGATTGCGGTGATGATGATGACCACGACGGCGTTCGGCCACCGGAGAGAAGGGGAGAGGGGCCCTTCTGCCTTCTTCTTCCTTGACCTCCTCCCTAGATGGGAGAAGGGTTTCCCCTCTGGTCCTTGGCCTCCATGGCGTGGGAGGGGCGAGAGCCCCTCCGAGATTGGATGTCTCTCTCTGTTTTTGTGTTCTCGTCTGCTGCCCTTTCACCGTTTCGTGTATATATGGAGATCCGTAACTCCGATTGGCCTGAAACCTTCGCCGTGATTTTTTACCAAAAATTAGCTTTCTTGCGGCCGAAGAAGGGCATCAACCGCCTTACGGGTGGCCCATGAGGGTAGGGGGCGCGCCCTCCTAGGGAGGGCATGGGCCCCTGCCTCGTGGCCATCTCGGACACTGTTTCGCGTTGATCTTTCTCCTAGATTTTCCAAATATTCAAAAAATAAGCTCCGTCCGTTTTTATCCCGTTTGGACTCCGTTTGATATGGATATTCTACGAAACCAAAAACATGCAATAGACAGGGACTGGCACTGGGCACTAGATCAATATGTTAGTCCCAAAAATAGTATAAAAAGTTACCAAAGTATATGGAAGTTGTAGAATATTGGCATGGAGCAATAAAAAATTATAGATACGACGGAGACGTATCAGGGATCGAGATCAAAGGAGGGACGGTGTTTCACTGGAGCTCACACTAGGGACGAAGGGTTTGGGACTAAGCTAGAGGGATAGATTGGAAGCGGCGTTCGCGGCGCACCTGCACGTACCCGTGGCTTGGCGAGAGATGGACGGAGCTGGCCGTAGTCGAGCTCGCAAGCTTCGGTGGCGGACTGGGTTCGCCAGAGAGGTTGAAGATGGCGGCTAGAGGCAGTTCCGAGGGCTTGGCGTGGTCCAGGCAGCACCAGCAGACCCCCAATGCCCTGCCCAAGCAGTTGCTTGAGCTCGAGAGGCACCGGAGCTCGACAGCTGGACTGTGGGGATCGCCAGAGTCCTCGGGTCGGGGCGACGGCCAGAGGCCTGCCTGACAGGGCTTCTGCTCATCTACGTGTTCGTGGAGGTGGTGTGGAGTGGTGTGTGGCTAGCAAGTGAGGCGGGGCACTATATATAGTCGGAGCGGAGGGGGGGAGAACATGTCGCCGCCGGAGCGTTTAGGACACGCGGTGAACGTCGACAAGAAGCTCCAACGCGAGGGGGCACGATGATGCATCGACTCAGGGGCTTGCCCACGCTTGCGGACGCGCACATGAGGCGGTTGGAGAAGAGGACAAGTGCACGCGCGCACTGTGCCAATTTGGACGCGACGCGCCTGTGCTTGCTGCGGCGACTCCGGCGTCGGCGAGCGCTAGGGAGGGGTCAAGCTTGATGGGTCGAGGGTTGTGGCGCGGTGCGGCAGTCGGAGGCGAGGGCTAGAATGAGCACGCGCGAAATAGAGGGCAAGGCGACAGCCAGAGCGCGTCGAGACGCTGCCAGGCGCCGTGTCCTCGCACGGTCACCATGCTGGCATGGTCAAAACGACGGCCAGGAGTGGCCAAATCTTGTCCAAGCGCTCGACCGTGCAGTGTTACATCAAGGAGGGCTGATGGACCATACCCAGGCCGACCAGACGTGACTCTACCAAGCTGGCAAGTTTCTGGTCAGAAACTTGGTCGCCAAGTTTGGCCACCTTCTAGAAGGCCATTAGGGCTAGTCTCCTGGGGTTTAGGGTTTCTTAGGAAGGTGCTTAAGCTCAAGAAAGCTCAAGGCCAAAAGCTAAAGGAAAAATGTACTTGTTGTACAAACTGGGATTTTAGGTCAGAAGAGAAAAGATTTTCTACAGCAAAAATATTACAAAAAGTGATGCAATATTCTTGCATGGGAAGGTGTCCCAGGGTTCTAAGAATGTTTAGGAATTATCTTAGATTTTTCTGAACAAGAAAAATTGAGGTTGCTTTGGAGCACATGGTTCTGAAGTGAGTTTTAGAGAGAAAAATGAATATTTTTCTTTTAGGAAAAATATTCATTTGATTATTTTGGGAATTTGTGGGAGGAATAAGATAGATAGGTCACTTGGGTGAAAGCCAAGGATATGCCCAAGTGACAAGTCCATTTGAATTGATCCAAAACCCAAATCAAATCAGGGCAAAACCCACGGTGAAAACCAAGTCCGGAAAAAGAGAGAAGGCAAGTCCGGCAAAAGAGAGAAGGCAAAATCCAGGCTGTCACAAACCTCCCCCACTTAGGCCTTGTTCAGTTGCAACAAAATTGAAGGGGTTTGAAGTGGATTGAGGTGGATTAAATCCCATACAAGTCAAAATCTCATCCAATCCCCTCCAAACCTCTCCAATCCCCTCCAGGAGAGGTTTATCCGAACAAGGCCTTAGGATGAATCTCGTCCTCGAGATTCAGTTGCTTTGGAAAACCATTCTGGGTATGCAGTCCTTAAAAATTGCTCTCTTTTCCAGGTTACTTCTTCTTCGGTGTGATGCTCCCACTGAACCTTGTAAAACCGTATGTCTTTGCTGCGAGTGACTCTTTCTTTCTGATCCAATATTCTGGTTGGCTTTTCCTCATAAGTCAAATCCTTAGCCAATTCTATCTCTGACATATCAGTCCTTTTCTCCGGTGGCGAGATGCATCTTCTTAGCTGTGAGATGTGAAACACGTTGTGTACTTCTAACAATTCTGGTGGCAATTCCAACTGGTAGGCAACGGTTCCGACTCTGGCCATGAGAGGGAATGGGCCGATATATTTGGGTGCCAATTCTCCTCGGGTCTGAAATCTCTTGACTCCTTTCGTAGGGGTGACTCGGAGATATATGTGGTCTCCGAGTTCGAAGCTGATCTGACGATGTTTGGCATCATAGTAGCTCTTATGTCGGGATTTGGCCAGTTACAGTCTATCTCGGATTTCCTTGACTTGCTTCTCTGCTTCAAGCATTAAATCAGTCCCGAAAATGCGGCTGTTTCCGGTTTGAGACCAATTCAATGGGGTGCGGCATTTCCGGCCATACAGGGCTTCATAGGGTGACATCTTCAAGCTGGCCTGGAAACTGTTGTTGTAGGAAAACTCGGCGTAGGGCAGACAGTCTTCCCACTAGGTTCCTTGGGCCAATGTACAGGCCCATAGCATATCCTCGAGTATTTGATTTACTTGCTCAGTTTGTCCATCTGTCTGAGGATGATAAGTCATGATGTACTTCAGAGCGGTCCCCAAGGCTTGATGTAGTCGGGCACAAAATGCGGAGGTGAAAAGGGATCCTCTGTCGGAGGTGATAGTCTTAGGTACTCCATGTAGACTGACGATTCTTGATACATACAGCTGTGCGAGTTGATTTGCACGGTATGTAGTCAGGATAGGCAGGAAGTGTGCCACCTTGGTTAAGGTGTCCACTATGACCCATATCGCGTCGTTGCCTTGATGAGACCTTGGCAATCCGGTGATGAAATCCATGCAAATATCATCCCATTTCCATTGGGATACCGGCAGAGGCTGAAGGAGTCCAGTGGGCTTTTGATGTTCTGCCTTTACTTTATTGCATGTGTCGCAACAGGCCACAAAATACGCGATGTCTTTCTTCATACCATCCCCCCAAAATATCTGACGAAGGTCCTCATACATTTTGATACCACCGGGTGAATTGAGTATGGTGCTTCATGCGCTTCTGCCAATATTTTCTTCTTCAGGCTTTCGTGATTGGGTACGCAAAGTCTTCTACGGAACCTTAGCAAACCCTGCTGATCCATAGAGAAAACCGGTGCATGCCCTTGGTGCATCTTCTGAACATATATTTGTAACACCTTGCATCCGCCTGAGCATAGCGGATTTCCTCTTCGAGAGTGGGGGCAACTTCCAATATGCTGGCAATACGGGCGTCGGTGATCACTAAGTTTAGCTGCATGATTTCTTCATAAAACTCCAGAGGTAAGGAATCCATTAGAGCATTAAGGTTGCCTGGTTTGCGGCTGAGGGCGTCAGCCACCACATTAGCTTTGCCCGGGTGATAATTTATTCCGAGGTCATAGTCCTTAACCAACTCGAGCCATCTTCGCTGTCGAAGGTTCAAGTCGGGCTGAGTGAATATATACTTGAGACTCTTATGGTCGATGAATATCTGGCACTTCTTTCCAATCAGATAATGTCTCCAGATTTTCAAAGGGTGCACCACTGCGGCCAATTCCAAATCATGGGTAGGATAGTTTCCTTCATGTTGTCGCAGTTGGCGAGATGCATAGGCTACCACTTTGCCATCCTGCATGAGTACACACCCCAGTCCTCTTCTGGAGGCGTCGTAGTAAACATCGAAACTGTGGCAGATGTCTGGAAGAGTTAGTAAAGGTGCCGACGTCAGCCTGGTTTTTAACTCATTGAAGCTCCATTCGCAGTCCTCAGTCCATATGAACTTCTTGTCCTTCTTGAGGAGCTCCGTCATTGGCTTGGCGATCTTGGAAAATCCTTCGATAAACCGACGATAATATCCGGCTAGTCCAAGGAAACTCCGGATTTCTGAGACGATGGTTGGTGCGGACCAATCAAGTATGTCTTTTACCTTGCTTGGGTCCATCGAGATTTCTTCTGTTGAGAGGATATGTCCAAGGAATCCCACTTTCTAGAGCCAAAACTCACATTTGCTGAATTTGGCATACAGTTGATGATCGCGAAGTCTTTGCAGAACTGCTCGAAGATGCTCCTTATGTTTGTCCTTGCTCCTGGAGTAAATGAGAATGTCATCAATGAACACCACCACAAATTTGTCCAAGAAGTCCATAAACACCTTGTTCATCATATGCATAAAGAATGCAGGAGCGTTGGTGAGCCCGAAGGACATAACGGTGTATTCATAAAGACCGTACCGAGTGGTGAACACGGTCTTAGGAATATCTTCCTTCTTTATCTTGAGTTGATGATATCCCGTCCTCAAATCAATTTTGGAGAATACTTTGGCCCCACTGAGTTGATCAACCTTGGTAGTGGATACTTGTTTTTGATGGTAACGTCATTCAGCTGTCGGTAGTCTACACACATTCGTAGACTGCCATCCTTTTTGTCCACGAAGATTGCGGGTGATCCCCATGGTGAAGAGCTTGGACGAATGTATCCTTTCTGCAGCATCTCATCCAGTTGTTTCTTCAACTCCACCAATTCTGAGGTAGGCATCCGATAATATTTCTTATGTATCGAAGTGGTTCCAAGCACCAGGCCAATAGCAAACTCCAATTCTTGGTCTGGTGGCATGCCGGGTAATTCTTCAGGAAATACATCTGGATACTCGCTGACCACTAGAATTAATTCCACCTTTTCTGCCATGGCTGCGAAAACCATATCTTTCATGGGGATGCGCTTGTGGGCATAAAAACTGGTAGTGCGACCTTCCATATTTTTCAGGGTAACTTCTCGGGTCGCACAGCTCATGCAGACTTGGTATTGGGTCAACCAATTCATGCCCAGAATGACATCCAATTTGTTGGAATCGATGATTATCAATGATGTTGGAAACTTGACGCCCTTGATGTCGATCTCCAAATTTCGGCAGACGAGATTGCTTCTATGTAGGGATCCCAGGGATTGTACCAGCATGTGTTTTCGCAAAATCGAGCAAGGAAAATTGGGAAGCAAAACCCTGCGAAATAAAAGAGTGGGAAGCCCCAAGGTCAAATAAAATTATGGCTGGTATGTCGTTAACGAGAAACATACCAATGACGACTTCCGGGTCCTCTCGGGCTTCGTCTGCGGAGATGTGATGAACTTGCCCTTGGATTATATCGGGGGCGGAATACGACTCCATGTAGTTGACTTGCGGCTGAAATGGAGCGACGTGCTTGGTGTTCTTGGGACACTGTTGGGCGTAGTGTCCGGTTTGACGACAGCTGAAGCACGAATTGTTGCGCTAACAATCGTCGTGCACCGAGCTGGTCACGACATTCTTGACTTGTGTAGTAGTCTTGTTGACATTCTGCTGTCAATTGGGTTTGTACTCCACCTGAGTATGTTTCCAAGTACGAGCCTTTTGCACTGGTTGCATGTCCTTCTTTGGCTCGAATTTGCACTTGTGGTCATTAACGGTTGGCTTGTTGTCGTGCATGACCTTATGTTCCCTCTCGGCGATGAGGGCCTTATTCACCAGAGTCAGGAAGTCTGGGAAATCAAACATGCTGAGAGTGCACCTGAGATGCTGATTCAGGCCTCCAAGAAACCGGTCGATCTTCCACTCTTTTGTGGCCACATCATGGAGAGAATAGCGGGCCAAATGGTTGAATTTGTTCAGATACTCATTGACGGTCGCGCTGCCTTGAGTGAGAGCGAGAAATTCGCGCTGCTTGATCTTCATGATTCTTGTGGGAATATAATACTTGCAGAAATGATCCTTGAATTTTGTCCAAGTAATTTCCTCGTCCGCGGCCCATATTGCTTTGGCATTATCCCACCATATAGCGGCAACTCCTTCGAGATAATGCGTTGCAAAAGGAACCTTGTCTCCTTCTTCAGTGAGGGCAATCTCCAGTTTCTTCTCAATGGTCCTTAGCCAGTCGTTGGCGTCCAATGGATCAAGTACTTGGCTGAAGCTGGGAGGATTGGTTCACTGAAAATCTGATAGCTTGGAGTGATGGCCATTCTGGTTTCCATTCTGCCCAACCATAACTTGTACACTTTTCAGTACTTCCAGCAGATCGTTACTCCTTCTTTCTTCAAACATTCACAGGATTTGCTCGGTGGAAGGCGGTTGTGGCGGTGGAGGTGGAGGTGGGTGGTATGGCTCAGGGGAATGTCACCTTTGTCTTGCGAGCGGCATGTGAGGACATCCTCACCAGCTTGACTGCTGCTGCCTCCATGCGGCATCCTATTTTTTGTTTTCCCAATACATAGCAACCAGGATGAGAAAATTCCAAAATGAGGGAAAAACCAATGACAAATCCCGGAAGAAAACAGCGAATGAAAACCAAGTCGAATAAAAGAGTCCAACATAATTATACATAGTCCCAACATGAAAGTAAACATCACAATGGGGCTACTACCCTCATACATGAAACTACGCGTCATGACCAGTGCGATTACAACCATACATCATGCTCATGACTACAACGATACTCTAACGGTCTACTGCTCGGATGGTGCTGCTGCAGGATCGTCTCCTGAGCCGGACCCAGATCCTGAACTTATAGTAGAGACCTCCGAGGGAAGAGAGGTGCGCTGGCGCTGCCTCGAGGGCTCTCCCTCAGGGGCAGGCGGTGGATGGGATCTAAGCGTAGGAGCAGCAGGAGTAGTGACAAGAGAAGACCATGCGGCCGGAGCGCTGCAAGGGTTCACCGCCAAAGGGTTAACGGTACCCTGCGAGGTCGTCGAAGGAACAGAGGTGGGAGGAGCAGAAGTGTAGATGACAGCTGGAAGAGGGTTCCTTATACGAGTAGCAGCAAGAGCGGCGCGAGCGCGTGAGAGCTCCCGAGCTAACTCGTAGTTAAGGAGATAACTAGCAGTGATGTAGCGTGCAAGGTGGCTAGTGGGACGATCGCACGCCCTGTTAATCAAAGGAAAGAGGATACGCCCATTCTTGTGCAGAGATGGGTAGTAGAAAAGACCAGGGTGGGTGTGCATGCGAACCTCATTGTAGCGCAAGTCTACAAGAGCCTCGATAGCAGCAAACTGAACCGCCTGAGATGGCGTAGAAGCAAGACCACCCTTAGATGAACGAGTGTAAACGCCGGATGGGGAACTGTGGTGTAGAGTGACCTCAGCATAATACTCATCAGTGCACCGGCCAGATGCTCGCGATACACCCGATACTCTGGATCAGCACCCTCTGGATAGAGTCGTCGCCACACGTTCTGAAGCAGGTGCAGCGACGTGCACGGAGCTGGCTCAAGATGGTACAAGATCGGTACTGGTGCCATCTACACTCACAAACCATACAGTTAGTAATAACAACAATTAAACATGCATGCAATGCAACAACCAATTCCTATGTCTACCGGCACTCAAACGAAACTATCTACCGTTCTAACGCGCTACCGGTATAGTGTGTCCTACAATCAGCGCGGCTCTGATACCAAGCGTTGTGCCACCCCAGCTTAGAGCAACCGGTTTACCCTACATTGCCAGCCCAGAGATCGAGTCTTCTCGCAACACACAATAACATGGTACAGAAATAACCACTTTATTGATACTAGCGGGTACATAGGTCTGATATTACATCGAGATTCGAGGCCAAGCGGCACGCACGGTGCTGCTGGACAGTATGTACATTATTTAATGAACATGGCTGGGGCCTCGATCACACGAAACTACGCGGCAGCGAAAGAACGTCGTAGCGGAACTCCATAGCACAGGGACACTGACGTGGACATGGCCTAGACACGAGATGCGCTCCGATGCGATTCGACTTGCATTAAAGCTGGCATAACACGCCAGGTCAGTACATTGAATGTACTTGCAAGCTCACAACAAACATAAGCACGATGACGGACAATATCATGATACTTAATCCGGTTAAACTAATGCAAGAAAATACTACAGATGCAAACTAGCCAAACAACGCACCGAGTCACACGGACTCGTTTACTAGACGGTTATCTCGTAACCAAACGGTGACCACACCGGGGTCACACCTGAAACCAATCACTCATGAACACCTCGAGTGTTCAAGGTTCACCACGAAACAATGCATCACAACAATTTCTAGTTTGTAAGATTAATTATAAAAGTTGACCCATGGTGTGACTTACTTCCAAGTTTCGCCCATAACCGAGACGCGACTATCGATAGGTTAAATACACTCTGCCGAGGTAGCGCACTTTACCCACACTACGAAATATCTGGCCTCGCACTCCCATTTGGGTGGACCAAAATATCCCGACGAAACCCTCCCTTTGTCATGCACTCTCCCCGGCCACTCCGACCATCTCTCTCTCAGGGCTAGGTCTTGGATAGCCCCGTGTCTACCAAAGACACCAACGACCACCTTCGTGGCAAAATGGTCACAAATGAGGACAAGGTACCATAAAAACAAAAACGAGCACACAAGGTTATGTCTGCGTACCGGGCCAGGGTATGCACGCCCATAACCTTCCCTCGCGGGAGGCACCAGTGAGAGCCACAACAAAGGACTGAATCAAGACCTTCCCATTAGGTAAATGGGTTGCACTGAACAAAAAACCCGATTCAGTGGCACCATGATGTGATCAACATCATATTCAAGTTGAACTTAATCAAGTTTAACTCTTAAGAAAACTTTTTATTACTAACAACGGCATAATACCGGAAATCATGCAACTACTCGCCATGCAAAGCAAACAACGCATGTTCATGGATCAAACTTAACCACATAATTATCTTGCAACACTAAGGATCAAACTTTCTGGTTATACCTCATTTTTATCAACAAGCAATATTTTTATTAGTTCTTTATTTAAATGAAAATATCATTTAGTAAAATTAATACCATTAATTTCCATAGCAATATGCATAGTGTAAAAATCTTACTCTACTTAACCAAGCAAGTTCATGCATGCAATCAGTAACTAAAACAAGCATTTCTAACAAAATAAAGTGACTAGCAATTTACCAAAATTATTTACCAAATTTTTAATGCAAATAAGAACTCATATTCAAGTAGAAAATCATAGATATTGAAATAACACCATCCAAATGCTGGTGTGGCTAGCCTTAGTGTAGAGGAGGATCACACCCCTCTTGGTTTGCTTCAAGACAAGCTTCTCCTTCTGAAAAACAATTTAAAACCACAAAAATAAATGTCAAATCACATTCTGAAAATCACCAGAAATTCTAGACAACAAGGAAAAATCCACCTTTTGGTGTGCTGCTAGAGCTTTCTGTAACAAAGACAATGCAAAAAGAATCAATTCATTTGGACTTATGGTTTAGAAATGGTGGCTGGTCAAAGTTTAGTCAAATTTTTGAATTAAATTTGAATAAACAGAAAATCCTGGGGGGGGGGGGTGACGTCGAAGGCGTAAAACGGGAGTGCGCCTCCACTCATACCACTTCGGGCGTGAGTGGTGAGGCTGACACTGGGCCCTCCCGTCAGGAGAGAGAAGGGGGATCGAGATCAGAGGAGGGACGGCGTTTCGCCGGAGCTCATGCCGGCGACGAAGGGTTTGGGACTAAGCTAGAGGGATAGATTGGAAGCGGGGCTCGCGGTGCACCTGCCCGTACCCGTGGCTTGGCGACAGGTGGACGGAGCTGGCTGCAGTCGAGCTCGCAAGCTTTGGTGGCGGACGGGGTTCGCCGGAGAGGTTGAAACCGGCGGCTAGAGGCAGCTCCGAGGGCTTGGCGGGGTCCAGGCAGCACCAGCAGACCCCCAATGCCCCGCCCAAGTAGCTGCTTGAGATCAAGAGGCACCGAAGCGCGGCGGCTGGACTGCGGGGATCGCCGGAGTCCTCGGGTTGGGGCGACGGCCAGAGGCCTGCCCGACCGGGCTTCTGCTCGTCTACGTGTTCGTGGAGGTGGTGTGGAGTGGTGCGTGGCTAGCAAGTGAGGCGGGGGCGCTATATATAGCCGGAGCAGAAGGGGGGAACGTGTCGCCATCGGAGCATTCTGGACACGCGGCGAACATCGACAAGAAGCTCCAACGCGAGGGTGCACGATGCTGCGTCAACTCAGGGGCTTGCCCACGCTTGCGGACGTGCACATGAGGCGGTTGGAGAAGAGGACAAGTGCACGCGCATTGTGCCGATTTGTACACGACGCTCCTGTGCTTGCTGTGGCAGCTCCTGCATTGGCCAGCGCCAGGGAGGGGTCAAGCTTGATGGGTCGAGGGTTGTGGCACGGTGCAGCAGTCGGAGGCGAGCGTTGGAACGAGCACACGCGAAACAGAGGGCAAGGCGACAGCCAGAGCGCATCGAGACGCTGCCAGGCGTCGTGTCCTCGCACGGTCACCATGCTGGCATGGTCAAAATGACGGCCAGGAGCGGCCAAACCTTGTCCAAGCGCTCGACCATGCAGTGTTACGTCAAGGAGGGGTGATAGATCATACCCAGGCCGACCAGACATGACTCTACCAAGCTGGCAAGTTTCTGGCAGAAACTTGGTCGCCAAGTTTGGCCACCTTCTAGAAGGCCATTAGGGCTAATCTCCTGGGGTTTAGGGTTTCTTAGGAAGGTGCTTAAGCTCAATAAAGCTCAAGGCCAAAAGATAAAGGAAAAAATGTACGTGCTGTACAAACTGGGATTTTAGGTCAGAAGAGAAAAGATTTTCTACAGCAAAAATATTACAAAAGGTGATGCAATATTCTTGCATGGGAAGGTATGCCAGTATTCTTGCTTTGGAGCACATGGTTCTGAAGTGAGTTTAAGAGAGAAAAAATGAATATTTTTCTTTTAGGAAAAATATTCATTTGATTATTTTGGGAATTTGTGGGAGGAATAAGATAGATAGGTCACTTGGGTGAAAGCCAAGGATATGCCCAAGTGACAAGTCCATTTGAATTGATCCAAAACCCAAATCAAATCAGGGCAAAAACCATGGTGAAAACCAAATCCGGAAAAAGAGAGAAGGCAAAATCCAGGCTGTCACACAGTACAATGCCATACGCTAAATCATTATCTATGAACTGACCCAAAAAAATTAGACAACTAAGGTGCCTATATTTTTACTGAGCTCCAAACCTATCACTTCCTCGTCTCATTCTAATATCTCTCCACATTGGGAACTAACACCAAGAAACTAAATAAGCAAACCATCATTTGCTCTTCTAAATTTGTAGAAAAGGATAGAAGTTCAGTTCAGGAACCAGAAATAGGAAGAAGAGAGAAATAGCAAAATATAGGGTTGCACCACTATTTGTCAAATTGTGAGCATGTACATGCACCACTATCTCTTTGATGTTACCACTATCAAATCTTGAGTTTCACATGAATGAAACACCGCTTGGCTAAGTATTCAGAAGGAAATAACAAAAGTATTATTAGGTGAAGAAAATTTAAAGTACCACTCGATCTATTTGTGCCTCGGGCACAAGATTAGCCATGCTACCTAGCTACACATACCCATGACCCAACTAATCATGTGAACGCAAGTCCTCCCCACCTCCCATTTTTTCTTCCTATTCTTCCTGTAGTCTCTCACCGGGGTGGCACACCACACCAAAAAGAAGAAATAGTATGGACACCTGATAAACAGAGGAGTGAATCACATATTGTAAATCAGTAAAAAAAATAGCCATTTCATATCCATATGTTTTATTTTAAAAGTAACTTATTATATTAGACCTGTTTTCATTTACATTTTAAGCAAATGTTGAGGGAGGGGTTAATACTGCCATGACACAAGCACGGTATCACTACTAGGGAAAACCTTATACACAAAATCTTACTAGCAACGCGGTTTCAAATAAGGTGCTACTGCTACTTAGTAGTAGCGCGTGACAACAAACCGCACTACTGATATCCACATAGCAGTAGCGCATCAGGAGGAAACAACACTACTACTACAGTTGCCACGACCTTGCCGCTAGACTAGGTATATAGCGATGGCCTTTGTTTTGTAAGCAGCTACTGCTATTGAATTTCTTAGCGATGGCGCGCTTTTAACGCTTCGCTCTTGCTAAGCTTAGTACACTCCTTGCAACTAAGTTTAGTCCCACCTCGCTCGGCGAATAGGGTGTTTACCACCTTAAATATGTTACATCTCAAACTATCACAACCACTTGTTCTTCATTGAACTCTATGTGTAGGATTTGTGGCCGCAATATGAGTCTTCACTGGTTCCTAAACCGGAGAGGACTCATATTGACAATTTAGTTTCTACACAAAAAGATCAATTATGACCAATGTATTTTTTATGTTTATTTTTAAATGCTTAGCCTTAGCAATAGCGCATTTTCACAGAAGGCGCAACTGTTGTAGGCATAGCAGTAGCGTGTCTCGAGTAAAAGGTGATATTGCGATGGTGTTTAGCAGTAGCGCTTGTTGGGGAACGTAGTAATTTCAAAAAATTTCCTACGCACACGCAAGATCATGGTGATGCATAGCAACGAGAGGGGAGAGTGTTGTCTACGTACCCTCGTAGACCGAAGCGGAAGCGAACACAACGTATCGGAAGTAGTCGTACGTTCACCTCGCGATCCAACCGATCCCAGCGCCCGTTACTCCGGCGCCTCCGAGTTCTTGGCACACGTTCAGCTCGGTGGCGCTCCTCAGGCTCGATCCACAAAGCTCGGGGAGAGAGAGTTCCACAAGACGACGGCGTGGTGGCGATCTTGATGTTCTATCGACGCAGGCTTCGCCTAAGCACCGCTTCTGATATGACCGAGGTGGAATATGGTGGAGGGGGCACCGCACGGCTAAGAGATCCAAGAGATCAATTGTTGTGTCTTTGGTGCTAGCCCTGCCCCTCTATTTATATGTTGAGCCCCGGGGTCGAAACTTGGAGCAAAAGCCTCCTCAAAGTCGGTTTTGCCCGAAAGGCAAGAGTCCCACTCGGACTCCAGGACCAAACGCCACAATCCTTGGCGTCTGGCCCAGACGCCATGGGCCTCGGCGTCTGGCCCAGGGCCAGACGCCAGGGTCTCCGGCGTTTGGCCCCTTGGCCTCCGCAAAACACCATTTGCACCGACCTAAAGCCACATGGGCTTGACCCCATGGCCAAAACAAATCATCAAAAATATGAATCTTTACGTCACGACCAATTAGAGAAAACTCGTCAAGTCCCCGATCTCATCCGGACTCAACTCCTTCGGTACATCAAAATACACAAAACTCATAATATAACCGTCATGGAAACCTTAAGCGTGCGGACCCTACGGTTCGAGAACAATGTAGACATGACCGAGACACGTCTCCGGTCAATAACCAATAAGCGGGACCTGGATGCCCATATTGGCTCCTACATATTCTCGAAGATCTTTATCGGTCGGACCGCATAACAACATACGTTGTTCCCTTTGTCATCGGTATGTTACTTGCCCGAGATTCGATCGTCGGTATCCAATACTTAGTTCAATCTCATTCTTGGCAAGTCTCTTTACTCGTTCCGTAATACATCATCTCACAGCTAACTCATTAGTTGTAATGCTTGCAAGGCTTAGTGATGTGTATTACCGAGAGGGCCTAGAGATACCTCTCCGACAATCGGAGTGACAAATCCTAATCTCGAAATAGGCCAACCCAACATCTGCCTTTGGAGACACCTGTAGTACTCCTTTATAATCACCCGATTACGTTGTGACGTTTGGTAGTACCCAAAGTGTTCCTCCGATGGCAGGAGTTGCATATTCTCATAGTTATAGGAACATGCATAAGTCATGGATAAAAGCAATAGCAACATACTAAACGATCGGGTGCTAAGCTAATGGAATGGGTCATGTCAATCAGATCATTCAACCAATGATGTGACCTTGTTAATCAAATGACAACTCCTTTGTCTATGGTTAGGAAACATAACCATCTTTGATTAACAAGCTAGTCTAGTAGAGGCATACTAGTGACACTCTGTTTGTCTATGTATTCACACATGTATTATGTTTCCGGTTAATACAATTCTAGCATGAACAATAAACATTTATCATGAAATAAAGAAATAAATAATAACTTTATTATTGCCTCTAGGGCATATTTCCTTCAGTCTCCCACTTGCACTAGAGTCAATAATCTAGATCACATCACCATGTGATTAACACCCATAGTTCACATCGCCATGTGACCAACACCCAAAGGGTTTACTAGATTCAGTAATCTAGTTCACATCGCTATGTGATTAACACCCAAAGAGTACTAAGGTGTGATCATGTTTTGCTTGTGAGAGAATCTTAGTCAACGGGTCTTTCATATTCAGATCCGTTATGTATTTTGCAATTTTCTATGTCTACAATGCTCTCCACGGAGCTACTCTAGCTAATTGCTCCCACTTTCAATATGTATCTAGATCGAGACTTAGAGTCATCCAGATCGGTGTCAAAACTTGCATCGGCGTAACCCTTTACTGACGAACCTTTGTCACTTCCATAATCGAGAAACATATCCTTATTCTACTAAGGATAATTTTGACCGCTGTCCGATGATCTACTCCTAGATCACTATTGTACTCCTTGCCAAACTCGATTGTAGGGTATACAATAGATCTGGTACACAGCATGGCATACTTTATAGAACCTATGGCTAAGGCATAGGGAATGACTTTCATTCTCTTTCTATCTTCTGCCATGGTCGGGTTTTGAGTCTTACTCAATTTCACACCTTGTAACACAGGCAAGAACTCTTTCTTTGCTTGTTCCATTTTGAACTACTTCAAAATCTTGTCAAGGTATGTACTCATTGAAAAAACTTATCAAGCGTCTTGATCTATCTCTATAGATCTTGATGCTCAATATGTAAGCAGCTTCACCGAGGTCTTTCTTTGAAAAACTCCTTTCAAACACTCCTTTATGCTTTGCAGAATAATTCTACATTATTTCCGATCTACAATATGTCATTCACATATACTTATCGTAAATGCTGTAGTGCTCCCACTCACTTTCTAGTAATTTACAGGGCTTCACCGCAAGTCCGTATAAAACTATATGCTATGATCAACTTATCAAAGCATGTATTCCAACTCGAGATGCTTGCACCAGTCCATAGAAGGAACACAGGAGCTTGCATATTTTGTTAGCACCTTTAGGATATACAAAACCTTCAGGTTGCAACATATACAATTCTTAATAAATAAATCCATTAAGGAAAGCAGTTTAGTTAATCCAAATGCCAGATTTAATAAAATGCGGCAATTGCTAACATGATTCGGACAGACTCAAGCATAGATACGAGTGAGAAACTCTAATCGTAGTCAACATCTTGAACTTGTCGAAAACCTTTTGCGACAATTCTAGCTTTGTAGACGATAACACTACTACTATCGTCCGTCTTCCTCTTGAAGATCCATTTATTTTCTATGGTTTGCCGATCATCGGGCAAATCCATCAAAGTCCATACTTTGTTCTCATACATGGATCATATCTCAGATTTCATGGCCTCAAACCATTTTGCGGAATCTGGGATCATCATCGCTTCCTCATAGTTCGTAGGTTCGTCATGGTCAAGTAACTTTTGCATCGAGAATGGGATTACGGTACCACTCTAGTGCGGACCTTACTCTGGCTGACCTACGAGGTTCGGTAGTATCTTGATCTGAAGTTAGATGATCATCATCATTAGCTTCCTCACTAATTGGTGTAGTAGTCACAGGAACTGATTTCTGCGATAAACTACTTTCCAATAAGGGAGAAGGTACAATTACCTCATCAAGTTCTACTTTCCTGCCACTCACTTCTTTCGGGAGAAACTCCTTCTCTAGAAAGGATCCATTCTTGGCAACGAATGTCTTGCCTTTCGGATCTGTGATAGAAGGTGTACCCAACATTTTGGGTATCCTATGAAGAGCATTTCTCCGATTTGGGTTCGAGCTTATCAGGATGAAACTTTTTCACATAAGCATCGCAACTCCAAACTTCAAGAAACAACAACTTTGGTTTCTTGCCAAACCATAGTTCATATGGTGTCGTCTCAACGGATTTAGATGGTGCCCTTTTTTAACGTGAATGCAGCTGTCTCTAATGCATGGCCCCAAAACTATAACGGTAAATCGGTAAGAAACATCATAGTTGCACTATATCCAATAAAGTACGGTTATGATGTTCGGACACACCATTATGCTGTGGTGTTCCAGGTGGCATGAATTTGTGAAACTATTTCACATTGTTTTAATTGAAGACCAAACTTCGTAACTCAAATATTTTACCTCTGCGATCATATCGTAGAAACTTTTATTTTCTTGTTACAATGATTCTCCACTTTACTCTGAAATTCTTTGAGCTTTTCAAATGTTTCAGACTTATGTTTCATCAAGTAGATATACCCATATCTGCTCAAAAACATCTGTGAAGATCAAAAAATAATGATACTTGTCGCGAGCCTTAATATTCATCGGACCACATACATCGGTATGTATGATTTCCAACAAATCTGTTGCTCGCTCCATTGTTCCGGAGAACGGAGCTTTAGTCATCTTGCCCATGAGGCATGGTTTGCAAGCATCAAGTGATTCATAATCAAGTGATTCCAAAAGCCCATCAAGATGGAGTTTCTTTATGCGCTTTACACCAATATGACCTAAACGGCGGTGCCACAAATAAGTTGCACTATCATTATTAACTTTGCATCTTTTGGTTTCAATATTATGAATATGTGTATCACTACTATCGAGATCCAACAAATCATTTTTGTTGGTGTGTAACCATATAAGGTTTTATTCATGTAAACAGAACAACAATTTATTCTCTTACTTAAATGAATAAATCCGTATTGCAATAAACATGATCAAATCATATTCATGCTCAACACCAAATAACACTTATTTAGGTTCCGTACTAATCCCGAAAGTATAGGGAGTGTGCGATGATGATCATATCAATCTTGGAACCACTTCCAACACTCATCGTCACTTCCCCTTCAACTAGTTTCTGTTCATTCTGCAACTCCTGTTTCAAGTTACTATTCTTAGCAACTGAACCAGTATCAAATACCGAGGGGTTGCTGCGAACACTAGTAAAATACACATCAACAATCTGTATATCAAATATACCTTTGTTCACTTTGCCATCCTTCTTATCCGCCAAATACTTTAGGTAGTTCCGCTTCTAGTGACCAGTTCCATTGCAGCAAAAGCATTTAGTCTCAGGCTTAGGTCCAGACTTGGGCTTCTTCACTCGAGCAGCAACTTGCTTGCCGTTCTTCTTGAAGTTCCCCTTCTTCCCTTTGCCCTTTTCCTTGAGACTAGTGGTCTTGTCAATCATCAACACTTGATGCTCTTTCTTGATTTCTACCTTCGTCGATTTCAACATCACGAAGAACTCGGGAATGGTTTTCGTCATCCCTTGCATACTATAGTTCATCACGAAGTTCTAGTAACTTAGTGTTGGTGACTAGAGAATTCTGTCAATCACTATCTTATCTGGAAGATTAACTCCCACTTGATTCAAGCGATTGAAGTACCCGGACAATCTGAGAACATGCTCACTAGTTGAGCGATTCTCTTCCATCTTTTAGCTATAGAACTTGTTGGAGATTTCATATCTCTCAACTCGGGTATTTGCTTGAAATATTAACTTCAATTCCTGGAACATCTCATATGGTCCATGACGTTCAAAACGTCTTTGAAGTCCCGATTCTAAGCTGTTAAGTATGGTGCATAAACTATCAAGTAGTCATCATACTGAGCTAGCCAAACGTTCATAACGTCTACATTTGCTCCTGCAATAGGTCTGTCACCTAGCGGTGCATTAAGGACATAATTCTTCTGTGCAGCAATGAGGATAAACCTCAGATCACGGATCCAATCCGCATCATTGCTACTAACATTTTTCAATACAATTTTCTCTAGGAACACATATAAAAACATAGGGAAGCAACAACGCGAGCTTTTGATCTACAACATAATTTGCAAAATACTACCAGGACTAAGTTCATGATAAATTAAAGTTCAATTAATCATATTACTTAAGAACTCCCACTTAGATAGACATCTCTCTAGTCATCTAAGTGATCACGTGATCCAAATCAACTAAACCATAACCGATCATCACGTGAGATGGAGTAGTTTTCAATGGTGAACATCTTATGTTGATCATATCTACTATATGATTCACGCTCGACCTTTCGGTCTCCGTGTTCCGAGGCCATATCTTCATATGCTAGGCTCGTCAAGTATAACCTGAGTATTCTGCGTGTGCAAAACTGGCTTGCACCCTATGTAGATGGACGAGAGCTTATCACACCCGATCATCACGTGGTGTCTCAAGACGATTTAACTTTGGCAACGGTGCATACTCGGGAGAACACTACTTGATAATTTTAGTGAGAGATCATCTTAAAATGCTACCGTTAATCAAAGCAAAATAAGATGCATAAAGGATAAACATCACATGCAATCAATATAAGTGATATGATATGGCCATCATCATCTTGTGCTTGTGATCTCCATCTCCAGAGCACCGTCGTGATCACCATCGTCACCGGCGCGACACCTTGATCTCCATCGTAGCATCGTTGTCGTTACGCCATCTATTGCTTCTACGACTATCGCTACCGCTTAGTGATAAAGTAAAGCAATTACAGGCGTTGCATTTCATACAATAAAGCGACAACCATATGGCTCCAGCCAGTTGGCGATAACCGGTTACAAAACATGATCATCTCATACAATAAAATATAGCATCACGTCTTGACCATATCACATCACAACATGCCCTGCAAAAACAAGTTAGACGTCCTCTACTTTGTTGTTGCAAATTTTACGTGGCTGCTATGGGCTTAAGTAAGAACCAATCTCACCTACGCATCAAGACCACAACGATACTTCGTCAATTAGACTCCGTTTTAACCTTCTCAAGGACCGGGCGTAGGTTCAACTAAAGTGAGAGAGACAGACACCCGCCAGCCACCTTTAAGCACGAGTGCTGCGTAACGGTGAAACCAGTCTCGCGTAAGCGTCTGGCGTAATGTCGGTCCGGGCGCTTCATCTCACAATACTTTGAACCAAAGTATGACATGCTGGTAGGCAGTATGACTTGTATCACCCACAACTCACTTGTGTTCTACTCGTGCAAAACATCAAACCATAAAACCTAGGCTCGGATGCCTTTGTTGGGGAACGTAGTAATTTCAAAAAATTCCCTACGCACACGCAAGATCATGGTGATGCATAGCAACGAGAGGAGAGTGTTGTCTACGTACCCTCGTGAGACCAAGGCGGAAGCGATCACAACGTAGAGGAAGTAGTCGTACATTCTCCTCGCGATCCAACCGATCCCAGCGCCGTTACTCCGGCGCCTCCGAGTTCTTGGCACACGCTCAGCTCGGTGGCGCTCCTCGAGCTCCGATCCAAAGAAAGCTCCGGGAGAGAGAGTTCCGTCGACGACGGCGTGGTGACGATCTTGATGTTCTACCGACGCAGGGCTTCGCCTAAGCACCGCTACGATATGACCGAGGTGGAATATGGTGGAGGGGGGCACCGCACACGGCTAAGAGATCCAAGATATCAATTATTGTGTCTTTGGTGCTACCCCTGCCCCTCTATTTATATGTTGAGCCCCGGGGTCGAAACTTGGAGCAAAAGCCTCCTCAAAGTCGGTTTTGCCCGAAAGGCAAGAGTCCCACTCGGACTCTAGGACCAAACGCCACAATCCTTGGCGTCTGGCCCAGACGCCATGGGCCTCGGCGTCTGGCCCAGGCCGACGCCAGGTCTCCGGCGTTTGGCCCCCGGCCTCATAAAACTCCTTTTGCACCGACCTAAAGCCTCATGGGCTTGACCCCTTGGCCTAAACATATCATCCAATATATGAATCTTTACGTCTCGACCATTTCGAGACTCCTCGTCATGTCCCCGATCTCATCCGGGACTCAACTCCTTCGGTACATCAAAAGACACAAACCTCAGAATCTCACCGTCATCGAAACCTTAAGCGTGCGGACCCTACGGTTCGAGAACAATGTAGACATGACCGAGACACGTCTCCGGTCAATAACCAATAGCGGGACCGGGATGCCCATATTGGCTCCTACATATTCTACGAAGATCTTTATCGGTCGAGACCGCATAATAACATACGTTGTTCCCTTTGTCATCGGTATGTTACTTGCCCGAGATTCGATCGTCGGTATCCCATACCTAGTTCAATCTCGATTCTTGGCAAGTCTCTTTACTCGTCGTAATACATCATCTCACAGCTAACTCATTAGTTGTAATGCTTGCAAGGCTTAGTGATGTGTATTACCGAGAGGGCCCAGAGATACCTCTCCGACAATCGGAGTGACAAATCCTAATCTCGAAATACGCCAACCCAACATCTGCCTTTGGAGACACCTGTAGTACTCCTTTATAATCACCCGATTACGTTGTGACGTTTGGTAGTACCTAAAGTGTTCCTCCGGTGGCAGGAGTTGCATATTCTCATAGTTATAGGAACATGAATAAGTCATGGATAAAAGCAATAGCAACATACTAAACGATCGGGTGCTAAGCTAATGGAATGGGTCATGTCAATCAGATCATTCAACCAATGATGTGACCTTGTTAATCAAATGACAACTCCTTTGTCTATGGTTAGGAAACATAACCATCTTTGATTAACAAGCTAGTCTAGTAGAGGCATACTAGTGACACTCTGTTTGTCTATGTATTCACACATGTATTATGTTTCCGGTTAATACAATTCTAGCATGAACAATAAACATTTATCATGAAATAAGGAAATAAATAATAACTTTATTATTGCCTCTAGGGCATATTTCCTTCAGCGCTTTAGCCTAACACGCGCTACTACTAAAGCCATCCTATCTTCTTCAATCGGTCGCCCCTCACTTTCCCCTCTCCCCACCACTCTCACCCTCCCCCGCACCCCCCGTCGCCCGCTGCCGCCGTCGTTCCCCAACCACCGTCCCCCAACCACCATCATCGCCCTCGCCGACCACTATCGTCGCTCGCCGCCGCCGACGCTCCTGCTCCTCCTCCATTGAGGTAGTTCCTCCATCCCTCCTTCTTCCACCTTCCTCCCCTCCTCGTCCCTCTCCCGATCCCTCCCTCCCTCAATCTCCCTCCTCACTCCCGCCTCCTTCCTCCCTGCCTCGTCCCTCTCACGATCCCTCCCTCCATCCCTCTCCACCCTCGCTCACCCCTCCCTTCGTTCCTACTCCCTCCACTTAGTGTAGAAATTTTTAGGTATTAAATTTAATAATAGAAGTAAGAAAATTTAGGTTAGAACTAGGGTGAGCTTGCGTTGGTTTTCCCGAAGAGGAGAGGATGATGCAGCACATTAGCGTAAGTATTTCCCTTAGTTTTTTAGAACCAAGGTATCAATCCAGTAGGAGGCCACACACAAGTCCCTCGCACCTGCACAAAACGATAGCTACTCGCAACCAACACGATTAGGGGTTGTCAATCCCTTCACGGTCACTTACGAGAGTGAGATCTGATAGAGATAATATTTTTGGTATTTTTGGTATAAAGATGCAAAGTGAAAAGTAAAATCAAAGCAAGTATAAAAGTGATGGAGATTGATATGATGAGAATAGACCCGGGGGCCATAGGTTTCACTAGTGGCTTCTCTCAAGAGCATAAGTATTCTACGGTGGGTGAACAAATTACTGTTGAGCAATTGGCGAGAATTGATCATAGTTATGAGTATATCTAGGTATGATCATGTATATAGGCATCACGTGCGAGACAAGTAGACCGAAACGATTACGCATCTACTACTATTACTCCACTCATCGACCGCTATCCAAAGATGCACCTAGAGTATTAAGTTAAAAACAGAGTAACGCCTTAAGAAAGATGACATGATGTAGAGGAATAAATTCATGCAATATGATAAATACCCCATCTTGTTATCCTCGATGGCAACAATACAATACGTGCCTTGCAACCCTTTCTATCACTGGGTAAGGACACCGCAAGATTGAACCCAAAGCAATGCACTTCTCCCATTGCAAGAACTACCAATCTAGTTGGCCAAACCAAGCGGATAATTCGAAGAGACTTGCAAAGATAACTCAATCGTACATAAAAGAATTCAGAGAAGATTCAAATATTATTCATAGATAAGCTGGATCATAAACCCACAATTCATCGGTATCAACAAACACACCGCAAAAAGAAGATTACATAGAATAGATCTCCATGAGAGAGGGGGAGAACAATGTATTGAGATCCAAAAAGTGAGAAGAAGCCATCTAGCTACTAGCTCTGGACCCGAAGGTCTGAAGTAAACTACTCACACTTCATCGGAGGGGCTATGGTGTTGATGTAGAAGCCCTCAGTGGTGGATGCCCCCTCCGTGAGCTCCTAACAGGCCCCAAGATGGGATCTCATGGATCTGAGAAGTTGCGGCGGTGGAATTAGGTTTTGGCTCCTGTTTTGATCGTTTGGGAGTGCGTGAGGTATATATAGGAGGAAGGATGTACGTCGGTGGAGCCGAGGGCCCCACGAGGCGGGGGCGCCCTGAGGCGCCCCGCCCTCGTGACCGCCTCTCTGGTTCCTTGGCGTAGGGTCCAAGTCTCCTGGATCACGTTCGGTGAGAAAATCACGTTTCTGAAGGTTTCATTCCTTTTGGATTCCGTTTGATATTCCGTTTCTTTGAAATACTGAAAAAGGCAAAAAAACAGCAATTCTGGGATGGGCCTCCGGTTAATAGGTTAGTCCCAAAAGTAATAAAAAAGTGGAAAATAAAGCCCATTATAGTCCAAAACAATAGATAAAGTAGCATGGAGCAATCAAAAATTATAGATACGTTGGAGACGTATCAGGTACTAGAACTTTTAGCAGGTCTTTAATAGAAATAGTTTATTTAGTAAGTGGTTAATATAACTAGTTTATTTATAGTAAGTGCTTAATAGAACTAGTTTATTTAGTAAGTAGTTTATAGAACTAGTTTATTTAGTAAGTACTTAATAGAACTACTTTATTTAGTAAGTGCTTAATAGAACTAGTTTAGAGAGAGCGGCCTATATTGGAAAATTTAGTTATGTTAGGATTATATATAGGGTTTTTATCAGTTTTGCATCAGCTGTATAACGCTACTCAATTTTGCCACTAAACATTTTCACTACTAAAAAATGCCACTGCTCTATTAGATCAAGCTCAAAAATACCATTTTTCACCGTTACTATTTGTTCAATACACGTTGACTAAAATGAGATGACGAAACTACCCCTATCCCATTTGTAAGGGGCACATGAGAAAAAGAGAACAAATTTTGGGAGGGTGGGGGTTCGAATCCAAGAACACGGGGTACACAAGCACGCGAGCTAACCAACTGAGCCATGGGAACGATTTGTTGTGTGAGGAGATACAATCCCTATATACGGATGTCTGAACCTAACTAAACAGAACCTTATCTAATCCTTGACCCGATCTGTTCGTGGCAGTTTCCCCAGCCGGAACCAATATCCCCAGTCACCTCCGCCGCCTACCAAACTCCTCACCTAGCACCGCTGGTCGCCGGGCTGCCGACCCAGCTCTGGCGCGCCCCCAGTCGCCGCAGCTGCGGCGCCTCCCGCTGAGTGCCGCCACCCATCGCAGCTTCGGCTCTTCCTCCCGCCCGGCACCGCCATCGGAGGCAGGCAGCTTCGGCGCTTCTCCCGGCTGACTCGGTAGCTCCTCCCGAGTCTTGAAGTGCAGTTGTTCCACGGCAATGGTGATGGACAGCAGGATCGAATTGGAGGGTTGCATCGGCCACATGACGTACGACCCAACATGACATAGGCTCTGAAATTCCTGCATTATGAGTATACTAATCTGAGTGTGCGTATGATGTTGAATATAACTTGTAGAGGTCGAAATTTGTACATAGAATTTGTAGTAGCTGACTTTGCCTTACTGATAATCGCTTGCAATTTGGTACTTGTGTTCCTGATGGTCAGGATGGATGCAGATACTGCTTGTATGCTGACAGTTAGGATGGAAACAAGCCGTGAGAGTAGCGATGGTCTCAAGCGATATGTTGGCGGCTTTGATTTTCCTCTATTCATAGAACCTAGTATCACACACAAAACATTGCTGCACAAGCTGTGTGATAGCTATACATGGGGGTGGAGTGATTACGTTGAGTTGAAGTACTATGATAGGGAGCAGAATAATGGGTTGCTGTTGTATGTGACGATGATGCAGCTTTGATGTTTGGAAAACATCAAGATTCAAAGAAAATATCTATGCAAATTGAGGTTCTTCAAAAATCCAAAACTCCTAGCACACCTAGCCGTAATCCACCTACACAACCTTGTTACAGTGAGAGTCAACATACAGGGAGTTAGGCAGTTGATGTTGATACAATCAACATACAGGGAGTCAAGCAGTCTACTAGTGTTGATGATGTTAATAGAGACATAACTGATGATGCTATACCTGATGATGCTGTTCTCTCGGATAATGATGATTAGCGGCAGTATCTAGACTTAGTCAAGAAGTCTACCAAAGAAGATGATTCAGCAGACATGGAAGATGAAGATAATCCTCCAGCATATGAATCCACTGACACTGAAGAAGAAGAAGAGAATAGAGACATGGGTTTAGTTGATGAAGAGGGAGAGGAGGAGGAGGACGGACCCATTGTAGTATATGACAAGGAGAATCCATTATTTGCAGAAGGCTCGGTATTCCCCTCTTTGTTGGATTGCACGAATGCACTTTCTACTTTTGCAATTAAACGTGAATTTGACTATCCAGTTGAAAAGAGTGATTCTAAGATGCTGAGAGCAAGTTGTGCATATAAGAGGTGTTAGTGGAGAATTCATGGCTCTTATATGAGGAATATCATGATATTTCAGGTATAACTTGCTAACATCTAATTGATTTGTTTATTGTACCCTTTATTTTGTGGAACTAGTAACTATACAAATGTGGCAAGTTTAACATACTAACAACATACTAACTGATTTTGTTGTTTCCTACAGATCAAGGTGTGTCCTTTCTCTCATACTTGCCCAACTAAGCTGAGAAGTGAGAAGTTCAAGCCGGCAAAGAGCAGGTGGGTTGCTGATGTTGTGCTGGATTGGGTGAGAAAGAACCCAGATATTGGCCCTACTGCTCTTCAAGAGAAGATCCATGAGAAATACCACTTCACGGTGCCATACATGCGTGTATCTCGTGGTAAGGACAAAGCAATGGATATGATTAGTGGAAAATGGGAAGTTAGCTTCCATCGTCTCTATAGTTTCAAGGCTGAGGTGGAGAAGTGTTCTCCTGGTAGTGTAGTGGAAATATACAAAGAGACTATGCAGGAGGGTGTTTGTTTCATTCAAGGCATGTTGGCAAGGCTTTTTAAATGACGCTTTGTTTCTTCAAAATCTGCGTGGGCTTATTGGGCATCCTGAAGGACTAGTCATACACACTGACGCTTGCAAAGGTTTAGAGACAGCAGTGGAACAAGTTTGGCCTGGAGTGGAGCATAGGGAGTGTATGAGGCATCTTGCTGCAAATTTTCGAAAAAAAATTCAAGGGCAATGTCTATGATGATAATCTTTGGGCTGCAAGCTTAACTTTCAGCTCTAGAAAGCACAATTGGCATATGAAACAGATCCTTGCTAAGAAGTGTGTCCAAAAATATATGGCTGAACATGATACATCTCCGTCGTATCTATAATTTTTGATTGTTCCATGCCAATATTCTACAACTTTTACATACTTTAGGCAACTTTTTATACTATTTTGGGACTAACATATTGATCTAGTGCCCAGTGGCAGTTCCTGTTTGTTGCATGTTTTTTGTTTCACAGAGAATCCATATCAAACGGAGTCCAAACGGGATAAAAACTTATAGAGATTTTTTTTGGAATATATGCGATTTTTGGGAAGAAGAATCAATGCGAGACGATGCCCGAGGGGGCCATGAGGCAGGGGGCGTGCCCCTGAACCTTGTGGCCACCCAGTAAGGCGGTTGGTGCCCTTCTTTCGCCGCAAGAAATCCAATATCTGGATAAAAATCGTGTCCAAATTTCAACCTAATCGGAGTTACGGATCTCCCGGAATATAAGAAATGGTGAAAGGCCAGAATCAGGAACAAAAGGAAACAGAGAGAGAGAGAGAGAGAGAGAGAGAGAGAGAGAGAGAGATCCAATCTCGAAGGGGCTCTCACCCCTCCGCCACCATGGAGGCCATGGACCAAAGGGGAAACCCTTCTCCCATCTAGGGGGAAGGTCAAGGAAGAAGAAGAAGAAGAACGGGGGCTCTCTCCCCCTCTCTCCCGGTGGCGCCGGAACGCCGCCGGGGCCATCATCGCGACAACGATCTACACCAACACCTCTGTCATCTTCACCAACATCTTCATCACCTTCCCCCATCTATCTACAACGGTCCACTCTCCCACAACCCATTGTACCCTCTACTTGAACATGGTACTTTATGCTTCATATTATTATCCAACGATGTGTTGCCATCCTATGATGTCTGAGTAGATTTTCGTTGTCCTATCGGTAATTGGTGAATTGCTATGATTGTTTTAATTTGCTTGTGGTTATGTTGCTGTCCTTTGGTGCCCATCATATGAGCGCGCGCGTGGATCACACCATAGGGTTAGTTGTATGTTGATAGGACTATGTATTGGAGGGCAAGAGTGACAGAAGCTTCAACCTAGCACAGAAATTGATGCATACGGGATTGAAGGGGGAAGAATATATCTTAATGCCATGGTTGGGTTTTACCTTAATGCTATGGTTGGATTCGTTTGCTAAGGCAATTGCACCAGTATTGTCACAAAAGATTTTCATTGGACCCGATGCACTAGGTATGACACCTAGATTGGATATGAACTCATTCATCCAGACTCCTTCATTTGCTGCTTCTGAAGCAGCTATGTACTCCGCTTCACATGTAGATCCCGCCACGACGCTTTGCTTAGAACTGCACCAACTGACAGCTCCACCGTTCAATATAAACACGTATCCGGTTTGTGACTTAGAGTCATCCGGATTAGTGTCAAAGCTCGCATCAACGTAACCATTTACGACGAGCTCTTTGTCACCTCCATAAACGAGAAACATATCCTTAGTCCTTTTCAGGTATTTCAGGATGTTCTTGACCGCTGTCCAGTGATCCACTCCTGGATTACTTTGGTACTTCCCTGCTAAACTAATAGCAAGGCACACATCAGGTCTGGTACACAGCATTGAATACATGATAGAGCCTATGGCTGAAGCATAGGGAACACCTTTGATTTTCTCTCTATCTTCTGCAGTGGTCGGCCATTGAGTCTGACTCAACTTCACACCTTGTAACACAGGCAAGAACCCTTTCTTTTCTTGATCCATTTCGAACTTCTTCAAAACTTTATCAAGGTATGTGCTTTGTGAGAGTCCAATTAAGCGTCTTGATCTATCTCTATAGATCTTGATGCCCAATATATAAGCAGCTTCACCGAGGTCTTTCATTGAAAAACTCTTATTCAAGTATCCTTTTATGCTATCCAGAAATTCTATATCATTTCCAATCAACAATATGTCATCCACATATAGAATTAGAAATGCTACAGAGCTCCCACTCACTTTCTTGTAAATCTGAGGCTTCTCCAAAAGTCTGTATAAAACCATATGCTTTGATCACACTATCAAAACGTTTATTCCAACTCCGAGATGCTTGCACGAGTCCATAGATGGATCGCTGGAGTTTGCACACTTTGTTAGCACCCTTTGGATCGATAAAACCTTCAGGTTGTATCATATACAACTCTTCTTCCAGAAATCCACTCAGGAATGCAGTCTTTACATCCATTTGCCAAATTTCATAATCATAAAATGCGGCAATTGCTAACATGATTCGGACAGACTTAAGCATCGCTACTGGTGAGAAAGTCCCATCGTAGTCAACTCCTTGAACTTGTCGAAAACCTTTCACAACAAGTCGAGCTTTGTAGATAGTAACATTACCGTCAGCGTCAGTCTTCTTCTTGAAGATCCATTTATTCTCGATGGCTTGCCGATCATCGGGCAAGTCAACCAAAGTCCGCACTTTGTTCTCATACGTGGATCCCATCTCAGATTTCATGGCCCCAAGCCATTTTGCGGAATCTGGGCTCATCATCGCTTCCTCATAGTTCATAGGTTCGTCATGGTCAAGTAACATGACCTCCAGAACAGGATTACCGTACGACTTTGGTGCGGATCTTACTCTGGTTGACCTACGAGTTTAGGTAGTAACTTGATTTGAAGTTACATGATCATCATCATTAGCTTCCTCACTAATTGTTGTAGGAGTCACAGGAACAGTTTCCTGTGATAAACTACTTTCCAGTAAGGGAGTAGATACAGTTACCTCATCAAGTTCTACTTTCCTCCCACTCACTTCTTTCGAGAGAAACTCCTTCTCTAGAAAGGATCCATTCTTAGCAACGAATATCTTGCCTTCAGATCTGTGATAGAAGGTGTACCCAACAGTCTCCTTTGGGTATCCTATGAAGACACATTTCTCCAATTTGGTTTTGAGCTTATCAGGTTGAAGCTTTTTCACATAAGCATCGCAGCCCCAAACTTTAAGAAAGGACAACTTTGGTTTCTTGCCAAACCACAGTTCATAAGGCGTCATCTCAACGGATTTAGATGGTGCCCTATTTAACGTGAATGCAATCGTCTCTAAAGCATAACCCCAAAACGATAGTGGTAAATAAGTAAGAGACATCATAGATCGCACCATATCTAGTAAAGTACGATCACGATGTTCGGACACACCATTACACTGTAGTGTTCCGGGTGGCCTGAGTTGCAAAACTATTCCGCATTGTTTCAAATGAAGACCAAACTCGTAACTCAAATATTCTCGTCCATGATCAGATCGTAGAAACTTTATTTTCTTGTTACGATGATTTTCCACTTCACTCTGAAATTCTTTGAACTTTTCAAATGTTTAAGACTTATTTTCATCAAGTAGATATACCCATATCTGCTCAAATCATCTGTGAAGGTGAGAAAATAACGACACTCGGCGCGAGCCTCAACATTCATCGTACCACATACATCAGTATGTATGATTTCCAACAAATCTGTTGCTCACTCCATTGTTTCGGAGAACGGCGTCTTAGTCATCTGGCCCATGAGGCATGGTTCGCAAGTACCAAGTAATTCATAATCAAGTGATTCCAAAAGTCCATCAGAATGGAGTTTCTTCATGCACTTTACACCAATATGACCTAAATGGCAGTGCCACAAATAAGTTGCACTATCATTATCAACTCTTCATATTTTGGCTTCAATATTATGAATATGTGTATCACTACTATCGAGATTCAAAAAGAATAGACCACTCTTCAAGGGTGCATGACCATAAAAGATATTAGTCATATAAATAGAACAACCATTATTCTCTGATTTAAATGAATAACCGTCTCGCATCAAACAAGATCCAGATATAATGTTCATGCTCAACGCTGGCACCAAATAACAATTATTCAGGTCTGAAACTAATTCCGAAGGTAGACGTAGAGGTAGCGTGCCAATCGCGATCACATCGACTTTGGAACCATTTCCCACGCGCATCGTCATCTCGTCCTTAGCCAATCTTCGCTTAATCTGTAGTCCCTGTTTCGAGTTGCAAATATTAGCAACAGAACCAGTATCAAATACCCAGGCACTACTGCGAGCATTAGTAAGGTACACATCAATAACATGTATATCACATATACCTTTGTTCACCTTGCCATCCTTCTTATCCGCCAAATACTTGGGGCAGTTCCGCTTCCAGTGACCAGTCCCTTTGCAGTAGAAGCACTCAGTCTCAGGCTTAGGTCCAGACTTGGGCTTCTTCACTTGAGCAGCAACTTGCTTGCCGTTCTTCTTGAAGTTCCCTTCTTCCCTTTACACTTCTTCTTGAAACTGGTGGTCTTGTTGACCATCAACACTTGATGCTCCTTCTTGAGTTCTACCTCCGCAGCCTTTAGCATTGCAAATAGCTTGGGAATTGGCTTATCTATCCCTTGCATGTTATAGTTCATCACGAAGCTCTTGTAGCTTGGTGGCAGTGATTGAAGAATTCTGTCAATGACACTATCATCCGGAAGAGTAACTCCCAGTTGAATCAAGTGATTGTTATACCCAGACATTTTGAGTATATGCTCACTGACAGAACTATTCTCCTCCATCTTGCAGCTGTAGAACTTATTGGAGACTTCATATCTCTCAATCCAGAAATTTTCTTGAAATATTAACTTCAACTCCTAGAACATCTCATATGCACCATGACGTTCAAAACACCGTTGAAGTCCCGGTTCTAAGCCGTAAAGCATGGCACACTGAACTATCGAGTAGTCATCAGCTTTGCTCTGCCAGACGTTCATAACATCTGGTGTTGCTCCTGCAGCGGGTTTGGCACCTAGCGGTGCTTCCAGGACGTAATTCTTCTGTGTAGCAATGGGGATAATCCTCAAGTTACGGACCCAGTCCGTGTAATTGCTACCATCATCTTTCAACTTAGCTTTCTCAAGGAACGCGTTAAAATTCAACGGAACAACAGCACAGGCCATCTATCCACAACAACATAGACATGCAAAATACTATCAGGTACTAAGTTCATGATAAATTAAAGTTCAATTAATCAAATTACTTAAGAACTCCGACTTAGATAGACATCCCTCTTATCATCTAAGTGATCACGTGATCCATATCAACTAAACCATGTCCGATCACCACGTGAGATGGAGTAGTTTTCAATGGTGAACATCACTATGTTGATCATATCTACTATATGATTCACGCTCGACCTTTCGGTCTCGGTGTTCCGAGGCCATATCTGCATATGCTAGGCTTGTCAAGTTAATCCGAGTATTCTGCATGTGCAAAACTGGCTTTCACCCGTTGTATGTGAACGTAGAGCTTATCACACCCGATCATCACGTGGTGTCTCGGAAGGACGAACTTTCGAAACGGTGCATACTCAGGGAGAACACTTATACCTTGAAATTTAGTGAGAGATTATCTTATAATGCTACCGTCAATCTAAGCAAAATAAGATGCATAAAGGATAAACATCACATGCAATCAATATAAGTGATATGATATGGCCATCATCATCTTGTGCCTTTGATCTCTATCTCCAAAGCACCGTCATTATCACTATCGTCACCGGCGTGACACTTTGATCTCCATCGTAGCATCGTTGTCATCTCGCCAACTATTGCTTCTACGACTATCGCTACCGCTTAGTGATAAAGTAAAGCAATTACATGGCGATTGCATTTCATACAATAAAGCAACAACCATATGGCTCCTGCCAGTTGCCGATAACTCCGTTACAAAACATGATCATCTCATACAATGAAATTTAGCATCATGTCTTGACCATATCACATCACAACATGCCCTGCAAAAACAAGTTAGACGTCCTCTACTTTGTTGTTGCAAGTTTTACATGCCTGCTACGGGCTGAACAAGAACCGTTCTTACCTACGCATCAAAACCACAACGATATTTCGTCAAGTATGTGATGTTTTAACCTTCACAAGGACCGGGTGTAGCCACACTCGATTCAACTAAAGTTGGAGAAACTGACACCGCCAGCCACAATGTGCGAAGCACGTCGGTAGAACCAGTCTCGCGTAAGCGTACGCTTAATGTCGGTCCAGGCCGCTTCATCTAACAATACCGCCGAATCAAAGTATGACATGCTACCTACAAAAACCAGAAACTAGTTGCAACTCCTGGACAGAGATCAGGTTGATTAATAAGTCGAGAGGGGCACTTAAGCATTCCAATGCGTGGTAGTAACTGTTCATGGATCACAAACACAGAACTTAGTTCTTGAGGACGGTTTCAATGAGACAACCCACCATGTACTCCTACATGGCCTCTCACCGCTACCTTTACCAAATCGTGCTCACACCCTTAGCTCTCAACAGTAGGACATGTTCACATCATTCCAATTCACCCCCGATGAATCAGACCTGACTCAACTCTAAGCAGTAGCAGGCATGACAAACAAGCATGAATGAGTAGGCATATCAGGGCTCAAAAAACTCCTACTCATGCTAGTGGGTTTCATCTATTTACTGTGGCAATGACAGGTCATGCAGAGGAAAGGGGTTCAACTACCACAACATGTAACAGTTGAAACGTTGTTGTCCTAGTGCAGTAAAATAGAGCAGGAGCGAGAGAGTGGGATTGTATCGGAATGAAGATAGCATATTTATTCATCGATGTCATCGATCTCATCGTCGGAACGTCGTCTACTAAGAGGGGACAATTACCGGCAAACAAGGAAGTACACAATCAATGCAATGCGCAATATGATGCATGATCATGACATTGCAATATGCTGTGGTTGAGCTAATGAAACTCAGACCAGATGGGTTTGAGTCATTTTAAACCAAAGGTTCAACCCCAAGCTCAAACTATGAATTCAAATAGTGCATTATGATGTGTTTGAACTAAACAGTGAGGTTAAGCTGCTTAAACATGCATGAAACCAGTACAGATGGATAGATTGGATTTTTCTGATAATTTTTCATATATAACTTATTCCATTTGGAGTTACAGTTTAATTACTATGATTTTTAGAAGTTTTAGGTATTTTCTGAAATTCATAAATCATTTCTGATTTATTAAATATCCAGAAAACATTTATGACGTCAGATGCATCAGCACGACGTTAGCAAGTCAACTGGGCGGCCAGGGTCAAACCTGATCAGTGGGGCCCAGTGGTCAGTGACCTAGTGCTAGTTTGTTTCAGCGACGGGTGGGGCTAGTCAATGGTGACGTCAGCGGGTCAACTGACATGTGGGGTCCACTGTGGTTAGGTTAAAACTTAACAGGGATTTATCCCATGGTTAATTAGGGGGGTGGGGCTGGTCTGTCAGCGGCACAGGTGTCTGTAAACCTCGTGATTAACCTAACCTAATGACGCCAAGTCAGCGAGCGGCATTTAGCCGCCGGTGAACGAAATCCCGCGGCGGTGGCTCACCGGCGTTGCTCGGGACGACGCTACGGGCGTCGGCTGGATGCGCTGAAGGCACCAAAGGAAAGTCCATCCTTGGGCGCATCTAGGGGACCCCGCGGGAGGCTGCGAGGTGGCCGGAGTCCCTGCTGGCGTCCAGCTGTGCGGCTGCCGGAGCTCGGGGGAGCTCGGGGTCGAGGCTACGGTGTACGGAAGAGTGAGGCAAGCGGTGCTATGGCCTCCTGTGAGCACGCTAAGCACAACTACATGCTCGGTTGGGTCAGGCGAGGTTGCTAGCTGCGGCAATGACGATTGCGGCGGCGGTGAGCTCACGGTTGCGGCGGTTAGCACGGTTAGGGGAAGCAGACGACCATGGGGAGAGGGGGAAACAGGGCAGGAGCTCACAGGGAGGTCGTCGAGCAGCTCAGTGGGCTCGGGGAGGCGGCGGAGACGGCGAATCGGACGGCAGCATCCGGCATCCATGGACGGGGAAGAAAGTTCGCGGCATCATCCTCGGGTCGTCCAGCCTTGCGTTGGTCGGCGGAGAGGTGCTTGGGGTTGGGGCGGAGCACGGGGGCACAGAAACGACTCCTGGGGAGCTCGGTGGCCATGCTAAACGGCGGCGGTGGTGACGGCTGCACTCGGGTGTTCGCAGAGAGAGATACGGGGAGGGGATGAGTGAGCGAGGGGGAGGCCGAGGGGATTCAGGGGGCGCGTGGCATTTCTAGTCGGTCCGGGGCGAGGCAGAAAGCAGGAGGTGGCCGGGCGCGTGCCGACGTGCGTCGGCCACGCGTGCTGCCCACTGGCGCGAGGAAGACGACATGGAGGGAAGGCTGCTGGGCTGGGCCAGCCAACTAGGCCACCAGGTAGGTTTGGGCCAGGTAAGCTCTCGTTTTTTCCTATTCTGTTCTGTTTCTTTTCTATTTTTTTAGTTTGTTTTGATTTGATTCAAAAACCAGATCATTTCATAAACTTCTGAAAATTATTATGTGGCCTTTTAAAAATTATTCAAATCCACTCACAAACTTTCAGAATTATTGGAGGCAATAAATATTTTATATGAATTATTATCCCCAATTCAAATACTTTATGAATTGATTCAAAAATCCAAAATGTCATGAAAAAATGTGCATCACCTCTGGTTACTGTTTCCAGCATTTTACCAAAATGATGAACATTTTTTAAGGCCATTTGGACTCACTGGAAATATTTTAGTTGAACCTAGTGGATTCCTTTTGATGCTAGGGTTTGAACATGCCCCATTTCAAGTTCAAATAATTTTAGACATGACGACATGAATGCTTATGCAACTATCTGCGATCAAATTCTAGGGATGTGACAGGAACCCCCTAACCCGCCACTACTACAAAAAGGGCTATAGATGGAATGGACACTAATGGCGCACCTGTGAGGTGGTGCGCCATTACAATATTCTAATGGCGCACCATGTCTCGGTGCGCCATTAGTAATATATTACTAATGGCGCACCTGGTGTGCGGTGCGCAATTAGTAGTTTTGAAAAAAACATAAAAAAAATTGTTAATAATGGCGCACCGTTGCATAGTGCGCCATTACTAATTGACATAGTAATGGCGCACCACATCCTTCGTGCGCCATTAGTAGTTTTGAAAAAAAGTAAAAAAAATAAAAAAAATTGTTACTAATGGCGCACCATGTCTCGGTGCGCCATTACTAGTTTTAACTAGTAATGGCGCACTGTCCACTGGTGCGCCATTACTAAGTTTTTTCAAAAAAAAAATCAAAAAAAATATCAATTTTTTTTCAAAACTAGTAATGGCGCACCGTGGGTGTGGTGCGCCATTACTAACTTGCCCCAACACCGAATGCACCCCCCCCCCCCCCGTGGATCGCCTTTTCAGTTTAAAAAAAATAAAAGAAAATGATGGAAATGTCAAAAAAATAAAATAAAATATGTTTCCCATGTGATATGTGCTCCAGTTTTTGGGAAAATTTACAAATATGAATTTTGACTTTATTTGCAAAATCTCTCCGAAATTTGTAAAATGGGCATAACTTTTGCATACGAACTCGGATGAAAAAGTTTTTTATATGAAAAATCATCTAATCGAAAAGTTACATCCAAATTTAACTGGGGGAACCCCGTTAAACATTTTCAAAATCCCCAAAAACCTAACAGAAAAAAAGTTACGGGGCTTTTAAGATCTAGCGGCAAAAAAATTCAAAAAATTTCAAACTTACTAGTGGCACACCGTGGATGTGGTGCGCCACAAGTAACAGAAAAAAATTGGTTTTGATTTTTTTTTCAAAAAATGATACGTCATATGACCGGGAAGTTTGAAATATTTTTCAAAATTTCATCATAGTCATGAACATGAACAAAGTCCTAGACATCAACAAGGTATAACAGGAGTTGATATGCTAGATATATCAACAAGTGCACGTGAAGTGAGCTGTTCTTTGGGGTTGGATAGAACTCTGAAGTTAAGCGTGCTTGGGCTGGAGTAGTGTGAGGATGGGTGACCTTTCGGGAAGTTTGACCACGGAGTGCGATTTGACCTGAGATTAAGCATATTGACCCAAGATTAAGCCATAGTGAACTGAGATTAAGAAAAAATTCTGAAAAAAATTTGAAAATTTTTTTTGAAAAAAAAAATGTTACTAATGGCGCACTTCTATGTGGTGCGCCATTAGTCTACCAGATACTAATGGCGCACTTCTAGTATACCAGATACTAATGGCGCACCGTGGGCTATACTAAAGGCGCACTACATGGTGCGCCATTAGTATACCAGATACTAATGGCGCACCAGTGGGTGCGCCATTAGTAAAAAATACTAGTGGCGTGCTAGTAATGGCGCATCGGTAGTGCGCCATTAGTAGGCAAAACCGGTGCGCCATTAGTAGGCCTTTTTCTAGTAGTGCGCTCGACCCGGTTTCGTCGGTGATGCACCCCTAATCTTCTTCCTCCTCCTCCTATTCTTCTTCCTCCTTTTCTTCTTCTTCTTCTTCTTCTTCTTCTTCTTCTTCTTCTTCTTCTTCTTCTTCTTCTTCTCCTTCTTCTTCTTCTTCTTCTTTTTTCATCTTTCTTATTTCTTCTTAACCTAAACTAAACCTAATAAACTTAACCTAAACTAAACTAAATCTAAATCTAAAAAACAGAAAATAAACCTAAACTAAACCAAGCCTAAATTAAACTAAACCTAATTAAACTAAATCTAAAAAAAGAAAAAAAGAGGGATGTCACCTTCAAAGGCGTGGCAGGAGTGCCGGGCGGGCGGGCAGCCGGGCGGAGGGCGGGCAACGCGGCCGAGGCGGTGGGCGGGCGAGGCGTGGCGACCAAGGCGAGGCAGGGCGGCGGAGCGGGGGCGGCTCGGGCAACGGGCGGCGGTGCAGGTGTGATGAGAGGGAGGGAGAGGGAGGGAGAGAGAGGGACGTGGGGCTGGCGGCTTTTTAGTTTAGTTCACAACTCTTTGACCTCCGCTAAAGGACATCAAAGCGCCTAGCTAACGGACGTTAGTTGGCCACTTTCTTTAACGTCCGCTGGCCGACGGCAAAGATTCTTTGCCGTCCGCTAACTGACGGCAAAGAAAGTGGCCGTTAGGAGGCCCTCTCTGGTACGCCACCCTCCCTTTTTACCGTCCGCTAGCGGACGACAAAGCTTCTATGCCGTCCGCTAGCGGGAATTGGCTAACGGCAAACACTGTCATTGCCGTCAGCTCTTTCTTTGTCATCAGCTTTCGTTTAGCTGATGGCAGAGAGCTTCTTTGCCGTCAGCTAGCTGACCACAAAGAACTGGCTAACGGCAAAGATCCTGATTCCAGTAGTGTTGTCCATCACATCATTCTCTTCATGATGTGATCCCATTCATCAAATGACAACACATGTCCATGTTTAGGTAACTTAACCATCTTTGATGAATGAGCTAGTCAAGTAGAGGCATACTAGGGACACTGTTTTGTCTATGTATTCACATGTCGGATTTCGGGTTTCGGCAAAACCCTTGAGGTTCGAACACTGGGGTGCGCATGAAGATCTCCCCTCTACCTAATCACACCCTCACCATCATTGCAATCTCAAATGCTAGCTCGATGAACCCGCAACACAAGAGACACAAGATTTATACTGGTTCGGGCCACCGATGTGGTGTAATACCCTAATCCAGTGTGGTGTGGTGGATTGCCTCTTGGGCTAAGGATGAACAGTACAAGGGAAGAACAGCCTCCCGAGGAGAGGTGTTCTTGTGCTTGGAGAGCTTGTGAGGGTGAGGATGGTATCAATGATCCGTCCTTTGCTATGGTGGTAGCTAGTCTTATTTATAGAGGCCCTGGTCCTCTCCCCCAATATTGAGCAGGAAGGGATGCCACAGAAGCCAATTTGAAGGGGGACAACTAGTACAAGTTATCCTGACTAAAGCTGGTCTTCGCTTGCCAAAGGCTCTGGTGGTGACGCCGTCTTGGGCTCCACAGTGACCTCCGTCCTACCGTCTTGCTGGTCTTGGTCTCATTGCACCGATATGGAAACCTTTTCCTGATGCCTCGGGACTCCTCGCCTGCGCTTGCCTCTTTAGCACCAAAGAGGAAATGAGGACACTGCGCGCGCTGGCGCCTCCCTGGTCTTGGTCGTCATGGCTTACGTCATAGGAACCCCGCGAGGTTCCCCTTGCCTTGATCTCTCCACCCCTCGCGAGCCAGCCTGGTGTGGCTGCCCCCGAGGAGGTCTTGCATCGTCTGCCTCGCGAGGCTTGTCCCCTCGCGAGGGTCTTGAGTGTTTGCTAGTGAAGATGGGTCGTACGGGGCTGCTAGTGGAACCACGCCGTGGGCCGTAGACAGGCAAGTCTGGGGACCCCCGTTCCCAGGACGCCAACACACATGTACTAAGTTTCTGGTTAATACAATTCTAGCATGAATAATAGATATTTATCATGATATAAGGAAGTATAAATAACAACTTTATTATTGCCTATAGGGCATATTTCCTTCAGTCTCCCACTTGCACTAGAGTCAATAATCTAGTTCACATCGTCATGTGATTTAACACCAATAGTTCACATCGTCATGTGACCAACACCCAGAGGGTTTACTAGAGTCAATAATCTAGTTCACATCGCTATGTGATTAACACCCAATGAGTACTAACATGTGATCCCCGTGGCGCGCCGCACTTGCCCTTTGGCTTCGCCTCGAAGCCAAGTCCGAGCGTGCCTTGGGCCCGGGGGCTACTGTCGGCATTCTGGGAACGGGGGTCCCCAGACTTGCCTGCCTGCGACTTGGCTTCGAGGCGAAGCCAAAGGGCAAATTCAGCGCGCCACGGGCCCCAACAGGCTGTGGCCTCGCCTGACGCGTGGCGATTTATTGGACGTGGGCGTCTCCGTTTCCCCACGCTGCCTCGGCAACTGCCCGACTTGACGAGTCCCTGCTGCATGCAAGGAAAAACCATCATTACCTATGATCGTGGGGATCGCCGGTTGGCCTTCTCCTGCTATTAATGAGGAGGAAGGCGAAGCCCCCGTCGCCCATCTCTTCCCGTTCCGCTTGCTCCTTCTCCCTTGCTCCTTTGCTAGTAACGATTCCCATGGCGCCGATTCGAAGGTTCTTGGCAGTGGAGAATGGGAACCCCCCCCCCCCCGCGACGAGCCCGGGCCACTTCCACCGAAGAAGAGGCCGGTCCACCACCATGATGTAGTCGAGAGGCCGGAGGTGCCAAGGCCTTGGTGCGAGCGGCCACCTCCCGGGTATCTGTTGCCTCTGTACGCCCAAGCCAAGGGCTCTGGAGGAAGAGGCGGTGAGCGGCGCCGCCCATGCCGCAGCCATGGTCTCCGCGCCGCGGTGACACACGCCGTCGCCCCAGGAGCCCACACCGCAGACTCCTTGCGCGAACTCGTGATGTGGGAGGCGATGCCTCCGCGGACCTGGATCCGCTTCCCGTCATTATTCTCCGCTGAGATATCGCCGATGAGGCCCCTCGAGCTTTGGCTGCAGCACGCCGACTGTGACGCCCCGACGACTGGAGCGGAGGTTGAAGTCATTTCCTCAGGCAAGATCTTCATGACCCGAGGCTGGGGTGAGGTCGCCCGGGTTTGCCGTACGGAGGGCGCCCTTGCGATCCACTTCGAGTACGACGGCGCCTCCACGATGTTCTTCAAGGTCTTCGACGCAGAAGGTCGTCGCTTGGGGTGCTGCCCCGGAGAGGGCCGCCTGGACGGCGCCGCGGCAAGAGCTGGGCATGCCGCCTGCCTCGCCAGCAGCTTATCCAGCAATAGCGTCATGGCTTGGGAGTCTAGCGACTCTCCCGAGCCCTACGAGACTCCGGAGATGAGCGGCGACTTCTACGTGTCCCCGAGCTCTCGCCGCGCACGGAGCAAGGCCGTAGCGTCCGGCCGCCGCCGTTGCTGATCTGGATGGCGCCGGCCTCCCATGGCCCACTGTTGATGATGGCGTAGGCCGTGCCGGCGCATGTAGATAGGGCCCCTAGAAGCTCCCTTCTTTTGTTCCCTGCGAGGAATTGAGGCGAACCCCGCGGGGGCGTGTAAAGGGTCTGTAATGTCTTTAGCTGATATTGTCCTCATTATGAAAATTTGCGAACGCATGTCCTGTTTTGGCTCGGTTTCCCCTTTCCAACCCCGCGGCAGCTTGGTGCTCTACGCTGACAGGTCCCGGTCCCCAGGCAGGCTGCAGCCATCGCTGGTATGCCAGGTCGCGATGCCGTGGTCAAGGTCAGGAGGTGAGCGGCCCGAGGTCCAGTAAAAGCTCCTGAGGCACAATGCTCAGGAGGTCCCCTTTAGCACGCAAGCGGCCACCGAGAGGTAAGAAAGGGAGGCGACGTTGCCGCAACAGGGCTGCAGCAAGTGAGAATCCTATGTCGTAGCGATTGGTTGACCCGGGCGCGAAACTTATCTCGGCAGTCCAAAGTAGGTTCCTTGTGATGCGTCAGACTCGTGGGTCAGCGGTCGTAGTGCAGTCAGTTCAGGCCCGTGCGAGCCTCCCCCTCTTCTCCACGCTTTTCTATGTGCTCTACATCCTCAGGTCCCGGCCCTTGAGCAAGCTCAACTGCCGCTGGTATGCCAGGTCGCGATGCCGTGGCAAGGCCAGGGGGTGAGGGATGGAGAGCCGCGAGAAGGGACATAGATTGCCACTATGATTGCCGGCCTGCCACAGATCGCTCGGCAAGAGGATGAAGGCACTGAGGGCCTGGTGAGGTGACGTGCGCGGGGCGTGCCGCGAGTCAGAGCTTGACCGCTCAGATTTGTCGGCGTTGCAGGGCCGGACCGGAGCACAACCGTCGTGCCAGCGTGAGTAGCTCCCGTGGTTGGTGATAATCAAGCAGGTGATAACCATAGATAGATTACACATGGAAAGAAAACTAGCTTAGGTAAATGCAAGAACGATACATGCCACTGGGTCAGACCCGAGCGGCTTGGGGATGATGGAGCCCGAGGGGCGCCCCCAGCAGGATAAACTAAAGACATAAAAAGGGATACATGCCGCAGGGACGGACCCCACGTGGCCTGGGAATGACGCAGCCCTGAGGGCGCTCCCAGCTAAATAAAATTGGAAAATTTCACCTGGTTCCGTTGTCGAAGGAATGTTGGGGTAGCTGAAGATGCTTGGTGAAGGGGTGCTCCTCACGAGCCACCGGGGCCTAAGCCTCGGGAGGCTATGGGGGTCTAGGCGGTTCCTTGAGTACAGTCTTCATCTCTGCCAGGACTGCGTGATGCCTGGCCTCCTGAGCCGCTAGGACGCTCCGTGGGTTGCGCTGGAAGGCGGATGCCACGCTCGGCAGGCCGAATGGCATGCAAATGTAGCTCTGAGGTGGGCCCTCGCAACATCCCACGCGCGAAGGCCAGATAAGCTCCTGAGATGTGGCCCTGTTGAGCCCTGGGATGTCGATGCAGACGCGCAGCCCGCATCCTTGCCTGGATGGGGAGCTGCGCCAGGTGAGCGGCGAACGCCGCGCATGGCCCTTGCATCCTGCAGCTCCTGAGTGGTCTTGGCAATGAACTCCTGGGCGTTCAGCGCCCCTCGCACGGTGTCCTCCTGAGGGAAACGTGCCGCAAAGCACGCCTCCATGTGGTGCCCGAGCGCCTCCCTCGTGACGTTTGCGAGGTCTGAGGCCCTCCAGAAGAGAGCCCCCGAGCCCTGCCCGAGGAGGGCGCCGCGTGCGCCTTCCTATGCGAGGGAGGGAGGCGCCCTAGGCGCAGGCGCCCATCCTGACGTGGCACCGCTCGAGGCGCCGCTCCCCTGAGGCCCTGTGCGGAGTAGCTGCTTCTTCTTCTTGGGGATGGCCTCAGGAGGGTGCTCGCCCGTGCTGTCAGAGTCTTTGATTGCTGTGGCTTGGAAGGCGCGCTCAAGGGAGCACACCGCGTCTCTTTCCTCACAGGGGACCGTGATGATCCCGCCGCTTCCTGGAATCTTGAGGACGTTGTAGCCGTGGTGAGTTACCACCATGAACTTGGCCAGGGCCGGATACCTGAGGATGGCATTGTATGGCAGGCGGATGTGGGCGACGTCGAAGTCGATGAGCTCGGTGCGGTAGTTATCGTGATGTCCGAAGGTGATAGGGAGGCGGACCTGCCCTATCGGGGTGGTGGAGCTGTCGGTCACTCCTGAGAAGGGCTTGGTAGGTTGAAGCTGATTGTATGGCACTTGCAGGCTGTCAAACGTCTCGACAGATAGGATGTTAAGCACTGTGCCACCATCGATGAGGGTCTTGGTGACTTGTACATTGCTGATGACAGGTGAGCAGAGCATCGGGAGGGCGCCAGCGGTGGCCGCGCACTTGAGCTGATCTGCCGAGCTGAAGGTGATGGCGCACTTGGACCACCTAAGCGGGCGTGTGGCCTCGAGCCTGGGAAGGACTGCGTTCACCTCGCGAGTAAAATGCTTGAAGATACACTGAGATGCTGGACCTTGAGCTCCGCCCAAGATGCAGGCAATAGCACGCGGCTCCTGGAAGCCCCCAGGCCCCTCGTTCTGATGGTGGTCGTCGTTTCTCCTGGGTGGTGGCGGCACCGGAGGAAGACCGGCGTTTCCCTAAGGGCGGTCCTCGCGAGGCTGATCCCTCCAGGCGACCTCGCGAGGCTGGTCCTGCCAGCGGTCCTCACAAGGCCGGTCGCGTCACTCCTGGCGGGGGCCACGGTCGTCCCAGCATCCTCTGCCTCGTCCTCCTCCTCGGTTGTAGCCCTGGTCATTGCGCTCGGGGCGTTGACCGAAGCGTCCATCCCGAATGGCCCTGAGCTCTTGACAGTCGTTAGTGTTGTGGTTGTGTACGTTGTGGAAGGCGCAGCACGGCTGGCTGCTCTTGGACGACTCGGGATGGTAACGGCCGCGCTTCGTGTCCGGCTCCGCCGCGAGCATGGCCACTCCCTTGCGCTTCACTTCCTTGGCCTTGGCTTTCTTCTCCTCCAGGTCGGTAGCTGGGAGCTCGAGGAGGGAAAGGCGCCCCCCCTCCGCCCTTGCGCACTTGGTCACCCGGTTGAACAACTCCAGAGCCGTGCACAACTCCTCGTGGATGGCGAGCTCCTCCTCCATCTTGACATCACAGAAGCCATCAGAAAACGCCGAAATGATGACCTCGTCCGTCATCTTGGGGATCTTGAGGCGAATGCTGTTGAAGCGCTGGATGTACTTCTGCAGGGTCTCTCCTGGCTGCTGCTTGACGCGTCGCAGGTCACCCGCGGCCGCAGTGCGGTCGCGAGTGCCCTGGAAGTTGGCGGCGAAGCGGTCGCGCATCTCGTCCTAGGAGCAGATCGAGCCTGGAGGTAGGTGCAGGAGCCACGAGCGGGCACCATCCTTGAGAGCCATGGGGAACCAGTTTACCATGACTTTCTCGTCGCCGTTGGCTGCCTCGATGCTCAGCTTGTAGAGCTGTAAGAACTCCGCGGGGTCGGGGGTGCCGTCGTAGCAAGGAGGCAGGTCCGGCTTGAACTTGCCCGGCCAGGCGACGCTACGCAGCTCAAGAGTGAAGGCATGGCAGCCTGTTGTGGCCACCGGGGCCCTTTGCTTGTGCGGAGCCAGCCCTTGATGCCCGCGCACCGCCGCTGCTGGCGGCACGCGTGTCGGTGTTCTGGGAACGGGGTCCCCAGACTTGCCTGCCTGCAGCCCATGGCGTGTCTCTGCGAGCAGGATGTACGGCCCATCTTCACCAACAAGCATTCGAGACCCTCGCGAGGGGCCAAGCCTCTCGAGGCAGACGACGCAAGACATCCTCGGGAGCGGCCTCGCCAGGCTGGCTCGCCAGGGGCGGAGAGATCAAGGCACGGCAAACCTCACGAGGTTCTCATGACGTGAGCCATGACAACCAATGCCAGGCAGGCACCAGCGTGCACAGTGTCCTAATTTCCTATTTGGTGCTAAGGGGGGGGGGGGGCAAGCGCAGGCGATGAGTACCGAGGCATCAAGCAAAGGTTTCCATATCGGTGCAACAAGACCAAGACCAGCAGGATGGCAAGATGGAGGTTACCGTGGACCCCAAGGCGGCGTCACCACCAGAGCCTTTGGCAGGCGAAGACCACCTTTAGCCAGGATAGCTTGTACTAGATGTCCGCTTTCAAATTGGACGTTGTGGCATCCCTTCCCGCTCAATATTTGGGAAGAGGACCAGGGCCTCTATAAATAGGGCTAGCCACCATAGTAGGAGGCATCTCATCTTGAGCAATCCTCACGCACTCACACCCACCAAACACAAGAACACCTCACCTCAGGAGGCTGTTCTTCCCCTTGTACTGTTCATCCTCAGCCCGAGAGGCAATCCACCGCACCACACTGGAGTAGGGTATTACACCACAACGGTGGCCTGAACCAGTATAAATCTTGTGTCTCTTGTGTTGCGAGTTCGCCGAGCTAAGCCTAGATATCGGGGTGAGGTTGAGGGCATGATTCGGTAGGGGGAAATCTTCGTGCGCACCCCAGTGTTTGAACCTTGAGGATTTTGCCAGAACCCGAAATCCGACATTTGGCGCGCCAGGTAGGGGTGCGCCGGAGTCTTCCTTCCGTCAATTCACGCTCCACCATCTTTGCGCCCGTTCCCCATGGCTGGCGCTGCTATTCCGGCTGGGTCCGCGGACACCCACGGTGGCGCCCGGGGGCTCCGAGCCCTCGCTCTCGCCTTGCGGCAGGTGCAGTGGCCACCCAAGTTCAATCCGGAGATGCCACCGCGCTACGATGGCGCGGTTGACCCGTCGGCTTTCCTGCTGGCGTACGAGGACGCCGTCCTTAAGGTGGGGGGCCACGACAAGGTCATGGCCAACTAGCTTCCCCTGGCCCTCACTGGCGCACCACACGCCTGGCTGCTCAACCTCCCCAGATCCACGGTGGCATCTTGGGAGGAGCTGCGCGGTCTCTTCGCCGTGCGCTACGCGGCACCGGCGCATCACGCGGTCGCGGCCCTCCTCGGCGGCTCACAGGCACCGCCCTCGGATCGCCACGTCAAGCCGTTCCTTCTCCAGATCGGCACCACTTCCAAGCGCCCAGGGGCTCCCCCGGGCTAGGCCGCGCCCGAGGCTGACCTCACCTTCAACTCAGGGGATCACCTCGTCTCCACCATTGGCTCAGGCGTGCTCCCAATGCTTTGCACGCCCACCATTTGCAACATGTCCATCACCAAGACGCTCATCGATGGCGGTGCCGGCCTCAACGTGCTCTCCGTGGAGGCCTTCAGCTTTCTTCACGTACCGCTCGAGCGGCTCCGCCCCAGCAAGCCTTTCTCAGGGGTCGGCGGAGGCTCTGCCCACTCCCTGGGACGGATCCGTCTCCCCGTAACCTTCAGAACGCGCGACAACTACCACACCGAGCTGGTCGACTTTGACGTCGCTCGCATCGGCCTCCCCTACAATGCCATCCTCGGGTACCCGGCCCTGGCTCAGTTCATGGCGGCGACCCATCCGGCCTACAACCTCATGAAGATGCCCGGGAGCAAGAGCGTCCTCACAATAGTTGGGGACACCAAGGAAGCCCTGATGACGCTCAAGCTTGCCCTCAAGACCGCTGCGCCGGCGCAGCCCGCCGGCGCAAACACCTCCAAGGCCAAGGAAGCCGCACCAACCAAAAAGAAGCAGTTGTTCACTCAAGACAAGGCAGAAATCAAGCAGGTGCCAGTCGAGGAGGACGGGTCCTCGGGAGTGACCTTTACCATAGGCGCCAACCTCGAGCCTGATCAAGAGGAGGCACTGGTGAAGTTCTTGCGTGCAAACAAGGAAGTGTTCGCTTGGGAGCCCGATCAGCTGGTAGGGGTCCCAAGAGGGGTGATAGAGCACCACCAGAAGGTGTGCCCCAATGTATGCCCCGTGAAGCAGAGGGCGAGGCTGCAGTCCACGAAGAAGCAGGCTTTAATTGTCCAAGAGACCTGCAAGTTGGAGGCTGCTGGTGTCATCCGCGAGGTTCGGCACCCCGAGTGGCTAGCGAACCCCGTCGTCGTGCCAAAGAAATGCGGGAAGGAGCGTATGTGCGTTGACTTCACCAACCTCAACAAGGCCTGCCCCCAAAATCCGTTCCCGCTTCCATGCATCGACCAGATCGTCGACTCCACTGCCGAGTGCGACTTTCTGTGCTTCCTGGATGCGTTTTCAGGATATCACCAGATCAAGATGGTGGTAGAAGATGTGGAGAAGACAACCTTCCTGACCCCGTGTGGGGTGTACTGCTACACTTGCATGCCGTTTGGGCTGCGCAATGCAGGTGCAACCTTCCAGCGGCTGATGCACATCTCCTTGGGTTAGCAGCTCGAGAGAAACGCCGAAGCTTATGTCGACGACATTGTGGTGAAGTCTCGGGAGGCGAGAACTTTGATTCAGGACCTGGAGGAAACCTTCGCGAGCCTCCGCCAGGTGGACTTGTGACTCAACCCGGAGAAGTGCCTGTTTGGCGTCCCTTCCGGCAAGCTACTGGGCTTCCTTGTGTTGCACAGGAGGATCGAGGCCAACCCAGAGAAGATCAAAGCCATGGAAGACATGAGTCCGCCGCAAACCCTCAAGGAAATGTAGAAGCTTGTTGGACGAGTCACTGCGTTGGGACGCTTCATTTCCAAGCTGGGAGAGCGTGCCCTACCCTTCTTCAAGCTGATGAAGAAGAAGGGCCCATTTGAGTGGACCCTGGAGGCCGACCAAGCATTTCAAGACCTCAAGAGATACCTGACCAGCCCTCCAGTGATGGTGGCGCCACGACCTCTCGAGCCCCTAGTGCTTTACCTTGCCGCCACTCCCTACTCCGCCAGCGCGGCTCTAGTAGCGGTTCGGGGAGATCACCAAGCCAAGGGCGCATCACGCCAAGCTACGCCCCCAGCAGGGACGATGCAAGACCAGAAGGGTGCCGCAAGGGCCGCAGCTACAGCAGCAGAGGATCAAGCTCAGCAGGACGACGTCCCCGAGCCTGCAGGGACCCTGGCAAGCGATCAGGCGTTGGGGGCCCCACCACCTCAGGAGGCGCCACAACTTCCGGAAGGCGAAGGCTCTATCAGCGCGCCCACCCTCGCCAAGCACCCGGTGTATTTCGTCAGCATGGTGTTACGGGACGCAAGGGCACGGTACCCCATGCCTCAAAAGCTCTTACTCGCGCTCTTGGTGGCCTCACATAAGCTGCGGCACTACTTTCAAGGCCACCCCATCAAGGTCGTCTCGGCCTACCCATTGGAGAGGGTGCTCAGGAGTCCCAACTCCGCCGGGAGAGTCGCTGAGTGGAATATCGAGCTGCAGGCATTTCAGTTGGAGTTCAGCACAACCAGAGTCATCAAGGGAGCCGCGCTGGCTCACTTTGTGCCAGAATGGACGGACACCCCGGAGCTTGAAGTAGGCGAGGACCGGTCCCTCTCGCCAGGAAGTGAGGCGCCCGATGGCTGGGTTATGTATTTCTATGGTGCCTTCGCGCGCCAGGGCGCGGGAGCTGGAGCAGTGCTCATCTCACCCACTCAGGACAAGCTCTACTACGTTGTGTAGCTCTGCTTCCAGCAGGGCAAGAAAGTATCCAACAACATTGTAGAGTACGAAGGCCTCATAGCCTGCCAGAAGGCTGCGGCGGCCCTGGGGGTGAAGCGTGTGGCGACCGATTCTCCGGGTGTTGACTTCCAAAAAATGGCCGTTGTGCTCATCAGCCCCAGGATTACTGTTAGCTGATGAGGCACCAACTTGATACAAAAATTCCAAGCAAAATACAATATATGTAGTACAAGACCATTCTGGCCTGTGAGTACAACAAATGGTTTCTAAAGGTTGATGGCGGAAGCGGTTTATGGATCATCAGCATCTATGGGACTCCAATTCCAACAGGAACAGCTGACCAGGTTAACTCCTATCTTCACGAGGCTGCTATCGCCGTTGCTTAGGTTCTGAGGCTGTCGCCACGGTCGCTCCTCTCCACGCAAGAAAATCTGGCCAAGACAATAGCCAGGGACAAGCCAGTGAGTACTTTGAATGTACTCGCAAACATCATGAACACAGGTATAATATAACAATGATGTGCTGAAAATATTTTATGCTCGTATGCGTCAGTCACAAAAGATAAATAAAATGCTGATACGTGCAAGCATGTTATTTATGAATATGCAATAACATAGTAGTATTAAAATCTATGAAATAAATAACAATATGCCACATCGGGCGTCTTAGCGACACCACATAAAGGGCTTTAAAATAATGCTGCAGTCGGGCGTCTTAGCGTCACCACATAAAGGGCTTTAAAAGAAATGCCACAGTCGGGCGTCTTAGCGACACCACATAAAGGGCTTTTAAAAGAAATACCACAGTTGGGCGTCTTAGCGACACCACATAAAGGGCTTTAAAAGAAATGCCACAGTCGGGCGTCTTAGCGACACCACAAAAAGGGCTTTTAAAAGAAATGCCACAGTTGGGCGTCTTAGCGACACCACATAAAGGGCTTTAAAAGAAATGCCACAGTCGGGCGTCTTAGCGACACCACATAAAGGGATTTTAAAAGAAATGCCACAATCGGGCGTCTTAGCGACACCACATAAAGGGCTTTAAAAGAAATGCCACAGTCGGGCGTCTTAGCGACACCACATAAAGGGCTTTTAAAAGAAATGCCACAGTCGGGCGTCTTAGCGACACCACATAAAGGACTTTAAAAGAAATGCCACAGTCGGGCGTCTTACCAACACCACATAAAGGGCTTTAAAAGAAATGCCACAGTCGGGCGTCTTAGCGACACCACATAAATGGCTTTTAAAGGAAATGCCACAGTAAATATCCAGGAGGTAGAACCATCCCAGGGATATTCGATAATACCAATAAAATCACGGGTTAGTCAACAATAATAATAATAATAATCATAATTATCACAATCCACAAGTTGTGAAATTCAGTTCTGGTTTAACAGTTTCACCTCCGAAGACCGACACTAAGACCGACACTTGACCCATCCCAGAATGTAATCCTTAACCATGGACACGGCTATTCGAATAAGTTCAATCTCTCCAGAGGGTGTACTCTTTACCCACGAGTAACAGATTCCTTTAGTCCATCGGGACTAATTCCGTCTACGGTCTTTTTGTTGAAAACACACCCAACTTGCACACACCAGCTTAACTCACATGTGTCTGGAATCACCCACGACACTGTTAAGCAAAACTCTAAGTGGGAGGCTACAACCTCGACGTAACATGGGATCACAAAATTTATACATGCACAAGAAGCGGGAGCTACCCCTTCGCTACAACCAAACACCCATGCTCCCGGACCCGATGGTATGACTACCGGAGGCCTCCGGTATCTTCCACCATGGCCTCTACAGACGGTGTGTGCTTAGGAAAGGGGTTGACAACTTACTAAACCGTACCCTACTTATTGTAGAGACGAGTGGTAGTACGAAGCATGTATGGGGGTTACTGGCACAAGACTCGATCTACGGTCGACTCAGGAGGTTGTAATGTTCCCTGCAGGATTAGTATAACAATGCATATACTTCAAACAACAGATAGAAACACCACGCGACATATCCCCCCATGCCATACCGGGCACGTCCGTCTCGACGGAGGACTAGGGACAAGACCGTGTCTACCCAAGACAAAGGCCTTCCCGGCTTTCCTCCCGGTATGCATGAAAGGCATATGACGGTGATTCCTATCACAATCATATCATCTCCATTTGCATGAAATTCATTAACATGCCGTCATGAGTAGGAACACATCCTCACATAAAATGACGTATGCTCGTGTCGGGGTGGTGTTGTCACCGTGCCAAGCAACACCCACAAAAATTTCACCAGGGTTCAGAATGCTTGCCTTCATGTCATGGGAAGGCAGGGTGCATTCCAACACATCTTGAAATCTTCAAAAATCCACGTCGAAGGCGTATTTTTAAATTACGCCTCCACTTATCCAGCGTGGACGCGCGGGGTGTCACTGACAGTGGGTCTAGGGAGCCCACTAGTTAGGTTTGACTAGTCTTCCCCGCCTCCTTCCTCCTCTGGCCGAATAGAGGCGGGGCTCCGGCGACCAACGCCGGCGAGCGGCGGTTCCTCGCGGCCTCTGGAGGGCGGGGATGGATCCGCAAGACTGGGGCGGTCCTTCCGGTAGTCGAGGGAGTGACAGGGATGGAGGAAATCGCCGGCGGCGAGCTCCGCGGCGGAGGAAAGCTTCGGGGGCGAAGTGGTTTTGGGGCCGCTGTGGTTCCCGATCGAAATTGAGTAGAGGGAAGGGTTCAGGGGAGGAAGAGAGGGTTTCTGGTGAAGAGAGTGGAGAGGGGGAGGCCCTGGTTGCGCCGAAGGGAGACTGGAGGCGGCGGTGGCCGAACTGACCGGAGAGGTTGAAGATGACCTGCTCCCCTTCAATTGGTGGCGATGGGGCACTAGTGAGACGGCGAGAGGCTACCTGAGGGCTCAGAGACGCTCGGGGCTTCCTTATATAGCGTGGCTAGGTCGGTCCGAGGTGGCCGGAGATAAGAACGGCGGTGAACCGACGTTCTGTAGCAGCAGGGGGACGTGGCGGGGTTGAGGATGGCGGCAAGAGCTAGCGGACGAGCGGGGCACCGCTCCAGGGCGAGCTAGCATGCGGGAGTGGCTTGGGCAGCACCGACATGGCCGGGGCCTGCAAGCGGCCGTCAGCTAGCCGCCACGGCCATCCTGGCGGTGGTGCTGTGGGGTGCCAGGGGTGGTCAGGGTGGCGTGGCGGTGCAGGGATACGTGGCGTGCTAGCAGCTGTTGGCCAAGGGCGAAGCGGTGCGGCCGAGATGCGGCGGCTCGAGCGCGCGTGCGTTAAACGCACACCTGGCGCCAAACACGCCCGGGACGTGTTTGGCGAAATGCCAGGGTAGCCTAGAGGTCGCCGGTGAGGCTGGCAAGAAACAGGGCTAGGTCAGGGTTAGCAAGGGGATCAAGAGACATGGTGGATAGGCCAGGGGCTCAAGTTCACAATGTAAACTTGAAATCATGCCAAATCTGGCCATGCACTCAGGGTGTTTGTCAAAATGCCAAGGGCATCTAGGCAACACTTGGGATGGCCAAATTCTCCGGATCGGTGTCTCTTTGGATGGATAAGAGGGTGGTGAAGTTAGTTTGACAAAAGCAAAAACTTGTTAGTGCAAGTTATGCAAAACTTGATTCTGGGCGGAAGGTGAATGGCCTTTGTTTCATGAACCAGAAATCTTCCAAAGGGTCCACTCTTCTGGACTTAAGGGTTTGGCAAGGAGGACTATAAGTAGGAAAAGGAATTATGGATGAAGAAGCAAGTTAGGAGATGGTTGCAGTACAAATCACCAAATGGCACCAGAATGAAGATGAGGATGATTCACTCAATTTTTCCAAAGAACAACACTAGGTTTTTGCATAAAGTTGGATGGCAAGCTACTACTGATATCTCATATTTTTGGTGGAGGCTCTATAGAAATATTTAATTAGGCTATAGTGCAAAAGTGTCCACTGTACCAGATTTGAAAAACAGGTGTAAAACTGAAAATATGCAATGAAATAATTATATTAATGTACACAAGTGATTTAGAGACATCACATGACATCTCCAAATTTTGGTTGGAATTTTAAGTGAATCTATCAAATGGTTGTAGTTCAAAAAGAGCTCCAAAATTTAAAACACTTCATTTTAATGAATAAATCTCAGGGTGAAGTAATTTTAATAAATAAATCTACTGATTAAGAAAGTGTTATACGGAGAGCATAGAAGCCCAATATGTTATGGAAAGCTCCACAAGAAAAAGACACCTTAATATTAAAAGAAGAGTTCTGAAATCAACAGAAATAAAAATTTTAAAACTCCTGGCAAAAATTTTAATATTAAAAAAAAACTTGGCTAAATTTTTGGGGTGTTACAAAGCGTCTCATCATCAGGGGCGACTCGCAGCTCCTCATCAACTTCTCCAACAAAGTATGCGAGCCGAAGGATGAACACATGGAGGCATACCTCGCCGAGATGCGCAAGATGGAGAAGCAGTTCCTGGGCCTGGAGTTGCAGCACGTGCCCCGTGGCACCAACAAGGAAGCCGACGACATCGCCAGAAGGGCATCCAAGCGGCAGCCCCAAGAGCCTGCCGTCTTCGAGGAGCGGCTCTTCAAGCCATCAGCAACACCACCGCTTTCAAGGACAGCGCAGCCTCGGGAGGAGCTCCCACAGCCACCTGCCACAGGAGCCCCAGCTTGTGGCCCGACCTCGGGAGCGCGTCTACTCTTGGCGCTCGAGCCTCAGGAGGGATGTTGGACCAAGCAATTCAAGAAATATCTGATGCAAGGGACGCTGCCGAAGAAGGAGGAGGACGCAGAGCGTGTGGCCCAGCAAGCCACGACATAATTCATCCAGGATGGTGAGTTATACAGGAAGCGGCCAAATGATGTTTCTCTGTGTTGCATCTCCAGGGAATAGGGGAAGGAGCTGCTAGCCGACATACACGGCGGGAACTGCGGGCACCACTCATCGTCATGAACCCTCGTCGGCAAGGCATTCCGCAGCGGATTCTACTGGCCTACGACGCTCAACGACACAGATGAGCTGGTGAAGTCCTGCGAGGCTTGCCAATTCCACGCCAAGCAGATCCATCAGCCAGCTCAGGGCCTCCAGACCATCCCACTCTCATGGCCGTTCGCAGTCTGGGGACTGGATATCTTGGGCTCGTTCCCTCGAGCGCCTGGGGGCTACCGATACCTCTACATGTCCATCGACAAGTTCACCAAGTGGGCAGAGGTAGAAGCCGTCCGCACCATCCCGGCTGGCTCCACGGTCAAGTTCATCAAGGGTCTCGTGAGCCATTTTGGGGTCCCCAACCGCATCATCACCGATAATGGCTCGCAGTTCACTAGTAATCTCTTCAAAACATACTGTGCTAACCTTGGAACGCAGATCTGCTACGCTTCAGTGGCACACCCCCGAAGCAATGGTCAAGCCGAACGCTCCAAAGCGGTGGTCCTGAGAGGCCTCAAGACCAGGAGCTTCAAGAAGAAGCTCGAAGCCTGTGGCAGGGGCTGGCACGACGAGCTCCAATGTGTGACTGGTCCATTCGCACCACCTCCACCAAGCCAACGGGCGAGACCCCATTCTTCCTCGTCTACGGAGGAGAAGTGGTTCTCCCTCACAAGGTCAAGCATCACTCTGCATGGGTCCTGGCATTGATGAGACGCAACAGGCCGCCACACGGGGGATGAACCTTGTGCTGGGGGAGGAACGCCGCTGCGAAGCTGCACTGCAGGCGGCAAGATACCAGCAGGCGCTGCAGCAGTACCACTGTCGAAGCGTCCGCTCCAGGATGCTCGAGGTGGGTGACCTCGTCCTAAGGCGGGTCCTCTCCAGGGAAGGGCTGCATAAGCTCTCACCCATATGGGAGGGCCGTTCAAGGTCGTCCATGTCTCTAGGCCTGGCGCCGCGCGTTTGGAGATGCAGGACGGGGTACCCATCCAGAACGCCTGGAACATCCAGCACCTCCAGAAGTTCTACCCTTGAAGAAAGGCCCAGCGCCTTTGAAGAAGGCCCAGTGCCTGTGAAAGTCTCCGCTCGTGACACTCTCACGTAATAATGAGTGAGGTTGTACACGCCCCGAAGTCTCAGGAGTGCCACCCTCGGGCCTAGGGGGATCCCTCCCACGTCCTAGTGGCAGCACTTAGCTCCGCGCTGGTGAGAAGACATGAAGACTAGACTAGGTGCCGGACGCGGCTTTTCATTTGCTTTCCGTAGTTGGCTCGCCCCTCTTTAATTGAAGTTTGCTTCTGGAGTTCTTTGCTGGTTTGGTTCTGTCGACTTCTGCCTCTATTTCTGTTTTCAGTTTATCATGTACTCTCTATTGCATACCTCGCGAGGGGCTGGACAGGTGCCCTCGTGAGCGTTTCTCTAGTTTTTTCTTTTCACGAGGCACCCTCATTCGAGCCCGCAAGCTGGCGCACCTCTCTCAATTTGTGTCCCATGGGTACCGCGATACAAAGCGCTGAGTCATAGCCATCGGCGCCTGAGGGAGTCCTGGATTAGGGGGTGTCCGGATAGCCGGACTATAGCCTCTGGCCGGACTCCTGGACTATGAAGATACAAGATTGAAGACTTCGTCCCGTGTCCGGATGGGACTTTCCTTGGTGTGGAAGGCAAGCTTGGCGATACGGATATGTAGATCTCCTACCATTGTAACCGACTCTGTGTAACCCTAACCCTATTCGGTGTCTATATAAACCGGAGGGTTTTAGTCCGTAGGACGAACAACAATCATACCATAGGCTAGCTTCTAGGGTTTAGCCTCTCCGACCTCGTGCTAGATCTACTCTTGTACTACCCATATCATCAATATTAATCAAGTAGGAGTAGGGTTTTACCTCCGTCGAGAGGGCCCAAACCTGGGTAAAAACATCGTGTCCCTTGTCTCCTGTTACCATCAGCCTAGACGCATGATTCGGGACCCCCTACCCGAGATCCGCGGTTTTGACACCGACATTGGTGCTTTCATTGAGAGTTCCTCTGTGTCGTCATCTTTAGGCCCGATGGCTCCTCCGATCATCAATAACGATGCGATCCAGGGTGAGACTTTTCTCCCCGGACAGATATTCGTATCCGGCGGCTTTGCACTGCGGGCCAATTCGCTAGGCCATCTGGAGCAGATTGAAAGCTACGCCCCTGGCCATCAGGTCAGATTTGGAAGTCTTAACTACACGGCTAACGTCCGTGGAGACTTGATCTTCGACGGGTTCGAGCCACAGCCAAGCATGCCGCACTGTCACGAGGGGCATGATCTAGCTCTGCCGCGGGACAGTGTCCTGGAGGCCGCACCGGTGTCCGCTCCGACCTTTAGCTCGGAGCCGACTGCACCAATCGAGGACGGGTGGCTGGACACCGCCTCGGGGGCTGCAATCTCTATGGTGATTGAGCCATACACCTACCCTGTCCTTTGCGAAGCTCATGATTCCAAGGTGTCGGACTCCTCTCTGGACTCCGAGCCCTCCACGCCCCTGCTAATCGAATCCGATTGGGCGCCGATCATGGAATTCACTGCCGCGGACATCTTTCAGCACTCGCCCTTTGGCGACATCCTGAATTCAATAAAGTCTCTCTCCTTATCAGGAGAGCCCTGGCCGGATTATGGTCAGGAAGGTTGGCATGCGGACGACGAAGAAATTCAAAGCCCACCCACCACCCACTTCGTAGCCACTGTCGATGATTTAACCGACATGCTCGACTTCGACTCCGAAGACATCGACGGTATGGACGACGATGTAGGGGAGGAGCATGAACCAGCGCCTATAGGGCACTGGAGAACCACCTCATCTCACGATGTATGCATGGTGGACACAACTAAAGGAAGCAACAACGAGGAACAACGGGACGCTACGAAGGATCGCTCCATCGGAAAGCAGTCAAAACGGTGACGCAAGCGCCGCTCAAAGTCCCGCCTCGACAAAGACAACAGCCATACAGACCCAGCTATAGCGCAGGGTGAACCAGTGGACGACGAACATGCTATCGAGAAACCGTCCGAACAGGACAATCTGGATAAACAACCCGTCCCCAGTGAAGATAACAGTCCGTACGAACTCACGCGGGACAAGTTGCTGGAGCAGAAGAACCTCCACAAAAGGCTCGTCGCCACATCATGTAGCCTGAAAAAGCAGAAGCGGAAGCTCAAAATAGCGGAAGATGCACTCAGAATCAGATGAAGCAAAGTACTCAACACCGCAGACAAATACGGCGACAGTCGCCAAACAAAGAGCGACCCAAAGCGAAAGCTACTGCCCGAATTTGATGAGGAGGCCATAGAGCCCCCGCAATCAAAAAACTAGGAGGCCACCCGGTCGGATGGACGACCCCATGGCAAATAGAGAGCGGCAAACGGCGCCGCACACAAGCCGGCACGCGATCCGCACAAGGATTCACATCAAAAAGATGGCCTAGTTAGATCTATCTACGGGCCAAGAAAGCAAGCTCTATTAAGCAAGGCAGCACATCAAGTATCCGAACATCACGGTACACCTAAATATAGGGGTGCCACACACCCCCTATGTTTCACCAATGAGGTGTGGGATCATGAATTTCAGTGGATTCAAGCCCGTAAACATAGAGGCATCTGACGGAACAACAGACTCGAGTCTGGATTGAGGATTACATCCTCCATATACACATGGCTAGAGGAGATGATCTCCACGCCATAAAATACTTACCCCTCAAGCTCAAAGGGCCAGCCGACATTGGCTTAAAAGCCTTCCCGAAAACACCATTGGAAGTTGGGAAGAGCTCGAGGATGCCTTTCGGGCAAATTTTCAAGGGGCCTATGTCCGACCTCCGAATGCCGATGATTTAAGTCACATAGCTCAACAACCCGGAGAGTCAGCCCGGAAATTTTGGAACAGATTCCTTGCTAAAAAGAACCAAATAGTCGACTGCCCGGACGCCGAAGCCTTAGCAGCTTTCAAACACAACGTCCGAGACGAATGGCTCGCCTGACACCTCGGCCAAGAAAAGCCAAGAACAATGGCCGCATTAACAAGCCTCATGACCCGCTTTTGCGCGGGAGAGGATAACTGGCTAGCAAGATGCAGCACCAGCGACCCAAGTACATCCGAAGTCAGGGATGGAAATGGGAAACCATGACGCAGCAAGGATCAGCGTCGGACCAAGGGAAACAGCCCGAAGAGCACGGCAGTCAACGCCGGATTCAAAAGCTCTCGGCAGAATCATTAAAAGCTGCCCCTTAAGGATAACAGGGACGAGCTATCTAACTTAAACAAAATTTTGGACAAGATATGCCAAATCCATAGTACTCCCGGGAAGCCTGCAAACCACACCCACAGAGATTGTTGGGTCTTCAAGCAGTCCGGCAAACTCAACGCCGAACACAAGGGGCTCGACACACCAAGCGAGGGCGATGGCGAACCCCAACAGCAGAGCACCGGAAAACAAAAGAATTTCCCACAAGAAATCAAAACAGTGAACTCACTTCACGTGACAGAAGGGAAAAATAGAGCAGCACCCATAGAGGTACGCGCAATACGGCCTATCCCGGAGGAGTCCGACCATTGGTTGTTCACACCAATCACCTTTGACCATCGGGATTACTCTAGAAGTATACAGAATGCAGGTCGGACTGCCTTGATATTAGATCCGATAATTGGCAAACTCCAATTTTCACAAGTCCTAATGGACGGCGGCAGTGATCTAAACCTGCTATATCAGGACATAATCCGCAATATGGGGATAGACCCAACCAAATTTCGCCACAGCAACACTTCCTTTCAAGGGGTAATGCCATGCCCATATGCCCATTGTACGGGCTCTCTACTGCTAGAAGTTGTGTTCGGCTCACCCGACAACTTCCGCTTGAAAAGTTAACCTTCCACCTCGCCCGTTTACAAGTAACTATCAAGCACTATTGGGACGCCTTGAAGCTTCGCCCGCTTTAACGCAATACCGCATTATGCATCTCTTACACTTAAAATGCCCGGTCCACGTGGCATCATCTCATTAAAGGGAAACATCGAGGGTTCCTCGAGTCCGGAAAATTGTGCGGATGCCTTAACAGCCCCACAATAAACCGGCTTCACCAATACAAGCACTTAGACAGGTCGTCCAGACCCCGGACGCAGTTGGATGAGTCCGGCGTAAACATACAAGGGCTCGCTAGACGCATACCCCCGTACAAGGGGCTCCGCGCATCCACAACAAGAGACAATAAAACTCAATTTTGTTCATTCTTTGAATTGTACTTTGTTTATTTAATATAACGTACATTTTCGCACGATCTTTTTCAACTAAGTTCCTCTCTTTTACAGATGAACACCGTGCTACACCCGTCCAGGATACAAGACTACTTGAGACAGCGGTGGACGTGCAGTAGGGACCCGTTGCAAGGATTCTTTTCAGATTAAGACCCTGCGTAAACCTTTTTCACTGTCTCTTGTTGATACACATCCCCCGGTTTTTTGCTATAACCGAGGAGGAGGCTGGCGTTTTGGCATAGGCCACGTCAGAATTTTGCGCGTACATGGACACCAGGGGCTTTTTTACCAAGGGCGTTTGTTCGGCCCGTTTTCATAAAGACCGAATACCTTAGGGAGTGTTCGGCGTCTCGAGTTAGGCCTTATATGCATCAACTCCGAATCATGTCTTTGGTCAAATGTTGGGTTTGCCCGGCTCCTGTGTTTTGCTGCCTTACGTTCCGCTCTATTGGCTAATGCGGCACCAGGAGAACTACTGCGATTGTGCCCCGGTTTGGCCAAGCGAGCACCTCAGTAGAGAAAGTCGAAAACTGACTATCATGATATAGAGTGAGACTGGTCAACCACTCGATGACCCGCTAGAATCTTTAGAATTCCTCCGCATTGATGAAGGGCCGTTTCCCAGCCAGGCACATACGCGCCCGGAATTCGGGTGAGCGCGGTGCCCCTAGGGTCTATATAGTAGCCCCACTGTCAAACTCCTATGGCTAAGTGAAAGTGATAAAGCATTATAGTCTGGTTGCCTAGTTTGCTGCGCTATCACCTCCTTTGTAGGACCAAGACATTGGATCAAGTGTGAAAATGCGTTTTCTACAAACACCCCCGCATTACATGCGTGGGGGCTGAAGCCAAAGACTGCCATCTTTCAGGTTATATACACATATACATTAACGGCCGCACATGAGGTATTTTTAATTCTTGAAGGCACAAGTATAAAAAGCTTTTATATTAAAATCGAAACATTGTTTCACAACAATACATGTTATTCGAACATAATATCCTTTGAGCACTGTGTCTCTATTAAACGAGCGCCTGCAGAACTTCACGAAAATAGTGCTCGGCGGTACTCGGCTTCCATCCGAATCTTGGGATGCAACATCGGTTGCCTTCATCTCTGCCCAGTATGTCTTGACACGGGCAAGAGCCATCCGCGCACCCTCTATGCATGCTGACCGCCTCATTGCCTTAATATGCGGCACCGCACCAAGGAACTGCTGCACCAAGCCAAAATAACTCTTCGGCTCGGGCCTTTTCGGCCACAAATGAGTCACGACATTCTTCATGGCAAGTCTGGACAACCTATTCAGCTCCGCCCATTCGGCCAAAAGATCGGTTAGTGGAAGTGGACGCTCTGGACTATGGAACTGCGACCAAAAAAGCTCTTCCATCTCGTGATGTTTTTGATCTCCGAAGTGTTCGGCCGCGTCCGCGGCACTCGCCGCCAAGTCCAGATAAGCATCCGCACTACTCTACAGCCGGTCCAACTGAGCATATTTAGGATCCGTGAACTTCTTCCGCAGCAGACAAGGCTGTCCGACGCGATATCTCCGGCCCGACGTAGCTCCTCCTTCATAGCTCTCATTGCAGAAGCGAGCATCCTTGGCCTCGGTGGTGGCCTTCTTCAGTCCTCTTGCTCGCTCGACCTTCATTTCCCAGAAGCTCACAGCGGTCGGTAGCATTCTTCAACTTCACTGCCATTTCGGCCACTTCATTTTTGCTTCGGCAGTGAGCAGCCTGTTCGGCTTTTAGCTCTTCGGCCGCCTTTAAGGCAGCCGCATCACTTTTTCTGGCCTGCTCCTTGGCTCGGGCAAGCTCCGCCCGAAGATTCACCATGGCAGTGGCACCATCTGCATCAAGCATACATGTTGTAAGGCATGGGCATCAAGCTCCCTTACTAGGTGTCCGCGGAGAAACTGCATACCTTGTGACTCGTCCAGCCACTTATTGACAAGCGCGATGTCGGCGTCCACCACGTCAAGTTGCCGCTTTAGTTCGACAAATTCATCAGTCCGGCTAGCCACCGGACGATCCGCCACCTACATAGGAAGGGCGACATATTATATCTGGGATTATGATCCTCGGCACACCGTCATTCTTGACAACGCACCGAGTCTCAGGGGCTACTATCTATACAGGGCGCATCTTATAAGTGCGGAACCGTCAAAAGGTACACCATTGCACGTACCTCAAAACCCGTCAGTAAACTCCTGGTGGCCTCATACAAACCACTTTCCGCGGACGAAATTTTTTCAATCACCGTACCCATCAATGCCCGGTGATCTTCTGAGATAGACACTCGCCCGAGCAGATCCTTCAACTCCCCCGACCGTGCACCAGGAGGTGCCGGACTCGTCCGATGGCCTTTTTTGAAGGCCGCACACGGAGGGCTCCAGGGGCCCTACGACCGCACTCCACCCCTGCCGGATTCGGGGAAACCCTCCGCAACGACACCTCAGGATCGTCCGCCGCTAGGCAGTATGGCAGGGGGAGGCGTTCCGCTCCCCATCATCTCCGGACGAAGATCCCCCGAAGACGAGCTCTGCTGAGAAGGGCTGAGATCCCCCGAAGACAAGGTAAAATTTCGGTCATCTTCAGAAATAAAACAGGGATGTCTTTTATTTTATAAACTCCCCTCTCTACTTACGGCTCGTTGGAGGGCTGATCTCCTTGGGGCAACAATGCGGCCGGGGCATCTTCCGGCGCAGGACCCTCTGGCGAAGGTTTCTTCCCGCGATTTGAGGCCTTGGTCTCCGGATCTCCAGAGGCGGTCCTCTTCTCCCCTTGGGTGGAGGGATTATCGATCCCTCCTTTCTTGATAACCTCCTTCGCGGAGGCAGTAGCTTCCTTGTTCCCCTCTTCGCCTTCTCCTAAAGGCGCAGCCTCCAGCATCTTGGTTAACACTGGATCCGGCGTGGTCTCAGGGAGGGGGGCGGACACCTGATCAGTTTTGCTTTCGCTATCCACTCCTGCTTAAGGGACAGCTCTTTTAAGGGCAAGTTTATGATAAATATACGGATAGCGTGTCCGGGTACGGGACTACTTACTTGAGCATCCGGGCGGTTGCAGCTCAGACCTGCGTCCTCCGTCAAGTCCGGACACATTGCTTGTGATCCGAAGAACAGTTTGCACATCTCCACAGGCGTTGCGCCCATGAAGTGTTGAAGAGCTCGTGGTCCCTCCGGATTGAACTCCAACAGGCGGAGGGGGGCGACGTTTGTAGGGCAGGATGCGACGAATCAGCATGACCTGCGTTACCACGACCAGATTGATCTCTCTCTCTCTAGGAGGTCTCGAATACAGCCCTGCAACAAGGGCACGTCCTTGGACGGCCCCCAGTCAAGCCCTTTATTGACCCATGACGTCAGCCGCGGTGGAGGACCCGAGCGAAAGGCAGGTGGCGCCACCCATTTGGTGCCCCTGGGAGCTGTGATATAAAACCACTCTTGTTGCCATAGACTGAGCTCCTTTTGAAAAGAGCCCTCGGGCCATGGAGCGTCAGCATTCTTACTTATAACGGCCCCTCCGCACTCTTCCCGTTTCCCCTTGATCATCTTCGGCTCCACCTTGAAGGTTTTGAGCCACAATCCGAAGTGTGGGGTAACGCGGAGGAAGGCTTCACATACGACGATGAACGACGAGATGTGGAGGATGGACTCCGGATCCAAGTCGTGAAATCCAGCCCGTAATAAAACATGAGCCCCCTCACGAAGGGGTCCATCAGGAAACTTAGTCCCCGAAGGAAGTGAGACGTGAACACCACACTTTCACCGGGCTTGGGAGTGGGAATAACCTGCCCTTGAGCAGGCAGCCTATGCGAGATTTCGCCGGTTAGATACCTGGCATCTCTTAGCTTTAGGACGTCTTCTTCCGTGACGAAGGAAGGCATCCACCGACCTTGGAGGTCGGAGCCGGACATCATCGAAGGTCTGAAGCGCCTGAATATGGAGCTTTGGGTGTTGGAACTCGAAGCGAGGGGCGGATTCAATGGAGATTGAGAAAAAGGAGCGGAGCCTTGGTCTCTTTATAAAGAGGTTGAATACTAGGAGCCCTCCCCGTGACCGTTCGGGACTCGGCTTCGATAGAGGAGGCGTGCCAACAGGCACGATTGGGTTACCCACGCCCGTATTGATGAGAATCCCGGAATAAGGGGACATGATCTCTGCTTTGACAAGACGTGCCAAGGAAACCGCCTCGCTAAACGCGCTGAGGTTGGACAGTAAAAACGATTCGAATAAAGGCTTGGCCGTGGTGTGATGTCACGCTGCGGAATACGTCAGCAGATTGAACTTGTGTAAATATTATTCTCTCTACGGCGGTATGTGGAATTTATTTTGCAGAACCGGACACTATCCTTGTGTTCAAAATCTTCTATGAAGTATTCGGAAGAGGAACCCGCCTTGCAATGCCAAAGACAATATGCGCGCCGGACTCGTCGTCATTGAAGCCTAGTTCGAGACTCTTGAGGGAGTCCTTGATTAGGGGTGTCGGGATAGCGGACAATAGCCTTTGGCGGACTCTGGACTATGAAGATACAAGATTGAAGACTTCGTCCCGTGTCCGGATGGGACTTTCCTTGGCATGGAAGGCAAGCTTGGTGATACGGATATGTAGATCTCCTACCATTGTAACCGACTCTGTGTAACCCTAACCCTATTTGGTGTCTATATAAACCGGAGGGTTTTAGTCCGTAGGACGAACAACAATCATACCATAGGCTAGCTTCTAGGGTTTAGCCTCTCTGATCTCGTGGTAGATCTACTCTTGTACTACCCATATCATTAATATTAATCAAGCAGGAGTAGGGTTTTACCACCATCGAGAGGGCCCGAACCTGGGTAAAAACATCGTATCCCTTGTCTCATGTTACCATCTGCCTAGACGCACAGTTCGGGACCCCCTACCCGAGATCCGCCGGTTTTGACACTGACAGCGCCCGCGGCCAAGGCTCGGGAAAATGACAAGCCTCCTAACGAACTTTTTGCAGTTCCTCGCCAGGCACTGGGAGGCAAGCACCTCGCGAGGTGGAGGCCACTTCGAGCACGACAAGCTAAGTTATCCCTACATAAAACGACGATGTTGCGACACAACACAGGAATGATAAACATAGCATAATAACTGGGAAATCATAGTTTTGTTGCACGCCCCCTGGGGGCCCCATACTCGTCTCTCTAGTGCAGGAAGGAAAGGAAGTATGAAACAAAGTAGTCGTGCCCCTACAGCGGCCCGTGAGGACAGGTCCCTGGCGTCGTCCTGAGCTCAGCCAGACCCCTCCTCGCGCTTCATGGAAGCGCGGTGACGAGACGACCCGATGCCACCCTCAAAGCGGGCGCGGCGGCTGGTCATAACCATCGCTGCTGGAGCTATCGCCGGAGGAAGAGCCGCCATAGTTGGACGAGATGCGGTCGGCACCAGGGGAGGGTTCACCTTCATCCTCGTCACGACCATCACCAAGGCCGAGGACCTTGTCGCCGTTGTTGACCTCGGGACAGCACCCGGTGCGGCGACCATCTTCCCCAAACACCCTCACGTAGAGGGTCGCGTCAACATCGTACTTGAAGTGGAGGGTGCATCGCCCGCCCAGGCCACGCACACGGGCAAACGTCTGCCAGCCGCGGGCCAGGGCTGTGTTGCCTGTGACGGATACCTCGACTACGACCCAGTAAGCTCTACTGCCGCAGCCGTCCATCTGCAGCCAGAGCCCGCCTGGACCTATGGCTGGCAGCTCATCAGCGAAGAAGCACGGAAGCTAAAGCCAGTTGCCGGCCGGGTTCTCCGACCAGACGATGAACTCCGGCAGCGCCTCTGCCGAGTGGAAGCGCGGCCCGAGAGGCCGCGCGACCACGGCGCGCCTCCCTTCACCGACAAGGATGCCACGACCGAGGCAACCCCCACCACGTGAAGAGGCACCAGCGCGGCCGTGAGGGGCCACGGTAGGGGTCACGGTGTGCTTGCGGGGGCGACCGCGCCCCCTCTTGGGCGGCGGCAAACCGGGCCCCTCTAGATGGGCCTTCCCCTTCTCCGTGGCGGAGAACCTCTTTGACGGCGCCATTGGTGTCGCTACTGGCAATAGCAAAGGGGGAGAAGCGAGCGGAATGAGAAGAGATGGGCGACGGGGGATCTGCCCCCCTCCCCATTTATAGCAGGAGAAGGCCAACCAGCGCCACCCATGATCACAGGTAATGATGGTTTTCCATGCATGCAGTAGGGACTCGTCAAATCGGGCAGTTGCCGAGGCAGCATGGGGAAGCGGAGACACCCACGTCCAATCAACCGCCACGCGTCGACCAAGGCCGCAGGCTGTTGGGGCCCATGGCGCTCCGCACTTGCACTTGGCTTTGCCTTGAAGCCAAGTACGAGTGCACCTTGGGCCCGGGGGCTACTGTTAGCATTCTGGGAACGGGGGTCCACAGACATGCCTGCCTGCAACCCACGGCGTGGCTGTGCAAGCAGGCCCGTACGGCCCATCGTCACCAACAAGCATTCGAGACCCTCGCAAGGGGCCAAGCCTCATGAGGCGGAAGACGCAAGACCTCCTCGGGAGCGGCCTCACCAGGCTGGCTCACGAGGGGTGGAGAGATCAAGGCAAGGCAAACCTCACGAGGTTCTCATGACGTGAGCCATGACGACCAAGGCCAGGCGGGCGCCAGCGCGCATAGTGTCCTCATTTCCTCTTGGTGCTAAGGGGGGCAGCAAGCATAGGTGATGAGTACCGAGGCATCAAGAAAATGTTTCCATATCGGTGCAACGAGACCAAGACCAGCAGGACGGCAGGACGAAGGTCACCATGGAGCCCAAGGCGGCGTCACCACCAGAGCCTTTGGCAGGGAAAGATCACCTTTAGTCAGGATAGCTTGTACTATCTTTCCCCTTTCAAATTGGCCGTTGTGGCATCCCTTCCCGCTCAATATTTGGAAAGAGGACTAGGACCTCTATAAATAGGGCTAGCCACCATAGTAAGAGGCATCTCATCTTGAGCAATCCTCACCCACTCACACCCACCAAACACAAGAACACCTCACCTCAGGAGACTGTTCTTCCCCTTGTACTGTTCATCCTCGGCCCGAGAGGCAATCCACCACACCACACTGGAGTAGGGTATTACACCACAATGGTGGCCCGAACCAGTATAAATCTTGGGTCTCTTGTGTTGCGACTTCGCCGAGCTAAGCCTAGAGATCGCGGTGAGGTTGAGGGCGTGATTCGGTAGGGGGAAATCTTCATGCGCACCCTAGTGTTCGAACCTTGAGGGTTTTGCCGGAACACAAAATCCGATAACGCGGTCCTGTCGCGGCGGCGCTGGGAGCGCGGGGTGTTCTCTTGCGGCCGGGGAACTTCTCGGCAGCTTCCTTCTTCTCGCGCGGGCGTCCGACGCGGTGGGTCGCGCCGGGGGGGGGGGCGCCTCTGCGCCAGAATGCTGTCTTGGTGTAGACGTGGTGGTGGTGCTCCATGTGCCACATCGCCCACAGCTGGCGGAGAGCGAGGCAGTGAGATGGATGGCGGGGGGAGCCTCCTGCGACACTGACGAGCTGGGCGATGCGGTCCAGCCAGTCCTCGTAGAGGTTGTCGACGGGGCAATAGCACAGGAGCTTGCGTGCCATGAGTAGCTCGGCCTGCGCGTCCGTGGGAGCCCGACCAGCGCGAGACGATGAGCCGGTCGGGGTCAGCAACAGATTGGCGGGGCCGCCGTCCCGCCGCACCGAGGGGTGCAGCCAGGACGCTTGCTGCTCGTTTCCTGCCGGGCCGGTGGAGGCGTTGGTGGCGGGTGATGGAGAACGACGGGGAGGCCCGCCGACAGGTGCTGGAGCGACGCGAGCGACAAGGGCGGCCCGGCGCTCAGCGCGGACTCGACGAGCGTCCGCCATGGATGCGACAAAGCGATGGGACGTAGATCAGCAGAAGGAAGCTTCGGCGCACCCCTACCTGGCGCGCCAAATGTTGGATTTTGGGTTCCGGCAAAACCCTTGAGGTTCGAACACTGGGGTGCACACGAAGATCTCCCCTCTACCTAATCACTCCCTCACCCTCACGCAATCTCAAAGCCTAGCTCGACGAACCCGCAACACAAGAGACACAAGATTTATACTGGTTCGGGCCACCGATGTGGTGTAATACCCTACTCTAGTGTGGTGTGGTGGATTGCCTCTTAGGCTGAGGATGAACAGTACAAGGGAAGAATAGCCTCATGAGGAGAGGTGTTCTTGTGCTTGGAGAGCTTGTGTGGGTGAGGATGGTCTCAATGATCCGTTCTTTGCTACGGTGGTGGCTAGTCCTATTTATAGAGGCCCTGGTCCTCTCCCCCAATATTGAGCGGGAAGGGATGCCACAACGGACAATTTGAAGGGGGACAACTAGTACAAGTTATCCTAACTAAAGGTGGTGCTCGTCTGCCAAAGGCTATGGTGGTGACGTCGTCTTGGGCTCCACGGTGACCCCCGTCTTGCCGTCCTGCTGGTCTTGGTCTCATTGCACCGATATGGAAACCTTTGCCTGATGCCTCGGGACTCCTCGCCTGCGCTTGCCTCTTTAGCACCAAAGATGAAACGAGGACACAGCGCGCGCTGGCGCCTGCCTGGTCTTGGTCGTCATGGCTTACGTCATAGGAACCTCGTGAGGTTCCCCTTGCCTTGATCTCTCCACCCCTCGCGAGCCAACCTGGTGAGGCTGCCCCCGAGGAGGTCTTGCATCATCCGCCTCACGAGGCTTGGCCCCTCGCGAGGGTCTTGAGTGTTTGCTAGTGAAGATGGGTCGTACGGGGCCGCTAGTGGAACCACGTTGTGGGCCGCAGACAGGCAAGTCTGGGGACCCCCGTTCCCAGGACGCCGACACACATGTACTAAGTTTCCGGTTAATACAATTCTAGCATGAATAATAGATATTTATCATGATATAAGGAAGTATAAATAACAACTTTATTATTGCCTATAGGGCATATTTCCTTCAGTCTCCCACTTGCACTAGAGTCAATAATCTAGTTCACATCATCATGTGATTTAACACCAATAGTTCACATCGTCATGTGACCAACACCCAAAGGGTTTACTAGAGTCAATAATCTAGTTCGCATCGCTATGTGATTAACACCCAATGAGTACTAAGGTGTGATCATGTTTTGCTTGTGAGAGAAGTTTAGTCAACGGTTCTGTCACATTCAGAGTCGTATGTATTTTGCAAATATTCTATGTCTACAATGCTCTTCATGGAGCTACTCTAGCTAATTGCTCCCACTTTCAATATGTATCCAGATTGAGACTTAGAGTCATCCGGATCGGTGTAAAAGCTTGCATCGACGTAACTCCTTACGATGAACTCTTTATCACCTCCATAACAGAGAAATGTTTCCTTAGTCCTCTTAGATAACTAAGGATAACTTTGACCACTATCCAGTGATCCACTGACGGATCACTATCGTACCCCTTTCCAAACTCATGGCAAGGTACACAACACAGCATGGCATACTTTATAGAACCTATGGCTAAGGCATAGGGAATGACTTTCATTCTCTCTCTATCTTCTGCCGTGGTCTGGTTTTGAGTCTTACTCAACTTCATACCTTACAACTCAGGCAAGAACTCCTTTTTGACTGATCCTATTTTGAACTCTTCCAAAATCTTATCAAGGTATGTACTCGTCAAAAGTCTTATCAAGCATCTTGATCTATCTTTATAGATCTTGATTCCCAATATGTAAGTAGCTTTACCGAGGTCTTTCTTTGAAAAATTATTATTCAAGTAGCCTTTTATGCTATCCAGAAATTCTATATAATTTCCGATCAATAATATGTCATCCACATATAATATCAGAAATGCTCTGAGCTCCCACTCACTTTCTTGTAAATACAGGCTTCTCCAAAAGTGCAGTATGAAACCATATGCTTTGATCACACTATCAAAGCATATATTCCAACTCCGAGATGCTTGCACCAGTCCATAAATGGATCGCTGGAGCTTGCACACTTTGTTAGCACCTTTAGGATCGACAAAACCTTCTGGTTGCATCATATATAACTTTTCTTTAAGATATCTATTAAGGAATGCAGTTTTCACATCCATTTGCCAAATTTCATAATCCTAAAATGCGGCAATTGCTAACATGATTCGGACAGACTTAAGCATCGCTACGGGTGAGAAGGTCTCATCGTAGTCAACTCCTTGAACTTGTCGAAAACCTTTCACAACAAGTCGAGCTTTGTAGACAGTAACATTACCGTCAGCGTCAGTCTTCTTCTTGAAGATCCATTTATTCTCGATGGCTTGGCAATCATCGGGCAAGTCAACCAAAGTCCACACTTTGTTCTCATACATTGATCCCATCTTAGATTTCATGGCCTCAAGCCATTTCGCGAAATCTGGGCTCATCATCGCTTCCTCATTGTTCGTAGGTTCCTCATGGTCTAGCAACATGACTTCCATAATAGGATTACCGTACCACCCTGGTGCAGATCGTACTCTGGTTGACCTACGAGGTTCGGTAGTAACTTTATCTGAAGTTTCATGATCATCATCATTAGCTTCCTCACTAATTGGTGTAGGAATCACTGGAACTAATTTCTGTGATGAACTACTTTCCAATTCGAGAGAAGGTACAATTACTTCATCAAGTTCTACTTTCCCCCCACTCACTTCTTTGAGATAAACTCATTCTCTGGAAAGAATCTGTTCTTAGCAACGAAAATCTTGCCTTCGGATCTGTGATAGAAGGTGTACCCAACAGTTTCCTTTGGGTATCCTATGAAGACATATTTCTCTGATTTGGGTTCGAGCTTATTGGGTTGAAGCTTTTTCACATAAGCATCGCAGCCCCAAACTTTAAGAAACGACATCTTAGGTTTCTTGCCAAACCACAGTTCATATGGTGTCGTCTCAACAGATTTAGATGGTGCCCTATTTAACATGAATGCAACACGTCTCTAAAGCATTACCCCAAAACGATAGTGGTAAATCGGTAGGAGACATCATAGATCGCACCATATCTAATAAAGTACAGTTACGACGTTCGGACACACGGTGGCCTGAGTTGCGAAACTATTCCACATTGTTTCAAATGAAGACTAAACTCATAACTCAAATATTCACCTCCACGATCAGATGTAGAAACTTTATTTTCTTGTTGCGATGATTTTCCACTTCACTCTGAAATTCTTTGAACTTTTCAAATGTTTCAGACATGTTTCATCAAGTAGATATACCCATATCTGCTCAAATCATCTGTGAAGGTCAAAAAATAATGATACCCGCCGTGAGCCTCAACACTCATCGGACAACATGCATCAGTATGTATTATTTCCAACAAGTTTGTTGCTCGCTCCATTGTTCCGGAGAATGGAGTCTTAGTCATCTTGCCCATGAGGCATGGTTCGCAAGCATCAAGTGATTCTTAATAGAGTGATTCCAGAAGCCCATCAGCATGGAGTTTCTTCATGCGCTTTACACCAATATGACCTAAACGGCAGTGCCACAAATAAGTTGTACTATCATTATTATCTTTGCATCTTTTGCCTTCAATATTATGAATATGTGTATCACTAAAATCGAGATTCAATAAAAATAGACCACTCATCAAGGGTGCATGACCATAAAAGATATTACTCATATAAATAGAACAACCATTATTCTCTGATATAAATGAATAACCGTCTCGCATTAAACAAGATCCATATATAATGTTCATGCTCGATGCTGGCACCAAATAACAATTATTCAGGTCTAAAACTAGTCCCGAAGGTAGATGTAGAGGTAGTGTGACGGCGGCGATCACATCGACTTTGGAACCATTTCCCATGCGCATCATCACCTCGTCCTTAACCAATCTTCATTTAATCTGTTGCCCCTGTTTCGAGTTGCACATCTGAGCAACAGAACCAGTATCAAATACCCAGGCGCTACTATGAGCACTAGTAAGGTACACATCAATAACATGTATATCAAATATACCTTTCACTTTGCCATCCTTCTTATCCGCCAAACACTTGGGGCAGTTCCGCTTCCAATGACCAGTCCCTTTGCAGTAGAAGCACTCAGTCTCAGGCTTAGGTCCAGACTTGGGGTTCTTCACTTGAGCAGCAACTTGCTTACCGTTCTTATTGAAGTTCCCCTTCTTCCCTTTGCCCTTTTTCTTAAAACTAGTGGTCTGTTAACCATCAACACTTGATGCTCCTTCTTGATTTCTACCTCCGCAGCATTTAGCATAGCGAAGATCTCGAGAATTGTCTTATCCATCCCTTGCATATTATAGTTCATCACAAAGCTTTTATAGCTTGGTGGCAGTGATTGAAGAACTCTGTCAATGACACTATCATCAGGAAGATTAACTCCCAGTTGAGTCAAGTGGTTGTGGTACCCACACATCCTGAGTATGTCTTCACTGACAGAACTATTCTCCTCCATCTTGCAGCTATAAAACTTATTGGAGACTTCATATCTCCCAATTCGGGCATTTTCTTGAAATATTAACTTCAACTCCTGGAACATCTCATATGCTCCATGACATTCAAAACGTGTTTGAAGTCCAGATTCTAAGCCGTAAAGCATGGTTGTCGGCGTTCTGGGAACGGGGGTCCCCAGACTTGCCTACCTGCGGCCCACGGTGTGACTGTGTTGCAGGCCTGTATGGCCCATCTTCATCAAAAAGGAATTCAAGACCCTCGCAAGGGGCCAAGCCTCACGAGGCAGACGACACAAGACCTCCTCGGGAGCGGCCTCATCAGGCTGCCTCGCGAGGAGCGGAGAAATCAAGGAAGGGCAAACCTTGCGAGGCTGTCGTGACGTGAGCCATGACGATCAAGATTAGGCGGGCGCCAGCGCGTGCAGCGTCCTTGTTTCCTCTTCGGTGCTAAGGAGGCAAGCGCAGGCGCAGAGTACCGAGGCATCAAGCAAAGGTTTCCATGTCGGTGCAACGAGACCAAGACCAGCAGGACGGCAGGGCGGAGGTCACCATGGAGCCCAAGACGGCGTCACCACCAGAGCCTTTCGCAGGCGAAGACCACTTTTGTCAGGATAAGTTGTACTAGCTGTCCCCTTTCAAATTGGTCGTTGTTGGCTCCCTTCCCGCTCAATATTTGGGGAGAGGACTAGGGCCTATATAAGTAGAACTAGCCACCACAGTAGGGGATCGATTCCACCTCCGATCCTCACATCCACGAGCTCGCAGAGCACAAGAACACCTCTACCTCAGGAGGCTGTTCTTCCCCTTGTACTGTTCATCATCAGCCCAAGAGGCAATCCACCACCACCACACTGGAGTAGGGTATTACACCACAATGGTGGCCCGAACTAGTATAAATCTCGTGTCTTTGTGTTGTGAGTTCGACAAGTTCGTCCGCGAGATCCTAGCGAGCTAGGGCGTAGATCGGTAGGGAGGAAATCTCTGCGCGCACCCCAGTGTTTGAACCTCGAGCGTTTTGCCGGAACTCGTGATCCGACAATGGCACACTGAAATATCGAGTAGTCATCATCTTTGCTCTGCCAGACGTTCATAACGTCTGAAGTTGCTCCTGCAGCGGGTCTTGCACCTAGCGGTGCTTCCAGGACGTAATTCTTGTGTGCAACAATGAGGATAATCCTCAAATTACAGATTTAGTTCGTGTAGTTGCTACCATCATCTTTCAACTTAGCTTTCTCTAGGAACGCATTAAAATTCAAAGGAACGGTAGCACGGGCCATTGATCTACAACAACATAGATATGCAAAAACTATCAGGACTAAGTTCATGATAAATTAAAGTTCGGTTAATCATATTACTTAAGAACTCCCACTTAGATAGACATCCTCTAGTCATTTAAATGATCACGCGATCCATATCAACTAAACCATGTCTGATCATCACGTGAGATGGAGTAGTTTTCAATGGTGAACATCTCTATGTTGATCATATCTACTATATGATTCACGTTCGACCTTTCGGTCTCAGTGTTCTGAGGCCATATCTGCATATGCTAGCCTTGTCAAGTATAACCCGAGTATTCTGCACGTGTAAAACTAGCTTGCACCCATTGTATGTGAAAGTAGAGCTTATCACACCCGATCATCACGTGGTGTCTCGGCACGACGAACTATAGCAACGGCGCATACTCAGGGAGAACACTTATACCTTGAAATTTAGTGAGGGATCATCTTATAATGCTACCGCCGTACTAAGCATAAGAAGATGCATAAAAGATAAACATCACATGCAATCAAAGTATGTGACATGATATGGCCAGCATCATCTTGTGCCTTTGATCTCCATCTCCGAAGCACCGTCATGGTCTCCATCATCACCGGCTTGACACCTTGATCTCCATTGTAGCATCGTTGTCGTCTCGCCAACTATTGCTTCTACGACTATGGCTACCGCTTAGTGACAAAGTAAAGCAAATACATGGCGATTGCATTTCATACAATAAAGCGACAACCATAAGGCTCCTGCCAGTTGCCGATAACTTCTACAAAACATGATCATCTCATACAAAAATTTATATCTCATCACGTCTTGACCATATCACATCACAACATGCCCTGCAAAAAAAAGTTAGACGTCCTCTATTTTGTTGTTGCAAGTTTTACGTGGCTGCTACGGGCTTCTAGCAAGAACCGTTCTTACCTACGCATCAAAACCACAACGATTTTTCGTCAAGTGTGCTGTTTTAACCTTCAACAAGGACCGGCCGTAGTCAAACTTGGTTCAACTAAAGTTGGTGAAACACACACCCGCTAGCCACCTGTGTGCGAAGCACATCGGTAGAACCAGTCTCATGAACGTGGTCACGTAATGTCTGCCCGGGCCGCTTCATCCAACAATACCGCCAAATCAAAGTAAGACATTGGTGGTAAGCAGTATGACTATTATCGCCCAGAACTCATTGTGTTCTACTCGTGCATATATAATCTACGCATAGACCAGGCTCTGATACCACTGTTGGGGAACGTAGTAATTCAAAAAAAATCCTACGATCACACAAGATCTATCTAGGAGAAGCATAGCAATGAGCGAGGAGAGTGTCTCCACGTACCCTAGTAGACCGAAAGTGGAAGCGTTAGTTTATGTGGTTGATATAGTCGAACATCTTCACGATCCAACTGATCCAAGTACCGAACGTACGGCACCTCCGTGTTCAGCACACGTTGAGCACGATGACATCCCTCGAGCTCTTGATCCAGTAGAGGGTCAAGGGAGAGTTTCGTCAGCACAACGGTGTGACCACGGTGTTGGTGATGTGATCCGCGCAGGGCTTCGCCTAAGCACTACGACAATATGACCGAGGTGATAAACTGTGGAGGGGGGCACCGCACACGGCTAAGAAACAACTGTTGTGTTTTGGGGTGCCCCCCTGGCCACGTATATAAAGGAGGGGGGAGGAGGAGGCCGACGGCCAAGGAGGGCACGCCAAGGGGGGAGTCCTACTTGGACTCCCAGTCCAAGTAGGATTCGGCCCCCTCCTTCCTTCCAACGGAGAGGGAAAGGGGAAGGGAGAGAGAGGGAGAAGGAAAGAGGGGGGCCATGCCCCCTCCCCTTGTCCAATTCAGATTGGGGCAAGGGGGGGCGCCACCTCCGTGGCCTGCCTCCTCTCCTCCACTATGGCCCAATAGGCCCAATAACTTTCTCGAGGGGTTCCGGTAACCTCCCGGTACTCCAGAAAATCCCCAATTTTCTTCAGAACCATTCCGGTGTCCGTATATAACCTTCCAATATATCAATATTTGCCTCTCGAACATTTCGAAACTCCTCGTTATGTCAGTGATCTCATCCGGGACTCCGAACAAACTTCGGTCACCAAAACACATAACTCATAATACAAATCGTCATCGAATGTTAAGCGTGCGGACCCTACGGGTTCGAGAACTATGTAGACATGACCGAGACACATCTCCGGTCAATAACCAATAGTGGAACCTGGATGCTCATATTGGCTTCTACATATTCTACGAAGATCTTTATTGGTCAAACCGCATAACAACATACGCTGTTCCCTTTGTCATCCGTATGTTACTTGCCCAAGATTCGATCGTTGGTATCATCATACCTAGTTCAATCTCATTACTGGCAAGTCTCTTTACTCGTTCCATAATGAATCATCCCGCAACTAGCTCATTAGTCACATTGCTTGCAAGGTTTATAGTGATGTTCATTACCGAGAGGGCCCAGAGATACCTCTTCGATACAAGGAGTGACAAATCCTACTCTTGATCTATGCCAACCCAACAAACACCTTCGGAGACAGCTGTAGAGCATATTTATAATCACCCAGTTATGTTGTGACGTTTGATAGCACACAAGGTGTTCCTCCGGTATTCGGGAGTTGCATAATCTCATAGTCAGAGGAATATGTTTAAGTCATGAAGAAAGAAATAGCAATAAAACTTCACGATCATTATGCTAAGCTAACGGATGAGTCTTGTCCATCACATCATTCTCTTAATGGTGTGATCACATTCATCAAATGACAACACATGTCCATGGTCAGGAAACTTAACCATCTTTGATGAATGAGCTAGTCAAGTAGAGGCATACTAGGGACACTCTGTTTTGTCTATGTATTCACACATGTACTAAGTTTCCGGTTAATACAATTCTAGCATGAATAATAGATATTTATCATGATATAAGGAAATATAAATAACAACTTTATTATTGCCTCTAGGGCATATTTCCTTCAGGATGAAGCGGCTCGGACATGACCACATTCATGAGACCAGTTCCACCGACAGACATGCAACTAGTTTTGCATAAAGGTGGCTGGCGGGTGTCTGTTTCTCCTACTTTAGTTGAATCAAATTTGAATGCGGGCGGTCCTTGTTGAAGGTTAAAACAACAAACTTGATAAATCAATGTTGTGGTTTTGATGCGTAGGTAAGAATGGTTCTTGCTAGAAGCTCGTAGCAGCCACGTAAAACTTGGAACAACAAACTAGAGGACGACTAATTTGTTTTTGCAGGGCATGTTGTGAGGTGATATGGTCAAGACATGATGTGATATATGTTGTTGTATGAGATGATCATGTTTTGTAGAAGTTATCGGTAACCGACAGGAGCCTTATGGTGTTCTCTTTATTGTCTCAAATGCAAACGCCATGTAATTGCTTTACTTTATCACTATGCGTTAGCGATAGTTGTAGAAGCAATAGTTGGCGAGACGACCATGATGCTATGATGGATATCAAGGTGTCGAGCCGGTGACAATGGAGATCATGACAGTGCTTTGGAGATGGAGATCAAAAGAACAAGATGATGATGGCCATATCATGTCACATATTTTGATTGCATGTGATGTTTATCTTTTATGCATCTTATTTTGCTTAGTACGGTGGTAGCATTATAAGATGATCCCTTAACTAAATTTCAAGGTATAAGTGTTCTCCCTAAGTATGCACCGTTGGGACAGTTCGTCGTGTTGAGACACCACGTGATGATCGGGTGTGATAGACTCCATGTTCAAATACAACGGGTGCAAGATAGTTTTGCACATGCGGAGTACTCAGGTTAAAATTTTACGAGCCTAGCATGTACAGACATGGCCTCGGAACAGTAGAAACCGAAAGGTCGAACATGAATCATATAGTAGATATGATCAACATAGAGATGTTGTAGGATCGGAAGTAGGTCTAGAGGGGGGTGATTAGACTACTTGACCAAATAAAAATCTAGCCTTTTCCCAATTTTAAGTCTGGGCAGATTTTAACAACTTAACACAAGTTAAGCAATCAACTTACACATGCAATTCTAAGAGTACAACAGCGAATGTAAAACATTGCATATGAAGGTAAAGGGAAGGGTTTGGAGAAGGCAAACGCAATGTAGACACAGAGATTTTTGGAGTGGTTCCGATAGGTGGTGCTATCGTACATCCACATTGATGGAGACTTCAACCCACGAAGGGTAACGATTGCGCGAGTCCACGGAGGGCTCCACCCACGAAGGTTCCATGAAGAAGCAACCTTGTCTATCCCACCATGGCCATCACCCACGAAGGACTTTCCTCACTTGGGTAGATCTTCATGAAGTAGGCGATCTCCTTGCCCTTACAAACTCCTTGGTTCAACTCCACAATCTTGATGGAGGCTGCCAAGTGACACCTAACCAATCTAGGAGACACCACTCTCCAAAAGGTAATAGATGGTGTGTTGATGATGAACACCTTGCTCTTGTGCTTCAAATGATAGTCTCCCCAACACTCAACTCTCTCTCTCACATATTTGGCTATGGTGGAAAGATGATTTGAGTGGAAAGCAACTTGGGGAAGGGTAGAGATCAAGATTCTTGTGGTTGGATTGGAATGTCTTGGTCTCAACACATGAGTAGGTGGTACTCTCAGAAAATGAATGCTGGAAGTGTAGGCACGTTCTGATGGCTCTCTCACTAATGGAGAGGAGGGTGGAGGGGTATATATAGCCTCACATAAAATCCAACCGTTACACACAAAAGAGCCAACTCGGTCAGACCGAATGTATGAACTCGGTCAGACCGATTCAGTTCAAAATGTGAACGTTAGGATTTTCGGTAGGACCGACATGATCAACTCGGTGGGACCGATGAGCTAGGATTAGGGAAAACTTGATCTCGCTTTTTCCTATTACTTCAACTCGGTGAGACCGATTTTAGTAACAAGCAAACAGAGAGTTTGTCAGGCAAACTTGGTGGGATGGATCACTCCTTTCTGTGATACCAAAACATTACGAAAGAGAAACAGAGAGTTTGCACTGCAAACTCGGTGGTACCGATTGCTCCTTTCAGTGATACCGAAACATTATGAAGGGAAACAGAGAGTTTGCAGTCCCATCTTGGTGAGACCGAGATCCGTATCGGTGAAACCGAAATGATTAGGGTTTCTGGCTATGGCTATGTCAAGTGAACTCGGTGCCGCCGGATGAATCAAATCGGTGGGGCGAGTTTGACTTTTAGGTTTAGGACATATTTGGATTTGAGAAGATGGTTGAGGGCTTTGGAGCGTATCACTAAGCATTTTGAGCAAGTAGACCATTAAGCAACACCTCATCCCCTTTTAATAGTATTGGCTTTCCTGTGGACTCAATGTGATCTTGGATCACTAAAATAGAAATGAAGAGTCTTGAGATTTTGCCAATATTTGTCCTTAGCATTTTGAGGGGTCCACATCTCTAGTCCATGCCATGCCAATCATTGAACTTTCTGAAATAATCATCTTGAAAGGATATTATTTCAATGAGCTATATGTTGTTATGAATTACCAAAACCACCCAGGGATTAGTTGCACTTTCAATCTCCCCCTTTTTGGTAATTGACGACAACATATAGATCAAAGCTTCGACAAATGATAATAAGAATGAAATACATCATCGCTTTGAGAAGTATGTGATAAGCAAGAGCCCCCCCCCCCTAAATTTGTGCATTATTATGATTTTCTTTTGAATGCAAATGCACAATCGATTAGGCTCATGGGTTACTCATCCATGTCACATACATCTTGGCGGAGCGCTCAAAATGACAGAATAAAAATAACATGCACTCATCACCAAGACAAAGATGATTGATCATACACAAATGATAAGATAGCATCATTCAAGCATATATAATAAAGCATAATATGATCTACCACATGATCATAAAAGTATCTCACACACAAGCACAAATATTCTAGCAAATAAGTAGCAAGAGAGACAAATAAGAAGCAAAACACACTCTCTCTCAAAGCCTATGATCTATACACTTTCTCCCCCTTTGGCAACAAGTTACCAAAAATCTCAAAAATGCATAGTGCTATACGGCACTCTAAGCATGATCTCCCGGAGCTCCGGAGTTCGAAGATGGCTTGGAGAGAACAGCATCTGCAAAGACTTCGGCTGATGTCTGAGGAGCTGGAGGGGTTGCCACTTGGGGGGGGGGGGCAACTGAGGTTGTGGATGCAGGAGCTGAAGTTGTATCCCTAGTGCCACTGACTGGAACTGCTGCAGACCTTTGTGGTCAAGGCACCCTCCGATAAGCATCTGTAGTAGATCTTCCTCTCCTCTCCTCTGTTTCTTCTTGGCGTTGCTCAACTGCAGTTTGAATCTCGGTGACCTTGAAGTCTAGATCATAAATCTTAGCCTCAATGATTCTCTCAAGACTCTCTTGGTTTTGAGTCAGGGTGGTTAGTCCTTTCTCAATTCTCATTGTAGCTTCAAGCAGATAGCTGAGCTGGTCCTTCTTGGTATTGAGATTTGCAGCTGAGGCATTTGGAATCTTTGAATATTTTTCTGCCTTAACCTTCTCTCTCTTCTCTTGAGCCTCAACAGAAGTAGGATGTGAAGCATCCATAACAACTGTGTTATCCTCAAAATCTGGCCTCAAGGGAAGATGCTCTCTGTTGAAAGTGCAACTATCCCTAGGTGGTTTTGGTAATTCATAACAACATATAGCTCATTGAGCTAATGCTATTCCAAGATGAACATTTCAGGAAAGCTCAATGAATGGCATGGCATGGATGATGAAAGTGGATCCTCAAAATGCTAATGACAAAGGATTGGCTCAAGCTCAAAAGCTCAAGACTCTTCATTTCATATTTTAGTGATTCAAGATCACATTGAGTCTATAGGAAAAGCCAATACTATCAAGAAGGGATGAGGTGTTGCTTAATGAGCCTCTTGCTTCATGTGCTTAGTGATATGCTGCAAAACCCTCAGCTACTTTCTCACATCCACATATGACCTAAACCTAAAGCCAAAATCGGTCTCACCGATTCTTCCTATCCGGCGCCACCGATTCCATATGTCATAGCCACTGCCACAAACCCTAGGCAAATCGGTTCTACCGATAGGGATCTCGGTCTAACCGAGATGGGATTTGTCGGTGTACTAGAGTAGGGGTACCCTAGTATCCCGAACTCGTGCACGGGCAGTTGCAGCACCCCGCGGCAAGGCTTGCCTGGTGACCGCCAAGGTCCTCCGTGGTTCCTTTGGAGCCATTCAAGAACAAAGTATTTAAGCCAAGGAGACAAGGCCCCGGCAAGAGGAGCTTGCCGGGAAGGCCACTCAAGGCACGCAGAAGACAAGACCGCGGCAAGAGGTGCTTGCCGGGAAGGCCCGAGAGCGACAAGCTTAGGACGCGACAAGGATTCAGCGGCAAAGGCGCTTGCATGACGAGCAACCACTCTTTATCTCCGCTCCAGCCCATCCACCAACGTGTCTCCATTGGACCATTCCAGGCGCGCGTGTCAAGAGGCTGTGCGGCCAGCGGGGAGCAGCGGTAAGCGGCGCTGACAAGATTGCCATCGTGGCAAGCGATGGCGCTCCTGACGGTCCCTGTTGCACTGTTTAGGCGACATGGACGGGCATTTAATGCTTTTGTCCCTTGCCGTCAGAGTTAGGTAGAATACACTGTACAAGTAGCTGTACCAACCACGAGTCATTTTACGTTTTTGCCCTTGTCTACGTTGCCACCTGTCGGAGACCCCTTGAGCATATAAAAGGAGGCCCATGCGCAACGTAGAGGAGGTTCAGCTCATTCGAAACCAGAGACACTCACGCTAGGTCTTGTAGCTCTCATCGCTCTCTAGCAAGAACACAATACAATCAGACAAGCAGCAGTAGGAGTATTATCTCTCCGGAGAGCTCCGAAGCTGGGTAAACTGCTCGTGTGCTTCGCCTCGACCGCTCTTTCATGCGACCTCCGCCCCCCACCGAATCGAAAGGGGCTCGGTTCGCCGGTCCCATAGGTGTTCGTGGGTCCGATCAGCTTCCCCGACATCTTTGGCGCGCCAGGTAGGGGGGCGTCGAGGCTGTGTGAACCTGATCCGGTGTTCACACGAGCACATCTTCATCATCTTCATCAACATGCCACCGAAGAAGAAGGCTTCGGCGGCAGACGTTCCTTCCGCGTCGAACCTACCACCGAAGCAAACGGGTGGTGGAGTAGATGCCGGCGGAAGAACGGGCGCCGGCGAAGGAGTTCGTGATGCTGCCAAGTCCAAAGACAAGGCGGCACAGACCTCGGCGTCCGTACATGCCCCGCGCCCGTCTCAGGAGCCGCGGGACCAACAGCGTCATGGTATTCACAATACCATACGCTCGTTGGATCAAGACCGAGCTGGAGGATCTCGGGGCCCTCAAGACCAGCATGCGGCGCCAACATCTTGGCACGGCGAGGTACGGTCACTGGACGGGATCTTGCTCCTTCTAACATAGTTAGAAGTCCGAGCATATCCCGCCTCGCACCGTTCACCACTGCCACCCACCACTCCAGCGGAAGCCTTGGCGAGAGCTCAACTGCTCCTAGACTACCCTCCAACAGCCGACAAGGTCGACGAATGGAGGGCCACCATCCAGAGTCTCATCGGCTTTTCCAACGGCGACACTCCGTGGCAACCAACTATATCGCTGCCGCGGCAAGACGACAAGGCACGAGCCGGTGGCGACGAGACTTGTGGAGGTGCAACCACCATGCACTCTCCACCCCGAAGGCCAAGATCGCCAACTCATCGGATCCACCTCGACAGCGACTCCACCGCGTCATCAGATCCACGAGCTCGCCGCGATCAGCGCCAAGTTCTTCATGAACGACAACAAGAAGACGCTCGAACTTCGCGCCGGCGCCCGAAGAGAAGCGCGACGTCAGTCAGACCAGCGCGCTGGGCCCTTTGTCGATATGCATGCGCCAGGGGAACCAGGCGACTTGCCGTACGCGGTAGGTTGCCCTGCGTTCACTCGTGAGCTGCGGCAAGTCCAAAGGGCTCAGCAAGAAGAATTTCAAGCAGGCGTGCGGAGAAGTACGATGGCGGGGCGCATCCGTCGGAGTTCTCGGCATCTACACCATCGCGGTGCAAGCTGCAGGGGGACGAGACGACAAGATCCTCGCCAACTACTTCCCGCTGGTACTCAAGCCCAATGTCAGGTCCTGGCTCATGCACTTGCCGGATAGCTCCATATTTTCTTGGGCAGATCTATGCCATCAGTTTGTCGGCGCCTTCACAGGCGGCCACAAGCCTCATGGCCAAGAGAGTGACCTTCATCTGCTCGCCCAAAAGGAAGGAGAGTCCCTGCGCAAGTTCATTCAGAGATTCAGCCGTGTACATTACAACATCCCAGATGTCCACCCTGCCATGGTGATCGGTCGTTCCATCGAGCGTGCGGAACCGCAGGATGAGGGAGGAGATGGCGATGTGCAAAGTCAAGGACGTCGGTGAGCTGTATGCCTTGGCCGACAAGTGTGCGTCTTTGAGGAAGGGAGGAGACTCCCAGGAGAGAATGCAGAAGCAGGATCTGATAGTGAGGAAACTGCTCCAGCAAAGAAAAGCCGGCGGTGCAACAACAGAAGGAAGAAGGGCAAAGATGTGCTAGTCGTCGAGCAGTCCGGCAACGGTGGTGCCGCCAAGAAAGCCAAAGTTGGTGGCTCCGGCAAGGAGGTTGCCGCTGGCACCGACTGCCAGCCTGTGGCGGCCGCCGACAAGCAGGACAGCTCCAATAAGCAGTACGTCAAGATCCACCACACCAAGGGCCATGACCTCTAGAGCTGCAAGAAGGTCGAGCAGTTTGTTGAACAGCAGAAGGTTGAGTACGAGCGGCGCGACAAGGAGAAGGCCCAGGAAGGTGCTGGGGGTGTTAGCAAGAAGCGACCCGGCCGGGGAGGACGCCGCGGCAAGGCCAAGCAGCGGCAAGGAGACAGACCTCCCCGCGGCCGCGACAAGGATGAAGACGACGACGACGATGAAGATATGGAAGATGACGAGACCGATGAGCAGGAGTTTCAGAAAGCCACAGAGGTCCTCTGCATTGACGGCGGTGCTTCTCTGCATACTTCACACCGCCAACTCAAGCAGTGGTTGCGGGAAGTTAATGCAGCAGAACCATCCGTGGAGTCACGCAAGCCTCTGAAATGGTCCAGCACGCCTATCATCTTTGATATTGAGGACCACCCTGATCCCATAACTGCGGTCGGGTGCTTGCCGATGTTGGTCTCACCAACTATCCGCAACCTCAAGGTCACCAAGATGCTAGTTGACGGCTGGGCCGGCTTAAACCTGATCTCCTCCGCGGTGCTCCAGAAGCTTCAGATCCCTGACAGCGAGCTCGAAGAGGCGGCACTTTCAAGGAATCAATCCGGGAAGGAGCAAGTCAAGGGGAAGATCACGTTGCGGTAACATTTGGCAGCGAACTAAACTTCAGGATCGAGAGGGTCACGTTCGGCGTTGCTGATTTTCCATTGCCTTACAATGGGATACTTGGTCCGTCCAAAGACTCGCCAAGTTCATGGCAGCCTCTCATTATGCATACAACTTGCTCAAGATGCCAGGCCCGATAGGTGTCATTTCTGTCCATGGCGACAAGAAGGATGCTCTTATCTGCGCCGACAAGATTTACCGGGAGGCAGCTGCAATGGATAGCAAGTCACTTGCCGCTGAAGCTCCCGGGGGGAAGAAGAAGACCAAGTCCGGCAAGAGCTCTGATGCCCACTCCGGCAAGCGCACCTCTTCGGAGTGCAGCGCTACCGTCGAGGACGCACCATCGAGCTGCACCGGCAAGTGCAAGAGAACGATGGCAGCTCCGCCAAAGACCAAGAAGGTGCCCGCCAAGGAAGACGGCACTGGTGGTACCTTCACCATCAGTGCCACTCTCGACCCTAAATAGGAAGGCGCGCTCGTTGCTTTCCTGCGGGCGAACGTCGACGTATTTGCATGGCAACCGTTTGACATCCCCGGTGTTCCCAGGAAAGTAATTGAGCATCACCTAGCTGTCTGTCCTCATGCGCGGCCCGATCAAAGCGAAGAAGTCGGGGAAGCGAGGCGATGAAGCGCCAGAATTCATTGGAAGAGATCAAGAAATTGGAAGCAGCAGGCCTTGTCGAGGAGTGCTCCATCCCACGTGGTTGGCCAATCCTGTAGTTATGCATAGAAGGCAAATGGGAAATGGAGACTTTGTATCGACTTCACAGATGTTAATAAAGCTTGTCTCAAAGACCCATTTCCCTTGCCCTGCATCGACCAGATTGTTGACTCCACGGCTGGATGTGATTTTCTTTCATTTCTTGATGAATACTCAGGATATCATTAGATCTTCATGGCGTAAGAGGATGAGGAGAAACCGCATTCATCACCCCATGTGGCACATCTTTGTTTTGTACGGATGCCTTTTGGGCTAAAGAATGCTGGTTCAATGTTTGCAAGAGTGGTCCATGACGCTTTTGAGCCGCAAATGCACAGAAATGTAGAAGCCTACATGGATGACATAGCGGTCAAAAGCAAAGACAGGGCAACTCTGGTTCAAGATTTAGATGAGACCTTTGCAAATCTGCGCAAGATCAACCTCAAGCTCAACCCCGAGAAATGCGTGTTCGGAGTCCCTTCCGGCAAGCTTCTCGGGTTCTTAAATGTCTCGGGGATTGAAGCCAATCCCGACAAGATCAAGGCTATTGAGCAGATTGAAGCACCAAAGCGCGTCAAGGATGTACGAAGACTTGCCGGTTGCGTGGCTTCTCTCAACAGGTTTATCTCTATGTCTGCTGAACGCGCCCTGCCATTTTTCAAGATTTTGAAAAAGGCAGGTCCAATGAAATGGACTCCCGAAGCGGAGGCTGCGCTGCAGGACTTAAAGAGGTACCTGTCCTCCACTCCAATACTTGTCGCACCTAAGCCACAAGAGAAGTTGCTGCTGTATATAGCGGCAACCAATCAAGTGGTTAGTGCTGCGTTAGTAGCGGAAAGGGAGGCAGACGATGAGCCGGCAACCAAGGCAGATGCATCCAGCAACAAGCAGGGGGCTTCACCGACAAGCTCTGGTCCCGACAAGGACGGATCTGCGCAGGCGTGCGAGAAGATACAGAAAAAGATGGTGCAGCGCCCAGTTTTATACTTTGTCAGTTCCCTTCTACAGGGGGCTAGGTCAAGGTACTCTGGTGTGTAGAAATTGCTTTTCGGCCTCCTCATGGCCTCGAGAAAGCTGCGCCATTACTTTCAAGCACATGAAATCACAGTCGTCACTCGCTTTCCGCTGAAGAGGATATTGCAAAATCCAGAAGCAACAGGCAGGATTGTCGAGTGGGCCTGAACTGTCAAGCTTTGGCCTCAAGTTTGAAAGCACTTCAACTATCCAAAGCAGAGCACTGGCAGAGTTCATAGCGGAATGGACGCCAACACAAGATGAAGAAATTCCAGAGACGAGCATCCCCGTCAAGGAAGCAAACAAAGAGTGGCTGATGTACTTTGATGGTGCCTTCTCGCTACAAGGCGCCGGTGCGGGCGTACTGCTAGTCGCGCCCACCGGAGAGCACCTCAAGTACATAGTTCAGATGCACTTCCCCGAGGAACAAGCAACAAACAATACTGCGGAGTATGAAGGTTTGCTTGCCGGTCTCAGAATCGCGGTAGACCTTGGGATCAAGAAGCTCATTGTCAGGGGTGACTCGCAGCTTGTCGTCCGCCAAGTGAACAAAGATTATCAGAGTCCGTTGATGGAAGCCTACGTTGATGAAGTGAGAAAGCTAGAAGAGCACTTTGACGGCCTACAAATGGAACATGTTCCAAGAGCTCAGAATGATATTGCTGATGGCCTGTCAAAGTGCGCCGCACTCAAGTTACCTGTGGAACCAGGGATTTTTGTGCTCAAGCTAATTCAACCAACCGTAACGCCATCAACTGGACAGAACAAGAAGAGGAAGTTGATTTTTGGTGACTATTTTCCGGCAGAGCTTCCCGAAGCCGCCACCAAAAAGGTCCCCAGGATCAACACCAAGAGTGCTGAGGAGCATTCTGCTCTGACAAGCCCTAGGGCTTGTTTCGTTGAAGCAGACGCTCCGCATATCGCTTTTGCTCCGGCAAGCTTGCCGGGAACATCAAGCTCCGCCGAGCCGCAGGTTCTTGCCGAGAAGCGGATGTTCCGCAGCAGCAGATGTGCCTTTAGTCCTTGTTGTCGAGCCACAAGCTCCAAAGATGGGCACAACAGATTGTCCATTTCCTTGAGACAGAGAACTTCCCGAAGAGCAAGAAGAAGCGGAAAGAGTAGCCCGCGGTCAAGTATGTACCAGTTTGTCAACGGCACGCATGCAGAAGAAAACTCAACGGTGTGAAATTGAAGTGTATTCACGGGAAGATGGGCCCGAAGCTGTTGGCAGAGATACACGGAGGCATATGTGGTCACCACATTGGCGCAAGAGCACTTGCCGGCAAAGTTATCCGGCATGGTTTCTTCTGGCCGATAGCCCTCCAGGATGCAACTGCACAAGTAACCAAGTGTGAAGCGTGCCAGTTTCATTCCAAGCAGATACACCAACCAGCTCAAGCTCTCCAGACGGTCCCTTTATCCTGTCCATTTTCGGTCTGGGGGCTCGACATTCTCGGCCCTTTTCCCCGAGCTATCGGGGGCTTTGAGTACTTGTACGTTGCAGGCGACAAGTTCACAAAGTGGCCGGAAGTGGAAGCAGTGAGGAAGGTGACAGCGGTCGGCGATCAAGTTCTTCAGGTCGATTGTTTGCCATTTCGGGATTCTTAACAGGATCATCACCGACAACGGCACACAGTTCACGAGCCGCACCTTCATGCAGTACGTCCAAGATCTTGGCGCCAAGGTCTGCTTTGCTTCTGTTGCTCATCCAAGAAGCAATGGTCAAGCAGAGAGGGCAAATGCTGAAGTGCTGCACGGGCTCAACACCAGAACTTTCGACAAGCTGCACAAGTGCGGAAGGAACTGGATTGAGGAGCTGCCGGTGGTTCTTTGGTCGATCAGGACGACGCCGAATCGAGCCACTGGCCAGACACCTTTCGCTCTAGTCTATGGAGCGAGGCAGTTCTCCCCACGGAACTCAGATACGGGTCACCTCGAGTACTCGCTTATGATGAGCTTGAGCAAGAGCAGCTGCGACAAGATGATGCGCTGCTCCTTGAGGAGGACCCGTCTTGAGTCATTTGTCACGAGCTGCTCGTTACCAGCAAGCTTTGCATCGCTACCATAGCCGCAGAGTTAGTGCGAGAAGTCTCGAGGAAGGCGACCTTGTTCTTCGACGCGTTCAGTCCGCCAAGTTTTCAAACAAGTTGACGCTTGAAGTGGGAAGGCCCTTATCGGGTAAAACGAGTCACTAGGCCTGGCGCTGTCCGCTTTGAGACCGAAGATGGTATTCCGATGAGCAACTCACGGAACATTGAACATCTTCGTAAGTTTTACCCGTAGAGGCGCTGTTTTAACCTGTTCCGGCAACCACCTTTTGTACAAGTCTTGCCGATGTTGCATGTAATCCTTTGTACAAAGCCGGGTGCAGATCCCGTGCATAAGTAAAGCTCATGTGTTGCGCACAACTTGTCAACTTCATGCTTTCATCATCATTTTGCATGTGTAATCTGACATTTTGGGCAGCATCCACACCCGGTAAGCAATGACGAGCCACAAGGCTCCATAACTTTATTTTCTCTTCTTTCTCTTTCTCAAAGAAAGGAAGGTTCCTTCGCCCACAAGTTAGCCGGGGGGGAGGAGAAGATAATGGTGTGGGCCACCAAGCGTCGCTCGAGGAAGTTTCGCCTTACCGGGAAGCAAACGACAGAATAGCTAAGTTGCCAAAGTTTGAGCAATCAGTTTTTAAATCTTTAAGTTATCTTCCTCGAACGATAGTACTTTTATGGAAAACCTGTGCGCGGAGGAACCAACTCGTAGCTAGTCGCGCCCTTACTTTGTTTCGAGTCCGCTCAACAACTTAAGAGAGCTGCAACCAGTTGCTACGAGGTTGCTTGTCAGAAGCGACACCGTCAGCAGGCTGCTGACGTTCCGCACTCAGCGCTCGCGGCAAAGGTGCCCGCGCCGACAAGTTCCCTAAAAGCGTAGGGCACAAACATACAAAGGAAGGAATCAAGTAAAGGAAATAACATTGCAACCATTGCCTAAGATAGAGTTATATTACAAAATAGCTTGTCGCAGATCTAATAAATTGTTCTCCTAAACATGATCAGCAGCGACAAGGGAAAGATAAAATTGGCGGCCTAATCTACTCGGTCACCCTCAACCCTCTTGATCTTGCCCACCTTGTCCACAATGGGTGCGACAAGAGCCTTGTGCGCTTCCACATCAGCATCCGGCGGCAAGGACTTGAGGACACCGGTGAGGTTGAGGCCTGGATTGCGGAAGGCCACCTTCATCAACACCTTCTGGAGAGCTCGCGCACAGATCTGGCGCGATTCCTCGGCCAGCTGCTTTGGGATCTCTTCCCGGAGTCGCTGGAGAGCTGTCACCAAGCTCTTGAGGAACAAGCTAAGCTTGGCGCTGGGTTGGAGGTGCTCGTCGGTGGAGTACCCGAGATCCACCATCCCCAGCTCCATCAGCTCCTTGTCGATGGCAGCGGCGATATTCACAAGACCTTCAGTCCAGTGCTCCACATTCTCCACGAAGGTGCCTGGGCGGCAAGAGCACTTTTCGCCCGCCAGGCGCCTCGTCGGCCTTGATCTTCTCCAACAGGCCCACCTCCCGCTCCTTGGCACCGTCCAGCGTCTGCATCAGGGTGGTCAGCTTCAGCTCAAGATCCGCTTTTGGAGTCCTTGGCGGCGCTGAGCTCCTTGCTCCTCTCGGCGAGACGGCCCTGCAGCTCGCCAAGAGTGTAGGTGTCCTTCTCGCGCTCGTGCTTGAGTGCAGCAAGCTCCTCGCTGCTCTTATTCAGACTGGCCTCCAGCTGCGTCACCTTTGTCTCCAACTCTTTCTTAGCGGCCTCGGCAGCTGCGGCAGCATCCTTTGCTTCCTTAAGAGCCCCGCCAAGTGACTCCTCGCGCGTGACAAGCTCCTCCTCGTGGCTGTCAAGGTTGATCTTCCGCTGCGCCAGCTCGCCTTCCTACGTGGATAGCTTTTCGGCAGCTAGCCTCGCTGCTCTTCAACCTCTGCCTTCTCGAGGATGAAGGCTGCAGCGCCTCAACAATTTGCTCCGCCTTCGCCAAGGACCGGAGAGCTTCTGATTGATTCCCGGAGCTCCTCCGCGCGCTTCTCTATATACTGCTCCCGCCTTAGCGACAAGCGCTTCCGGATTCAGTTTGGCTTGCGGGCGCGGTAGAGCAACAACAACTTCTTCAAGATTGCTCCTCCTCGGACTTTGCAGCTGCTGCTTTGCTTGGCGCGTCAACCAGCGACAGCCCAGCGGAGGCGAGCAGCTCTTCATCGAAGGTCTCTCCTTCGACCGGCGCCCTGGAGCTCGATGCCCAGGGGAGCTTGATGAAGACGCCATCGCCGGCCTTCAGATAGGCGCCGGGCAGAGGCTCTTCGGAGCCTGACGCTGCACCAGTGGCGGAGGGATCGGCGGTCGGCGTAGCGCCTGGCGCTCCTGCGGCCTCAGGGTCGTCAGTACGATCGCCAGATCCCTCGCCAACCTTTGCGGTGGCAGCCTTGGCGGCCTCTTCGCCGGCGGACCCATCGGCGCCAGCCTCTTCCTCCATGGTGGAGACGTCGTCAGTGTTGCCGCGCGCGTCCTCCTCGCCGGCGGCCTCAGTCTCCATCGGCTCAAGGGCGGATGGATCCGACGACTTAAAAGAAAGAACGATCAAGCAAATGTTCAAAAAGAAAAACAGAGGAAAAAGAACCCAAGGGAAATTTTCACGCAAGAGGATTACCTGCGATGGGATCTGCAGCCATGGTCTCGACCACCGGAGGATCACTGGTGCTGTCCCTTGCCGGAGGAGTCTCCCTTGCCGGAGAACGCTCCATTGCCGGAGAATCCTCCCTTGGCGGTATAGTCGAAGCAGATGGTATTTCGGGAGCGGCTTCCGGGCACTCCTGATGAGGCTGCTCTGCTCCTACACAAACCAACAGTCAGATACCAACAAAGAAGGAGCACCCATGCACACCTAACAGTAAGAAGTAAACCGTATACTTACGCTGGGGGCTGTGCTGGGGGCTGCTTTGAAGAAGGGTTGCCGGTCCGCAAGGAGGTCTCGAGACGCGCCTCCTGTTGCCACGGTGGATCGTCCTCAATAGCGACCACCGGGTCTTGGCTCTTCGACGGTCTACGGACCAGCGTCTGAAAAGGAAAGAGTTCAGAATGAAGCAAATCAGATACAAGACGAAGCAACAAAATTGAAGACATACAAGCACAATATAGAAGCTTACTCTTCTTCTTCCTCGTCGGAGCTGAGCGCGGAGAGATCAAAGTCCGGCTCGCCTCCGGTGCGACGAGGCGGAGGAGTAGGTTCTCTTGACCGCTTGGCGGAGGTGTGGCGGTGGCACAGGAGGAACCCGCCCGGTTATTCTGCGATGTGGGGTGCTCAGCGACATGGTGCTTGCCTTGATGAAGCGGCGTCGCGGCGTTCTTGACTGTTAGCCCGTCTGCCGCCCGTCTAAATCTCCGGCCTTGCGGAGAGCGCCTCCTTAATGGGGCTGGGGAGCTCCGTTTGCGGCAAGCTGCGGGATGGTGGGGAAGAAGCGCCCTCGGCTGGTTTCGCTCGACTCGGCCGGGTTCGGCAAGCTCTTCCTCACGGCGAACTCCCTTCGCTCGGCAAGGCTTGCCGCCTCTGCCTCTGCCTCCTCCACGGTGAACCCGAATCGCGCCGGTGGCGGCAATCTGCTGCCGCCTCCTCCAACCTGGTGGCAATCGCTGCATCTAAATGCGTCAGTGGTGTCGCGGGTGAGCCTCTTCTGCTCGTCGGGGCAGATCGGCACTTCCCCCAAGCTGTCGAAGAACTGCCGCACGACGTCGTCTGAAGGCTCTTGCCAGGTTGGAACGATCCCATGCGAATCACACAACGACATCATTGCACGGATGCGGTCGAGCGAAGAGTTGTTGCACAATGGGACGACTCCCCTCGGCAACCTAAACCACTCGGGGTGATCGGGGTCGTGCTTGAACAGCTCCAGCAGCATTGCATCCAACTCCAAGACAGTGAAATTGAAGTTGAGGCCCGGGCGCAGCCTCATGATGTCCGCCACATTTTGGAACTCCCAAGCAGGTCTCCTCCTCTCCTGCAAGGGAGCGATGCGGCGGCGAAGGAAATCTGCGCCAATAGCGCCTACGGTGAGTCCGGCAAGCTTGAGGTGCAAGATCCGGGTCACCGCAATCTTCAACCTAGCATCTTCCGGCGCCAAGTTGCTCCAATCATCGCCGCGCACTATTGGAGTTTGGCGCTGGGCAGTGAAGGGTTGCGGGTTCTCCTCAACGATCCAACACCAATCGGCTCTCCACTCCTCCCACTTTCTACGGAGCTCTCCTTCCAAATAAGCTTTTTTCTTGCCGATCCTCGAGATCCAAGCAATCCCTCCGGCAAGTGGCTCTCCTCTCTCAACGCGGGGCATGAAGAAGTGGCGGAAAAGAGCTACGTTTGGGTGGATTCCGACAAAGTTTTCGCAAAGATGTGCGAAAACTGCTATGGTCAGGACAGCATTGGGGGTGAAATCAAGGAGGCGAAGCCCGTAGGTGTTCATGATATCGCAGAAAAATTCAGAGAAGGGCGGGCAGAGCCCGCAATAGAAGAATAGCGCGAAGAAGGGGTACCCAGTTGGGGCTAGTTCAGAAGCGGCCGAGTACCTTCGTCAGGCGCGGATGCGCCAAGCGTCTCCATCGACGAGCAGGTAGTAGTTCTCCCTCGGCTCCCTTGCGGCGAGCTGGGGAAGACGGCCCGCTCCTTTCGCAGCGCCGCGAGCCGCTGCGCCTCGGCCGACTTCACGCCCTTCCCCTTATCGGCTTTTGGAGCCATGGCGGAGGCGGTGGAGGAGATCGACGGCGTTGATGGCGCTGGTGGCGATGGGGGGGCGGAGCGCTGCTCTCTTCAGACTAGAGAAGAAGGGGGGAGCGGCGGTGGTTTTCAAGATGAGACAGCAAATGGCGAGGTGGGCGACCTGCCCCTGTTTCCCCTGTTTATAAGGAGGGAGAGGGGGCGGACGTTCCGCTTTTCCAAATAAAGAAACCCCCCACGATCTTTCCCACGACGCCACGTTTGACGCGTGCTGTTCGTGGGGGACGTGGTGGGTCCAGAGCAAGTTACGGCGTGATCTAGGCCGCGTGTGCCCGTGCACTGTTTTGGGCCTGGCCCAACAGCGCTCGGCACTGCAGTGTGGCCCAGCCCGGGCTCCTGTCGGTGTACTAGAGTAGGGTACCCTAGTATCCCGAACTTCGTGCAGGCGATTCTGACACCAGCGGCAAGGCTTACTGGTGATCGCCAAGGTCCTCCGTGGTTCCTTTGGAGCCATTCAAGAACAAAGTATTTAAGCCAAGGAGACAAGGCCCCGGCAAGAGGAGCTTGCCGGGAAGGCCACTCAAGGCACGCAGAAGACAAGACCCCGGCAAGAGGAGCTTGCCGGGAAGGCCCGGAGAGCGACAAGCTTCCGAACGCGACAAGGATTCAGCCGCGGCAAGGCGCTTGCCGCGGGAGGCAACCACTCTTTATCTCCGCTCCAGCCCATCCACCAACGTGTCGCCATGGGACCATTCGGTAGCGGCGTGTCAAGAGGCTCGCGGCCGGGAGCAGCGGTAAGCGGCGCTGACAAGATTGCCATCGTGGCAAGCAATGGCGCTCCTGACGGTCCCTGTTGCACTGTTTAGGCGACATGGACGGGCATTTAATGCTTTTGTCCCTTGCCGTCAGAGTTAGGTAGAATACACTGTACAAGTAGCTGTACCAACCACGAGTCCTTTTACGTTTTTGCCCTTCTCTACGTTGCCACCTGTCGGAGACCCCTTGAGCATATAAAAGGAGGCCCATGCATAGCGAGAGGAGGTTCAGCTCATTCGAAACCAGAGACACTCACGCTAGGTCTTGTAGCTCTCATCGCTCTCTAGCAAGAACACAATACAATCAGACAAGCAGCAGTAGGAGTATTATCTCTCGGGAGAGCTCTGAAGCTGGGTAAACTGCTCGTGTGCTTCGCCTCGATCTGCTCTTCGTGCGACCTCCGCCCCCCACCGAACCGAAAGGGGCTCGGTCCGCCGGTCCCATAGGTGTTCGTGGATCCGATCAGCTTCCCCAACAGGATTGTAATCTCTCTGTTTCCTTTTCGTAACTTTTTGGTCTCACCGAAAGAGCGGATCGGTCCCACCGAGATTGCAATGTAAACTCTCTGTTTCCCTTTTGTAACATTTCGGTCTCACCGAAAAGAGCAAATTGGTCCCACCGAGTTTACTCCGACCAACTCTCCGGTTAGCTAATTACCAAAATCGGTCTCACCGAGATTACGTTATGCCCTAACCCTAACCATATCGGTCCTACCGAGATGCAAGTCGATCCACCGAAAACCCTAACGGTCACTAGGTTTACTAAAATCGGTCTGACTGAGTTTGTTGATTCGGTCCCACCAAGATTGGTAAATTGTGTGTAACGGTTAGATATTTTGTGGAGGCTATATATACCCCCTCCACCTCCTCTTCATTCGTGGAGTGAGCCATCAGACTAAACCTACACTTCCAACTTACCATTTCTGAGAGAGAACTACCTACTCATGTGTTGAGGCCAAGATATTCCATTCCTACCATATGAATCTTGATCTCTAGACTTCCCCAAGTTGCTTTCCACTCAAATCTTCTTTCCACCAGATTCAAATCCTATGAGAGAGAGTTGAGTGTTGGGGAGACTATCATTTGAAGCACAAGAGCAAGGAGTTCATCATCAACACACCATTTGTTACTTCTTGGAGAGTGGTGTCTCCTAGATTGGCTAGGTGTCACTTGGGAGCCTCCGACAAGATTGTGGAGTTGAACCAAGGAGTTTGTAAGGGCAAGGAGATCGCCTACTTCGTGAAGATCTACCGCTAGTGAGGCAAGTCCTTCGTGGGCGACGGCCATGGTGGGATAGACAAGGTTGCTACTTCGTGGACCCTTCGTGGGTGGAGCCCTCCGTGGACTCTCGCAATCGTTACCCTTCGTGGGTTGAAGTCTCCATCAACGTGGAGGTAAGATAGCACCACCTATCGGAACCACGCCAAAAACATCCGTGTCTCCAATTGCGTTTGAATCCTCCAAACCCTTCCCTTTACTTTCTTGCGAGTTGCATGCTTTAATTTCCGCTGGTCATATACTCTTTGCATGCTTGCTTGAATTGTGTGATGATTGCTTGACTTGTCCTAAGATAGCTAAAATCTGCCAAACTCTAAAAGCGGGAAAAGGCTAAGTTTTTAATTGGCCAAGTAGTCTAATCACCCCCCCCCCTCGGACATACTTCAAGGTCCTACACGGGGTCTCCGAGCTTGGGTCTCCATTTGCTTTGATTTCCATAGCTTTTGGTGGTCATAGCCTTGGTTTCACAACCTAGGAGAGTATGGCGTCTAGTGAGGGAAATTATCACCGTAGAGGTCCTTACTTTGATGGTACTAATTTTGCTAGTTGGAAGCATAAGATGAAAATGCATATTCTCGGACGTAACCCCGCCGTTTGGGCAATTATTTGTATTGGCTTGCAAGGTGAATTCTTTGATGGGAGAGAGCCGAACCGTGAAGCTAATGCGGAAGAATCGAAGATGTTGCAATACAACGCTCAAGCTTGTGATATCATGTTCAACGGATTGTGCCCCGAAGAATTCAACAAAATCAGCCGTCTTGAGAATGCAAAGGAAATTTGGGATACTTTGATTGATATGCATGAAGGTACCGAGTCCGTCAAGGAATCCAAGTTGGATGTGCTCCAAAGTCAGCTTGGCAAGTTCAAAATGAAGGATGGTGAAGGTGTCGCTGAAATGTACTCTAGGCTTGCACTTATCACAAATGAAATTGCCGGCTTAGGGAGTGAAGAGATGGTGACATGATTCATCATCAAGAAGATCCTAAGAGCATTGGATGGAAAGTATGATACCGTGTGCACATTGATTCAAATGATGCCAAACTACAAAGATCTCAAACCAACGGAAGTCATTGGAAGAATTGTTGCTCATGAGATGTCACTTAAGGATAAGGAGGAACTTCACAACAAGTCAAGTGGTGCTTACAAAGCCTCAAGTGAAGCCCCCACATCATCAAGTGAGAAACAAACCTTCAATGAAGAATTGAGCTTAATGGTGAAGAACTTCAACAAATTCTACAAGAGTAGAAGCAAACAAAGAAGCTCCAAGTCAAGGTCTTACAATGACAAAAGATCTTCTAGTCGAGAGCGAAATTGCTACAATTGTGGGAGACCGGACACTATTCCAATGAGTGTACGGCACCCTACAAAAGAAGAGAAGACTCTCCAAAAAGAAGAAGTAGAAGAGAAGAATCACCACCAAGAGAGAGGAGGAGTAGAGATGATCGTTATGAATGAAGACCCTCACGGAGAAGCAAGGATTCGGAAAGGAAGGACAAGTCATCAAAGAGCTAAACAAAACGAAGACATCAAGCTCATGTTGGTGAATGGGTATCCGCCTCCGACTCCGACCATCACTCCGAGAGAAGCTATCACTCCGACTCGAATATACTCAAGATGAAGGTGTTGCCGGTCTAGCACTTGTGTCAACCAACTCCTACGACATATTTGAATCACCAAATGAAGGAATTGGTAGATGCTTCATGGCCAAAGGTCCTAAGGTAACACACCGAGTATATTGATTTTGATGTTGATGAAGATGACTTGCTAGGTGATGATGATTTACTTGTTGACAACTCTAGTGATGAATACTATGATGAAACGTCAATTAATCATGCTAATCAAGTTGAAACGAATGACAATGATAAGGGGAAAATTGAGCGTCTAACTAAAGAACTAAACACTCTTAAGTTAGCTCATGAAACAATCTTTGAAGATCATCGAGAACTTTTAAGGGCTCGTGAGAAGTTACGCTTTGAAAAGCTCAACCTTGAGCAAGATCATGAGTTCTTAAAAGCAATCAACGATGATCTCCGTAAGAAAAGTTCTTCTTACATTGCCAAGCGTTTACTCTTATCTACTTACATGCCTCAAGTCAAGTCTAGTAACAATAACAAGAAAGATTCTTCTTCTAGTAGTAACAATAACAATACTAAATCCAACATTGTTGCTTCTAGTAGTTCTCTTGATTCCACTAATGATTCTCTTAGCCAAGTTACACTTGAGCAAGAAAATAGCTTATTGAAGGGAATTATAGAGAAAGGTGTATACAAGAGCCTTGCCGGGAGTAAGCAATTCGAGGAAGTTATGCAAGCAAGGAAGGCACCGGAAGAATCAAGGTGTTGGTTTTGAACGAAAGTTCAATGCCAATGGAGTTGAGTGGGAAGAAGATCAATACCCCAAGACGAAGTTTGTTCCTCAACAAGAGAAGTATGATCCTACTTCCTTCAAGGGAACACAAGCACAAGATGATCTTCCACCACAAGACCACAAGGGCAAGGACAAGCTTCAAGAAGAGATTGATGCATTTGAAGAAGCACCTAAGGTCTCGGTCAAGTGGATTCCCAAGACTATGTCAAGTTCTACCTCAACAAGTACAACTAAAACTCCAAGGATTCCCATCAAGATGATGTGGATCCAGAAGAAGAACTAGAGAGTTCTTGAGGGTGACTCCGCCAACATATTTCACTCATATCATTATGGCAAGGACAAGTGCAATCATCTTCCATATCTTGCACTAGTTCAAGGAGTCACAAACCCTCATGATGTTAAAGCAAGGGACAAGTTAACCTAATGATTTTATGGACATCATTTTGTGTGTGCATCACTCTATGTCTATGGATATACTTGTTTGTTCCTTTTGGGACTAACCCATGTAGGTATTGAAAGTGCAACTCACTCCAAAGGATTGCTCCAAAAATATTTACATCAACATTGAGCATCCACATCTTCAACACCTACATGAAGTCATCATCGACAAAACCCAAGGTTAGTTCATCCCTCTAAGGGGGGGATCTCACATCTAGGGGGAGCTTAACTCTAAGAATTGAGTCAAAGCAACTCTAACAATGTGAACACATAAATGCTTTATGTAAAAGTGGTAACCCCACTTGAGCTTAAACGATGAGTATGACCTATGATCAAATGTGCTCATTTGACTCCTAAGTCAATATACTCATATATAGATGACCTAGTCATCGCCAATTGTTTGATAGATGCTAGAATTGGTTGTGCATGCTTTGTCACATATTTTATTTGCCATCTTATTGTGTGAGCATGTTGGTTGCATACTTTACTCATTCGAGGACATCCACTTGTTGTTTTGATTGAATGGCTTCTTTTTCTTTGGCCAAGTGGATGGACAAAAATGCCTAGGAACCTTCTCTAGCTATCTATGCTTTTCTCGTCTCAAACTCTATTCATGCTACATCACAAAATTTGACCAAGTCAGATTCGAACCACTCTGTGTGAGGAGCACTCGGAGTCCCTGATTCGTCATAGACTTAAACTTCAAAACTTGTTTATGATTTACGGTCTGATCGATTCCTCCATTTCGGTCTTACCGAGATCACATAGTCGATCTAGGTTTTCAATCTCGATGCAACCGATTTGAACTCTTTGGTCACACCGAGTTGCAATAACTGTACACAGTTTTGCATCTCGGTGCCACCGAGTTGTTCCACTCGGTCACACCGACAGGGTCGGGCTATATATAGTCACGGGCAAAAATTTGGAAATTTCTCCGAACCTCTTCGCCCGCGCAATAGCTCGCTCTGCCTCCGTGGTCTCCGGATCGTCTCCACGCCACCGCCCCACCATTTGGTATCCGCCGCCGTCAATGGAAATCAACCCCGCCGATGCCGCCGTAGCGAGTCTCCGCCGAACTAGGGTATGGACTCGATCACTATGCTTTCCTCGTCTGATTCTCAGCACATTGTGTTCTTACTGATTCTTGCCACAATTGAAACACTCCTATTCCGTCAATGCAATCCGTAGAATAGTTTTGATTCGAAAATTTAGGGTTAGGTTTCCACCGAAACCATCTCGGACCAACCGAGTTGAAAAACTCGGTCCCACCGATTTGGCTTATGCCATTGCACTAGTGAGACTCGGTTGACCGAGAATTGCTAATCAGTGAGACTGATTTTAGGACTTTGTGAAACCCTAGCAGTCTCAGTGCCACCGAACTGTGACTCGGTCCAACCGAGTTCAGCAGTTTAGGTTCCAAAACTGCTTCGGTATCACCGAGTTTGAAAATCGGTTGATCCGAAATGCTTTCTGTGGAAAATTAAAACTGAATTTTTCAGTCATTCTTTTGCAAAAATCTCTGCATTTTGTGATGCTCATCCACTCTACCTCATCTATAACTCTTCACAGGGTCAGCAGATCGGCATGTCGAGATCAGTGATAGTCGAGCAGGTCGAGGAACAGGTGGACATGAGTGAGGGCACTAGTCCCTCCAGCTCTTGATTGAAGGCAGCAGGAGCACCCCAAGCAATCTGCCTAAAGCTGCCACCGAGCAAAGGAAGAAGAAAACCTCAGATTCGTAAGATGAGGATTATAGGGCGAAGAGGATGAAGCAACCTCCAAGAAGGTTGTGCTCAAAAGGAGTATGGCCCAAAGACATAGCTCAAAGCACGGACTCAATAAGAAGGTTCCAGCCAAGAGGACACCTATGCCAAAGGCGAGCATCAACTCAAATTCCTGAAAAGCCTGATCCCAAAGAGCCAGCAGCTGCTGAAGGGAAGAAAAGGAAAGAGAGGGTCAAGAAGACCACAGTCAGAGTTATTGGGAAGCCTTCCATGATGGAAGAGGAAGAAGAGATAGCTGCACCAGCACCAAAGGCACCAAAGCTAATGGGTGATGCAATAAGATCAGGGGCTGCCACATCTAAGCCCAAGGAAGCACCCAAAGCTGCCCCCAAGGCCAAGTCCGCACCAAAGAGGAATACCAGGAGTATTCCAGTGCCGAGAAGAACAAGGCCCCAAAGGCTCGAGGTTCTTTGAAGAAGAAGAAGATGAAGAAGGACAAGTTCTGAGGAAGCTCAAGCCCAAGATACTAGACCACAATGATGCCCATCCTGTGGCTAAGGACATGAACATCAGAAAATATTCAGGGTTGAGGCTATGGAGGATGGCAGATCCATATGCCACAAGGAGAAGAACTGCTGTGGACTACAGGTTCCACACCAAGGAACATCAGGACTTTTATGAGACTGTTCTGCTAGATAAGAAGCCAATAGTGTGTGATATGAGGTGGGTCGACTGGACCTACATGAAAGAAAACGTAGAGCACTATCCTGGAGTGCAAGACAGTTTTGTTGCTTGTGGAGTTGCAGACTTTGTTGGGCAAAAGCTCACCAACTGGAACGATGAACTTATCATGCAGTTCTACTCCACAGCACACTTTTATCCAGATGGCAGGATAGTGTGGATGTCTAAAGGTATAAGGTACCAGTCAACTATAGAGGAGTGGGAAAAGCTGATAAATGCCCCAAAGGAAAATGAAGATGATCTGGATGTATATGCCAAGAAGAAAATGGGACACAATACCATGGCACCTATGTACAAGGAGATCCCAGACAAAGCCCTAGAGACTTTCGCTTTTGGATTAGTCCACTTTCTTCTGTCAGGGCTGCCTACAATCAATTGGATCCTAAGGCACACTCTACTTCCTAAGTCAGGTGACCACAACATGATCAGAGGGCATGTAATCAACATGTTGCATTTGTTTGATGTGCCTCGGAAATTCAAGGTCATGAGCCTTATAGTTGAAACCATTAAGAGGACTGCAGCAGATCATAAGAGGAGTTGTGGATATGCCCCTCAGATCCAGGAGTTGATTGACTCAAAGAAGGGCACAGGCAAATATCTATTGGATAAAGAACATATTTCCAATTTATCCAGACTTTGAGGACAATGAGGTTGTCATGAATGAGAATGATCCATCGTCAGTTCAAGCACAAGAGAAGAAGGAGAAGGCAAGGAAGGAGAAGGCTGCCAGGATGCCAACTCAAGAGGAGGCATCTGAGTATTTCTTGAAGAACAAGCAGGAGCAGCTCGGATACTTAATAGCATCAACACTGAGGATTGAGAAAGGATTGACCACCCTCACTCAAAATCAGGAGAGCTTGGAGAGAATTATAGAACAAAAGTTATATGACTTAGATGTGAAAGTAACTGAGATTCAGTCTGCAGTGGAGCAACTACAAGATGACATGCAGGAGAGGAAGGGCAAAACAACAACTGATGCATTTGCCAGAGTGCCTAGAGCCCAGAGGTCATCTGCTGTGCCAGTTCCTGACACTAGAGCCACTTCATCTGCACCAGCTACAGCCTCAGTGCCACCAGCTCCAGCATCTACATCAGCTCGGCTCCATCTACTTCAAGCTGAAGCTTTCGTCCTCGACGCTATCCGGACTCCACCACACGAAGATCAAGCTTGAGAGTCGATCTAGCACTATGCATTTTCTATGAACTTTTTGGTAACTTGTTGCCAAAGGGGGAGAAAAATGTATAGATCATAGGCTTCGAGAGAGAGAGAGAGTGTTGCTTTTGTTCTCTCTTGATTTGGTGGTTTTGGTTTTTCAAACTTGTTTGCTTTTGGTTGCTTGATATACTATGTTTGTGAGACATTGATGATCATGTGTTTGATCATAAGCTACACTTATGCATGTTTGATGATATTATCTTATCTATCCTATGTGATCATTCACTGTGCTTGGTGATGAGTGCATGTATTCAATTCATATCATTTTGAGCGCTCCACCAAGATGTATGTGACATGGAAGAGTAACCCATGAGCCTAATTCCTTGTGCATTTGCAGTCCAAAGCAAATCTTAAACTATGCAAAATTTAGGGGGAGCTCTTGCTTATCACATACTTCTCAAAGCGACGATGTTTTTCAATCTTATTATCATTTGTCGAGCTTTGATCTATATGTTGTCATCAATTACCAAAAGGGGAGATTGAAAGTGCAACTATCCCTATGTGGTTTTGGTAATTCATAACAACATATAGCTCATTGAGCTAATGCTATTCCAAGATGAACATTTCAGGAAAGCTCAATGAATGGCATGGCATGGATGATGAAAGTGGATCCCTCAAAATGCTAATGACAAAGGATTGGCTCAAGCTCAAAAGCTCAAGACTCTTCATTTTATATTTTAGTGATTCAAGATCACATTGAGTCTATAGGAAAAGCCAATACTATCAAGAAGGGATGAGGTGTTTCTTAATGAGCCTCTTACTTCATGTGCTTAGTGATATGCTCCAAAACCCTCAGCTACTTTCTCACATCCACATATGACCTAAACCTAAAGCCAAAATCGGTCTCACTGATTCTTCCTATCCGGCGCCACCGATTCCATATGTCATAGCCACTGCCACAAACCCTAGGCAAATCGGTTCTACCGATAGGGATCTTGGTCTAACCGAGATGGGATTGTAATCTCTCTGTTTCCTTTTCGTAACTTTTCGTTCTCACCCAAAGAGCGGATCGGTCCCACCGAGATTGCAATGTAAACTCTCTGTTTCCCTTTTGTAACATTTCGTTCTCACCGAAAAGAGCAAATCGGTCCCACCGAGTTTACCTGACCAACTCTCTGGTTAGCTAATTACCAAAATCGGTCTCACCGAGATTACGTTATGCCCTAACCCTAACCATATCGGTCCTACCGAGATGCAAGTCGATCCACCGAAAACCCTAACGGTCACTAGGTTTACTAAAATCAGTCTGACCGAGTTTGTTGATTCGGTCCCACCGAGATTGGTAAATTGTGTGTAATGGTTAGATTTTGTGTGGAGGCTATATATACCCCCTCCACCTCCTCTTCATTCGTGGAGTGAGCCATCAGAATAAACCTACACTTCCAACTTACCATTTCTGAGAGAGAACTACCTACTCATGTGTTGAGGCCAAGATATTCCATTCCTACCATATGAATCTTGATCTCTAGCCTTCCCCAAGTTGCTTTCCACTCAAATCATCTTTCCACCAGATTCAAATCCTATGTGAGAGAGTTGAGTGTTGGGGAGACTATCATTTGAAGCACAAGAGCAAGGAGTTCATCATCAACACACCATTTGTTACTTCTTGGAGAGTGGTGTCTCCTAGATTGGCTAGGTGTCACTTGGGAGCCTCCGACAAGATTGTGGAGTTGAACCAAGGAGTTTGTAAGGGCAAGGAGATCGCCTACTTCGTGAAGATCTACCGCTAGATAGGCAAGTCCTTCGTGGGCGACGGCCATGGTGGGATAGGCAAGGTTGCTACTTCGTGGACCCTTCGTGGGTGGAGCGCTCCATGGACTCGCGCAACCGTTACCCTTCGTGGGTTGAAGTCTCCATCAACGTGGAGGTACGATAGCACCACCTATCGGAACCACGCCAAAAACGTCCGTGTCTCCAATTGCGTTCGAATCCTCCAAACCCTTCCCTTTACTTTCTTGCAAGTTGCATGCTTTAATTTCCGCTGCTCATATACTCTTTGCATGCTTGCTTGAATTGTGTGATGATTGCTTGACTTGTCCTAAGATAGCTAAAATCTGCCAAACTCTAAAACTGGGAAAAGGCTAAGTTTTTAATTGGTCAAGTAGTCTAATCACCCCCCCCCCCTCTAGACATACTTCAAGGTTCTACATCTGTCTAGGAAGTATGTGCCTGTGCCCACCTTGGAATTAATAAGCATCTGAATCTGTGGGGCATAGCCACATGATCTTTTCCAATCAGCTACAGTCCTATTAACAATTTCTACCATCAAGGTCATCATCCTTGAACTTCTCTGGCACATCAAACATATGCAGCAAGTTAATTGAATGCCCTCTGATCATCATGTCATCTCCAGACTTGGGCAACAATGTGTGCCTCAGGATTGTGTTGATTGTTGGGAGCCCTGACAGAAGATAGTACACAAATCCAAACTTATGAGTTTCCAAGGCAACATCTAGTATCTATTTGTACATGTGTGCCATGGAGTTGTGGTCTTTCCCGAGCTTGGCATAGACATCAGTGTCATCATCAGCCTCTGCAGGAGCATGGATCAGTTCAGCCCACTCAGCAATAGAAGATTGGTACCTTGTACCCTCTGTCGTCCAGACAATCTTGTCATCTAGGTAGAAGTGATGAGTTGTTGAGTAAAACTGCATCACCATTTCATCATTCCATTTGGTTAGTTTCTGGCCCACAAAAGCATCAACTCCATTCATTCTGAAGCTCTCATGAACTCCAGGAAAGTGGTCTTCATTATCATCAATGTATGTCCAATAAACCAATCTTGTGTCACTCACAATGGGCTTCTTGTCCAGGAGGACTGTCTCATAGAAGTCCTCTTGTTCCTTAGTGTGGAACCTGTAGTCTACAGCAGTTCTTCTCCTTGTTGCATATGGATCTGTTTGCCTCCATAGTCTGAGACCTGCATCTTTCCTTAACTTCATGTTCTCTGAAGTAGGATGGTTGTTATCTGTTGGAGATATGCCCTAGAGGCAATCATGTATGATGATATTTCCTATGTGTTTATGAATAAAGATAGTCCTTGGACATTATCAATGATGTGTATCAGCAAGTACGTGACTTGTTGTGGGACTATGCATTGTATGATGACTGTCCTAAAAGGTCCCTAGTCGAAAGGGCTGTGTGGACGCGCAGCCGACTAGACTGGCATATGACACGGTCGATGGCTTGGTCTCACTAGCCATGGAGCATTGGATGCTAACCGGATAATATGGACTTGGAAAGGTCTGGTCGGATTCGACGTAGTCGGATCCGAGTCGAGATAAGGTCCGAGTCGGACAAACCCAACTATGAGACGCAGCGATATGTCATCTGTGAGTCTCTAGTACAACATACGTTCTATGTCCTAAGACCTGAGCTGACGCATGTACTCGGGATGGTAACAGACTTGATTTGGACCGACCAAACGCTACTCCGTGACTGGGTAGTTACAAAGGTAGGTTTCGGGTTTGTCCAGTCCCATGCTGCGAGACATGGTCGAGCAAGATGGGATTTGCCCCTCCGATCAGGAGAGATATACTCTGGGCCCCTCGTGTGATCCGACCAGGATAAGCATGGCCATGCGACAAGGATTATGAGATAATCCGGATTGTGGTCGGTATCACTGGAACGAGAAAGAGATCGAGCTAGCACAAGGATGACAGTCTCGCCTTGAGCCTGAAAACATATATCATGTGGCAAAGGGAACAGAAGTGTGACACGTTGTACAGGTTCGCCTAACCAGCTTCATAGTCTGCTTGGTGGTCGGCACGCCTTGCTAGAGGCCGCTACAAACCGTGCTGGTCGGAGGTGATCCGAACTGTGACCAAGCCGACTTGAACCTAAGGGGTCGCGCGCTTAAGGGAAGGAACCTACGAGGTCGTTTCATAGGACATGGGTAGGATGTGATCCGAACTGGACTAGGAACGTGACCGAGTAGACTTTGGGCTTTAGGGTCCGTGCAAGGCCCAAGTGTTGAGCCTGCGACGGACGCCTATATAAAGTGGAGGTGCGGCACACTCATAAGGTTGATCGCTTCGGCGTTGCGACTAGGGTTTGCATGTGTTGAGAATAGCCACCTCCACTCGCCGCCGACTGTGTGATCGGACCTAGCAGTCCTCCGCACGGTGTTCCTCCTGCACGAGCGGATACCGTTAGTGGCGGTGCACTTGCGCCGCTCCGGCGAACTTGTACGTGGGATCGGACAACCGGCTGTTCGAGGGAGATCGGACGAGGAGGAGATGATCCAGGTGGACGCGCTGCCCCAACTCTTCTTCCGCTGCACGGCACTGCGCATCTAGTGGTAATGAACGGTGATCCATCTCCCGTAGCGTGTTCTTGGTTGTTCTGCGCGTAGGAAATTTTAATTTGCAGTCGACGCACCCTACCGTAGAACCCAACAGTGGTATCAAAGCCTCTGCTATAGGATTTGGATTCAGATCGTATGCATATTCGATATGTGGAGGCGGCAGATGAGATCTGCTGTTGTTTATCAGATCGGCTATGTGCACGGTTGATGTGATCAACTGCACATGGGGATCGTCGAGGCTATGTTTTCTGTAAATCGGGGTCGATGAGGTCGTGACACGATCTACCCCTACCGGTCGGTTATCCGCCATCGAGGTTAACAGTGAAACGTAAATCCGAATCAGATTCGCGATGATCGATAAGATCGGTCAGATCAGAGAATTCGGCGTGATCGGAGTTCAGATGTGATCTGTGGTTTCCGAAAACCGGCTAGCAGGACCACCGTGTGCGTAGCGCCGTGTATTTCGTACCCGTCACACAAACCGGTAGAATGCAATTCTATGCATAACTTTGTTTTGCAGGTTTGATTTGAATAGTATGGCTCATGTGTATGTGATGCATGTGTGTAATTTATACGTGGACTGTGTGTCATGTTTGTCAGCCGGCAGGAGCCAAAGTGCTATCATTATATTGTATAATGACCTGCGTGTCGACTTGTGTTTCTATGTAAAAATCATTACTAGTTGTAGTAGTTGGATAATAGAGATCAGGTTGGTTGCTTGGCGTCCCGGCGTGACAAACAAGATGGAGTTCGTAGATGGTCATCGGAGTCGGAGCCGACCTGGAAGAACGTCCATGAAGGAGCCATACTATTTCACAATATATGTTTATTTGTGATTGTTATGCTTCTTACTTTCTATGCATGTTAGAATGATAGAAGGATCCCTCATGAATATCAAGCGAATTGCCATCCCCGATGTTGCACCTTTGCACGTCAAGTACTTCTAGTAGTGGGCTCATAAAATTGGGGTGCTGCTGGGTGTCCTTGAACTGAAGGGTTCGTGTCGGACAGGACATGCACTGCATCAGGTTAACTTGACAAGGCTATCAAAACGGTTCTGGGCCTTGTGGCAAAGAAGGTTGGGAGCCGGGGTATGAGATACCTTCCCAACCGACAGGAGTCATATAGAGATACGATCAGCAAGGAGTTGCTTACCTGATAGGTATGTTGGCTAGCAGTGATGCTAAAGCTCACTAGTCGCATGCACTAGTCGGATCCTGAATCACTGAGAGTTTGCGGAGGGATGCTGACTTGATGGGAGTATTTCTGTTTAGGCTAGAATTACTCTACATAAACACATTGCTTAGTGATTGCATATTTTCTGTTGTAGATCAATGGCACCACCTGCTCAACCCAACTTTGCATTGAAATCAATTATGGAAAAGGATAAACTGAATGGAACAAACTTTACCACCTGGTATAGAAATTTGAGAATTGTTCTCAAGCATGATAAAAGGAGCATGTTCTAGAGGATCCACTTCCGGAGGAACCTGCTGATAATGCTAGTGCCACAGCTAAAATGCCTACCAGAAACTCGTTGATGAATCAACGGAGATCAGCTGTCTGATGTTGGCTTGTATGGAGCCCGATTTGCAACAGCATTTCAAAAATGTTGAGGCTTACGATATGATCGAGAGTCTCAAGAGCATGTTTCAGACACAGGCTAGGACCGAAAGGTTCAATGTATGGCGATCCTTGATTGATTGCAATATGAAGGAAGGTGATCCACTAAGCCCACATGTGATCAAGATGATCAGATATGTGCAAGCTTTGGATCGTTTGGGCTTCCCGCTCTTGGATGAGTTGGCTACAGATGCAGTTCTGGGTTCTCTTCTGCCCAGCTATGGGACGTTCATCTCAAACTACCATATGCATGGCATGGATAAGAAGCTCACTAAATTGCATGGGATGCTCAAGGTGGCAGAGCAGGATATTAAGAAAGGCACGCATCAAGTGTTGATGGTGCAGAAATCGGCTAAGTTCAAGAAGAGTTGGTGTAACACCCCGGATGTAACTTTCCATATTTGTAACTCCAACTCTTGCCATTTTCGGCATTGTGATATGATATTCCCTCCGTGGTTGGGTTTTTCTTCATTTTTGCATGTGCCCATGTCATGCATTTCATATCATGTCATCATGTGCATCTCATTTGCATACGTGTTCGTCTCATGATTCCGAGCATTTTCCCCGTTGTCCGTTTTGCAATCCGGCACTCCTATGTCCCCCGGCGTCCCCTTTTACGTTTTTTTGTGAGCGGGTACTAAACTTTCTCGGAATGGACCGAGCCTTGCCAAGTGGCCTTGGTATACCACCGGTAGACCACCTGTCAAGTTTCGGGTCATTTGGAGCTCGTTTGGTACTCCAACGGTTAACCGCACTCTCACTAAAGCCTCTTTTAAGTTGCAGCCCAACACCCTTTCAAAACATCCCAATAACCCATCCAAGTCACTTCCATGTCCATCGCCGTTCGATCACGATCGTGTGGGCGAAAACTACACTCCATTTGGAGCTTCCTAGCTCCTTCTACCTATAAATATGTCCTCCCCGTCCAAATTTGCGGTCTAACCCCCCCCCCCCCCCGGACCAGTGCTCCTTCGAGTGCTGGCCCAAACGAAAGCAGATCAAGGGGCCACCATGGGGAAACTGGAGGCTTGGTTTTACTTGTAGGATGTCTCATCCGGATGTGCCTGAGAACGAGATATGTGCAGCTCCTATCGGGATTTGTCGACAATCGGGCGGCTTTCTGGTCTTGTTTTATTCTTTGTCGAAATGTCTTGTAGTCCGGGATTCCGAGATCGATCGGGTCTCCCGGTAGAAGGAGTATCCTTCGTTGACCGTGAGAGCTTATAATGGGCTAAGTTGGGACACCCTGCAGGTATTATCTTCAAAGCCGTGCCCATGATTTATGAGGCGAGATGGGAATTTGTTAATGTCGGTTTTAGAAAACCCGAAGTTGACCTTAATTAAAATACACATCAACCGCGTGTGTAACCGTGATGGTCTCTTCTCGGCGGAGTCCGGGAAGTGAACACGGTGTTGGAGTTATGGTTGACGTAAGTAGTTCAGGATCACTTCTTGATCTCGACTAGCTTCACGACCGTGCCTTGCTTCTCTTCTCGCTCTCTTTTGCGAATGTAGCCACCATATATGCTAGTAAACTGCTGCAGCTCCACCTCACAACTCTGTCCTTCCTATAAGCTTAAATAGTTTTGATCTCGCGGGTGTGAGATTGCTGAGTCCCGTGACTCACAGATTCTACCAAAACAGTTGCGGTGCCGGCGATGCGGTCAGGGTGGCGCTTAAGCGAGCTCAAGTGGGAGTTCGACGAGGAACATGGTCGTTACTATGTGTCTTTTCACGATGATCGATGAGTGGAGCCCGGTTGGGTCGATAGGGGATCTGTGTAGCATTTGGGGTATCTTCTTTTATTTTGGTTCCGTAGTCGGACCTTGAGTGTATTCTGGATGATGAATGTTTATTTATGTATTGTGTGAAGTGGCATTTGTAAGCCAACTATGTATCTCTTTCCGTATGTATTACATGGGTTGTGTGAAGATTACCTCACTTGCGACATTGCTTTCAATGCGGTTATGCCTCTAAGTCGTGCTTCGACATGTGGGAGATATAGCCGCATCGAGGCGTTACAAGTTGGTAATCGAGCCTTCCCGACTTAGAGCCCAGCTTGATTGTTTCTTTGGCGTTGTTGAGTCTAGAACGGAAAATGTTTTGAGTCTTAGGATTATATATATCGGAGTAGGATTCTTTTACTCCCAGTCCCTTAAAGCTCTGGTGAGGTCTCCTGACGTAGAAGTTTTGACTCTCCTCTCCTCAAATTTCACTAAAAAAAATTTAGGATCACGCGGGTATCTTGGGATCGTTCCGATGGTTTTGTGACGAGAACATTGTTCTTGGTGCCTCCTGACATTTAGGGGTTGTGGCAGTGTCCCCGGGAGTTGAGCTCCGAGGTGTAGTCGTCACAATTTTATCGTTGCTTGATTCTGGAATACCTGAGTTTTGCCGACATCGAAATCTCTTTTGTGCAGTTGTTGGTGAGATAACCCCAATAACCCGATCTTTGGGCGAGCTCGGGAGTATTGCCATGACTTCGTTATAACGGATGCTTTTGAAGGTCGAGGTACCACGATTTCCGAAGGTTTCTTGGTTATGTGTTGACGGATGGATACAATTTGGATCTAGGAATTGTTAGTTTGGGTGATATATTTTGTGTCCCCTGTATCCCCAACACCAGATTGCATAACCAGAAAGTTTCGGGAGTTTATAGGTGGGAATTCTAGTAGATTATAGGATATCTTTCCGACAGATGTATGATTTGAGATTGGGGTCCAACGTCTAGTGGTCCGCCCATCCACGGTCGATTCAGATGGTCGCGAGGCGTCTTAAAGAATCCTTGGCTATGCTGATTCGGGGCGTCTTGTTTGTCATTCGTGACGTCCGCTGTACGTCGTGCCCGTGTGGGCCCCACCACGAACACTTTGGGCGAAATCTCTATCATGTGTTTGTTCCGGCTTGTTCTAGAAGCCAATCTTTTGTTTTGTTTTTCAGTTGTGTTATTCGAGTTGTTTCAAAGGCAGATGATGATTCCATACCTTTATCTAGGTGGCTTCTCACCTTAATGGACGTGTGATGTTAACTTTGGAATTCATTCGTTCATCCTTGTTCGAATGTTTATTGTGAAGACTATATGTTGCAATCCGTTGATTCAACTTGTCTATCTGTCTATCAAAGAGCTAACGGATGTCACCCTCTTCAGGATGGCTCCGCCAACGCGTCTGAATCCGGATCGCAATGATGAGAATCAGTCGAACCCTCCACCTCCACCTCCGCCTTCGGAGGCATGGCAAGCTATCATGGCAGCCACCAATGCCAATGCTCAGATGATTTTGCAACTCTTGCAAGAGCATACTCAAGGGCAAGGCAATCAAGGAAATCAAGGCCAAGGCAACAACCAGCCGCACTTTGCTACTCTCAATCAGTTCCTCGCTAATCAGCCGAAGTCTTTCAGTTTCTGTGTCGAGGCCACAGACGCTGATGATTGGCTTGTGGACATCTGCAAACATTTTGAATGTAGCAATGTCAGACCTGAGGACTTTGTCAAGTTTGCTTCATTTCAACTCAAGGACCAAGCTGCTTTGAGTGGTACCGGCAATACAAAGATTCGAGAGGAGGTCGTGTCATTACACGGGATGAGTTCCGCCGAGACTTGAGCTCACCACATTCCGAAAAGTGTTGTTGAGAGCAAGCGTGAGGAGTTCCGCAATCTCAAGCAAGACAACATGTCGTGTATCAATACAATATCCAGTTCGAGAAACTTCGCTCGCTTTGCTAAGCAAGACGTCCCTAATGAAAAGAGTATGATCTATCAATTCAGAGGTGGTCTCGGAGAAGATCTGCAATTAGCTCTTGTGCTTTTGAGCGAGATAAGTATGATGAATTCTACAACATGGCCTTTGAAGCAAGAAGCTTCCCAGCTCAAATGTGAGGCTTCTAAGAAGAGAATCAGGGATGCAGTTCAGTCTTCTTCTTCCTCTCAAGTGGCAGCTAAGCAGCAGAAGTTCTACCTTCCTCCTCCTCCGTTTCGTCAGCCTTATCGGCAGAAGAACTCAGGTGGTCGTGGATCTTCCCACCCGCCCAACCCAGGCTATCAGAACAAGTCAAATTCTCAAGCTCCAAGGTCAAATGCTCCTTATCACCGTCCGCTCTCAGAGGTGACTTGCAACAAGTGTCGTGAGAAAGGTCACTATGCGAACAAGTGCTTCAACCAAAGGCGCCTTCCGCCTCCTCCTCTGTGAAATCTTCCGGCAATGCGGTGGTCAAGCATAATCCCAAGTGCGCAAAGGTGAACATGATGAATGCAGCTCAAGCCGAGGAATCTCTTGATGTGATAATGGGTAATCTCTCGGTCAATGATATTCCTGCAAAAGTCTTATTTGATCTTGGTGCATCGCATTCTTTCATGTCATATCCTTTTGCATCGAAGCACAATGTTGACACGTAGATTTTGTCCAAAGTTATGCAAGTTGTTTCTCCCGGAAAGCTTATGACTTCTAGTTTGATTGCTCCGATGTCACTATCAAGATGGGCGATTATAGATTTCTGGCTAAACCAATTGTTCTCGGTGACTCGATATTGATCTTATTCTTGGGATGGGTGGCTTTCTCGAACAAAGCTCAGCTTGATTGTGCTGCCGGAAATTCAATTGACTCACTCTTCTAATGATGTGATCATCTATGCCGCTTCGTGATGAAACCATTCAGTTGTTTTCTCTCAATGAGAAGGGCGAGTTGGATGCTATCTCTCATATTCCGATCGTTTGTGAGTACCAAGATGTCTTTCGGAATAGCTTCCAGGAATGCCTCCTCACCGGCCATTTGAGTTCGTTATCGATCTTGAGCCTGGCACTGAACCCGTTTGCAAGCGTCCATACAAGCTTGGACCTAATGAGCTGAAGGAATTGAAGAAGCAGCTCGATGAACAAGAGTGTCTGGGTTTGATCAGACCGAGTTCATCTCCTTGGGGTTGTGGTGTTCTTTTTGTCCAGAAAAAGGATGGCACGGACCGACTTTGCGTCGATTACCGTCCATTGAATAAGAAGACAATCAAGAACAAGTATCCACTTCCTAACATCAATGAGCTTTTCGAGCAACTCAAAGGTGCTAAAGTGTTCTCCAAGCTTGACCTTCGTATGGGTTATCATCAAATTCGCATTCGTGAACAAGATATTCCCAAGACAGCATTCAGAACAAGCTTTGGTTCTTATGAATATCTTGTCATGTCTTTCGGCCTTGTCAATGCTCCTCCAACATTCTCTCGAATGATGAACTTCATCTTCAACCCCTACACCAATGAATTCGTCTTGGTCTATCTTGATGATATTTTGGTCTTCTCCGAGAATAAGAAGGATCATGCCAAACATTTGCGATTGGTGCTCGACAAGCTCAGAGAGCATCAATTCTATGCGAAGTTTTTCAAATGTGAATTTTGGCTTGATGAAGTTCTTTATCTTGGTCACATCATCTCCGCCAAGGGCATCGCTGTTAACCCGAGAAGGTGTCCGCGGTTGTGAATTGGGAACCTCCTCGGAATGTCAAGCGGCTCCATGATTTTCTTGGTCTTGCAAGCTATTGCGAAGATTCGTTGAGAACTTCTCCAAGATTGCAAAGCCTCTTTCCAACCTCCTCGAAGCATGTGAAGTATGTCCGGTCTCACGAGTGTGAAGTTGCTTTCAATACTCTCAAAGAGAAACTTCGTCACAGCTCTGTCTTGACTCCTCTGATGAATCCAAGCCATTCGAAGTTTTACGTGATGCTTCTCTTCAAGGTCTCGGTCTTTGTGTTAATGCAAGAGAAGAGAGTTGTGGCCTATACCTCTCGTCAGTTGAAGCCCAACGAAAAGAACTACCCCACTCACGATCTTGAGTTGGCGGCAGTTGTCCATGCATTGATAACATGGAGACATCTCTTGTTGGGAAGGAAAGTGGACATATTCACCGATCACAAGAGCCTCAAGTATATCTTCACTCAACCCAACCTCAACCTCGTGCAAACTCGATGGGTCGAAATGATTCAAGAGTACAACCCAAGTATTGAATATACTCCGGCAAGGCCAATGTCATTGCAGATGCTTTGAGCGGGAAGGCTTACTGCAGCAGTTTAATCCTCAAGCCCTTCCAACCGGATCTTTGTGAAGCTTTCCATAGCTGAATCTTCAAGTTGTTCCTCAAGGCTTTCTTGCCAATCTCATAGTCTCTCCTACTTTGGAAGATCAGATTCGTGAGGCTCAACTCCTGGATACCATGGTGAAAAAAGGTGAAACGTGGTATCGACAAGGGCATTCAAGTACAAGTGCTTCCACATTGATGACAAAGATACTCTTTTCTTGAGGACCGGATTGTGGTTCCTAAGGGTGATCTACGAAAAGTCATTATGAACGAGGCGCACAATTCGCTTCTATCCATTCATCCTGGAAGTGCGAAGATGTACCATGACCTCAAGCAGTCATATTGGTGGACTCGAATGAAGCGAGAAATTGCTCAATTCGTGAATGAGTGTGATGTCTGCAGAAGGGTGAAAGCAGAACACCAAAGACCAGCTGGTCTCCTTCAACCTCTTGCTATTCCAGAATGGAAGTTTGATCATATTGAAATGGACTTCGTGACTGGATTTCCTAAGTCCAAGCATGGAAATGATGCTATCTTCGTTGTCATTGACAAGCTTACTAAAGTGGCTCATTTTCTTCCTATCAAAGAATCTATCACAGCAGCTCAGTTGGCGAGCTTTACACCTCGAGGATTGTCTCCTTGCACGGCATTCCACAATTGATCTCTTGGACCGTGGCAGCATCTTTACCTCCACGTTTTGGGATTCTTTTAAGAAGGCCATGGGCACCAACATTCGTTTCAGCACAGCTTTCCACCCTCAAACAAGTGGCCAAGTTGAGCGAGTCAATCAAATCCTTGAAGATATGCTCAGGGCTTGTGTCATTTCCTTCGGTATGAAGTGGGAAGATTGTCTTCCATATGCCGAGTTCTCCTACAACAACAGCTTCCAAGCGAGTTCGGGCATGGCCCCATTCGAAATTCTCTATGATGAGAAAGTGACGTACTCCTCTCAATTGGTCCGAGACAGGTGAACGCCAAGTTCTTGGCAACGACTTGATCACGAAGCGAAGAAATGTGCAAAGTCATTCGTGAGAATCTCAAAGCAGCATAATCGCGCGGAAGAGCTATTATGATGACAAGCACCGTGATGTGGCTTTTGAAATCGGAGACCATGTCTACCTCCGCGTCTCTCCAATGAAAGGCACTTTCCGCTTCAAAGATCAAAGGGAAGCTTGCCCCTAGATACGTGGGTCCTTTCAAGATCTTTGGCAAAAGAGGCGATCTCGCCTATCAACTTGAGCTTCCTCCAACCGCAAATGTGCACGACGTGTTTCACGTGTCACGGCCTTCGCAAGTGCTTCAAGACTCCTGAACGCACTATCAACCCGAAGAAATTGACCTTCAAGAAGATCTCTCTTATCATGAGCACCCGTTGCGATTCTTGAAGAAACCGAGCGCAAGACTACGCAACAAGTCAATCAAATTCCTGAAAGTGAAGTGGTCACACCATTCCGACCGAGAAGCCACCGGGAGCGCGAGGATCACCTCTGTTCGAATATCCGGAGTTCTTTCAGTCCTAGATCTCGGGACGAGATCCTCTTGTAGTGGTGGAGTGTTGTAACACCCCGGATGTAACTTTCCATATTTGTAACTCCAACTCTTGCCATTTTTGGCATTGTGATATGATATTCCCTCCGTGGTTGGGTTTTTCTTCATTTTTGCATGTGCCCATGTCATGCATTTCATACCATGTCATCATGTGCATCTCATTTGCATACGTGTTCGTCTCATGATTCCGAGCATTTTCCCCGTTGTCCGTTTTGCAATCCGGCACTCCTATGTTCCCCGGCGTCCCCTTTTACGTTTTTTCGTGAGCGGGTACTAAACTTTCTCGGAATGGACCGAGCCTTGCCAAGTGGCCTTGGTATACCACCGGTAGACCACCTGTCAAGTTTCGGATCATTTGGAGCTCGTTTGGTACTCCAACGGTTAACCGCACTCTCACTAAAGCCTCTTTTAAGTTGCAGCCCAACACCCTTTCAAAACAGCCCAATGATGGAGAACGTAGTAATTTCAAAAAATTTCCTACGATCACGCAAGATCATGGTGATGCATAGCAACGAGATGAGAGTGTTGTCTACGTACCCTCGTAGACCAGCAACGGAAGCGTTGACGCAACGTAGAGGAAGTAGTCGTACTTCTTCACGATCCAACCGATCCAAGTACCGAGCGTCGGCACCTCCGAGTTCTGCACACGTTCAGCTCGATGGCGTCCCTCGAACTCCGATCCAGCCGAGTGTTGAGGAGAGTTTAAATCGACCTGACGGCGTGGTAGCGATGATGATGTTCCACCGACAGGGGCTTCGCCTAAGCTCCGCCACGGTATTTTCGAGGTGTAATATGGTGGAAGGGGCACCGCTGCACGGCTAAGGAAAGATCTCAAGGATCAACTTGTGTGTCATGGGGTGCCCCCTGCCCCTGTATATAAAGGAGGGAAGGGAGGGGCTGGCCGGCCAAGGAGAGGAGGCGCAGGGGTTTCCTACTCCTACTAGGAGTAGGATTCCCCCAATCCTAGTCCAACTAGGTTTCCCCAAGTGGGAAGGGAGAGAGAGAGGCGCCCCTTCTCCTAGTCCTAATAGGACTAGGGAAGGGGAAGGTGCGCCAGCACTTGGGCCCCTTTCTCCTTTCCACTAAGGCCCATGTTGGCCCATTAGCATTCCGGGGGTTAGGTAACCTCCGGTGCTTGGTAAAATTCCCAATTTCACCGGAACACTTCCGATGTCCAAACATAGACTTCCAATATATGAATCTTTATGTCTCGACCATTTCGAGACTCCTCGTCACGTCCGTGATCTCATCCGGGACTCGAACAACCTTCGTACAGAAACATCATAAAAACTCATAGTAACCGCCATCGAAGCGTTAAGCGTGCGGACCCTACGGGTTCGAGAACTATGTAGACATGGCGAGACACCTCTCCGGTCAATAACCAATAAGCGGGACCTGGATGCCCATACTGGCTCCTACATATTCTACGAAGATCTTTATCGGTCGGACCGCATAACAACATACGTTGTTCCCTTTGTCATCGGTATGTTACTTGCCCGAGATTCGATCGTCGGTATCCAATACCTAGTTCAATCTCGTTACCGGCAAGTCTCTTTACTCGTTTCGTAATACATCATCTCACAACTAACACATTAGTTGCAATGCTTGCAAGGCTTATGTGATGTGCATTACCGAGAGGGCCCAGAGATACCTCTCCGAGCAATCGGAGTGACAAATCCTAATCTCGAAATATGCCAACCCAACATGTACCTTCGGAGACACACCTGTAACTTACATTTATAATCACCCCGTTACGTTTTGACGTTTGGTAGCACCCAAAGTTTTCCTCAGGCAAACGTGAGTTGCATAATCTCATAGTCATAGGAACATGTATAAGTCATGAAGAAAAGCACTAGCAACAAACTATACGATCAGGTGCTATGCTAATGGAATGGGTCATGTCAATCTGATCATTCAACCAATGATGTGATCCCGTTAATCAAATAACAACTCCTTGTTCATGGTTAGGAAACACAACCATCTTTGATTAACGAGCTAGTCAAGTAGAGGCATACTAGTGACACTCAGAGGTTTATGTATTCACACATGTATTATGTTTCCTGTTAATACAATTCTAGCATGAATAATAAACATTTATCATGATATAAGGAAATAAATAATAACTTTATTATTGCCTCTAGGGCATATTTCCTTCAGTCTCCCACTTGCACTAGAGTCAATAATCTAGATTTACACAAGGTAATGATTCTAACACCCATGGAGTCTTGGTGCTGATCATGTTTTGCTCGTGGAAGAGGCTTAGTCAGCGGGTTACGCAACATTCAGATCCGTATGTATCTTGCATATCTCTATGTCTCCCACTGGACCAAATCCGGATGGAGTTGAAGCGTCTTTTGATGTGCTTGGTTCTCTTGTGAAATCTGGATTCCTTTGCCAAGGCAATTGCACGATATTGTCACAAAAGATTTTCATTGGACCCGATACACTAGGTACAACACCTAGATCGGTTATGAACTCCTTCATCCAGACTCCTTCATTAGCTGCTTCCGAAGCAGCTATGTATTCAGCTTCACATGTAGATCCCGCCACGACGCTTTGTTTGGAACTGCACCAACTGACAGCTCCACCGTTTAATGTAAATACGTATCCGGTTTGCGATTTAGAATCGTCCAGATCAGTGTCAAAGCTTCGTCGGCGTAACCATTTACGACGAGTTCTTTGTCACCGCCATAAATGAGAAACATATCCTTAGTCCTTCTCAAGTACTTAAGGATGTTTTTGACCGCTGTCCGATGATCCACTCTGGATTACTTTGGTACCTGCTGCTAAACTTACGACAAGGCACACATCAGGTCTGGTACCGACATTGCATACATGATAGAGCCTATGGCTGAAGCATAGGGAACATCTTTCATTTTCTCTCTATCTTCTGCGGTGGTCGGGCATTGAGTCTTACTCAACTTCTCACCTTGTAACACCGGCAAGAACCCTTTCTTTGCCTGATCCATTTTGAACTTTTTCAAAACTTTATCAAGGTATGTGCTTTGTGAAAGTCCTATTAAGCGTCTTGATCTATCTCTATAGATCTTAATGCCCAATATGTAAGCAGCTTCACCGAGGTCTTTCATTGAAAAACTCTTATTCAAGTATCCTTTTATGCTATCCAGAAATTCTATATCATTTTCGATCAGTAATATGTCATCCACATATAATATCAGAAATGCTACAGAGCTCCCACTCACTTTCTTGTAAATACAGGCTTCTCCAAAAGTGCATATAAAACCAAATGCTTTGATCACACTATCAAAACGTTTATTCCAACTCCGAGAGGCTTGCACCAGTCCATAAATGGATCGCTGGAGCTTGCACACTTTGTTAGCTCCTTTGGATCGACAAAACCTTACTGGTTGCATCATATACAACTCTTCTTCCGTAAATCCATTCAGAATGCAGTTTTAACATCCATTTGCCAAATTTCATAATCATAAAATGCGGCAATTGCTAACATGATTCGGACGGACTTAAGCATCGCTACGGGTGAGAAGGTCTCATCGTAGTCAATCCCTTGAACTTGTCGAAAACCTTTTGCAACAAGTCGAGCTTTATAGACGATAACATTACCATCAGCGTCGGTCTTCTTCTTGAAGATCCATTTATTCTCAATTGCTTGCCGATCATTGGGCAAGTCAACCAAAGTCCACACTTTGTTCTCATACATGGATCCCATCTCAGATTTCATGGCCTCCAGCCATTTTGTGGAATCTGGGCTCACCATCGCTTCTTCATAGTTCGTAGGTTCATCATGTTCCAAAGAACATGACTTCGAGAATAGGATTACCGTACCACTCAGTGCGGATCTTGCTCTGGTTGATCTACGAAGTTACAGTAGAAACTTGATCTGAAGTTTCATGATCATCATCATTAGCTTCTTCCCTATTTGGTGTAGGTGTCACGTAAACTGTTTTCAGTGATGTACTACTTCTCAATAAGGGAGTAGATACGATTATCTCATCAAGTTCTACTTTCCTCCCACTCACTTCTTTCGAGAGAAACTCCTTCTCCAAAAAGTTTCCGAATTTAGCAACAAAAATCTTGCCTTCGGATCTGTGATAGAAGGTGTACCCAACAGTCTCCTTTGGGTATCCTATGAAGACACATTTCTCCGATTTGGGTTCGAGCTTATCAGGTTGAAGCTTTTTCACATAAGCATCACAGCCCCAAACTTTCGAAGCGACAACTTTGGTTTCTTGCCAAACCACAGTTCATAAGGCGTCATCTCAACGGATTTAGATGGTGCCCTATTTAAAGTGAATGTAGCCGTCTCTAAAGCATAACCCCAAAAGCGATAGCGGTAAATCAGTAAGAGACATCATAGATCGCACCATATCTAATAAAGTACGATTCACGACGTTCGGACACACCATTACGTTGTGGTGTTCCGGTGGCGTAAGTTGCGAAACTATTCCGCATTGTTTCAAATGTAGGCCAAACTTCGTAACTCAAATATTCTCCTCCACGATCAGATCGTAGAAACTTTATTTTCTTGTTACGATGATTTTCCACTTCACTCTGAAATTCTTTGAACTTTTCAAATGTTTCAGATTTGTGTTTCATTAAGTAGATATACCCATATCTGCTCAAATCATCTGTGAAGGTGAGAAAATAACGATATCCGCCATTTAGCCTCAACATTCATTGGACCACATACATCGGTATGTATGTTTTCCTATAAATCTGTTGCTCTCTCCATAGTTCCGGAGAACGGTGTTTTAGTCATCTTGCCCATAAGGCACGGTTCGCAAGTGCCAAGTGATTCATAATCAAGTGACTCCAAAAGTCCATCAGTTTGGAGTTTCTTCATGCGCTTTACACCGATATGACCTAAACGGCAGTGCCACAAATAAGTTGCACCATCATTATCAACTCTGCATCTTTTGGTTTCAACATTATGAATATGTGTATCACTACTATCAAGATTAAGTAAAAACAAACCATTCTTCAATGGTGCATGACCATAAAAGATATTATTCATATAAATAGAACAACCATTATTCTCTCGATTTAAATGAATAACCGTCTCGCATCAAACAAGATCCAGATATAATGTTCATGCTCAACGCTGGTACTAAATAACAATTATTTAGGTCTAATACTAATCCGAAGGTAGATGTAGAGGTAGCGTGCCGATTGCGATCACATCGACTTTGGAACCATTTCCCACGCGCATCGTTACCTCGTCCTTAGCCAATCTTCGCAATCCGTAGCCCTGTTTCGAGTTGCAAATATTAGCAACAGAACCGATTATCAAATACCAGTGCTCTGCGAGTATTAGTAAGGTACACATCAATAACATGTATATCATATATACCTTTGTTAACCTTGCCATCCTTCTTATCCGCCAAATACTTGGGGCAGTTCCGCTTCGATGACCAGCACGCTTGCAATAGAAGCACTCGGTTTCGTGCTTAGGACCAGACTTGGGTTTCTTCTCTTGATTAGCAACTTGCTTGCCGTTCTTTTGAAGTTTCCTTTTCTTTCCTTTGCCCTTTTCTTGAAACTAGTGGTTTTGTTAACCATCAACACTTGATGCTCCTTTTGATTTCTACCTCCATGACTTTGACATCGCGAAGAGCTCGGGCATTGTTTTGGTCATCCCTTGCATATTATAGTTCATCACGAAGCTCTTGTAGCTTGGTGGCAGTGATTGGAGAATTACATCAATGACGCAATCATCCGGAAGATTAACTCCCGGTTGAATCAAGTGATTGTTATATCCAGACATTACGAGTATATGCTCACCGACGTAACCGTTCTCCTCCATCTTACTGACTATAGAACTTATTGGAGACTTCATATCTCTCAATTCGGGCATTCGCTTGGAATATTAACTTCAACTCTGGAACATCTCATATGCTCCATGGTGTTCAAAACGACGTTGAAGTCCCGGTTCTAAGCCGTAAAGCATGGCACACCGAACTATAGAGTAGTCATCGACTTTGCTTTGCAGACGTTCACAACTTCGGCGCAGCCCTTACACCGAACTGGCACCTAACGGTGCTTCCAGACGTAATTCTTCCGCAGCAATAAGGATAATCCTCAAATTACGGACCCAGTCCGTGTAATTGCTGCCATCATCTTTCAACTTTGCTTTCTCAAGGAACGCATTAAAATTCAACGGAACAACAAAGACGAGCCATCTATCTACACATCATAGACAAGCAAGATACTATCGGTACTAAGTTCATGATAAATTTAAGTTCAATTAATCATATTACTTAAGAACTCCCACTTAGAAAAATATCCCTCCAATTCTCTAAGTGATTGCGTGATCCATATCAACTACACCATGACCGATCATCACGTGTGATGGAGTAGTTTCAATGGTGAACATCAATATGTTGATCATATCTACTATATGATTCACGCTCGACCTTCGGTCTCTCGTGTTCCGAGGTCATATCTTATATGCATAGCTCGTCAAGTATAACCTGAGTATTCTGCGTGTGCAACTGTTTTGCACCCGTTGTATTTGAACGTAGAGCCTATCACACCCGATCATCACGTGGTGTCTCAAAGACGAAGAACTTTCGCAGCGGTGCATACTCGGAGAACACTTCTTGATAATTTAGTAAGGGATCATCTTATAATGCTACCGTCAATCAAAGCAAGATAAGATGCATAAAGGATTAACATCACATGCAATCAATATAAGTGATATGATATGGCCATCATCATCTTGTGCTTGTGATCTCCATCTCCAAGCACCGTCATGATCACCATCGTCACCGGCGCGACACCTTGATCTCCATCGTAGCATCGTTGTCGTCTCGCCAAACTTATGCTTCTCGACTATCGCTACCGCTTAGTGATAAAGTAAAGCATTATGAAGCGATTGCATTGCATACAATAAAGCGACAACCATATGGCTCCTGCCGATTGCCGATAACCGGTTACAAAACATGATCATCTCATACAATAAAATTCAGCATCATGTCTAGACCATATCACATCACAACATGCACTGCAAAAACAAGTTAGACGTCCTCTACTTTGTTGTTGCAAATTTTACGTGGCTGCTACGGGCTTAAGCAAGAACCAATCTCACCTACGCATCAAAACCACAACGATACTTCGTCAAATAGACTCCGTTTTAACCTTCTCAAGGACCGGGCGTAGCACACTCAGTTCAACTAAAGTTGGAGAGACAGTCTTCCACAAGCCATCTATGTGCAAAGCACGTCGAGGAACCGGTCTCGCGTAAAATGCACGCGTAAGGTTGGTCTGGATCGTCTGTCCAACAATACCGCTGAACCAAAGTATGACATCTTTGGTAGGCGGTATGACTTGTATCGTCCACAACTCACTTGTGTTCTACTCGTGCATATCATCAAACCATAAAAACCTAGGCTCGGATGCCAGCGATGGAGAACGTAGTAATTTCAAAAATTTCCTACGATCACGCAAGATCATGGTGATGCATAGCAACGAGATGAGAGTGTTGTCTACGTACCCTCGTAGACCCGAACGGAAGCGTTGACGCATAGCGTAGAGGAAGTAGTCGTACTTCTTCACGATCCAACCGATCCAAGTACCGAACGTCACGGCACCTCCGAGTTCTGCACACGTTCAGCTCGATGGCGTCCCTCGAACTCCGATCCAGCCGAGTGTTGAGGGAGAGTTTAAATCGACCTGACGGCGTGGTAGCGATGATGATGTTCCACCGACGCAGGGCTTCGCCTAAGCTCCGCTACGGTATTTTCGAGGTGTAATATGGTGGAAGGGGCACCGCGTGCAGCTAAGGAAAGATCTCAAGGATCAACTTGTGTGTCATGGGGTGCCCCTGCCCCTGTATATAAAGGAGGGAAGGGAGGGCTGGCCGGCCAAGGAGAGGAGGCGCACCAGGGTTTCCTACTCCTACTAGGAGTAGGATTCCCCCAATCCTAGTCCAACTAGGTTTCCCCAAGTGGGAAGGGAGAGAGAGGCGCCTTCTCCTAGTCCTAATAGGACTAGGGAAGGGGGGAAGGTGCACCAGCACTTGGGCCCCTTTTCTCCTTTCCACTAAGGCCCATGTTGGCCCATTAGCATTAGGGGTTCCGGTAACCTCCGGTGACTTGGTAAAATTCCCAATTTCACCGGAACACTTCCGATGTCCAAACATAGACTTCCAATATATGAATCTTTATGTCTCGACCATTTCGAGACTCCTCGTCACGTCCGTGATCTCATCCGGGACTCCGAACAACCTTCGGTACAGAAACATCATAAAAACTCATAGTAACTGTCATCGAAACGTTAAGCGTGCGGACCCTACGGGTTCGAGAACTATGTAGACATGGCCGAGACACCTCTCCGGTCAATAACCAATAGCGGGACCTGGATGCCCATACTGGCTCCTACATATTCTACGAAGATCTTTATCGGTCAGACCGCATAACAACATACGTTGTTCCCTTTGTCATCGGTATGTTACTTGCAGAGATTCGATCGTCGGTATCCAATACCTAGTTCAATCTCATTACCGCAAGTCTCTTTACTCGCTTCGTAATACATCATCTCACAACTAACACATTAGTTGCAATGCTTGCAAGGCTTATGTGATGTGCATTACCGAGAGGGCCCAGAGATACCTCTCCAGAGCAATCGGAGTGACAAATCCTAATCTCGAAATATGCCAACCCAACATGTACCTTCGGAGACACCTGTAATGTACCTTTATAATCACCCGATTCACGTTGTGACGTTTGGTAGCACCAAAAGTGTTACTCATGCAAACGGGAGTTTCATAATCTCATAGTCATATGAACATTTATAATTCATGAAGAAAAGCACTAGAAACAAACTATACGATCAGGTGATATGCTAATGGAATGGGTCATGTCAATCGATCATTCAACCAATGATGTGATCCCGTTAATCAAATAACAACTCCTTGTTCATGGTTAGGAAACACAACCATCTTTGATTAACGAGCTAGTCAAGTAGAGGCATACTAGTGACACTCTGTAGGTTTATGTATTCACACATGTATTATGTTTCCTGTTAATACAATTCTAGCATGAATAATAAACATTTATCATGATATAAGGAAATAAATAATAACTTTATTATTGCCTCTAGGGCATATTTCCTTCACCCAATAACCCATCCAAGTCACTTCCATGTCCATCGCCGTTCGATCACGATCGTGTGGGCGAAAACTACACTCCATTTGGAGCTTCCTAGCTCCTTCTACCTATAAATATGTCCTCCCCGTCCAAATTTGCGGTCTAACCCTAGCCTTCCCCTACCTCGCGCCACCGGACGAAAATCGCCGCCGCCCGGACGTGTCCGCCCCATCCGCCGCCGCCTCCCGTGGCCAACGGGAGCGCGCCACGTGGCGCCCCGCCACACTTGCTGCCAGCCCGCTCGGCTCATGAGCCCGCGCCATGAGGGCCAGCTCCCGCTTCGCCCGCGCCTCCGATCGCTGGCACGGCCGCCGCCAGCGCGCCAGCTCGCTCCGCCACCTCCGCCTCCTTCCGCCGCCGCGCGCGCCCGACGCCCGCCGCGCCGCCGCCCGCCGCCATGGCGAGATCCGGTCGGGCGGACGGATCCGCCGCCCGAGCCCCGGCCTCCTCCGGCGCCTCCCCTGCCCTCCGGCGGCTCGTCCCCGTCCAACTCCGGCCACCTGCGCCACGGATCCGGCGAGATCCGCCGCCGCTTCGATTTCCGTGCACGAGGTTGACTCCGAAATATCCTGTCCCCCAGATATTTTGCATAATGTTGCATTTTCATCGCATCGTATCACTGCATCCGTAGCTCCGTTTCGTGCGTGTAATATGTCAAAATGTTCGACCCGAAGAGTAGATCATTTCATCTAATTGCATCATTTTTATTTGAGCTCATCTTAATGCCCGAAATGCTGTTAGAAGAGGGCTATGTGATGTTAGTTTCTATTTCTTAATAGAACATGCACTTTTGTCATTTTTTCCATGATTGATGTGTGCACCCTATGATCTTGAGTCTTACATGTGTTTTGTAAAATGCCATGCCATATTTTCAGGGGTGTATTCCATGTATTTTTGTGATCTCTGTGGTGACTAGCACAAGCATGCAAACTAGGCTTCATGATGTTGCTGAATTCAGCCCCTGTTTTGCTGATATTTTTATGCCATGTTAACTTGATGCTACCGAGAGATCTATGCATATTTTGAGATACTTAAGTAAGGATGTTTTGAACATATGGTTATGCTCTATCCGTCCATGCCTTTGTTTGCAATTATGGAGTGTCATAGCTTGAGTCAATCGAGCTCTACTTTTTCTATAAAATGTTTCCTGGCAGATTGTTTACATGTTATTCAATTTTGCCAAGGTTGTTGTAGTTGATCCGTGTATACTATGATGTTTTTCTTGCCATGTATATCTTCTATGCCATGTCTTTTTGATGGATGTATGCTTATTTTATCATGAGATGCTCTGTAGTGAGTGCATCGAGCTCTTAAACATGCCTACTTGTTATCTGTTTTTGTCATGCCCTGTTGCTGAATCTGTTAATGAAACTTGCTATGTTTACATGGGTGTTATTATATTTTACGATCCATTTTGGCTTATGGTCAGTAAGGGACTTTTGTTCTATGCTTTGAGTAGATTCATGCCATGCCTTGGTTTGCTATTATCAGTTCTTTTAGCATGCTGTTTCATTGCTCTGAACATTGCTTCCTGATGCTGATTTTGCCATGTTCAGTAATTTCCCTAAGTCTGTGAAGCTGATATATTTTGCACTTTTGCCATGCTTGTTTGGACCTGTTATGATGTGATTTAGCCGTATCTCAGTGTTCATCTTTTGTCAAGCATCTTGAGTAGATCACTGTCATATGCTTTTCTGGTACGTTTGGGTGCAGTAGCTTAATTTCTTGTTGCTCGCTTTGTGGCATCATGCTGTTAATGTCAGATTTGTGCCATTCTTGTTTTGCTTGTCATTTGCAAACCGTGCATCCGATTCCGGTGATCTTTATATCGATTTCAACTGAAATCATCTCATCTTTCCAGCGGCATACTTGGTTTGCCAAGTTGATGCCTGGTTCATCATTTTCCTTCCGGAGCACGCATACGCATTGCATATCACATCCCGCATATCATGCCATATATTGCATCATCTTGCTTGTGCATTGCACCGTGATTTATTGTGGTTCCTTTGTTTGTGTTCTTGCTTTGGGTAGAGCCGGGAGACGAGTATGTGAACGAGGAACCTGTTGAGAACGCTTACGAGGATCAAGCTTTCGACAACTCTGAGAACTTTGAAGGCAAGATGACCATACCCTCGAAATCACTTCTATCTTTGCTTGCTAGATGCTCGCTCTTTTGCTATGCCTATGCTATGATGCCTATCACTTGCTATATCATGCCACCCATATTGCCATGTCAAACCTCTAACCATCCTTTCCTAGCAAACCGTTGATTGGCTATGTTACCGCTTTGCTCAAATTTCTCTTATAAGCGTTGCTAGTTGCGGTGAAGATGAAGTTTGTTCCTTGTTGGAACATGGAGATGTTGTTCCTTGTTGGAACATGTTTACTTGTTGGGGATATCACAATATATCTGCTACAATTAATGCATCTATATACTTGGTAAAGGGTGGAAGACTCGGCCTTATGCCTGGTGTTTTATTCCACTCTTGCTGCCCTAGTTTCCGTCATACGATGTTATGTTCCTTGATTTCGCGTTCCTTACACGGTTGGGTGATTTATGGGACCCCCTTGACAATTCGCTTTGGATAAGACTCCTCCAGCAAGGCCCAACTTTGGTTTTACCATTTGCCACCTAAGCCTTTTTCCCCCGGGTTTTCGCGAGCCCGAGGGTCATCTTTCTTTTAACCCCCGGACGGTGCTCCTTCGAAAGTGCTGGCCAAACGAAAGCAGATCAAGGGGCCACCACGGGGAAACACGAGGCTTGGTTTTACTCGTAGGATGTCCCATCCGGATGTGCCCTGAGAACGAGATATGTGCAGCTCCTATCGGGATTTGTCGGCACAATCGGGCGGCTTTGCTGGTCTTGTTTTATTCTTTGTCGAAATGTCTTGTAGTCCAGGATTCCGAGATCGATCGGGTCTCCCGGTAGAAGGAATATCCTTCGTTGACCGTGAGAGCTTATAATGGGCTAAGTTGGGACACCCTGCAGGTATTATCTTTCGAAAGCCGTGCCAGCGGTTATGAGGCGAGATGGGAATTTGTTAATGTCCGGTTGTAGAAAACCCGAAGTTGACCTTAATTAAAATACACATCAATCAAGGTGTGTAACTGCGTGATGGTCTCTTCTCGGCGGAGTCCGGGAAGTGAACACGGTGTTGGAGTTATGGTTGACGTAAGTAGTTCAGGATCACTTCTTGATCTCTACTAGCTTCACGACCGTGCCTTGCTTCTCTTCTCGCTCTCTTTTGCGAATGTAGCCACCATATATGCTAGTCGCTTGCTGCAGCTCCACCTCACAACTCTGTCCTTCCTATAAGCTTAAATAGTTTTGATCTCGGTGTGAGATTGCTGAGTCCCCGTGACTCACAGATTCTACCAAAACAGTTGCGGTGCCGACGATGCGGTGCAGGTGGCATTAAGCGAGCTCAAGTGGGAGTTCGACGAGGAACGTGGTCGTTACTATGTGTCTTTTCACGATGATCGATGAGTGGAGCCAGTTGGGTCGATAGGGGATCTGTGTAGCATTTGGGGTATCTTCTTTTATTTTGGTTCCGTAGTCGGACCTTGAGTGTATTCTCGGATGATGAATGTTTATTTATGTATTGTGTGAAGTGGCGAATCGTAAGCCAACTATGTATCTCTTTCCCGTATGTATTACATGGGTTGTGTGAAGATTACCTCACTTGCGACATTGCTTTCAATGCGGTTATGCCTCTAAGTCGTGCTTCGACACGTGGGAGATATAGCCGCATCGAGGGCGTTACAGTTGGTCCAAGAAAAAGGCTAAGGCAAAGGGCACGGAGATGGTAACCTCTGCCGCTGCGCCGAAGTCTGGACCGGACTCGAAGACCGTTTGCTATCACTACAAGGAGACCAGTCACTGGAAGAGGAACTGTAGCAAGTGGCTTGCAGAGCATGGCAAGAAGGACGGAAATGCTTCTTCAGGCAAAGGTACACTTATTGCATATGTTATAGACATTTACCTTGCTGACATACCTAGTAGCTCTTGGGTATTTGATACCGGATCGGTTGTTCATATTTGCAACTCGATGCAGGGGCTGGTAAGAACTAGGCATGTGCCACAAGGGGAGATTGACATCAGGGTCGGCAACAAAGCAAGAGTTGCTGCATTGAAGGTCGGCACGATGCAGCTCCAGCTTCCTTCCGGATTCATAATGGAATTGAATAATTGTTATTACATTCTTGCACTTAGTCGGAACATTATTTCTGCCTCATGTTTGATGAGTCAAGGTTATGAATTCAATTTAAAGGACAATGGTTGTTCGATATTTTTGAATGGTATGTTCCACGGCTATGCACCCATTGTTGATGGGCTATTTATATTGAATCTAGAACAGGAACAGGTCTATAACATGAATGTCAAGAGGCATAAGCCTAATGAGATAAATCCAACATACTTCTAGCATTGCCGGCATGGACACATTAGTCTGAAACGCATGAAGAAGCTCCATGATGATGGGCTCCTAACTTCGTCCGACTTTGGGTCGTTCGAGACATGTGAATCATGCTTGCTCGGCAAGATGACTAAGTCTCCTTTCGCAAAGAGTTGCGAGAGGGCGTCCAAGCTATTGGAGCTTATACACAGTGATGTATGTGGTCTAATGAGCACAACTGCCAGAGGTGGCTATCAGTACTTCGTGACTTTTATCGACAACTTGAGTAGATATGGATATATCTATTTGATGAGGCACAAGTCGGAGACTTTTGAAAAGTTCAAAGAGTTTCAGAACGAGGTTGAGAATCAGCTCAGCAAGACTATAAAGCTTATGCGATCTGATCGTGGAGGTGAGTACATGAGCCAAGAGTTTGATGATCATCTGAAAAGCCGAGGTATTGTACCTCAGCTCACACCTCCGGGTACGCCACAGAGAAACGGCGTGTCGGAACGGAGGAATAGGACCTTGTTGGACATGGTCCGGTCTATGATGAGCAAATCGGATTTACCCTTGTCATTTTGGGGATACGCTCTAGAAACTGCAGCTTTCACACTTAATAGGGTACCATCAAAATCAGAGACAAGACACCACATGAGATGTGGACCGGGAAGAGTCCCAGTTTGTCTTTTCTAAAGATTTGGGGTTGCGAAGCATTTGTCAAGCGACTTATGTCAGACAAGCTTGCACCCAAGTCGGATAAATGCATATTCGTGGGATATCCGAGGGAAACCTTGGGATATAACTTCTACAACTGGGAAGAGAACAAAGTGTTTGTTGCTCGGAACGGGGTTTTCCTTGAGAAAGAGTTTCTCAATCAGGAGGCCGGTGGGAGGACGGTTCGACTCGAAGAAATTCGAGGACCACTCGGGGACGGCTCAGCTGGTGATGATATCATACCAGAGTCAGTCAGGGAACCTGTAGTGGAAGCGGCACCGGAACCATGGAGGTCGGAAAGATTGCGTAGAGTGCGCGATGTATTGTTGCTAGAAAGCGATAAGCCGGCCACATATGCAGAAGCGATGGTGAGCCCAGATAACGAGGCATGGCTGGATGCCATGAGATCCGAGTTAAAGTCCATGGATGAGAATCAAGTCTGGGACTTGGTTGATCCACCACCTGGCGTAACTGCCATTGGTTGCAAATGGGTCTTTAAGAAGAAAATCGATGTGGATGGAAATGTTCAGATCCACAAAGCTCGGCTTGTCGCTAAAGGTTATGGACAAGTTCAAGGAATTGACTACGACGAGACTTACGCGCTGGTAGGGATGCTAAAATCGGTGAGGATCATACTAGCTATAGCTGCATATTTCGACTACGAGATATGGCAGATGGATGTCAAAACGGCTTTCCTTCGCGGAAATTTAACCGAGGACGTGTATATGATACAGCCCAAGGGTTTTCTTGATCCGACTAGCACTAGTAAGGTATGCAAGCTCAAGAGATCCATTTATGGGTTGAAGCAAGCATCTCGGAGTTGGAACATTCGTTTTGATGAGGTCGTCACTAATCTCGGTTTCATCAAAAGCGAAGAGGACTCTTGTTTATACAAGAAGCTAAGTGGGAACTCGATAGTGTTTTTGATCTTGTATGTGGATGACATACTACTGATCGGAAATGATGTTTCGATGCTAAACTCGGTCAAGGAATCATTGAATGGCAGGTTTTCGATGAAGGACCTTGGTGAGGCAGTTTATATTTTAGGCATTAAGATTTATGGAGATAGATCGAGGAGTCTGCTCGGCTTAAGCCAGAGCACGTACATAGATAAAGTGCTGAAGCGGTTCAACATGAGTGAGGCGAAGAAAGGATTCTTGCCACTCTCGCATGGTATAAGGCTAAGCAAGACTCAGAGTCCTTCGACATCTAATGAGCGAAGCAGGATGAGTAGGATTCTGTATGCCTCAGCAATCGGATCCATCATGTATGCCATGATATGTACAAGGCCTGATGTTGCTTTTGCAATAAGCCTAACAAGTAGATACCAGGCCAACCCAGGTGAGAGTCACTGGGTAGCGGTAAAGACTATTTTGAAGTACCTGAAAAGGACTAAAGAGATGTTCCTAGTTTATGGAGGTGAGGAAGAGCTCGTCGTAAGGGGTTACGTTGATGCTAGTTTCCAAACTGACAGAGATGATTGTCGATCACGGTCTGTATTCGTGTACATCCTGAACGGAGGAGCAGTGCACTGGATGAGTTCCAAGCAGGATACGGTGGCCGATTCTACCACGTGGTTTAATACATTGCGGCTTGTGAAGCTGCAAAGGAAGGTGTTTGGATCCAGCATTTTCTGGATGATCTTGGTATTTTCCCAGCCTCGGTGAAACCGTTGGACCTTTATTGTGATAATTTTGGTGCCATCGCACAAGCCAAGGAGCCGAGGAATCACCACAAGGTCAGACACATAGATCGGAAATATCACCTGATACGAAAGATCGTAAAGAATGGTGATGTAGAGTTATGCAAGATTCACACGGATGCAAAGGTTGCAGATCCATTGACTAAGCCTCTTCCACAACCCAAGCATGAGGGGCACGTTAGAGATGGGCATTCGATGTCTATTTGATTGACTCTAGTGCAAGTGGGAGACTGTTGGAGACATGCCCTAGAGGCAATCATGTATGATGATATTTCCTATCTGTTTATGAATAAAGATAGTCCTTGGACATTATCGATGATGTGTATCAGCAAGTACGTGACTTGTTTGTGGGACTATGCATTGTATGATGACTGTCCTAAAAGGTCCCTAGTCGAAAGGGTTGTGTGGACGCGCAGCCGACTAGGCGGCATATGATGTGGTCGATGGCTTGGTCTCACTAGCCATGGAGCATTGGATGCTAACCGGATAATATGGACTTGGAAAGGTCTGGTCGGATTCGACGTAGTCGGATCCGAGTCGAGATAAGTTCCAAGTCGGACAGACCCAACTATGAGATGCAGCGATATGTCATCTGTGAGTCTCTAGTACAACATACGTTCTATGTCCTAAGACCTGATCTGACGCATGTACTCGGGATGGTAACAGACTTGCTTTGGGCCGACCAAACGCTACTCCTTGACTGGGTAGTTACAAAGGTAGGTTTCGGGTTTGTCCAGTCCCATGCTGCGAGACATGGTCGAGCAAGATGGGATTTGCCCCTCCGATCAGGAGAGATATACTCTAGGCCCCTCGTGTGATCCGACCAGGATAAGCATGGCCATGCGACAAGGATTATGAGATAATCCGGATTGTGGTCGGTATCACCGAACGATAAAGAGGTCGGGCTAGCACAAGGATGACAGCCTCGCCTTTGAGCCCGACAACATATATCATGTGGCAAAGGGAATGAAGTGTGACACATTGTACAGTTCGCCTAACCAGCTTCATAGTTCGCTTGGTGGTCGGCACGCCTTGCTAGAGGCCGCTACCAACCGAGTGCATCGAGAGGTGATCCGAATCGTGACCAAGCCGACTTGAACCTAACAGGTCGGCGGCTTAAGGGAAGGAACCTCACGAGGTCGGTTCGTAGGACACTAGTCGGATGTGATCCGAACTGGACTAGGAACGTGACCGAGTAGACTATGGGCTTTAGGGTCCGTGCAAGGCCCAAGTGTTGAGCCTGCGACGGACGCCTATATAAAGTGGAGGTGCGGCACACTCATAAGGTTAATCGCTTCGGCGTTGCGACTAGGGTTTGCATGTTTTGTGAATAGCCACCTGCACTCGCCGCCGACTGTGTGATCGGACCTAGCAGTCCGCCGCACGGTGTTCCTCCTGCACGCACTGATACCATTAGAGGCGGTGCACTTGCACCGCTTCGGCGAACTTGTACGTGGGATCGGACGACCGGCTGTTCGAGGGAGATCGGACGAGGAGGAGACGATCCACGCGGACGCGCTGCCCCAACTCTTCTTCCGCTGCATGACACTGCGCGTCTAGTGGTAACAAACTGTGATCCATCTCCTGTAGCATGTTCTTGGTTGTTCTGCGCGTAGGAAATTTTAATTTGCAGTCGACGCACCCTACCGTAGAACCCAACATTATCATGATCAGGTATCTTGGGCTTGAGCTTTCTGAGCACTTGAGCCTCTTCATCTTCCTGAACCTCAAGCACTAGGGCCTTGTTCTTCTCTGCAGCAGGGATGTTCCTGGTACTTCTCTTAGGTGCAGATTGCTTAGGAGCATTCTTGGGCTTAGAAGGAGCAGCCCCTGACTTTATTGCATCTCCCATCAATTTCCGAGTCTTGGGAGCTGGTGCAGCATCTTCTTCATCATCCTCATCTTTCATCTGGGTCTTTCATCATTGAGGATCTTCCAATCACCTTAGCAATGGTCTTATTGACCCTTTCCTTTCCCTTCTTGCCTCTAGTAGCTTCCTCTTCTCTTGGTTCAAGAGTGAATTCCATTGTTTCCTGAGTTGAAGCTCTGGCATTAGACATATGCTTCCTCTGAGCTGGAGCCTTCTTCTTCATGCCTGGCTTGATGCCAGCAGCAGCAACAACAACTTACTATTTCTTGATCATCTTCTTCCTAGAAGTGACCTCCTCATCAGCAATATAATCCTCATCTTCAGATTCTAAAGTTCTCTTCTTCATGTGCCTAGTAGCAGCCTTAGGCAGATTGCTGGGTGTGCTTCTGCTTCCATCATCTGAGCTGCTTGAGGGACTAGTTCCCTCACTGAGGTTTCGGTGCTCCTCTGACCTGTTCTGGCTGTCACTCTGGTCTGACATTGCTGAAACTGACCCTGTGAACAAATGGGTATAGGTAGAGTAGATGAGCATCACAAAGTACAGCTGTTTTGGCAAAAGGAATGACTCAAAAACTTAGTTTTAGTTTTCTGCAGAAAGCATTTCGGAGCTACTGATATGACAAACTTGATGACACCGAAGCAACTTTAGAGTCTAAACATGTGAAATCGGTCAGATCGAGACACAGTTCGGTGACTCCGAGATGCTAGGGTTTCACTGAGAAAGTAAACTCGGTCACGCCGATTTGTACACGTGCAATGGCCCGAGCCAAATCGGTGAGACCGAATTTTTCAAATCGGTTGGTCTGAGATGAGTTCGGCGGAAACCTAACCTTAAGTTTCTGGATCAAAACTAATCTAAAGGAATTTTTAATTGGATAAGATTGTTTCAATCGTGGCAAGAATCATGGCATTATCTTTGTGCTAAGAATCGGAGTGTAGAAAGCACAAAGGGTCGAGTTCATACCCTAGCTTGGTGATGAACCCGCTACGGCGACAACGGCAGTGAAGATTTCCGTTGACGATGGACGACACCAGTGGCAGGAGGTCGCGGGCGACGAAGAGACGATCCGGAGACCACAAGTCGGCAGAGCTGGACAGGCGTGGACGAAGGATTTGGAGAAATTTTCAAATTTTCAACCCGGGTATATATATCCAGACACTGTCGGTGTGACCGAGTGGAACTACTTCGTGGCACCGAGATGCAGAATCACAAGCGGTTGCTGCAACTCGGTGTGACCGAACTGTTCTAATCGGTTGCACGGAGATCAAAATCTAGATCAGCTTAATGAACTCAGTATGACGGAATGGAATGGAAGTGATTCCAAGGTTGATATGACCACCATCGCACACTCCCTCTACCTTCGGGATTAGTGTTGAACCTAAATAAATGTTATTTGGTGTTTGCGTTAAGCATGAATATGATTAGATTATGTTTATTGCAATATGTTTATTCATTTAAGTTAGAGAATTATTGTTGTTCTGTTTACATGAATAAAACCTTCTATGGTCATACACCCAGTGTGTATGGTTTATTGAATCTCAATCGTAGTGATACACATATTCATAATATTGATGCCAAAAGATGAAAAGTTGATAATGATAGTGCAACATACTTGTGGCACTGCCGTATAGGTCATATTGATGTAAAGCGCATGAAGAAACTTCATGCAGATGGACTTTTCACTACTGCAGGATACTGCTAACGCGACACCACGATCAGAGACCCTTTGCTGAAACTGTGTGCGATGCAATAATCGCAAACGGTGGTGTAAAAAACGGTCAAAAAAGGTGCAAAACATTTGCGATAGTGGGGCCATCAAACACGGTTCAGATTTTAGTTGCGTGTGCGATGTAGGGCACACGATCCATTCAAACTATTTGCGATGAGGCAGAACAACAGAAACGGGCAGCCATATCAATGTGTGTGCGATGCAGGACACACGGTTAATCCATTCGAACTGTTTGCGATGAGGTAGAACAACAGAAACGGGCAGCCATATCAATGTGTGTGCGATGCAGGACACACGGTTAATCCATTCGAACTATTTGCGATGAGGTAGAACAACAGAAATGGGCAGCCATATCAGTGTGTGTGCGATATACGGCATACGGTTCACTCGAACGAACTATTTTTTATTAGGGAACACAACAGAAACAGTTCAATTTAACAAGATGTGTGTGATATGCGGCATACAGTTCACATGGACGAACTGTTTGCGATGAGCCAAAAGAATGCAAACGAGTCATGTAAACAAGATGTGTGTGATACGTGGCAAACAGAAGACTCGGATGAACTGTTTGCGATTAGAAATTACAACACAGACGGTCAATACAGTTACTTCGTGTGCGATTCTATGTGTACAAAAAACTTTGAAAAATGCAAACTAGTTGCCTGCGGTGGCTAGGAGTATCGCATGCGATGCGTCTGCAGGTACTCGTGTGTGATGATTAGTATGTTACACATACATTTCCTTATGTTAACATGTGTGTGAATTTGCAATATGGACAGTTAATATGCAAATGTCTTCTAGACATCGGGCACATGCTCAAACGCAATGAACGGTGTACGATACTAATATTTTCCATGGAAATTTATGAACTTGGGTAACAACATTTGAGTAACATATATATAGTGGTTACACTATTCGACAAAAGGAGGATCTTCGTAACACGGTTTTGACAACCATATGGTCCATATCTACATACTTAACATAGTAACAACTATCACATTTTAAGAGGCTAAGGGCCAACAACCATATGGTCCATATCTACATACTTAACATATATAGTAACAGCTAGCACATTTTAAGAGGCTGAGGGCCAACAACCACAACTATCCACTGGAAGCAGCTTGATCACGGTGACTCGGCATCTCGTCAATGAAAAGGAAGAGCCCTCCTGTGCCTTGGTAGAGCATGAGTAGAACAGTGTCTCCAATTTTCCAATATGGATGCATTGCCACGAGAAGCGAGAACTTGTTAATTTGAATGGTTCCATTTCTGCGGGAAATGCAGTACCTTGCAATCACTTTGGCGTTATTAGCAGGCGCAAGTGTAATTCGACCACGCCAGGAAATCGATCCAGGAACTGCTACAGGGGGCAATTTCTATTGACATGTAGAATAAAAACCAATTGTAACATATCGTTGAAGATATATAGTTTATGAGCAGCAACATTAAAATAAGACTTTTTACCAGCGTTTTGCGCACACAATTGGCCTTGTCCAGTGTGTGCACCATAGGTCTAATTAATCTCATCCAAAATCCAGTGTTCATACGCTGTGCTATCTCTGTCAGATTATCAACAAAGTTTATGACATGCTTCAAGTCCTTCCAGTGAAATTTGGTACGCTTAGTAACATACAGATCATTCACTATGCATCCAACATATCCTGCTTAAAAGGTGGAAAGGTATTATTTATTTAGAACATGGCAGAACAATATATAGTGCGCATAAATTGGTAAATTGAATTTGTTACTGCCTAGGAACGGAGTCAGAATATGATATCACAACTGGTTGCTTAAATAGTGATCAATTAGTCAGAACAAATACCCCGATTTTGCTAAGTAATATGACAGCATGGAGAAAGGTGAAATGACACTAACCTCGATCAGACTTTGATCGGCTGATGATGTTGGGGAAGTAAACATCCATGTTAATTAGACCAGGTTGTGGTGCACGCACTAGAATTTTATTGCCATCTTTCAGTTCATAACACTTAGACATTTTTCTCCAAAGGTCCGCATTAAAATAGGATTGACCATCTTTATCAAGTTTTACGCTAACCATCATTGTAAATCCATGTTGCGTTGTCAATATGACATCATGGGAGTCATCAACAAAGTAAAGCCCAAGATTACCTTCTACTCTAGTTCTTGCAAAGCAAGGGATGTACTGCTTGAAATGAAAATTAAGATCGTAAATTATATATATTGAAATAACAGACCAAGATGCAAATATGGGAGTAACTGATAGAACAGATCAATATATAGATGAAAGCAAAGTACAAAAATACACAATTAAAAACAGATAATATAACAAAGATTTGATGCAAATCTATAGATAATGTAGCAGCAGACGGTATATGTTCACAAATTTAGGCCATGCCGACCATGGTAGGTTGAGAGTAAACATATCGAGGGCTCCCTAAAGTCATCCCGAATGGTGAGATAGAACTTCGTTTCCGACTGGCCACGACCACAGTTGCCCGATTTGTGCTCGCACTGTGGACACATGACTGAACACCCACGAATCAGCTAGAACAAAAATGATTCCACGGTGATTTCCGCCGGTTGATTAACAGCGACAGATGGACTATGATAAGAGATGAGTGAATATTTCCCTAACTTGATTACCTTATCCATGAGAAAAGTCCCCGGCCCAATCCTGCAGAAAACCCCAGTTGACCAGAGTCTAGAATGTCGGTGCAGATAGGCGGCGGAAAGCGGTAGGGGCGAAATCCCGTGCCGTTTGGAGCGCGACCTACGCCCGCCGCCAACAGGCGTCGAGCTTAGGGTGCAGAGTTGCGGAGGAGTCCGCAGCTTGTGAGTAGGGGCGAAGTGGGCGAGGGTTTTATTTTTTTCCTTTTGCATGTGTGAGTGAACACACACAGTTCGCAGAGGCGACGGAGATGAATCGTGTGCGATAGTAAATCACCGAGATTGAATGGTAATCCAAATTTCCTTTGTCCTTCATCCATGAGTTTTTTTCTACGATGAACATAAACCCTGCTAATCACCATGTTCAAATTTGAAACTTTTCCGGGTTCATTTACAATATTTAGGGGATTATGTGCATTTTGTAGGCATTAATGCACATAGATCAAATTCAAACAATTAGTGCTTGAAAAGGTGCACAAGAACAGTCTGGAAAAACCATACTTATGGTATTTAGTAATTTCTCAAGCCTTCTACAAGGAATGGGCAGAGATTTCAGTGGAATGTGTGGCAATAGTCAACCACAAACGCATCATTTACTGGGTTATCAACTATAGAACAATGAAATACGTGCTTGAAAACATGACGCCTGGCATGGTGCCATGGTATGGCCTCTTCGTGCCCTGGTTAAAAGCTAAGAAGGTTTGATTTATGTTGTCATGCACGCCCTTCATAAATCGAACCATCACCGAGGAAGTTCAATGCTTTCGAGAGGGAAATCACCAAGATTGAAGGGGGATCCAAATTTATGGCCTAGTTTGTCATTCAGTATTTTTCCAATGATCAACATACCGCCTCAAATGCAACATGTTCAAATTTGACATTTTTCCGAACTCATTTACCATATTTAGGGGATTATGTGCATTTTCTAGGCATTAATTGTGCACATAATTCAAATTCGAACAATTGGTGCATGAAAAGGTGCACAAGAACGGTCTGGAAAACCATGCTCGTGCTATTTAGTACATTCTCATGCCTTTTACAAGGAATGGGCAGATATTTCAAGGAAATGTGTGGCAATAGTCAACCATAAACGCTTTGTTTACTGGGTTAACAATTATACAAAAATGAAATACATGCTTGGAAAACATGACGCCTGGTGTGGTGCCATGGTATGGCCTCACCGTGCACTGGTAAAAATGTCGTCATGCACGCCTTTCATAAATCGAACCATCACCAAGGAAATTTTATGGTTTCGAGGGGGAAATCACCAAGATTGAAGGGGGGTCCAAATTTCCTTTGTCCTTTGTCCACGAGTTTTTTTTTCTATGATGGGCATACAACCTGCAAATCACCGTGTTCAAATTTGGCACTTTTCCTGGTTCATTTGACATATTTAGGGGATTATGTGCATTTCCTAGGCATTAATGCACATAATTCAAGTTCAAACAATCGGTGCATGAAAGGGTGCACAAGAACGGCCTGGAAAACCATGCTCGTGCCATTTAGTAAATTCTCATGCCTTTTACAAGGAATTGACAGATATTTCGATGAAATGTGTGGCAATAGTCAACCACAAATGTTTGTTTGTTGGGTTTTCAACTATAGGAAAAATGAAATAAATCTTGAAAAACATGACACCTGGCATGGTGCCATGGTATGACCTCACCATGCCCTGGTAAAAATTTGAGAATGTTTGGCTTATGTCGTCATGCACGCCCTTCATAATTAGAACCATCACCGAGGAAGTTCCATGCTTTCGAGAGGGAAATCCCCAAGATTGAAGGGGAATCCAAATTTCCGTCCTAGTTTGTCATTCAGTTTGTTTCCAACGATCAACATACCGCCTCAAATGGAACGTGTTCAAATTTGACATTTTTCCGGGCTCATTTACCATATTTATGGGATTATGTGCATTTTCTAGGCATTGATGGACATAATTCAAATTCGAACACTCGGTGCATGAAAAGGTGCACAAGAACGGTCTGGAAAACCATGCTCATGTTATTTAGTACATTCTCATGCCTTTTACAAGGAATGGGCAGATATTTCGAAGAAATGTGTGGCAATAGTCAACCATAAACGTGTCTCTGGGTTAACAACTATACAAAAAATGAAACACATGGTTGGAAAACATGACGCCTGGCGTGGTGCCATGGTATGGCCTCACCATGCCCCAGTAAAAATTGGAGAATGTTTTCCTTATGTCGTGATACACGCCTTTCATAAATCGAACCATCACCGAGGAAGTTTCATGGTTTCGAGGGGGAAATCACCAAGATTGAAGGGGGGTCCAAATTTCCTTTATCCTTTGTCCACGAGGTTTTTTCTACAATGAACATACAACTTGCAAATCAACGGGTCCAATTTTGGCACTTTTCCGGGTTCATTTTCCATATTTAGGGGATTATGTGCATTTCCTAGGCATTAATGCACATAATTTAAGTTCAAACAATCGGTGCATGAAAGGGTGCACAAGAACGGCCTGGAAAACCATGCTCATGCCATTTAGTAAATTCTCTTTCCTTTTACAAGGAAGGGACAGATATTTCCATGAAATGTGTGGCAATAGTCAACCACAAACGTTTGTTTATTGGGTTTTCAACTATGGAAAAAATGAAATAAATGCTTGAAAAACATGACGCTTGGCATGGTGTGCCATGGTATGACCTCACCATGCCCTGGTAAAAATTTGAGAATGTTTGGCTTATGTTGTCATGCACGCCCTTCATAAATCGAACCATCACCAAAGAAGTTCCATGCTTTGGAGAGGGAAATCACCAAGATTGAAGGGGAATCCAAATTTTCTTGTTTCTTTGACATGGAGTTTTTTTCTACGACGAACATACACCCTACAAATCATCGTGTTCAAATTTGGCATTTTTCCGGGCTCATTTACCATATTTAGGGGATTATGTGCATTTTCTAGGCATTTAGCGCATATAAATCCAATCCAGCTACAGGTGTGCGGGTGTGATGTGAGGGACGAGGATGGCCGTTTGATCGCGGCGCATCCTATGATGCACATGTGCGATTCATGTGGCTGGAGTTCCCTCCAATCATAATGCAACACACAATAGGCTCAACGCACACTGTTCCCAGAAGCGACGGAGATGAACCGTGTGCGATAATGAACGAGCAAAATTGTAAGGGAAGCCAAATTTCTGTTGTCGTTTATCATTGAGCTCTTGAATACCACCGCACTGTACAGTTGTCCGGCCCCTCTGATGAAGTCATATACCTAGGGTAGGGTCATGGACCTGTCCAAGATACCCTCCCCAAGGGCATCCTTAGAATAAACTGCCTACCAGTCGACCTGGTAGGTTTCCACTCGACAGATTCAAAGACACTCGACCATGAAGACCCACTCGACCACCAGGAGTCCAAGATCCACTCGATGTCCAAACGGTCTGTAGATTAAGTAGTCTTTATGGTCATAATGACACTTTATGTAAGGCGTTACCAGTAACGCCTAGCTTTAATGTACCTTAAACCCTCCGCTATGTGGGCTGGCTGGGGTCCTGGCGCACTCTATATAAGCCACCCCCTCCACAGGTAGAAGGGTTCGCACCCCTGTAATTCATACGCATATAATCCAGTCGACCGCCTCGGGCTCCGAGGCGTGGGGTTGTTACTTCCTCCGAGAAGGGCCTGAACTCAGAACTCGCATGTACTAACTACTCCATAGCTAGTACCTTGCCTCTCCATACCTACCCCCCATTCTACTGTCACACTTAGAACCACGACAGTTGGCGCCCACCTTGGGGAAGGTGTTCTAGCGATTTGTTGGAGAAGTTGGGATTCTTTCGATCTCCTACATCATGGTTTCAGGTGGAGTTTTGGTCGAGGGCCGCGAGATCTGTCTCGGTGCGCTCACGTTCATCGCCGACGACTCCGCTTGGCTTCAGGAGGCTCCTCTCGACGTCGACGCGCTCCCCGTCCGCGGGGCAACGCACTTTCGCGCGTGCGTCCGCGGCGTCCTCCTGCAGCAACCGTCGACCCAGTATGGGTCGGTTCTTGTGCTGTTCTCACTCCCAGTATCTCGCCGGCGCAAGCGCTCCGGTCGGTCGAGGCTTCAGCGGTGGGTGAGGCATGTGGTGGCTCGCCAGTCGGCCACTTCCCAAGTCGCGGCAATCTAGCCCGACAAATCTCTCTACGGCCTGTTCGATCTGTCGACTGGCTCCGCAGAGACTGCATCCGAGTGCGATAGCAGCTATCCGGTGGCAGAGGTTCTGATGGTCGACGGACCATGCAGTCCTCCTGGATACCCCCGCACCGATGGAGGCGACGGTGGAGGTGATCCGGCGCAAGATCATGAAGAGAACCAACCCGAGCCCCTCACTTCGCTGTAGAGGGAGGAACTTCGTCGCCGAAACATGGATGCGCTTCACACTCCAATCGTTGGAGAAACCCCCGAGGCTCGTGCCTTGGAGGATGCGCGCTTGGCCAACTTGGATAGGCGCACTCGACTGGAGATCCTCCAGCGAGTTCTCGACGAGCGCACGCAACCACGGGTTCCAGAATCCATTTGACGTCAGCTCTTTCCACAACCAACTCAGGTATATCGAACTCCGATTCAGAATTTAGCAGCTGCAGCTCGTATAGCAGAATCAATCCAGCCTTCTCAGTCGGAGCCGGGTAGAGGTTTGCAACAGATCAGAGATTTACTCCGGGCACCAGGAGATCAAAACTCAGTCGTATCATAGTCACGGAACAGGATTCACAGCAGATCCGTCGCTGTGAATTCAGTCGAGTCGGCCCATAGTCCAAGATCGCCCCCGAGGCGTGAGGAACATGGAGGCCGGTGTGATGATCAGTACAGGAATCGCGAGCCGTATGAGCACCGATTCGATCGCAATGATCGACGTCGAGTTCCCACCCTCCCCAAGGGGTGGATCATACGCCTCGGCAACAAGATGATGACGCCAAAGACAAAGGTCTTTGGCGAATGGTTCCAGTCGACCCCTGTGAGCCAGGCTTTGATGCAAGATCCATCATTGTTCAAGGCTTGGTCGACTGGAACAGAGCTGACCGAGAAGGTCATGACAGAGATGTTCCCTCCTGCAGCAGAGTTCATGTCTCAGGGCGAGTGTTTTAGCAGGGCCATCGAGTCAGCGGTGATTCCTCCCAACTTCAGGTTGGCGATCGAGTCGATAAGTTCACCGGTGAGTCCAAGCCTGACACTTGGCTTGAGGACTACCGAGTGGCTGTTCAGATTGGCGGCGGCAACGATGAGGTAGCTATGAAGCATTTGCCCCTTATGTTGGAGGGTTCAGCCAGCATGGTTGAATCAGTTAGCACCCAGCAGTATTTACACTTGGGAAGATCTGGCCCGAGTGTTTGTCAGGAAATTTGAAGGGACTTGCAAGCGACCAAAGAGGATTGATGAGCTGCGGTGTGCGTAAGTCGAATGAAACTTTGAGAGATTACATCCAGAGATGGATAACCTTGCACCACACAGTTGAGAATGTGTCTGATGACCAGGCAGTCTGTGCTTTCAAGGAAGGTGTCAAGAACAGAGAGTTGAGTTTTAAATTTGGTCGGACAGGAGATATGACCCTGAGTCGGATGATGGAGATTTCCACCAAATATGCTAATGGTGAAGAAGAGGATCGGATCCGGAGTGGTAAGTACAAGTCAGCCGCTAATGAAGCCGGCAGAGGAAATTCCTTTCGGAAGCAGAAGCGCAAAGCCGAGCCAGTCGCTCCCGGAGAAGCCTTGGCTGTGACCCCAGGAAATTTCAAGGGGAAACCCAAAGGTCCATGGAACCCCAAGAAGGTGAAAGATCAAGATGGGAATGATCTGTTGGACTTGCCATGTCACATTCACACGAAGAAAGATGAAGAGGGTAAACTCATTTACCCAAAGCATACCACTCGACAATGTCGGCTCTTGATTCAACAGTTCCAAGGGAAGCAACCCAAGGATAAGGAAAAGGGGTCGGATAAAGTTGAGGACAAAGAAGATAGTGATGGTGGATACCCCGTGTCAATTCCACTCGATGATTTTTCTTGGCGTTGAAAGCAAAATTCGATTGAAAGTTATCAACCGAGAAGTGAACATGGTCGCCCGCGACGCCTAATTATCTGAAATGGTCCTGCACCGCCATCACATTCGACCAATCCGATCATCCGACACACATCGCCACCCCGGGAGGCAAGCGTTGGTGGTCGACCCGGTCGTCGAAGGCACTCGGTGACCAAAGTTTTGATGGATGGCGGCAGGTGGCTGAACATCTTGTATGCAGAGTCGTTGATAGGGTTGGGCATTCCGATGTCCAGACTCAGCACCAGTAACATGAGTTTCCACGGAGTCATTCCTAGAAAGAAGGCTGAGTCACTCGGTCAAATTGCTCTTGATGTGGTTTTTGGTGATTCGAAGCATTTCCGCAAAGAAAAGTTGACATTTGAGGTCGTGGATTTCCAGAACGCTTATCATGCTATTCTGGGAAGGCCGGCGTATGCCCGTTTCATGGCCCGACCATGTTATGTGTACCTCAAGCTGAAGATGCCCGGCCCCAAGGGTGTGATCACTGTCACTGGCAATCGGAAGAAAGCGGAAGAGTGTGTGGCGACCGATTCTCCGGGTGTTAATCCCAGAAAATTGGCCCTTGTGCTTACCAGCCCCAGGATAACTGTTAGCTGATAAGGCACTAACTTGATACAGAAAATCCAAGCAAAAATACAATTTTATGCAGTACGAGACCATTTTGGTCTGAGAGTACAACAAATGGCTTCTAGAGGTTGATGGCGGAAGCGGGTTATGAAATATCCTCGCTTATGGGACTCCATTTCCCACGAGAACAGCTGACCAGGATAACTCCTATCTTCGCGTGGCTGTTATCACTTTAACGTGGGAGTTACGGGACTGTCATCGCAACGCTCCTCTCCAAGCATGAAATCTGGCCAAGACAATAGCTAGGGACAAGCCAGTGAGTACTTTGAATGTAATCGCAAACATAATGAACACAGGCATGATTTAATAATGATGTGCTGAAAATATATTATGCTCAAGACGTTAGTCACATGAGATAAGTAAAACTCTGATGTGTGCAAGCATGCTATTTGTTAATATACATTAATATGGTAGTATTAAAATCATGATGTAAATAACATAAGGGACTTCAAAAGAAATGCCACAATCGGGCATCTGAGCGACGCCGCATAAAGGGCTTATAAATAAACAAGAGCAATGCCGCAGTCGGGCGTCTGAGCGACACCGCATAAAGGGCTTTAAAAAGAAATGCCGCAGTCGGGCGTCTAAGCGACACCCCAAAAAGGGCATCAAAAGAAATGCCACAGTCGGGCGTCTAAGCGACACCACATAAAGGGCTTTAAAAGAAATGCCACAGTCGGGCATCTAAGCGACACCACATAAAGGGCTTTAAAAGAAATGACACAGTCGGGTGTCTAAGCGACACCACATAAAGGTCTTTAAAAGAAATGCCAGAGTCGGGCGTCTAAGCGACACCACATAAAGGGCTTTAAAAGAAATGCCACAGTCGGGCGTCTAAGCGACACCACATAAAGGGCTTTAAAAGAAATGCCACAGTCGGGCGTCTAAGCGACACCACATAAAGGGCTTTAAACGAAATGCCACAGTCGGGCGTCTAAGCGACACCACATAAAGGGCTTTAAAAGAAATGCCACAGTCGGGCGTCTAAGCGACACCACATAAAGGGCTTTAAAAGAAATGCCACAGTCGGGCGTCTAAGCGACACCACATAAAGGGCTTTAAAAGAAATGCCATAGTCGGGCGTCTAAGCGACACCACATAAAGGTCTTTAAAAGAAATGCCACAGTCGGGCGTCTAAGCGACAACACATAAAGGGCTTTAAAAGAAAACACAGTGAATATCCAGGAGGTAGAACCATCCCAGGGATATTCGATCATACCAAATAAAATTATGGGTTAGCCGACAATAACAATAATAATCGTAATTATCATGATCCAAAGTCTGTAATATCAGTTAACAGTTTAACAGTTTCGCCTCCGAAGACCGACACTAAGACCGACGCTTGATCCATCCCAAACAGTAATCCCTAACCATGGACACGGCTATTCGAATAGGTTTAATCTCTGCAGAGGGTGTACTCTTTACCCACGAGTAACAGATTCCTTTAGTCCATCGGGACTAATTCCTTCTACGGACTTTTTGTTGAAAACACACCTAACTTGCACACACCAGCTTAACTCACATGTGTCTGGAATCACCCACGACACCTGTTAAGCAAAACTCTAAGTGGGGAGGCCACAACCTCGACGTAAGATGGGATCAAAAAATTTATACCGCACGTAAACTGGGGAGCTACCCCCTTTCGGCTACAGCCGAAACACCCATGCTCCCGGACCCGGTGGCATGACTACCAGATGCCTCCAGTATTTTCCACCACGGCCTCTATGTACGGTGTGTGCTAGGAAAGGGTTGAAAACTTACTGAACCGTACCCTACTTGGTGTAGAGACGAGTGGTAGTACGAAGCAAGTATGGGGGTTACTGGCACAAGACTCGATCTACAGTCGACTCAGGAGGTTGTAATATTTTCTTCATGATTAGCATAACAATACATATATTACAAACAGCAGATAGAAACACCACACGACATATCCCCCTCATGCCATACCGGACACGTCCGTCTCGACGGAGGACTAGGGCAGGACCGTGTCTACCCAAGACAAGGGCCTTCCCAGCTTTCCTCCCGGTATACGCGAAAGGCATATGTCGGTGATTTCAATCACAATCATCTCAACTTCATTTGCATGAAACCTATTAACATGCACTTATGAGTAGGAACACCTTCTCACATAAAATGACGTATGCACGTGTCGGGATGGTGTTGTCACCGTGCTAATGCAACACACACACATTTTCATCAGGGTTCAAAATGCTTGCCTTCAGGTCATGGGAAGGAAGGGTGCATCCAAATCATCATGAAATCTTCAAAAATCCTATTTGAAAGAATATATTTGAATTAACACACAAAATAAAAACAGCACAAAAAGTTGTTTTTTTGAAAAAAATTCAAATAAATCTTAAAATAAACTAGACAATATTTGAGAGAAGTAGCAAAAAGAATCAATTCATTTGGAGTTGTATTTAAAAAGTTATTGACAATCAAAGTTCTGGTCAAATCTGATTTTAAAATAAAACAGAAAAGCAGAAAAACGTTTCGATTATACGTACATGTCGAAGGCGCTTTTCGGAAATATGTTTCCACTTAACCCACGTGGATTGCGCCTGGGTCACTGACAGTGGGTCCAGGGGGCCCCACTGGTCAGGTTTGACCAGTCTCCTTCCCTCTTCTTCCTCCGGCGGCCCGAGGCGGGGACTCGGCGATCGTCGCGGCGTTTGTGACTACTCGCGGGCTCCAGATGGTCAGGTTGGACCCAAGACCGGGCGGTCCCTCTTGGTAGTCGCTGGGTCGGCGGGGACGGCGTCGCGCCGGCTGCGAAGCCAAGGGCGGAGGAAGCTTCGGGACAAAGTGATTTTGGTGCCGCGGTGGTTCCCGATCGAAATGGAGTAGGGGGATGTGATCACGGGATGGAGAGACGGCTTCTGGTGAAGAGAGTGGAGAGGGGGAGGCTCTGGAGGCGCCGTCAGGGCCTGGGCAGTGGCTGTGGCTGGAGTTGCCGGAGAGGAAGAAGACGACTCTCTCCTCTCAATTGACGGCTAAGGGGGCACGAGTGAGATGGTGTGAGGCTACCTGCGTGCGGAATTGAGCTCGGTGTCTCCTTATATAGTGTGGCTAGGTTGGTCCTAGGCGGCCGGCAATAAGAGCAACGGCGAACCGACGTCCTGTAGCAGCAGGGGGGTCGTGGCGACGATGGAAGCTAGGCGACACGCTTGCGGATGAGTACGTACTGCTCACAAGGGCAGGTGGCGAGCCGGGGTGGCTTTGGCGGCGCCGACCACGGTCGGGCCTGCTAGCGGCCGTCAGCTAGCCGCCACGGCCATCCTGGCGGTGGCGCTGTGGGTGCTGTGGTGGTCGGGTGGCGTGGCGGTGTAAGGGGACACGCGTGCTGGGCCGGGGCCGGTTTTGAGGCGGGGTGACGCGCGGCGGGTGCTAGTGGGTGCCAAACGCATGCTCTGGGCGCGCCCAGAGCTTGCCCGGGGTGTGCTCGACGAAATGCCAGGGCGGTCTAGAGAGTCCCAAACCACAAGGGAGTTAGCAGAGAGGGGTTATGGGCTAGGGCAAAACCTTAGGACATGCTGGGTAGGTCAGGAGCTTAAGCTCACAATGTAAACTTGAAATCATGCCAAAACTGGTCATGCACACAGGGTGTTTGACAAAATGCCAAAGGCACCTAGTTAGCTCTTGGAGTGGCCAAACTCTCTAGATCAGTGTCTCCATGGATATAAGAGAGGGTGGTGAAGTCAGTTTGCAAAAAGGAGAAACTTGCTAGTGCAAGTTTTGCAAAACTTTCGATTCTGGTGGGAGTGAGTGGCATCATTACATGGACCAAAAGTGCTCCAAAAAGTGCATGCTCCTGGACTAAGGGGTTTTGCAGGGTTGACTACAAGCATGAGAAAACACAAGGTCATTAGAGCAAGAAATAACAGAGTTGTAGTAGAAAACACAAGTCTGGTCCAGAATGAAAAAGAGGTCATGCACTCAAATTTTCCAAAGAACATCACTATGCTTTTGCATAAAGTTGAATGGCATGCTACCACTAACATCCCATAATTTTGGTGGAGGCTCCAGGGAAATATTTAAATGGGTTGTACTGCAAAAATGCCCACTGGACCAGAGAAGCAAACCAGGTGAAAAAACCCAAAATAAGCCATGAAATAATTTTATTAATGCACATAATTAATTTAGAGACATCTCATGACATCTCCAAATTTTGGTTGAAATTTTAAGTGATTCTATCAAATGGTTGTAGTACAAACAGGGCTCCAAAAATTTAAAACAATCCATTTTATGAATAAAGCTCAGGATAAAACGATCTAATAAATAAATCCTTGATTAAGAAAATGTTATAATGAGCTGGCATAAAAGTCCCATATATTTTGGAAAGATCCACTTGGGAAAAGTTGCAAAAATCCTTAACAATAAAAGAAGAGTTACGAAAATCCACGTAAATAAAATTTAAAACTCCTGGCAAAAATTTTAACATCAAAAACTTGGCCAGAAAATTTGGGGTGTTACAACTACTATCCCCCTTAGAAAAATCTCGTCCTCGAGATTTGCAAATAGTAAAAAAAATTAAATGAATGATAATTAAAACGAAAACGGCCACAGTGAGAGCAATAAGTGATGCAAAAAATACAGTGTGGGATACTGGCGCGGTGTGGGGGGAAAATCCACGGTTGTGGGGGGAAAGCTAGCGATTTCTACACTGGACAGAATTTAGAATAGATTCTAAATTTCAGAATATGCTGATCGCACCCGAGAGCACAGTGTTCTCTCTGGCTGACTGGTGGACCTGGGCCCACGGTCAGCCTCTTCTCCTTTCTCCGGCTCCTTCTTCTTCCTCTTTCCCGCGCGTTCTCCCGCGCTTTCTCCACCGGCGACGCCTAGCGCGTAGGGTATCAAGGCCGTACCGCGGTAGTGCGCGGCGCGCTAGCTGCCGGTGCAGCGTGCACTCACCTCATGGGCAGTCTTGTTGTCGGCCTTTGCTCGCGGATTCGCCTCCGAACACCGGCGGTCGGGCGACGAGCGGCGCTGGTGGACCTCGCCCACCGTACACCGAGCTCGAGCTATAAAATGACCGCGGCGTCCTCCTCTTCTTCCTCACACCTGGCCTTGCTCCTCCCTCTCTCTCTTCCTCCTCTGTTTTTGCTTGCCGGAGCTCGAGACGAGGCGCTAATGGCGGAGCCGGCACCGGACTGGTACGTGATCCTGCTGTGCGGAGGGCTGGCAGCGGTGCTGGGGCTCTCGGTGCTCCTGTGCGCGATGATCCTCGACGATCGTCGCGATGCCGCTGCTCGGTCGCTGGCTCTCCGTGGTGGCGGTGACCACGATGAGTAGGTGGGGTTTGCCGGGTGTTAACTGTTGTTCGGAGGTGCTTAGTTAGACGCAACACGGTTGTAAATTTTTTTGCAAGCAGTGTATGTGATCCGAGTAATCGTGGTGGTGAGTCTGCTATCGTAGTGCTGCGTGAAATAAATGATCTATGTCGTGAGAAAACATACGATGCGGCAACTCAGGGAAAAGAAATCACGCTCCAGGATTTCTCGCGAGGGGAAACAGTAATACACTAGAGTCCAAAAGCGACAGAGCTTCTTACATTAATGATTTACTCGCTGCGAAACTCGGGGTACTAAGCATAAGTTACAACACATAAATAAAAATTGCGACAATAAATACAGCGGTGCATCTAAATTGAAAACGGTAATCGGACGGGTCCCGAGAAAACGCTTTCCGGTACTAGGATACACTCTTCTTCTATCGGAGGGAGTGGATTGACCCGATCGATGAATGTGTCTCTCCTGGTCGGGCCTCAGTGATCTGCCGATGGCGATCTGAGGGTTTAAATCCGTGAGGCTTTGCAGATAACCCATCACATGTTGGGTCAAACGTTCTTGAGCGATGACGTACTGGACAAGGTTGGCCAAGACGGGGTCTCTCTCAATACGTCCACCTGGAAAGGATGTTACTCCTCCGGTGCTGCGGCTCGAAAATAATAATACCCTCGTTCATTTGGCGTAGGGTACCGCTGAATCGAAGGCGCAGCAAGCGCTTCATACGCAGCAGCTTCTACGGCCATGTCTTGGGTTGGCATAGATTTCCACGAAGGAGACTTACGTGGGGTCTTGGTTTGGGTTTACGGGCGGGATGTGCACGGCTGCCCAATATCTCGAGGTGGAAGGGGTGATCCTCGATTTGAACAGTTAAATCTTTGGGGTGTCTGGGTAGCGCCCATGGTACTGCGGGTAAAATCCCACAATATCTTGACAAAACTACCCGGGGTAGCATCTGGAGTCCTCAGATAAATACTAGGGCTCGGCATGGCAGGAAATGGTTGTGGGGGTGGTGCACAAAGTGAAGGGTGCTTGGCAAGGTCACTCGGTGGCCCTTTTTATAGCACCGGGGCTGGGTCTTTTACCGTGGTAAAAGTAAAGAATCTGCCGGCTCAGCTCGGGTCAACCACAGATACACACATCTCAACAAAGTGACGTATCACTGTGGGGGTTGTCGGGGCGGTTTTTGGTGGTTGTGCCAAGGATAGAGAAAACACACTGCATGCTAATGCATCCATGCAAGACTACCATATAAAACAGATGCACGATGTCAGGCTGCGTTAAATTTAAGGTATCACAGAATTACAAAGCGAGGATACACTGGGACTCGCCACTACTCGAGTGACTTAGTCTACTTCGTTTACATCCAAGCGGGCGTCCCTTGTGGATGTCGAGGCTCCTCCACGGTTCTCACCGTCGGAATTTGCTGGAGAGGGCTGAGGGGCTGCAGGCTCGGGGTAGTGATGATGACCGTCACGGGGATTGTTGACTACAACCCCGTTGGAGTGTGCTCCCAGGAGGCGACGAAGCACTTCTAGGGTCATCAAAGCACCTTGGCTGACGGCTGGGGCTGACCTCAGGGTCTCGATCGGTTGTCCAAACACTTTTCTCCCATCGTCCTACTTTCACTTCTACGGACCTTCTCTCCATAACGAGTTCCAGGATTGGTGAGAACGACTGGGTTGTCGGTGTTGGGCTCGATCTCCTCCCTCGCTGGGGCTCGACGAACCAGCTCTCCACGAGCTGCGACCAGATCAATAGTGATTTGATCGAATAGGTCCTCCAGTGCACTTACATAGCGCACTAGATGCGAATGTCAGGGTCTGCATCTCGTGGTCTCCGTTGGCAACTTGAGGTGGTCTACCATACCCATCACGACTGGGGTAGTAGTGGAACGAGCGACAGTTAACTCTGGGCGACAGGTGCCTGAGATGAACTATAGCCTCTCGAGCAGCTAGTTGGATGGCTTGTGGCTCAAAGGAAGTTGTTCTTCTGTGAACACAGGGCGCCGGGTGCAGACCCTACCGTAGATATGTACAGTGGCCCAGAATTGACGGCTCTCGCCACTAATGGGTCCTCGGTACATAACATATTCGGGCGGCTCTTCTAACGCATAGGCACGACGGGTAAGATTTGCGAGTATGGTCACAAAACCTCCAAGGTTGGTTGCTGTAGTTTCATGGTGTACTACGGGACGAGGCATTGTGGCTTGGTTTTGGGGGTAGTGGCTGTCTTTGGGCTGGGTTGAGGCGCCGCCCCTTTTATAGAAAAGGGGACGGAGTCTTCCTTCGCACGCTGCGAATGAGACGCCTTTGGTGCTGGTCACCGGTCGATGATAGACGGGCTAGTTGATAGGTTGGGCAATCACGGCAGAAAAGCGCCGTCACCGTGGTGGCTATCTTGTGCGAGAAGCCTGGCTGAGGTCTTGGTTATGGCTCGGTGGGTTATTAGCCTAACTTTGTTGACCTGGCTAAGATAGGATTAGCCAATGGTCAGCCTGGCTCTGATACCAAGTCTGTGGCGACCGATTCTCCGGGTGTTAATCCCAGAAAATTGGCCCTTGTGCTTACCAGCCCTGTGATAACTGTTAGCTGATAAGGCACTAACTTGATCTGAAAATCCAAGCAAAAATACAATTTTATGCAAGACGAGACCATTTTGGTGCGAGAGTACAACAAATGGCTTCTAGAGGTTGATGGCGGAAGCGGGTTATGAAATATCCTCGCTTATGGGACTCCATTTCCCACAGGAACAGCTGACCAGGATAACTCCTATCTTCGCGTGGCTGTTATCACCGTTGCCTAGGTTCTGGGACTGTCATCGCAACGCTCCTCTCCAAGCATGAAATCTGGCCAAGACAATAGCCAGGGACAAGCCAGTGAGTACTTTGAATGTACTCGCAAACATAATGAACACAGACATGATTTAATAATGATGTGCTGAAAATATATTATGCTCAAGACGTTAGTCACATGGGATAAGTAAAACTCTGATGCGTGCAAGCATGCTATTTGTGAATATACATTAATATGGTAGTATTAAAATCATGAAGTAAATAACAAAAGGGACTTCAAAAGAAATGCCACAATCGGGCGTCTGAGCGACGCTGCATAAAGGGCTTATAAATAAACAAGAACAATGCCGCAGTCGGGCGTCTGAGCGACACCGCATAAAGGGCTTTAAAAAGAAATTCCGCAGTCGGGCGTCTAGGCGACACCTCAAAAAGGGCTTCAAAAGAAATGCCACAGTCGAGTGTCTAAGCGACACCACATAAAGGGCTTTAAAAGAAATGCCATAGTCAGGCGTCTAAGCGACACCACATAAAGGGCTTTAAAAGAAATGACACAGTCGGGCGTCTAAGCGACACCACATAAAGGGCTTTAAAAGAAATGCCACATTCGGTCGCCTAAGCGACACCTCATAAAGGGCTTTAAAAGAAATGCCAGAGCCGGGCGTCTAAGCGACACCACATATAGGTCTTTAACAGAAATGCCACAGTCAGGCGTCTAAGCGACACCACATAAAGGGCTTTAAAAGAAATGCCACAATCAAGGCGTCTAAGCGACACTACATAAAGGGCTTTTAAAGTAATGGCACATTCGGGCGTCTAAGCGTCACCCCATAAAAGGGCTTGAAAAGAAATGCCACAGTCGGGCGTCTAAGAGACACCACATAAAGGGCTTTAAAAGAAATGCCACAGTCGGGCGTCTAAGCGACACCACATAAAGGGCTTTAAAAGAAAACACAGTGAATATCCAAGAGGTAGAACCATCCCAGGGATATTCGATCATACCAAATAGAATTATGGGTTAGCCGACAATAACAATAATAATCATAATTATCATGATCCAAAATCTGTAATATCAGTTAACAGTTTAACAGTTTCGCCTCCGAAGACCGACACTAAGACCGACGCTTGACCCATCCCAAACTGTAATCCCTAACCGTGGACACGGCTATTCGAATAGGTTTAATCTTTGCAGAGGGTGTACTCTTTACCCACGAGTAACGGATTCCTTTAGTCCATCGGGACTAATTCCGTCTACGGTCTTTTTGTTGAAAATACACCTAACTTACACACACCAGCTTAACTCACATGTGTCTGGAATCACCCACGACACATGTTAAGAAAAACTCTAAGTGGGGAGGCCACAACCTCGACGTAACATGGGATCACAAAATTTATACCGCCAGAACTGGGAGCTACCCCTTTCGGCTACAAGAAACACCCATGCTCCCGGACCGGTGGAATGACTACCGGATGTCTCCAGATCTTCCACCACGGCCTCTATGTATGGTGTGTGCTAGGAAAGGGTTGACAACTTCTTGAACTGCACCCTACTTGGTGTAGAGACGAGTGGTAGTACGAAGCAAGTATGGGGGTTACTGGCACAAGACACGATCTATAGTCGACTCAGGAGGTTGTAATATTTTCTGCATGATTAGCATAACAATACATATATTACAAATAGCAGATAGAAACACCACACGACATATCCCCCTGATGCCATACCGGACACGTCCGTCTCGACGGAGGACTAGGGCAGGACCGTGTCTACCCAAGACAAGGGCCTTCCCGGCTTTCCTCCCAGTATACGTGAAAGGCATATGTCGGTGATTTCAATCACAATCATCTCAACTTCATTTGCATGAAACCTGTTAACATGCACTCATGAGTAGGAACACCTTCTCACATAAAATGACGTATGCACGTGTCGGGGTGGTGTTGTCACCGTGCTAATGCAACACACACACACATTTTCATCAGGGTTCAAAATGCTTTCCTTCAGGTCATGGGAAGGAAGGGTACATCCAAACCATCATGAAATCTTCAAAAATCCTATTTGAAAGAATATATTTGAATTAACACACAAAATAAAAACAGCACAAAAAGTTGTTTTTCTTGAAAAAAATTCAAATAAATCTTAAAATAAACTAGACAATATTTGAGAGAAGTAGCAAAAAGAATCAATTCATTTGGAGTTGTATTTAAAAAGTTATTGACAGTCAAAGTTCTGGTTAAATGTGATTTTAAAATAAAACAGAAAAGCAGAAAAACGTTTCGATTATACGTACTCGTCGAAGGCGCCTTTCGGAAATACGTTTCCACTTAACCCGCGTGGATTGCGCCTGGGTCACTGACAGTGGGTCCAGGGGGCCCCACTGGTCAGGTTTGACCAGTCTCCTTCCCTCTTTTTCCTCCGGCCGAACTGAGGCGGGGACTCTGGCGATCGTCGCCGGCGCTTGGCGGCTCCTCGCGGGCTCCAGATGGTCGGGATGGACCCGCAAGACCGGGGCGGTCCTACTGGTAGTCGCTGGGTCGGCGGGGACGGCGTGAGCTGCCGTCGGCGAGCTCCACGGCGGAGGGAGCTTCGGAGACAAAGTGATTTTGGTGCCGCGGTGGTTCCCGATCGAAATGGAGTAGGGGGATGTGATCACCGGATGGAGAGACGGCTTCTGGTGAAGAGAGTGGACAGGGGGAGGCTCTGGAGGCGCCGTCAGGGCCTGGGCAGTGGCGGCGGCTGGAGTTGCCGGAGAGGAAGAAGACGACTCTCTCATCTCAATTGACGGCTAAGAGGGCATGAGTGAGATGGTGTGAGGCTACCTACGTGCGGAATTGAGCTCGGGGTCTCCTTATATAGTGTGGCTAGGTTGGTCCTAGGCGGCCGGTGATAAGAGCAACGGCGAACCGACGTCCTGTAGCAGCAGGGAGGTCGTGGCGACGATGGAAGCTAGGCGACACGCTTGCGGATGAGTACGTACTGCTCACAAGGGCAGGTGGCGAGCCGGGGTGGCTTTGGCGGCGCCGACCACGGTCGGGCCTGCTAGCGGCCGTCAGCTAGCCGCCACGGCCATCCTGGCGGTGGCGCTGTGGGGTGCCAGGGTGGTCGGGGTGGCGTGGCGGTGTAATGGGACACGGCGTGCTGGCTGGGCCGGGTTTTGAGTGCGGGGTGTGACGCAGCGGCTCGGGTGCTAGTGGGTGCCAAACGCACGCTCTGGGCGCGCCCAGAGCACGCCCGAGGTGTGCTCGACGAAATGCCAGGGCGGTCTAGAGAGTCCCAAACCACAAGGGAGTTAGCAGAGAGGGGTTATGGGCTAGGGCAAAACCTTAGGACATGCTGGGTAGGTCAGGAGCTTAAGCTCATAATGTAAACTTGAAATCATGCCAAAACTGGTCATGCACACAGGGTGTTTGACAAAATGCCAAAGGCACCTAGTTAGCTCTTGGAGTGGCCAAACTCTCCAGATCAGTGTGTCCATGGATATAAGAGAGGGTGGTGAAGTCAGTTTGCAAAAAGGAGAAACTTGCTAGTGCAAGTTTTGCAAAACTTCGATTCAAGGTGGAGTGAGTGGCATCATTACATGGACCAAAAGTGCTCCAAAAAGTGCATGCTCCTGGACTAAGGGGTTTTGCAGGGTTGACTACAAGCATGAGAAAACACAAGGTCATTAGAGAAAGAAATAACAGAGTTGTAGTAGAGAACACAAGTCTGGTCCAGAATGAAAAAGAGGCTGTTGCACTCAAATTTTCCAAAGAACATCACTATGCTTTTGCATAAAGTTGAATGGCATGCTACCACTGACATCCCATAATTTTGGTGGAGGCTCCAGGGAAATATTTAAATGGGTTGTACTGCAAAAATGCCCTTGGACCAGAGAAGCAAACCAGGTGAAAAACCCAAAATAAGCCATGAAATAATTTTATTAATGCACATAATTAATTTAGAGACATCTCATGACATCTCCAAATTTTGGTTGAAATTTTAAGTGATTCTATCAAATGGTTGTAGTACAAACAGGGCTCCAAAAATTTAAAACAATCCATTTTTATGAATAAAGCTCAGGATAAAACGATCTAATAAATAAATCCACTGATTAAGAAAATGTTATAATGAGCTGGCATAAAAGTCCCATATATTTTGGAAAGCTCCACTTGGGAAAAGATGCAAAACTCCTTAACAATAAAAGAAGAGTTCTGAAAATCCACAGAAATAAAAATTTAAAACTCCTGGAAAAAAATTTAATATCAAAAACTTGGCCAGAAAATTTGGGGTGTTACAGAGTGTTTCCAGAAAGGCTCTAAGATTGCTGATGCTTAGATGGCAGTGGTAGAATTGCAAGAATATCAGAAGACTGCAGATCCGAGTGATTTGTTGCGAGCCAAGAAGCCCGCTACGGAGTCGGCATTTCAGTCGTCCGGTGAGACGAAGCTGGTTCATATTCACCCGACTGTCCCCAATGCTGCTCCGACCAACATCTCAACAACACTCGACTCCAAATAGGAAGAAGCACTCGTCCAGTTCCTCCGTGAGAACTGGGACATCTTTGCATGGAAGCCTGCTGACATGCCGGGTGTTCCCAGGGAGCTGGCTGAGCACCATCTGCGAGTCGACTCAAAAGTCAAACCTGTCAAAGAACATCTTCGACGGTCCGCCATCCAGAAGAGAAAGGCCATAGGCGAGGAGGTGGCTCGGCTCTTAGCAGCAGAGTTTATCCGAGAAATTTACCACTCCGAGTGGCTCGCCAATGTGGTCATGGTCCCTAAGGACAATTCACTGCGCATGTGCATCAACTTCAAACATATCAATCAGGCCTGCCCGAAAGATCATTTTCCTCTCCCCCGCATCGACCAAATAGTCGACTCGACTGCGGGATGTGAGCGGTTGTCTTTTTTAGACGCATATTCCGGGTACCATCAGATCCGTTTGTATGGACCCGACGAGATCAAAACAGCTTTCATCACTCCATTCGGGTGCTTCTGTTATGTCACCATGCCATTCGGCCTCAAGAATGCCGGAGCCACGTTCATGAGGATGATTGAAGTGTTTACTCACTCAAATCACCGGAATGTGGAAGCATACATGGATGACATTGTGGTCAGAGTCACGGAAAGGTTCCGACCTGTTGACCTTGCTGAAATATTTGCCAATCTCAGGAGGTATGATATCGCTTAATCCATCAAAGTGCACATTCGGAGTTCCCGGTGGAAAGTTACTCGGTTTTCGTTTACGAACGAGGAATCGATGCTAACCCAGAAAAAGTTGGCACTATTCTCCGAATGAAACGCCCTGTGCGTGTGCACCATGTCCAGAAGCTTACTGGATGCTTGGCTGCTTTATGTCGATTCATCTCTCGCCTCGGTGAAAAGGCATTGCCTCTTTACCGACTGATGAAGAAGTTAGACAAGTTCGAGTGGACTCCTGAAGCTGATGCAGCGTTTGCAGAGCTCAAAGCTCTGCTCTCCACCCAGCCGGTGCTTGCTGCCCCAATCAGCAAAGAGTCGTTGCTGCTTTACATTGCAGCCACAGGACAAGTCATCATTATAGTACTCACGGTCGAGCGGGAAGAGGAAGGAAAAGCCTTCAAAGTTCAGCGCCCAGTATATTATCTTTCTGAAGTGTTAAACCCGTCGACGCAAAGATACCCGCATTATCAGAAGCTTGTGTATGGGATTTATATGACCGCCAAGAAGGTTTCTCACTACTTCTCTGATCATTCCATTACAATGCCACGACGCCCGTTATCGAGAGATTCTGCACAATGAGACGAATCGGGTCGAGTGGCGAAATGGGCGATTGAACTTCTTCCCCTTAATATCAAGTTTGAGGCAAAGAAAGCCATCAAGTCCCAAGCAATAGCAGATTTCATCGCCGAGTCGATTGAACAACAGTTAACGACTCAAGTTCACTCGGAGCACTGGACTATGTTCTTTGATGGTTCCAAGATGCTGAATGGTTCCGGTGCTGGGGTAGTATTGGTTTCCCCCCGAGGAGATAAGCTCAGATATGTGCTCCAGATTCACTTTGATTCTTCCAACAATGAAGCAGAATACGAAGCATTGTTGTATGGGTTGCGTATGGCCATTTCACTCGGCGTCCGTCGCCTCATGGTCTATGGCGACTCATATCTGGTGGTTAATCAGGTGATGAAGGAGTGGGACGTCAAGTCCAGCCATGGTAGCTCTTGTAATGTCTGATGAGGAAGCTGGAAAAGAAGTTTGAGGGGTTAGAGCTCCATCACATACCCCGACTGAAAAATCAAGCTGCTGATGATTTGGCGAAAATAGGGTCCAAGAGGGAAGCCATTCCCAGTGATGTGTTTTTGAAGCACATCCGCACAACGTCGATTCAAGAGGATCCTTTCACCGAAGAAGCTCCACATCCAAAAAGTGCCACTGATCCGACTGAAGTTGAGGTCCCAGCGGTGGTCGACCTGGTCATGGAAGTCGTGGTCATCACTCCCGATCGACAAGATCTGGTACATCGCATACATCCTGAGGAAAGAGCTCACGGAGAATGAAGAAGAGGCTAGACAGATCGTCCATCGATCCAAGGCCTTTACTGTGATCAAGGACAGTTATTCAGGAGAAAGCGTGATCGAGTCGGCCGAAGTGCATAACGCCAAAAGAAGGTCAGATAATCCTTGATGATATCCACTCGGGGACCTGTGGTCACCATGCGTCCTCTCGGACCATCGTGGCTAAAGCATACCGAGCGGGATTTTACTGGCCAAAGGCAAATGAAATGGCAAAGGAAATAGTCGACAAATGTGAAGGATGTCAGTTCTACTCCAATATGTCACACAATCCCGCCTCAGCATTGAAGACCATTCCACTCGTCTGGCCTTTCGTTGTTTGGGGGTTGGATATGATTGGACCGCTGAGAACTGGCAGGAGTGGTTTCACTCATTTGCTTGTGGCATTCGACAAGTTCATGAAGTGGATCGAAGCTAAACCTATCAAGAACCTTGATGCGTGCACTCTGTCGATTTAAATGGGAGAATTGATATTCAGATATGGAGTTCCGCATAGCATAATCACGGACAATGGTTCAAATTTTGATTCCGACAAGTTTAAAGCCTTTTGCGCCTCTCAGGGCACGCGATTCGACTATGCTTCAGTCGCTCACCCCCAGTCGAATGGACAAGCTGAACGAGCAAATGGTCTAATTCTCAAAGGACTAAAACCTCGACGGATGCGTGATCTCAAGCACGCAGCAGGAGCGTGGGTTGACGAACTCCCGTCGGTTCTTTGGGGATTGAGGACCACTCCTAATCGTTCGACTGGGAGAACCATTCTTTATGGTCTATGGAGCTGAAGCAGTTCTGCCGAGTGACCTGCTTCACAATACCCCCCCGAGTCAAACTCTACTCTGAAGCTGAAGCAGAGCAAGCCCGTCAAGATGCAGTCGACCTCCTTGAAGAGGAGAGAGAGATGGACCTGATCCGCTCGACCATCTATCAGCAGGACTTGCGTCGATTCCACGCCAGAAATGTGAAGAGCCGAGCCTTTCAGGAAGGAGATCTGGTCCTCCGAGTGGATCAACAGAAACCACACAAGCTCGCTCCCACTTGGGAGGGTCCCTTCATCGTCACTAGAGTTCTTCACAATGGGGCTTACCATCTTTACAACGTCGAACGCCAGATTGATGAGCCTCGGGCATGGAATGTGGAGCTGCTCCGCCCCTTTTACACTTAAGAGCTCACTCGGGTGAGATGTAATAAAAGTACTTCTGTAGTTTGTCTATCTAAATCAAGAAGATTATAATTTTCCCAGTGATTGTTATTACTTTTTGTTAAAATTCCCCCCAGTGGGTGACTTAGCTGCGAATCCGTTTCGCCTAAGTTTGTAAAAAAAATCCTTACCGAGCGTCGAGCCAGCCTCACACTCGGAGGTTTAGCTGCGAATCCGTTTTGCCTAAGTATTTAAAATCCTACTGAGTGGTGAGCCAGACTCCCACTCGGGGGCTTAGCTGCAGTCCAAGTACTCGCCTAAGTATTTAAAATCCTACCGAGTGGTGAGCCAGACTCCCACTCGGGGGCTTAGCTGCAGTCCAAGTACTCGCCTAAGTATTTAATACAATGTGCACTTTGCAAGGACGACGAGGTACAGGTCGACTGTTGCCTTCCCCTTCAAAGCTATGACACAAAAATCCTCCTTGGAGGCTTAGCTGCAGATCGATTACTCGCCTAAGTTTGAAAAATCCTACCGAGTGGAGAGCAAACCTCCCACTCGGGGGCGCCGAAGTTTGAAAAATCCTACCGAGTGGAGAGCCAACCTCCCACTCGGGGGCTTAGCTGCCGTCCAGTACTCGCCTAAGTTTGAAAAATCCTACCGAGTGGAGAGCAAACCTCCCACTCGGGGGCTTAGCTACAGTCCGCGACTCGCCTAAGTTTGAAAACATACCGATCTGTAAGGACGACGAGGTGCAGGTCGACTGCTACCTTCTCCTTCGGAGCTGCGCCACAAGTACAACGTGCGCTCCATCCCGGTCCGCAAGGACGACGAGATGCAGGTCGACTGTTACCTTCTCCTTCGGAGCTGCGCCACAAGTACAATGTGCGCTCCATCCTGATCCGCAAGGACGACAAGGTACAAGTCGACTGCTTCCTTCTCCTGCACCTTCAAGAGCCACAAAGTGTAGGTCGACTGGATCCACCTCAGAGCTGCATCTCAAACATTGAAGCATAATCCGAGTGAAGAGCAAAGTTCACTCGAAGGCAAACAAAAGCATATTCTGACGATAAGTAAAGTTCGGATAGCATCCTAAGGATGCAGAAGTACCCAGGCCTCAAGCCTGCTAAGGTTTATCGGTTACAAAAATCACTCGGCATTCTGAGGCAAATTTAAGGTAGAGCATAAAAGTTTTTTACTCCTCAGGTGGAGGAGTGGAAGGAGCCACAAACTGGTCAAGGTCGATCCCATCGGCAATCCGGGTGGCAGCGGCGATGAAAGTTTCATAAAAGATTGGAAATCATAATTCTTGGTGTTCGCAACTCTGAGGGCCGCCAGCTTGTCCTCCCGCGCTTCCTTGCAGTGGACACGAACCAGAGACAGAGCAACATCAGCACCGCACCTGGCAGAAGACTTTTTCCATTCTTGCACTCGACTTGGAACCTCATTCAGTCGAGTCATTAAGGACTCAAGGTCGTTCTGAAGCGTCTGGTCCGGCCAGAGGGTTGAGTCGATCCGTGACACCGCAGCTTTCAGTCGAGCGAGATAGTCCACCACACCAGCGATCACGAGACTCGGTCGAGCACGTTCATAGCGGCTTCATCCTTCACGGGAGAGTTGATGGGGTCCAGGCTTGTCTCCACTCGACTGGTCTCTTCTTCGAAGTTCTGACAGAATTCTACAAATACGACTCAAGTTCAAGCTAATGGTTCTATGGTGAGTCGATGATGACAAGTCAGTCGGATAAGAGGATTTACCTTCAAGCATGAGGAATAGCTTCTTGGCGAGCCCTCCCAGATAAAACCTCCAGATCGTTCCTCCTCCCCACCAGTTCGCCAACCTTGTCAGTCAGAGCAACTTTGTCATTCTTCAGTCGACCAGCCTCCTTGTTGGCCGCGTCGAGAGCAACCTTCAGGTTGGTATTCTCCTCTTCGAGTTTTCCGACTGAGGCCAGTTTCTCTACCGCGAGCTTTGTTTTCTCCAAAGCTGCCTTCTGTGCCTCTGCAAGGTCGTGGTCTTTCTTCTTCAGAGCCTCCTCCGGTTTATGCGCAAAATAACAATAAGTCCAGAGTTGAGAATGGGTAGAAAGACAAAGACAGTCGTCAAGTTCTCACCAGCCATACCTTTTGCTTCGTCTCTCACCTTTTGCAAATTCTTCTGAGCAAGCTTCAAGTCAAGGTTGAGCTGGATCTGCTTGTTCTCCAATTCGGTATAGCGGGCCACGAGCTCGCAAGATTTCTGCAAAGAGTCAATCGACAAAACATCAAAGACAGGTCACTTCCCAGTGATTAAAGAAAAATCATAGCATTTCTAAGACTTCAGTCGAATCAAAACATTCGATAGTGGTCTCGGGGACTACACCCAGTGGGTGCACTCAGCGTGCCCCCACTGGTTTTACCAATTCGGTTCGACCAGTCGACCGAAAGAGGCAAAAAGGTTATGATCCTAAAAACATAGCTAACTGTCAGCAGTCAGCTGTGTAAAAAAAATAAGAAGAAGTTCTTAGACTATAGTCGACTGCCCGCAGTCCACCATAGTCTCAGGGACTACACCCAGTTGGTGCACTCAGCGTGCCCCCACCGGTTCCAAAGATCCATTCGACATGGCCGGACCAGACCAAGTGAAGAAATTCAAAGTATAAAGACTATAGTCGACTGCCCGCAGTCCACCATAGTCTCGGGGACTACACCCAGTGGGTGCACTCAATGTGCCCCCACAAGTTCAAAAATTCAATCGACACACCCACCAACACCCAGTGGGTGTCTGAGATCTGAATATGGAAATCTTTAGAAAGAAGAAATTTCAGGTAGCATATCCTATGAGAACAAGCAACTTACTTGGACATTGCTCAAGAGCCGAGCTTGCATCATAAGCCGCTGGCTGGCCTCGGACCACCTTCACTTGCTCCATCATGATCCCTGCACTGGCGTATGGCCTCCTTGGCAGCACTCACTTGGTCTTCCGGGGCGTGGTGTGTGGCAAAAAAGATGGCGGGTCAGCGATGACGACGAAGGCGGACACTCGTCGGGCCGCAGCAAAGGACACAGAAGTCTGAGTGGTGTCGCCTCCCGTGAGCTAGCGTCTCGAGGCGGTGATACAAGCTGGAGTAGCCTTGCCCGGCAGGCACCTTTTGTCCTTCCTCTTCCTCGGTGGTGTTTCATAAATGCGTCATCAGGGAGATCAATGACATGAGGTGTAACTACAAGCAAGATTCAAAGGTAAAAACAGAAATCCAATCGACCGTAAAGCAAAACTGCGGAGATCATACCAAGGTTGGAGGTGGCGGCATCTTCCATTTCCTGATCCTCGTGCTTAGCTGAGGTCTCGGAGGTGGCAGCACTGCAGATTTCAGAAGTCAATTGATCAGTCAAAACGAGTCAACCAAAAGTGCACTCATGATAGACAGGAAAACACAAGTTCTGCTGATTACCCGAAAATGGTGGGAATGACCATCCTCATCTTAGGCAAGGTCTTCGCCGGCTTTGATGACGTTGCTCGGGGTTGCTTTGGCGGTTTCTCAGTTGGCACTGGAGAAGTCGTCCGAGTGCGCTTTGTTGAACGCCCGATGGGCGCGATAGCCTTACCTCGCTCGACCACCGGATCATGCGTCAGCTTGGATCACCTTTCCGAGTGGGGTCGATCCACGTCTCCCTCCTCTTCCTCCTCCTCCTCCTCCTCTTCATCAGAGCTGTCATTTTCCTCAGACTCCCATTCCTCCTGGCTTTTGCCTCCGCTTCCTTCTTCTTCTTCGACTGGTTCCTGTGCCCCGTTGGGCATCGGGTACATCTCAGTGGTGACGTAGAAGACAGCAAAACAAGACGAAAGTCAGTCGATTGATCCGCAGCGGAACAGAGCAAATGCAACAGGATCACAGTCGGAGATAAGCGGTCATACCTGGTCTGGTTCGTAAGATTGGTCGAGTGGTGGGATCCTCCTAGCCCCGCGAGGGTTATCCTTATTCCCTGTGATGGCAGTCATCCACCTCTCCAATGTGGCGTCGTCGACCTCCTCTGGGTGGACCCAGGTGGTGTCCTCAGTACCAGAGTACATCCACATCGGGTGACCTCGGTATTGGAGCGGCTGAATGCGTCGTCGAAGGAAAACCTCCAAAAGATCCATGCCGGTCACTCCGTCGCGAATGAGCTGGACTACACGCTCCATCAACAAGTTAACCTGGGCCTTCTCCTCCGGAAGCACCTTCAGAGAGGACGGCTTGTTCACTCGATCCATGGAGAAAGGAGGGAGTCCAGTCGACTGCCCTGGCGTCGACTGGTCTTGGTAGTAGAACCAGGTCGACTGCCACCCTCTGACTGAATCGGGAAGAATCATGGCTGCAAAGGCACTTTTACCCCTCATCTGGACCCCAAGACCCCCACACATCTGGATTACTTGGGTTCTTTCGTCATTCGGACTAGCCTTTTTCACCGTCTGAGAGCGACAAGTGAATATGTGTTTGAAGAGGCCCTAGTGTGGTCGACAACCCAAGAAGTTTTCGCACAAAGACATGAAAGCGGCGAGATAGGCAATGGAGTTGGTGTAAAGTGATAGAGTTGTGCTCCGAAGAAGTTCAGAAAACCCCGAAAGAAAAGATTCGGCGGAAGAGAAAATCCGCGATCCACATGTGTGGCTAGGAGGACGCACTCACCCTCTTGAGGCTGCGGCTGCCACTCTGTCCCCGGAAGCCTTACTGACCCGTGGGGGATCAGTCCCTTGTTGGCCAGGTCGTTGAGGTCCTTCTGGGTGATGGTCGAGCGGATCCAATCTCCCTGGACCCAACCTTGCGGCAGGCTGGACATGACGAGGATCCGCCCAACTGGCGCTCTCCCTTCGCCTTGCCGTCGCCTTCTTCGCCCTCTCCAAGGCCGCCATCTTCTCCTTCACCATTGTCGCCTTGAGGCAGGAGGCGGGGCAGCGGCGAGCAGGTTCTGGTAGCGGCGGATGAATCTGAGGACGGAGGAGGGAAATGAGGCGCCTTTGTTCAAAATACCCCCGGCGCCTTATATGAAGACGCTTCCAAGTGGCTGACTGGTAGGCCCGGGCAATCTGTCAAATCCACTTGAATACGCGCGCGATACGTGGCGAAAAAGGTGGCGCGGAGATTGAGGCGTCCTTGCCTTATCGATCCGAGTGTCGTGGCCTTCTCTGTTTCGCGCGCTTCCCAAAATTCAGATCCCACTAAATCCGCTAACAGCAGAGCAACTTGTCAGACGGCAGATTTCCTCCGATTCGTCGCTCGGAAATCTCCAAGTTCATAAAGTTCACTCGACAGATGTAGAGAATGGATCAAGGCGACTGAAAGAAAAGTTGACACCGTCACTGAAAGATCACTGATCCAGGGTAAAGCACACTCGCAGCGCGAAAAGCAGGTCGGAAAGATTATCAACTCCTTCCTCACTCAAACCTCGATCCATTCGGGGGCTAATGATGAAGTCATATACCTAGGGTAGGGTCATGGACCTGTCCAAGATACCCTCCCCAAGGGCATCCTTAGAATAAACTGCCTACCAGTCGACCTGGTAGGTTTCCACTCGACAGATTCAAAGACACTCGACCATGAAGACCCACTTGACCACCAGGAGTCCAAGAGCCACTCGTGTCCAAACGGTCTGTAGATTAAGTAGTCTTTATGGTCATAATGACACTTTATGTAAGGCGTTACCAGTAACGCCTAGCTTTAATGTACCTTAAACCCTCCGCTAAGTGGGCTGGCTGGGGTCCTGGCGCACTCTATATAAGCCACCCCCCTCCACAGGTAGAATGGTTCGCACTCGTAATTCATACGCATATAATCCAGTCGACCGCCTCCGGGCTCTGAGACGTGGGGCTGTTACTTCCTCCGAGAAGGGCCTGAACTCGTAAACTCGTGCGTACCAACTACTCCATAGCTAGTACCTTGCCTCTCCATACCTACCCCCCATTCTACTGTCAGACTTAGAACCACGACACCCTCCGTCCATGAGCTCTCTCCAGGCGTCGTCCATGGCACCACAGCGCACAGTAACTGGTAAGGAAGCGATGGCATCACAGCGCGCCGCGTTCCTCGCCGCCCGCGACTGCACACATGGTAAGGAAGCGATGGCATCTCGCTGTGCCGAGTTCATCACCGCCGGCGGGCAGACAGTTACTTGGGCGGACTTTGAGGCTGCCATGGCCGAATGGGCGGTGGATCTAGAGGCGGCCAAAGTCGCACAGAAGGAGCGGAAAAGGCAGAAAGCAGTCAAGAAAATAGAGTCCCGCCGCAAGAAAAAAGAGGCCGCACACTGTGGTGAGAGAGCTTGGCGGAGATCGAAGCATGGTGGGCTGCCGCCTACAAGGTCGGGAAGGAGAACGTCGGCGTCTAGCCAGCATGCCCTGATGGCAGCATGTGAGAAGTGGTTTAAGTTTGTAGTATTAGAGCAAATTACCAGTAGTATTTTAAGTTTGTAGTATTAACGTACAATGTCGGTAAAAGCATCCTTTGAGGGCTTTGAGCATTGATTAGCATGTGTGGCCGTGTGCATTTTTTTGCGTTAATCATTAGAAGATCACAAAACACACGGTTTCTATGTCGTACCTGTCTGTGTTTTTTTGCGTTAATGATCCATAAGTCAGTTACTTGTGCGATGTTTCCTAATAAACCAGGCGTACCATTGACCGCAACCACAGCTTCAACCACATCTACGTTCTGCTCAGATCCAGTCAGGCAACCCACCGATCTCTATCACGGCCCGGCCTGATTGCTTAAATGGCGCCTGCGAAACATCCTCATGCCTCCAAATCCCCACCGCCAGGAGCTGATGGCGGTCCATGGCGCGATGGCCACTATGCGTGTTGACCCGGAGGAACACCTCGCCTCCACCGCCGCCGCTGACATGGTGCAGGCTCTAGCCCAGATGAAGTGCCCCAGCGACTACCCCCCAGGACTTAACAGGTAAGACCCGACCAGCTAAATCTTACCAATACCACTTGCAATGGCTATGATTTGTATGGTTGATGTATTAAGCATGTTCGTGCCTTGTTTATTTCAGTACTGCACACCGTGTGATGTTCAAATATTACCGTGTCCAGCTCAATTTCACCAATACCAGCAACAAACTTACAATACCTGACTCAGGATATCACTAGAGATGTTGCCCATTTGCTATTTTTAGTGGATGCTAACCCTGTTGTACTTAACATGCCTGTCCATGTACTTACGCAGGGTCATAACGGCCGATGTTGTTGTTTGTCGTCAAGGTTAGCTCCATCACATGTCTTATAGTATTTCACATCATTTGTGCAATTGCAGTTTAACTTCTACCATTCTTGGTTGCTCAGAGGTACACATGTCAGTGGCACTGATCCACGCTTTGACCCGGAGGAATAGCTCGCCTCCGTCACTGACTTTGGGCGGGCTCTGGCCAAGATGAAATGCCCCAACAACTACCTATCAGGACTTACCAAGTATGTACTCACCAGTTCAATCTTACCAATACCAGTTGCAATTAATGGCTATATTACAGACGGTCGATGTATTAAGCATGTTCTAGTAAACATGCCTAACACATTTTTGCTACTTTCCCTACCTTTTTATAGACATCTGGGCCATGCTCTGCTCTGGCAGCACCTGCCTTGTGATGTATAACTATGCCAATTGCATTTTTATCAGTACCGGTTTCAATGTCTATTAAGCCTGTTGCAATCAGCAGTTGGATCCATTTTTAAATAGTTGTATTTCAATGGCTACAAACTTACAAAACATGACTTAGGATGTTGTTAAGCATGTTGCAATTAACAATCGTATCCATTTTTTAATATGTCAATTTGCTACCATGCTACTCTCCGCAATGAAGATATACTAGAGATGCTGCCCATTTGCTATTTTTGGTGGATGCTAACCCTGTTGTACTTAACATGCCTGTCCATGTACTTACGCAGGGTCATAATGGCGCATGCTGTTGTTTGCCGTTGAGGTTAGCTGCATCCCATGTCTTACAGTATTTCACATCATTTGTGCAATTACAGTTTAACTTCTACCATTTACTGGTTGCCTGTAGGTACACATGTCAGTGGCACTGATCCACGCTTCGACCCGAAGGAACAGCTCCCTCTGCCGCCACTGACTTTGGGCGGGCTCTGGCCAAGATGAAGTGCCTTAGCAACTACCTCTCGGGACTTACCAAGTATGTACTCACCAGTTCAATCTTACCAATACCAGTTGCAATTAATGGCTATGTTTTGTACGGTCGATGTATTAAGCATGTTGTAGTAAACATGCCTAACACGTTTTAGCTATTTTCCCTACCTTTTGACAACTGGGCCATTATTTGCTCTGGCAGGACCTGCCCTGTGATGTTTAACTCTACCAATTGCATTTTTATCAGTACCAGTTTCAATGGCCATTAAGCATGTTGCAATTAACAGTTGTTCCATTTTTAAAGAGTTGTATTTCAATGGCTACAAACTTACAAAACATGAATTAGGATATTGTTAAGCCTGTTGCAATTAACAGTTGTATCCATTTTTGAAGAGTTCCATTTCAATGGCTATAAACTTACAAAACATGAATTAGGATGTTGTTAAGCCTATTGCAATTAACAGTTGTATCCATTTTTTAATCCATCCCTTTGCTACCATGCTACTCTTTCGCAATGACGATATCACTACAGATGCTGCCGTTTTATTACCAATTGCTATTTTTGGTGGATGTTAACCCTGTTGTAGTTAACATTGGCTTTCCATTTACTTACACAGGGCTACAATGGGCGATGTTGTTGTTTGTCGTCGAGGTTAGCTGCATCCCATGTCTTATACACCATCTATTCCTAAATATAAGTATTTTTAGAGATTCCAATATAGACAACATAAGGAGCAAAATGAATGAATCTAGATCCTAGTCTAAACTATATCTATAATTCTATATACATCCGTATGTAGTTCATATTGAAATCTCAAAAAAATACTTGTACTTAGGAACATAGGTAGTGGTATTTTACATCATTTGTGCAATCTCAGTTTAGCTTTTAACATTTACTGGTTGCTTGTAGGTACATAAATGAGCGGTACTGATCCACGCTTCGATCCCTTTTGCGTTGGGGCAATGAGATATTCATGAACAAGCGTCAAGTGAGGAAACTAAGAAATATTGTTAGGCGAAAGAAACGGGTGATTGGAATTAAGCTCTTTATTTACACTTTGTCCAAGACAACAGTGAACTTTAGGATGGTAAGCAATGTGTTGCCTTTTCCCCCTGCCCACAACAAGTTACTCTATTAGACCTCAATATCTGATATTTTTCTCTTTTCAGTGGTTTCCGAAGCTATTTAATGATGATTACCTTGCAAACTACATGACCGGAGTGGAGGCAACTAAGGTTAAAGTATCTAATTCATGCCACCATGATAATGCTCTAGAAGTCTTCCTGAAGGCGGTGAAGGATGGGCGGGCGATCATCACAAGGGGTTGGACCAAAGTGGTTCGTGCCTATGGCGTGCAGGAAGGCACATTATGGGCATTCCGCTTCTTCAACACCATCAGCAATCAAAATGATTTACACTTGTCTCTTCACCTTTACCGCCTTTAAATATTGTGGTTCATCATAGTTAATTGCTGCCTAATCCTGTAATTACTGAACATATTGTACTGGCAATTCTATTTATGGATTCGTTGTTGAACCATTGTGCTGAGAATTTGAATTGCACGTTTCATATTTCAAAATTTCCAATTCTAATAATAAATTAAAGGCAAAAATAAAAATATACTGGAGCTAATAAAATAATGTGCACACAGTTAGAAAGAAAACAGCGTGTGTGATGTAAAAAGAGAACAGACGGTCATGGAACTTTGCAAACGGTTCTGGCAGTAAAAGCGCTTGTGATGGATAGCCCAATGCCACACAGTTTTCTACATCAAATCGTGTGTGATGTAGTTCATAAAAGCAAACAGTTAACCAAGGCAGAGCGTGTGTGATAGTTACACCTTTCACACACGAGCATATACATAAAACTTTGTGGGATGTACATACGAACGGAAATGTTTTCCCTGGATTGACTGTGTGGGGTGTACATGAGAACGGAAACGCGTTCCTTGGATTGACTGTGTGTGATATACATACGAACGGAAATGTTTTTCTGGGATTCACCGTGTGGGATGTACATATGAACGGAAATGATTGGGTTTTGATGCCTCGCCCGATCGCACACGGCCCTAGACTGTGTCCCAGGAGGGCCTATCCTCGACGATTTCTAGGTCGTGTGGGAAGGACCCCCTATCGCCCACAATCACTTGACGACGGTTCCAAATGCCATCGCAGAAAGGGGTTAAAAACCGTTTGTATAGCACCGACGTGTACCAATGTTTGGAATCACTTGATTATGAATCATTTGATACTTGTGAACCAAGCCTCATGGACAAGATGACTAAAACTCCGTTCTCCTGAAGAATGGAGCGAGCTAATGACTTATTGGAAATAATACATACCGATGTATTCGGTCCAATGAGTGTTGAAGCTCGCGACGGGTATCGTTATTTTCTGAGCTTCACAGATGATTTGAGAAGATATGGGTATATCTACTTGATGAAACACAAGTCTGAAACGTTTGAAAAGTTCAAAGGTTTTCAGAGTGAAGTGGAGAATCATCATAACAAGAAAATAAAGTTTTTATGATCTGATCATGGAGGCGAATATTTGAGTTACGAGTTTGGCCTTCATTTAAAACAATGTGGAATAATTTCACAACTCACACCATCTGGAACGCCATAGTGTAATGGTGTGTCCAAACGTCGTAACCGTAGTTTATTAGATATGGTGCGATCTGTGATGTATCTTACCGATTTACCACTATCGTTTTGGGATTATGCATTAGAGACAGCTGCATTCACGTTAAATAGGGCACCGTCTAAATCCGTTTAGACGACATTGTATGAACTGTGGTTTGGCAAGAAACCTAAGCTGTCATTTCGTAAAGTTTGGGGTTGCGACACTTATGTCAAAAGGCTTCAGCCTGGTAAGCTCGAACCCAAATCAAAGAAGTGCATCTTCATAGGAAACCCTAAGGAAACAATTGGGTACACCTTCTGAAAGTGCAACTATCCCTAGGTGGTTTTGGTAATTCATAACAACATATAGCTCATTGAGCTAATGCTATTCCAAGATGAACATTTCAGGAAATCTCAATGAATGGCATGGCATGGATGATGAAAGTGGATCCCTCAAAATTCTATTGACAAAGGATTGGCTCAAGCTCAAAAGCTCAAGACTCTTCATTTTATATTTTAGTGATTCAAAATCACATTGAGTCTATAGGAAAATACTATCAATGAGGGATGAGGTGTTGCTTAATGAGCCTCTTGCTTCATGTGCTTAGTGATATGCTCCAAAATCCTCAGCTACTTTCTCACATCCACATATGACCTAAACCTAAAGCCAAAATCGGTCTCACCGATTCTTCCTATCCGGCGCCACCGATTCCAGATGTCATAGCCACAGCCCCCACCCCTAGGCAAATCGGTTCTACCGATAGGGATCTCGGTCTCACCGAGATGGGATTGTAATCTCTCTCTTTCCTTTTCGTAACTTTTCGGTCTCACCGAAAGAGCGGATCGGTCCCACCGAGATTGCAATGTAAACTCTCTGTTTCCCTTTTGTAACATTTCGTTCTCACCGAAAAGAGCAAATCGGTCCCACCGAGTTTACCTAACCAACTCTCTGGTTAGCTAATTACCAAAATCGGTCTCACCGAGTTTGTGTAATCGGTCTCACCGATATTACGTTATGGCCTAACCCTAACCATATCGGTCCTACCGAGATGCATGGCAGTCCCACCGAAAACCCTAACGGTCACTAGGTTTACTAAAATCGGTCTGACCGAGTTTGTTGATTTGGTCCCACCGAGATTGGTAAATTGTGTGTAACGGTTAGATTTTGTGTGGAGGCTATATATACCCCTCCACCTCCTCTTCATTCGTAGAGAGAGCCATCAGACTAAACCTACACTTCCAACTTACCATTTCTGAGAGAGAACTAACTACTCATGTGTTGAGGTCAATATATTCCATTCCTACCATATGAATCTTGATCTCTAGCCTTCCCCAAGTTGCTTTCCACTCAAATCTTCTTTCCACCAGATTCAAATCCTATGAGAGAGATTTGAGTGTTGGGGAGTGAGGGAGTTCCGGACTAGGGGGTGTCCGGTTAGCCGAACTATCATCATCGGCCGGACTCCAAGACTATGAAGATACAAGATTCAAGACTTCGTCCCGTGTCCGGATGGGACTTTCCTTGGCGTGGAAGGCAAGCTTGGCGATACGGATATGTAGATCTCCTACCATTGTAATCGACTTTGTGTAACCCTAACCCTATCCGGTGTCTATATAAACCGGAGGGTTTTAGTCCGTAGGACGAACAACAATCATACCATAGGCTAGCTTCTAGGGTTTAGCCTCTTTGTCCTCGTGGTAGATCCACTCTTGTAACACACATCATCAATATTAATCTAGCAGGACGTAGGGTTTTACCTCCATCAAGAGGGCCCGAACCTGGGTAAAACATCGTGTCCCTTGTCTCCTGTTACCATCCGCCTAGACGCACAGTTCGGGACCCCCTACCCGAGATCCGCCGGTTTTGACACCGACATTGGTGCTTTCATTGAGAGTTCCTCTGTGTCGTCACCGATAGGCTCGATGGCCCCTTCGATCATCAACAATGACGCGGTCCAGGGTGAGACTTTTCTCCCCGAACAGATCTTCGTGTTCGGCGGCTTTGCATCTTGGGCCAATTAAGCAGGCCATCTGGAGCAGATCGAAAGCTACGCCCTGGCCGTCGGGTCAGATTTGGAAGTCTAAACTATACGGCCGATATCCGCGGAGACTTGATCTTCGACGGATTCGAGCCGCAGCTGCCGCGCCAAGACCGTCTCGATGGGCATGATCTAGCTCTGCAGCCGAACAGTGCCCTGGAGGCCGCACCAGAATCCGCTCCGACCCTTAATCCGGAGCCGGATTCCCCGATCGAGGACGAGTGGTTGGACACCGCCTCGGGGGCTTTTATCTCTACGGCGATCGAGTCGAACTCCATCCCTGTCCTTTGCGAAGACCTCGACTCCAGGGTGCCGACTCCTCTCCGGACTCCGAACCCTCCGCGCCCTTGCCAAACGAATTCGATTGGGCGCCCGTTATGGAGTTCACGGCCACGGACATCTTTCAGCACTCGCCCTTTGGCGACATCCTGAATTCATTAAAGTCTCTCACTTTATCCGGAGAGCCCTGGCCGGACTGCGGTTAGGACGGTTGGGATGCGGACGACGAAGAAATTCAAAGCCCACCCACCACCCACTTCATAGCCACTGTCGAAAGCTTACACGACGTGCTCGATTTCGACTCAAGACATCGACGGTATGGACGACGATGTAGGAGACAACAATGAACCAGCACCTATAGGACGCTGGACAACCTCATCCCATGATGTATACATGGTGGATACACCTAAAGGAAATGAAGACGAGGAACAACGGGACGCTAGGAAGGATAAATCCCTCGAAAAGCAGTCAAAACGGCAACGTAAACGCCGAACAAAGTCCCGCCTCAACAAAGACCCAGCCATAGAGCAGGGCGAACCGGCGGACAACGAACAAGCTATTGAGCAATCTTCCGAACAAGACAACTTGGATAAACAATTTGTCCCCGGTGAAGACAACAGTCCGGACGAGCTCACGCCGGACAAACCATTGGAGCAAAATAACCTCCAGAAAAGGCTCGTCGCCACTGCGCGTAGCCTGAAAAAGCAGAAGCGGAAGCTCAAAACAGCGGAAGATGCACTCAGGAACAGATGGAGCAAAGTATTCAGCACCACAGATAAGTACGGCGACAGTCGCCGAACAAAGAGCTACCCGAAGAGAAAGCTACTGCCCGAATTCAACGAGGAGGCCTTAGAGCCCCCACAATTAAAAAGTAAGAAGGCCACCCGGTCGGATGGACGACCCCACGGCGAAAAGAGAGCAGTGAATGGTGCCGCACACAAGCCAATATGTGATCCGCATAAGGATTCACATCAAGAGGATGGCCCAGTTACGTCCATCTATGGGCCAAGAACGCAGGCTCGTCAAAGCAGTGCAATACGCCAAAATTCCGAAGATCACGGCACACCCAAATATAGGGGCGCGACACCCCTATGTTTCACCGATGAGGTGCTTTGGATCATGAATTTCCAGCGGATTCAATCCCATAAACATAGAGGCATATGACGGAACAACAAACCACTGAGTGCGGATCGAGGATTACATCCTCCACATACACATGGCTAGAGGAGATGATCTCCATGCCATAAAATACTTACCCCTTAAACTCAAAGGGCCAGCTCGGCATTGGCTTAAAAGCCTCCCCGAAAATACCATTGGAAGTTGGGGAGAGCTCGAGGACGCATTTCGGGCAAATTTTCAAGGGACTTATGTCCGCCCTCCGGATGCAGACGATCTAAGTCACATAACTCAACAGCCCGGAGAGTCAGCCCAGAAATTCTGGAACAGGTTCCTTACTAAAAAGAACCAAATAGTCGACTGTCCGGACGTGAAGCCTTAGCAGCTTTCAAACACAACGTACGAGACGAATGGCTCGCCAGACACCTCGGCGAAGAAAAGCCAAGAACAATGGCCGCATTAACAAGCCTCATGACCCGCTTTTGCGCGGGAGAGGACAGCTGGCTGGCTAGATGCAGCACCAGCGATCCGAGTACATCCGAAATCAGGGATGGAAATGGGAAATCACGATGCAGAAAAGATCAGCGCCAGAATAAAGAAAATGGCCCAAATAGTACGGCGGTCAACGCCGGATTTAAAAGCTCTCGGCCGAACAACAAAACACTGCCCCTAAAGGATAACTTGATGACGAGCTGTCCAACCTAAACAAGATTACGGATAGACATGTCAAATACATGGTACCTGGGAAGCGTGCAAACCATACCCACAGAGATTGTTGGGTCTTCAAACAGTCCGGCAGAGCGCCGAACACAAGGGGCTCGACACGCCAAGTAAAGATGATGACGAGCACCACAAGCAGAGCCCCGGAAAACAAAAGAATTTCCCACAAAAGGTTAAAACAGTAAACTCACTTCACGTGATCAAAGGGAAAAACAGAGCGGCGCCCACTAAAAGGCGCGCCGCACATTGGTTGTCAAAACCAATCACCTTCGACCATCAGGACTATTCCGAAAATATCCGGAATGCAGGATGGACTGCCCTGATATTTGATCCTATAATCGACGGATTCCAATTTACACATGTCCTCGTGGACGGCGGCAGTGACATAAACCTGATATATCAGGACACAATCCGCAGGATGGGGATAAACCCAACCAAAATTTGCCGTAGCAACACCTCCTTTAAAGGAGTATCGCTTCGCCCATACGCCCTCTGCACGGGCTCCATACTCGTTAGAAGTTGTGTTTGGTTCATCCGACAACTTCCGTCATGAAGGCTACTCTTCCATGTCGCCCCATTTAAAAGTAGCCATCAAGCACTATTGGGACGCCAAGCTTTCGCCCGCTTTAACATAATACCGCATTATGCATCTCTAACACTTAAAATGCCGGTCCACGGCATCATCTCGTTAAAAGGAAGTATTAAGTGTTACTCGAGCACGGAAGAAGGGGAGACGGCATCGACAGCTCCACCGCTATCCGGCTCCACTAGGCAAAGAACACATAATTGGTCATTCAAACCCGGACACGGCTAGACGAGTCCGGCGCCTACTAGCGGCACACCCCCATACGAGGGGCTACATGCATGTGCAACAAGAGACAATAGAGCTCAATTTTATTCTTCGAACCGTACTCTGTTCATTTAATATTAAGTACATCTTCCGCACGATCCTTTTTCTTTCAAACTAAGTTCCTCTCTTTACTGAGATGAACAACGTGCTACACCCGTCGAGGATACGGCTGCAGAGACACAGCGCAGACGTGCGTGAGGACCCGTTGCAAGGATTCTTTTGATTAAGACCCTGCATAAACCTTTTTTCACTTTGTCTCTTGTTGATTTACATTCCCCAGTTCCTTAATATAAGCGAGGAGGAGGCTGGTGCTTTGGCATTGGCCGCACCAGAATTTTTGGCGCTGCACTGGACACAAGGGGCTTAGGGCGTTATTTTGCCCATTTTCATAAAGACCGAATACCTTAGGGAGTATTCGGCGTCTCGAGATTAGGCCTTATATGCATCAGCTCGAATCATGTCTTTGGTCAAATGTTGGGTTGCCCGGCTCCTGTGTTTTGCTGCCTTACGTTCCGTTTTCACGGCTAACGCGGCACCGTGGAGAACTACTGCGATTGTGCCCCGGTTCGGCCGGGCGAGCACCTCAGTAGAGAAAGCCGAAAACTGACTGTCATGATATAGCGAGAGACTAGTCAACCACTCGATGACTCACAGGAATGTTTTGAATTCCTCCGCATTAATGAAGGACCGGTTTTCGGTCAGGCACATATGCACCCCGAATTCGGGAGAGTGCGGTGCCCCCAGGGGCTATATAGTAGCCCCACCCTCGAACTCCTATGGCTAAGTGAAAGTGATAAAGAATTATAGTCCGGTTGCCTGGTTTGCTACGCTATCACCTCCTTAATAGGACCAAGACGTTGGATTAAGTGTGAAAAGCGCTTTTTTGCAAACACCCCCGCACTATGTGCGTGGGGGCTGAAGCCAAGGACTGCCATCTTTCGTTATATACACATATACATAAGCGGCCGCCTGAGGGAGTAGTTTACTACTTGAACGCACAAGTATAAAAAGCACTTATATTACATTGAAACATCATTTTCACAAATCATACATGTCATTTAACCATAATATCCTTCGAGCATTGCGTCTCTATTAAACGAGCGCCGGCAGGACTTCTTCAAAGTAGTGCTCGGCAGGTACTCGACCTTTGTCCGAATCACAGGATGCAACGTCAATGGCCTTCATCTCTGCCGGTATGTCTTGACACGGGCAAGAGCCATCCGCGCTCCCTCAATACACGCCGATCGCTTTATTAAGCGTCGTCTGGCGACACCGCACCAAGAAAATGATGCATTAAACCAAAATATCTCTTCGGCTTGGTTCATTCCGGCCACAATTTATTCAAGACATGCTTAATGGAAAATACGGACAATCTATTCAGATCGGCCCATTCTGCCAACCGATCGGTCGTGGCGGAAGGATGCTCCAGACTATGGAATTGCGACCAATATAGCTCTTCTCTTCTGTGCCCCTTCTGGCCCCGGAAGTGCTCAACCGCGTCCACAGCGCTCGCCGCCAAGTCCAGATAAGCATCCTATGAACTCCACAATTTATCCAATTGAGCATACTTTGGATCTGTATATTTCCTCCGTGGTAAACGGTTTTCCACCGCAATTGCCCGGCCCGACTCAGCTCCTCCTTGGCAGCTCTTAAAGCCGATTGGGCCTTCTTGGATTCGGCGGCGGCCTTCTTTAGGTCCTCTTGTTCCGCTTTGACGTTCCTTTTTCAAGAACCGCGCAGCGTCGGTAGTATTCCTTAACTTTTGGCCATCTCGGCCATCTCCTCTTCTTGGCGGTGAGCAGCCCGTTCGACTTCCAGCTCTTCGCCGCCTTTATAGCGGCCGCGTACATTAATTCTCGCTTGCTCTTTCGCTCGGGCGAGTTCTGCCCGCAGCTCTTCCACGGTAGCGGCACCATCTGCATTAAGCATATGATTAGTAAAACATGGGCGTCAAGCTCCCTTACCAGGTGTCCGCATAGAAGTCGCATACCTTGTGACTCATCAAACCGTTTATTGACCAGCGTGATGTCCGCATCCGCCTCATCAAGTTGCCGCTTTAGTTCGGCATATTCATCAGTCCGGCTGGCCACCGGACGCCCCGCCACCTGTTTAGGAGCGGCGATATGTTAAGCGAGAATTTGATCCTCGCACGCGTCGTCAATTTTGACAACATACCGAGTCTCAGGGGCTACTATCTATACATGGCGCATTTTATATGCACAACTGTCAAAAGGTACATTATTTTTTGCGTACCTCAAACCCGTCAGTAAGCTTCTGACGGCTTCGTGCAATCCGCTCTCTGCGGATGCAATTCTTTCAATCACCGTACCCATTAGAGCACGGTGATCTTTTGAGATAGCCACTCGCCCGAGCAGATCCTTCAGCTCCTCCGACCGCACACCACTTGGCGCGGACCTTCCGCCTGCTAGACTTGGGGAACCCTCTGCGGCGACACCTCCGGGTGCGTCCGCTTCACATGAGGGTGCGACGGTGGAGGCGTTTCGCTCTCCATCATCTCCGGAAGAAGATCCCCTGAAGACGAGCTCTGCTGAGAAGGGCTGAGGTCCGAACTACAAGGTACAATTTCGGTTATCTTTATAAATAAATACAGGGATGCTCCTTATTTACAAGACCCCTTCTTTCTACTTACGGCTCGCTGGAGGGCTGATCCCCTTGGGGAAATAGTGCGGCTGGGTTACTTCCCAGCGTCGGACTCTCCGACGAAGATTCCCTTCCTTTCTTTGAGGCCTTGACCTCCGGATCTTACAGGCGGTCCTCTTCTCTCCTCGGAAGGTGCGACTCTTAATCCCTCCTTCCTTGATAGCCTCCTTCGCAGAGGCAATTGCTTCCCCGCTCCCCCCTTCGCCTTCTTCAAAAGGCGTGACATTCAACATCTTGGTCAGCATGGGATCCGGCGTGGTCTCCGGGAGGAGCCGGACACCTTATCAACTTTGCCTTGGCTATCCACTCCTGTTCAAGAAACGGTTCCTTTAAAGGGCATATATATATAATAAATGAATGAACAGCTTGTCCGGTTACAGGACTACTTACTTGAGTATCTTGGCGATTGCAGCTTAGTCCTGCGTCCTCGGTCAAGTCCGGACACTTCTCTTGTGATCCGAAGAACAGTTTATACATCTCCATGGGCATCGTGCCCATAAAATTTTGGAGAGCTCGTGGTCCCTCCGGATTGAATTCCCACAGGTGGAGGGGGCGACGTTTGCAGGGCTGAAGGCGCCAGATCACCATAACCTGCGCCACTGCAACCAGATTGATCCCTCTTTCCTGGAGATCTCGAATACAGCCTTGCAGCAGGGGAACATCCTTGGATGGCCCCCAGTCGAGCCCCTTGTTGACCCATGACGCCAGCCACTGCGGTGGACCTGAGCGGAAGGCAGGGAGCGCCGCCCATTTGGTGCCCCTGGGAGCGGTGATATAAAACCACTCCCGTTGCCACAAACCAAGCTCCTCTTGAGAAGAGCCCTCAGGCCACGGAGCATCAGCACATTTGCTTATGACCGCCCCTCCGCACTCCGCTTGCTGCCCCTTGATCATCTTTGGCGCCACCTTGAAGGTCTTGAGCCACAATCCAAAGTGGGGGGTAATATGGAGGAAGGCCTCACATACAACAATGAATGACGAGATATGGAGGATGGACTTCGGATTCAAGTCATGGAAATCAAGCCCGTAATAAAACATGAGCCCCCGCACAAAGGGATCCGTCAGGAAGCCTAAACCCCGAAGGAAGTGGGACACGAACACCACGTTCTCACCGGGCTCAAGAGTGGGAATGACCTGCCTCGAGCAGGCAGCCTATGCGAGATCTCGCGGTTAGATACTGGCGTCTCGCAGCTTTAGCACGTCTTCTTCTATGATGGAGGAAGACATCCATCGCCATCTTGGTCGGAGCGGACATCGTCGAAAGTCCGCGCCTGAATCTGAAGCTTTGGGTGTTGGAACTCGAAGCGAGGCGAACTTCGATAGAAGGTGTAAAAGGAGAGGGCCTTGGTCTCGTTATAAAAGAGGTTGAATACCAGGAGCCCACCCCGTGGTCGACTAGGACTCGCCTTTGATAGAGAAGGCAGGCCAACGGGCACGGTTGGGTTACCCACGTCCGTATTGATGAGAATCCCGGAATAAGGGGGCACGATCTACGCTTTGATAAGACGTGCCAAGGAAACCGCCTCGCTAAACACGCTGAGGTGGAACAACAAAAAAAGATTCATATAAAGGCCTGTCCGTGGTGTGATGTCACGCCGCGGAATACGTCAGCAGATCTGTGCAAGAATTATTCTCTCTACGGTGTTATGTGGAACTTGTTTTGCAGAGCCGGACACTATCCTGGTGTTCACCATCTTCTATAAATTATTTGGAGGAAGAACCGCCTTGCAAAGCCGAACACAAGATGCGCGCCGGACTCGTCATCATTGAAGCCTGGTTCAGGGGCTACTGAGGGAGTTCCGAACTAGGGGGTGTCCGGATAGCCGAACTATCATCATCGGCCGGACTCCAAGACTATGAAGATACAAGATTCAAGACTTCGTCCCGTGTCCGGATGGGACTTTCCTTGGCGTGGAAGGCAAGCTTGGCGTCTGGATATGTAGATCTCCTACCATTGTAACCGACTCTGTGTAACCCTAACCTGTCCGGTGTCTATATAAACCGGAGGGTTTTAGTCCGTGAGGACGAACAACAATCATACCATAGGCTAGCTTCTAGGGTTTAGCCTCTTTGATCTCGTGGTAGATCCACTCTTGTAACACACATCATCAATATTAATCTAGCAGGACGTAGGGTTTTACCTCCATCAAGAGGGCCCGAACCTGGGTAAAACATCGTGTCCCTTGTCTCCTGTTACCATCCGCCTAGACGCATGATTCGGGACCCCCTACCCGAGATCCGCGGTTTGACACCGGCAGGAGACTATCATTTGAAGCACAAGAGCAAGGAGTTCATCATCAACACACCATTTGTTACTTCTTGGAGAGTGGTGTCTCCTAGATTGGCTAGGTGTCACTTGGGAGCCTCAGACAAGATTGTGGAGTTGAACCAAGGAGTTTGTAAGGGCAAGGAGATCGCCTACTTCATGAAGATCTACCGCTAGTGAGGCAAGTCCTTCGTGGGCGACGGCCATGGTGGGATAGACAAGGTTGCTACTCGTGGACCCTTCGTGGGTGGAGCCCTCCGTGGACTCGGCAACCGTTACCCTTCGTGGGTTGAAGTCTCCATCAACGTGGAGGTGCGATAGCACCACCTATCGGAACCACGCCAAAAACATCCGTGTCTCCAATTGCGTTTGAATCCTCCAAACCCTTCCCTTTACTTTCTTGCAAGTTGCATGCTTTAATTTCCGCTGCTCATATACTCTTTGCATGCTTGCTTGAATTGTGTGATGATTGCTTGACTTGTCCTAAGATAGCTAAAATCTGCCAAACTCTAAAACTGGGAAAAGGCTAAGTTTTCAATTGGCCAAGTAGTCTAATCACCCCCCCCCCTCTAGACATACTTCAAGGTCCTACAAGTGGTATCAGAGCTTTGGTCTCCATTTGCTTTGATTTCCATAGCTTTTGGTGGTCATAGCCTTGGTTTCACAACCTAGGAGAGTATGGCGTCTAGTGAGGGAAATTATCACCGTAGAGGTCCTTACTTTGATGGTACTAATTTTGCTAGTTGGAAGCATAAGATGAAAATGCATATTCTCGGACATAACCCCGCCGTTTGGGCAATTATTTGTATTGGCTTGCAAGGTGAATTCTTTGATGGGAGAGAGCCGAACCGTGAAGCTAATGCGGAAGAATTCAAGATGTTGCAATACAAAGCTCAAGCTTGTGATATCATCTTCAACGGATTGTGCCCCGAAGAATTCAACAAAATCAGCCGTCTTGAGAATGCAATGGAAATTTGGGGTACTTTGATTGATATGCATGAAGGTACCGGTCAAGGAATCCAAGTTGGATGTGCTCCAAAGTCAGCTTGACAAGTTCAAATTGAAGGATGGTGAAGGTGTCGCTGAAATGTACTCTAGGCTTGCACTTATCACAAATGAAATTGCCGGCTTAGGGAGTGAAGAGATGACTGACAGATTCATCATCAAGAAGATCCTAAGAGCATTGGACGGAAAGTATGATACCATGTGCACATTGATTCAAATGATGCCAAACTATAAAGATCTCAAACCAACGGAAGTCATTGGAAGAATTGTTGCTCATGAGATGTCACTTAAGGATAAGGAGGAACTTCACAACAAGTAAAGTGGTGCTTACAAAGCCTCAAGCGAAGCCCCCACATTATCAAGTGAGAAACAAACCTTCAATGAAGAATTGAGCTTAATGGTGAAGAACTTCAACAAATTCTACAAGAGTAGAAGCAAACAAAGAAGCTCCAAGTCAAGGTCTTACAATGACAAAAGATCTTCTAGTCGAGAGCGAAATTGCTACAATTGTGGGAGACCGGACACTATTCCAATGAGTGTACGGCACCCTACAAGAGAAGAGAAGACTCTCCAAAATAAGAAGTAGAAGAGAAGAATCACCACCAAGAGAGAGGAGGAGTAGAGATGATCGTTATGAGCGAAGACCCTCACGGAGAAGCAAGGATTCGGAAAGGAAGGACAAGTCATCAAAGAGCTAAACAAAACGAAGACATCAAGCTCATGTTGGTGAATGGGTATCCGCCTCCGACTCCGACCATCACTCCGAGAGAAGCTATCACTCCGACTCCGAATATACTCAAGATGAAGGTGTTGCCGGTCTAGCACTTGTGTCAACCAACTCCTCCGACATCTTTGAATCACCAAATGAAGGAATTGGTAGATGCTTCATGGCCAAAGGTCCTAAGGTAACACACCCCGAGTATATTGATTTTGATGTTGATGAAGATGACTTGCTAGGTGATGATGATTTACTTGTTGACAACTCTAGTGATGAATACTATGATGAAACATCAATTAATCATGCTAATCAAGTTGAAACGAATGACAATGATAAGGATAAAATTGAGCATCTAACTAAAGAACTAAACACTCTTAAGTTAGCTCATGAAACTATCTTTGAAGATCATCGAGAACTTTTAAGGGCTCATGAGAAGTTACGCTTTGAAAAGCTCAATCTTGAGCAAGAGCATGAGTTCTTAAAAGCAATCAATGATGATCTCCATAAGAAAAGTTCTTCTTACATTGCCAAGCATTTACTCTTATCTATTTACATGCCTCAAGTCAAGTCTAGTAACAAGAACAAGAAAGATTCTTCTTCTAGTAGTAACAATAACAATGCTAAATCCAATATTGTTGCTTCCAGTAGTTCTCTTGATTCCACTAATGTTTCTCTTAGCCATGTTACACTTGAGCAAGAAAATAGCTTATTGAAGGGAATTATAGAGAAAGGTGTATACAAGAGCCTTGTCGGGAGTAAGCAATTCAAGGAAATTGTACGCAAGCAAGGAAGGCATCGGAAGAATCAAGGTGTTGGTTTTGAATGAAAGTTCAATGCCTATGGAGTTGAGTGGGAAGAAGATCAATACCCCAAGACTAAGTTTGTTCCTCAACAAGAGAAGTATGATCCTACTTCCTTCAAGGGAACACAAGCACAAGATGATCTTCCACCACAAGACCACAAGGGCAAGGACAAGCTTCAAGAAGAGATTGATGCATTTGAAGAAGCACCTAAGGTCTCGGTCAAGTGGATTCCCAAGACTACGTCAAGTTCTACCTCAACAAGTACAACTACAACTCCAAGGATTCCCATCAAGATGATGTGGATCCAGAAGAAGAAGAACTAGATATTTCTTGAGGGTGACTCCGCCAACATATTTCACTCATATCATTATGGCAAGGACAAGTGCAATCATATTCCATATCTTGCACTAGTTCAAGGAGTCACAAACCCTCATGTTGGTAAGGTAAGGGACAAGGTAACCTAATGATTTCATGGACATCATTTTGTGTGTGCATCACTCTATGTCTATGGATATACTTGTTTGTTCCTTGTGGGACTAACCCATGTAGGTATTGAAAGTGCAACTCACTCCAAAGGATTGCTCCAAAAAGATCTACTTCAACATTGAGCATCCACATCTTCAACACCTACATGAAGTCATCATCGACAAAACCCAAGGTTAGTTCATCCCTCTAACGTGGGACCTCACATCTAGGGGGGGCTTAACTCTAAGAATTGAGTCAAAGAAACTCTAATGATGTGAACACATAAATGCTTTATGTAAAAGTGGTAACCCCACTTGAGCTTAAACGATGAGTATGACCTATGATCAAATGTTCTCATTTGACTCCTAAGTCAATATACTCATATATAGATGACCTAGTCATCGCCAATTGTTTGATAGATGCTAGAATTGGTTGTGCATGCTTTGTCACATATTTCATTTGCCATCTTATTGTGTGAGCATGTTGGTTGCATACTTTACTCATTCAAGGACATCCACTTGTTGTTTTGATTGATTGGCTTCTTTTTCTTTGGCCAAGTGGATGGACAAGAATGCCTAAGAACCTTCTCTAGCTATCTATGCTTTTCTCGTCTCAAACTCTATTCATGCTACATCACAAAATTTGATCAAGTCATATTCAAACCACTCTGTGTGAGGAGCACTCGGAGTCCCCGATTCATCATAGACTTAAACTTCCAAAACTTCTTTGTGATTTTCGGTCTGACCGATCCCTCCATTTCGGTCTTACTGAGATCACTTAGTCGATCTAGGTTTTCAATCTCGGTGCAACCGATTTGAACTCTTCGGTCACACCGAGTTGCAATAACTGTACACAGTTTTGCATCTCGGTGCCACCGAGTTGTTCCACTCGGTCACACCGACAGGGTCGGGCTATATATAGTCACGGGCAAAAATTTGGAAATTTCTCCGAACCTCTTCGCCCGCGCAATAGCTCGCTCTGCCTCCGTGGTCTTCGGATCGTCTCCTCGTCATGACCGCCCACAGCGCTGGTATCCGCCGTCAACGGAAATCAACCCCGTCGTTGCCGCCGTAGCGAGTCTCCGCCGAACTAGGGTATGGACTCGATCACAGTGCTTTCCTCGTCCGATTCTCAGCACATTGTGTTCTTATTGATTCTTGCCATGATTGAAACACTCCTATCTAGTCAATGCATTCCGTAGAATAGTTTTGATTCGAAAATTTAGGGTTAGGTTTCCGCCGAAACCATCTCGGACCCACCGAGTTGAAAAACTCGGTCCCACCAATTTGGCTTATGCCATTGCACTAGTGAGACTCGGTCTGACCGAGAATTGCTAATCGGTGAGACTGATTTTAGGACTTTGTGAAACCCTAGCAGTCTCGGCGCCACCAAACTGTGACTCGGTCCAACCGAGTTCATCAGTTTAGGTTCCAAAACTGCTTCGGTATCACCGAGTTTGAAAATCGGTTGATCCGAAATGCTTTCTGTGGAAAACTAAAACTGAATTTTTGAGTCATTCTTTTGCAAAAATCTCTGCATTTTGTGATGCTCATCCACTCTACCTCATCTATAACTCTTCACATGGTCAGCAGACAGCATGTCAGACCAGAGTGACAGTCAGAACAGGTCAGAGGAACAGGTGAACATGAGTGAGGGCACTAAGTCCCTCCAGCTCTTCAGATGAAGGCAGCAGGAGCACCCCAAGCAATCTGCCTAAAGCTGCCACCAGGCAAAGGAAGAAGAAAACCTTAGATTCAGAAGAGAATGAAGCAACCTCCAAGAAGGTTGTGATCAAAAAGGAGTATGGCTCAGCACATAGCTCAAAGCCTGGACTCAATAAGAAGGTTCCTGCCAAGAGGACACCAATGCCAAAGGCCAGAGCATCAACTCAAATTCCTGAAAAGCCTGATCCCAAAGAGCCAAGAGCTGAAGGGAAGAAAAGGAAAGAGAGGGTCAAGAAGACCACAGTCAGAGTTTTGGGAAGCCTTCCATGATGGAAGAAGAAGAAGAGATAGCTGCACCAGCACCAAAGGCACCAAAGCTAATGGGTGATGCAATAAGATCAGGGGCTGCCACATCTAAGCCCAAGGAAGCACCCAAAGCTGCCCCCAAGGCCAAGTCTGCACCAAAGAGGAATACAGGAGTACTCCAGCTACTGAGAAGAACAAGGCCCTAGTGCCTGAGGTTGCTGAAGAAGAAGAAGATGAAGAAGGACAAGTTCTGAGGAAGCTCAAGCCCAAGATACCAGACCACAATGATGCCCATCCTGTGGCTGAGGACATGAACATCAGAAAAGATTCAGGGTTGAGGCTATGGAGGATGGCAGATCCATATGCCACAAGGAGAAGGACTGATGTGGACTACAGTTCCACACTAAGGAACAACAGGACTTTTATGAGACTGTTCTGTCGGATAAGAAGCCCATAGTGTGTGATATGAGGTGGGTCGACTGGACCTACATGAAAGAAAATGTAGAGCACTATCCTAGAGTGCAAGACAGTTTTGTTGCTTGTGGAGTTGCAGATTTTGTTGGGAAAAAGCTCACAAACTGGAATGATGAACTTATCATGCAATTCTACTCCACAGCACACTTTTATCCAGATGGCAGGATAGTGTGGATGTCTGAAGGTACAAGGTACCAGTCAACTATAGAGGAGTGGGCAAAGCTGATAAATGCCCCAAAGGAAAATGATGATGACCTGGATGTATATGCCAAGAAGAAAATGGGACACAATACCATGGCACATATGTACAAGGAGATCCCAGACAAAGCCCTAGAGACTTTCTCTTTTGGATCAGTCCACTTTCTTCCGCTGGGCTGCCTACAATCAATTGGATCCTAAGGCACACTCTACTGCCTAAGTCTGGTGACCACAACATGATCAGAGGGCATGCAATCAACATGTTGCATTTGTTTGACGTGCCTCGGAAATTCAAGTTCATGAGCCTTATAGTTGAAACCATTAAGAGGACTGCAACAGATCATAAGAGGAGTTGTGATTATGCCCCTTAGATTCAGGAGTTGATTAACTCAAAGATGGGCACGGGCAAATATCTATTGGATAAGGAACATTTTCCACTTTAACCAGACTTTGAGGACAATGAGGTTGTCATGAATGAGAATGATCCATCGTCAGTTCAAGCACAAGAGAAGAAGGAGAAGGCAAGGAAGGAGAAGGCTGCCAGGATGCCAACTCAAGAGGAGGCATCTGAGTATTTCTTGAAGAACAAGCAGGAGCAGCTCAGATACTTAATAGCATCAACACTGAGGATTGAGAAGGGATTGTCCACCCTCACTCAAAATCAGGAGAGCTTGGAGAGAATCATAGAACAAAAGTTCTATGACTTAGATGTGAAAGTAATGGCGAGATTGATCTGCGGTGGAGCAACTACAAGATGACATGCAGGAGAGGAAGGGCAAAACAACAACTGATGCATTTGCCAGAGTGCCTAGAGCCCAGAGAGGTCATCTGGCTGCGAGTTCGACACGAGAGCCACTTAAATGCACCAGCTACTGACCTCGGTGCCACCAGCTCCAGCACCTACATCAGCTCCAGCTCCATCTACTTCAACTGAAGCTTTCGTCCTCGGCGCTACCCGGACTCCACCACCTGAAGATCAAGCCTGAGATTCGATCTAGCACTATGCATTTTCTATGAACTTTTTGGTAACTTGTTGCCAAAGGGGGAGAAAAATGTATAGATCATAGGCTTCGAGAGAGAGAGAGTGTTGCTTTTGTTCTCTGTTGATTTGGTGGTTTTGGTTTTTCAAACTTGTTTGCTTTTGGTTGCTTTATATACTATGTTTGTGAGACATTGATGATCATGTGTTTGATCATAAGCTACACTTATCCATGTTTGATGATATTATCTTCTCTATCCTATGTGATCATTCATTGTGCTTGGTGATGAGTGCATGTATTCAATTCATATCATTTTGAGCGCTCCACCAAGATGTATGTGACATGGAAGAGTAACCCATGAGCCTAATTCCTTGTGCATTTGTAGTCCAAAGCAAATCTTAAACTATGCACAAATTTAGGGGGAGCTCTTTCTTATCACATACTTCTCAAAGCGACGATGTTTTTCAATCTTATTATCATTTGTCGAAGATTTGATCTATATGTTGTCATCAATTACCAAAAAGGGGGAGATTGAAAGAGCAACTATCCCTAGGTGGTTTTGGTAATTCATAACAACATATAGCTCATTGAGCTAATGCTATTCCAAGATGAACATTTCAGGAAAGCTCAATGAATGGCATGGCATGGATGATGAAAGTGGATCCCTCAAAATGCTATTGACAAAGGATTGGCTCAAGCTCAAAAGCTCAAGACTCTACATTTTATATTTTAGTGATTCAAGATCACTTTGAGTCTATAGGAAAAGCCAATACTATCAAGGAGGGATGAGGTGTTGCTTAATGAGCCTCTTGCTTCATGTACTTAGTGATATGCTCCAAAACCCTCAGCTACTTTCTCACATCCACATATGACCTAAACCTAAAGCCAAAATCGGTCTCACCGATTCTTCCTATCCGCGCCACCGATTCCATATGTCATAGCCACCGCCACAAACCCTAGGCAAATCGGTTCTACCGATAGGGATCTCGGTCTCACCGAGATGGGATTGTAATCTCTCTGTTTCCTTTTCGTAACTTTTCGGTCTCACCGAAAGAGCGGATCGGTCCCACCGAGATTGCAATGTAAACTCTCTATTTCCCTTTTGTAACATTTCGGTCTCACCGAAAAGAGCAAATCGGTCTCACCGAAAAGAGCAAATCGGTCCCACCGAGTTTACCTGACCAACTCTCTGGTTAGCTAATTACCAAAATCGGTCTCACCGAGTTTGTGTAATCGGTCTCACCGAGATTACGTTATGCCCTAACCTAACCATATCGGTCCTACCGAGATGCATGTCAGTCCCACCGAAAACCCTAACGTTCACTAGGTTTACTAAAATCGGTCTGACCGAGTTTGTTGATTCGGTCCCACCGAGATTGGTAAATTGTGTGTAACGGTTAGATTTTGTGTGGAGGCTATATATACCCCTCCACCTCTTCTTCATTCAGAGAGAGAGCCATCAGACTAAACCTACACTTCCAACTTACCATTTCTGAGAGAGAACTACCTACTCATGTGTTGAGGCCAATATATTCCATTCCTACCATATGAATCTTGATCTCTAGCCTTCCCCAAGTTGCTTTCCACTCAAATCTTCTTTCCACCAGATTCAAATCCTATGAGAGAGAGTTGAGTGTTGGGGAGACTATCATTTGAAGCACAAGAGCAAGGAGTTCATCATCAACACACCATTTGTTACTTCTTGGAGAGTGGTGTCTCCTAGATTGGCTAGGTGTCACTTGGGAGCCTCCGACAAGATTGTGGAGTTGAACCAAGGAGTTTGTAAGGGCAAGGAGATCGCCTACTTCGTGAAGATCTACCGCTAGTGAGGCAAGTCCTTTGTGGGTGACGGCCATGGTGGGATAGACAAGGTTGCTACTTCGTGGACCCTTCGTGGGTGGAGCCCTCCGTGGACTCAAGAACCGTTACCCTTCGTGGGTTGAAGTCTCCATCAACGTGGAGGTATGATAGCACCACCTATTGGAACCACGCCAAAAACATCTGTGTCTCCAATTGCGTTTGAATCCTCCAAACCCTTCCCTTTACTTTCTTGCGAGTTGCATGCTTTAATTTTCGCTGCTCATATACTCTTTGCATGCTTGCTTGAATTGTGTGATGATTGCTTGACTTGTCCTAAGATAGCTAAAATCTGCCAAACTCTAAAACTGGGAAAAGGCTAAGTTTTTAATTGGTCAAGTAGTCTAATCACCCCCCCTCTAGACATACTTCAAGGTCCTACACCTTCTACCCCAGATCCGAAGGCAATATCTTTGTTGCCAAGAATGGAAACTTTCTGGAGAAGGAGTTTCTCTCGAAAGAAGTGAGTGGGAGGAAAGTAGAAATTTATGAGGTAATTGTACCTTCTCTCGAATTGGAAAGTAACTCATCAGAGAAATCCGTTCCCGTGATGCCTACACCAACTAGAGATGAAGATAATGATAATGATCATGAAACTTCAGATCAAGTTATTACTGTACCTCGTAGGTCGAACAGAGCATGTTCCGCACCAGAGTGGTACGGTAACCCTGTTCTGGAAGTCATGTTACTAGACCATGACGAACCTACGAACTATGAAGAAGCTATGATGAGCCCAGATTCTGAAAGATGGCTTGAGGCCATGAAATCTGAGATAGGATCTATGTATGAGAACAAAATGTGGACTTTGGTGGACTTGCCCGATGATCAGCAAATCACTGAGAATAAATGGATCTTCAAGAAGAAGACTGGCGATGATAGTAATGTCACTATCTACAAAGCTCGACTTGTCGCAAAAGGTTTTCGACAAAGTTCAAGGAGTTGACTGTGAAATTGCCACATTTTATGATTATGACATTTGGCAAATGGATGTCAAAAACTGCATTCCTTAATGGATATTAAAGAAGAGTTGTATATGATACAATCAGAAGGTTTTGTCAATCCTAAAGATGCTAACAAAGTATGCGAGCTCCAGTGATCCATCTATGGACTGGTGCAAGCATCTCGGAGTTGGAATATACGCTTTGATAAGGTGATCAAAGTATATGGTTTTATACAGACTTATGGTGAAGCCTGTATTTACAAGAAAGTGAGTGGGAGCTCTGTAGCATTTCTGATATTATATGTGGATGACATATTATTGATTGGAAATGATATAGAATTTCTGGATAGCATAAATGGATACTTGAATAAATAGTTTTTCAATGAAAGACCTTGGTGAAGCTACTTACATATTGGGCATCAAGATCTATAGAGATAGATCAAGACGCTTGATAAGACTTTCAATGAGTACATACCTTGACAAGATTTTGAAGGAGTTCAAAATAGATCAGTCAAAGAAGGAGTTCTTGACTATATTGTAAGGTGTGAAGTTGAGTAAAGACTCAAAACCCTACCATGGCAGAATATAAAGAGACAATGAAAGTCATTCCCTATGCCTCAGCCATAGGTTCTATAAAGTATGTTATTGTATGTACCAAACCTGTTGTGTACCTTGCCATGAGTTTGGCAAGGGGTACAATAGTAATCCAAGACTAGATCACTGGACAACGGTCAAAATTATCCTTAGAGGACTAAGCAAATATTTCTTGGTTATGGAGGTGATAAAGAGTTCGTCGTAAAGATTTACATCGATGCAAGCTTTTACACCGATCCAGATGACTCTAAGTCTCAATCTGGATACATATTGAAAGTGGGAGCAATTAGCTAGAGTAGCTCCATGCAGAGCATTGTAGACATAGAAATTTGCGAAATACATACGGATCTGAATGTGGCAGACCCGTTGACTAAACCTCTCTCACAAGCAAAACATGATCACACCTTAGTAGTCTTTGAGTGTTAATCACATAGCGATGTGAACTAGATTATTGACTCTAGTAAACTCTTTGGGTATTGGTCACATGACGATGTGAACTATGGGTGTTAATCACATGACGATGTGAACTAGATTATTGACTCTAGTGCAAGTGGGAGACTGAAGGAAATATGCCCTAGAGGCAATAATAAAGTTGTTATTTATATTTCCTTATTCATGATAAAGGTTTATTATTCATGCTAGAATTGTATTGATCGGAAACCTTAATACATGTGTGAATACATAGACGAACACTGTGTCCCTAGTAAGCCTCTACTAGACTAGCTCATTGATCAAAGATGGTTAAGGTTTCCTAACCATAGACATGTGTTGTCATTTGATAACAGGATCACATCATTAAGATAATGATGTGATGGACAAGACCCATCTGTTAGCTTAGCATAATGATCATTCCGTTTTATTGCTATTGCTTTCTTCATGTCAAATACATATTCCTTGGACTATGAGATTATGCAACTCCCAGATACCGGAGGAATGCCTTGTGTGCTATCAAACGTCACACCGTAACTGGGTGATTATAAGATTCTCTACAGGTATCTCCGAAGGTGTTTGTTGTGTTGGCATAGATTGAGATTAGGATTTGTCACTCCGAGTATCAGAGAGGTATCTCTGGGCCCTCTCGGTAATACACATCATAAGAAGCCTTGCAAGCAAAGTTACTAATAAGTTAGTTGCGGGATGTTGTATTATGGAACGAGTAAAGAGACTTGCCGGTAACGAGATTGAACTAGGTATGAAGATACCGACGATCGAATCTCGGCAGGTAACATATATACCGATGACAAAGGGAATAGCGTATGTTGTTATGCGGTTCGACCGATAAAGATCTTCGTAGAATATGTAGGAGCCAATATGAGCATCTAGGTTCCATTATTGGTTATTGACCGGAGAGGTGTCTCGGTCATGTCTACATAGTTCTCAAACCCGTAGGGTCCGCACGCTTAACGTTCGATGACGATTTAGTATTATATGAGTTATGTGATTTGGTGACCAAATGTTGTTCGCAGTCCCAAATGAGATCATGGACATGAGAGGAGTCTCGAAATGGTCGAGAGGTAAAGATTGATATATAGGACCATGGTATTCGGATACCGGAAGTGTTCCAGAGGGTATCGGGTACTTATCGGGTCACTGGAAGGTGTTTCGGGTACCCCCCCGACAATCCTATGGGCCATATGGGCCTTGTGAAGGAACCACACCAGCCCACAAGGTGCTGGTGCACCCTATAAGGCTATAGGAGGAGGAGAAGGAAAAGGGGGAAGGGAAAGGAAAGTGATGATTAGGATTCCCACTTCCTTCCCTCACCCCCTCTTCCTTCCCCTTCATGCATACATGGAAAGGGGGGCGCAGGGCAAGGCAGGGCCCCTAGGGGGCGACGGCCAACCCTAGGGCGTCCCTGGCTGCCTCTCCTCCCCATCCCACCTATATATATGTGAGGAGGGGGCGCCTAGAACACACACCAACAATTGTTAGCAGTGTGCCCTCCCTCCCTCCACAGTTTACGCCTCCGGTCATATCTTCGTGGTGCTTAGGCGAAGCCCAGCGCGAATCACTTCACCATCACTGTCACCACGCCGTCGTGATGACGGAACTCATCCTCTTCCTCGACACCTTTGCTGGATCAAGAGGACGAGGGACGTCATCGAGCTGAACGTGTACAGAACTCGGAGGTGCCGTACGTTCGGTGCTTGATTGGTTGGATCTAGAAGAAGTTCGACTACATCAACCGCATTGTCAAACGCTTCCGCTTTTGGACTACGAGGGTACGTGGACACACTCTCCCCCTCTCGTTGCTATGCATCTCCTAGATATATCTTGCGTGAGCGTAGGAATTCTTTTGAAATTGTATGCTACGTTCCCCAACAGAGCTCCCACCGCAGAACCTCCCCGCACTGCCGGGAGCCATGGCCCCGCATCAGGATGCGACAAAGAGACTGGAACGCCCTGTCGCCACCCTCCTTGGGCGCGCACAAACTTCGTCGACATCCCCTCTGACAGCAGCGACATCAGGGGGTCAGATCTGGGGAGCGGCTGGCAGCGCAGGTAGGTGATGAGTCCCTTTGGTGATCCAATAACAGATAGCAGAAAGGTCCCCAAGCTCTCTCCCCAATGAGTGACCCAGAGTTATCGAACCCACGAGGGGACATGCACTTGTGACAAGGTTTTCTATCAAGCTTTTGCGAGAGTATTAATTTCCAGTTTCAGACAAAATCACAATTAGGTTGCTACTCAAAACAATTCTAATTGATTCTTACAAACATATGTTCGTGACTGGGATCATCGTGATCTTAATTTGTGCTTTGGAAGACACAAGTTAAGATGTGTTTGCACCGGCTCGAAGTGGGGGATATGTCAAAACTACGTCTTGACCAGAACACGTCCTGCATCAAGAGTCAATTGTCCAATCGTACGCTCGAAGTGGGTGAAGCAACGATAATCAACACAAATCTCTTGTTCATCTAGACAAGATACTAGAGTAGCTCTTTATTCTAATTAACACTTGCTTGCCAGGGAACACACATAAGAGATTCTATTTCTTTGAGCAATGAAAACATACATTACAGGAGCGAAAATATATGAAATACAACATGGTACTAGAGTAACTCGCTGACACCAATGAGTGTCTTCTCGTCAAGGTTCTCAAGCACTTTACTTCAATCATTATTTCTTGAAACTTTTGTTCTCCATTGACAGAATCATGCCAAAGAAATCATACATGCATAGGGTATTAATGTGGCTTAAGTTTGAGTACTATGGACCAATACATTGTCCTTTTTGAGCTCTTGTGATCCGTATTCTGTTAGTATCAGATACAAATCTCTCAAGACAAAGCCGAATAATATTCGTTGTAGTATTGCCACTACGAACATTAACAAAATTATGGCCGAAATCCGAGTCATTGGTCATTACTATCTATGATGATTCTCTGTTGCCTCTGCTAGCTCAAGAGGAGAAAGATCACTTTGTTGCCATTCAAGTGATGCGATATATCTGGTGAGAGCTCCTTTGTGATGCTCTTTGCATCAAACTGGCACTGTCCTACACAAGCGCCCTCAACTGAGCTTGTGCATGTAGGGTCTACCGAACTGACTAATGTTGTGGCTCGATTTACTGTAGCACCCAATTTTTTCTAGTGATTCTTCATTTGGTTATTAAAAAAATACACAAAACAAATATTTGTAAAAAAAGTGAATATTTTTAAAATCAAGGTTTTTTGAAACCATGAATATTTTTGAGAACGCAAACTTGGTTTTGGAAAAACGACATTTTTTGGAAAAGGTGAATACTTGATGCTTTATATGTCAAATAGTTAACCAAACGCAGAGAGGAAGATAGCGAGTCATGTAAACGCAAAGAGGAAGATAGTGAGTCATCTAGAACTAGAAGGTTCTTAACTGGTTTCAAGAACTTTCTAGAAAGTTCTTAACTGGTTTCAAGAACTTTATAGAAGGTTCTTGACTAGTTTCTTTGTTTATTTTTTTCTTTACAAGTTTATTTTGGATTTTTTTCACAAATTTCAAACAATATTTGAGTTTACTTAAAAAATCTGTACATTTTAAAAAACTATTCACAAATTTTACTAAATGCTTATGTTTAAAAAAATTGAAAATATGATCATCCCTTCTTAAAACATTTCTTATTTCCATTCACTCTTTTTGTAAAAAATATCGGAAATTCCAAAAATACCTTTTCCAGGTTTTTTCAGAAAACAAAATGAGGAAAATGCTAGAATTACACGTCCTGCTACGGTAAATCGACTCACTACAGTAGTCTCTTAGCTAGACGTTACAGGTGACAGCCTAATCGGTGGGCGCCTATGAGAAATAACGGTAGTTTGCCGCAGAGAGCGTCGCATAGGAGCTCCCCTATCTTTTGGTCCGTCTATACATGGCTTACAGCCAGTAGCTCCCCTGTCTTTCTGGTCCATCTATACATTGCTTACAGCAAGTTGTACCATTGCCTAGCTCTAGTGGGCCGGCCCAGCAAAATGCACGAACGTCAGCGGCAACATGCGAAGGGATAAGAAGCGGTGGCATTATCTGGCCACTATTCGGCGCCGACTATAGGCCATTTGGTACAGGGCGCACCCCCTCTGTACACTTGGTATTTTTTCTGTTTGTAAAAGAAAAAGACCACGCGCGCTAGGACTTGAACTGGGGACCTCCTTGTCGACACTGGTTGCGCTAACCACCCTACCGCCTTCACCTTATATGCACAATGGAAACTTCCTCTCTCTTTTCTTCTTATGTATTTTTCTTTTTTCTATTTCTTTTTTTCTTTTTTGTTGTTCTTTTTTGTTCAGAATGATTTGGTTCGGTTTTTTAATCCTTTTTCTTTTTTTCTTAATTCTAATTGAATGAACATTTTTTTTTCAAATTGATGAAATTTTTTAAAACCGTTGAATCTTTTTCAAAATTGATGAACTTTTTCAATTGAACGAACTTTTTAAAGTCAAATGGACATTAAAAAAAATCGATGAACTTTTTCTCAAATTCGATGAACTTTTTTATCAAATTCGATGAACCTTCTTTCAAATTAGATATACCTTTTTTAAATTGATGAACTTTTTTTCAAGTTGATGAACATTTTTTCAAACCGATGAACTTTTTTCAGATTCGGCGAACTTTTTTCCAATCCAACGCTTATTTTTAAATTCGATGAAAATTTTAATTTTTTTTGAACTTTTTGGAAAATTTATGAACTTTTTTCAAATCAATGTATTTTTTTCCAAAATTAGTGCTTTTTAAGACATGAACTTATTTTTGAGATGGAGCACTCGTATTCCATCTATAGCACGAGGGAATCGCCGGTTACAATACGGGTTACATCAACAGGGTAGCTATGAAACCAATCACAGAGATCATCATGAGCTATTTTTTTTAGAGAGGTGGTCATTTGAATCTATGGAGCGAGTTTTCTTTGTCGAGCGATCGACGAAAGGGATGGATCGACGCTAATGTGATCGAACAAAGGGGGCGATAGAATGAATGGGCCGGCCCAAGTGAGCAGCAAGTGAGAGCCACCAGGCAAAACTGGCGCATGAGGCGCCAACGAGGAGGACCCCATTATTTGTGTACGCGGGTAATCAAGTCCCCTCCATATGTGTCTTCTCTTCCTTCTTCTATCCTTTTGTTTTTCTAGTTACTAGTTATTTCTTATTTTATTATATATTTTTCAAAAACATGTTTATTTTACTAATTTCACAAAATGTTAGTGTATTCAAAATTGTTCTAGCGTATTTTAAATAAAGATTAATCATGATTTAAAAAAGTTCATTGTGTACTAAAAAATTAAAAATGCTAATCACATATCGAATAAATCTTCTTCATGAAAAAAGATGTTTGTCACTAATAAAAATAGTTGACCATGTACTCAAAAATGCTAATCGTGTATTAAAATTGTTCTCCCAGTATAATACAAATATTCACCATGTATTTTAAAATGTACAATATGTATAGGAAAATATTCACGGTGTATTTAAAAATCTTCGACAAGTTCTTAATTTTTTAATGAATTTACTATTTATTTATAGGAAATCCATCATTTATTTAAGAAATATTTAACATGCGTTTGACAAGTGCTTAACATTCATTCTTAAAATATTCAACCTGTATTTGAAAAATATTTGACATGAATCTAAAAAAAATCTTTAACATGTATTCAAGAAACATTTGGTGTGTTTTTTAATTGACGTGGTGTATTTAAAAAGTGATAAAAGTGCAGAATAAAAGAGAAAATGGAAATGATATATGGGGAAATGGTGAACCAGTAGAGAAAAAATGGACTTTTAGATTACTCAATTAACATTATTAGTACATGATGAATATTTTTTAATACATGATGAATATTTTGAAGTACACAATGCACATTTTTAAATACAAGGGGAGTTTTTCATAATACACAATGAGCATTTAATAGATGGTCAATGAACATTTTAGCACACCATAAAAAGTGAATAAACAATGACTTTTTTAATGCAAAGTGAACAATTTTTTAAGTACATGTGCCATTTGGTACACATTGAATGAACATTCTTAATACATCATAACAATTAATATATGATGAACCTATTTGAATAGACAATGAACATTGTCCGAAATCCATGGTTAACATATTTTATTACAAGAATAATCAATGAACACTTTTTGTACATGACAAGCATTTTAAGTTATAAATTTTTTTCCTAGATACCTGTTGTAAAAAGTAGCAGGAATAATAAATAAAAAATAACTAAATCAATAAGATATCAAAAATAAAAATAAAAAGTGAAAAACTATCAGATAAAACTAATCTAAAAATAAGCAGAAAAAAACCAAAACCCTAAAAATTAGAAATCAAATGAAACAAATAACCAAAAACCCCATGAAAACCGGTCCAGAAAAATTGCCGCTAATGGGCCAACGTACGTGAAAATTAGGATATGTACCATGTATATTCTATTTTTCATTTGCCGCACATTGTAAATTCTATTACATCGACCTATCAATCACTTTGTGTACCTATAGACGTTGAACAAACAAACCAGGTCTGTCATTTAGCATTCCTTAGAAACATATTCTCTCAAAAAGGTCTATCATTTAGCATTTTTTTTCTAGAGAAGGTTGATAACGTGTTAGTTTTGCAGGGCCATCGAACGGCCCAAGAGGTTCTGCTGAACCTTCTCATTTTATTCCTATGTGAGCCGTTATGCTAAAGTGCGTTAGTAACAGGCCGTGCCAAGGAGCGTGGAGTGTGCCGAGAGGACAAATCACAACACGATAATCCTACATCTACATAACCAGCTACGAAAACCTATGTAAATTGCTATCCAATCTTCTCGCCCCCCCCCCCCCCCCCCCTGATTTTGAGGGGGTGGGCCCCTTCCCCCTAATGACCCACTAATGATGCTCCACATCGCTATTTACGTAAAGCACGTAACACATACACTAGTAGAAAAACACCTATTAGTCCGGGTTCGTAAGGGCCTTTAGTCTCGGTTCATGAACCGGGACTAATGGGTCGTTACAAATACCTTCACCCATTAGTCTCGGTTCAAACATGAACCAGGACAGATGTGCCTCCACGTGGGCGGTCCGCCGAGCCCAGTAAGGGGGGCATTTGGTCCCGGTTGGTGGCACCAACCGGGACCAAAAGTCCATGTTTTTTTAGAAAAGTGGCTGCTTTAGGGGTTTTGGGGGTTATTTTTAGGTTGTTATTAGCTAGCTAATAGAGAGAAGTGTCCTCTCTTATATCTTCGTCCTTGGTTTATCAACGCTGCTGCTATGTCCATTTCACCACGATATAACATGCTCATGCATGCTCGCATCATACATCATCATATATAATAACAAGTCCTACTAATCATGCATCATCATACAACTTCTACTCATTATTAATAATAAGTCATACGATCATCATCATCATAGTCATCGAACCCAACCCTACATAATTGTTCTTAGCACATGATCATCAGTATCAGGTAGGACCTAAACACCCTTAAGGTAAAATAGCATAAAACAATACAGACCCTGACTCTCCATTATGAAGAATGGAGATCATCTTGTCTCCAATTCTTGCGCTTCGCTTCCTTTTGCTTCCAAGAAGCTCCTTACGACTGTCCATACATTTTTTTCCATTCTTTGATTGTCATGGCTCCACTTCTTTTAGAAATCCGGTATGGGCAGTTGAGATTCGTAGGATGACCTCGATATATGTTCAAAACATGAAGGTTGCCATTCTCATACATCAAATGAGGCACACAATCCTCTGGGATTCTCTGTTGAAAAACATAGTAATAATTTCGTAGTTAGCAATGATGTACTAGTTTTAGAAGTATGCAAAAAGATGCACGGATGTCGTAATAGTAAAAAATCTTACCAGCGTATCTTCATGGTAGTTACCGTAGTTCAACACGTGCACTAGTGGCACGTATTGACCATAATGTTGAGGAGTTCGATTGTAGACATTGTAATTCTCAAGATCAGTACAAAATGCGATCAGATGATTTTTCTCCTTATAAGTTAATTCGGAGCCATCGGTGTAGTAGGTTTCGTCTATCATCTTCTGCACATTCTTTAAACAATCAAAATAAGCTGTCGATGAAAATAAGCTGTCAACTATTTTGAAATAAACAATATAAATTACTTAATAACTATGTTAAGCTCACATGGGGGAAGAATTGGAGGTATATCCACAAGGACCCAAATCGAAGGTCTCTCTTGCTCGATTGTAGGATCACCAAGATCCATGGTGACAAGCATACCCTCATCAAGACCATACATCTTGCAAAGTGCTTCCCAATTTTTCCAACCAAAATGGGTTACACTCTGAGCATTGTACAACTTTACTTGAAAATCCACACCATGATGGGTACTTAGGATAATTTTTTTGGTTTCGAAACTTTCATGGTCTTCAAAACCCATCCTCTCCAAGACATAGCGTCTTGCAAAGCATGGGATAAGCTAGTCGAATGGGAAAAGATGAAAAATATTGTCATGATTAAAATAGTTGAAGTCGTGATTAATTACGAAAAAAACTATTGTCCTGGTTGCGTATCGTATGAACATCGAAGCTCTCCTCGAGCTTAATGCTGAAGCGCCGATCTTCGTCCAGCTCAATGAACCTGTCGCAGATACCTCGATCGTCGTGGCACCAGTCGCACTCCCTCGAGCGGTTTTCGTCGTCCGTGTACGACATTTCCGGCCTATGTTCATAATTCAAATGAAGGAGAACTTATCCAATATGAGCATTCAATAAGCAAAACCAAATCATAAAATAAGCAAAACCAAATCATAAAATAAAGTAGTATTCAAATTAGCATGCATTCAATAATTATAAGCAAAAGTACATCATCTCTTGGTGTTCGTACATCGTCGAATATTATCACTAATTTAGCATCACTAATACAACTAGAACCGTAGCGCCCGACGGGTATCGACGCGGGCGGTGGACACCCAAAGATAAGGAACCATCACAGGATCATAGCTCCAGTGAGATCCTCGAAGAACCTGCCGGTATTGTCGAACCTGCCCTCCAATGCAACCATGTAGCGACAGACGTGTTTCGCCCTCCTCACGACACGGTGACGTACCACCTCCGCGGTGTCCGGAAGCCTCGGCACCGCCATCGCCCACGCGACCGCCATCAAACAAGGATCGGGTCAACAACGGGCTGCCTCCTCACCAACCTACGTCCCCCGGAAGGTAGCACCTCCCAATACCAGCCCGTCGGAGCCCAGTCCCGAACATGGTCCTGGTCAAGCAAGCCTCCACCGCCGAGTCGACGACGACGAGGATGCGGAATAGGCATCGCCGACGTCGATGCGGGAACTACTTCTATATATAGTTAAATAAAGTAGTTTTATTAATTAAATCAACTATCTAGTTCAACTACTATACTAAGCATTTACTATAAATAAATAAAGTAGTACTTACTATAAATAAATAAAGTAGCACTTACTACAAACTACTTCTATATATAGTTAAATAAAGTAGTTTTATTAATTAAATCAACTATCTAGTTCAACTATACTAAGCACTTATTACTATAAATAAATAAAGTAGTACTTACTAAAAACAAAGTAGCACTTACTATATAGTACTTACTAAAAATAAACTAGTATTTTAACTAACTCATATTTTTCTAACTAATTATATTACCAAAAAATTCTAAATAAAATAGTAATTATATTTTTCTAACTAGCTAGTTCAATTATAGTACTTACTAACACAATCTAAATATCACCAAACATACTATGAATAAATTAATAGAAAAAATCTATTAACAGAAAAAAATCTAACACAATATGAACAAATTAATTACACCAAAAAATCTATTAACAGAAAAAATCTAACACAATATGAACAAATTAGTTACACCAAAAAATCTATTAACAGAAAAAAATCTAACACAATATGAACAAATTAATTACACCAAAAAATCTATTAACAGAAAAAAATCTAACACAATATGAACAAATTAATTACACCAAAAAATCTATTAACAGAAAAAAATCTAACACATTAATATGAACAAATTAATTACACAATCTAAATTAACATACTATGAACTACATATCTAAATTACTACACATCTAAGTTGCTCAGTAGGGCGAGGTCGACGGGCGACGTCTTGACGGCGAGGCGGCAATGACAGCGTCGGGCGGGTCGGCCATGGGCGTCGGGAGATCGAGGAGGAGGAGAGATCGAAGTGGGGATGCGGTTCTGAAATTTTCCTTATATAGCAAAGTCTTTGGTCGGTTCGCTCCAACCGGGACCAATGCATCCTTTAGTCGGTTGGTAGCACCAACCGGGACCAAAGGCCTCTTTTCAAAGCAGCCCAAAGGGCGGGAAGCGAGGGCTTTGGTCGGTTGGTGCCACCAACCGGACTAAAGCGGGCATTGGTCCTTGGAGCCACGAACGGGACCAATGGCCGTGGCACCAGTGCGGCACTAAAGTTTGGTCCCACCTCGCTAGTCGAGAGGGGCGCGCAGTGGTTTATAAGCCCCACTGCTGCTCCCCTCTCGAGCTCCTCTTCACTGCAGGCTTACGGGCCTACTTACTACTGCTTTGCCTGATGGTCCTATTAGGCCACCTGCGGGCCTGAATCCTGGCCCATGGTGGGTTTCTAGTCATATACAGGTCGTGGGGGCCCAGTAGGAGGCACTCTTTTTTCTTTACTTATTTATTTTATGCAGCTGTTTTTTTAGTCCCACCTCGTCAAGCGAGAGGCACTCGCAGCTGTTTATAAGCCCTGAGTGCAGAGACGATGAAGAAGAGGCTCAATGCTCACCTGCACGTTTGTTCGCTTCAAGCCTTGAGAAATAGGGTAGACTGCACGGAGCTATGTGCAGTGCAGTTTACACTATTTCGAATGGCTTGAAGCGAATTAACTAGCATTGCGCCTCTTTTTTATTTTTAATGACTTATTACCACACAGAAATAAATAGAAAAAAATAAATATAGCAGAAAAGAAAAAAAAACTATATAAAAAACTACTCAGAAATAAATAGGCGGCCGAACTGCACCAGGCGGCCGAACTAGCCATGAAGGACTTGGTTGTCCTGTGTGGCGGAGCCAATTCCGAGCAGTTACTTCGGGCTCGTGAAGCGGATTGTGGGCGCCTGGCTGTTAAGCGATCGGTCTGCATAGAGGGTGCGCGTATGGCATTTGCCCATGCAAAAGTGCATTGGGGGAAGCTTGACGCGGAGAAGCTGATGACTAAGGGGCCGCTAGAGGGTAAAGAGCACCGCAAGCCCGAACTATATTATGAAGGTGTACTGAAGGGAGCCCGCCTTGCGGCGGATAAGTGTGCCAAAGACATTATATTTCCCTAAGGGCATTCGTGCGGAATAAATCTTTAAGGATTTTACAACCTCTCGAACAGCTGACCAGCTCTCGCTGTATCATGACAGTCGGTTTTCGGCTTTCTCTACTGTGGTGCTTGTCCGGCAGATCCGGGACACAATCACAGTAGTTCTCCCTGCGCTACCTTAGCCGATATAAGTTCAGGGTGCCGAGCGACCGAGAAGGTGGTAGGACTTTATTGCCGCATCTTGGAAGCCCCGATCGGACCTCGTAAACCCAGCCGTTATACCGTTGGGTAGCGCGGACTCCTCAGTTGGTGTCCGGATAGTTGGCTGTCATATCGAAATTTTGATAGGCATGCACGACTTGCTACTCCGGCAGCTGTATGATATCCGCCCTGAGGGCGGGGTTCGGCCTTGCCTATAGGTGTGATTGCATCACATGGTGTTGGCCTGAGTGATTTACCACATGGTATCTAGTCAATGTGGTTCGTCCCATTAGCATACGGTAAGTTACCGCATGGTGAGAAGGTGCCGAAAAAACTATATAAAAAACTACTCAAAAATAAATAGAAGAAAAATAGTTGTGATTAACTCTACTAAAATCTTTTTTATTTTTAATGACTTATTACAACTCATAAATAAATAGAAAAAAATAAATATAGCAGAAAAGAAAAAAAACTATATAAAAAACTACTCAGAAATAAATAGAAGAAAAAATAGTTGTGATTAACTTTATTAAAAAATGAGCATAGATGCTTATTTTTAATGACTTATTACAACTCAGAAATAAAAAGAAAAAAATAAATATAGCAGAAAAGAAAAATTATATAAAAAACTATTCAAAAATAAATAGAAGAAAAAATAGTTGTGATTAACTTTACTAAAAAATGAGCATAGATGCTTATTTTTAATGACTTATTACAATTCAGAAATAAATAGAAGAAAAAATAGTTGTGATTAACTTTACTAAAAAATGAGCATATATGCTTATTGTTAATGACTTATTACAACTCAGAAATAAAAAGAAAAAAGTAAATATAGAAGAAAAGAAAAAAACTATATAAAAAACTACTCAGAAATGAGCATAGATGCGCTTATAGAGAAAATTCATAATAAATTTCTACTAACTTCAGAGAAATTCAGTATGAATTTAGGTTAAATTCCCTGTATAAGGGCATCTATTTTCATTTTGAGAGGAGCTCAACATGGCAGAGAGGGAGGGGCTTATAAACCGTCTCGATTCCCCTTGATTCATGAGGTGGTACTAAACTCTGGCCGCAACGAGGACCAACCCTATAGTCCCGGTGGGTGGCATGAACCGAGACTAATGGGCAGCCTTTGGTCTCGGTTCAAGCCACCAACCGGGACCAATGATGATGGGCCAGATGAGGCCATTGGTCCCTGCTCGTCTCACCAACCGGGACCAATAGGTCCAGCATTTACCACCAATGGCCCACGTGACGCCGCCCCGGGCTCATTTAACCGGGTCCAATGCCCCCATTGGTCCCGGTTCTGAATTAAACCGGGACTAATGGGCTGGACCGGCATGGACCATTGGCCCTTTTTCTACTAGTGATAATTCGCAGGTCTAGCATTGCCCATCACAACAACTATATTATGTTAGCTTATTGTGGGATGTAGTACATGCTCATCTACAGCGCTCCTCCGCTTGGGCCAATCAAGAAATTTCCTTGTTCTTATTGTTCCTTAGTGCTTGTTCGGCCAATCCCTTCCCCGAACGGACTGGAGGGAATCTAATTAAGTGGTTTGGAAGGATTTTTACTTGAAAAGGGAATTAACCCCTTTCAAATTTCTTCAACCCCCACCAAAAGAACAAGCCTTTACAAGATACTTCACTCTTAGCAATGCTCGTTCTTTTACAAGATTTATGATTGGTTCTGATGTTGTTTAGTCTGAGTCGACAAGATTAGCTATATATAAACCTAGACTCGCCTAGTTGGACAATGCTAAGCATACACAAATTTATCCACGACGCTAGTCCAAGAGCAACGGGATGGGTGGCTTTGGGTAGCATATGCTCTCGTATGAACAATAAATTTAAAACAGATAGTAAATAAATTTTAAAAATCTGATTTTTTTTCAGATGTTCATGTTACTGTAACAAGCGTGCTTGACAATTTTCAGGCGTAACGGGATAGCAGTACTTCATCGGTAAAAAATAAAATCAAGTGGAACATTTGGAGTTGGACTTGCTTTTGTTTTCATGGGTCAAAATGCTTAAGCTTTCTCTTCAAAAATTTGTAGATAGCAATTGGGTGTGACATCGAACACATATTTTTTTTCTTCAGTTTTTTTACATGTCCAAAAAAAGAAACATTTTTGGCTTGAGGAGCATATGCTCCGAAGAGCTGAATTTGATTTCCAAAGCTTAACCGACTTATTTCCGAGATGGGTTGTCTTATGCTGTTGATCTGGATGGCCTATCATAGATATAGGTGGCTTTGTAGTAGTGCCCCATAGTCACCGCCGTCATCACTTAGATCATTATTTTCCCAGCACAACCGGTACCCTCTTTTGTTTTTGTTCTCTCGGTGTACAATCCATTCTTTTTTTTTGTGAGGTATGCACAATCCATTCTTCCACCGTAACATTGTTGTTCATATGCTCAGTGGACAACACGAGGCACGCGAAAAAAACCTATGGTTGGATGGTTAGAAAGACAGTGATATGCCCAGTCCACCAGGATTCAAATCCTGATGCTCACAAGTCATATCATTTTTGAATTTATTTTAGAATTTTCGACGACATGTGTATTCATAGGGATGAGTGTATACGTGTATATATGAGTGCTTGCCTATGTACCGTGTTCTCAAAAACACGAGGCACGGCATGGGGACCCAAAGAATAACCAGAAGTGGAAACAAATATCTAAGAAAATAATAGAGCAACGAAAATGCAACAAGTCGATATACGGTGGCTTTCCCCATGTGGTGGTGAAGAATAGTGTAGGCGAGTGAATATAAAACAGACTAAAAACGAAGGATGAAATTAATGCCGGGGAAAAACTTTATTCATATATACTCCCTCCGTTCTAAAATAATTGTCTTTCTAAAGATTTCAACAAGTGACTGCATATGAAGTAAAATGAGTGAATCTACACTCTAAAACATGTTTACATACATCCGTATATTGTATTTTATTTAAGATGGATAGAAAGATAAATATTTGGGAACGGAGGGAGTATGTGGTAGTAAAACATGAGAAAAGACACAGCCTGATTCTCAAGGAGAAAATACACAACCAGCTGCCACAACGCACGCACGTATATATGTGCCTGCGCAGCTTGGAGCAAACCACGTTTATTTAGACGTCCACCATTCAACCGTACACGCACGCACGCACGGGCACGTACGTGCCAGCTCGATGGTGTCGTCGACCGTATAATTAACCACACGTTACATTACGTAGACCGCCGCCCACCGGTGCCTGCCATCGTGAACGATGCCGGCCACATGGGGTCGGGCCGGGTCGATATATATAGCGCGCGCGGCGACGACGGCGATCAGCACTTGGGCCTGGGGAGGCCGCAGGCGGCGACGACGCTCTGCGCCCTGGGGCTGTTGACGTAGCCGCGGTAGGACGGGTCGCGCGCGTACTGGCACAGGCACGACCGCTGGGCGCGCAGCCGCGCGCAGCACCCCGGCGTCACCGCCCCGCCCACCATGATGGCGCCCGTGCACGGGCTTAGCGCGCTCGCGTCGCACCCTGCCGCCGCCGCCGCCGTGTCCGCGGCGAGCAGGCCGCACAGGGCGAGCGCGAGCACGCACGCCGCGGCCTTGCTGTTGCCCATGGCGACTTTTGCTTTGCTTGGCCGGTGTTGGCGATCGAAGTGTTTGAGAAGAGATCGGCGAGCGAGATATTTGGTTGGCTGGTACGTTTGTGCGCGGGTTCGATCCGCGCATTTATAGGCTGTCTCGTGCATGCATCTCGTCTAGAGAATGCATGGGAAGAAGGATCGATCGGAATGGACGTGGATATGGGCCGAAGCATGGGCATCGATGCTGCCATGTTTGGTTCATGGTATTGCGACTAGCCGCTCACGGCCAAGCATGTGCACCGGGACACGGTGCAAAATATGAATTGTGGTCTTTGGCTATGCACATGACGGTGTGGTTTTAAACTCAAAACAAAGTTATCAAACCATGAAAGTTAGCAACAGCAAAATATAGCTAAAGAAAAAAAAGTGAATTTAAAAACGAAATAATATGCTTGTGCTATGGGTACAAAACAGTAATGTAACACAAAAAATCAACATTAGTTTTGAATTCAAACTTGGTAGGGGCCGCGCGGATGCGTACCCCCTCTATCACAAATTATGACGTTCACTCTCCCATCAATGGGAGAAGATAGATCAACGCACTCACCATGTGCAATGCAAGCCATTGATCTAGGCCATAAGCCTTATTAATCATCCATTGACCCCGTCCAGGTAAGTTAGTTTCAAAGTTGGCATACCCTCCATTTACATACATGTATTCTCTAAGCTCATCTTCTTGATCTTTCAATATGGGACTAAATTAAAAGTAATTACCCTGATTTTTTGTGCCTAGTTATTAGTCTCAATCGATCAGACATTGGGCCTAATATTTTCTGACACATCGGGCTCAAAAGGGCCCAAGGATTCAATGGCCCAGTTGCATCTATCACATCCATCTATCTACTACCCCTATGAAAGGAAGAGAGGGAGCAGATCCAAGCAATTATATCTGTATATCTATAACATCTAACGGACAAGCCACATAATTAGCCACTGATCCTGCCCACCCGCTTAAAAAAGAAAATAACCCACGGCCGCGCACACATGCACGCCCCACATAGGACGTTCCCATGACGCGCACTCCGCCCAACGAACAAAGCACCGCCGTTCTTTGTCTCAATCGGTCAAACATTGGGCCTAATATTTCCTGACACATCGGTCCCAGAAGGGCCCAAGTACCCAATCACCCAGTTACATCTAGCCCATTAACACAAAGCTAACAATTTGCTGCCCTTCAGGACGACCTGTCGATGAGTGAGTAACCATGCGATGCGAACATGGTGTCATCGTCGTCGGCTTCTTGTTGCCCTAAACTGAAGAGCTCATATAGTGCCGCCCTGGACTAACAAATACATTAATATCAAAAACGTTTTTATATTATTATGGGACGATGGGAGAAACAAATGTAGCGTGACTAGACGCGCGTGCATGGTCACTCATGGCATAATGCGTGTGCAGCGGCGTGCGTGGCGTGCACCCTTGCACCTGCATGGGGTCAAAGCTTTTTTACTTACACTTTGACAGTTTTGCTTACGTCCGCTGGTCTACACGTCTGTTAGGAGTTTTCTCAGAATACGGATAGCAGGAGTTAGACTCCGAGCTGCATCCGTATAGCCCGAGTGCGCGCACACCAAGGACCAAACAAAATCGCCCCAGAAGCGCGCGTCTTTTCCTTCTACTGGCTAGCCTTCACGATCGCGCGTGTGCGTGATCTATTTGCTCCGACGTGCGTGCGCGCGCTTCAGCAGCGGCCATGGTGGAGCCGTGCTGTCCCGAGCTCCCGGACCATGTCATAGAGGACATCTTTGCGCGGCTGCCGGCCAAGACGGTGCTCCGGTGCCGCTGCCTCTCTCGCGCCTGGGCCGTCGCGCTCTCCACGGACGACTTCGTCGACCGTCACCACCGTCTCGCGAACCGCCACGGCGGCCCCAGGATTCTCGTCCTTCAGGATTCGCGGTCCCGTGGCGCGCGTCCGGTGATGCACGCGTGGTCACCGGACAACCCTGGCGGCACCACGCTCATGGAGGTCCCCGGCGCCCTCACGCGCGACCGCTGCCCGCCTCTTGCCACGGCGCTCGGGTCCAACCGGCGCAGCACCAACAAAGTCCCATACGTCATCACTGAGCAGTGCCGCGGCCTTGTTATTCTCGAAGCCAGAGCCGGGGAGATGTATTACGTGCTCAACCCATCCACCGGCCAGATGGCACCCCTCCCGGAGGGCCGAGCGACCGGTTGCCGCCGTGTCACCGATACTCATCACGACGATGCCCACTACGCCAGCTTAGGGATCGGCTACGACATACTCACAAGGACGCCGAGAAGCTTCCTGCGTCTGCTGGATGTGGGGTCTATGAGGTCAACTCCACGGGCCTCTGGAGGCCGGCGCACGGCGGAGCCCAAGAAAAACCGGCGGGTTGGGTATACCAAAATTCGTCGACCATGTTTGCTCAAGGACACGTGCATTGGTTGGCCAAACGCAAGCTTGACTCCCCGCTTAAAGAAAGGTTCATCGTCTCCTTCTCTCTCGCCAACGAGACCTTTGGGACAGTGCCGCTACCGCTTAACATGATGAGAAGTAATCTACATAAGCACTATTTGGTGGAGCTCGGCGGGCACCTAGGCCTCTTTAGTATGGAACTGAAGCAGCATGCTCTGGTTCCAGATCGGTACATGTACGTCTGGCTACTGCACGGACATGAAACATGCACGTGGGATCTACACTGCCGAATTGACCTAAAAACGTCGCCACAGGACGTCTCTTGGTTCTTGCACAGCGGGGATGGAATCAGGCCACTTGCCTTCGTCGGCAATGATCGTCGCATCCTCCTCATACAACCACAGTTTTCCTCGTATTATAAAGCCAACTCCTTCCAGATGTGCGTGTACGCCCCTGTGACCGGCGGTATAGACATCCTATTAGACGGCAGCGGTTTTTTCTCTAGTAAACTCATGGCCTTCAGGAAGGCCATACTATACGAGGAAAGCTTTGCCTACCCTGGACGGCCACACGAGGACATCGTCTTCGCCATGTCGTTAGTGCTACGAGCATTGTCTCCATGCACCTTTGCAAGGCTTAAGTGTGTTTGCCGGAGCTGGCGAGTTATGATCGAGAGCGACGCCTTCCATGAAACACGACGTAACATGCCCTCATTTGATTTTATTTTCTAAGTGTGTGAATTAAGAAACTACTGAAGTCCAGCAAGCATATGTGCAAAATTGCAATAGCTTTTCATACTTATTTTCTCTAGATCAGTTTTTATATTGTTAAAACATATATATTATGAGTCATTGGACGTGACACAAGAGGTTCTAGACGACCCGTTGTTTTATGACTAGTGTTGCTACGTACACTAGTGCATCAGGGGAAAATATCTGGTGCTCCGGGAGCACCTAAGCTTAGGTGCTCCCATGCGACCTCGGCCGTTGGATTTCAAATCCAACAGCTTCTGTGAGATGGTGAACATTTTTGCAAAAAAGCCCTCATAGAATCTGAAAAATGCGCGTAAGTACAGCAGCTACAGCAGCTTCTCATACACCGTTGGATCTGAGATCTGATGGCCCAAAAGCCCGTATCATGGGAGCATCTAAGCTCCCGTATCACAGGATACTCTCCCAGTTCATCAGCTAGAAACTTGCTACTTCCGTTGTGGAAGACCTAGAAGCAAGCGGGGTCAGAGCATCTCCAGCCGTACGACCCCTCAGGACGCCAAAAAGAGCGGCCTGGGGGTGAGCCGGCACTAGATCGGCCCCTGGGGTTCGTTTCTCCCCAACCACGCCCCCAGGTGCCGCCCCCCAAGGCGCCCCATATTCAAACTCCACCGTTCCTGCTCAAAAAAACAACAAACCGGCGATCATCGCAATAGTTCGGCGATTCGGCGACCATCGCAATAGTTCGGCGATTCGGTGCCACAGTTTTGCGATCAAATAAAAGGACACACAGTAGTTCGGCGTATAAAAAAGGAAGGGCGCTGAAAGGAGTACATCAACCGTCAAGCTCAAACCTCCGGCGGCGTCGTCATGTCGGCATCTGTGGTGGGAGAATCGGGCTGGCTTCTGGCTGGCAATGGCAGCTTCTGTGCTGCTGGGCACGGCGGAGGCATCGTCAGTGGGGCTGGGCGTCGCGGAGGCATCATCATCAGTCGGGCTGGGCGGCGGCGTCGGCGTCGCCGGTATCTGGTTTAGGATGAGGCCGCGCTCCGCCAAGAACCACGCCTTGAGCTTCTCATCGCCGCTCTGGAGCATGTCAGCGCCGCCCATCAAGAAGGTGAGGTCGTTGTTCGTCTTCTCGGCGTCTTGAGCTTTGACTTTCGCGGCGGCGTTGGTCCGAAGCAAGTCGAGTTTGACGGCTCTGTTCGTCATCAAAACAGCCCACCTCGCCTCAGTTTTCTCTTCTCGCTGGGCGGCCCTAGTCTTGGCGTCGGCGAGGCAGTGTTCGACGGACTCTTGCACGCGCGCCGCAGCCGACTCGGCGTATTTCGCCTTCTTGGCACCTTTGTTGCCGTCCGGGCACCCGTCGGCCGCGCCCACGGTCGGCGCGTCCGGCTTGTATGTCTCTTTGGCTTTGGCGAGGGTGCATCGGACGGCCGCCCATTTCTCGCACTTGTCGATCCGCTTGAAAACGTGGAGGTACTTGAACTCTACGTCGCTGTTATCATCGCGGAACATGGCGAACATGCGTAGCAGCTGCGCCGACAAAAAGAACATCAGTCGGCGCTAGCGGGCACCAGGGCGCGCACGGCGCGGCGCGCATGGCGCGCACACAGCGAAAGAGCGCAGTAAGGATGGCGTGCGATACCTGATCCTCGACGCTGGTGCCGCTCTCCGGGCGAGCCGCGACCTCCTTGGCGATCCCATGCCATTTGTTGCACGCCGTTTGGATGAGCCCCAATGGTTCGCCATCGCCTTCGACCCACACTTCATGTGCACGCCTTTGAAGTAGGGGTCGACGAGCTTCCGCTTGTCGAACTCGGCCTTGATGTGATCCCAATACGTCTTGATGCTCTGGTTCGTGCCGGTGACCGGGTCGAGGCAAACGGCCTTCCACGCTTTGGCGAGGCACTCCTCTTCCTTGGACGCCCACTTGATGCGTGGCTCGCTGGGCTTGGCCGCCGGCGCCTCCTCATCTTCTTCCTCCTCCTCCGGCTCTTCCTCGCCGTAGTCGAGCTCGTCGTCCATGTCACCGAGGTCGATCGAGCCGTCTCTGGTAGTGAACCCGGGGGAAGCGGCGGCGGCAGCCGAGCCGGCTGCGATGATGTCCTCCATGTCGGCCTCCGTCGCGTCGGCATCGCCAAGATGCGACGAGGAGGAGGCTGGCGAGTAAAGGCCGCGGAGAAGAGGTGGCGTCGGTGAGGTTGCGTAGTCCGGCGGCGAGTACGTGTACGGAGGGTACTGCACGCCGGAGAACGTGGGCGAGGGCGTGCGCTGGACTGGGCGCCCATGGGGGAAGGTGATGTTGGGGTTGAAGCCACCATGGGCGTCCCCATCGGCATAGCCCGGCGACGGCGTGCTCCATGGGTGCGGCAACGGTGAGAACCCGGCCGGAGAGCCGGCGCTTTGCTGGCTCCAGGTCGCGTGCGGGTGCCCACCGGGTGGATTCGTCATCCACGCGCGCGCGCCGCCTCTGCTTGTTAGGTCGCATGCTCCGCCGCCGCCGCAGCTGCAGCGTGCGCCGTTTTTTCCCTAGCCTTCTTGGCCCTATTGACGGCCTCCCGGCGCTCCACATCCGCCTTCCACTCGGCGTTGCTCATTCCAGGTGCTTAGACAGCGGCGCCCTCGGCTTCCTTTGCTTCGGCTGGGCGACGGCGTCGGTTGTTGGATCAGTTGCGGCGCGCGGTATCACGTACTTCTTCGGTGGCATGGCGGGTGGAAGGGCAGAGGAGGCGGGGGTTCGGCGGGAGTAATGGAGAAGAGAGGGAAGCCTAGGGGAAGCGGGAGGAAACCGCGGGAAAAGGGCTTTCTGTCGCCGACAGAGCGGCCCCACGCTGCTTTTCGCTTCTGCCGGCGCGCCCAGGCGACACCCGGCCGCTTGGGTTCGGGGTGGGATCGCCGGCTTTGAATTTCGCCCAAACCGGCGCTAAACGAGATCCTAGGGGTGATGAAGTCATGTACCTAGGGTAGGGTCATAGACCTGCCCAAAGGTACCCTCCACAAGGACACTCGCAAGAGAAGCGGCCTTCCAGTCGACCTGGTAGGTTTCCACTCGACAGATTCAAAGACACTCGACTATGAAGACCCACTCGCCACCAGAGCCCAAGAGCCACTCGATGCCCAAACGGTGCAGTAGTTAAATAGTCTTTATGATCTTAATGACACTTTATGTAAGGCGTTACCAAGAACGCCTAGCCTTAATGCACCTTAAACCCTCTCGCTATGTGGGTTGGCTGGGGTCTGGCGCACTCTATATAAGCCACCCCTCCACAGTAGAAGGGTTCACACCGTAACACATACGCATATAATCCAGTCAACCGCCTCCGGGCTCCGAGATGTAGGGCTATTACTTCCTCCGAGAAGGGCCTGAACTCGTAAATCCCTTGCGTATACAACTACTCCATAGCTAGGATCTTGCCTCTCCATACCTACCCCCATTCTACTGTCAGACTTAGAACCACGACAATTGGCGCCCACCGTGGGGCTGGTGTTCTAGTGATTTGTTGGAGAAGTTGGGATTCTTTCGATCTCCTACATCATGGTTTCAGGTGGAGTTCTGATTGACGGCCATGAGATCCGTCTCGGTGCGCTCACGTTCATCGTCGACGACTCCACTTGGCTTCAGGAGGCTCCACTCGACGTGGACGCGCTCCCCGTCCGCGGGGCGACACACTTTCGCGCGTGTGTCCGCGGCATCCTCCTGCGGCAACCGTCGACCCAGTATGGGTCGGCTCATGTGCCGTCTTCGGCCCTGGATCTCCTACCGCGCAAGCTGCCCGGCCGGTCAAGGCTTCAGCGGTGGGTGAGGCATGCGGTGGCCCGCCACCGGCCACCCCAAGTAGCGGCGATCGAGCCCGACGAATCTCTACGGCCTGCTCGACTGTCTACTAGCTCCGCAGAGATCTGCGTCCGAATGCGATAGCAATGATGACCCGGCGGCAGAGGTTCTGATGGTCGATGGACCACGCAGTCCCCCCGGATTCACCCGCACCAACGGAGGTGACGGTGGAGGCGATCCGGAGCAAGCCCACGAAGAGTACCTGCCCGAGCCCCTCACTTCGCTCCAGAGGGAGGAGCTTCGCCGTCGGAACATGGATGCACTTCACACTCCTATCGTTGGAGAAACCCCTGAGGCTCGTGCCTTGGAGGATGCGCGCTTGGCCAACCTGGCTGAGCGCACTCGACTGGAGAACCTTCAGCGAGTACTCAACGAGCACGCACGACCAAGGGTTCCAGAATCCAGTCGACGTCAGCTCTTTCAACCGCCAACTCAGGTATATCGAACTCCGATTCAGAATTTAGCAGCTGCCGCCCGTATAGCAGAGTCAATTCAGCCTTCCCGGTCGGAGGCGGGTAGAGGTTTGCAGAATCGAGATCCGCCCGGCGGCAGGAGATCAAAACTCAGTTATATCACAGTCGCGGAACATGATTCACAGCCGATCTGTCGCTGCGAATTCAGTCCAGTCGACCCATAGTCCGAGATCGCCCCCGAGGCGTGAAGAACGTGGGGGCCGGCGTGATGATCAAGATAAGGGTCATGGCAGTATGAGCATCGATTCAATCGCAACGATCGACGCCGAAAGTGCCCACCCTCCCCAAGGGGTGGATCATACGCCTCGGCAGCAGGATCTACGACGCCAAAGACAGTGTTGGGCGAAGAGTTCCAGTCGACCCCAGGGAACCAGGCTTTGATGCGAGATCTATTATCATTCAAGGTTTGGTCAACAGGAATAGAGCTCACCGAGACGGCCATGATAGAGATGTTCCCTCCAGCAGCAGAGTTCATGTCTCGGGACCAGAGTGTTTCGGCAGAGCCATCAGAGCCGCGGTGATTCCTCCCAACTTCAGGTTGGCGACTGGAGTCAGTAAGTTCACTGGTGAATCCAAGCCTGACACTTGGCTTGAAGATTACCGAGTGGCTGTTCAAATCGGCGGTGGCAACGATGAGGTAGCCATGAAACATTTGCCTCTTATGTTGGAGGGTTCAGCCAGGGCGTGGTTGAATCAGTTAGCACCCAACAGATTTACACTTGGGAAGATCTTGCCCGAGTGTTTGTCAGACATTTGAAGGAACTTGCAAGCGACCATCGGGATTGACGGAGTTGCGATCGTGTGTGCAAAAGTCGAGTGAAACTTTGAGAGATTATATCCAGAGGTGGATCACTTTGCACCACACGATCGAGAATGTATCGATCACGGTGCATTCTCATGCCTTCAAAGAAGGTGTCAAGAACAGAGAGTTGAGTTTGAAATTAGGTCGAACCGGAGATATGACCCTGAGTCGGATGATGGAGATTGCCACCAAGTATGCAAATGGTGAAGCAGAGGATCGGCTCGAGTGGTAATATAAATCGGCCGCCAATGAGGCGGCGGAGGAAATTCGGTCGGAAGCGAAGCGCAAAGCCGAGCCACCGCTCCGGAGAGGCCTTGGCTGTGACCCCAGGAAAGTTCAAGGGAAACCCAAGGGTCCTTGGAACCCCAAGAAGGTGAAAGACCAGGATGGAAACGACGTGTTGGATTTGCCATGTCATATTCATACAAAGAAAGATGAAGAGGGTAAACTCATTTACCCAAAACATACCACTCGACAGTGTCGGCTCTTGATTCAGTTAGCCCAAGGGAAACAGCTCAAGGATAAGGATAAGGAAATGAGACAAAGTTGAGGACAAAGATGACGGTGATGATGGATATCCCTGTGTCAATTCCACCACGATGACTTTTCTTGACGCCGAAAGCAAAAAGTCGATTGAAGGTTATCAATCGGAAGTGAACTTGGTTGCTCGGCGACTCCCAATTATCTCGAAATGGTCCGAGACCGCCATCACATTCGACCGGTCCCGATCACCCGACGACATTGCCACCACAGGAGGCAAGCATTGGTGGTCGACCGGTTGTTGAGGGCACTCGGTGACCAAAGTCCCGATGGATGGTGGTAGTGGCTTGAACATATTGTACGCAGAGACGTTGAAAGGGATGGGCATTCCGATGTCCGGACTCAGCAGACCGATAACATGAGCTTCCACGGAGTCATTCCTGGAAAGAAGGCTGAGTCACTCGGCCAAATTGCTCTTGATGTAGTTTTTGGTGATTCGAAGCATTTCCGGAAAGAAAAGTTGACCTTCGAGGTCGTGGATTTCCAGAGCGCTTATCACGCTATTCTGGGGAGACCAGCTTATGCACGTTTCATGGCTCGACCATGTTACATGTATCTTAAACTGAAGATGCCTGGTCCCAAGGGCGTGATCACCGTTACGGGCAATCGGAAGAAGGCGGAAGAGTGCTTCGAAGGCTCTAAAATCGCCGACGCTTCGGTTGGCGATGGTAGAGCTACAAGAGTATCGAAATTGCAGATCCGAGTGATTTGTTGCGAGCTAAGAAGCTCGCTATGGAGTCAGCATTTCGGCCGATCGGTGAGACGTAAACAGGTTCACATTCACCCGATCGATTCCAATGCCGCTCCGACCAACATCTCAACAACACTAGACTCAAAATAGGAAGAAGCGCTCATCCGGTTCCTCCGTGAGAACTGGGACATCTTTGCATGGAAGCTTCACGACATGCCGGGTGTTCCTGTGGGCTGGCCGAGCATCGCTCATGAAGTCGACCCAAAATTCAAACCGGTTAAAGAATATCTTCGGGCGGTCCGCCGTCGGAAGAGAAAGGCCATTGGCGAGGAGGTGGCTCGGCTCTTAGCGGCATAGTTCATCCGAGAGATCTACCACTCCGAGTGGCTCGCCAATGTCGTCATGGTCCCCAAGAAGGACAAGTCGTTAGCATGTGCATCGATTTCAAGCATATCAATCGGGCCTGCCCGAAAGATCATTCCCTCTTCCTCGCATTGACCAAATAGTCGACTCAACTACGGGATGTGAGAGGTTGTCTTTTTAGACGCCTATTCCGGTACCATCAGATCCGTCTATATGGACCCGATGAGATTAAAACAGCGCTCATCACTCCATTCGGATGCTTCATTATGTCACCATGCCATTCGGTCTCAAGAATGCCGGAGCCACATTCATGAGGATGATTCGAAGTGTTTGCTCACTCAAATCAGTCGTTATGTGGAAGCGTACATGGATGATATAGTGGTCAAGTCACGAAAGGGTTCCGACTGTTGATCGACCTTGCTGAAACATTTGCCAATCTCGGGAGGTATGATATCAAGCTTAACCCATCAAAGTGTACATTTGGAGTTCCCGGTGGAAAGTTACTCGGTTTTCGCTTCGAGCGAGGAATCGATGCTAACCCGTAAAAGGTTGGCACCATACTCCGAATGAAGCGCCTGTGCATGTGCACGCGATGTCGAAACTTTCTTGGATGCTTGGCCGCTTTAAGTCGATTCATCTCGCCTCGGTGAAAAGGCATTGCCTCTTTACCGGTGATGAAGAAGTCAGACAAGTTCGAGTGGACTCTAGAAGTCGATGCAGCGTTTGCAGAGCTCAAAGCTCTGCTCTCCACCCAGCCGGTGCTTGCTGCTCCAATCAGCAAAGAGCATTTGCTGCTTTACATTGCAGCCACTGGACAAGTCGTCAGTACTGTACTTACGGTCGAGCGGGAAGAAGAAGGAAAAGCCTTCAAAGTTCAACGCCCAGTTTATTATCTTTTTGAAGTACTGACCCCATCAAAGCAAAGATACCCTCACTATCAGAAGCTTGTTTATGGGATCTATATGACCACGAAGAAGGTTGCTCATTATTTCTCTGATCATTCCATTACGATCGTCGTGACGCCCATTGTCGGAAATTCTTCATAACAGAGATGCAACCGGTCGAGTGGCAAAATGGGCGATTGAACTCCTTCCCTTGATATCAAATTCGAGGCAAAGAAAGCCATCAAGTCCCAAGCAATAGCAGACTTCCTTGCCGAGTGGACTGAACAGCTGACTTCCGACTCAAGTTCACTCGAAACCTTTGGACTATGTTTTTCGACGGTTCCAAGATCTTTGAACGGTTACAGTGCAGGGGTTGTATTGGTTTCCCCGAGGAGATAGACTCAAATATGTTCTCCAGATTCACTTTGATTCTTCCAACAACGAAGCAGAATATGAAGCACTGCTGTATGGGTTGCGCATGGCCATTTCACTCGGCATCCGTCGCCTTATGGTCTACGTCGACTCGGATCTGGTTGTTAATCAAGTGATGAAGGAGTGGGATGTCAGAAGCCCAGCTATGACAGGTTATTGTAATGGATGAGAAAATTTGGAGAAGAAATTCGAGGGTTAGAGCTTCATCATATACCCCGACCGAAAAATCAAGCTGCGGATGATTTGGCGAAGATAGGATCCAAGAGGGAAGCCATTCCTAGTAATGTATTTTTGGAGCACATTCATGCACCATCGGGCAGGAGGATCCTTTCATAGAAGAAGCCCCACAAAGAAAAAGTGCCAATGATCCGACTGAAGTTGAGGTCCCAGCCGTGGTCGACCTAATTATGGAAGTTGTGGTCATCACTCCCGACTGGACGGTGCTGTACATCGCATATATCCTAAGGAAAGAGCTCCCATAGAATGAAGAAGAGGCTCGACAGATCGTCCGACGATCCAAGGCCTTTACAGTGATCAAGGGATAGTTGTTCAGAGAATGTGTGACCGAGTCGGCCGTAAGTGTATCACGCCGGAAGAAGGTCGATAATTCTTGAGGATATCCACTGGGGACCTGTGGCCATCATCATGCGTCCTCTCGGACCATTGTGGCTAAAGCATACCGAGCGGGATTTTACTGGCCGAAAGCAAATGAAATGGCAAAAGAAATAGTTGACAAGTATGAAGGGTGTCAGTTCTATTCCAACATGTCGCACAAGCCCGCCTCAGCCTTGAAGACCATTCCACTCGTCTGGCCCTTCGCTGTTTGGGGATTGGACATGATTGGACCGTTGAGAACTGGCAGAAGCGGCTTCACTCATTTGCTAGTAGCAGTCGACAAGTTCACCACGTGGATCGAAGCCAAGCCCATCAAGAACCTCGATGCATGCACTGCTATCAGTTTCATCAGAGAGTTGATATTCAGATATGGAGTTCCGCATAGCATCATCACCGACAATGGGTCAAACTTCGATAATGACAAGTTCAAAGCCTTCGCGCCTCTCAAGGCACGCGGGTTGACTATGCTTCAGTGGCTCATCCTCAGTCGAATGGACAAGCAGAACGTGCAAACGGCCTCATTCTCAAAGGGCTGAAACCACGGCTGATGCGTGATCTCAAACATGCAGCAGGAGCTTGGGTTGCCGAACTTCCATCAGTTCTCTGGGGATTGAGGACCACTCCTAATCGGTCGACTGGGAGAACTCCATTCCTCCTGGTCTATGGAGCTGAAGCAGTTCTGCCGAGTGACCTGCTTCACAATGCGCCTCGAATCGAATTATACTCAAGAAGAAGCGGAACAAGCCCGGCAAGATGCAATCGACCTCTTGGAAGAGGAGAGAAATGGCCCTGATCCGCTCGACTATCTATCAGCAAGACTTGCGTCGATTCCATGCCGTAAATGTGAAGAGTCGAGCCTTCCAAGAGGGAGATTTGGTCCTCCGAGTGGATCAACAGAAACCACACAAGCTCGCTCCCACTTGGGAAGGTCCCTTCATCGTCACAAGAGTTCTCCACAACGGAGCGTATCATATCTACAACGTTGATCGCCAGATCGACGAGCCTTGAGCTTGGAACGCGGAGCTGCTCCGCCCCTTTTACACTTAATACTCACTCGGTTGAGATGTAATAAAAGTACTTTGTAGTTTGTTTATCTAAGACAAGAATGTTATAATTTTCCCAGTGATTGTTATTACTTTTTGTTGAAATTTCCCCCAGTGGGTGGCTTAGTTGCAAATCCGGTTCGCCTAAGTTTGTAAAAAAAATCCTTTCCGAGTGACGAGCCAGTCTCTCACTCGGGGGCTTAGCTGCGAATCCACTTCGCCTAAGTATTAAAAATCCTTTCCGAGTGATGATCCAGTCTCTCACTCGGGGTCTTAGCTGCGAATCCGCTTCGCCTAAGTATTCAAAATCCTACCGAGTGGCGAGCCAGTCTCCCACTCGGGAGCTTAGCTGCAGTCCAAGTACTCGCCTAAGTATTCAAAATCCTGCCAAGTGGCGAGCCAGTCTCCCACTCGGGGGCTTAGCTGCAGTCCAAGTACTCACCTAAGTATTCAAAATCCTACCAAGTGGCGAGCCAGCCTCCCACTCGGAGGCTTAGCTGCAGTCCAAGTACTCGCCTAAGTATTCAAATTCTGCCGAGTGGAGAGCAAACCTCCCACTCGGAGGCTTAGTTGCAGCCCAGTGCTCGCCTAAGTAATAGATATCCTACCGAGTGGAGAGCAAACCTCCCACTCGAAGGCTTAGCCGCAGCCCAGTGCTCGCCAAAGTAATAGAAATCCTACCGAGTGGAGAGCAAACCTCCCACTCGGAGGCTTAGCTGCAGCCCAGTGCTCGCCTAAGTAATAGAAATCCTACCGAGTGGAGAGCAAACCTCCCACTCGGAGGTTTAGCTGCAGCCCAGTGCTCGCCTAAGTAATAGAAATCCTACCGAGTGGAGAGCAAACCTCCCACTCGGAGGCTTAGCTGCAGCCCAGTGCTCGCCTAAGTAATAGAAATCCTACCGAGTGGAGAGCAAACCTCCCACTCGGAGGTTTATCTGCAGCCCAATGCTCGCCTAAGTAATAAAAATCCTACCAAGTGAAGAGCAAACCTCCCACTCGGAGGCTTAGCTGCAGCCCAGTGCTCGCCTAAGTAATAAAAATCCTACCAAGTGGAGAGCAAACCTCCCACTCGGAGGCTTAGTTGCAGCCCAGTGCTCGCCTAAGTAATAGACATCCTACCGAGTGGAGAGCAAACCTCCCACTCGAAGGCTTAGCCGCAGCCCAGTGCTCGCCAAAGTAATAGAAATCCTACCGAGTGGAGAGCAAACCTCCCACTCGGAGGCTTAGCTGCAGCCAGTGCTCGCCTAAGTAATAGAAATCCTACCGAGTGGAGAGCAAACCTCCCACTCGGAGGTTTAGCTGCAGCCCAAAGGTTTCGCCTAAGTAATAGAAATCCTACCGAGTGGAGAGCAAACCTCCCACTCGGGAGGCTTAGCTGCAGCCCAGTGCTCGCCTAAGTAATAGAAATCCTACCGAGTGGAGAGCAAACCTCCCACTCGGAGGTTTATCTGCAGCCCAATGCTCGCCTAAGTAATAAAAATCCTACCAAGTGAAGAGCAAACCTCCCACTCGGAGGCTTAGCTGCAGCCCAGTGCTCGCCTAAGTAATAAAAATCCTACCAAGTGGAGAGCAAACCTCCCACTCGGAGGCTTAGCTGCAGTCCAGTGCTCGCCTAAGTAATAAAAATCCTACCGAGTGGAGAGCAAACCTCCCACTCTGAGGCTTAGCTGCAGCCCAGTGCTCGCCTAAGTAATAGAAATCCTACCGAGTGGTGAGCAATCCTCCCACTCGGAGGCTTAGCTGCAGCCCAGTGCTTGCTTAAGTAATAAAAACCCTACCGAGTGGAGAGCAAACCTCCCACTCGGGGGCTTAGCTGCGGTCCAGTGCTCGCCTAAGTAAGGAATTCATCCCAATCCGCAAGGACGACGAGGTGCAGGTCGACTGTGACCTTCTCCTTCGGAGCTTCGCCACAAGTACAACATGCGGTTCATCCTAATCTGCAAGGACGACGAGGTCAGTCGCAGTCTGTGTTCCATCTCTACCTGCAGGATAGATGAAGCACAAGTCGACTGGAGTTTCAACGGAATATCTTCCGAATAAGGAACAAAGTTCTCTCGAAGGAAAACAAAGCATGTTAAAGGATAAATCAAGTTCGGATAAACGTCCTACGGATCCAAAGGCGCTCAGGCGTTAAGCCTGCTAAAGTTTATCGGTTACAAAAACCACTCGGCATTCCGAGGCAAATTTAAGGTGGGACTTAGAAGTTTTTACTCCTCCGTGGAGGACTGGAAGGTGCAACAAACTGGTCGAGGTCGATTCCGTCGGCAATACGGGTAGCAGCAGCGATGAAAGTCTCCATGAAAGATCCGAAGTCGTGCTTCCTGGTGTTGGCAACCTTGAGAGACACCAGCTTGTCCTCTTGCGCTTCGCTAAAGTGGACACGAACCAGAGATAGAGCAACATCAGCACCACACCGGCGTAAGACTTTTTCCATTCTTGCACTCGACTTGGAATCTCATTCACCGAGTCATCAGATTCAAGGTCATTCTGCGTCGATCCGCCAGAGTCGAGTCGATCCACGACACTGCAACTTTCAGTCGAGCAAGATAATCCACCACGCTAGCAACGCGAGACTCCAGTCGGAGCACATTCATAGCAGCTTCGTCCTTCACAGGAGAGTTGATGGTGTCCAAACTGGTTTCCATTCGACTGGTTTCTTCTTCGAAGTTTTGACAGAATTCTGAAAACATAGCTCAGATTCAAAATAACGATCATGTGATGAGCCGGTGATAGCAAGACAATCGGGTAAAAGAGATTACCTTCAAGCATGAGAAACAGCTTCTTGGCGAGCCCTCCAAGATAAATCTCCGTGTCATTTCGCTTCCCGCGGTTGGCCAGCCTTGTCAGACAGAACAATCTCGTCGTTCTTCAGTCGACTAACTTCCTTGTTAGCCGCGTCAAGAGCGGCTTTCAGCTTGGCATTTTCGTCTTCAACTTTGTCGACTGAGGCAAGCTTCTCTTCAGCAAGCTTTGTTTTCTCCAAAGCCGCCTTCTGTGCCTCTGCAAGGTCAAGGTCCTTCTTCTTCAAAGTCTCTTCCAATTTATCTGCAAAGCAACAATGAGAACAGAGTTGAGAATGAACAGAAAAACAAAGGCAGTCGTCAAAAGTTCTCACCAGCCATGCCTTTTGCTTCATCCTTTGCCTTCTGCAAATTCTCCTGAGCAAGCTTCAAATCGAGGTGGTACTGGATCTGTTTGTTCTCTAACTCAGTATAGCGAGCCACAAGCTCGCAAGATTTCTACAAAGAGTCAACAACCGAAAGACATCAAAGACAGATCACTTCCGAGTGATTAAGGAAAAATAGTAGCATTTCTAAGACTACAGTCGAATCAAAACATTCGACAGTAGTCTCGGGGACTACACCCAGCGGGTGCACTCAGAGTTCCCCACTGGTTTTACCAATTTGGTTCAACCAATCGACCAAAGGAGGCAAAAGGTTATGCGTCACCGTCACCATGGAAAAAAAAACGACAACAACACAGTTCTTTAGACTATAGTCGATCAGCACGCAGTCGACCATAGTCTCGGGGACTACACCCAGTGGGTGCACTTAGCGCGCCCCCACCGGTTTTACGGTTCCATTCGACTTGGTCCGTCCAGGTCGAGTGAAGAAGTTCACAACATAAAAACTATAGCCGACTGCACGCAGTCGACCATAGTCTCGGGGACTACACCCAGTGGGTGCACTCAGCGTGTCCCCACAAAAGTTCAATCAACACACCCACCCAGTGGGTGTACAGATATGGAAATCTCCAGAAGGAAGCAGTTTCAGGTAGCATATCCTAACAAAGCAAGCAACGATTGACTTACTTGGACATTGCTCTCGAGAGCTGAACTAGCATCATAGGCCGCCTGACTAGCCTCTCGGACCGCTTTCACTTGCTCCATCATGATCCCCGTCATGTATGGCCTCCTTAGCAGCACTCACTTGGTCTTCCGGGACGTGGTGTATAGCAAAGAGAGATGGTGGATCAGCAGTCGACGAAGTGGGTCGGGCACTTGTCAGCGGTATAGCGAAAGACACAGAAGCCCGAGTGGGCACTCTCTTGTTTTTTCCTCTTCCTCAATGGCGCTTCCTCGTCATCATCGGGGAGATCAATGACGTGAGGCGGAACTACAAGAAAGATTCAAAAGTAAACATGGAAGTCCAATCGACTAAAAGCTCCAGTCGACTGAAAGCGAAACCTCAGAGATCATACCAAGGTTGGAGGTGGCCGCAACCTCCATTTCTTGATCTTCGTGCTTGGCTGAAGTCTCGGAGGTAGCGGCACTGTAGATTTCAAGAATCGGCTGATCAGTCATCAAGTCGACCAAAAGTTCACTCATGTTGAATAAGGAAATACAAGGTTCTGTTGGTTACCCGGATATGGTGGGAATGACCATCCGCATCTTGGGCAGGGCCTTCGCCGGCTTTGACGACGTGGCTCGAGGTTGCTTCGGCGGTTTCTCAGTCGGAGCAGGGGAAGTTGTCCTAGGTTGCTTCGTCGACTGCCCAGTGGGCACAACAGCTTTACCGCGCCCGGCCGCCGGGTCATGCGTCAACTTGGACCTTCCCTCCGAGTGAGGAGGATCGACGTCTTCCTCCTCTTCCTCCTCCTCCTCCTCTTCATCAGAGCTGTCATCCCCCTCATCCTCCTCGCCGTTGGACTCCCGTTCCTCCTGACTTTCACCTCCACTTCCTTCTTCTTCTTCGACTGTTTCCTGCGCCCCATTGGGCATCGAGTACATCTCAGTGGTGACCTAGAAGACAACCAAACAAGGCGAAAGTCGATTTAATTGGCATCTAAACAGAATGAATGCAGCCAAATCACAATGGGTTAAGTGGTTGTACCTTGTCTACTTCAGAAGACCGGGTCGAGTGGTGGAATCCTCCTAGCTCATGAGGGTTATCTTTGTTTCTGTGATGGCAGTCATCCACTTCTCCAGCGTGGCGTCATCGACCTCCTCTGGATGGACCCGAGTGGTATCACCCGTGCAGAGTACATCCACATCGGATGACCTCTCGTATTGGAGTGGCTGAATACGCCGTCAAGGGAAAACCTCCGGAGATCCATACCGTCACCCCATCGCGAATAAGCTGGACTACACGCTCCATCAGCAACTTTACTTGGGCCTTCTCCTCTGGTAACACCTTCAGGGAAGATGGCTTGTTCACTCGACTCATGGAGAAAGGAGGGAGTCCAGTCGACTGCCCCGGCATCGGCTGGTCTTGGCAATAGAACCAGGTCGACTGCCACCCTCTAACCGAGTCAGGGAGAGTCATAGCCGAAAAGGCGCTCTTCCCTTTATCTGGACCCCGAGTCCCCCACACATCTGGATTACTTGGGTCCTCTCGTCATTCGGGTTCGTTTTCTTCACCGTCTGAGAGCGACAGGTGAATATGTGCTTGAAGAGACCCCAGTGCGGTCGACAACCCAAGAAGTTCTCGCATAACAAAATGAAAGCAGCAAGATAGACAATGGAGTTGGGAGTGAAATGATGGAGTTGTGCTCCAAAAAAGTTCAGAAACCCCCAGAAAAAAGGATTTGGCAGCAGAGAAAATCCCCGATCTACGTGGGTGGCCAGGAGGACGCACTCACCCTCTTCAGGCTGCGGTTGCCACTCCGTTCCCGGAAGCCTCGCCGACCCATCGGGGATCAGTCCTTCATTGGTCAGATCGGTGAGGTCCTTCTCGGTGATGGTCGAGCGGATCCAATCTCCTTGGACCCAGCCTTGCGGCAGTTTGGACCGCGAAGAGGATCCGCCCCGACTGGGCGCTCTCCCCTTAGCCTTCGCCGCCGCCTTCTTCACCCGTTCCAGGGCTGCGGTCTTCTCCTTCACCATGGTCGCCGGCGAAGCAAGTACTGAGCTGCGGTGCTGGACAGGCTAAGAGCGCAGCGAGAAGGTTTGGAGGCGGAGGGAGGAGAAGATTGGGGTCACACTGTTCAAAATACCCTGTCCAACGCTTTATATGGGGCCGCTTCTGAGTGGCTGACCGGTAGGCCCAGGCAATCCCGTCAAAATCCCACAACAGGCGCGCACGCGATACGTGGCGAAAAAGGCGGCGCGAAGATCGAGGCGTCATCGTCTTATCCCATCCGAGTGCCGCAGTTTTCTCCGCTTCACGCGCATCCCAAAATTTGGATCCCGCGAAATCCGCTAACCGCGGAGCAACCTGTCAGATAGCAGATTTCCTCCAATCCGTCGCTTGGAAATCCTCAAGTTCACAGAGTTCACTCGACAAAACGTGAAGAATGGATCAAGCCGACTGAAAGAGAAGTTGATGCCATCACTAAAAGGTCATTGATCCAGAGTAAGATACACGTGCAACACGAAGAACATGTCGGAAAGATTATCAACTCCTTCCTCACTCAAACCTCGATCCATTAGGGGGCTAATGATGAAGTCATGTACCTAGGGTAGGGTCATAGACCTGCCCAAAGGTACCCTCCACAAGGACACTCGCAAGAGAAGCGGCCTTCCAGTCGACCTGGTAGGTTTCCACTCGACAGATTCAAAGACACTCGACTATGAAGACCCACTCGGCCACCAGGAGCCCAAGAGCCACTCGGTGCCCAAACGGTCTGTAGTTAAATAGTCTTTATGATCTTAATGAAACTTTATGTAAGGCGTTACCAGTAACGCTTAGCCTTAACGCACCTTAAACCCTCTGCTACGTGGGCTGGCTGGGGTCCTGGCGCACTCTATATAAGCCAACCCTCCACGGTAGAAGGGTTCGCACTGTAACACATACGCATATAATCCAAATGACCGCCTCCGGGCTCCGAGACGTAGGGCTATTACTTCCTCCGAGAAGGGCCAGAACTCATAAATCCCTTGCGTATACAACTACTCCATAGCTAGGATCTTGCCTCTCCATACCTACCCCCCCATTCTAATGTCAGACTTCGACGACAGGGGGCGCGACTGGGCCGATTTTCGGCCACCGGCGCTAAAAATTCGCCTGTGGGGGGGCCTGTTGGGGGCGCGTCTGGAGATGCTCTTACAAACTGGTTTATCGGAATTTCAGATTTCCATTGATCAATCTGCTGTCCACCTACTAGACTACTACTACATGGACATGCGTGTATGTTTCCGCTCAAGAGGGCTTGACACACCCTAAGGGATGGCGAGCCGTGGCCGTGGCCGGCGCCTAACTATGGCATTCAGGCCGCCGCCGCCGTCGCCGGCGGAGACCTCCGCGACAGGGGCCTCGAGTGGATCTCGCTTCTCATGAATGGGCTCAGAAGTCAGAGTGTCGTTCATCAGATGAGGAGAGTCCTCCGGCCGTTGGTGTTCAGATGGCGCTCGACGTTCTGGATTAGGAGGAGGAGAATTCGGGGTGGACTCCGGTGGGTAGGACAAGGAGAAAGAGGACCGAGGCGGAGATTGTTCAGCAGTTTTGGGTAGATGCCGGATTCCCAACTCCGGCGTCTCGCTTCTGGGAAACACGAACATCTTCATCGCCGGTGACGCCGACGGCTAACACAGGCATGGAGCCTTCATCTTGCAGGGATCAAGAGATTTTGGTGGTGGAGTGTTCGCCGGACCGGGAGCAGTCTCCATCGCCGGTTGGCTCGACGGTGACTGGTATTCGCGTAACGCGCGGTCCTCGCATGGGCAATTGGAGGGGACCTCTTCCACCACACCGGATCACTCCTCCGCCTATGCTAGGGCAGTTCATTGCCTCGGCCAAGGTGGTGTCTGTGCCTGGCCGGTTTGGATCACCGGCGCCGGAGATCTCAGCGGACGAGGAGGCGAGATCAAGGGCAGTTACGGATGCGCTTTCTCAGAGCATCTCCCGCAGCCGCGCTAAAAGACACGCACACGGGGTAAACTGGCATTTTAGCACGTGTGGCCCGTTTTCGCGCGCTCCAGCGGTGGCGGCAAACTAGCGCGCGCGGGAAACGATTGCACGCGCGCGGGAAAAGGCGGCAACTCGCGCGCTAGATTTGGCGCGCCTATAAAATTGTAGCGCCCTCTGCCGCTCTCTCTCGCTCCCTCTACTGCTTTCTCTCCTCGCCGCCGACATGACACCACTACGCCACCATGCCGCCTCGCCACCAGGGAGGTTCGGCCTACCACAGCGTTCGCGTGCGTCCGTCCGGCACCTACTCCGCCTTGATTCGGTCGGGCGGCGGCGTGCGCCTCGGCCATGGAACCTTCGACACCGCGCAGGATGGCGCCCGCGCGTACGATGCTGCGGTGTGGCGCGTCCGGCGATCCCACTGGGACATGAAATTTACCGATGTGGCGACGCGGGAGCGAGCACAGGAGTTGGCGCCTTTCCCGCGGCTTATCACTGACGAGGATCGTCGCAAATACCGGAGGTGGGAGCGCCGTCTTAGCCTAGCCGAGATGGACGAGGAAGCCATGGTGCTGTGGAGGCAACGCCTTCCCGTAAGACATCATCAATGAGGAACAGTTCTTCGCCGAGAGGAGGGTGGAGAGGGAGGAGAGAAGGAAGGAGCGAGCCGCCTATCGTGAGGACAAGCGAACACGGAAGGCGGTCGCTAAATACAACATGGCTAGGAGATGTGTCGTCCTGGGACTCCTGCGACGAGCGGTTCCTTGACGCCTATGCTCAGACGTCGGAGGAGGACATCACCGAGGTAGAGTCCGAGTCAGAGAATGACGAGTAGTAGTAGTTTTTCGTTTTATTTTGTATCATAGAAGAAGGCTATGACGAACTAGAACTATATATCATTGGAGAAGCCTAGATGTACGCATTTTGTATCGTAGAAGCAGGCTATGTGCCGAACTATCTCCATATTTGTATGCTCGGAACCAAATATGTATCAAATCGTTTTTTTTGAAAGTTAATGACAATGGGAGAGGCTCCCACTTACTTTGTATTACTCACAAAGAACCAGTCACAACATTGTTACATGTGGATTTTGTGGCCCCCGGCCATGTAACATTAGGGTGCTACCTAAACAGAGGTTACAAGTTTTGTATGTAAGTGTCTAGGAAAGGACGCAGTTCCTCCCTACAATTGTGAACCAACAGGGCCAAAAGATCTTTGAACCTAGCCAACCATGAACCAAAAGAGTGCGGAATCCCTCTGAAGTGTATGTTATTTCTCTCTTTCCACAGGCTCCATGCGGCCATTAAGAAGATGTCCATAAACAACGGTCGCCGCCAATGATCCCTGCCAGCATGCAGCAAAGCGAGCCTATTCCCAGAGCTCGGCCAAAACATGCCAACCTTGTCCCAGCATTGTCGGCTAAACAGGCAAGTGAAGAAGAGGTGCTCAACCGTTTCCTCAGGAGGGTTCTGGCAGAGCATGCATGTGTAAGTGTTACCAGCCACGACAAAATGTCGGTGTTTCAGCATATTCCTGGTGTTTAGGCGATCAACTAACAATAGCCAAGCAAACATTTTAAACTTAATCGGGCTCTTAGCCTTCCATAGCCAGCCAAAGGCATCATCCGTAACCGTCTCTCTGAAGCAATGATCATAGTATCTCTTGGATGAAAAAGTCCCACCAAGGTTGCATTCCCAGGTATCATTGCATTCTCTTCAAGAAGTACACGCATGGATCCTTGTTGGATTTCTCTGACCTCCTCTCTAGCTTGCGTGGATAGCGGCAGGTGGAAGATCAAGCTTGGGTCCGCAACAGTGAGAATATTGACAACGGGCTCATCTTCGTTCAAGCAGAAAGAGAAAGCTCTGGGGAAGATCTCCATTAGTGGGAAATCCTGACACATTTTGTAGAAATCCTCTTTAATGATCGGCCAGCAACTCTTAAGAAAGCAGCCATTAAAACCATTAGGGCCCGGGGCTTGTTCGGCCGGCATTTCTTTTGTCACCGCATCAATCTCCTCCTTAGAAAAGGCCACTGACAACTCATCTAAACCAGGAATCCGTCTAATGATCCGGGAGAGGTTGAAGTGCATGGTAGTAGGTTTGAAAGAGCCCAAACGCTCCTTATATGTCTTGTACAAAACCCCTTCTTTGTTAGTGTGATCACTCACAATCACATCCCCTTCCCGTAAGTTGGCGATCGAGTTTTGTCTAAACCTCTCAGTCGCGAGGGATTGAAAGAGTTTAGTATTTTCATCCGCAAATATGAAATATCTGACAGTGCATCGTTTCCTCCAGTAGTCATTCTGATATTTCAACAACATATTTAGATGCAATTTCAAGATACGCCTGAAGTTTTTTTCTTGAATGAAAAGTGCCCATTTATCCTCAATATTATCCAACTGAGTGAGAGCTTCATTGCTGTTTTGAATCATGATTTTCAGCTTGGAGATGCCACGGCTCCAACGCTTAAGATCATAGCGCAGATTTTTCATTTTTTTGTAGATAAGTGCAGCAGAGTTGGGAGCATGGCACGGCTTGGACCAGGAGCGTGCAACCACATCAGAGAAGCCCTCATGATTGATCCAGTAGTTTCCAAACCGGAAGAGCTTGGACTTGGGGATTTTAGACTCAATGGTCACAACACAAGGGATGTGATCAGAAACTGGTTTGCCAAGAGGTAAGACCATCGTGTTCGGGAAGGCGGTGGTCCAATTAGACGACGAGAAGAACCAGTCGAGATGTTCAAGCAAGGGGTCATCTTGCATGTTACTCCAAGTAAATGATTGGCCCTTGACAGGGAGCTCCATCAGTGTTTGTGCATGAATGAATTCATTGAACAAGAGCATATCAGCGACATCTCCATCAGGTTTGTTTCTATTAGCCGTGGAGTGAATGAAGTTGAAATCCCCCATATCAACCAATTTTCACAGCTAGGTATATTGAGATCAAATAGCCAAGAACTAAAATCCACCCGACGTTGGCCAGAACAAGGACCATAAACATTGACTAAGTTCTAGGGTTCATTCAATTGTGTGGAAACAAAAGAAACACCCACAACAAAGGAATCAATAAACCACGGCGTGCCCACAAACAGAGAGCTGTTCCAAATTGTGATAATTCCACCCGAAGCACCCATGGACGGAGCAAACGCAAACTTATCAAAGCGCTTAGGACAGAAAGTTTTAATAAAAGCTAGATCAAATGATTCACGTTTAGTTTCCTGGATACATAGCACCGAACAACCGCTAGTATCAATCGCATTTCTAAGAGCCAAAAGTTTTCTTTCAGAGTTTATGCCTCTGACATTACACGATAACACGTTCCAAGATTTATTCATGACGACCGAGAAGATCAGTCTTCAGTAGTAGAAGCCATCTGCTGGCCATCCAGCAGCTTCTCCGCAGAAAGATCATCAGGAGCAATCCCGCAGCGGCCACCCACCTGTTGGATTTCCTCGATAGAGGTAGGAGGTGGGCAGGAAGCAGAGGCCACCTGTGCAGGAGCAGCAGCCATGGAAATGGCCGTAACAGAAGGCAGAACATGAGCTCTCAGCTTCGATCTTGTCTGCTTGGTGTCATTGGCCTAGTTGACCTTGAAGCCATCGTACTTGTTTGACCTGGTGCTCCTTCTAACCGGAGTGGTGTCGAGGGGCACATTAGCCTTACGCTAACTGGTGACCGCAAAGAGAGACGAAGAAGCAAGCGTCTGGAGGGCAATCCCATGAACAGGTACAGTATCAGCATCTGACTGAGATTCAACAGGATCAGAAAGCAAATGCGCCGTGATGGCCTTAAGTCCAATGGATCGAGCAGCCAATATCCATTCCTCATCGACCACAGCAGCTATGTCAGGCACGTCTTCATGCAGCCGGTTGTGCGGAATGATGCTGGCTCCCATCTGAAAGTGATCACCAAAAAACACAGACAAGAAATCTGGCTCAGGCATCATACTGGACAACCACACTGCACAGACAGAGTTCAGGTGGTTCTGAATGACCCTGAAGGGGTTAAGTGGGAGCATGACAGTCTCCGACTGCACATCAGCAAGGGCCCGAGTGTATATGCGTTTGAGCATTCCTCCAATCCAAAGCAGAAATTCCTGGTCAAGAGCAAACATGAGATTGACTGAATCACCACCAGCTCTGAAAAAAGCTGAAAGCGCCATAGGATTCCCAAGAACAAAACCATCAGCCAAAGCTTCAACCGCCTCGATCTCCTCATCAGACGCCCAGACATCAGACAAATTGTCATGAATGTTATGCTCAGGATCAACACCATCCATCAAAGACGGCCCATCATACTGAAAAAAGGTTCTGAAGCTGAAACCTAAATACGGTGGAGGAATAACTGGCCAGGCACGCCATCCATTTTCCTGAAGCTGTTCCTGTTCATGTGCAGGGGCATTCCAAGCAGTTTCATTCAGCGCCTCCTGTGCAGCCATCTCATCGATCCTGGCCTACTGCATAACCATGTAGAACGGGAACTGATACGGGTGCGGGGATGCATTAAGGAGGGGAAGAGCTTCCTCCGTGCCAACCAGACCAGGGATGGTGTTTCTGCCATTAAGCACATAGACTGGGACTGACCAAGAGCGACCAAGTCCAGGCAGCAGACCAACACGAGTGACCAACAGATTATGTGGAACTTCAGCAACATCTTTTATATGACATTTAACTAGAACACGGGCTTTATTCTGTCCAGGGCGCGGCCAGATAAGCAATTTACCAAAATTAGAGACATCCTTATGAATGTAATGCTCAGTCTGATAATCCATAGGGAAAGCAAGTAGCATAATCCAGACTTCATATTCAAAGGCAGACATGCGCATATTAAGACCTTCATCATGTGGGACTAAAGAAAAGGTGGAATCATCAGTCAAGGCATGAGGCCCCTCTCTAATCACTGCATCTCTGCTTTCCATATCCTCAAAAACCACACACCCAATGCCAAGCGGATAAATGAAACCATCAAGTAAATCATACTCCAGATCAGCAACGATAATGCGGCAAACTTTAGTCAGCCAAAATTCCTTCTGATGATCAGGAACGGGGGGATCAACGGAGACGATGGCATACCTATCATGGTTGAGCGGAGGATCATCCACCACCATGACATGGCGCTGAACGCGATGAGCTAGGCCTCTGTCAAAGGTCGATCCCACCGAAGCAAAGTCGAACGGGCGCCCCACGAAGTTCGCCATAGCAGCAGTCCGTCGGCGAATAGCAGGGGCAGGAACCACCGGCAACGAGGAGTCGATGGTGGTATTTGGTGGAGGTGGCAGTGCTGGCGTGCTCGAGGGAGGTGTCTCTGCAGTCGATTGGTAATTCGGCAGTCGGAATTGACTACACGAGGAGGAGGGAGTCGTATCGACAAGCAATGGGAGGAGGCCACGTTCGATGGGCATGAAATTTTCTGTTTCCGAACCCAAACCTTGTGTACCTGCGTATCCCGATTAGTACGGGCCATACCAACATTCACAGGATTATCTGCCATAGAAGATAGAGGGATTTTCCTAGCTAGGATCTCATCAGAAGTAGCTGCATACGATCTAATATGTATCCAACGCACTTTAGGCAACCGGCAGCAAAGGTTGGGCTTATGGGCCCTATGGCCAAGGTGGTGACAAAGAAGGCATCGACGAAGCCCAAGGCAGTTGGCGGTCCGGTGTCCAGCAGCTGAACAGGCCAAGCAAGTCAATATGGGCAAAGAGCGGCCCATTATGCATGGTTCATGACGTGACGGGGTCGGATCAACTGGCTGCAATGAATCAGAAGAACAACACAAACAATTTCCAGAGGTATCCCCACACCTTTGACAAAAGATTCCAGTGCAAATTGAAGGTGAGTGACCAAACCTATCACAACGAGAGCAGTGCTTAAGCCGTTCATAAATATATTCTTTAGTAGGTATACTAGAGATGTCCACCATTAACTTGACACACTCATTATCATATCCAGCTTGCCAACCATCAAGAATATGGAAAAATTTTTCATCAGGAATATCATCCCACAAACCTTGGAAAAATCGATGCCCACGGAAGGATGGTAGCATGACATGAGATCCGGGCAGATTCGGTATATTGATGCCCACAATACGGAAAGGATAAGGATGTTCCTGAGGATCCGGTCCCGATAAACTTCCAAGAGAAATCTCCGGTGAGGGGCCAGCGCCGGAATGTGTCACCGTCGGCGAGGGGAACAACCCAAATTTTTGAAAAACCGTGAGCGATGTTGGATCAATACCATCTTTGGAAGAAAGCCAATTGGATTTAATTGCCGGACCTGGCGAAGATGCCAATCCATTGAGTTTAGTATCCGCATGCCAACCAACAATCCGAGGCCGAGAATGAGCACTTCGATGGAGATGGAAATGACTCCGGCCAGATGCAATCTCGTAGGCCAAAAATAAAATGCCCCACTCGATTGGAAGCCACAGAGAACCGAAAACGACGATCACCCAGCCGTAGCACATTGAAACCATCACTGAGACCTCCAATACAAGATTGTAAGGCCAATCCCACCGATTCAACCGAGAGAGGAAATGAGGCCGAGGAGAAGGAAACTTCAAGGAAGAACTCCTTGGAGTTAGGGTTGGGGACGAAATGGACCGTAGATCCAAAATGTTTACGCACCCGATCCTCGACCCTGAGGCCGGGGGAGAAATCCCAATGGAGGAGGCCGTCCATTTGGGGCGCCGGGAGGGGCAACTAGGGCCAGAGGCCGGAGTCGCATGGGGGTGTGGGGAGGTGGGAGTCACCATCCTACTGTCTAAAAAGTTGATGTTAGTCGCCATGCTGGGAGTCGCCATGGGGGAGGTGGGAGTCGCCATGTTAACTGCGAGTGTTGATATATGTATCAAATCGTTAAGAAAAAAAATAAAATATAGCGCGCCTGCTGGAGCGGCTCGGGCGCGCTTTATTTTGTGGAGCCCGCTGAAGCCAACGCACCGCCGCGCGCAAAACCTGGCTCACCCAACGCTGTATTCTGATTTTTAGCGTGCCGCGTGTTGCGTGCTTGTTGGAGATGCTCTCATGAAGTTCAATGTGCCTCATCGACGCAGAGCGGGCCAGACCTACATGCGGTGCATGCCTCGGGCCAGGAGTACTCATGGGCCTGGCTGCGTCATCTGGGCTCTGTGGCCGGGCAAACCTAAGCCTGTGGCCTCGAACGTCATCGCAGACTCATCTTCGTCTGTGTCGTCGCCCCCACCTTCGTCGCCTGCAGCCGTCACACCGTCGACTTCAGCCGCAACAGCCAGCTTGCTGCCCGGAGCCATCCCACCACCGGTACCATCTCTCACCGGCTCCAACCACGCCAGGTCGGGCCGCTCCTACGTGGTGGTCGCCGCGTCCCTGCCGCAGGCGATGGCGGGCGCACCCCCGCCGCCGCAGACCCCTCGTCCACGGGTGGGCAGACACCGTCAACGCTCGTTCGCGGGTCTTTCGTGGGATTGGATCCCGTGTCTTCACGTCAACCTGCTGCGGGGATCGGCAACGCAGGCTCCACCGTTCCTCCTGAACTTCAGCGAGGGCCGGCTCCCGCGTATGTAGACGGTGGGGTGCAGTACCAGATGCAAGGTCAAGGGACGCAATACGCAGTGCAGTCTGGACCTACTCCCACGTACATGGCTCCGGTTGCAGGGGCGGCTCCTTCCCTTCAGTCCCAACCTTCTAGTGGTGCTCCAATTCAGCAACAGCAAGCAGGTTTCACGGTGGGATACCAGGGCGCTGCTCAGAAGCGCAAGAAAAAAGAAACCGCAATCTCAGCAGCAGATCTTGGAGGTAAGTTGCAACAGGGCTTTCAATACCCACATCTACATCACAGCAGTCTGGACCGTAAACGCCGATGCACCAGCAGTCACAGTTGCCATTGCAATAGCCACAGAGACAGGGAGAAGAAACTAGCATCACTGCACCCTCTACGATCACTCCAATGCCTAATGTCCACGGGGATCCTCCTACGACCAAAGGAAAAACCAAAAAAAAGGTTCATTGTTGGAAGTGTGCAGTTGACACGCATGCGGCTAAGGATTGTCCGGTTCAGCATTATTGTTACATTTGCGACAAAATTGCACATCCAACTATGCGGTGTCCCGTTCTTAAGCTCTCTAAGCCTCATGCTTTTGTTTCGGGAGTGGGAGCTGAAGAGACTTATTTTGCTTAGTTACGTGACTGTGTTGTGAAAGAGCACTTGGCACCGACTCAGACTCCTATCACTTGTGTTCGAGTTAGCAGTGTGATGGTGCCTGCTAGCATTATTGAGAGCCAAATTGCGAGGAGATGTCCGGTTCAGACAAAGTGGAAATGGGAGGCCATACATAATTGGGAGGATGCTTACCTTGTTAGCTTCCCCTCTTTTGAGGATTTGGACAGAGTTGACGGTATTGAAATGAATGTGCCTTCAGTTAATGCCCAGATCACCATTTCAACATGGAAATATCAGGACATCCCACATAAGTTGGAACTCAAGCAGGTTTGGCTTCATGTCGACGGTGTCCCTCACACAGCTCGTCACTTTTGGGGTCTCTGGGCAGTTGGCACTTTAATGGGAAAAACCTTGGACGTTGATCTCATCAGCCTGAGACATCGTGGGATAGTCCGTATCCTGGTAGCCATGACTAACACTCATATTTTGTCTAAGGAGAAATATGATGTGGGACATTTCCTTTCCACGGATGTGATCGTGAAGCTCAAGGGACATGCTTTCACGTTCAAGAGGGAACCGACAGACTTCATATCAGACCCGGATTTTGTCCCGTTTATTTGGAGGCGAAAAGGTGAAGATGCGGATGATGGTAACACTGGAAAGGAGAAGGATGATGACATGGATACCTCCGAGCATGCTGCTCTCTCCTCCAACATGCAGTCATCTAGTTCGGCTAATGCAAAGGATGTTCACATGACTCAAGTGCAACAGCATGGGCTAGCGAGCGTTGTTTCTCCGACTGAACAAAAGGCCGACCCTATGGTCTTGGCGGTGACTCATCCTTCCTAGCTGCCACTTTTGTCCGCAGGTATTGTGACCTCCCACGCTGCTAATGGTGAGCTTGCAAGCAGCCTCACATGCTCGGGTGCACACACCAACGTTGGTGTTCTGCATGGTAATGCATGCATGGACGGATTGACGCTGGGTCAGCTTGCTCCTTCGGGTGCGGAGCCAGTGAAGGCGGGATTAACTAGGGCCCCTTCGGCCTTTATGCCGAGGCAGATGGTGTCGACCCTGACTGGTCACACCGTGACTGCGTCGGCCACCAGGCCGACCCCAGACTTGACAGACTCCGCGACCACCGCCACCGCGGACATTTTGGACAACTCGGCGACTGCTACCACTGAAGTAGCGGTTTCCTCGGCGACCGCGGATCCCTCATCAACGACTATCACGGACATTGCGGACTGATACGTCCATTTTGCATCATACTTTTATATCGATATTTATTATATTATGAGATGTTATTACATGTTATGTCATAATATTTATGACTATTCTCTTTTATTTTATAAGATTTGCATGAAGAGGGAGAATGCCGGCAGCTGGAATTCTGGGCTGGAAAAGGAGCAAATATTGGAGACCTATTCTGCACAACTCCAAAAGTCCTGAAACTCCACAAAAGTCATTTTGGGAATTAATAAAAAATATTCATCGGAAGAAATACCTGAGGGGGGCCACCCACCACCCACGAGGGTGGGGGCGCCTACCCCTGGCGTGCCCCCGCCTCGTGGTCCACCCGGCAGCCCTCCGGTGCCCATCTTCCGCTATATGAAGTCTCTTACCCTAGAAAAAATCATAAGCAAGCTTACAGATCTAAACTCCGCCGCCACGAGGCGTAACCTTGGCGGAACTAATCTAGGGCTCACGTGAGCTGCTCGCCGGAAAACTTCCCTCCGGGAGGGGGAAATCATCACCAATATCGTCATCACCAATGATCCTCTCATCAGGAGGGGGTCAACCTCCATCAACATCTTCACCAGCACCATCTCCTCCCAAACCCTAGTTCATCTCTTGTATCCAATCTTTGTACCAAAACCTCAGATTGGTACCTGTGGGTTACTAGTAGTGTTGATTACTCCTTGTAGTTGATGCTAGTTGATTTATTTGGTGGAAGATTATATGTTCAGATCCTTAATGCATATTAATACCCCTCTGATCATGAACATTAATATGCTTTGTGAGTAGTTACGTTTGTTCCTGAGGACACGGGAGAAGTCTTGCTATTAGTAGTCATGTGAATTTGGTATTCGTTCGATATTTTGATGAGATGTATGTTGTCTCTCCTCTAGTGGTGTTATGTGAACGTCGACTACATGACACTTCACGATTATTTGGGCCTAGAGGAAGGCATTGGGAAGTAATAAGTAGATGATGGGTTGCTAGAGTGACAGAAGCTTAAACCCTAGTTTATGAGTTGCTTCGTAAGGGGCTGGTTTGGATCCACTTGTTTCATGCTATGGTTAGGTTTACCTTAATACTTCTTTTGTAGTTGCGGATGCTTGCAATAGGGGTTAATCATAAGTGGGATGCTTGTCCAAGAAAGGGCAGTACCCAAGCACCGTTCCACCCACATATCAAATTATCAAAGTAACGAACGCGAATCATATGAGCGTGATGAAAACTAGCTTGACGACAATTCCCATGTGTCCTCGGGAGCGCTTTTCTCATTATAAGAATTTGTCCAGGCTTGTCCTTTGCTACAAAAAGGATTGAGCCACCTTGCTGCACCTTATTTACTTTCATTGCTTGTTACCCGTTACAAATTATCTTATCACAAAACTATCTGCTACCTACAATTTCAGTGCTTGCAAAGAATACCTACTGAAAACTGCTTGTCATTTCCTTCTGCTCCTTGTTGGGTTCGACACTCTTACTTATCGAAAGGACTACGATAGATTCCCTACACTTGTGGGTCATCAAGACTCTTTTCTGGCGCCGTTGCCGGGGAGTGAAGCGTCTTTGGTAAGTGGAACTTGGTAAGGAAACATTTATATAGTATGCTGAAATTTACTGTCACTTGTTACTATGGGAACTAATCCTTTGAGGGGCTTGTTCGGGGTATCTTCACCCCGACCAGTAGAGCAAAGAGTTGCTCCTCAACCTACTGAACCTACTGAAAATGTTTACTTTAAAATTCCTTCGGGTATGGTAGAGAAACTGCTAGCTAATCCCTTTGCAGGAGATGGAACATTGCATCCCGATTTACACCTAATCTATGTGGATGAAGTTTGTGGATTATTTAAGCTTGCAGGTATGCCCGATGATGTTATTAAGAAGAAGGTCTTCCCTTTATCTTTGGAGGGAGATGCATTGACATGGTATAGGCTATGTGATGATATGGGATCCTGGGACTATAAATGATTGAAATTGGAATTTCACCAGAAGTTTTATCCTATGCATCTTGTTCATTATGATCGTAATTATATATATAATTTTTGGGCTCGCGAAGGAGAAAGCATCGCTAAAGCTTGGGGGAGGCTTAAGTCAATGTTATATTCATGCCCCAATCATGAGCTCTCAAGAGAAATGATTATTCAAAAATTTTATGCTCGGTTTTCTCTCAACAATCGCTCCATGATTGATACTTCTTGTGTTGGTTCTTATATGATGAAGACTATTGAATTCAAGTGGGATTTATTGGAAATGCTTAAACGCAAATCTGAAGATTGGGATTCTGATGATGGTAAGGAGTCAGGTATGACACCTAAGTTTGATTGTGTTAAATCTTTTATGGATATCGATGCTTTTTGTGGATTTAGCATTAAATATGGAATTGACTCCGAGATAGTAGCTTCTTTCTGTGAATCATTTGCTACTCATGTTGATCTCCCTAAGGAGAAGTGGTTTAAATATATTCCTCCCACTGAAGTAAAAGTAGTTGCACCTATTACGGTTGAAGAAAAGACTATCACTTATAATGATCCTATTGTTCCTTCCACATATATTGAGAAACCACCTTTCCCTGTTAGGATAAAGGACCATGCTAAAGCTTCAACTGTGGTTCGTAAGAGTAATACTAGAACATATACACCACCTGAGAAAATTAAATTTGAACCTAGTATTGCTATGGTTAAAGATCTCTTGGCTGATAATATTGATGGGCATATTATTTATTTCTGTGATGAAGCTGCTAAAATTGCTAGACCTGATGCTAAGAAACATAGACCTGTTGTAGGCATGCATGTTATTTCTGTTAAAATAGGAGATCATTGTTATCATGGCTTATGTGATACGGGTGCTAGTGCCAGTGCAATACCTTATTCCTTATATGAAGAAATTATGCATGATATTGCACATGCTGAGGTAGAAGAAATTGATGTTATAATTAAGCTTGCCAATAGAGATACTATTTCACCAATCGGGATTGTTAGAGATGTTGAAGTCTTGTGTGGGAAAGTTAAATATCCTGCTAATTTTCTTGTTCTTGGTTCCCCACAAGATGACTTTTGTCCCATTATATTTGGCAGACCCTTCTTGAATACTTTTAATGCTAAGATTGATTGCGAAAAGGATGTTGTTACAATTGGCTTAGGGGATATATCTCATGAGTTTAATTTTGCTAAGTTCTGTAGACAACCCTATGATAAATAATTGCCTAGTGATAACCCACAAGTATAGGGGATCGCAACAGTTTTCGAGGGTAGAGTATTCAACCCAAATTTATTGATTCGACACAAGGGGAGCCAAAGAATATTCTCAAGTATTAGTAGTTGAGCTGTCAATTCAACCACACCTGGGTAACTTAGTACCTGCAGCAAAGTATTTAGTAGCAAATTAGTATGATAGTAATGGTAACAGTGGCAAAAGTAAATATAGCAATTTTGTAGTAGTTGTAACAGTAGCAACGGAAAAGTAAATAAGCAGAGCACAATATGTGAAAAGCTAGTAGGCATTGGATCAGTGATGAATAATTATGTCAGATGCGATTCCTCATGTAATAGTTATAACATAGGGTGACACAGAACTAGCTCCAATTCATCAATGTAATGTAGGCATGTATTCCAAATATAGTCATACGTGCTTATGGAAAAGAACTTGCATGACATCTTTTGTCCTACCCTCCCGTGGCAGCGGGGTCCTAATGGAAACTAAGGGATATTAAGGCCTCCTTTTAATAGAGTACCGGACCAAAGCATTAGCACTTAGTGAATACATGAACTCCTCTAACTACGGTCATCACCGAGAAGTATCCCGATTATTGTCACTTCGCACTACCAAAAAAATACACTTCCGTGATGATACGTGTTTGTCACAGTAGGTCGCGTTTTTTGTCATGCACGTACATCCATGAAAAATTTATGACAGAATCAAGATAGTCATACATGTGCTGTCATAGAAGTGTTCCATGACATTACAAAATTATCATCACGGAAGTGTCCACTTCCATGACGATAAATCGCGCGTCACAGAAATGCTTTCGTCAAGGGTGGCCGACACGTGGCATCCACCGTAACGGAACGCCGTTAAGCTATCGGGTCGGGTTTTGGATCCGATAACCCGTTAACAGTCCCGACCAACGGGGATTTTCCACGTGTAAAATCATTATTGGCTGGAGGAAACACGTGTCCGCTCATCGTTGGGACAGATGTCATCCACTCATTGGACAGAAGGCGCCTATGATATGTCGACACGTGGCACGACCAATCAAGTTTAAATGGGCCGGCCCAACTAAAGGCCCACAAGATTTGGCGGCCCATAATGGGCGGCCCGTTAAAGGTCCACGAGATTTTGCGGACTATAATGGGCTGGCCCACTAAAGGCCCACAACATTTCACGGCCATAATAGGTCGCCTGTAAAGGCCCACAAGATTTTTGTGTGCCATAATGGGCCGCCTGTAAAGGCCCACAAAATTCTTGCGGATCATAATGGGCGGCCCGACTAAAGGCCCACGAGATTTCACCGACATTAATGGGCGGCCCATTGTAGAGGCCCACAAGATTTTGAGGACACTAGTAGGCCGGCCCATTAACTGGCTGCCATGTTTTGGGCCAAATATCGGCCCATAATTGATCCGGTCCATTAATGGCCTGCCACGTTCTAGGCCTAGTAATTGCCCATATAAGATCCGGCCCGTTAAATGCCTCCCACTTTCTGGGCCAAATCACGGCCCAGATCAGGTCCGGCCCTTTAAGAGGCTTTGGGCTCAATTATGGCCCATATCGATTCGCCTGGCTGATCGGACGCTATGCTTTTGGGCCCACTTGCTAAAGGCCCATTTAGTAATTCGCCACGATATTAGTTTCGACTGTTAAGGGGCCATTTAACATTTTGGCCCTATATTAATTTCGACTGTTAAAAGCCCATCATATAGTTGGGCCTAACTACGGCCGGTTTGCATCACACCTTTCATGACCGATATCGATTGGGCCAAACAAGGACCGAGACAACTTTGGCCTGTTAAAAGCCCGTGAATTGATTCGCACAATCATGGGTCGGGGTCCATTTCGGGCTGCCGCCGGCCCGTGAGCTATTCGGCACATTTCAGGCCCAGCCTACTTCTTAGCCTCCTAAAATCCCATTGAGTTTTCTTGCGAAAAGAGGGCCGGGGGTTACTCGGCCTATTAAAGGCCCGAATCTACTAGTGGACCAGTTTGACGGGGCCCATGATGCGGACCATACATCGTGATTGCATGACGGCCCGATTATGTACCGTAATTTTACGGTTTGGCGGTTTATCGCGAAGACAGGATATATATACAAGAAAATAACCGCAGCATCGTGAATAAGAAAAACCTAGACTATACAATAAAGAAATTACGGCATATTACATCCATCGGGCATCAAAGTTCGCCACTATGATAATAAAGCACAAGCGAGACATGAGATTACATACACTTTGGGCATCAAAGATCGCCACCGGCGAGTATAAACACGCCGACAAAATAATATACAAAACCGACAAAGACTTCAATAGAGTGCAAGAAAGGTTAGCCTCATTGGGAGCTGCAGCATAAGCAAATGAGCAAGATGATGAGACTGAGCTTGTTCAATACTTATATCTTCCTCACTCTGAAAGATAAACAAGCGAGACAGATGTGGTTTTGCACATAGAAGTATCAAGGTCTTGACAATTCATCACATTTCTTCTTGTGAATAAAGTGACACAGTTTAAAATTGCATTAACACAATATGGTATTGTTCAGATCAAGACATGGCAGGAATTGACATTGTGAAGGAGTTGGTAGCTTCACGACACCACTGGATTACAAATCAAAAACTCATAAGTATCAATGGTTAGTGTGCTGTCAATTTAACCCATTTCAGATTGGCAAATAAAGAGGCGGTTTAAATAATAGTAGAATGATATGACATTGTTCATAGTTAAGACATTGCAGAATATGACATTGTGCTGTAGTGGGTAGGTTCACCACACCACAGGATTACGGATGAAGAACAGAAGCATACATGCAGTGCAAAAGATGATCACTTGCTCTGTATAGTTTAATTTACATGGTATGAAGAAGGAACTTGGTTGCACAACTGAAAACTTAAATTGAGAAGGACAAACTTTTGTTTATGAACTACATAATAAACTTTAAACATGCAATTTGATGCAAACACCAAAAATAAACAGCTGTTGCGGTCATGCCTAACCAAATATAAACAACAAAGTTTGAAGGCTTGAGAAGGACAAACTTACATAACTGGTGAAGACAGGCTCTATAAAGCCCTTGTCCTTGCTGATGGCGGGGGGGGGGGGGGGCAATTAAAGAAGTTTAGCACAGAATGTTATTCATAAGCATTGCCTTTATTCTACATTTTGTTAAGATTAAATATAGATGTGATAATATACGAAAAAATGGAGAATATTTAAGATAAGATGAAGAGTGATGCTACATAACCAAGTAGCTATAAATGTATGTGCAGCGATACAGCAAAAGGCACATCCAAGAGCAATGCATGCTAAACTTCTTCAAGACCAACCTTATGGTAAGAGTAAATATAGATCCGATGTGTAGAAAATGGAGGGCAAAGGAAAATAAGCTGCAGAGTGATGGTACATGAACAACTACTGTCAATATAAGTACATCGATAAAGGACATCATGTACTTACAAGAACAATGCAGAGCTAAAAAATTCATTGGCATTGGATATATTCTACACTAATGTAACCATTCATACAGATCAGATAATTTGGAGCGAACAATTGATAAGCAAGCTATCATGCATACTGCTATCACATAATGAACCAGGTATGTATGCAAGTACAGTGATACAGGACAACAGGTACTAAAAAGAGCAAAGCAGCGGGCAGCATATTTGCGATATCCTGTCGTTCTTTTCAAACCGGAATTCTTCTTCGAGCTGATTTCCTGCGAAAAATATCCGTAAGGCACATGCGGAAAAGTAGAAGTTCAAATTGTCAAGTGATTTCATAGATAGTACCTCATCATGGGAACGAGACCAGTGCATAACAAGATTTTTCCATTCAATGTCTTCTAAATTTAGCACAGGAGACTTCACCGGAAATTCGTTTATAGACTTGCCATCAAAGTGTGATTTCCTCAGGTAACACCGATACTGCTACAATGCTTCCTTCAAAAGCACAAGCAAGCTTTGCTCGTCATGACTATCCAGATTGACCCTCACCTAGTTACAACAATGTAATGTAAATCATTGATGTGTTTGATCAGCAGAAAACAGGAAAATAATAACCATGAATAATAGCACTTACACGTAAGTTGGAGAGGAAGATGTGAAAATGGTGTTTGTCTTCACTATAATATTCCCATGATGGGAATATATGCACGTAGTCCCTAACAACATTGAAAGCATTGTCTTTAAATCGGGAATAAATGGAATGGGGTTCCAATCTTCGTGAATTGGCCGTCTCTACAGCTTGGGATAGGTCTTCGGCCGGTGGACTTGCTGTACTTTTTCTTTGAGTGGGACTTTTTACGTGGTACGGTTGGTGCTATGGCAAATGAAATCGGTATACCTTTTGCTGGAGTGCAGTCCCGTGTGGTGGGGCTAGTGGTGTGGACAGTGAAGTATGGGTACAGATCTGCTAGAGTCGGTCCTATGTTTTGTGTCACCGGGTTGTACAACCAATATAAGTGAAGTATTGTCTGATTTCTCCGGCACCACCACGTTTTTCAAGGACTTTCTTGGTGCTCCTTCGTGTTCGGCAATCACCCTCTTCCTTTTTGATGTCTGATGCACAAGAACAACATTTGAGTGAAAAAACATGGTATGACGACAGATGGAATATGTATTGATAATGGAAGGGCATAGCATCGTGAGTTATATGATGAGTAAACTAAGCAGATGGTGGTGCAACAAAGTAGAATAAATGCAAGACAACATATGCAAGATACGCGCAATCAATAAAACCTTGCCAAATTAGAACATGCACCTTGATGGGTGAACAGGACATGGCATCTGCCTTTGACTCCTCGAGGTTAGAATAGTCATTAGAATGATATTCTGAACAAGAATCAACAGGTGGGGAGCGTACGAGTTTCATTGCTTCCAAAATGGCACTCAACGCCTTGGTGCCAATTTTGTAAGTCATTGCAGTGTTCCACAATATTCTTCTCATGCGCGGATTCTGATATTCACTATAATTGCGTATAATATCTCATAACCATGAAAACATAAATAGTTGTGAGATTATCTTTGTAATGCAGATGATATTCTAATATAGGGGCGCCCCTGTAAACACTTATGTGCTATCCTTTGGATTCTGATGAGAGAGCTCATGTGTGCTGTAATATCGTGCGTGCATTTATATAATCTGGCACAAGTACACAAAGAAAGGCTCCATAAGTAAGGATAGCTGGCAGATGATAGGTTCATAATATAATGTATAGATAGTTTATTGCCAAACCATGATAACAAGAGCACACAGCAACTAGGCAGATCATAGTGTACATAACAGGGGTACACCATAACCACGATATATAAATCAGGAAAGTGGAACTGGCTTGAAAATATGGTGTTGTATTGCCGCTAGTAATTGAAAGCCTATCGATCGCGTACAGGCCATCACTATCGAACATGGTAAAGAAGAACAAGCAGATTTTGGATAATAAAATGTTGGTTGCGCAGTGCCCACACATGATGAACTAGAGCGCATTAAGAATGCAACTCCCAACTGTCTCTCGACCATTTCAGGCGGTTGGATGAAGACCCTACGTCTCCTAACCCTTCTTCTTCCTCGTATGTGATTCTTCCCATATAGAACACTGCATGGGCCGCCGGCCGGACCACCGGCCCCCACCGCCTGTGTTCCTCCACCACCCCCACCCCCACCCGTGTCGAGTTTTCTTCGTTCGGCGAGGCTCCACAACCACCCGAGCCCCTTGGATCGCACCGGCGAACTCCGGCGAGCTCTGAAAAATCGAATGACCCAATTTTGAAATTTAGTCTCTCGTGATTTAACTAGTGTGGAATAAAAAAGGGGAAACCGTCAGCATGGTGAGTAAAGTGTTGCGCGTGCCATGGCGGATCTGAAGGTTCAAACCGGACAAAGTCAACTTCGCAACCAAGACAAGAAAGCAGAGTAAAGCAGCGGCGATCTATTTTCTTGCTGCGATAAATAAGTTGAGCAGAATCTGAAAAGAGTACCGCCTCAGTGCGGCGCCGTATGCATATCTGTGAGAATTTGATGGCGCTGCAGTAGCGATGGCTGTCGGCGGTGTGGAAGCAGATCTAGGAGGGTAGAGGGTGGCGGCGAGGCGCGGTGGACGAGACGGTCGTAGGAGCGGCCCCGGCAAGGTGGACGACGACGGGGATGAAAGGATCCCGGTCCGAAGGCGTGGATGAGAGAGGTTGATCTCTTGTAATGGACGGCGGCGTCGGGGTATAAGCTCCGGCATGGTGGAGGAGGACGGCGGCGGATGGGGTGGCGGACGGCGGCGGACAGAGGAGGGTGGGGGTGGAGAGGGTGTTTTGGCGCCCACGGAGTACGAATGGGGAAAATGGAGGTAGAGAGGAAGGGGAACCATGTAGTCGGTATGCGCTTGTCTCAAATGCGAGGAAATTTACAAACTGAGCCCCCATTTCAAATTTCGACTACATCACAACAACATTAGTCGGTTGGGGATAGGACGGTAATCTCGCATACACCGAATATTTGCCGACGAGAGTTTGTTTTTGGCGCCCACCGTGTATGAATATGAATTGGGGAGGGAGTCGATTTCGGCCGAGGGCACATTGTGTTTTGGCGCCCACCGTGTATGAATCCGGGTGAGAGGTGGTTATGTCACGTTTGGGTGAAATTACAAACCTACCCTATTGAAACCTATAGAAATCCAGAGATAGGCTTTGCACGGCAGGGACAGCGGTAGTGATTTCCATCTTGCAGATTTTGGTTTGGTGATTCTGCGACTTTCCCGCTTCGTTCAAATTTTGCACAACAAGACGTTTACCGTGCCAACTCAATTCGAATCCCGCTTGTATTCTACTATTTTTTTTTGGCGGATCCATTTTCAATTGGAATTACATTCTATATGCATCATTTTTTACATATATACTTTCAAAAGCACAACACCATTTATACATAAATATGGTTTACAAATGGCATGATCTCAGATTCATAAGGTTGTATCCATCAATTTGGATTTTCAAATATTTGAAACCACTTTATGTTGAAATCCAATGTATGCATTCCTCGCTAACTGTCTCCAATTAATGTGTGTTTCATGCGGGTTTTTAACTTCTCAGGCATGTATAATGTGTTTCACACACACACAACATATAGTGTAATCCCGTTTAGACACTAATTGCATATAAACCATGCATTGTTTGTAATTGAAGAATCTATGGATCACCAATATTGATAAACTATATAACATTACACGTGTGCCCAAATTCAAATGAATATGCATGTTTGATACACCAATTTGTGTTATGATATTATCGATGTCGTGATCTCCAGTTTAAATATTTGAATCCTCTTTAATCCAGATATTCGTCTCATATAGCTATCACTCATGCTTATATAGGACTATCTCTCTGGATCTATACGCGTTCATCTCCTCTTAGGCATCTCTCGTGCTACTTGTATGTCGACAATGATCTTTTATCTTCGTTACACATTGACGGTACTCTCTCCATCGACCTTCATCACTCTATCTCTCTCTAAGTATATCTCTCTCCCTGCTATGTGTCTCTAGCTATGATTCTCCATGTGGAATCTCTTTCTCTCACACAAGCACAAAACTTTGTCTCCCGGGGTCTCATTTATCTCAACTATTCCCATGTGTGCCACTCGCACACCCCTCATACAGAGATGTCTTTCGCTCCTTAGATATGAGAACCTACGACTCTTCCTCTTCAATATCTCTTTCTCACGCACAAACACAAACTCTGTCTCCCAGGGTCTCATATTTCTCCATTGTTCTCTTGTATGTTGCTCAAACACACCCTCTCTCCCTAGAGATATCTTGCGTTCCCTCATATGTCTCTCTAGCTATCACTCTCGTTCTTGAAATATCTTTCTCTCATGAGACACAAAACTCCGTCTCTGGATCTCATTTCTCTCTGATATTTGTTTGTATGTGACTCACATGCACCCTCTCTCTATCTCTCTCTCACCCACACACATAACCCAGCCTTCTGATCCACTCGACTCCTATCTCTAGCACACACTAGGTAGCATCTTTATCTTTCTATTTATCTGTTTCTCCATCAACCTTCTTTCTCGCCCTCACTCTTGATTCCTATCACGCACACTACATATGTTTCTCTCTATATGCATGCAGTCAAGTGCCCTATCACACACATATATAACTTCACCCTTTGAACCACCCGACAGTCATCTCCGACACCCAAACTAACGGATGTCTCTCTAGCTAGCATCTCCATCTCTGTATCTATCTGTAGTTTCTCCGTCAACATTTCTTTCTCGCATGGAGTCTTGCTTCCTATCACCCACACTATATATGTCTATCCATACATATGCATTTATAGGTTGATCTCTTTTGCCCAATCGTTGCGCCTCACCCCCTCTGCTCGCCATAGATGCATGCTCCAGCCCACGCCACTATCTCTTAAAGACAAAAACACATGCTCAATTGTCGGGCCTTCTTCCCTGCATTCTCACATGCATGCATATTGTCATACCGATCCGTCTCTCCCATGTCGTTGATCTTAGGACTTATGTCTTCTTTCTTTTATCTCGATCATGCATGCGCACACACACACACATCCCACGTATACATGTATACCTCTCACATATGCACGTTCAAGGTCTCTATGTCTCCATACGTAGTTAATTACCCTCAATCCTAACGCCGCACCGAATCGTTCTCCTCTTTTGTCCACATAACTTCCGCCTGGATGGGCAAAACACACACTCACACTTAACAATCTCGTTCTAGCTACCCCCCCCCGCCCCGCGCGCCTCTCACTCTTCCCCTATATCCCCGAAACCAATAAGACCATCCCTTTGTTTAATTCCCGCCTACATGCACCATCGATATATAGTAGTCTTCCGTGGTGTCTCTCGAACAAACACATTCTCTCGATGTCGACTCCTCTCAAAGACGCACCTTCTCTTCCCTCCTACGGGCATTTTCTCTCTCGCACCCCATCGTTGGTGGCCTCTGCCATACACATCACCTCTCTATGATGAAGCCATGCACACTTAAATTACATCCGCCACAGAGGACCCCGGGACACACACACACACACTCACACACACACACACACACGTGCACACTCACACACACAGACACGCACACACGCACGCACGCACCCCCCCCCACACACACTAAGACTCCATCTCTCTCTCTCTCTCACACACACACGCACGCACCCCCCCACACACACTTAGACTCCATCTCTCTCCCTCACACACACACACACAAACTAAGACTCCATCTCTCTCTCCTCTCTCTCTCACTCACTCTCTCTCTCTCTCACACACACACACCACACACTAAGACTCCATCTCACACACACATGCTCTAGGCGGAGCATTTGTTCCTACCACCCTTCATCCAACCTTACCCGTATGATAAACAATCACCTTTATTTACTTGCATAACATGGACAGATTCCACTTTACTTTAGTAGTCAACAAACTTATCATCTATATACCCTTATAAAAATGAGTTGGCGATGATGGTGTGCACCTGCCATCTTGTAATGTCTGCAGTATGATCTATATCTCGGCGGATAGGAAGCAAACTATGATAATTTTACAAAAGATACCCGCACGTCTCCACATCATTATCTCCGCAACCTCATTGCTCAAGAATCAAAAAGGAATACGTCTCGGAACAATCTAGCATGCATGGTGGCCTTTGCCGCTGCCGGCCAAATCCATCCCCATGCCTCCGCCCATTCCGACCACCAGTCACCACCACGCTCCACTCCTCCTCGCCTTATCTCTCATCTTTCATTTTTTTGATGACATTCTTGAGATACCAATTTTCCGATAAAATTCTCGAGATATCATTAGTTTTTACACATGGGATTACTCCTGCATGGGTCAATCACAACAGGTGTTTTGTAAAAAAAATGCATATTGATGTTCCGTGCAATGCACGAGAATCTTGCTTCTAATTATATCACGCAAATCACGAGAAGGAAGTGACATTTTTTTGACACAACCACGTTAACATGGCCACGTAAATCACGAGCAGGAAGGAGAAGGGAAGCGGGCTATGGAGTAACGTTTTTACCACAATTTCTAAGGAAACTGAGTGCAATAATTGAGTAGTTTTGCAAACTACCATTACTACTACACCTGAAACGGTTCAAAACCTATACTCCCTTGCCAGCGCGCGCTTCCCGCATGAAACGGTCAGCGTCACCTGGAGCGTCAGTGTCGCATTAATGCCCAGCCAGAGCGGAGGCGACCTCTCACCGGCACCGGCTTTGAAGTGGCGCGACGGCCGAGAGAGCGCCGCTTCCCGGTGCTGCTGTTGCTTTCGGCGTCGAGATCGGCCATAGGCCTTGTTTGGATCCATGGGTTAGAGTTAGTTTGAGCTAGTTGGGGCTCAAATAGCCCTAAAGTATCCAAGCATGAGGGTTTATTGGAGCAAGTTGCACCGAACCCACCAAAAAAACTATCCCACCCAAGAGGTGCTAGCGGAGATAGTTCTCATTGGGACCACCGAAAAATCACTTTTCTCTCTCCATGAAGTGCATTTATTGTCAATCTAACCCTGTCACCCAAACACCTCTTTGGCTCTGATTAGTTCAGGGTTAGTCATGAGTTAGTCTAACCTCTAGCTAAGTTAGAGTATCAAACAGAGCAGTATAGGACATGCAAGTTGCTCAAAGCATACATGCAAATTAAATGCGTGAAAAGATTTTTTCTTTTTGAAAACAGAACGTGAAAGGAAATTTTTTAGAATGCTCTTGGCATGTCGCTAACATGTGATAGTTAACCGACCTCAATAGACGGCAGAAACGCCAGCCCGCCGCACTTTGATAGAGATGAGGAGGGAGAAGCGATACAGGCTGCTGGATTACTAGAGATATGTGTCGCATGGAAGCCAAGAAATATGGTGATAGCGTGGGTTAGCCATGTACTGGTATGATGTAACTACACTGGGCTGCCGTGTTTCGTACTCTTCCAGTCCACTGTGGAGATGATTGGTTAATTTTATATCGCTGAATAATATTAAATATTATGAGTGCAGACGCTCCACCACGAGGTTCCTTGCTCCACCACGAAATATGTAATGAATTTCGTCCAGTTTGTAGGAAAAGTTTTCAAAATGTAATGAATTTCATCCGGTTAATTTGAAATTTGCTTTGTTTGCATGAATTTCGTCCGGTTAGTTCATATAGTTGTCGAAACGTATGCGGGAAGCATCGGATGGCATCCATCAGTGTCCTCGGACAGATGCCGGTGTAAATTTGTGGGCCAGCGCTGGAGATGCCCTAAATATCATGCTATAATCGCTAACAATCCTCCATTATTTTGCAGGGAACAGTTATCCCTCGATCAAAATCAGATCTGCGGTGTTCCGCACTCCTCCCACATACGAGTGTAAACTCTTGCTTACATAAAAATGGAGCAAGTGGACGGCACTTTCAGTACGACATATCACTCGAACTAGCCCGCTTAACGAGCGGAAAGCACCGCCCTCATCATTTTGTTCTAGATTTCTATCGATCGATCAGGCGAAAATGTTACGCATGAAGTTCTAAAGGAAAAGGCGGCACACTTACGACTGCACGCTGCCGCAACCTCGACGATCCGGCTCGCACGCCGCTCACCAAAGGGGACACACGCAATTTCACTGACATGTGGGACCATAATTGAATAAACCATCGATAGCCGAAATCTAATCGCTCGGCGGGCATCGGCTGAGAAGAGAGAAACGGGGGAGGGAGAAGAGATCGCCCGCCAACCAAGCACGGACTCCAAGAAATATATGGTGATAATGTGAGGTGGGCCATGCTGGAGTCCGGACCGCTTCCAGAGCCCGCTCTCACCGGCCTGGCCCCTCAAGACGCCAGCTGCCCGCTGCATGCGAAGCAAGTAGTCCCCGCTTATGTGGAGGAGAGAGGCATTGACAAAGTCAAGGATTAATAGTGGAGACAATAGCTTTCATCAAAAATAAACAATGAATACTCGTTGCTCATCCTCTATATCGGAAAGAATACTTTCATTCGCCGACATGTGGGACGTCGACCATCCTGGTCCACCTGCCATGCACAAAATTATCCTGGTCTACCCCGGTCGTATCGCAGGCCCAACCTTTCCCACCGTAAGTTGTTCGGACGAAGGAACCATCATGACTTCGTTGAATTCTGCTTCTTCAAGAAAACTTACTGTACCCGCAATACTGCTATCACACGCGAAGACATGCGGCCTTTGTACCACGCCATATCTTTGAAACCCACTAGGACAAACTAGCCCGCCTAGGTCATCTATTTTGGAATGGAGGGAGTACGTCTGACCGCTATGATTTTGTGTTGCACGTTCTCTGTCTTTGTTGCTACGATTTTCCTACCCTATGAACCAAATGAGGCCTGAATGTATGTCGACTATTGTGTGATCGATCGCTAAGCCTACAATTTTAGGAGCTAGGGCTATTGGTCGATCGATGAGGGATAAGTATAAGCGTACCACGAGCTCATCAGCCCCAACGTTTCTCTTCGGTGAGTGTTTTGCAAGTACTATAGCTCGCACAGTAGCTAGCCTACAATACTAGGGAAAAGCCTATACACAGAATCTTACCAGCAGCGCGCTCTAAAATAAGGCGCTGCTGCTAATTAGCAGCAGCGCTTGATATAAAAACGCGCTGCTGAAAGGAAAGTAGCAGTAGCGCTCCCACGCGAAACCGGCGCTACTGCTCTAATTGCCATGACCTCAACCCAGCTAGTTATAGCAGTGGCGCCCTATAGTGAACCACGCTACTGCTATAGAAGTTAGCAGCGGCGCTTCTAAGAAAATCGCCATCGCCACGATCAGCCCACAAATTTAGTCCCACCTCGGTTCATGAGCAGGTGTTTACCACCTTAAATATGTTACTCGAAACTATCACAACCAGTTGGTCTTCACTGAACTCTATGTGTAGAATTTGTGGCGCAATATGAGTCCTCTCCGGTTCCTACCGAGTGGACTCATATTGACAATTCAGATTGTACACCAAAAGATCATTGATGGACAATGTATTTTTATGCGTGCTTAGACTTAGCGATAGCGTTTTTTGATAAAATGCGCTTATAGCTACATTAGCTATAGCGCGGTTCCTAAAGTGCGCCATCTGCTAGTTCGACTTAACCCCGCTCAAAATTTCACTAAGTCCTCCTCCCCCTGTTCCCCTACTCCTCTATCGGCGCCGCCCGAGCCCGAGCCTGCCCTCACCGCCGCCGCCCGAGGCTGCCCTCAACCTCACTGCTGCCGCCCGCCGCCGCTCTCGACATCACCGTCGCCGCCGCCTCCCCCACCCCCTCCGCTCTCTACCTCACCGTGCCGCTCTCGACCTCACCATCGTCCGACGCCACCGAGGTACTCCCTCCTTCCGTGCCTCCTCCTCCCACCGCGCCCTCCTCCATCCTCCTCCCACCGTGCCCTCCTCCCTCTGCCTGCGGCCGCCCCGTCCCTCCTCCTCCGGCCGCTCGCTCCCCTCATCTCTCCTCCCTCCCTCCCTTGTCTCCGTTCTTGCAAATCGTAGGTGTTTTGAATAAAATAGAAGTAAGAAAATTTAGGGCAGTATGATTAATAGTAGTTGTAGTTGAACTATTTTAGTTGTAGTTGAACTAGTTTAGTAAGTAAATTAATAAACTAGTTGAACTAGTTGAACTAGTTGAATTAATAGAACTAATGTATTTTTAGTAAGATAATTAATATAACTAGTTGAACTACTTTATTTTTAGAAAGAACTAGTTTTTTAGTAAGATAATTAATATAACTAGTTGAACCACATATTCTATTTATAGTAAGTTTATATTTAGTAAGAACTAGTTGAATTAATAAACTAGTTGAACATGTCATATTTGTTGTTATTTTTTAGTTTAAGCAATTATTCGGGATGTATTAGTGATAACTTATACGGTTTTTGCTTTTGCAGAAATCAAGGAGCCCCTCCATCATCCCCGCCGTCGTCCCCGTCACCGACCCCGTCCGACCTCGAGGTGAGACCAGCCAAATATCCATGTATATCTTTTGTTGCTCAAATAGGATAGTGGTTGCCAAGTGGCCGTTCATGTTCAGTTTACACCTTCGAGTGGCCTATGTTTTGCCGGAGTGTTGATTAATTTCTGTTCCGCAAATTTCAGCGCTCGGTATGTCCTTTTTAGCAAAGGTCATGCCGGATTTTTCAGGCCTATGTTTTTTAGTACATATATTTAATTGTACAAGTTTAATCTTTGAATTATGAACGTAGGAAATGTCGTACTCGAGACGGCAGCAGTCTCGGGGAGTGTAGCTGGTGCCACGACGATCGAGGTATGTGCGACAGGTTCGTTGAGCTGGACGAAGATCGGCACTTCAGCATTAAGCTCGAGGAGACCTTCGATGTTGAAACGGTACGCAACAACGAGAAGAGTTTTTTTCGTAATTAAGCATGACTTCAACTATTTCAACGTCTAATTTTCATCTTTTACAATGCGACTAGCTTATCCCATGCCCTGCAAGACGCTATGTCTTGGAGAGGATGGGTTTTGAAGACCATGAAAATTTTGAAACAAAGAAAATACACCTAAGGACCCATCATAATATGGATTTTGAAGTAAATCTGTACAATGCTCAGAGCGTAACCCATTTTGGTTGCCAAAATTGGGAAGCACTTTGCAAAATGTATGGTTTTTATGAGGGTATGATTGTCACCATGGATCTTGGTGATCCCGACATCGAGCAAGACAATATGGACATTTGGGTCCTTGTTGATACGCTTCGATTCTACCGCAATGTGAGTTTCTCAAACATAGTTATTAACTAATTTATATTGTTTATTTCAAAATAGTTGACAGCTTATTTCCATTGACACTTATTTTGAATCTTCAAAGAATGTGCAGAAGATGGTAGACAAAACCCACTACAGTGGTGGCTCGAATTAACTTATAAGGAGAAAAATCATCTGATCGCATTTTGTACTTTCTTTGAGAATTACAATACCTATTATCGAACTCCTCCAAATTATGGTGAATACGTGCCACTAGTGCACGTGTTGAACCACGATAACTTCTATGGAGATACCACGGTAAGAGTTTTTACTATTACGACATCCGTGCATCTTTGCATACTTCCAAAACTAGTATATCATTGCTAACTACGAAGTTATTACTATGTTTTTCAACAGAAAATCCCGATGGATTGTGTGCCTCATCCGATGTATTACAATGAGTCGCCTTGAAGTTACGAACATACAGTGGTCATCCTACGGATCTCACTGCATATCGGATTTCTAAAGCGGTGAACACATGCTAATCAAAGAATGGAAAAATGTTTGGACATTCGCAAGGAGGTTCTTGAAAGTAACATTAGCGAAAGGCAAGAATTGGAGACAGGATAATCTCCATTCTCCATAATGGAGAGTCGGGCTATCTTGTTTTTTGCTATTTTACCTTAGAGAATATAGTAGGTCCTAAGAGAATGTAGTAGGTCCTATTAGGTACAATATGTTTATTATGTGATACAATGTGTTAGAGTTGATGATGAGGAGTACTTGTGATTACGACTAGTGACCAATTTGCTATGTGATGTCTCATTCATGAAAAGCGATGATCTTGAGGAGGTGTTATATGACAATGATGTATTATGATGATAAGTTGTTAATGATATGATATGATATTTATTATATCATTGGGTGAAAGAATCATGATTAGTTTCAAGTGGATGTCCATCCACTTGAAACTAGTCCTGATTGTTTCACCTACTCATTATGATGTAAAAACAGTCTCTAAATTCCTGTTGTATGAAAAAGTGTGTAAAGGTGTATGAAATAGAACATGAAATAAAAAAGGAATAAAATACTAAATAATAGTAGTAGCATGGGCAAGGAGGAGCGCTACTACTAATTACCAGCAGCGCTGCTCTGGAGAAGCGCTACTACTAGATCATTTTAGCAGCAGCTGGTCCGAACCTTATTCTTTGCTAAGCTTTAAGCTATGGCGCCTTATCGATGGCGCTCACCTTGCGCTCTGCTAGGCTTTTCCCTAGTAGTGCTACTAACACCAAGAATCATCAAACAAGCCCTGCTGATATGATAAACATTTCAAACTTACATCTAAGCATGACATATATTACATCAAAAGCTGGTGAGGATACATCTGTTTCCATAACTTGGAGAGGGTTCGCATGATTCACTATCAAACAAAAGTAGCAAGATCCGCCCACACAAGACAGTGCACAAGCCCTAAGATGGTTTGATAACACGCATCGTTCTGGTAATTAAACACAGGGCAATGCAAACTACCCTGAAGGATTAGCACGACCAACTATTTCTTATCATCGATCTCTCGAGCAATGACCACAGCACGGACAACGACATGGGAATCGATTTCTGGGGCGATGTCCACAGGACTGACCGCGACATCGGAATCGATCTCTGGGGTGATGTCCACAGGATGGACAGCGGTATCGGAATCGATCTCTGGGGCGATGCCAACAGGACGGGCCACGACATCGAAATCATCAAGGACAACCACCGCACTGCACAACACTAACATATTAGCAAGCACATTTCAAATAATCAAAAGCAAGCACATTGCAAATAATCAAAAACCACAACTATGGTAATAAGCCATTATTTTTACCTTGTGCAGCTCACCGGGGATCTCATCCCTCCGGGGCCATCTCCTAAATCCTCGATGGGGCCATCACCTTGCCAGGGGAATACTGCTTCTCAACGGCGACTATCTCCTCAAACTCGGTCTTGAGCCTCACATAGGTGGCAATCAGAGCTCCTGGGGTAGGCACGGTGGGGCCCTTGCTGTTCTTCCAACTTTCTTTGAGGAGTTCGTCCGCCAACGTCCTCAACTCTTTGGCCAGTGCTTGTTTCTTGGATTTCTTCGTCTCCATGGGTTGGCCCGCCAACATGGTCAACTCGTTGGTCGGTGCTCGCTTCACGGAGATCATTGTCTCCGGTGGGTTGTCATTGGCAACTCTTTGCCTAGTGCTCCAGGATCCATCAATGAACTAACAAACAAAAAGCAATCGAAAGGAAACCACAATCGCAATGAAAATGGGAAAAGAATAGGATGTGAGAATCGGTCGGTGCTTCGCAAAAGAAGATTATTGGAATGAAAATATAGCAGCATAACTGATTCGCCCACCTTTCCTTCGTCGGTAGAGAGGAAAAATGGCAGAAGTGAGTAGCACAGGTGAGGTTTTCTTCAAGAAAGGGAAGAAAGGGCTTGAGCAGGCGTTCCAATGAAATGATGGTTGCTTCGTCCAGTCCAACTTGAGGCCACCTTACCACTTCTTTGGTAAAGGTGTGGGTTTTGTGATATGACGGGTCATGACGGCCACAGGGGGTGACAGTGAGTCTCGATTGTAGCACCTCATTTGTGATTTGGTGGATGGCACGCGGGCCCGGATGCTTTGAAATGTCATTAACTTGGTTTTAGTCTCTTTAGTATTTTGATCCAAGCATGGATGAGGCTAACAAGTTTTAGTCCCACTACTTTTAGTCATGAGACTAAAACGTATCAAAGCATTCTCTCAAATTTGGTCATAGTGGGGAGTAACTTAGACTAGTGTCATGCATATGACACTAGTGTAAGTTACTACTCCCTCCTTTCCTGTTTATAAGGCTCAATTCAAAAATCTCATCAACCAAGGTAGATGGTGAGTGGTGGAATACTTTTTGTTGTTTGCAAAAGCACCCAATTAATGCTCTTGTTTTCCTCAAAAAAGTATGTTTACCAATGCATTAATTGCAATGCATGCATGCATAAATTAAATGCATTGGTCAATTTTCTCTTAATACTTGCATGCAATGACTTAATGCACCTTGAAATCTGAACATGTGATTGGGAACAACCAAATTGAGCCTTATAAAATGAAAAAACGAAAATTTTAAGATAAGGCCTATAAACCGCAAAGGAGGGAGTACCTCCATAGTGCAAAGTAACATAGTAGTAGTATCATAGATTGCTTCATTTATTATCTCATAGACTCATTTTGCCTCGGAAAGCGCTATGTTACAGTAACATATTATGTTACCACAAGCACCTCTTTCCTCAATAAATACTTGCCACATAAGCAAAATTGTCTTGGGATGTGTTAAGTTACTACCTAAGTTACTCCGACTATGGCTAGCCTCAATATTGTGCACCGCGACCAAGGCGGAGAGGAAAACGAGAGAACTACGTAATTAATGCATGAGTTTAATTAGGGTAGTTTTGTAAAGCACGAGATACATTCCTCCAATCGCAAAATGCCTTGGTTCATGAGATTTGAGATTTGAGCCCTATAAACCGGAGGGAGGGGTCTTGCACTGCAGTGTAGTCTAGTCACTTGTTTTTCTTTTGAGCCGAAGTCTAGTCACTTGTTGAAATCTCTAGAAAGGCAAATACTCCTTTCCGGTTTACAGGTCTATACTACTCCCTCCGTCTAGGTGTGTAAGTCATCTTACGAAAACCAAATAGTCCCAAAACACTTAGGCGCGGTGCATTAACTTCTACCTTGTTTCTTGTTTCTTGACATACGTATCAACCAATAAGAGATTAGAGGTGTGCATGCTTTTAATGACTTGCAATGGCTAGTTCATTGCATGGAATGCTATTAATTAGCAAATAAACTTGGTGACCCCAGGAGGAAACGGTGCTAAGCGTGTGGACCTATCACGAGAATGAGTATCAACCAATGGATAATGGAGTTTAATTGTTAAACAATAGCAATTTTGTCTCATGCAAGAGCACGGCTAGTACTCCAAGGAACCGCACCACGCTGAGCGTTCAAGAATCGCCACGTTCGGTTTGCACTTGGCTCTTCGCCTCTTCGAGAAGACGAACAATGATGTTACCCCTAATTCTACAGTATCGAATCCACTGCTGCATGTCCGTCCACCTCGTGCGGGAGGGATAGCGTGTAGCGAAAGCTTCTATTTACTGCTCCTGCCTTTGCGTCCATGACAGGTGGGCCCAACAGGTGGTTGGCCCACATCATGCAGCCAAAGGCGAGTGCAGTTAAGGCACCGGAGCTCAGTCCATGAGGGAGAGGCGTCGTAGTAATCAAATTTCTCGGGCTTATGCGAGTTGACACGACACATCAAAGCACTGCATTCGATAAAACTCTTTTTACACATTTCAAATGGGCTACTTCATATGTAGGAGTAGACATATTCTGCTTCGTATGTACTCCCTCCGTTCCAAAATATAAGTCTTTTTAGAGATTTCACTATGAACTGGAGTACATACGAAACAAAATGAGTGAATCTACACACTAAAATATGTCTATATACATCCGTATGTAATTTGTAGTGGAATCCCTAAAAAGACTTACATTTAGGAACGGAGGGAGTAGTCACTTGTTGCAATCTCTAAAAAGACTTATATTTGGAAACGGAGGGAGTACAACGCATGCATGCATGCCGTGACTTTCCTTTTGATACTTGCATGTGTTGATTTGATGCACCTTGCCAAATTTTGACTATAAATTTAACTAACCAGATTTTCATGCATGTCACAAAAAATCACGGGGTTGTTTGGATTGTGACTATGTTTGTCTTATGTTGCCACATTATTTTTCCCACACTTGCCACACTTTCCTAACCTGAGTTGCTCAAATTGTTAGACACACTTTGGCTTGCCTAAGGGAATCTTGCCACAGTTTTGTGTCTATGACATGTGGGGTTCACTGCTAATAAAAAATATTCTTGTCTTAGGTGTGGCTAATAAAAAAGACTTATATTTAGGAACGGAGGGAGTAGAAAATATAAATAATAATGCATGTTGGGGCAACCCACGTTTCCGCTAATTTTAGCCGTGGGCTTGTTCACAATTTTTACGAGGGGGTGGTTGTTCATTTAATGGAGGGACTTGTAGTACTACCAGACTTGATCGATACAAAGTGCGACTGGCACACCATAACACCACTTGGAACAAGCGGGTAGCTATCTAAAAAACAATCAACAATTAAAAAAACCGCGACTGGCATGTAAGTATAGTACACAATTTTAAGCGATTGTTTTGATGGAGTGAAAAGGAAAACTACCCCACTACTTATATATAGGCGGAGCCTCCGCGCTTGCTTGCTAGGGCTGCTCTATTCACACACTCTCATCCTCTCGAGATCTAAACAAGATAGGGGTAGTAACCTTGTCTTTCTCCCTTAAAAAACACTGGCTTTCTATCCTCACCGCTGGTTACTGAGATCCAGACGTATCCCTCCGCCCGGTGAAGGGAGGAGGGGCAACATTTGGGCGATGTCGACAGCGAGGAGGAGACCATTGCCGCCGCACCGTTATCTACGGCCGGCGGGCGCGGAGGTCCTCCGATCCTGCCGTCGTTGCACTGTAGGCGGATCCGGCCTCCCGCCCACCTATCCACATCCCGACGACCTTCAGGTATATCTTCGTTCGAAACAGCCTTAGCTCTACTTCCCGGCTCGCTACGTCATTGCAAGTGCATCATTTTCTACCTCTCGGCCCTCTCGATTGGATGGTCCAACGTCACCTATTTTTTTTCTATTGTTAGAGGTAAAGCTACTTCATGGAGTCGAATCTTGTACTCCTCCGTCCAAAATACTTGTCATTGAAATAAAGTGGGGTGGGGGAATTTAGTATGTACATCGGACTTGGTACAAGCAGGAAGGAAAGGGGATGAAAGTAGTACAGACTGGTCATCCAACCGGTCTCTTGGCGAAAAAGGAAATATAGGGGCAACGCTGTACGATGGTATGACAAGGACTAGATTTGCTATCCACATATAGGAGTAGGTGGCTAGAGTGAACAAAAATGGGACCAACCCAGATATGTTTCTTGGATGTTTGTTTCTCGGGGCAACAAACTATGAATCACCACTTTATGCCCCTGTTTACGTACATGGTGTTGTATTGCTGGTGCACCCACTGTCCCATGCCCTTATACCAAATATTTAGGCTCCGGTCGGAATAAAGGGGCAGAAAACATGAAAATAGAGGAATAGGAAAGGAATGTAGGTATAAAACTATGGAACATTGAACCGGAGGAAAATCTCAAGAGAATGTGTTCGGATGGACTACTAAATGTACAGATTTGTTTTTTTAGAGTAGCATGCTTGGCAGTATGAGATGCTATTTGTTTATTCAGCTACACAGTGACTACTCGTGTCCTCACGTGATGTACCACACATAGGTTGATTTTTTTATTCCGGCAAACACAGCACAGAACCTTTGTCTAACGCATGGCGTGGCGCGCCTCGGGCTTCCGCCCAAAAAATGAGCAGCGCGTGGATGTTTCTAATCCGATGGAATCATTACTACCAGACCAGCTTTCCTATGAAACACTATTCACCTTTCCTGTATTCCGAACGGTTGGAAGGGAAAGAACATGGTAGGAATTGTGTTCCTACGAAAATCCTGCACCAAACCTCTGAACCGAACACAGCCTTAGCTGTTCTTAATATAATGTCCCTGGTAAAAATGAAGCCATGCCACTGTTTTTTCCTGTAATTGTTTGAGACTCTGACAAGTTTAGCCAAATGTTTTTGCCTGTAATTGTTTGAGACTCGACTGTTTCCTCTGTGCCTTTTTGTGCAAACGAGGATATCTAATTCACTGGTTGTTGTTGTGACCTTTTGGTGCCTTTGCACAAAACTCTTCTTAAAAGAAGTGACTTTTGTCTTGTTTAAGCTGGAATGTCGAGATGGAACAGTTGGTTCATTTTGGTGGAACTGCACAAAGGGAGATCTGTGTTCCAATCCTCATCATCCATATTGGCGCAATAACCTTCTTTTAGGTAAGAATGATATTTAATGCATGTGTTCATCTCTATTTTTCGACTGCCATGAGAAAATAATGTTGTTTTTTACTAGTACACTTGTACTCACTCACTAACAAAACCAATTCTGAATTAGAAGGCAAATCATGTACTTGGTTTCACCAACTGGTGAGGAGAAAGAGAAACATAGCATGAAGAGGAAGAAAAAGAAGAATAAACAGTGCCAAGGCGATCTTGCTGAAGCCAGAGGCCTAAGTCGAGGCTATTCAAGGGCTCAAACAGCGACTACCTTACATGTGAGGCGATCCTCCAGGAGCCCTTCCACCTCTCTTGTCTCACTTAATTAATTAGGAGCACTTAAGTACCACTAATTTATTACTGCCTAATTTTCCTGTTGGAGTTAAACAAATTTTTAGTAGGACCCTATGTTGAATCATGTACGTGTGAATGTTTGTCTATGGAGGTGAATCATGTGGTGGAGCGGGGAGGGAATATTATTAGTGTCATGACATAATAGTGCTATTGTTTTGCATGTCAATTTATTGCCATTGGTTCAATGAGGCAATGTTTTGCGTATTGTCCATCATGAATTTGATGCTACTGTTTGAGTAATATGCTAATGTCTTCCTATCCTTTCTCACTAAGCTTGGTCGTGTTCATCGGGAGGGCTTGGATGGAACAGGCGATGGAAACGAGGCCGTACCGCACAACGGAGGAAACGACCTTGTGTTCGACCGGCCACGTTCGAAACGGGGTCCTGTTGATCGGGAGGGGCCTGGCGTCTGTAAAGCGGAGGAAGCAGACCTCCTACGGTCGAAACGGGGTCCTGTTGATCGGGAGGGTGTGGCGTACCACAAAGCGGAGAAGCAGACCTCCTACGGTCAGCAGGGGTCCTGTTGATCGGGAGGGATGTGGCGTCCGCAAAAGCGGAGAAGCGGACCTCCCACGGTCGAACGGGGTCTGTTGATCGGGAGGGTGTGGCGTACCGCAAAAGCGGAATAAACGGACTTGTGTTGGGCGCCACGGTGAAGCAGGGGGGAGGTGTGGCGTGCAAAAGCAGGACTCCACGGGATCTGTTCATCTCCACCGTCGACCTCCTCCGGCCTCCACGGGCTACCGTCGACCACCTCCAGCCTCCACGGGCTCCTGTTCATCCAGCCTCCACCGCGCTACTCCACCGGCTCTTGTTCAACCACCCCTCCACACGGGCACCCCTCCATCGCCGTCTCATTCATCCAGCCCTCCACACCACGGGTTCTGTTCAACCACCCTCCACCGCTTCATCGCTCATCCAGTCCTCCACACCACGGGTTCCTGTTCATCCAGGCAACGCCACCGCTCCTTTATTCATCCAACCCCCCGCATAGCGCTCCTGTTCATCCTAGAGGCAGCATCGATCGGCTTGATTATCAGTGATGGCGAAGGAATCGCTCCATCGGGTTCAAGATACTGACCATCGATCGATCGCTCGGGTTCGATTCTGGCGTAACTGCGGTCTGTCGCTTCGGGTTGATTAGAGCCCAACGCCTCGCTTCGGCTTGAGTTAGAGCCAACGCACGGCACACCGCAGCATACGTACAAGAGAAGCGCATCGCTCGCCCGCCCCGACCTCCCACCGTAGCAGCAACTCCCGGAATTTTCCTCCCCTCGCTTTTACCACGGTTTTTCCGTCATGGACGGCCCAAAGAATGTCATGCATTGCGTCTCCAGCCCGCCTGTGACGAAAAACCCATTTTCTGTCATGATTTTTGTCATAGAAGTAGAGCCCACCACATCTATGATGATCTGGCTTTGTCACAATTATCGTCATAGAAGTGTCATATGTATGTGAGAAAAAATTTCGTTCGGCCCAAAATGTCACGGATGTGTCTTTTTTTTGTAGTCGGGGTTGTCGGATCATAACACATAATAGGTGACTATAGACTTGCAAGATAGGATCAAGAACTCACATATATTCATGAAAACATAATAGGTTCAGATCTGAAATCATGGCACTTGGGCCCTAGTGACAAGCATTAAGCATAGCAAAGTCATAGCAACATCAATCTCAGAACAATGTGGATACTAGGGATCAAACCCGAACAAAACTAACTTGATTACATGGTAAATCTCATCCAACCCATCACCGTCCACCAAGCCTACGATGGAATTACTCATGCACGGCGGTGAGCATCATGAAATGGTGATGGAGGATGGTTGATGATGACGATGGCGACGAATCCCCCCCTCGGGAGCCCCGAACGGACTCCAGATCAGCCCTCCCAAGAGAGATTAGGGCTTGGTGGCGGCTCCGTATCATAAAACGCAATGAAACTTTCTCTCTGATTTTTTTCTCCGCGAAACGGAATATATAGAGTTGGAGTTGAGGTTGGTGGAGTATCAGGGGGCCCATGAGACAGAGGGCGCGCCTAGGGGGAGGGGGCGCGCCCCCACCCTCGTGGACAGGGTGTGGGCCGCCTGGCCTTGATTCTTTCGCCAGTATTATTTATATTTTCCAAAAGTTATCTCCGTGGATTTTCAGGTCATTACGAGAAATTTTGTTTTCTGCACAATAAACAACACCATGGCAGTTCTGTTGAAAACAACGTCAGTCCGGGTTAGTTTCATTCAAATCATGCCAGTTAGAGTCCAAAACAAGGGCAAAAGTGTTGGAAAAGTAGATACGTTGGAGACGTATCAACTCCCCCAAGCTTAAACCTTTGCTTGTCCTCAAGCAATTCAGTTGATAAACTGAAAGTGATAAAGAAAAACTTTTACAAACTCTGTTTGCTCTTGTTGTTGTAAATATGTAAAGCCAGCATTCAAGTTTTCAGCAAAGATTATGAACTAACCATATTCAAAATAATATTTAGGTCTCATGTTTACTCATATCAATGGCATAATCAACTAGCGAGCATTAATAATAAATCTCGGATGACAACACTTACTCAAAACAATCATAATATGATATAACAAAATGGTATCTCGCTAGCCCTTTCTGAGACCGCAAAACATAAATGCAGAGCACCTTTAAAGATCAAGGACTGACTAAACATTATAATTCATGGTAAAAGAGATCCAATCAAGTCATACCCAATATAACCTAATAGTAATGAATGCAAATGACAGAGTGCTCTCCACCGGGTGCTTTTTAATAAGAGGGTGATGACTCAATAGTAAAGTAAATAGATAGACCCTTCGCAGAGGGAAGCAGGGATTTGTAGAGGTGCCAAAGCTCGATTTTGAAATAGAGATGAATAATATTTTGAGCGGCATACTTTCACTGTCAACGCAACAACTATGAGATCTCAATATCTTCCATGCTACATACATTATAGGCGGTTCCCAAACAGAATGGTAAAAGTTTATACTCCCCCACCACCAACAAGCACACTCCACGGCCATCCGAAACAACAGGGTACCGTCCATACCAACAACAGTCCTGGGGGAGTTTTGTTTTAATTATTTTGATTTGCTTTGATCTTTTTGATCATGGGACTGGGTATCCCGGCTACCAGCCATTTTCTCGTGAATGAGGAGCGGAGTCCACTCCTCTTGAGAATAACCCACCTAGCATGGAAGATACAGACAACCCTAGTTGAAACATGAGCAGCTTGAGCATACAAAACAGAATTTCATTTGAAGGTTTGGAGTTTGGCACATACAAATTTACTTGGAACGACACGTAGATACCACATATAGGAAGGTATGTTGGACTCATATGGAATAACTTTGGGGTTTATGGAGTTTGGATGCACAAGCAGTATTCCCGCTTAGTAATGCAATTGAAGGCTAGCAAAAGGCTGGAAGCGACCAAGCGAGAGAGGGACAACAATCATGAACATGCATTAAAATTAATCAACACCGAGTGCAAGCATGAGTAGGATATAATCCATCATGAACATAAATATCGTGAAGGCTATGTTGATTTTTTTCAACTACATGTGTGAACATGTGCCAAGTCAAGTCACTCGAATCATTCAAAGGAGGATACCATCCTATAATACCACATCACAACTATTTTAATAGCATGTTGACACACAAGGTAAACCATTATAAGCTCCTGGCTAATTAAGCATGGCATAAGTAACTACAATCTCTAATAGTCATTGCAGACATGTTTATTCATAATAGGCTGAATCAGGAACGATGAACTCATCATATTTACAAAAACAAGAGAGGTCGAGTTCATACCAGCTTCTCTCATCTCAATCAGTTCATCATATATCGTCATTATTGGCTTTCACTTGCATGACCGAACGGTGTATAATAATAATAGTGCACATGCATTGGACTAAGCTGGAATCTGCAAGCATTCAATTCAAGAGAGAAGACAAAGTAATATGGGATCTAAGTTAAATTAACAATCATGCATATGAGAGCCACTAAGCAATTTCATTATGGTCTTCTCCTCTCAACCCCCAAAGGAAAAAAAGAAAATAAAACTATTTACACGGAAAGCTCCCAACAAGCAAAAGAAGAACGAGAAATCTTTTGGGTTTTCATTTTAATTACTACTACAAGCATAGAAATTAAACTAACTATTTTTTGGTTTTTCTTAAGGTTTATCAAACACACAAGAATAAAACTAGAAAAAGAAATTAAACTAGCATGGATAATACAATGAAAGAGTATGAGCACCGATGACTAGAATAGTGTGTGAACATGAATGTAAAGTCGGTGAGAAATACGTACTCCCCCAAGCTTAGGCTTTTGGCGTAAGTTGGTATAATGCCAAGGATAGCCTGGCTGATATCCAAAGTTATAACTGGGGTCGTACTGAGATGCAGCAGCCAATGCCTCCTGAGTTGCGGCATGTTGGCAAGCTGCCTCCGCTCTCCCCTCGTGTTCGGCTGCCTCCTCCCTGGTAACAACATATCTTTGTTTTGCCTGGTAATCAAAAAGGGAAGGAGCATGGAGAGTAACATGGACAGCGCGACGTCTGTCAAATATTAGTCGATACTGGAGGAAATGTTTATTCCTCACAAGAAAACGGTGCCTGACCATAGCATCAAAATCTAAATAAGCGGCAGGCAACTCTATATCACCCTCATGTGGGGATATACCAAGATAATTAGCAACACGGGTCACATAAATTCCTCCAAATAAATCTCTAGATATACCATTATTATGCAACCTACGTGCAACTATTACCCACAAGTTGTAATCTTTATTACCTAATACAACACTCTTGAGGACACAAAGATCAGGGACACACATGTGACATGCTTCATCTTTACCGTTAATGCATCTACCAATGAAGAGAGCAAAATAATGTATAGCAGGAAAATGAATGCTCCCTATGGTAGCTTTATATTCAGATTTGTGCTATATCCCTAGATTCTCCCACAGTGATACTAGCAAGGAAGTCTTTATATTCAGATTTGTGGGGTTCATGAACATTGCCCCACTGCGGGAGTTTGCAAGCAGTAGTAAAATCTTCTAGGTCCATGGTATAAGATTCATCATAAATATCAAACAGTACATTATAAGAATTACACGAAGATGTAAATTTAAACCTTCTCACGAATGAATCAGTCAATTGGTAGTACTGAGGACACTTATCTTGTATGAAGTCCTCAAGATCGGCATTACGCACATGCGCGTCAAATTCATCCTTGATGCCTGCATTAACCATAAACTCTTTTGATGGCCACTCACAAGCCCGCACCTCAGCTTCCCTTGGTGGTTCATCGTCTTGCTCACGAATAGCACACCTTGGTCCTCTCTTTGTTGAGGAACCACCTTGGTACATTTTTCCTGGACATATATCTTTCCTCTGAAAAATTTCCGAAATTTTTAGTAACTTCAAAATAAAAGTGAATCAAACTAAACAAGATTGATAGCAACTACTCCCACAAGTGACTAGAGCCTATATCATGCATTAGAATTACTTGGGACCTCATAAATTTGACATGCAAGCTCAAGAACAGGGTCACCTATGCAGCAAAAATTTCACTACACCACGACACTTTATTCCCTACTGATGTGTGTTGGCAAAAGTCATTTTCGCCGACCGACAGTTAGTCGAAGAAACTTCTAAGTGATAGTTGGTTGGGAAAACATTTGTACAGCGAGAGACGATCGGTCGGGAATACAAAAGTTTGTCTTTGTCGAGCGATCGACCGGGAAAGATCGTATTCTCATCTAACGATCGGTCGGCAAATAACGCCGACCAACAACAGTGGTAAATGGGCCTCTGGCGCATACGGATGAAAACATTTAAGCGCGGCCCAGCCAGCGATTTTTCTTTTTCCTCTCAAAACCTAGAACTGCCCAAAGCACCTCACTCAATCCCCTTTCGCCTCGTCTCAATCCACCCCTCTCTTGTATGACGCCGCCTAGGGTTGCGACTCACGCCGCCACCAGCGGCCATCGCGAGGCCATCCTCCTTCCACCACCAGCCACCCAGTCGCGGCGTCCACCTCCCCTCCCTCCCATGGTGCCACTGCCCCAACCCATGCCTAACTCCCTCTTCCCACCTTTCCATGGTAGCAGATCTAAAGGGGCAAGGGCCCTTCGCTCCCGGTGGTGCAGAAGCAAGGAAGGCGGCCTCTGCTTCCTCGGTGTCTAGCGAGCTAGGAATAGGGCGGCAGGTGGCCCCATCTCTCCCATCTACTTTCGGTGACCACGAGTAGCCACCCATGGCGGCAACGACATGGGTAAGATCTTTCTCCCTCATATGGTCTCCCTCCTCTCCTCTCTGCCTGTAGTATACATATTTCAACCCCCAACGATGGACCCAGCGCCACATTGGCCCGACAATTTTATCTTAAGAAAATTAACTCTGCTTTGATTCATGGATTGGTTTTGCTATGAGCAGTAGTGTTTCCTTCTTTCAACATGTCATCTATTCAATATCTATTTTACCTGTGAATCCATTCTTTCGGACCTAAAATATTTCCTCAAATGAATAATTTGTGCCCTGTGAATCATTGCTACTATCCTCTGAATAATTCGGGATTGATACATTTATTCAATGCCATTTAGTGGATGGGTGTCGACTTATAAGATTGCAAATACATGAAACATTTCTCCTCTTGTTATTGTACTTAGCTTTCCACTGATGACATGAAGAAGAAGGCCGTTCACAAGACCATGACCACTGATGACAAGAGGCTTCAAAGGACCTTGAAAAGGGTAGGAGCGAAACCATTCTTTGTATCAAAGAGGTGACATTGTCGGGGATGACATAGTTATCCAATTTAAGAATTCAAAAGGTGAAAGGTTGACATGTTAAACCATTAATGCTATAGAATTGAGGATCCGCTTACATTTATTCTAACATTGGTTATTCTTGATTTCCCCCAGTGCAAGGATTCATCACTTCAAACACATGGTTTGTCACTTGTTAGTGGAACACGATGGACAAAAAGTAAGTCTTCCTTTACAACTAGATAATTCCCGCCCCGCGTTGCTGCGGGAATTCTTAGTCCTACACACATGGTAATGCATAAATGGAATAACATTGTTTGAATAATATGGATATATGATCTTAAGATGATTTTATTTTGGAATGAACACAATACTTGCAATATAATTATAAAGATAGCAAATATAGTGGTATGCATAAGTAATCTCGTATCATTTACATTAATAATTTTGTACACTAAGAACCGGATTCTCAAATGGAGATGCGACAAATGGAATTGTCATTTTGATATACTTATTGTGTATTATATGTGAGTCTTGTTGTAAATATATCTTCTGCATGTTATTACATATATAAGTTCTACAGAATCCAAGTTGTTCATATATAAAAGTAAGTGTAAAAATGGGGTGTGTTGCAACATATAGTTGTATCCTTACACCGTAGCCCCTTAATCTAGCTCCACCTTCAACATGACTCCATGGTAGATGATCAGTCCACCCTCGCGCCCCGTCGACTTCAAGCTCTCAAGTGTGCACCGTCTTGAATCAACCTCGTGTCATAGTCTTGTCGAAGCCACACCAACACTCAGGCCCGTGCCGCGTGTTTCCACGCCCAGAAGTTGGTCACCATTGGCATCACACTCCTACATCATTGTCGCCGATCCCACCACCGTCTTCTGTACCAACCGACTCGCGTTGATCCATCAGACTGACAAGTCTTACCCAGCCGAACTTGTCCGGTTGCATGACACGCTCGAGGCTCCCAAATCGTCTCGCACGAATTCTAGTCCATCACATGATAATTCCATCATAGCTGTCACGACTTTCCATAGCGCCTTCAAGCATCTCTATTGCGCCAACAAATCTTTCACCATTGTCTGCCATAACCCGAGGTTCTCAGTCCCGTAGAACTTCTCCACCTCAAACCAGGTACCCGATGGCGCCATAGTTCTTTTTAAGATCGACCCTGTGAAGAATTATCTGAGCTTTCCACACATGATGCCCAAGTACACAAGCCCTGTGAAGAATTATCTGAGCTTTCCACACATGATGCCCAAGTACACAAGCAAGACATGATGTGGTACACCCTCATGTACTAATAGCAAATTCCAAATCAAGGATTCCTTTTGACCTTCACATGGTTGCTGTTCTTTGGCTCAAACCCCTATGCTAGCTATGCTTTGTCCTGCCTTCCGATGGATGCATCATATCGCTTGATGAATTTCTCTTTCTGCCGACTGATTTGCCTGCCTATCTGTGTCAGTAGTGGAGACTCGGTCTTCCTTTTCTTTTCTCATAAAAAATCTCGTTCAACATGTATGCACACAGCCGGCCATGGCCCAGCAAGTGGCCACCTGCCCCGCCTCGTCCGAGTGGGCCTTGGACCGTATCGCCTCGCACCGCCCCGCTGGCCGCAGCTGGCTGCATCTCAAAATCGATTCTTCCTCTAGATCAACAATCCACAACCTCCGAACAACAGCTAAATTTCACGATACCATTGTTAGAATAAATCCGAGGCATACCGTCGATCATCCAAAGAACCAAGCAATCACACGATCACGAGCGAGATTTGCTAACGAGGTTCACCGATATGGCTAGATCCCGGGGCTTGATTACGGGCACTCCTTCCCGTGACACCGTCACAATACCGCACCAGGTCGCCCTGGACGCCGGCACATGCCGTCGGCTTCCGCTGCGTTCCTGTGCTATTATGTTAAGATAGGTTACATCGATGTCTACCTCGCTATATATATAAGAGGCGCTAGGATCTGAAGTGTCCTCTAGGACACGACTCCATATCCTATCTAAACACAATACAACTACAAGTCTAACTGTAACCTACCTTATACACTATATTCGACACAACTCTAACAAAACCGTTGCACCTCCGACGTCCTTAGTCATCCGGACCTTGCATATGTAATTGCCTCCGATGCTAATCTACACGATCCATGGAACGGATACAGATAAAACCTCAGCTATTTTTGCAGGGAATCTAAGCTCAAATAACCCGCTAGCATGAACTTCAACCCAAAATCCCTGATGCAGGCTGAACAAAACCCACATCAGGCTTGCTCCCTTGCCTGCCGCTCTCAGCTGCCTGCTCGTATGCCATCTTCTTCCACTTTGTCACAACATGTGAGTCTGCATCCGTAGAAGAAACTGTCTTGGACTTGGCATCACGAGTTGCCAGGACGCGGGAGCTGGCCTCACACACTTCATCAGCATCTCCATGTTTCGCTTGCTTGAGTTGACTTGGGTCCTAGTGAAATGCAAGTGAGCCAACGGCGTCGATCTCTGCAGACACCGAGCGGGCACCCACAATTCTCGTTCATGCTCTCGGCGCGGCTCTCGAGTCCTGATCTAGCTGCGAATCCGCTGTTTGATTCACTGCTGCTTGCCGCGCATCCTCGCTCCCCAGCGTACTTGATCCCATCTCAACAACCCAACTAGCCACGGGGCTCGCCCCGGCTTGGTGCGGCTCGATATGCCCTGTAAGAGGACCCACGCATGGCGCGCCAACTGCTGTGGCCACCATGTTATGCACCAGCGTGTTTTTCCTTCTAGATGATGGCTTTTTTTTTAGAAAAGAAAGATGACCCCCGGCCTCTGCATCTGGATGATGCATACGGTCAGTTTATTAATATTATCACAAGACCTTACAAAGCCGTACAACAACAAGACTAAAGCCACCGCCTAAGCAACAATTGTCGCTACACCTATCCAAATGATGAAGGGGCGCAGATAGTCTGGGCCTAATACCAAACAGACATCGTAGCCAAACCTAAACATCTAAGACCTGAGGTCCCAACCAGGACGTCTGCCTAGTATGGGGCACCTACCAGTCCGGCGCACTCCTCAACCAGGGCGCTGCGGGTATGAGGCCGCCGCAGCCACCTGCCATCAATCCATCTTCAGAGCTGTACTGTTGCATGTACCGTGCCAGGTCTCTCTGCCATCAACAACACCACGACGCCCGACAGCGTCGTCCTCCTGCGCGATTCCATCCTCCCACAGCGAACTCCGAATCTGCACTGTGTCACGCTGTCAAGATCCGTCGCCATCAGTGTGTAGGATGAAGCACCGCTCCACCAAAGAATCCGTCCGCTGGTCCCTCGATCACGTGTGTATCTCTAAGAATGGACGAATGACACCAGAGCGCCGCCATCATTCGATCATCCGATCTAGGGCTTCCCCCGGAGATTGCAGAGAGTGGCCTTGAACTTCTCCATGGCGATGCCTTCAAAAAGGGAATGACGCAGATAGCGCCGCCATCGTCGGCCTTAGCAGAAGCGGAAGGCAAGTTTTCATCCAGATCAATTCGAAGGGACTAGATGATGGCTATGGCGCAACATACCTCGCCTTGATAGCACGGGTACAAAATATGCATCCTGCACCGATGCATTGTCCAAGACAGTAGCATATTAGATCCAAACGAACACGCTGTCAGCTAGATCAACGAGTAGAAGAAAAGCTTACCTCAACAGGCACCATGCGACGAACAGACGATCTCTCCATCGAAGTAGATGAAGAAGAAGAAGACGATGCCCCCCTTGTAGGTGGATACACTAGTAGAAAAGGGGGCAATGGTCCAGGCCCGGCCAGCCCATTAGTCCGGTTCAATCGAACCGGGACCAATGAAACATTGGACCCGTCCGTGAGCCGGGGCCGGCCAGACCACGTGGGCCATTGGTCCCGGTTCGTCTGGACCTTTTGGTCCGGTTGGTGGGACGAACCCGGGACCAATGGGCCTCGCTCTGCCCACCACCATTGGTCCCTGTTGGTGGGAATGACAGGGACCAAAGGCTGCCCTTTAGTCGGTTCAAGTCCACCAGGGACCAATTAGTTGCCTATATATACCCTCGCCCGGTGACGGAGCACTCGATTGCTTTCTGTTTTTTAAATGGCCCGGCGAGGGGAGAGCTTTGTGGTGCTCTAGGTCACCTCCTATGCACATGAGGTGTTCGATGGAATTCCCGAGCCACACTACTTAAGCTTTCTCCTCTCCAAGCTCGACCTTCAAGCTCCATTTTCCTTAATATTTGTCTAGGTTTAGCGGTCCGTCACGTCCGTCCCGTCTTCACTGCCGTCGATCGCCCGGTGCCGATCTAAATCGCCGGCACCACCATGGTGAGCCTCTTGTTCTTATCTTCTTTATGAAATGAAAAAAAAATCTTACTTGTATGTTTATATAGATACTTGTATAATTTTCTTACTTTTATTATTGCATCTTATATAGTGCGATGGTTTTGGTATCCGCCCCCGTCGGCCCGCGTCCTGTCTATGATTCGGATGTGGTATATATTATCTTTTCATAACTATTGGTTCATTTATTGTTTATGACAATTATGCCGACCAACATGACATAGATTTTATTTATCCAGGAGGTTGTTGAACCAGAAATTCCAACCGGCCTATTATCGAGAGGTTAAATTTAGTTGAAGAAGAAAACAATTTGTTGAAGGAAAAAAATAGAAAAATTGAGGAGGATAATATGATATTGGAGTTGCATGTTGCGGATGTCGTCGATGATCACAAGATCAAGATGGATGCAATGCACTTGAAGATTAGAAAGATTAGAAAATATGCCATTCATACCGAGGCTTGGTATCATTATGCCTTTGGATCAGTTGTTACATTGGTTGCGATTGTGATCGCATTTGTTTTCGCATTGAAATGTTTTACATAGTTTCAGTGTATGGTTTAATTAATTTAGATGCTCTGCAGAGCTTTATGTTGTTAGATGAGAACTATGTATGTACTTTGGTTTTAATGTGATGATGAACTTCTATTAATTTGGTCACTTAATTATCTATTCATGATGTTTTGTAATGATTTTTGACACACTTAATTATATATAATGCACGCAGATGAGCGGGCATTGGATGTACAGTTCAAGACACACCTCAAAGTACATTAAGGCGTGCATGATTTTCTCGAAGTGGCTGAGGCAAACAAGCGAGAATAGTTTTATGTGTTGTCCATGCCCTATATGTGGGAATCTGAAGTCTTACTCGACCGGAAAATCCTCCACACCCACCTGCTTTACAAGGGTTTCATGCCACACTATAATGTTTGGACGAGGCGCGGAGAAATAGTGGTTATGATGGAAGACCCTTGAAGAAGAAGAAGAGTACGATGACAACTATGTGCCCCTGAATACGGTGATGCTCTTGAACATCAAGAGGAACCAGACGATGTGCGCGATGATCTTGCAGCGAAGCTGCTGAAGATCAAGAAGAACCGAACGATGTGCCCGATGATGATGATCTCCGCCGGGTCATTGTCGATGCAAGGACGCAATGCGAAAGTCAAAGGAGAAGCTGAAGTTCGATCGCATGTTAGAGGACCACAAAAAGGGTTGTACCCCAATTGCGAAGATGGCAACACAAAGCTCGGTACCGTCTTTGGAATTGTTGCGATTGGAAGGCGAAGAATGATGTGCTGACAAAGGATTTGAGAAGCTACTGAAAATATTGAAGAAGAAGCTTCCAAAGGATAACGAATTGCCCGACAAAGACATACGCAAAGAAAGAAGGTCGTATGCCCTCTAGGATTGGAGGTGCGAAGATACATGCATGCCCTAATGATTGCATCCTTTACGCGGTGCGTACAAGGATCTGAACGCATGCCGGTATGCGGTGCATTACGGTATAAGATCGACGAGATGACCTCGGTGATGTTGTGGCGACCCCGGAAGAGGGTTCTGCGAAGGTGATGTGGTATGCTCTTATAATACCACGGTTGAAACGTCTGTTCGTAAGCGGAGAGCATGCCAAGTTGATGCGATGGCAGTGAGGACCGTAAGCAAGGCGGGAAGTTGAGAGCACCCACGACGGGTCGTGATGGAGAAAAATCGAGAGAAATCTTTGGGATGAGTTTGCAAGTGAGCCAAGGAGCGTATGGTTTGCTTTAAGCGCGGATGGCATTAATCCTTTCGGGAGCAGAGCAGCAATCACAGCACGGCCCGTGACTCTATCTATGTATAACCTTCCTCCTTGGATGTGCATGAAGCGGAAGTTCATTATGATGCCAGTTCTCATCCAAGGCCCTAAGCAACCCGGCAACGACATTGATGTGTACCTAAGGCCATTAGTTGAAGAACTTTTACAGCTGTGGAATGGAAACGGTGTACGTACGTGGGATGAGCACAAACAGGAGGAATTTAACCTAAAGGCCCGCTCTCAGTAACCTTTCAGGACAGACAAACAAGGGATACCATGCATGCACGCACTGTTTACTTGACACCGATAGTATATACCTGGCAAGCTGCGGGAAGAATGTGTACCTGGGCCATCGTCGATTTTTTCTGACCAACCATCACTGTTGAAAGAAAGGCAAGCATTTCAAAAGCGAGGCAGATCACGGAAGAAGCCCGCCATGCGTACCGGTGATCACGTACTTGCTATGGTCAATGATTTACACGTAATCTTTGGAAAGGGTCGGCGGACTAGCTGTTCGAATGACGCCGAGAATCACGCACCCATGTGGAAGAAGAAATCTATATTTTGGGACCTACCCTCTTTGGAAAGACCTAGAGGTCCGCTCTTTGATCGACGTGATGCACGTGACGAATAACCTTTGCGTGAACCTGCTAGGCTTCTTGGGCGTGTATGGGAAGACAAAAGATACACACGAGGCACGGGAGGACCTGCAATGCTTGCGAAAAAGAGGGCATGCCTCCGAAGCGATATGAAGGTCCTGCCGGCTACGCTCTTCTGAAAGAAGAGAAAGAAATCTTCTTTGAATGCCTGCTTTCGGTATGAAGGTCCCGACTGGCTTCTCGTCGAATATAAAGGGAACAATAAATATGCGGAGAAAAAGTTCCGGAACCTAAAGTCTCATGACTGCCACGTGATTATGACGCAAGCTGCTTCCGGTTGCATTGAGGGGGCTTCTACCGAAAAACGTCCGATTAGCCATTGTGAAGCTATGTGCATTCCTCAATGCAATCTCTCAGAAGGTGATCGATCCAGAAATCTTACCAAGGCTAAGGAGTGATGTGGTGCAATGTCTTGTCAGTTTTGAGCTGGTGTTCCCACCATCCTTCTTCAATATCATGATGCACGTCCTAGTTCATCTAGTTGATGAGATTGTCATTCTGGGCCGTATTTCTCTGAGAATATGTACCCCTTTGAGAGGTTCATGGGAGTCCTAAAGAAATATGTCTCAGAATCGCGCTTAGGCGGAAGGAAGCATCTCCATGGGCCATCAAACAGAGGATGTCATCGGGTTTTGTGTTGACTTCATTCCTGGCCTTAAGAAGATAGGTCTCCCTAAATCGCATGAGGGGAGACTGACTGGAAAAGGCACGCTTGGAAGGAACTCAATAATATGCAGGGACGGATATTCTTGGTCTCAAGCACACTACATAGTTCTCTGAGAACTCTACCTTGGTGACCCCGTATGTCGATGAACACAAGAACGATCTGCGCTCCAAACACGGAGTAGTCACGGATTTGGATTACATGTGAACACATCGGGACTTTCAGGTTGGTTGGAAGCACGTGTCGGAGGTGACAACACTGTTTGTGATGAGCTGTACTTGTTGTCAAGGGACCATCTTTGACTGTATTGATTTGGAAAGGATCTGAGATAAATGGGAATACATTTTACACGATTGACCAAGATCAAAAGAGCACCAACCAAAACAGCGGTGTCCGCTTTGATGCAACAACCGAGAGGGAAAGGACACATATTATGGTTACATAGTGGACATATGGGAACTTGACTACGGACATGATTTTAAGGTCCCTTTGTTTAAGTGCAAATAGGTCAATCTGTCAGAGGCGAGTGCAGGTAGACCCACGATGCGGAATGACAATAGTGGATCTGAAAAATCTTGGGTACACTGACGAACCGTTCGTCCTAGCCAATGATGTGGCACAGGTTATCTATGTGAAGAACATGTCTACCAGACCGAGAAATAGAAAAGATAAGGAAGCGAATACATCATATGATGAGCCAAATCGCCACATAGTTCTTTCAGGAAAAAGGGACATCGTGGGAGTGGAGGACAAGACAGACATGTCTGAAGATTATGAAAAGTTTCATGAAATTCCTCCCTTCAAAGTCAAGGCTAACTTGACATCTTGATAAACGATGAAGATTATCCATGGTTACGGTATAATAAGAAAATGACACAAGCGAAGAAAAAGTGAAGACTTTCTCCGCAACTATTATGATGATACCATGCCAACTTTATGGCCAGCGGTATGATACCATGCCAACTTTAAACTTTTTCTGAGTTCATTTCAAATGCTTTAATGTCTTATGGTTCGGCCCTCGTAATAATTAAAAATAGCAACAATAAGTTTTTTGTTGTAAGTAGAAACAAAATAAAATAAATAAAGCAAGAAAGAAAACAAAAAAAGTGTTTTCAAATTTGAAAAGTAATGGCACTAACAGAAAGTTTATAATTTTCCTAAAACTAAAAGCAAAAAGAATTGAAAAATAAAGCAAAAAACAAAAGAAAATAAATAATGCAGAAAAAAAACAATAAGTATTTTGTTGTAAGTAGAAACAAAATAAAATAAATAAAGCAAGAAAGAAAACAAAAAAAAGTGTTTTCAAATTTGAAAAGTAATGGCACTAACGAAAGTTTATAATTTTCTTAAAATTAAAAGCAAAAAGAATTAAAAATAAAGCAAAAACAAAAGAAAATAAATAATACAGAAACAAAACAAAAAACTGGAATAAAAATAAAAATAGCAACAATAAGTAAAGAAAACAAAAAAAACAAAAAAATGCCTCCTACTGGGCCCCCACGGCCTGAATACGACATGAAACCATACTATGGGCCAGGATTCAGGCCCGCAGAGGCCGGAAGGCCCATCGAACATGACAATAGCAAGTAGGCCGAAAGCTGCGGTGGAGAGGAGCTTCGAGAGGGTGCGGCGGTGGGGCTTATAAACCACTGCGCGCCCCTCTCAACTAGCGAGGTGGGACTAAACTTCGCCTGACGGCGGGCAAAGACAGAGCCTTTGGTCCCGGTTGGTGGCACCAACCAGGACTAAAGGGGGTCATTGGTACGGTTCGTGGCACCAACGGTACCAAAGGCCATCGCTTCCGCCCTTTGGGCTGCCGAAGAAAAGAGGCCTTTGGTCGGTTGGTGGCACCAACCGGGACTAAAAATGCATTAGTCCCGGTTGGTTTCACGAGCAGGGGCCAATGGCTTTGCTATATAAGCAAACACTTTGCAAAATTCAGAATCTCATCGCTTGATTGCCCCGGCAGCGCCCACCCTCCTCGGCGCCGCCAGGCTGCTCCACCTTGCCGTCGCCGCCGCCGCCGCCAAGGCCGTCGCCTCGAACCTGCGCCGTCCTCGTCGCCCGGCCTCCCGAGCTCAGCGCCGTCCTCGTCGCCGACCTCCCGAGCCCACGCCCGTCCGCCCCAGCTCAGAGCCCCTGCCCCCTTGTGGGCACCCTCGCCGCCCCCACCGTCGCCATCGTCATCTAGTCATTGTGAGCAGCAGCTTGCCAGCTCTGTTTTTTCATTTTTATTAGTTTAATTTTTTTGTTCATATATATATAATGTATATGTGTATGTATGTGGCTATGTGTATGTAGATGTTCAAAATGTGTAAAAAATTGTTCAGAGCATGTTTTTCTTCATATATGTATTTTTTCTTCATATGTGTATTAATGTTTTCATATATGCAAAAGATAGATTTTTAGAAAAGTTAGATTTTTTTTCTATTCATAGATTTTTTTGGTGATATTAATTATTGTAGAATATGCAAATGTTTGTATATTCATATGAACAATGAATTAGGCAAAACAATTGTTTTTTTTTCGAAATTTTCTATTTTAACATTTTTTTTAAACAAGCAATACTAAAAGAATGAGAGGAAAAAGGAAAATAAGAAGAGGAAGAAAGGAGAAGAAGAGGAGAGGAAGAAGAGGAGAAATAAATAAGAAGAGGAAATAAGAAGAAAAAGAAGAGGAGAAGAAGAAGAAAAATAGAAAATTTCTATTTTTCTTCTTCTCCTCTATTCCTGTCTTCTTCTCCTCTTTTTTTTTCTTCTTTTTTTTTCTTCTTCCTTCTTCCTCTTTTCTTCCTTTTTCTTATTTTCCTTTCTCGAGGAGAAGAAGAAAAGAAGAGTAGAAGAAGAAGAAAGGAATAGAGGAGAAAGATGAAACTTCAACACGAGGGGGTGCCGATACCCCTCCCCGATAACATTATTTTCCCATGTATATGTATGTCGCGTCGTTGTCGATATAACCCCTCGAGATAACCCGACATGAGGCGGTCGATATATATACCCCTACGGACCGTGATAACTTATACAACGGCAGCACCCCCCTCGGCCCTCTCGCTCGACCAAAACTCTCGAGGACAACCAAACCCTAGAGATAAAATGATGTTGGTCTCCTACCCCCTCCCGCCACGCCCCTACCCGACAAATTAACTCTATCGAGGCCACCCAAATTAACCCTTGAAGCGTTGTGTCGAGGCGACCCCAAACCCTAGAGAAGCAGTGTCGAGGCCACTAACATGATTGCTTATTGTGATTAGCTAGCTAGTTCTACGTTTGCCACTAATATACATATACATATATATATATATATATATATATATATATATATATAAATCTGAAACATTTTTGAATAATAATTGACATGTTGTAAATATTTGCAGAAACTATGGAGCACTCCCGAGACGAAGAAACAAAAGCGATGTTGGGGCACATAATCGCACAAGGAAGTGATGAAGTTGTGTCATTTCTCAACGACACCGATGGTCCCGAAGGATAGCTGGGTGAAGAAGAGGGCTATGTTCATGATGGCTTCGACCCATTAATGCCGGTACAAGAAGAGGACTACGTTCATGATGGCTCCGGTGACACAATGGAGGTACAAGCAGAAGGAGACCGTCTTGTTGCTCCGGTGACCGAACCGAGTCCGGCCGGTATATATATATATTAGTTAAGCCCGTCTTGACTAGTTAATTGATGCATCCATTGTTTTGGTATATGTACACATATTAATTACTCTCGTCTTTCTTCCTTATAATTTCTAGTCCTCCGGATCGAGCACAACTTCGTAAGGAGACGAGGCCCGAAGAAAAAGTTGAGCTCGGATGAAAAATTTGAGATCATAGAAATCGCGCCCGACGGCGAACCGATTGAACCCATGCGGACAAGGAAGGCATTTTACGCTCGGTGCAGGGGTTCTTTTAGGGACAAGATCCCGATCAACATCCATCAATGGTATAAGCCTAAGGAGGAAGACCACGAGGTGTCTTATGTCAATGATATGCAGAAAGAAGATCTTTGGACTCATTTGAAGGCAAATTTCACCCTACCACCAGAGGAGGATCCGGAGAAGCCAGTTAAAGAGCAATTAATCAAGTCTTGTGCTCTTAAGAAGATGCCAACCCTAATGAGGAGGTGGAGGAAAGAGCTGAACCAATTTGTAGAGAAAGAAAAGACACCAGAATTCATCGGCAAATATGAGAAGATAAAAGATCACTGGCCCGCATTTGTGGCCCACAAGACATCGGAAAAGAGTAAGAAGATGTCGGCGACAAACAAGCAAAATGCTGCGAAGAAGAAGGTTCACCATCGCACGGGGTCAGGTGGCTACCTCAAAGCCCGGCCTAAGTGGTCCCAGGCTGAGCATGATCTGCTTGAAAAAGGGATCGAACCAGAGACAATGTACTGGCCAGACCGTTGCGGACTTGGTTCTTGAGGGCTCGCGGAATCTTGGACCTGTGAGGAAGTGCCGGTGGGCCAGACGAGCAAGCGCAAATACGGTCGAGGAAGCTTCGACACTATATCGATGCGGTAGCGAGCGAGGACGTTCATTCAAAGCAGGGAGAAGGACGAGCTCACAATGGCCCTTGGAATCCCGAGCACCACTGGGCCGGACACGAGGCACGCCAGGCTCCCTTTTGTGGAAGGTTGGTTTTCGGACGCGGGGGTTACAAAACCCACGAGAGGAGGAAGAAGCGGAGCAGGACCAAGCTGCGGCGCTGCGCGAAAGGGTAATGGGGCTAGAGGAGCGAGAAGAGGAGCGATAAGCGGCAGATCGTAGCAAGCGACCTGCGAAGCTTCCCGAAGCTACCCCGCCATCTTAGCGGAGAAGAAGCGTGGCTTCCACCGAGCTGCTTCAGCCGGAGCATGTCTTGACGGCTCCTGCCAGCTATCCCATGGATGGTATCACGGAGTCTCAAAATTGCCACGTTATGGCGCGATGGATTACTTTGAAGGTCAAGGCGGCTGTTGGCCAAGTTTATCCTAGTGGACCCGGCACAACTTATCACTGCCCGGCCGATTCGAGAAGGATATGCTAAGGTGATGGTGGATGAAATAACGGAGGGATTTGAGGACCTCTGCTTGACCACCCTACCGGTGAAGGGGAGACTAGGCTGGGTTACGCTCTGAAGACTCCATGCCTATGGCGGAAGGAGCTCATCAACCTTCCGAACTGGGCGCCTCCGCCTCCTCCTCCTCCTCCGTGAGTCAGGACACTCCACCTCCTCCACCGCCTCCTCCTCCGGGCGAGTGGCGATCAGGCACGCAGCGTGGCGGCACTCCGCCTCCTTCTCCGGCGTGGCGGCACTCCGCCTCCTTCTCCGCTGCGCCCGGCCGCGCCGAAGCCAGCCTCCTCCTTCTCCGCCTCGTCGGCAAGAGGCGGAAGAGACCCGCCGCCGCTCCGGCTGCTCCCGTGGCGTCGTAGTCCTTCTCCTCCACCTCGTAAGCAAGAAAAGAAGACATCCGCTCCGTCTGCTGCCGTCGTCTAGCAATACAGCCAAAGGCGGAGGAGAAATCTGATTCGGTCCTGTCAAGACTCGGAGAAGTTACCGTACGAGAGGACCGAGGAGGAAAACGTGAAGATCGCGTAGACCGAAGTGGATGACTGGTTCGCAGGGTTGAAAGAAAAGAGACATCCACCTCCGGAGGAGAAGGTAGATCTGGTGAAAGCGAAGCGCACTCTGGCTGCCCCGAGGAAACAGGCAAAGTCTCCGCCGAGAACCAACTATGAGCGCATTACTGAACAGACATATCTCCAAGCGGAGGCGGTCGGGAAATCTTGTCGGACATCAAAGAGCAAAAGAAGGAGCAGCTGCAAAAAAATTGACCAGCTCGGCGAACAAGCAAACCAATCGTGCCCCCGCTCAATGTGTCTAGCGGCAATATCGTCGCTAATGTTCCGGGATGGTGGCGGTTATGGAAATCTACAAGATTACCTACTGACGATGCACTTCACGAATACATGAAGGTGGAAGAACCTGAGATCTGAATGCACGGGAAGCACTGTCGTCAAAGATGAAAAATCTCTAACAACGATGATGCGAAGATTCCATACTTGGTACATGAAAACCTGCGGAGAGTCTGGGGGACGAATACTTTGTATCTGCACATTAAAGAGGAGCACGACATCGTTGGAACTGATCTGTTGTGTGTTCCATTTGAGGAGTTCTTCGCGTTCTTCAATCAAAAGGCCCTCGATAAATTAACGGTCTTTTGCTACTGCCTGTAAGTACTATTTCTGTCATTAAGTCTCTATATATAGCTCGGCTCTTTCATTGCATGTATTTATAATTAATTATCCTCAATATATTATGCAGATTGAAGATCGTCGAGTGCAAAAAAATGAATTCTATGATATTGGGTTCATTAACACAAATATCATAGATGTATTTCTGGTTGAAAAGCACGTCAAAGAGGCCGAGGACAACTTGCTACAATCGTTGATCAAAAATCAAAACAAAGATACCATACTCTTTCCTTACAGCGGCAAGTGATTATTCTTGATCGTTTGCATATTCGGTTTCCCTTATTACTCGGCGAGGTTATAGTAATGTAATTGATGAGTTATGCATGCGTGCGCATGTTTCACTATATTCTTCTGGAGATTAAGCTTGAGCGTGGACTAGTAACCATCTTAGACTCGAGACGGAAAGATCCCAGCACCTATGCGGACATGACTGAAATGCTCAGCAAGTAAGTTCAATCGATCATTATCGCACCATAGCGGCAACTTTTTGTTCAATTCCTGATATCTCAAGTAATAATAATTATTTTATTTGTCTTGCAGGGTTTGGAAACAGTTCACCGCAAAAGCTCCGGGACTGCCGAAGGAGCTGCGATATACATACCCGAAAGTAAGTACTATTGGCTAGCTAGTTGTGCGCATCTCCCGTTGATTCTATAGCTATACTTTCATCAATGCCATTTATAATGCTTCATTATCAGTTTGATTGACCTCTATTTCTCGTAAAGTGCTTGTGGCAGGAACAAGGGAATGATTTCTATGGATACTACGTTAATGCGAGTTCATCTACAACGCGACTTTAAAAAATAAGCGAGGCTACTCTCAAAGACAATATGAAGTGCGTAAGCAATTAATAATATTCACAATTTCATTTTATTACACCATCATTTCTGTTGAGTTTCATTCATATATATATATATTAATTAACCCCCTTCTTCAAATTAGACGTGGCAGATGCGGAATGAACTCCTAGAACCAGATCGCATTAAAGCAGTTCAAGGGGAATTGGCGGGATTCTTTCTTGACCACGTCATCAATAAAGCCAGAGAATACCATGTGGAAGTTGATTTCAAATGCTAGGGGACTGTAATTGAGAGATCTTATATATTGTACATGTATGTAGCGATGGCAGCGTACATGATCACGAAAACTTGTTGTTCGACCAATCTCTCGGAGAAGGAGAGGTCGATCGATCATTTCTCTCGGTATGCGAGACGAACTTACGTACTCGATGGTTCCCTTCATTTTCTTACTAGCTAAGCGTGTCGAGGGCTATATGTATATAGTACGTTGCGTCGACCAAGCACGGACATAAGAGATGACACTTCTCTCTATTATTTAGCTAGCTAACATAATATATGAAACACCTAAATTAACCCCCAAAACCCCCACCCCCCCCATCTTTCAAAAAAAACCCAGCCTTTGGAATCTTGTGGCGTGGATGCCTTTTAGTCGGTTGGTGCCTGGCGGGACCAAAGCTCCTACACTGGGCTCGGCGCACCGCCACGTGGAGACCATCAATCGGTTAGGTGTTAGAACCGGGACTAAAGGAGAGGTATTAGTAACGGCCATTAGTGCCGGTTTATGAGCGGTTAAAGGTCACTTCTGACCGGAACTAATAGGTGTTTTTCTACTAGTGATATAGTAATGCCAGGTTGGACGTTCCCCATTCTCACGCTAGTCCCCTCTCCTCGCCGACGGCGTGACCGCTGCAACAAACCACTACGCTACCAGCTCCGTTGACCTTGCATCACTAGGGCGCCAGCAGATGAATAATAAGAAGAAGATGCCTCCCCTTGAATCTCTTGTGATGCTACCAGCTCCGGTGACGAAAGAAAGTTGAAAGGAGAGACCAATCTAAAGAACATGTGGCGAATGGGAATCTCTTGTGATGCTGGTGGGCACGTGCACACTCTCTATTTGTTGTCACTTCAACCATCTCATGGACCACGGAGACCTGCCAGCCCTATTTCTGCATGTTGCATCCTCCTCCCATCATTGTTTGTTTTCTTAAAAAGGCTGCCTAATTACTCTAAACCTACAAAACGTGTGTAGCTGTACAGTGGCTGGCACGAATCATAAAACCCCTGGACGGCAGGATTAGAGGGTGCCGGGACTCCCGGATATTGTTGCACCTTTCCGGTTCTGTTAGTGTCAACAAGCATTCTGTAGCATGATCTCCACGCCAGACCCTACTTTTCTCATAATGCCAAGCCCATCGATCATCCAAATTCCTTGAGCTAAGGGGTATATTAAGAATGATGTCTGCATCTTGGCGTTGCATATGTTGGAAGACCAAAGCATGATTCAATGTTCTGGTACTTTCATCCATTAAATATGCCACAAGAGATGGTGGATCATCTGACCGTGGATGTGATGCACTCAATATATTATCTCTTGGCAGCCAATTATTAGCCCAAATGTTCGATGCTCTGCCATTTACAGTGTGACGGATTAGTCCCTGCTTCAAAATTGATTTCCCTTCAAATAATGCTCTCGAAACCTGGGATGGGTGTGTACGACAGTACGAGGTCCTGCATCCAACATCTCACCAGTGGGGAAATAGAATGACTTCAAAATTCTTGCACTTAATCAGGATGCATACGTGTAGCTCGGCCCATCTGTCCGTTTCGGATGTACTTGTCATTTTATTGTGTTCTGAATCCCACACAAGTATTGTACTACAGATGGAGTCCTACCGGACTACGGCATGCCAACCGTGCTAGACGTAGCATGACTATAACTCTGTTTCGTGTCCACCAAGAAAGAGAGTTGTTTGCCCCTTTATATAGTACCAGCTAGTCATAGAATAGATGAAAGAGATCTCCACCAGATTAGCACGTAGAGGGTTTGTCCTCTCGTGTAATGTAATACTCCCAATTATAATGATACGCCGCCGTGCGTTCCGTGGTTTTCTTCCGCAAAGGTTTTCATGTAAAAATCCGTCTTTCTTTATCTCGTTTATTTCTCGTTATTATCTAACAAGTGGTATACAGAATCAAGTTGCAATATACGAGATTCGTCCGAGATGAGAAGAATTATGTCTGCGGTCTGGTCCGCCATACGGCCAAATCTGCGATTCGTCAAATTGCAGGTTTCGCCGAGATCGGCGCCAGGAGTTCCTACGTGAGGAGTCGACCGGGTCCAGATCAAGTTCGGACTACGTGTCCGAGATCGATCGCCGTTGGCTGTTTTCTTTATCATCGCCGGATCCGCCAAGTTGTGGCTGCTGCCCACGTATAGGCTACAAGTCCCGAGGACACGCTGCCGTTGCTGCTACTTTCTCTGGCGTGAAGACCGATCAAGTCCACATGCTGCTCCTCAATCGTGACGTGAAGACAGTATTACTAGTACTCACGGTTCTCAAGATCTGATTAATCTAGTAGCCTTGCTACTTAACGTGAAGGTTAAGATCTGCTACTAGCCTACTACTTCTTCACGTGAGACCGGAGAAATTTGTCAGATTAAGTTTTTCGTTCTTCGGTAAATTAAATGCCTTTCGTTCCTTTGCCTGAAGTTGCTGGTGCTTTCTCTCGTTCATTGCCCGCAAATTTATTCTGTCAAGAATTTTCTACCGGCTTGTACAACTTTGTGAATACAGATTTAATCTACTCATGGCATCCATGAAATACGATGTTCCGCTGCTGGATCATGACACAAAGTTTACCCTATGATAAGTCGAGATGCGAGCATTGTTGGCGCAAGTCGATTATCAGGATGCACTCATTTTTTTCTTCAAGGTGGAGTTTTGAGGATTATGGCCCGTTGGGATAATGGATGCAATATTGCTGCAGTTATTTGAAGAACATAATTCAGTTATCAAGAAAAAAAAGGGTACGGAGGTGGTGATTATTAAGCCTGTTGGTAGCCAGCATATACTCTATTCTCTCCATAGTATTTTGTTGTTATGCATGTGAAGGTTTTGTTTGATATTCATGTTCGTGATGAGAATCAGTTGAGGTGCAAGAAGGAGATTGATTTGTTTCTGCTAGATACTACAACATTTAGCGCTGTTAAGTTTCAAGTGCAATTTAGTTGTCTTTGCTCTTTCAAGAGGGGTCTATTGCAGAGTTGAAACTCCGCTGCATGGTAAGATGGTTCCTTCATCCGACAGTTGTTCTATAAGGACAGTTTATGACCATGTCATGGATTTTTCATTAACCATTACAAGTCGGCAGTTTTTGGGTGCACGTGATGCAGTCCGTACCATATGCTCTTGCATGAGTATTGTTTGCCGAGGTTTGTGCTTTCTGTTTTGAAGCACGTTCAGATTCCATGAGATGAGTTCTTCACAATGCGATGTGCATCAAGATGTTGCACTATGAGCTATGCGCTCGTTCAGGCACCACAGGAAATATGATAACTTATGTCATTTGATGATTGAGCAGTTTCAGTTTTTGAGGTCGATTAGCACAGACTTCGAGACTTTTATTGGGAGACCAAGTTTTGTTAGTCTGCTTTGTTGATAGTTGTGATGTTTTCTGGACGACCTACTGATTGATTTGCTCAATATGACTTCATGAGAAGTTTATTAGTCCTATGGACGTTTCCAGGCACAAGGTTTACTTGTGATGAATTTAATTGGGGAGTTGATGCTATCTATGATTATTGTAAGGGATTTCGTCTCAAGGTGGAGTGTTATTTTATTGTGTTCCAAATCCCACACAAGTATTGTACTACGGATGGAGTCCTACCGGACTACGGCATGCCAACCGTGCTAGACGTAGCATGACTACAACTCTGTTTCGTGTCCACCAAGAAAGAGAGTTGTTTGCCTTTATATAGTACCACTAGTCATAGAATAGATGTGACAGATCTCCACCAGATTAGCACGTACAGGGTTTGTCCTCTCGTGTAATGTAATACTCCTCCCAATTATAATGATACGCCGCCGTGCGTTCCGTGGTTTTCTCCCGCAAGAGTTTCCACGTAAAAATCCGTCTCTCTTTGCCTCGTTTATTTATCGTTATTATCTAACAGTACTGATTTCCATTTTTTTTTCTTCCAAGGTTGGATTTTTATCCGGTATTTCTTGGGCTTTCTATTGGAGTTTTTTCCTTGAGGCTTTTATTTTTTGTTTTTCTTTTGGTTTCCTTTATTCATCAAGAAAGGTGACGATGTTTCTAAAAAAATCAAGAAAAAGGAAGGCAACATTAATATTTATTTATATATACTCGCCATATGGGTGCTTCATAGCTCGTTATTTGCTCAATGGTGCATGAGAGGGTAGAGGTGCACTGCGAGACGTGGCTCAACATGTAGCACTAGCGGTTTCTCCATGAAGAGGTTGTGCTTGGAATTGCTTAGATTGATGGCCGACACTCCAGCCGGTTTGGTCCAGGTGAAGCCATGCAGGAGCCTGCCGAAAAGCATGTCACTCATGGTTGTTCCTATTGATGCCGCAATGCAGCCCCGCTGTCCGGTGCTGAAGGAGATGAACCGCAACTCGCTCTCGCTAAGCACCACATTGACGTTGTCTTCTATATGACGCTCTGGCTTGAAGTGGAGTGGTTCGTCCCAGACGGTGGGGTTCTGGCCCAGGGTCATCGACTGAGGATGACGTGGCTATCCTTGGGCACGCGGTAGCCCGCAACAATGGTGTCGGCAATCACAACATGCGGCATGTTGAAGGAAGCGACTGGGTGTTGGCGAAATGCCTCACGTATGCACACCTTGAAATAGTTGAGTTGCATGATGTCCGACTCGTGCACCAACCGCTCGCAACCGACCACCCGATCCATCTCCTCCACAGCTTTGGCCAGCAATTCTGGGTTGTTCACCATCTCTCCAGGCGCCCACTCCACTGCGTTTGATGGGTTATCTATGGCCGCTAATAGTATGTCCTGCATGCATTTCATGGAGATTAATGTAAGTTAATACAATTTATATCTTTGTATAGAGACATATTACATCACTTCTTTTAGATAACATTATATGCCTCTTAACATAACCTTTGGTGACGTCAAACTTGCATGCATAGTGATCTAGGTATTTTTTAAGATGGCTTCACTTAGAGCATCTCCACTAGGCCCCAAGAAACCCCCCAGAGGCACTTTTCAGCGCCGTCGGGGCGAAAAAAGCCCCACTCGCTTCCCCACGACCTTAATTAGCGTCGGATTTGGCCAAAAATTGGGCCAGCAAACCCATCCCGAACCCAAAATTCTGCGGGAGCCGGTGGAGGAGAGAGACTGTTTTGCATGCTTTTGGCCCACCGTCAGCCTGACACTCCCTCTCTCCTCACTTTTTCTCTGGGGCCCATCCATGTGATGCTCTTTGTTCTCTTCTCTTCTCCATGTGATGCTCTCTGTTCTCTTCTCTTCTCCTTCTCTCCCCACGCCAACGGAACCGCCCGCGCAGAACGCCTCGCCGGTGTGTGGCCGGAGAGGCGTGAGCTACGACGACGCTGGGCTGGTGGTGTGCGCCGCTGCGCAAGGGCAGGAGCAGACCCAGAGCGCCGCCCGACGCCCATCCGCCTCAGCTGCGACGGCTTGCCGGGGACAGTCTCCTGAGTGTAGGCACGATCACTGAGCCGTAGATGAGCACCCACGCCAGGACGCAGATCACCTCGAAGGACACCATGGACGCGGCCGGGATGGTGAACGACATGACCCGCATGTCCATGGCACTGCCCTGCTGCACGAACGTGGTGTTGAGCTGCGCGTACGCTGCCGACAGCACGATGCTCGTTGCCCAGATCGGCAGCAGCCCGCGAGCCCGCCTCCACGAGCAAAGCCTCCACGAGCCCGCGGCCGCCGCCAGGGCGCCTACGTTCGTCACCTCCTCCAGGTCTGAGTTCGCGACTACAGCCGCCTTGTCGAGGAAAGTGAACTGTTTGGTGTGCGCGATCCTGGGCTGGTCGATCTTGTCGCTGACCTCGTAGAGGACAGCGGCGTCGGCGGGGACGCGGAGGGTGACCTTCCTGCACGCGGCGACCACGACATGGCAGAGGCTCTTGAAAGGGATGTCGTTCGGCATGCTACGCTTGTACAGCGGCGGCCGGCGCGCGCAGACCAGCTCCTCGTCGGTCCTGGCCCGGGGCGGATGCGGTAGCAGCTAGAGCGGCGGCGGACGAGCTCGTCGGCCCTGGCCAGGGGCGGACACGACAGCGGCTCGAGCGGCGGCAGACGAGCTCGTCGGCCCTGGCGCGGGGTGGACGCTGCGGTCGGCACGAAGGCGGCCAGGAGCGAGTGAGGTGTGGCCTCGGGGCTTAAAACTACTGGGAAAGTTTCCACCCCAAGAGCAAAATTAGCGCCGGCATATTTTTATCCGGCGCAAAAAATGTCCCTCGAGGACACAACAGCTGGAGATGCTCTTACATCATGGGAGTGCGAATATGTAGATAGCATATGCATTTTTTTAACAATTAGCATGTGCAAATTAATCTGTCTCAGTCCGCCATCATCTTCAGTCACCATCTCCTTTTATAACTAAAGTTGCCATCAAAAAACATGTGGACGGAATTGCTTCGCGCCACACATATGCAAGTTATCGTTTGGGTTTCTTTTTTATCAGTCACTTCTTAGTCCATGTTCATTTCAATTGTTTTGATCTATTGTACTAATTATAATGAATTATAAAAATGAGAGATGAATCACATTTGACAATTAGAGCCAATCTTAATGTTTCAAAAAGTTTGCATCTTTTTAATATTTATCAAACAACACATCATCGCTATGCACCATCTAATAATGGGATGAAATATCATCATGGACCATCCCAACACATTTTGACTTGTGCCATCCATGCCCCGTCCACATGATCCGAAAGCTAGATTAATGTTGTAAAATTGGAATATTAAATATAATTTAACTTGAAATCACATCAAATAAAAATAATGGAAAATCGCAATACAAAATTAAAAACAAAAATAAATGCTAGGTTTCAAGCTCACAACTTGACAATTGAGAGTAGCATACTTACCACTACCACCACACATGACAGATCTACTTTGTTTCATGAAATTCATAAGTTTAGTTGAGCATACATGTGGTTTTTTCAATCATTAATATATTATAAAAAATAATATTTTTTATTTTTCTCATTTCACTTTATTTTGCGAACAGACAAAATTTGCCTATAAGACACTTAAATTGCTAAAATCATGTTAATTAGGAATACAATAATTTTCTTTTCCTCGAACACTCCCAAAATGGTAGAAAATTACAATAATGATATGTTTAAACTATTGACCCACGCCCCTAAAAAAAGATATGTTTAAACTATCAATTCACAATTTCTTATTCTATTGTTTCCCTTTTCCAACACTTGCCAAATACGGTATAAGATCTACCCCCTCTGTCTCAAAATTCTTGTCTTAGATTTGTCTAAATATGGATGTATCTAGTTACATTTTAGTATTAGATACATCCATTTCTAGATAAATCTAAGGCAAGAATTTTGGGACGGAGGGAAATACTATTTAAGAGTGTGAGCTATTACCTTTTCTCATGGATGACCATCTTATTGAACCATCTTAAAATTTATCATTAATTAATATTTTGCTTACCTTGCACTGTGCTTTGACCTCATCGATGCTGAGCAACGGCTTGCCGTCACCGTCGGTGAGCGTGATGAGAACGTCAAGGAAGTCCTGGACCCCGTCCTGCCTCTCGCTGCTCTTCCACTGTCTCCAACGATCTTCAATGACCATGTTGTGCAGTCTACCCACTTTTGTGATGGCCTCCTTAATAATTTTCTCGTGGCCGTCGAGGTCTTGGCCAAGTAGACACGGGAGGTAGTCGCTGGCCTTGAGCGAAGAGGAGCCCTATGAGGGTGAAGGAAGCGTCCATATGCTCCACCTCCATCGGTCCCGGCCCGCCGTCCGGCTGAGGCTCCCCGAAGTACCGTTGGCCGAAGACAAGCCGGCGGATGACGTTGTTGCAGTAATGCCGCGCGCCGTGCCTGACATCGACGTTGGCTAGTCCCGACGTTGAAGATGACCCCCGGGCGGTGTGGTTGTAGATGTAACACGTCAAGTTGTCAGCTTCGTCGGCGCGCTTGTTGTAGAGCCACTTGTGACGGGAGGGGCAGATGATCTCAGAGGTGAGCACCTTGCGCATCTTCATCCACTGGTCGCCGAACGGCGTGAGCACGGCGTCCTTGTACTCGTAGCTGATGGCGTTGGAGGCGAAGGTGAGTGTGCGGAACAATAAGTTTTTGTCCTGCTTCTTGAGCACCTCCCTTGCGATCGTGGGACATGTGATCGGGACGATGTGGACGCCGCTGAGGTGGAAGCAAGCAATGTCGGTGCCCATATCCTTCATCATGTGATGGATCCAACGGAACGCCGGCTTATTGAGCACCATCTCGGGCAGGCTACCGACCACTGGCCACGGCCATGGCCCTGGCGGAAGTGGAAGCGGCACCGTCGCCGATGAGCTTGTGCCACTGCAGACCTTGCTCTTGATCCTCAGAAGGAGCGTTATTACAACGAGCAACAGGGACACAAGGAGCAGAACGTCAGCATTGTGGAGACTCCTACGTGCTGTTTGGTTTGGCGAAGGACTGATTTAAATAAAAAACATCAAGAACACACGTGATAAAAAATACTATAGCCAATGGTACATGTACGTTTCGTACACTCAAAATCCTTTTACTTCGTTTCAATTTTGTCTGATGTTTACAATGACAAAATAAAATAAAAATATATCAAGAACACACGTGATAAAAAAATACTATAGCCAAGGGTACATGTATCGTACCTGTTAGAAGGGAGAGAGGGATTTGGTGGAATAGTTCATTGTTCGTTGTATTCTTGAGCCTCGTGAGCATATATATAGGAGTACATGGTCATCTTGGAGTACAAGACAAGGTAGAATAAATCCTACGCTATCCTACGATATACATACTCAACATCCCCCGCAGTCACAACAGTAGCGACGCAGACGGTGGGACTGGAGAAGAATCTGAAGGTAAGCCGACGGGACACCCCCCACAGTCGAATGGTCGATGCATCGCGGAAGTCGTGGTTGAAGTGGAACCGACGAGGTTGCTCAAGCAAGACGGTAGCCCTTTGTGCCGATATCGATGTAGCCGAGAGCATAGGATGGTGTAGCTGTGATCGAGGTAGCCGTTCAAGGGACGCCGTGGTCGATGTCGAGTCGGGGTGGCCGGTGTCGAGGTAGTCATCATGGACCGGGAAGAAGAGCGGCGGCGGCGGCTAGGTTAGAAGCGCGGCGACGATGCCCGTAGTAGGCGAGGAAGAACCCGACAACATGACGAAGACCGGCGCGGACGGTGGCGTTCTCGCGCCTAGAGAGGCGGCGCGACGCATGTCACATAGAAGTCGATGCGCGGGGACGACAGAGTAGACCGTGCGCAGCGACGCTACGACCCAAAGGGGCGACGCAGCGGTAGCATGCGGGTCGGGGCGACGACGGGGAAGACCTCATGGCGGTTGCAGGGACCGCGTGCCACGCTCGCTGCGGCCGGCCGGCCGACGCAGCGGTAGCGCGAGGGTCGGTGTAGCCTCGGAGACGGCCTGGAGCGGACGGCCTCGGGGCGGCGGTTGACTGCAGGCGCGGCACTACGGCCCAAAAAGACGACGCAGCGGCAGCACGCGGCTCAGTGCAAGTGAGGGAAAAACCACCAGATGGCGACACTGCGGCCGAAAGGCGACGCAGCGCCTGCTCATTGCTACCGATAAAGAGGCGCACGTGCTCGGTGATGGGATCTACGACTCTGTTGCACGACCACACGTGACAGATGATTGAGACGGCATGGACACGCGTTGTGCGGATTTGCACAAGTGCATGCATGGAGACTTGCACGGGAGAAAACACCATGCAACTGGATCATGATTAAGAAACTGTTAGCTAAGCTGAAAGAAAAGTCTTTGAATGCTAAAATAAAGTATGACCCTGCTTTTACTACTTCACCTATCTGTATTTCTGATAAGGATTATGATTTCTCTGTCGATCCTGAGTTAATTACTTTTGTTGAATCTGATCCTTTTTATGGCTATGAATCTAAAAATGTTGTGGCACATCTTACTAAATCGAATGATATAGCCACCCTATTCACTCATGAGGAAAAAATTCGTTACTACTATATCCTTAAGTTATTTCCGTTCTCATTAAAGGGTGATGCTAAAACATGGTTTAATTCTCTTGCTCCTGGTTGTGTGCGTAGTCCCCAGGATATGATTTATTACTTCTCTGCTAAATATTTCCCGCTCATAAGAAACAAGCTGCCTTAAGGGAAATATATAATTTTGTGCAAATTGAAGAAGAGAGTCTCCCACAAGCTTGGCGGAGGCTTCTCCGATTACTTAATGCTTTGCCTGATCATCCTCTCAAGAAAAATGAAATACTTGATATCTTTTATAATGGACTAACCGATGCTTCTAGAGACCACCTGAATAGTTGTGTTGGTTGTGTTGTCAGGGAAAGAACTGTTGAGCAAGCTGAATTGCTAGTAATGATAATGATTGGACACTTCCTGAACCAACTCCTAAGCCAACTCCTAAGAAAAGGGGTAATCTATTTCTCAGTCCTGAAGATATGCAAGAGGCAAAGAAATCTATGAAAGAAAAGGGTATTAAAGCTGATGATATTAAGAATTTACCACCTATTGAAGAAATACATGGTCTTGATAACCCGATACAGGTAGTAATGGTAAATTCTCTCTATAGATTTGATGAAGGTGATATTCCTCATAATAAGTCTGCTAGCCAATGTTTGGATGAGTTTGATAATTTTATTGTTAAACAAGAAAACTTCAATGCTTATGTTGGTAGACAACTGAAACATAATGCTTATATGATTGAACACTTGATTTATTATATGTCTAGAGTTAAAGGTAACCTTAAACTTATTAGTAAACATGCTTCTATGGTTATCATTCAAATAGAACAAGTGCTTAAAGCACAATATGATTTGCTCAATGAATTAAATAATAAGAAAAATGATAATGCTGTTAGAGTTGTGACTAGAGGGGGTAGAATGACTCAGGAATCTTTGTATCCTGAGGGCCACCCTAAGAGAGTTGAGAAGGATTCTTAGAGAATTAATGTTGATACACCTAGTCCTTCTAAGAAGAAGAAACAGAAAAATGATAGCACACTGCTGCGCGTCAGTCCTAAACAAACGGGTTTTTACCCCTTTCCGCGACGGCATTTGGAACCGTCGCCAAGTGAGTGTGTGCGATAGGGTGTCCTTCCCACACGACCCAGAAATCGTCGGGGATAGGCCCTCCTGGGACCCAGGCTGGGGCCGTGTGTGATCGGGCGAGGCACGAAACCCAATCATTTCCGTAGGTATGTACATCCCACACGATAATCCGAGAAAATCATTTCCGTAGGTATGTACATCTCACACGGTAATCTGAGAAAATCCCGTAGGTATGTACATCCCACACGGTAATTCGAGAAAATCATTTCCGTAGGTATGTACATCCCACACGGTGAATCCCCGAAAAACATTTCCGTTCGTATGTATATCACACACAGTCAATCCAAGGAATACGTTTCCGTTGTTATGTACATCCCACACAATCAATCCAGGGAAAACTTTTCCGTTCGGACGTAAATCCCACACAGTTTTATGTGTAGGATCATGTGTGAAAGGTGTAACTATCACACACGGTCTTCCTTGGTTAACTGTTTGCTTTTATCAACTATGTCACACACAATTTGATGAAGAAAACTGTGTGGCATTGGGCTATCCATCGCAAGCGCTTTTACTGCTAGAACCGTTTGCAAAGGTCCATGACACATTTAGCAGGTTTATTAGTTTACAATTAATAATTCCAGTATTACGCAAATTCACATTTCATATCGAACAGCTGTTTGCCAATTTCATATCAGGCACATAAATATATTATAACATCACAGTACGGTAGCTACATGAAAACAACACAATACAACATATAGCTAGTTCAACTTCATAAGAACAATATATTCATTTCTCTAATCGAGATCATCCAGGCTCGTCTTATCCACCTCTTGTTTCAGTTCAGTAAGAACCCGTTTTGCACGGGCCAACTGGGAAAGTGCCTTCTCCTTCGCCAACACCATCTTAGCAAAGACTTCTAAAAAAATCTGAGCTCATTCTCCACCTTCAACTTTTTATCCCACATCTTGAGATATGCTTCAGCGTTGACAAGACTTTCTCTAAGCCTACGTGTGTTCACTTCCTCATACATGCTATAGAGCTTCGTTAGGAACATCTTCAAAGACTGTGGCCACTCTTGATCAACCCACTCCAAGTAAGAACACTTCCGTTTATTTAAAACTAGATCAGTAACGATTGTAGGGGAAATGGGTTTATAGCAACATAGAAAATCACCAATCCTTATTTTGAAAAACTGAAGAAACATGTTAATTATGACATATCTTCTCAAAAAGATCAATGTGGAAATGAAATAATTGGTACTGAGACAACAACCAAATTCTGGAACATCAGAAGCTATAATTAACTACAATGACGCTACAAGTTCTTACTCATGTACAATAAATAAAAAATTGAACATTTTATGAGGAAGGTAAATATAACTCCAACAGCATAGCGACAGTGTTTGGATGACAACAAATTGATACTAACAGGTGTGTATATGCACAAATTTAGTAACATAGAACTAATACCACTAAGGCCGTCCACTATATATGCCAAAACTGGTGTAAAGACAACTATTGCTACATCTCGCACCGGTGCCCTGAACTGGCGAGCCGATGCAGCGGGAAAAAAATCAGGAACCCGGACTCCGGAGCACGTAGTTGCTCCGATGGCCAATTCCTTCGTGCCATAAAGATTTAGTATTTTACTGCTTGGCTGCTCGGATGTGTGGACCAAAGTTGGCTGCACAAACTGCTGAAGCGGTGCAAAATAATTTTCTAATAGCATCGCTGATGAGATGGCAACAATTTCATATACTAGGTACAAACTGTGACACTGCCTTAGGATGTGTTTGGTTGAAGGTGTGGTATGAGTGGGTTGGGACCGAGACAGTGTCTGAATCACATCTAACAGATGATTTGTAACAACGGAAGAGGGTCTAACCTTCTCTTCACATGCCAGAAACTTCCTCCTAGTGTCGACAGAATCAAACGCAAGTAGCTTCACGCATGGAGGTTGATGGTGACAACGAGTAGATAGATCTTCAGCCACCCCGCTCCATTCGTTGCCACTGATGCTCTTAGGGAGCTACAAGAGGAAGAAACAACTCAAATCGACCTCCGGGTTAAAATCCTTCATTCCAAGTCATAGCCCGAGAGAGAGAAGAGAGGCATACCCAGGTGGTGAAGGAGTAGTCGCCAGAGGAGGAACCGCTGGAGATGTATTTAAAGAAGACCATGGTGACCCCGGCGGTAGGATGCGAGACGGTGAGAGAGAGGAAGCGGCTATATCTTAGCAAGCAAGGAAGGAGGAAACAGGGGAAATGTGACTTGTGGTCGGGGAGAAAAGGGGGTGGGGAAGGGGGGAAGGGGGGCGGGGGTAGATATTTTGGCAGTAGGCCGTAATTTTGGAAATGTGGAGGGAAACTTTGCGCGTGGTGCCGCCGCACCATTCAATTTGAACGATTGTGTGCATCGCAAACAATTCTTCTGCTTATACGCGCATGGGATGAGTTTGATAATTCAAATTTTGGTCTCAAGGCATGGGCACATTCACTTTGAACGCGCGTGGTGCCGCCGGACCATTCACTTTGAACGATTGTTTGCATCGCAAACGATTCTTCTGCTTTACACGCATGGGATGAGTTTGATAATAAAAATTTTGGTGGAAATTTCCCCGGGTACGTCATTGCATAATTTGACATCGCTTGCTAATTTGGGCACACAAAAGAGCATACAGCAGATAGACCACACTTACTGAATCGAGCAATTTTAGTAATTACACATAGCCAGTTGACCTAAACATTGCTCTAACAAAAGACCAGCATTAAAAACAAAGCCTAAGTACGCATAATTAAATATCCGCCGTTGTGCCGGCCTATGCATCACCGGTGTGAGATGAGACGTCGATGACTTGTCCTGGCGACATGTCGCCGTTGGTGGAATCCGCGTCCCCCCTGCTAAAGTCAATCGCATCATCGTCCTCGTCCTCGGCGCCGCCCTCATGGTTGTAGTACTCGTAGTAGTGGCTGCGCCAGAGCTCGCGTTGGTAATCCACCGTCGATTCCTCGACGGACAGACTCTTCTCTACCTCGACCTCGGCCACGCGCAACTCCTCCTCCCGGCGCTCCTCGATCTCCGCCGCCTCCAGCATCTCCAGCTCCCACTCGGCGACCTCATGAGGAAGTAGGTGCTCCTTTGCCACCGCCGCCTTTTGAGACGTGGGTTGCATGCTGGAGTCCGAGGTGGCCTGGTATATCTTGGCGTGTGCATCCTCGATCTTGGCGTGGATGGCCACGACCCGGGCCAGGACGACATCAGCGGCACGGATGGTAGCTCGAGAGCTCTCGGCGTTTGCATCCGCTGTCGCAGCAGCAGCTACAGCCGTCTCAGCTGCCGCAGACGCCCTCTCGGCGGAAGCGGCCGCGCTCAAATGCTTGGATCTTGGTGGCACTCTCTGTAACGCCCGGAAAATTAAGCTACATTAATTCTCTGCTAATGATGCCACATCATCATGACTACTGTTGTTAAACACGTGTTGGTTCGAATCCGGTCCAAATTCAAAGTCAAGTCAAACTCAAACGTTTTCGAATGTCTAAAATAAAATGTTCATCATGTGGCAAATTTTCGTTTGTTAATATTGGTGGTGAACCAACTTTGTTTTTTGCAAAGTGGTTTAGTGTCCTAATCTAAAGAAAACAGAAAAGGTTAAAGAGAAGCAAAGCAAAAGAAAAAGGGCCACATCCCCCCTGCCCACCTGGGCCTCAGCCTACCGGCCCACCCAGCTGGCCGGCCCAGCCACCACCTACCTACCCCACTCCCCGCTGACCTAGCCAACTACCCGCAGATCCTATCCCCTCGATCCCCCACGTTCTCTCTCCCCCTCTCCCGATCCGATCTGGATCGGGATCGACCACGCACCACCCCTGACCCCACATCGCCCTCGGTGCCTCGACCTGTCGGACCCCATCACCGGACCGCCCCCGTCCTCCTCGACCTCCTCCTCGTGGCCCCGTCCCTTCTTTCTCATGGCCCGACACCTGCTCGACGCCGTTGACATTGCCGCCACCTCGCGCCATCACCGGAGCCACCACGCCGGACGCCTCGTCCTCGTCCTCCTCCCCGCCGGCCCTCTCGACCCTCGCCCCTCCAACGCATGTGAGGAGACCCCTTCACCCCTCTCTCTCCCTAGGTCGCCACGGTCCTCGCCGTCCCCGCCCACGGTCGACGCACTTCGGCCGCGTAAGTTGCGCGCTCACCACGCCCCTCCCCTTGTCGCTCGCGCCGGACCACTGCTCACCCGCGCCCCTGGTCGCATTTTGACCGCGACCAGTGGCCACCCGCTGTCCCACTCGCCACCAGCGCATCGCTGCTTCCCTGCTATCGCTGCCGCTGCGCTTCCCTTGCTCAACCCGCGCCAGCCACTGCCTCCGCCAGCCGCCTGGCACCTGCCCGCCTTCTTCTCCCAGCGCCGCGCCGCCCCGGCCCTACAGCTCCGCTCGCCGCAGCCGCCGCTGGCACCTAGACTCCCTCCGCGGGGAGCCCCGCCTCTGCCGTCGCCGGTGGTGGGCACTCGCCACGCCCGTTCGGGGTGGCGCCCGTGCCCGTTTGCCGCTGCCCAGCGCCCGATTGGCCCCTAGGGCCAATGACGAATGGGTCCCGCCACACTGGGCCAATGACATGTGGGCCCAGCCCACCCCCCCTAAAGGAATTAAAATTATTTAAACAGATTAATTACTTAATTAATGAATTAATTAACTTAACTAATTTAGGTTAATTAACTTAGCTTAATTAACCTGTCTAATTAACTAGCTAACTAAGTTAATTAGCTATCAGTCTATGATAGTCGGACCCCTCTGTCAGTTTGACTGGTCAACAGGTCAAAGTTGACTGCTGACATCACTCTAACCTCATGCTGACATCATTATTCAGTTATGTTGAATTTAATAATTAATAATAATTTCAAAATATTGTTAAAACTTTAATAATTCATAGAAATATAATCGTAACTCGGATGAAAAAGTTTTATACATCAAAGTTGCTCAGAACGACGAGACGAATCTGAATACGCGGTCCGTTTATATATCGCATGCCCCTAGCATAGCGAACATGCAACCTAATAATGGGTCACATTATCGTGAGTCTCTGCTCGTCTCCGCAAGCTAATAATACACTATGGTTTGGGTATTTGTACTAAGTTGGCCTTTGGCCTCTACGCACTAACCACCACGCGAGAATAGTTATGGGCCTCAGCGACGTAGTATCAGCCGAAGCTTTATCAGATGTCCAGTTCAGCATTGTGCGCCTTTTGGCCAGTGCCATCTAGTATGAGGTGGTGCTCGTCCCGGCTCGTCGCACAATGACCCTTAGTGCAACAGGCGATGGCCCCAGACCCCGGAGTGCTTAGGATGTAGACCGGCGGGGACCTCTCTACTGAGCCTTGGTAGGGCTACGATGTGTTGATTTTCCGAGGCCGGGCATTGACCCAGAAAAGTGTGTCCGGCCAGAGTAATCAAGCATGTTGGAAAACATGGTGCACCCCTGCAGGGAAGACATATATTCAAATACCGTGTCCACGGTAATGGACGTTCAGACTTATATCCTGATCTATTACAACTAGAAATGGATACTTGATATATGTTGCTCAGGGATTGCTTTCTCGCAGGGAGTCGAGGAAGGATCTCTGGGCATTATAGCTACTTCATGCTTGTTTATTAAAATGCTATTCTATACTCTTCTACATGGTGCAAGATGCTTGGAGCTCCTTGAAGATGCTAGTCTTCAATAGGCTAGGCCTTCCCCTCTATTCTGACATTCTGCAGTTCAGTCCACAAATACAACCCTTCCAATTGATACCAATGCATACTTAGTATAGATCTGATGCTTGCGAGTACTTTGGATGAGTACTCACGGTTTCTTTGCTACCCCTTTTCCCCTTCCTTCTTCTTTCTGGTTGATGCAACCAGATGGTGGATCCCTGGAGCCAGATGCCACCGCTGAAGAATACTACCACGTGAAGACCGCCGACGACCAGTAGTAGTTAGAAGGTCCCAGGCAGGAGGCCTTGCCTCTTTGATCGTTGTTGATTTTGTGTTTGCCTTCTTAAGGCGGCCTTGTTTAACTTGATGTCTGTACTCAGATATTGTTGCTTCCGCTAACAATTGTGCTTCTGAGCTTCTGTATTCGAGCCCTCGAGGCCCCTGGCTTGTAATATGAAGCTTGAATTATTTTATTTGTGTCTAGAGTTGTGTTGTGATATCTTCCCGTGAGTCCCTGATCTTGATCGTACGCATTTGCGAGTATGATTACTGTACGGTCAAATCGCGGGCGTCACAAGTTGGTATCAGAGCCAACTTCCTCTAGGATCCCCCTTTCCGACTCCTTGGCTGAAGTTGAGTCTAGTCTTTGAAAAACTGATTTACTAACATGGCTGTGTGGCTTATGGGCCCACGTCGCCATTGGGTGGTATTAGAATCTTTTATTCCTCGTCTATACTCTAGGAATCTGATCTCTCTTCTATTCGGGTTAAATAATTTTGCTAACTCTAGGTTCTCGTAAATACTTTCTCCCGGAGAGCCCCTCACTCTAGATGATTACTTGTTGCGCCACAAGATTCTGAAGATACTCTCCGATGTTATCTCGAGACCCTTGTATCCTTCGCTGTTGCGATCCCTAAAACCGATAAATCCTTATGCGTAACTACCTACGTTGACATTCATACCTTCATCCCCATTTGCTCTTGCTTTTACAAGATGTCCTGAAATACTCACCGATGTTTCGAGAATCCTTTATGCTTACTGCCCTGCAGTTCCTTGCCGCATGAATACTCCTATGAATAATTCCTCACACTTATCGAGGATTTGTTCATTCCTATTGGATCAAGTGATTCACAAGTTACTTTGAAGTACTATCCGATAATCCTCTCCAAAGTTATGCGGGTTATACTCTACTGGCTTGTCGCCAAGTAAAATTTCAACACTACAACTTCTTCGAATGCGAGAAGTGATTGGAAGGTTGTACATTAGAGAACTTGGAGTCGACCTTGGACTTTGTGTTCATGCCCATGTGTGAAGTGAATGGAATGTTGTATGGCCTTCAAATTTTTTTCTACATCTAACGTGCACTACTACAATTGTAATGTGAATTTTTTGAAAATTCTATGGGTCATTTGACATTTTAAAGACATTTAAGTGATTTTCTAGGCATTTAATGACCGCAATTGAAATTTGAACTACATCTACATGCAACGCGTAACGGAAACGGTTTGAAAAATCATATTTGTGTACTTGTGTGCGAGTTAATTCCATGTGCAGTAAACTAGAAGCAATTTTCAAACATATTTGTATCACGATATGGACACATATGCATGAATACGTATGCATGGAGTGGCATGGCATTTTAATTCCAAAAAAAATCAGAAACACATGAAACCTTGGTTGATGTAATGTCATGCCACCAAGATGATGTGGTAAAGAAATTGGCATGTTTGACGAAAGTTTGGACACACACCCCTCACAAACCGGAGCAACTCGCTAGAAGGTTCATGGTCCGAGAAGGAACAATGCATGTTTGATGACGAACGGGAGATAGCTTCCTCTAACAGCCTTCAAATTTTTTCTACGTCTGACGTGCACTACTACAACTGTAATGTGAAATTTTGGAAAATTCTAGGGGTCATTTGACCTTTTAAAGACATTTAAGTGATTTTCTAACCATTTAATGACCACAATTCAAATTTGAACTACATCTACATGCAACGCCTAACCAAAACGGTTTGAAAAATAGTATCTGTGTACTTGTGTGCGAGTTAATTCCATGTGCAGTAAGTTAGAAGGAATTTTCAAACATATTGGTCTCACGACATGGACACATGCATACGTATGCATGGAGTGACATGGCATTTTAATTCAAAAAAATAGAAAAATGATCAGAAACACATGAAACCTTGGTTGATGTAATTCCATGCCACCAAGATGATGTGGTAACACTACAAAAAAATACACTTCCGTGATGATACGTGTTTGTCACAGTAGGTCGCGTTTTTTGTCATGCATGTACATCCATGACAAATTTATGGCGAGAATCAAGATAGTCATACACGTCAGTCGTATAAGTGTTCCATGACATTACCAAAATTATCATCGCGGAAGTGTCCACTTCCATGACGATAAATCGCGCGTCACAGAAGTGCTTTCGTCAAGGGTGACCGACACGTGGCATCCACCGTAACGGAACGCCATTAAGCTATCGAGTCGGATTTTGGATCCGATAACCCGTTAGCAGCCCCGACCAATGGGAAATTTCCATGTGTAAAATTCTGATTGGCCGAAGGGAACAACTCTCACCAAGTCAGTGGGCCAGATGTCGCCCGTCCATTGGAGGAGACATGCCTATGATACGTCGACACATGATTGGGCCCAACAGAGGCCCATATAGGTTAAAAAGGCCGGCCCAGTCAAAGGTCCATAGGATTTAATCAGGTACTAGTGGGCCAGCCCAATAACGGCCTGCTTAATAAAGGCCCATTTACGGCCCGAAGCCAGATCTGGCCCGTTAATTGTTCACGCAATATTTTGGCCCATTTACGGCCCGAAGCCAGATGTGGCCCGTTAATCGTTCGTTCAATATTTGGGCCCATTTGCAGCCCGAAGCCAGATCTGGCCCGTTAATTGTTCGCCGAATATTTGGGCCCAACTACAGCCCAGTGACTTTCGGCCTGTTAGAGGCCTGATGTAGACATGGGCCCATTTCAGCCCGGTGTGACTTTCAGCCTGGGAATGGCCCGTGCTGCCCAAGGGCCATATATGGTCCGACGGGACATCAGGCCCACTAACGGCCCGTGCTAAAGGTGGCAACAGTTAGGCCCAACGTGACTTTGGGCCTGTTAAAGGCCTGTCGCGTAATTAGGCCCGTTGATGCCTGTACTAATCTTTCGGCCTCTTAAAGGCCCATGATATCAGTGGGCCAACTAAGGCCCGAGATATGTTTCGGCCTGGTAACGGCCCGTGAGCTAACTGGGCCCAAAACGGCCCGGTCTACATTTCGCCTCTTTGAAGGCCCGTCGACAACTAGGGAAAATTGAGGCCCAACATGCATTTTGGCCTGCTAAAGGCCCGTGGTTTCATCTCGGCCGTAACATGCCAGTACAATATTCAGCCTGTTGATGGCCCAACGGTACCTGGGCCAAATTAAGCACTGGGACGACAAAAGGCCCAACTAAAATATAGGCCGGTGTAAGTTTGGGCCTGGTGCAATGTGTGAAGTCCCCAATCATTCGGGCCCAAGAAAGACGCAGGCCGGCCCAATTATGGCCCGGTAAAAACCTGGCCCGTTATAGTCGAATGTTTCGGTCCGGTCGACTACATCTGATTTTTTTTCAGATAGTGAATGATGGCAGTAACTAGTAGGAATTAAGACAAACCTACTCTATACAATAAAGAAATTACGGCATAGTAACTAAGAATAAACCTAGACTATACAATAAAGGATTTAAGGTATATTACATCCACTGGGCATTGAAGTTCGCCACCAGTGATCATAAAGCGCAACGAAGAAGCAGATTACAAAAACTTGGCACCATTGCAGCGTATCAAAATAATACTGCACTGAGACCACTTCCAAGACAGTTCAAGAAAGGTTAGACTTATGGGGGATCGTCAAGAAGCATTGTCAGGTAAGGCTGTGAGACCGGCCTAGCATGTCGGTCATAGCTTCCAGGTGTAGCTGTTTAGCGATGAGGTTCTCATTGGTGTTGCAGAATGCCTTTCTGCTAGAACTTGGGACTGAAGAAGTCGAACTGATTCAGACAACGAATTCTGTGAGCTTATTTGACTGTTAGTCTCAAGTAACTTGAACACTGCATCAAGACAAGACTTTGGGGTTGTCTCGCTATCTTCAAGATGTTTGGCCTTATTTGCTGCAATATATGTTGGGTTTGTCTCATAGCCTTCAGCAGACTTGTGCATGCCATCAGGCATATCACCCTGAAACAAAGCAGAGAGATGACAGGTTTGCACGTGTATAAACAAAGATGATAACTGCTCATCAATTCTATCCAATTTCAAATTAGAAAATAAAGAGTAAGTTCAAAATATCAGTAGCATAATTTGGCATTTTTCATAATGCGGGGAGCTTCACCACACTACTGGATTACCATGTCAACATAACAATCATAGATGAAGGGCAAAGAAAATCAATGTATCTATTTTGGATAATGTTCATGGCATGTTGTTCATATCATCAGCCACATCAGTAAGATAAAACAGGAGATGACAAGGTGCAAACGTGGGCTGCTTCACCACACACTGGATTATTGATCCACAAAAACAAGCATACATATAGGGAGTAAAACTTAGAACTTACAGTTCTTACGAACATGCAGTTTGGTAGAAACAACAAACTAAACAGCATTAAACGATAGGGAGTATGAGCAAATTAAACAGCAGTTGAGGATAAAGGCTTTAGAAGGACTGACTTACATTAACAGTTAACACCGGCTTTATAATGCCCTTCTCCATGTCAAGGGAAGGATAACTCAAGAATTGGAGCATATAATGTTCTTCATAAGCATTGCCTGTACTCTACATTTTGTAGAGAGTAATTATAGATATGATAATACTGGAAGGGATAGAGGATAATGAAGATAAGATGCAGATTGATGCTACATAATCAACTACCAATCCCTAGAAGTAGTTGTTAAGGTAAGTACAATGATAGACCACGTTCAGTCCTTACAAGAGGACTGCAGAGCTAAACCTCTTCAAAAGCATTGGGCTGATTCTAAGTTTATGTAAGAGTCCATATGGATCTTATAATGTCCACCAAATGGACGATTACGAGGTTAACATGTGCAGTGATGCTACATAATCAAACAGCTATGGAAGTAAGTATGGTCATCGAGGGCAAGAGGTACTCACAATAGCAATGCAGTGTGCAGTATAGTTGCGAGATTCGGTGGTCCCTTGAGAACATATGTTCTTCTGCTAACAATTTTCGTACAAGTGAGACATTAAGGCAAATGCAGAAATGTAGTTCAAATTGTGATGTGATATCATAGACAGTACCTTACGCTGCAGCCGAGACCAATGTGTAACAAGATTATTCCAGTCACCGTCGGATAAATGTAGCACTGGAGACTTTACAGAAATTTCATTCAGAGGCTTGCCATCGAAGTGCGCTTGCCTCAGGGAGGAACGATACTTCATCAACGAGTGCTTTAAAAGCGCAACCAACCCTTGCTCGTCATCGCAATCCAGTTTGCTCCTCGCCTATTTAAAAGAATGAAATCTCGTGTCTTCTGTTAGCGTAAAACATATGCGATAATGACCATGAATAACATTAGTACATTACTTACGCCAGAAGTTATGGAGGAAGACTGGAAATTGTTCTGTGTTCATGTATAATCTTTCCATGAAGGAAAGATGCGCACAAAGTTCCTGACAACAACATAAGCTTCGTCTTCTAAACTGGTAAGAAATAGAACAGGGGTCCTATTTGCTGCAATTGGGGCTTTCTCTGGTTCGAAAAGGGTTTTGGCAACTGGATTTGGTGTACTTTTTGATGGAATGGGGGTTTTGCGTCGTACAGCTAGTGCTATGTCAACTGGCATAATCATATTGTTTGCTGCAGTTGGGGTCTGCTAAGTTGGGGCATCAGAAATGACCAGTGTAATAGGGCTAGAGTCTGCTAGAGTTGGGGTATTTTGTGGGTCAGGTGATATTGCAACTACACGTAATGGGCTATTTGATTTATTAGGTGCCACTACCTTTTCCAAATACTTTTCTTGTGCTCCTCCATGATCAACAATCGCCCTCTTCCTTTTGAACGCGTCGATACACAAGAACAACATTTGAATGGATAAATATGGTATGATGACAGATGGAATATACCTTTGAAAATGGATAGGCAGGGCGTATTCACATACACGATGTGTAAACTAAGCTAATGGCAGTTCAACAAAGTAGAAGCAATGCAAAGCATCGGTTGCAAGATATGTGCGAGCAATGTAACCTTGGAAAGTTAGAGCAAGTACCTTGATGGGTGAATAAGATAAGGCATCTTCCTCGACTCCTCAACTAGGGAGCTACATTGACTTAGGTCTCCCTCTAGCTCGTAATCCTTGTTAGGATCATATTACGAGCATGAATCAGAGGTGGAGAGCCTTTGCATTGCATTGCATCCAGACTTGATTTCAGTCCCTTAATGCCAAGTTTGACAGCCATGGCATTGTTCTACTTTATTCTTTTCATGCGCCGCAAGCTCATAATCATTATGATGCTGTTAGAATCTGAGATTCATGAAAACATAAAAAGTAGTCAGATTATCTATGGAATGCATTACGGATTCAACTCAGAGAGTGTCTCCCTATAAACCCCTGCATATGCAAAGTTCACCTCCCCAACCGTGCTGACCAGACCACACACAGAAATACAAACCCCTTATGTCTCTATAACAGGCAGGCACACATTTCAACATTGAAGTAGGAACATTAGAATCATATGAACGTATTTGAACAAATAAACTAAGCAATTATGAGTGGCGTAATGTTTAGTTTCAAGGGTGGAGTGTTGGTAGTGCGACACAAAGCAAGTAGGCAGATTGTATTCCATGTAAAAGATCGAAACCTATGTAAAAGCTGGAAATGACACTTTCTTTCTATACAATGCAGTGTTCGTTACCCACACATGATGGAAGAGATCAAATAGAGAAATACTATTCACTCAGGTCTACGGTTCCAGTATTTAGAAACAGGGTGGTACACCCTAAAAGAATATTGACAACAAATATGACAAGGCAAGCATAGATGTAGTGAATCAATCATTTACTTGTGAGCTTATTAGGACAAGTATGCAGAACTGTAACTGCTGTAAGAGATCGTCCAAAATCTGAATGAAGAAGTTTGTCTAGCACTTATTGTTTGCAAGTAATCGACGTGAATAATTGGATATTATATCGAATGAGTAAGAAAGACAAGTAAAATTGTCAACAAACCTGGCTTGCAGTAGTAATCTGGGTCAATGTCACTACGACCAACAATCCAAAATGACTAGTTTCTGTTCTGAGGGCCAGAATTTTGAAAACCCTCTGAACTTTAGAGGTACTAAAGATTACCGAAATACATCTGAACCATTAAGTGTAGGTAGCATTGAGCACACAACAAACCCTAATGACAGTCCAGCCTAATGAGTAATGAATCAATTAGAAAATGGGTGATGAGGAGTGGTCACGAGTGTTGAGGACGTATCTCGGGATAAATCGGGTTGGCTTGGTGGTGCGGCACGCCCGAGCCCTGAACAGACCGGGAAGGTAGGCACGGCGGCGCGCCTCGGGCGGGCGGTGACGCTTGTTGGGCGAGCGGCCTCGGCCTCTGTTAGTCCGGCGTCTCCTCCTAGAGTCATGCCGTCCGGGGATGGCAAGTCGCCGGCGAGGCAAGCGGCTAGGTGCGAGTAGAGATCGGAAGCGCGCAGCAGAACAGAGGGGAATCGGGGCCTGGGACGACCCAAATTCCGAGGGTAGGCCGGCCCACCGTGGGCACCCTGTAGAGATACACACCCGGGCGGCGATCATGCATTTTCGAAACAAATTTAGGAACATTTAGCTGACCAATTAAACAACTCTATTTTTAATAATATCATATTCATATTTGAACAACTAAGCTTGTTTAGCTTGATGGCTAGAGCAGTGTTATTATGAAACGAAGCACGTATTCTGATCGTATAGTGATCATAAAAGGGGGAAACTCTAAGCATATTTTTTTAGCAAAAGAGGGTTTCTCCTCCGATTTCTATTAAAGAAACCACCACGGAACCAACATGATCAATTAAACCCTAAGCATGATCAATTAAACCATATAATGGCTGTGCCATGGCAGATTTGAAGCTGCAAACCGGAGAAATGATATTTAGCATCCATTGTTTGCTTCGAACTAAGAACTAAATTATGCGAGCTGAAAAGAAAGTAGAGTAACCAAGTTCAGATCTATTTTTTGGTTGAGATCAAAAATTTGAGGAGATATGAAGTACCACCTCTCTTGCGGCGCCGTGTAGGCATCAGGGGTGCGATGGCTGTCGGTGGCGTTGAAGCAGATCCGCGTCGGTAGACGGGTGCATCGGGGGATAAGTCCCGTTGCGGTGGAAGAGAAGGTCGTGTGAGCGGTCCCGACAAAGAGCACGACGGCGCCGATGAAGCGAGAGGACGCGATGCAAGGCTATTGGTCCGTCGCTGTGGATGAGAAACGACCATCTCTAGCAGTGGACGACGCGGTCTTGGTAGGCGCTCTGGCATGGTGGAGGACGGTGGCGATGGATGTGGTGGAGGACGGTGGCGATGGATGGGGTGGCGAACGGAGGCTGGTGTGGGGATGGGGTGTTCTAGCGCAGATGGTGTATGAATGGGAAAATGGAGGGAGAGGTACGGGGAACCATGTTTTTGGGACGCGCCTGTCTGAAATATGGGAAAGTTACGAACTTAGCCCCCGTTTAAAATTTGGACGTCTCGTTGGTTGGGGATAGGACGGTAATCTCGCATCTCGCCAATATTTGCCCAGAGCGATTTCGGGCGAGGAGAGGGTGGTTGGCGCCCTTGGTTGGTGCCCACGGTGTATGAACGGGGCTGATAGGTAGGGCGGTTGTGTCACGTCTAAGTGAAGTTACAAACCTGCCCCTATTGGAAATATTTGCCTACATCGTTTTCGGCCGAGTCGAGTTTGTTTTGCCGCCCACCGTGTATGAATGGGGAAATGGAGGGAGAAAGAGAGGTCTTTCGAATGAGCTTGAATCAAGTGTGTTTTGCCGCCCATGTTTGGCGCCCACCGTGTCGGAATGGGCTCAGAGGCAGTCGTGTCACGTCTACTTGAAGTTACTAACCTACCCCTATTGAGAGCAGTGGAAATCGGGCCGATGGATTGTCTGTGTAAGGGGTAGACAGTAATTTCCATCTCCCAAACAATTGGCTTCGGGCAGACGACGTGGGAGTGTACATTTTGCCGCTTCTTTCGAATTTTGGGACAATAAGCATCCACGTTTAGCCTGGCAACTAAATTCGAATCCATTTTGTATTCCTATAAGAATCTTTATAAATCATTCTACGTGTTTTTATATATCTTCAAAAGAACGACAAATATGTATTCCACTGTCATATATGAATATGATTTACAAATGCCGATACTCGAATTCAGAAGCTAGAATCCAGTTTTAGGTGAATTCGGATATTTGGAACACTTTATGTCCAACTCAAATGTCACACGCAACATAATGTGTACTCCCATTTAGATATGTACACAGGCGACGTATCAAGATTCAAATACCGAGTCAATCAACCAATAATGTACACAACTAATGAACATATAAACACTTATATAGTATATGGATCAATAATATCAACTAACATACATAACCAGGCTGCTGTACGTTTTTTTGGCTACAACAACATCCTTTTTTTAGCCAGCATCTTGGCCCTTTCCGATGTGCGCCACTTATGGTCCATCTATACTACTACTATTGCTGAATGCACATTCAGCCCGATTGGCATATTTGTAGGTCTGGCACAGCAATCCAAATGAAATGTCTTCGAGTCTTATCAACTAATACACACTTGTGCTCAAATAAAATTACAAACCAAAAAACAAAAAAAATTATTACATGATCTCTAAAACAAATGGTTTGGTTGATTACATGAACAGACAACACAAAGGTTATTCAACTATGGAAAGAACATTTCACCTATGATTTACCAAGTAGGAATTTAATTTCCTTTTTTCCTTCAGGACCTTAACAATCTGGTCCGTCTCAGCTTGCTTCGTTTTGAAATCCACCAAATATTTAATGGTTGTCTTGAGTATTGCTTGTGATTGTGTTGTTTGCTTCCTCAACATGTCAACTTCATCTCTAAGTGCAGAAGTAGAATCTCTTTCTACCACTAGTTAAGCCTCTAGAGCATCAGCAGTTGGCAATTCATAATGCATGATTGGGCCGGTGCCACTGCTGTGGGATGATGCAACATCCATGGGCACCTCGCTCTTGATCTTGGGCTAACCTGTTTTGCCATTAAAGTTCCGATTGGATTCAGAAAAGTTGAAGTTAGCAAAACATCTCAACTGGGAGTTATAACTGCAAACCAGTTAAACAAACAAGGAATTAAAGAGTGTCAGTTGGATGCTGAAAAGTAGTTATTAACATCATTGTAACCCGTTGTTGCAGCAGCAATGCAGTTAAACAAACAAGTATATATTTAAGTTAAGGCAAACAGGTAATTCTTAACAGTAAGTATCAAACACATAGATAGGCGCAGTCTTCAATATGATTAAAAGGCTGTGCCGTTATGTAATCAGTAGCAAACTAAATTAAGCCAAGCAACATAATTGAAAGATTTTGCAATAAGTGGCTAACTAAAATTCCGAGAAGCAGGTAACCGAACTTACGCTAGTTCTTTGTATAGGCACACTGCAACTTCTTTTTCGCTTACAAGGTTGTACGAAGGAGTCCATGGCATCAATTGCTTGGATACGCAGTCCCAATACTTATTTCTTCCCACACTGCATGGGTAAGTCGAATGGTTAATCTGGTAAGATGGTGTGTCCTTGATATGTTATATGAGGACACGTAGTCGACTAGTTGTAGCCAAACACATCACAATCGGCTTTTACTATATATTTCATGCGATTACTTTTGGCATATCGAGATCTAAGCAATCTACAATAGAAAGAAAAGACTGGCATCCTTCACATTATTGGCGAACTCAGTTCATAGAAACAAGCAATTCAACCATTCTGTGGGTAAAACAAAAGCGCCACTGGAATATTTTTCACTATCCAATCATACACGCAAAAAGGGGTGACGCCACCATAGGGGCTGGTATGGGCGGCCGCCTCAGGTGGCTGGAAAGTGTGCACCTAGTTTGAGTCGTCCAGGTTGGCCCACGCGAGTTTTGTTCGTCGCAACGCATTTGAAAGGTGCAATGTAAAAAATGAAGAAAAATGTTTCAATTTGGATGGGCCAATAACGTAAGTGCAAGGCAGGCCCTATAGCAAGCTCGCGGCCCAAACGAGCGCCTCCCATATCGATCGACAACAGGAAAAATCCCAATTCATTCGCTCCAGACTCTAGTCCGGTTCGCTCCTAACCTAGCCGCCGCTGGACAGACCGACACAGCACTTGCTCGCGCCCTCGTTCGAGGGCGGTCGCCGGGCTTTAAGCGAACAGAAGGACAAGAAGATGAAGATCCAACCCTGGGTGTAGCCTGCGTGGGAGGCAGCGGCGGCAGTACGGGCGTGGCATCGAGCTTGCGCAAAAGGATGGTCGCAGCTTGCAAGAGTAGCATGCTCAACGAGCAGGTACATCACATCCCTGTTTATATCTAATTCAACTCTTCAATTTCTGGCCAATAGTTAAACCTGACATGTTGTAAAACTGCTTGTATGTAGGGAATCTATGAGAAAATGAAACCAATTTCTACTTATTTTATAACTCCCCCAATCAATATTAAATTGACTGAATCTGATGTATCTAATCAAGTTTCCGGTGCAAACATACAAGCTCATGTTGTTCTTGATCCTGAAGTGTCTAATGAATGCATCGCTAATGAAGGATTTGATGCAAACATTTTACATGCTCCTGGTGATGAACATATAGTGTCTAATGAGGGATCTAATGCAAGCATTTTGCAAGCTCATTGAAGGATTTAGTGTCTAATGATGATCTACTATGTTGAGAGAGAGAGATATTTGCAAGCATTGATGACAAGCAAATTATAGTGCAATTTCATAGCTTGAGGAAACATCGAGGCCATCTACCAAAAAGTCCCCGTATCATGACAACATAGCATAAATACTTTTCTAATCTGTTGTTTGAAACTATTGCATACTTGTGCAGGATAGATATATTGATATGCAGTTTGCGCACTAGTTATACGTGCAATTACACTTCAATATTTTCAGCCAAAGAACGAATAATTCAAGCAGGTAAAGACCATGTTTGTAGTCCTTGTACACCATGTTGCATTTTGTGTTTTTTGGTGCTTGCATCATTTAGTGTTTATAATCTGAACTACTTTGGATCATTAGCTGGTTTTCAAAGTGCATGTAGCTTCACATTTCACAAGTTATGTTGATTTCCGGAGTGCAAGTTCCTTCGTATTTTTTAAGTTAAATATTCGCCCCTGGTAACTTGAATTCGTGGATCAGCCACTTCACACAAATCATACACGAATGTCAGTAAGAACTAAATGAAATACAGGGACTTACGCTAGCTCGTTGTACAGGCTCACTGCAGCTCTGCTTGCGCTTGGGATGTTCCATGTACAAGTCCTTGTTACCACTTGCTTGAATGTGCATGCCTTGTGCTCCTTGCATCCCCCTCTGCATTTCTGACACGGCGAATGGTTGATCAAATAAGAGGAGTCGACCTTAATGTTGTACCGGAGGACAGATACTTACAAGGTTATACGGGTGTGCAGGATGTGTATCAGATCCCGTAGCGCCGTCATGCTTCGCTAAAAATGGATTTGCTTGCTTCAGATGATATCTCCAGAAGAAAGAAGAGTTAAAGTCAGAGTTGCATAGGCGTGTAAGCTAAGAGAGTAGTGAAAGGATATCCAAACATCATCGGAACAGTGCACAAGGGAGTGATGTGTGGATACCTAGTTCGGCCGGCGTTTGGGCATGCTCGCCTAGCTAGAGTGCGGGTCACTTCAGAGCCGTTGAGGGTGATGCGCTGGCGTTGGCTGGCCGCGCACGGATGCAGATCTTGAGTGGCAGCGGAGCGCTACGATGCGGTGGACGAGACCGTTGGTGAAGCCCCAACGGCCTCGGGGGGGGGGGGGGAGGTGCGACGATGTGCTCGGTGAAGTAGCCTCGGTGAGATGGGAGACGGTGTCGGTGAAGCGCACCTAATGCGGTGGAACTCGGTGTCTGTGAGTCACGTCGGTTGCGGCGGCCGACGTTGTCGGTGGACCACCCGGTGCGGTGGACGAGGGCGTATATGAGGTAGCTCCAGTGCGGTGGTGAAGCGCGACCGTTGTCTTCGTCGTCGTCGTCCGGCATAGAGGTGGGGAGCGGTGGGGGAAAGAGATGAGACGGGGGGCGATTCGAGGGTTGGCGGCGAATTAGGGATTTGAGCAATCTGGGCGCGGAAGGGGACGGTGGCGAAGAGAGATTTTGCAGGGCTGGAATTGGGGCTGCGGATATTTCAATCCAAACGTGGAAGCGCGAACTTATATTGTCGCTGCCCTTTTTTGGGGGAGAGGGTGGGTGGCTGGGTGCTACGCGTCTGCTCGACACACGCGACCACCCCGACAGGACTATGCTTTGGTGCCTTAAGGTACCTGTCATTGTGTCCATGACATGTGGGCCCAACGGGTTGTTGGCCCACATGTCAGTCACCCAAAGGCAGTTGTCTTTAAGGCACCGAAGCAGCGTCCACCCCGACACGACCCTGGTCTGCCTGGTGCGCCCACATTTGAGAATGCAAACGAATCTTCTTTCATTTGCAAACGAATCTGTATGTATTACCATGGCCGTGTTTTCCTTGCAAAAATTAGTCATTCGAAACGAGATACTCCATCCGTTCACTTTTGTAAGTCGTTTCAGAAAACTTAAAATGAACTGTTTTGCACATTGTCTGAAATGTCTTCAAGGTCTTATAAAAGTGAACAGTGGGAGTACTATAAATTAATTAATGAGGAGTTATTTGAAAAAAATCGAAACGGTACCGACGCTAACGTGGATTAGAGTGTGTGTCACATAATTAGTTATTTAAATTAGAGTGTGTGTCACGTAGTTAGATTTTTGAATTAGAGTGTGTGTCACGTAGCGATCGCAAATTCTAACATGGATTTCGCATTTCACTGTATCCACACTACTTTTTTAATACAAATTCATATGTATATGATGAACACCATGGTAGTGAGAAAACTTTTGGATGGATTCAAACATATGACCTACAAAATAGCACAACAAATTGAGTCAATGTCAACTTTTCAAAACTTAGTATGGCACGAATTCGAAATAATTACCCGTATGCCTGGTCCTCGGTTCAAATATTACAATGTACACCAAATTGAAACATCGATATTAAGTCTCGTACTATGTACATTCAAATGTTGTTTTTAGCCCCCCCCCCCCCGCACAAACGCTACATACTTCCTGTAATGGTCAATCTTCCTCTCCTAACCACCTTAGGAAGCTATCAGTTTCCAACACACGTTCATTCTTTCTCTCCATGTTTCGATCTCTAAGTCGCTCAACTACACAACCCCTTTTTCCACTCTGTTACCAAATGTATTTACCTCACTCACCCGCCATTGCACCCCATGCCGAGCTCTCTCTCTCTCTCCCCCTCGCCCTCTCACCCTCTCACGCTAAATACATGCATTGCCTATCTAGCCCCCCAACCTCTCGTGCGCACGCAAGCACGTTGTATATCTAGGTCACTCCCGCGAGACTGTCTCATCGCTTTCTTCCAAGACGGCGGGCCACACTCGCTCAATCTCGCTCTCTTTATCTCGAGTCTCGCTTAACCTCGTTTTCTTTCACACAAATGATATATCTCCCTCTTCGGGCCTCGATCGACACACTCAATACTCTCTCAGGCAGATTGTCTATCTAGGCCAGTCCATCCAAGTCACCGCCACTCTTTCGACCTCATGGTGGGCCACGCTCACTCAATCTCTCTCTCTCTCTCTCTCTCTCTCCGTATGTCTCGATTGACCTCGCTCTTTCTCAGACAAAAATGATATATCACCATGTTTGGGCCCAATTCGACCTATTCACATTGCATACTCTCTCACGCACATCGTCTATCAAGGTCACTCTCTCCAACCCATCTCACTCTTTCGATAGCACGACGACCCTATGTGATCGGTTGACCTTGCTTCCTCCCACGCACAAAATATATCTACATTTCTATGACTAGATCATCTCTCAAGCTCTATCTTACAGCCCTGACCCTTGCCAAAAGCTCAATCGGACAATATCTCTCCAGAGCATATTTGTTCAATGAATGTCGGACCACACTCACTTTGTCTCTCTATCTATATGTCTCTCGATTGACCTTGCTTTCTCACACCGTATCTTCCACGCGTTGAAGCTACTACCTCTCCATCCCTAGCAAAGCTGGAGCTATTTACATTGCGAGGGGCACTCCAACCTTGGATTAATTTGTGTAGGCATTTATTCCGGTCGGTTTAGATTATATTTTCGTAGCATTCAGCCCACAACTACTCCAAACACCATTGCAACCCACGCAACTCCCCTAGTTGATTTCCCTCTGGCTCGGTCATCGCCTCTCAAGACGTCCTTCCTCGCCTTTCAGCGTCGCACCATGGTATTATTGAAAAAACTATGCTGTTCTCTTTAATTATTATAAATAACCTACAAAACTACACATCGATAGTTCACTTGGAATGGAACAAATTTCGACCCACAAATTAAAGTGCTACAAACTACACACCGAGGGGCCCACATGTCCTGAAACAAATTTGTACCCATATACAAATTAAAAAATAAAGGACGAGGATCGACCATGCGACCGGGCCTTCAAGCCGCACGTCAATAGGCAACATACGTAGAATAGCAATGTTTGTTGTACCCCCTTTGTTCACATAATGTTTTTATATTACCACAGCCTAATTAATGGATAACATGTAATATTATTTTAGTACTCCCTCCGTCTAGGTGTGTAAGTCATCTTACAAAACCAAATAATCCCAAAACACTAAGGCGCAGTGCATTAACTTCTATCTCGTTTCTTGTTTCTTGACATATCAACCAATAAGAGATGAGGGGTGTGCATGCTTTTAATGACTTGAGAATACCAAACACGACATGCAATGGTTATTTCATTGCATGCAATGCTATTAATTAGCAAATAAACATTAAAGTCTCTCGTTTTCCCCTCCTCCTTGGTCACGGTGCACAACCTAAGATGACTTACTCACCTAGACGGGGGGAGTACTATTCGCCTTCACTTACTGGGTGGTTCCATGTGTGCTCTCTCTCTCTCTCCTCCCCTTCCGCGTTTAGACGCACGGGCAAACAGGAAGAACTCGCGGGTGATGGTGCCGTTGACCATATCTAGACGCGTTCACAAGTCACGGCACCAGTTTCACGTACTAGCAGCACTAGTCAGTGTGTACGTGCAATGCACGTTAATTTGGAAGTATATGAAGTGCATGCGGATATTAACTAATAGTGTTGGAAATATGCCCTAGAGGCAATAATAATATGGTCATTATTATATTTATTTGTTCATGATAATTGTCTATTATTCATGCTATAACTGTGTTATCCGGAAATCGTAATACACGTGTGAATACATAGACCACAACATGTCCCTAGTAAGCCTCTAGTTGACTAGCTCGTTGATCAATAGATAGTCATGGTTTCCTGACTATGGACATTGGATGTCATTGATAACGGGATCACATCATTAGGAGAATGATGTGATGGACAAGACCCAATCCTAAGCATAGCTCAAAGATCGTGTAGTTCGTTTAGCTAGAGCTTTTCCAAATGTCAAGTATCATTTCCTTAGACCATGAGATTGTGCAACTCACGGATACCGTCGGAGTGCTTTGGTTGTGCCAAAGGTCACAACGTGAATCGGGTGACTATAAAGGTGCACTACAGGTATCTCCGAAAGTGTCTGCATTAGGTTGGCACGAATCGAGATCGGATTTGTCACTCCGTATGACGGAGAGGTATCTCTGGGCCCACTCGGTAATGCATCATCATAATGAGCTCAATGTGACCAAGTGTCTGGTCACGGGATCATGCATTATGGTACGAGTAAAGTGACTTGCCGGTAACGAGATTAAACGAGGTATTGGGATACCGACGATCGTGTCTCGGGCAAGTAACGTACCGATTGACAAAGGGAATTGTATACGGGATTGATTGAATCCTCGACATCGTGGTTCATCCGATGAGATCATCGAGGAGCATGTGGGAGCCAACATGGGTATCCAGATCCCGTTGTTGGTTATTGACCGGAGAGGCGTCTCGGTCATGTCTGCATGTCTCCCGAACCCGTAGGGTCTACACACTTAAGGTTAGGTGACGCTAGGGTTGTAGAGATATGAGTATGCAGTAACCCAAAATTTGTTCTGGGTCCCAGATGAGATCCCGGACGTCGCGAGGAGTTCCGGAATGGTCCGGACGTGAAGAATTATATATAGGAAGTGGAGTTTCGGCCATGGGGAAAGTTTCGGGGGTCACCAGTATTGTACCGGGACCACCGAAAGGGTCCCGGGGGTCCACCTGGTGGGGCTACCTATCCCGGAGGGCCCCGTGGGCTGAAGTGGGGAGGGGAACCAGCCCCTGGTGGGGTGGTGCGCCCCCCTTGGGCTCCCCTGCGCCTAGGGTTGGAAACCCTAGGGTGGGGGGCGCCTCCACTTGCCTTGGGGGGCAAGCCTCCCCCTTGGCCGCCCCTGTGAGATCTCATCTCCAGGGCCGGGCGCCCCTAGGGGGCCTATATAAAGGGGGAGGAGGGCAGCCGCACCCATGCCATAGGCGCCTCCCTGCCCTTGCTAGACCTCTCCCTCTCGTAGAAGCTCGTGAAGCTTCTGCCGAGATCATCGCTGCATCCACCACCACGCCGTCGTGCTGGATCTCCGTCAATCTCTCCTCCCCCCTTGCTGGATCAAGAAGGAGGAGACGTCTTCCTCAACCGTACGTGTGTTGAACGTGGAGGTGCTGTCCGTTCATCACTAGGATCATCGGTGATTTGGATCACGTCGAGTACGACTCCCTCAACACCGTTCTCTTGAACGCTTCCACTCGCGATCTACAAGGGTATGTAGATGCACTCCTTTCTCTCGTTGCTAGATGAACTCATAGATTTATCTTGGTGAAAGCGTAGAATTTTTTTATTTTCTACAACGTTCTCCAACAGTGGCATCATGAGCTAGGTCTATGCGTAGTTCTCTTTGCACGAGTAGAACACAATTTGTTGTGGGCGTAGATGTTGTCAACTTTCTTGCCACTACTAGTCTTATTATGCTTCAGCGGTATTGTGGGATGAAGCGGCCCGGACCGACCGTACACGTACGCTTACGTGAGACAGGTTCCACCGACTGATATGCACTAGTTGCATAAGGTGGCTAGCGGGTGTCTGTCTCTCCCACTTTAGTTTGAGGGGATTCGATGAAAAGGGTCCTTATGAAGGGTAAATAGAAGTTGACAAATCACGTTGTGGCTTTTACGTAGGTAAGAAAACGTTCTTGCTAGAACCCTATTGCAGCCACGTAAAACATGCAACAACAATTAGAGGACGTCTAACTTGTTTTTGCAGCATGTGATTGTGATGTGATATGGCCAAAAGTTGTGATGAATGATGAATGATATATATGTGATGTATGAGATCATGTTCTTGTAATTGGAATCACGACTTGCATGTCGATGAGTATGGCAACCGACAGGAGCCATAGGAGTTGTCATTATTTATTGTATGACCTGCGTGTCACTGAATAACGCCATGTAATTACTTTACTTCATTGCTAAACCGTTAGCCATAGTAGTAGAAGTAATAGTTGGCGAGACAACTTCATGGAGACACGATGATGGAGATCATGATGATGGAGATCATGGTGTCAAGCCGGTGACAAAGATGATCATGGAGCCCCGAAGATGGAGATCAAAGGAGCTATATGATATTGGCATATCATGTCACTACTATTTGATTGCATGTGATGTTTATCATGTTTTTGCATCTTGTTTACTTAGAACGACGGTAGTAAATAAGATGATCCCTCATAATAATTTCAAAAAAGTGTTCCCCCTAACTGCGCAAGACTGCTATGCGAAGGTTCGTTGTTTCGAAGCACCAGGTGATGATCGGGTGTGATAGATCCTAACGTTCGAATACAACGGGTGTAAGCCAGATTTACACACGCGATACACTTAGGTTGACTTGACGAGCCTAGCATGTACAGACATGGCCTCAGAACACGGAGGATCAAAAGGTCGAGCATGAGTCGTATAGAAGATACGATCAACATCGAGATGTTCACCAATGTCTACTAGTCCGTCTCACGTTCATTAAATAATTTGATTAGATGAACTTAATTATCATGAACTTATTCTAAAATCTTTACAATATGTCTTGTAGATCAAATGGCCCACGTTACCCTCAACTTCAACGCGTTCCTAGAGAAAACCAAGCTGAAAGATGATGGCAGCAACTATACAGACTGGGTCCGGAACCTGAGGATCATCCTCATAGCTGCCAAGAAAGATTATGTCCTAGAAGCACTGCTAGGTGAAGCACCAATCCCAGAGAATCAAGATATTATGAACGCTTGGCAGTCTCGTGCTGATGATTACTCCCTCGTTCAGTGCAGCATGCTTTACAGCTTAGAACCGGGGCTCCAAAAGCGTTTTGAGCAACACGGAGCATATGAGATGTTCGAAGAGCTGAAAATGGTTTTCCAAGCTCATGCCCGGTCGAGAGATATGAAGTATCCGACAAGTTCTTCAAGCGTAAGATGGAGGAAAATAGTTACATCGGTGAGCACATACTCAAGATGTCCGGGTTGCACAACCGCTTGACTCACCGGGAGTTAATCTCCGGATGACGCGGTCAATGATGTAATCCTTCGCCGCTTCCACCGAGCTACAAGAGCTTTGTGATGAACTTCAATATGCAGGGGATGGAAAAGACCATTCCTGAGGTATATTCAATGCTGAAATCAGTGGAGGTAGAGATCAAAAAGGAACATCAAGTGTTGATGGTGAATAAAACCACTAAGTTCAAGAAAGGCAAGGGTAACAAGAACTTCAAGAAGGACGGCAAGGGAGTTGCCGCTACCGCAAGCGATTACCGGGAAGAAGTCAAACAATGGACCCAAGCCTGAGACTGAGTGCTTTTATTGCAAGGGAAGTGGTCACTGCCCCAAGTACTTGGCGGACAAGAAGGCCGGCAAAACCAAAGGTATATTTGATCTACATGTAATTGATGTGTACCTTACCAGTGCTCGTAGTAGCTCCTGGGTATTTGATACCGGTGCGGTTGCTCATATTTGTAACTCAAAGTAGAAGTTGCGGAATAAGCGGAGACTGGCGAAGGACGAGGTGATGATGCACGTCGGGAATGGTTCCAAGGTCGATGTGATCGCCGTCGGCACGCTACCACTACATTTACCTACGGGATTAGTTTTAAACCTCAACAATTGTTATTTAGTACCAGCTTTGAGCATGAACATTGTATCTGGATCTCGTTTGATACGAGATGGCTACTCATTTAAATACGAGAATAATGGTTGTTCTATTTATATGAGAGATATGTTTTGTGGTCATGCCCCGATGGTCAATGGCTTATTCTTAATGAATCTCGAACGTGATGTTACACATATTCATAGTGTGAATACCAAAAGATGTAAAGTTGATAACGATAGTCCCACATACTTGTGGTACTTCCGCCTTGGTCACATTGGTGTCAAGCGCATGAAGAAGCTCCATGCTGATGGACTTTTAGAGTCTCTTGATTATGAATCATTTGACACATGCGAACCATGCCTCATGGGCAAAATGACCAAGACTCCGTTCTCCAGAACAATGTAGTGAGGAACCAACTTATTGGAAATCATACATACTGATGTGTGCGGTCCAATGAGCGTTGAGGTTCGCGGAGGATATCGTTATGTTCTCACTCTCACTGATGATTTGAGTAGATATGGGTATGTCTACTTGATGAAACACAAGTCTGAGAGCTTTGAAAAGTTCAAGGAATTTCAGAATGAGGTAGAGAATCAGCGTCACCGAAAGATAAAGTTCTTATGATCAGATCGTGGGGGAGAATATCTAAGTCACGAATTTGGTACACACTTAAGGAAATGTGGAATCGTTTCACAACTCACGCCGCCTGGAACACCTCAGCGTAACGGTGTGTCCGAACATCGTAATCGCACTTTATTGGATATGGTGCGATCTATGATGTCTCTTACCGATTTACCGCTATCATTTTGGGGATACGCTCTAGATACAACTACATTCACTTTAAATAGGGCACCGTCTAAATCCGTTGAGACGACACCGTATGAATTATGGTTTGGAAAGAAACCTAAGCTGTCGTTTCTAAAAGTTTGGGGATGCGATGCTTATGTCAAGAAACTCCAACCTGAAAAGCTCGAACCCAAGTCGGAAAAATGCGTCTTCATAGGATACCCTAAGGAAACCATTGGGTATACCTTCTACCTCAGATCCGAAGGCAAGATCTTTGTTGCCAAGAACGGGTCCTTTCCGGAGAAAGAGTTTCTCTCGAAAGAATTAAGTGGGAGTAAAGTAGAGCTTGATGAACTACTACCTCTTGAAACGGTAAGTAGCGCAACTCAGGAAGATGTTCCTGTGGTGCCTGCACCGACAAGAGAGGAGGTTAATGATGTTAATCAAGATACTTCGGTTCAAGCTCCTACTGAACTTCGAAGGTCCACAAGGACATGTTCCGCACCAGAGTGGTACGACAACCCTGTCTTAGAAATCATGTTGTTAGACAACGGTGAACCTTTGAACTATGAAGAACCGATGGCGGGCCCAGATTCCAACAAATGGCTTGAAGCCATGCAATCCGAGATAGGATCCATGTATGGAAACAAAGTATGGACTTTAACAGACTTGCCCGATGATCGGCGAGCAATAGAAAAAAATGGATCTTTAAGAAGAAGACGGACGCGGATGGTAATGTTACCATATATAAAGCTCGACTTGTCGCTAAGGGTTATCGACAAGTTCAAGGGATTGAGTACGATGAGACTTTCTCTCCCGTAACGAAGCTGAAGTCCGTCCGAATCATGTTATCAATTGCAGCATACTATGATTATGAGATATGGCAAATGGACGTCAAAACGGCATTCCTTAACAGCCATCTTAAGGAAGAACTGTATATGATGCAGCCGGAAGGTTTTGTCGACCCTGAGAATGCTAACAAGGTATGCAAGCTCCAGCGATCCAGTTATGGGCTGGTGCAAGCATCTCGGAGTTGGAACATTCGCTTTGATGAGATGATCAAAGCGTTTGGGTTTATGCAGACTTATGGAGAAGCCTGCGTTTACAAGAAAGGGAGTGGGAGCTCTGTAGCATTTCTCATATTATATGTAGATGACATACTTTTGATGGGAAATGATATAGAACTTTTGGACAACATTAAGGCCTACTTGAATAAGTGTTTTTCAATGAAGGACCTTGGAGAAGCTGCTTACATATTAGGCATCAAGATCTATAGGGATAGATCGAGACGCCTCATAGGTCATTCACAAAGCACATACCTTGATAAGATATTGAAGAAGTTCAATATGGATCAGTCCAAGAAAGGGTTCTTGCCTGTATTGCAAGGTGTGAGATTGAGCTCGCTCGATTAACAAACCGGCAGAAGATAAAGAAGAGATGAGTGTCATCCCCTATGCCTCAGCCATAGGGTCTATTATGTATGCCATGCTGTGTACCAGACCTGATGTAAACCTTGCCGTAAGTTTGGTAGGAAGGTACGAAAGTAATCCCGGCAAGGAACACTGGACAGCGGTCAAGAATATCCTAAAGTACCTGAAAGGACTAAGGATATGTTTCTCGTTTATGGAGGTGACGAAGAGCTCGTCGTAAAAGGTTACGTCGACGCTAGCTTCGACACCGATCTGGATGACTCTAAGTCACATACCGGATACGTGTATATTTTGAATGGTGGGGCAGTAAGCTAGTGCAGTTGCAAGCAAAGCGTCGTGGCGGGATCTACATGTGAAGCAGAGTACATGGTAGCCTCAGAGGCAGCGCATGAAGCAATCTGGGTGAAGGAGTTCATCACTGACCTAGGAGTCATACCCAATGCGTCGGGGCCGATCGCACTCTTCTGTGACAACACTGGAGCTATTGCACTTGCCAAGGAGCCAAGGTTTCACAAGAATACCAGGCACATCAAGCGTCGCTTCAAATCCATACGTGAAAATGTTCAAGATGGAGACATAGATATTTGTAAAGTACATACGGATCTGAATGTAGCAGATCCGTTGACTAAACCTCTCCCTAGAGCAAAACATGATCAACACCAGAATGCTATGGGTGTTCGGTTCATCACAATGTAACTAGAATATTGACTCTAGTGCAAGTGGGAGACTGTTGGAAATATGCCCTAGAGGTAATAATAAAATGGTTATTATTATATTTCTTTGTTCATGATAATTATGCATTATTCATGCTATAACTGTGTTATCCGGAAATTGTAATACACGTGTGAATACATAGACCACAACATGTCCCTAGTAAGCCTTCTAGTTGACTAGCTCGTTGATCAACAGATAGTCATGGTTTCCTGACTATGGACATTGGATGTCATTGATAACGGGATCACATCATAAGGAGAATGATGTGATGGACAAGACCCAATCCTAAGCGTAGCTCAAAGATCGTGTAGTTAGTTTAGCTAGAGCTTTTCCAAATGTCAACTATCATTTCCTTAGACCATGAGATTGTGCAACTCCCGGATACCGTAGGAGTGCTTTGGGTGTGCCAAACGTCACAACGTAACTGGGTGACTATAAAGGTGCACTACGGGTATCTCTCGAAAGTGTACATTGGGTTTGCACGACTCGAGACTAGGATTTGTCACTCCGTATGACGGAGAGGTATCTCTGGGCCCACTCTGTAATGCATCATCATAATGAGCTCAATGTGACCAAGTGTCTGGTCACGGGATCATGCATTACGGTACGAGTAAAGTGACTTGTCGGTAATGAGATTAAACGTGGTATTGGGATACCGACGATCGAGTCTTGGGCAAGTAACGTACTGATTGACAAAGGGAATTGTATACGGGATTGATTGAATCCTCGACATCGCGGTTCATCCGATGAGATCATCGAGGAGCATGTGGGAGCCAACATGGGTATCCAGATCCCTCTGTTGGTTATTGACCGGAGAGGCATCTCGGTCATGTCTGCATGTCTCCCGAACCCGTAGGGTCTACACACTTAAGGTTAGGTGACGCTAGGGTTGTAGAGATATGAGTATGCAGTAACCCGAAAGTTGTTCGAGGTCCTGGATGAGATACCGGACGTCGCGAGGAGTTCCGGAATGGTCCGGAGGTGAAGAATTATATATAGGAAGTGCAGTTTCGGCCATCGGGAAAGTTTCGGGGGTCACCGGTATTGTACCGGGACCACCGGAAGGGTCCCGGGGGTCCACCGGGTGGGGCCACCTATCCCGGAGGGCCCCGTGGGCTGAAGTGGGGAGGGGACCAGCCCCTGGTGGGCTGGTGCCCCCCCGTTGGGCCCCCCTGCACCTAGGGTTGGAAACCCTAGGGTGGGGGGGGGGGGGCGCCTCCACTTGCCTTGGGGGGCAAGCCTCCCCCTTGGCTGCCGCCCCCCAGGAGATCTCATCTTCCAGGGACGGCGCCCCCCTAGGGGGCCTATATAAAGGGGGGGAGGGCAGCCGCACCCATGCCATAGGCGCCTCCCTTTCCCCTTGCTACACCTCTCCCTCTCGTAGAAGCTCGGCGGCTCACGAGATCATCGCTGCATCCACCACCACGCCGTCGTGCTGCTGGATCTCCATCAACCTCTACTCCCCCCTTGCTGGATCAAGAAGGAGGAGACGTCTTCCTCAACCGTACGTGTGTTGAACGCGGAGGTGCTGTCCATTCAGCACTAGGATCATCGGTGATTTGGATCATGTCGAGTATGACTCCCTCAACCCCGTTCTCTTGAACGCTTCCGCTCACGATCTACAAGGATATGTAGATGCACTCCTTTCTCTCGTTGCTAGATGAACTCATAGATTGATCTTGGTGAAAGCGTAGAATTTTTTTTATTTTCTGCAATGTTCCCCAACAAATAGGATATTTTTTGCGTGTTGTCATGTGATTAGCACTATTTTTGGCATGAAATTAACTGCACGCTAAACATGTTGAGCACTCGACATTGAAGCATTCTAGGTCGTTGGATGACAAGGAATACATGTGGCTTGATGACGTTTTATATTTAATTTGATACGGCTCTAGCAGAACATTCAATCGATAAAACCATACATTTCGTTCAGTCTGACTCCGACTTTAAATTATACGACGATCGATATAAAATAAACAGAAATGATAAACGTTCGGATTTTAATCATGACAATCCGAACGTTTTTCATGGCAAATTTAGATTGCGCAGTGGTGGCGGGGGCGTCTCGCGGTGGGAAGCGGCTCCTCTGCCGTGCTCTGTGTGTCGTCGGGCCACTGACCGACGGTGACGGCGGTGTCTTGCGTCGTTGTTGGCGTACTCCTGGACGTTGGCCTAGCTTCAAGGAAGGCCAAAATGTTCTGGATTTCAGAGCGAGTCAACTGGCGGGAGGAGGCGACTGGCGTTGGTGCAAGGAAGCGGTCGACGGCGGCCATCCAAGCCGCTGAGGGGGGCACTAGCACCCGCGCGGGGATAGGCGCTGTCAACGGCGCCGTGGAGAAATTCGTGTGCACGGGCACCAGCACGGCGCCAAGACGTCGATGCACACGCAGCGCATGTCTTTGGCAAGTGCACGGCACCGCAAGCGGGCGCGGCGCTGCTGCATCGCAGGCGCATCTTGTTGGCAGGTGCACAAGCGCCGCGTGAAAGTCGGCAGGGGACCTCGTGGAACCCCGTGGCATCAAGCTCGACGACAATGTGTGGCTCCCAGCCCATCAATGCCACGGGATGGGCGCTGGTGCGGTCGGGCGACGGGAGCGGAGCAGGAGCGGGACGGTAGCGGTGTCTTCCCGCAAGGCCAGTTCAAGCTCGTCCCCAAAGCGCCTTATGTTCTTGAGACTCGTGGGTGTCTTCCTCATGAAGCCCCGGAACACTAAGGGAAGACCATCATGATGCGGCATGGCGTACGTTTAGGTCAGGCTAGTTGGAGGTAGACGACAGGAGAATTGGAGAGGAAGAGAGAGGATTGTAGCGATACTGGGTAGTGCGGGGTTGATTTTAAACTGCGGCGCCGGCGACATTAAAAGTGGGAGCAGTTGGGACGCCGGTGGGCGGCAGAGCCTGGTCAAAGGGCTCGCCTCCCGGTGAGTCTGCACAGTGGTCTGCTCGCATGCCTCCCTGACAGCCGGCGCAGCGGTCTGCTCGCACACCTCCCGTCGACTCACGCGCTTGCTGGGACGGCACCTGCCGATGAGAAGCGGGGACTCATGGCTGCACGTAAACGCCCACGGTTTCAATAGTGAAAGCGTGCGCCTTAACGTGACACGTCTTTGTTCCAAAATACCTTGGCTCTTCATTTGTGGAACTTGTCATAAGTAGCTTGTCTCGAATTGAAGAAAAAACTTACGAAGTAATATTTGTGCCATATCACGTGACCATGCTCAGTTTCAAGAATTTATGCTCACTATTGGATTTTCTGAAATTTAAGATCCAGGATTCGAAACAATATCATAACCTGCATCATGCAATAAATTTTCAAGCCGTACATCTGTCCGGTTGTATTTCTTAAGAAAGGATTTGGTCAAACATTTTGCTTATATAAACCTCCTTTCCGGTTTATAGGGCTCAATTCAAAAATCTCACCAACCAAGGTAGATGGTGAGTGGTGGAACAATTGTTGTAGTTTGCAAAACCACTCAATTAATGTGCTTGTTTTCCTGAAAAATTGTGTTTATGAATGCATTAATTGCAATGCATGCATGCGTAAAGTACATGTGTTGGTCAATTTTCTCTTAATACTTGCATGTAATGATTTATTGCACCTTGAAATCCGAACATGTGATGGAGAACAACCAAATTGAGACTTATAAAATGGGAAAACTAAAATTTTGAGATAAGCACTATAAACCGGAAAGGAGGGAGTAAAAGGATAATCCCTCCGTACCTGTGCATTGCCTGATATATTAACTCAAGTACTAGGCACGAACAAACGGGCTCAATTATGTGCTCATCCTGGTGTAGTAGTAGTAGTACTAGGCAATGCAGTTGACGGGTGACCTTGACGAGCGGCGACCGAGGGAATTGAACCGTGCTAGGCATGGTAGGTAACGTTGTCTAGTTACTAAAGCATCCCTCCGTTGTTCATCGGTAGTCATTATGGACCGGGGACATGAGGGGAATTTCCTAGGGCTGGAATTCTGGCCGCCAGATATTTCGTCTTGAAACGCTGAGGCTCGACTGGTTGGGGTTGCCTAATGTGCGTACCACGCATGCCACCGAAGGACACGAGCCTGTTTTTTTAGGATCAACACGAGCCAAGGTCTGGCTGGTACGCCGTTGGGTCCTACCATTTGAGAATATGAAAGGAACCTTTTAAATTGCCGAACTAATCTATGTGTATTACAATACCCGTATTTTCCTTGCAAATACAAATCTCAACGTGGTAATTGATTTATGACGAGTTGTTGAATTAGATTGAATTTGTGATATAGTGATCTCAACGTGGATTTCACATTTCATGGTATCCCTATTAAGTTTTCCAATGCAAATTCAAATTTAAAAGATGAACAATATGGAGGTGAGAAAACTTTGTATGTATCAAGCATATGACCACACACACACACACACACACACACACACACACACACAGACAGAGACAGACACACACACACGAACACAACAACAATCCAATAAGTATACTGCATCTATTTTTCCAACCCATGCATGTATAACACGAGTTCAAAAATACTCCTTCTATTCCTAAATACTAGTCTTTTAGAGAGTTCAACAAGTGACTACATACGGAGCAAAATGAGTGAATCTAGACTCTAAAATATGTCTATATACATCCGTATGTGCCAGTCCATTTGAAGCCTCCAAAAAGACTAATATTTAGGAACGAAGGGAGTAAAATGTAAGACATCCATGGTCCTCAGTTAAATATTTAAAATGAACATGAAACTGAATCATGAATATTAAGTCTAGTACTACAGTATATGCAAATGTTGTGTTTAGGCGGAGCTATGATTGTCGGGGGTCAACCCCTCGACCTTAGATAAAATTGTGGAGCTCTGTTTAGGGTTGTTTAGATTATATTTGTCCCCACCCTCCCAACCACCAATTGGTTGTGCACCCCCACCCCTCCTCGCCGGGAGAATATCATGTGCCCCCATACCTTAGATGCTATATGCCGATATGAGTTGCTTGGAGCTTGTAGATCTGAGATATAGCAGCTCACATGATGTGTCTCACTACAAGAAATCTGTTAATACGTGACAGTTCTGGTCCGTCATGGATCGATGAAAAACTGTCAAGGGTGCCCATCCATGACGGATTTGAAATCCGTCATGTATATCACGTCATAATTTGACACCGTGCCTTACATGATGGCTCTTATCCGTCATGGATCTGCCCCAGGCCCGCCCAAGCTCAATCCATTGTGACGGAACAAGCCGTCATGAACCAACGGCATGTAGGATTTTTGATTTCCCAATTCGAATGACGTGGCCGTCTATGTGCATATTATTTTCCGTCACAAAATTCGTCATGATTGAGCACATTAGCCTATTTCTTTCGACCCAATATTTACCCAATACGTGTTTAGAATAATGCATTTCACAAATTCTAATGCTAATTTTGCCCAAGAGAATGTATTTGCAAAGTGTATAACATTACACAGTTCAACACAATATGCAACAATCTGTATGTATATGTAACATAGCAGTTTACAAAATCCTCTACAAAATGATAACTTAGAATATAGATTGACAAAGATATACCACACATCACACGTAGGAATGAGTACAATTCATTTTACATCAACAGAACATACAAACTATCAAGGCTGTTATTTAGATTATTGTTGTCGGCCCTCTTGATGGCAACCATCATGTCTTGGCTGATTGTGATGAGCAACACCAAGTAGCCCGCTTCCCAATCTTACCCGCATATCATACCTAGCATATTTATTTACATTTGATACTTGTGATATGAATAGATAGTTGAAACAAGATAGTTAGAACACACAAAAAAAGGAATTGCGATCGTCCAAAGTTCTTAAATCTTACAATTCCTACAAATGATAATAACAAAGTAGCTATGCCAAAAACATGGCATCACTAACAAAAAATATGCACGACGCGAAGCCTCTGATCCTCGAACCGGTCGGTGTAAACTTCAAATGTTTGTATGTCAACAAGTTTCCACATGAAACTCAAATGTTTATGCTGCAAGTTCATCTGAAAGCACCGACAACAAAGAAACAATATGTAACATATTGAAGTGGTATAGAATCATCAAGAAACTTTAAGAAAATGTCAAAGGAGTGCCATGTAATAAACAATGTATTTAAATGGTTACAGGAAACATACTAGCAGCAATCTGTGAGCACATGTCTCTGTTACATGTGCAACTCTGGCACATACATATAGTTTGACATTTTCTTTCTTTATTAATATACAAGGCAAAGGTTTTGCATGACTAGATCTTGTAAAACCCATTTCTGTTGATTTCTAGGGTTTACAAAAGTTGCACTGTCAACTTTGCCCAAATGAGCTTAAATTTGGTGGAATACACTATTTCTAAGTGTCATTCCATCCTGTTAATTCTCATGGCAAGTGGAATTAATTTTCTTGCCCAAACCAACAACAAACACCTTCTGCCAATTTTCCAAAATCATCATTTTGACCTCTTCCACTAATCTCCATGAGCTCCACTTTTTACCACAGCCCCTCCTAGTCCCCTTTCACCTCCAGTAACGATGGAAAATCCATAGCTCAATTATTGGATGGGTAAAACCCCACATTCTCTCTCTGGACAACCCATTTCCCCCTCTCTCTCAATCCCACTCTTCTCCTACTGGCCATCCATGGCATCCAATGCCACTCCTACATTGTTTACTCACCTCCAAAACCCCCAGACACAATGTCGGGGGTTGGGTGCGACATATGCCAAAGGATGGCTTATCATGGAGGGGGCGAGTAGAACGTCGCCGGTGCCTGGAAACGGGATGAGGCGAAGACATGCACGCCGGCGAATCTTACCCAGCTTCAGGGCTCTCCGAGGAGATAACACCCCTACTGCTGCTCTGTGGGGTCTCCGCATGATCACTATGGCAAAGTGAGTACAAGATGCTCCTTGAGATGTTCGGGGTGAGGAAGGAGAAGGGCACGGCTAGCTCTTCTCTCCCTCTATGCGTGTGTCTAAAACTACTAGATTCCAACCCTTTGCATGGGTGCCCCGGGGGGTTTATATAGGCCTACCCCCCGGGGGTACAACGGTAATCCGGTTGGGTGCGGGTCCAAGCCGTCAGTCTCTAAGTCGCCGTCTTCTCCACCGACTTCTGGGGCCCGCCGACTAGTGGGCCCCGCTGGCGGCCCAGCATGGGGCCGACAGCCCTTGCCCACCGCGGGCAGGTCATGCCGGCTGCAGATCTCTGTAGCCGTGCTTCTAATGACGCGAGCTTGGTCATGGGGTCATGGCAGCGATCTGCGCCGCCGGGCGGCGATCATCATTGCCATTCCCGTCTTGTTCGGTTAATGGCGCGTGGAGCCCGCGGGAGGGCGGCCGACTCCGGAGGCCGACTCCATCGGGTCCGTCTTTGGGTGCTCTCGCCGTCTTCGGTTCTCCCGCCGACAGCGGTCCCGCCGTCTTCGGTCGTCGCAGACAGCCATTGTGCGTCTGAGAATCTGCCCAGGGCTGATGTCGAGGCAGCGTGGGCAACAAAGGTTGCCGCGGGACCGAGATCTCCGCTGCACGGCGCTCAGGCTATACCTGCCCTTTTTACGGGCGGGTAGGGATGGGCCGCGAGGCGGCTTTATCCTATCCCGCTCGTAGTCGCCAGGCGGGGAGGTGGTTGGGGTCGCAGCCGACTCCTGAGCCGGCCTCGCTGGAGGTCGCTGGCTTGCAGTCGGCCCGTCTGAGGCCGTCTCGGGACTCGGCCTAGAGGCGATCGGCGACTCTGTTGCCGACTCTCTGAAGGCGGCTCTTTGTCTTGCGGTCTTGAGGGGCGCAGTCTGCCCTGATGTTTTGAAAGGCTCAGGGGCTCGGGTTTGCCTACCCGTGGCCCATTACTCCGACACACAAAAGGACATGCTCATGGCGCATAAACAATGCTAGTGCCTGCAGAGCTCGCACTCTGGAGCATGCTACAGTGCTCTCTCGCACTGTAGCTCACCCATGCCAAGGGCATACGACAGCCTTGGGCGTCGGGGTGATGTCTCCCGAGGTGGCCTCGGCGTCCGGGACACGGCACGCTGTCGGCCCCCTCCAGAACCTCTCTCCCCACCCCTCTGCGAGCTCACCCGATCGCTTCCGTGCACGCAGCCCATGGTGCACCGTGGCCACGCCCATATAAGCTACTCCCTGCCTCTTCTCTGGCCTCGCCTAGAACTCCCTCTATCCTTCGCACCTTCAAGACAACATCCTTCTCCCTCCCATGCTCTCTTTCCCTCTCCACGGCCGCCATGGTCGCCATCTGCCTCCGCCTGGCTCTGGCGAACCAGAGCCTCCCCTCCTCTCCTTCGACCACCAGGAGAAGCGCCGCAGGCCAGCGGAGCCCTCCCGGTCCTTATCCCCCCTGCCCTTGTGCCCACGGCGTCGCGCCCATCCACTCCCGACGCCGCCCGCCGGCTCCAAGGCCGCCGTCGCCCCAGATCCTCCCAGCCCGCGTGAAGCCCCTGGATGGACGCGTCTCGGCGTCCCGAGTACGTCGGTGCATCGAACGCCACCGGGGATGGCCAGAGTCGCCGGGGATAAGCGCCGGCGCGCGCTCGGCCTCGCCTACCATGACGCCTCCTCGCCTCAAAGCGACATGAGGGGCGACCACCCCGCCACCGGTGGGGGCCCGCCCGTCAGCGGCAGAGGTGACCGAGCCGGGCCACGAGTCGGGTTAAGTGGAAACGGCTTCTAGCCGATTCGCTTGCCCCGCTGGGTGGCGCTCTCCTGTAGTGCGCCTTCGGCGTCACCTATTCCCTCGCGCAGCTGAGCCACTGGGCCGAGCCCAGTAGGCGCTGTTTAGCTGGGCTTCGCCCAGTGCGCTTTATAAGGTTGACATCTTTTCTTCATTTTTATTTATTTTTAAATATTTTAAAATCTCTACAGAATTCAGATGGACTCCAAATTTGATGATTCAAATTTTTAGTGGCTCTATAAATCATGATCTACCTGTTGGTGCAACATGCACATTTTTTCATAGACTTTTTCTTCACAAACATTTATCGAATCTTGTTTTTCCATTTCTGTAATGAACTTTAGAAAATCACAGAGAGCCCATTTTTTATACAAATTCCATGATTCAAAATCCTAGATGTCTATAAGTTCAAAACTTAGTTTTTGAACATTTTTACTAATACTTTCTGTATCACCTCAAATAATGGTCTATTTCTTCATGTATAGCCAACTTTGCAAATTCATAGGAAAATCATTTGAACTCCAAATCCAGTGAAACCAACTTCATGTATTTTCAAAAGACTTTTCGAAAACCCTGTCGGGTGCCACTTATGCCGGAAGGAGATGATGAGTGGGGTAGCCACTTGATGACGAAGTGGTGTACCGAGGCAAGTGTGTGTGTTGTTTTCAAAACGGATTGGTTTAAGTTGCGACCGTTATTCCAACCTTACATGCGCAACCACTCTACCCTTATATGGGAAAGGGCATTATTGATTACCTGGGCCGATACTAGCTTGGAGCCCGCATTACTAGTGACCGGGGAGAGTTGGTGCTCTCTCTCGGGACGGGGTCGTGCCAGGTAGGGCGGCCATGACTTGTCTTCTGAGGCACCGGATACACCATTGTGTCCCCTCTCGGATGTTACGATCTCGAGTGAGTCTCATATGATGTACATCGTGAGGATACGGAACAAAGAGTGGACTCCTTGTTAGTGTCGTCTAGGGAAAGGTAGTGAGTCTCGTATGATGTACATCGTGAGGATATGGAACAACGAGTGGACTCCTTGTTAGTGTCGTCTAGGGAAAGGTAGTGATCGGGTGCTTACCCCGGGTACTTGAGGTATCGCGGGTCGTGGATGACATGGAAGTTCCCCGGATCTTCTGGGTAAAGTGTGCAACCTCTGCAGAGTGTAAAACTATTCGAATAGCCGTGTCCACGGTCAAGGACAGTTGGGTAACTGCTCTTGGGCTACGTCCACATGTTTACGGACCAATGTGTGTGTTTGGATAAGTGGGAAGATCTACTTGGGTCGAGTCAAAGGACTTGACATGATTGAGTTGGGTTGGTGCCCACTCTATTTATGTTGATATTTGTAACCTGTCCTCATGGTTACTTGAATTCTCCTGATGCATGTCTTACAAGTTGTTGAACATGTCATTGCACTCAAAACTAGCTTTCTGCAAAAATTTACCTATATCATGCATTGTTGTATCTTGAACCAAAACATGGGTTGCTTGCAAGTACATTCAAAGTACTCATTGGCTTGCCACTGGTTATTTTATCGGCCAGGCATGAAAGAGCAGGATATGATGAAGAATACTTCGGTGACGAACATGCGAGCTAGGACGCTTCCCAGTCAGAATGCCTGTAGGGTTAAGGCAGATGGCATGGGTCCAAGTTATCGACGAAGATTTCCGCTGCAATGTTATACTCAAGACTTGACCATAATGGTCCTACTTGTGTAATACGGTATGTATGGATGTAAGCCTCTTGTTATTCAGCTTATGTGTGTTTGGTGATCACGACTTATGAGTCGGGGTCCCCACAGAGCTGGTATCAGAGCCAGGTTGACTGTAGGGAGCCTTAGCTAGCATGGTCGTTAGTTAGGGTAAAACTATTTCCAAAACTACTACTAGTTTTCAAAACTATCTATACTTCTCTTCCCTTCTTAGTTTTTTGAAAACTAAGGTATACTTTCCTTACTGATCTCTTCCCCTTCAAAACCTTTGGTCGCTAGAACCCTTATGCCCCTAAGGAAAACTTAAGGAAAACTTAGAAGACTGCATGAGGCACAAGGCACGGCTGCTGAGTCCGAGAACCCCTAGGGTGGGATGAGTCGTGTACCCCCTATGCGTAGTCGAGTCCGTATGATGGTTCGAATAGAACCATGATTGTGTGTTGCTTGTTTTTATTTGTTTGTGTTTTGATATAGGTCGCACTTTTGCCCTAGGCGACAAGTATGCGACTATATCACCGCCTTACCTTGCTTCTTCCTGTTTGGCCCTTTTTGCACCTATTTGTTTGCACTTGCACTATAGAACCCCTTTTAGGCATTCCCTCCTCTATGCTACCTCTCCCTCTCATCTCTCTCCTCAATCAAGGCTAGCAAGACAAGATACACCAAGGATTCTACTTTGGCAACCAACCAGCATCAAGACTTTTGCTACAACCTCCTCGACCAAGTGCAACCCCGTAGAGTTATGTTTACCTCTCAAGACTGTAAACCCATCACTCTAACCTTCGAGACTTCACGAGATACCCCAGCTCGAATCCTTAACCAAGTGCTTAACCCACAGAATTACAAGTGGACCAGTTAAGCCTCTGTAACCTCGCATAGCACTCGGTTCATTATGGAACTAGTGGACATAGCGACCGAGCACATTATCATCCTAAGATAGCACCAAAACTGATGATGCCATAGGAGATACCAATTTGGGGATATAGGAACGGAGGACAAATGACTTGATGAGTTTATATCAGAGACCTTGAGGGATTGATCGAGACTCATTGGTGGATTATGAGGCTTTCATGTTGGTAGATGAACTTGGTGGGATCATGATTATAGATTAGCATAGCTTTCATTACCTGAGTAAATTGGATTTATAGGAAAATTATGATCGCAAGCTGAAACTCCCGGTAGTGCAAGGATTTGACTTGATCGAGATGATGTTGATAGGAGATAGTTGATATTACGTAAATAACTTGAGGGAAACATGTAGGATTCCTCGTTGGACATGAGATTTGGATTAAATAGGTTACCCTAGTGGAGTATGGATGCGAGTAATTTTACATGGTTCGGAGTAAATTGGATTTAGACTGATGATCTTGATCATGATACCATGTTTCTCGGTGGACCATAAACTAGGAGATTGGATTAATTGTCAGAGTTTATTTAGGTATCTATATATGCTTGACCTTGGAGTTTACATGACCATGATAATGGAAATTGGTGGACTGACGATAGTAAAGATAACTCTTTTCAAGTATTTGAGGATTATAGGACATTAGAAGATCATGTGGAACACCATAAACATTGGGTTTGTAGAGTTAAATGGATTATGTAGTGATTGATGGAAGTTAATGGGCTGTTGGAGTTGATTCATAGGAAGGAAACAAGATCTTGGAGTGGCTTACGACGTGTTTCCTTAGGATAGAGGAGCTTTATCTTAGACCATGGAAGAATAGGCTGAGCACTTGGATTGTCACGTTCAAGCTTAGCAACTTATATGTTCTACCCACGGATTTTTAGGGGTAGACATACATATGGGTTTCGGGATTGTAGACATATATGATTTTGTTAGACCTCCTCTCGAGAGTCATGAGGATATGAATCACATGAGTGATGATTGGAGTTGACCTATACGAAATGATACTATCAGTGATATGATGCGATTTGTTTAAAGGACTAGATAGCACAATTGGCATCTCAAAAACTGTGCTCAAGGATGGGATGATAAACATTCACTCGCACACTAGAATCCATGAAACCCTTACGCCCTACCAAGCCACAACATGGTCGGATCCTGACCTTGGGCTTTGGCTCTAGATCGATAAGACCTTGGCAAATGCTCAACCGTGACCATCACCAATGCCTCAACCCACTTTACGTACCCCATAAACTTCATGGAGTGCTTGGACAAGTTAGTTGTCATCTTTCTTTGATGACATACTTGTCTACCCGAAGACGGAAGGAGAATCGTTGAGCTGGTCAAGGAACATCTGAAGATCGTCTTGTCTAGGAGGAAGAACTATATCAACCGCCATCGCCAAGAAGTGAACTTCCTCATTGAAGACCGTACGTATCTACAAACCACTCCTCTCTAAGGAACCGAGCATTTCCATGACAAGGAGACCCACACCAAGATTCATCGGCCCCCTTCGAGATCACTCCAAGATTTAACAACCCCCCTCTGAGATCACTACAAGACGAAGAGAAGACAGTTACCAGCTAGAGTTGCCATCTGAGTTACCTGATGTGCACAACGCATTCCATGCCTCACAACCCCGGAAGTGTTTCCAACTTCCTAACTTGCCAGATCTCTAAGAGGGCATTGACCACCGAGCCATCGACCCCTAGCCCAATCTAACCTACCGCGAGCTACCCATTAGCAACCTGGACCAAGTAGAACATTATACACGAAGCCACACCATCAAGCACTTCAAGGGTCAAAGGAGCACCGCTCAGAAGCAGGAACAGTATGAGGACGTGAAGACCACCCCACATCAAAGTTTTCGTATCCCTTTCCGCGCCTAGTTTGGGAATCTCGGGGACAAGATTCTTGTAAGGGGGTAGGTCTGTCACACCCTGATTTTCATGGCACAACACTTAAGATAATAAATCATGATAAAATGTGGTTTGACAAAAACTTTTGTGTGTTTTGGACTTTGCCTTGATTGGATTTTGTCTATTGTTTGCAAGTGCTCAAAAAAATAAAAATAAAACCCCAACTCTTATATTCCTTCTCCTTGATCCAAAACTTCTGCCCAATGATCATGCCATGTGTATAGTACAGTATAGAATTTTCTTACAAAAATAATTTGGCCAAAAAGTATTTTCTAAATTTAGTTTTCCAAAAACCCCTGAATTGAGGTTTGCACTGTAAGTACTTGATTTGGGGTATGAAAAATATTTCAAAGAGTATATTTGAAACCCTATTAGGTAAAGGAATCCCATAAACCACAAAAATATAATTTTAAAAGTTATTTTACTATTTTATTTAAAAGCTTTTTCTTAAGGCCAGAAATGGTCTTTAATAGGTTATTTTTATGCTTTAAAAATATTTGTGAAAATTTAGGGAAACTCAGTGGACATATATTGTCCATATATATGAGTTTCAACACATGGTAACGTTCAAAATATTGGTCAAATCCCTCAAAAACCCTTTCTGGATACTTCAAGCTTTTGAAATATATACAAAAGGCAATATTATCCAAAAATTCCAAGAAAATTCTATCATGTCACATATGACATGTTTGATGATCTTGACAAGTATCATGTCATGGAGAATAGTATAACCCCATGAAATCCCCTCAAAACCAATTCTGTCCATTTTGAAGTTTGAGCAACTTTACATTGCCAAACATGTCCAATTGCTCTCAAATCTTGTGTACATGCTCAAATGGTCTAATCATTCATCTAGACCAAATGGCACAAGTTGGAGAAAATGTTATATTGATCAAAGTGCCCCAAAACCCTTCCTGTCCAGAACCAAATTTGAACAACTCTACATTTCCAAGTTTGTCCTTTTGACCTGAATTTTTGTGGACATGTTCAAATCCCCAAATGATGACACTACACCAAGTGGTGCATCAAGGAGAATGGTTTTGCATGACTAGATCTTGGAAAACCCATTTCTGTTGATTTCTAGGGTTTACAAAAGTTGCCTTTGTCAACTTTGCCCAAAGGAGCTTAAATTTGGTGGAATACACTATTTCTAAGTGCCATTCCATCCTGTTAATTCTCATGGCAAGTGGAATTAATTTTCTTGCCCAAACCAACAACAAACACCTTCTGCCAATTTTCCGAAATCATCATTTTGACCTCTTCCACTAATCTCCATGAGCTCCACTTTTTACCACAGCCCCTCCTAGTCCCCTTTCACCTCCAGTAACAATGGCAAATCCATAGCTCAATTATTGGATGGGTAAAACCCCACTTTCTCTCTCTGGACAGCCCATTTCCCCCTCTCTCTCAACCCCACTCCTCTCCTATTGGCCATCCATGGCATCCAATGCCACTCCGACATTGTTTACTCACGCCAAAACCCCCAGACACAAAAGGACATGCTCATGGCGCATAAAAAATGCTAGTGCATGTAGAGCTCGTGCTGTGGAGCATGCTACAGTGCTCTATCGCACTGTAGCTCACCCATGCCAAGGGCATACGACAGCCTTGGGCGTCGGGGTGATGTCTCCCGAGGTGGCCTCGGTGTCCGGGACACGACACGCTGCCGGCCCCCTCCAGAACCTCTCTCCCCTCCCCTCTGCGAGCTCACCCGAGCGCGTCCGTGCACGCTGCCCACGGTGCACCTCGGCCACGCCCATATAATCTACTCCCTGCCTCTTCTCTGGCCTCTCCTAGAACTCCCTCTATCCCTCGCACCTTCCAGAAACCATCCTTCTCCCTCCCATGCTCTCTTTCCCTCTACACGGCTGCCATGGTCGCCGTCTGCCTCCGCCTGGCTCTGGCGAACCAGAGCCTCCCCTCCTCTCCTTCGACCACCAGGAGAAGCGCTGCAGGCCAGCGGAGCCCTCCCGGTCCTTATCCCCCCTGCCCCTATGCCCACGGCGTCGCGCCCATCCACTCCCGACGCCGCCACGGCTCAAGGCCGCCGTCGCCCAGCATCCTCCCAGCCCGCGTGAAGCCCCTGGATGGACGCGTCTCGGCGTCCCGAGTACGTCGGTGCATCGAACGCCACCGGGGATGGCCGGAATCGCCGGGGATAAGCGCCGGCGCGCGCTCGGCCTCGCCTCCCCTGACGCTCCTCTGCCTCAGGCGCGACCGCGCGAGGTAGGGTACGACCACCCCTCCAGCTGGCAGGGGGCCCGCCCGTCAGCGACAGAGGTGACCGAGCCGGCCCACCAGTCGAGTTAAGTGGAAACGGCTTCTAGCCGATCCACTTGCCCCGCCGGGTGGCGCTCTCCTGTAGTGCGCCTTCGGCGTCACCTCTTCCCTCGCGCAGCTGAGCCACTGGGCCGAGCCCAGTAGGCGCTGTTTAGCTGGGCTTTGCCCAGTGCGCTTTATAAGGTTGACATCTTTTCTTCATTTTTATTTATTTTTAAATATTGTAAAATCTCTACAGAATTCAGATGGACTCCAAATTTGGTGATTCAAATTTCTATTGGCTGTATAAATCATGATCTACATGTTGGTGCAACATGCACATTTTTCCAGAGATTTTTCTTCACAAACATTTATCAAATCTTGTTTTTCCATTTCTGTAATGAACTTTAGAAAATCACAGAGAGCCCATTTTTTTATACAAATTCCATGATTCAAAATCCTAGATGTCTATAAGTTCACAACTTAGTTTTTGAACATTTTTACTAATACTTTCTGTATCACCTCAAATAATGGTCTATTTCTTCATGTATAGCCAACTTTGCAAATTCATAGTAAAATCATTTGAACTCCAAATCCAGTGAAACCAACTCCTGGATGCTTCTAAAATCATGGTTTGTTAAATGGGTGCCTCTTCTCATATTTCAAAAATATATTTCTGTACACTTCTTGCAAATCCACAAATCCCTTGATTCCATCATATTGAAATATTCAGAGATATCCATTGATCAAATCCCATTGAAACCACTTTGGTCATGCCTCATATGACCAAAGGTATCTTAGAAAAGTCCAACTTGCAATTTTAGAGCACTTTTATTTTTGCCTTGTTGTGTTGCTTATTGTGGTTGTTTTCGGCGATAGTTGACGAAGTAGACAAAATGCTCGGAGTTGGACCATAGATATTTGAAGACCTCAAAGACTTTGTTAAAACAGGCAAGCAGCCCTTTGACAATGTCTATGAAACCCTTTTTATGCATGTCATATAGCACCATATTGTTGTTGCAACGGAATCATGATGAGGTAGTAACCACTTGATGGTTTGCCGCCGTAGTTCCTCGTTGATACTTGCATTGTGCATGACCCTACCTTCTTATGAGGGTTATGTCGGTGGGAGTAGATAGGATGCTAAAGTAGTGCTACGCAAAAAAGGGACGGGAATATGCATGGTGAAGGAGACAAAGTATTTTCAAAAGACTTTTCGAAAACCCTGTCGGGTGCCACTTATGCCCGAAGGAGACGATGAGTGGGGTAGCCACTTGATGACGAAGTGGTGTATCGAGGCAAGTGTGTGTGTTGTTTTAAAAACGGATTGGTTTAAGTTGCGACCGTTATTCCAACCTTACATGCGCAACCACTCTACCCTTATATGGGAAAGGGCATTATTGATTACCTAGGTCGATACTAGCCTGGAGCCCGCATTACTAGTGACGGGGGAGAGTTGGTGCTCTCTCTCGTGACGGGTCGTGCTGTAGGGCGGCCATGACTGTCTTTACAGGGCATCGGATACACCGTTGTGTCCCCTCTCGGATGTTACGATCTCGAGTGAGTCTCATATGATGTACATCGTGAGGATACGGAACAAAGAGTGGACTACTTGTTAGTGTCGTCTAGGGAAAGGTAGTGATCGGGTGCTTACCCCGGGTACTTGAGGTATCGTGGGTCCTGGATGACACGGAAGTTCCCCCGATCTTGTGGGTAAAGTGTTCAACCTCTACAGAGTGTAAAACTATTCGAATAGCCGTGTCCACGGTCAAGGACAGTTGGGTAACCGCTCTTGGGCTACGTCCACATGTTTACGGACCAGTGTGTGTGTTTCGATAAGTGGGAATATCTACTTGGGTCGAGTCAAAGGACTTGACATGATTGAGTTGGGTTGGTGCCCACTCTATTTATGTTGACATCTGTAACCTATCCTCATGGTTACTTGAATTCTCCTGATGCATGTCTTACAAGTTGTTGAACATGTCATTGCACTCAAAACTAGCTTTCTGCAAAAATTTACCTATATCATGCATTGTTGTATCTTGAACCAAAACATGGGGTGCTTGCAAGTACCTTCAAAGTACGCATTGGCTTGCCACTGGTTATTTTATTGGCCAGGCATGAAAGAACAGGATATGATGAAGAATACTTCGGTAACGAACATGCGAGCTAGGACGCTTCCCAGTCAGAATGCCTGTAAGTTTAAGGCAGATGGCATGGGTCCAAGTTATCGACGAAGATTTCTGCTGCAATGTTATACTCAAGACTTGACCATAATGGTCCTACTTGTGTAATACGGTATGTATGGATGTAAGCCTCTTGTTATTCAACTTCTGTGTGTTCAGTGAGCATTGATCTCTGAGATCAATGTACACGTGCATTCGGTGATCACGACTTATGAGTCGGGGTCCTCACAGAGCTGGTATCAGAGCCATGTTGACTGTAGGAAGCCTTAGCTAGCATGGTCGCTAGTTAGGGTAAAACTATTTCCAAAACTACTAATAGTTTTCAAAACTATCTATACTTCTCTTCCCTTCTCAGTTTTTCGAAAACTAAGGCATACTTTCCTTATTGATCTCTTCCCCTTCAAAACCTTTGGTCGCTAGAACCCTTATGCCCCTGACCACTAGATTCCTTGTAATCCTCGTGGATAATCTAGAAGGAAGATGCCTTGCCAGACTTTCTCCCACATCTCCTGAACACAAGATTGGTGACATCACAACTAGACAATACCAACAGAAGATACATCCTCGAAGAACGAGGATCTGAAGACCCAGGAGATGGTGACACCCTTGACACTGCCCCAAGATGATGCAACCTTAGCCTACGATGATCAGGGCATAGAATATGCAAGATCATGATATACATCGCTAATAGGGTAACCCTGTCACTACCGTTGTTGTATCGGCAACCACCGGTGGATGAGAACCTAGCCATTTGGTCCGCCTCACTATAGTGAGCAGGAAAACGGTTCTCTTCATCCCCCGCTCTCGGTGACGATATTGTCAACAGTGTGTCCGACGGGTTGGACCTCTATTATGCCTTGTTAATGTCATTGCACAACGGATTACCTACCTGGTACCATCGACAGCTTAGAAGACAAAAAGGGATCATCGTGATTAAGAAGACAATAGAAGACCAAGTCAATGCGAGTTACGAGGAGCCACCTTCACCCCATCACTTCAACAGGCGAGAAGTTGTTGAAGAACCTTCATGCTCAACCCGGATTGTTTCATCGGACAAGTACAAGAGACGTAGCAACACCTGAGGAAAACTTAGAAGACTACATGAGGCACAAGGCATTGTCGGCGTTCTGGGAACGGGGGTCCCCAGACTTGCCTGCCTGCGGCCTGCGGCGTGGCTCGAAGGAGGCCCAGCACGGCCCATCTTCGTCAACGCAAGCTCAAGACCCTCGCGAGGGGCCAAGCCTCGCGGGGCGGACGACAAGGAGCTTCCTCAGGCACGGCCTCGTCCAGCTGGATCCTGAGGAGGCGGAGAGTTCAAGGCAGGGTACCTCACGAGGTACCCATGACGCAAGCCATGACGACCAAGGGCGCCAGTCGGGCGCCAACCCGCGCAGTGTCCTCCTTTCCTCTTTGGTGCAAAGGGAGCAAGCGCAAGCAAAAGTATCAAGCAAAGGCATCCATTTCGGTGCAACAAGACCAAAACCAGCCCAACGGCAGGAAGGGAGTCATTGTGGAGCCCAAGCAGGCGTCATCACCAGAGCCTTTGGCAGGCGAGGACCAACATTAGACAGGATAAGTGTACCCGCTGTTCCCCTTCAAAATGGCCAATTGTTGGCGCCATTCCCGCTCAATATTTGGGAAGAGGCCCAGGGCCTTCTCCTATAAATAGGAGTAGCCACCCCCAGGGCGAAAAGGGGGGGAATCCTCATCAACAACCCGGTAGCTAGAGAGACTGAACACCACCTAGCAGTTCATCGCACCCGCCAAGAACAGGCGCTCACGAGGCTGTTCTTCCTTGTATTGTTCCTCATCAGCCCAAGAGGCAATCCACCACACCACACACTGGAGTAGGGTATTACACCACAATGGTGGCCTGAACCAGTATAAATCTCGTGTCTCTTGTGCTATTCCGTTTAGTAGTTTAGGTCCCAGCGATTCGGCGAGGTACGAGACGGTGGAGGGTTGGATCTCCGCGCGCACCCCAGTGTTCGAACCTCAAGGGTCTGCCGGAACCCGAAATCCGACATTTGGCGCGCCAGGTAGGGGTGCGCTGAATCTGCCTTTTCGCCTCGTTCTTCCTCGTCCACATAACCATGTCGACGCCCGTCCCGGGCGAGCGCCGAGCCGCCCTCGCCTCCCATGTCGCCAGACAGCTCCCGTGGCGGGCGCCCTCGTCGTTCCCGTCACCTGCCGTCAACGCCGCCACCAGCCCGGCGGGGAACGAGCAGCAAGCATCGTCCCAGCACCCGTCCATGAGGCGGAACGGCCGCACCGCCACGCCTTCACTCACCCCCGCTGGTTCTTCGTCACGCGCACCCTGCGCGGCTATGGACGCCCGAGCTGCACTCATCTCGGCAAACGAGCTCCTGCGCTACCGCCCCGTCGACGACGTCTATGAAGAATGGCTCGACCGAGTCGCCGAGCTCGTCTGCCGCAGAGGCGCCCCGCACCGTCTGCGCTGCAGACCGCACCTCGCCCCCACGCGGGCGATGAAGCTCCCGGGGCGCCTTAGCCGCCTCCTCCTCAAGAAGGCGCCCTGGCCCCAAGGCGCGCGGCCCCTGGGCGGAACCCGCTCCGCTAGGCGCCGGCGCGGCAAGAGCAGAGCTGTCAAGAAGTTCCTCGCCCATGAGAAGCTGCCAGCGCTCCTCGCTCCAAAGACGTCAGGACCTGCGCTGCCTCAGCCAAGGGCGCAGGGAGGCCCGCAAGACCAAGTTCTCTGTCGTCCGAGGCCCCCCGCGGCCATGGCGGGCTGCCGCGCCTTCACCTCCGAGCTGCGCAGCGTCGTGTGGCCCGCCAAGTTCAAGCCAGACCTGCCTCCTCGCTACGACTACACAACTGACCCTACGGAGTTCCTCCAGCTCTACGAGCTGGGCATCGAGGCTGCCAACAGGGATGAAAAGGTCATGGCGAACTAGTTTCCCATGGCGCTCAAGGCGACGAGCCACTGGCTCCTGAATCTGGCCCTGTGCACGATCTCTTCTTGGGCCGAGATGCGCACCCGCTTCATCGCCAACTTCCAGGGTACTCGCGACTGGCCACCCGCCGTGAGCGACATGCGCCGAATCAAGCAGCAGCCAGGGGAAACCCTGCAAAAGTACATCCAGCGCTTCAACAACGCACGCCTCAAGATCCCCAGGGTAACGGAGGAGGCCATCATCTCTGCCTTCTCCGACGGCGTGCGCGACGTCAAGATGAAGGAGGAGCTGGCGATGCATGAAGATCTGTGCACCTCCTTGGAGCTGTTCAACTTGGCGACCAAGTGCGCCAGGGCTGAGGAGGGGCGCCTCTTCCTCCTCGAGCTGCCTGCCATGGATCCCGAAGAAAAGAAATCCAAGGCCAAGGACGTGAAGCGCAAGGGGGCTGCCTTACTCGCGGCCAAACCAGACACCAAGCAAGGCGGAGATCAGTCCGAGTCCTCCAAGGGCAGTCGGTACTGCGTGTACCACGACCTCCACACCCACAACACCAATGAATGCCAAATGCTCCGGGCCGTACGCGAAGGAAGGGTCGGCAGACGCCCCGAGCGCAGCGACCGGGGCTATGGCCGAGGAGGAGGAAGGAATGCAGGACGCTGGGAAGACCGCGGCCCGCGCAAAGGGTGGCGCGACCAACCTCGCGAGGACTGTTGGCAAGACCCGCCTCGCGAGGGAGGCTGGAGGGATCAGCCTCGCGAGGATCGCCCGCAGGGGAACGCAGGCCTCCCTCCATTGCCGCTGCAGCCAAGGAGAATTGAGGACCGTCATCAGGGCAGGGGCCGGGGCTTCCGGGAACCACGTGTGATTGCTGCATCTGGGCGGAGCTCAAGCCCCAGCCTCTCAGCGCATCTTCAAGCAGTTCGCCCGCAAAGTGAATGCAGTCCTCCCCAAGCTCGAGGCCACGCGCCCTCTCAGGTGGTCGGCGTGCGCCATCACGTTCAGCTCAGCGGATCAGCTCAAGTGCGCGGCCATAGCCGGAGTTCTCCCGATGCTTTGTTCCCCAATCATCAGCAACGTGCTGGTCACCAAGACTCTCATCGATGGCGGGGCAGGACTCAACGTCCTGTCCGTGGAACATTCAACAATCTTCAAGTGCCTTACGATCCTTCAGCCAACCAAGCCTTTCTCCGAGTCACCGACGGCTCCACGGTCCCGATCGGGCAGGTCCGCCTTCCTGTCCACCGTGCGGGCTCGCGACAACTACCACACGAGCTCATCAACTTCGACGTCACCCACATTCGCCTGCCAGACAACGCCATCCTCGGGTACCCGGCTGGCAAAATTCATGGCCGTAACCCACCACGGCTACAACGTCCTCAAGATGCCAGAAGTGGCGGGGTCATCACGGTGCCCTGTGAAGAGAGAGACGCCGCAGGTGCTCCCTCGGAGCGAGCCTTCGAGCCGCATGGCTAGAAGACCTGACCACAACAGCAGGAGGCCTCCGAGGCCGCACCCAAGAAGAAGAAGACGTCGACCGGCCCGGCTCCTCAAGAGGCAGGCCCCTCGTGGCCCTGACCGGGCCAGGGGGAGCCTCCTTCCATCGCATAGGAAAGCGCGCCTGGCGCCCTCCTCAGGCCGGGCTAGGGGGCTCTCCCCTGGAGGGCCGCCGACCTTGCCAAGGTCACGAGGGAGGCGCTTGGGCACCACGTGGAGGTGTGCTTCGAAGCATGTTTCCCACAAGCAGGAGCAAGGCAAGGAGGGCCGAACCCTCAGGAGTTCGTCAGCAAGGCCATTCAGGAGCTACAGGAGTCAAGGGTCATGAGGGGCAGCCGCCGCCTACCCGCTATGGCCCCCCATCCAGGCGAGGATGGTGGGCTGCGCGTCTGCATCGACATACCAGGGCTCAACCGAGCCGTGTCTCAAGAGCGCCTCTGGCCCTCGCGAGTGGGACGTTGCGAGGGCCCGCCTCATAGCTACGTGCGCATGCCTCACGGCCTGCCAAACGCGGTTGCTGCGCACCAGCATCTCATGAGGGCCATCCTGGAGGCTCGAGAGGTCCGGCACTCCGCAGCCCTAGCGGAGATGGAGATGGCCCCCGAGGAGCCGCCAGCGCCTCCGGATCGTCCCGAGCCCCCCGGGCCTGGGGGCTCGTGAGGATCGGCTCCCGCAGCCCACCGAGTCTGCTACACCAACACCCCTTCGTCCCCAACATCACCAGGTGACATCTTTAAGTTTTATTTCCAGCTGGGAGCGCCTTGAGACGCATTATTCCTGTGCCGCGTGGGTCCGTCCCTGCGGCATGCACCCCTTTTATTTCATGTCATTAGCCTAACCTGTTGGGGGCGCCCCTCGGGCCGCATCATCCCCAAGCCGCTCGGGCCTGTCCCAGCGGCATGTATCCTTCTTACATTTTCCTTAGGATTATGCTCTCGCTCCACCATGCTTGTTATTTGGTGCCTTTTGCTGGGTGACGGAATCTTGCACGTTAAAGGGGTGGTGCCTGAGCATCGCGACTCAGGGCTCCTACCGGCTCTCCGGCCCTCACCCTCTGGTCTTGTCCATGGCGTCGCGACCTGGCTTGCCAGCGACGGCTGAGACTAGCCCGAGAGCCGGGACCCGAGGACGTAGATTTCGTCCATCTAACCCAGCTTATGCTGCGTTAAAGGGGTGGTGCACGAGCATCGCGACTCAGGGCTCCTACCGGCTCTCCGGCCCTCACACTCTGGTCTCGTCCATGGCTTCGCGACCTGGCTTGCCAAAGAACGGCCGAGACCAGCCCGAGAGCCGGGACCCGAGGACGAGTTGCTTGCATCTAACCCAGCTTGCGCGTTAAAGGGGGGGTGCCTGAGCATCGCGACTCAGGGCTCCTACCGGCTCTCCGGCCCTCACCCTCTGGTCTTGTCCATGGCATCGCGACCTGGCTTGCCAGCGACGGCTGAGACCAGCACGAGAGCCGGGACCCGAGGACGTAGAGTTTCGTCATCTAACCCAGCTTGCGCGTTAAAGGGGGGTGCCTGAGCATCGCGACTCAGGGCTCCTACCGGCTCTCCAGCCCTCACCCTCTGGTCTTGTCCATGGCATCACGACCTGGCTTGCCAGCGACGGCTGAGACCAGCCCGAGAGCCGGGATCCGAAGACGTAGAGCACCGGCATCTGGCCAAATTTGCAGGAACACACTCGAAGATAAGGCCGAGAGCCAGGCACAACCCGCCTTGAGGTAGGGCCCCGTGAGTCCCGCGCTGGCTCACGGGTGCCCCAACACACCTCGCGAGGCCTCTCGCGCCTCTCCCAAGCAACTAATGGTAGAACTAACGATCGCCACAGCGAGCTCTTGTTCCTTTTGTGGTGAACCTGCAGGGTCCCTCCAAGGAGCACGAAACGACCTCGCCACGCAATCTCTCCCCGGCCAAGGCACGGACCTAGCGCCGCACCAGGAAGCATTGTCCTGACCCTCGAGATAAGTCACCCTCCGGACACATTAATTATCGCAACACCATCCCCACACTCAATGCAACCTCGTGTTAGAAACGTCGCTCTCCTTTCTCACCGAATGATGGCTGCTTGAGCGCTAAGGGGGACCCCCTGAGCATCGCGACTCAGGGGCTCTTACCGGACCTCGGGCCGCTCACCTCCTGGCCTTGACCACGGCATCGCGACCTGGCATACCAGCGATGACTGAAGCCGCCTTGGGACTAGGACCTGTCGGCGCAGAGCATCATGCCCTCGTGAGGACTGAAAGGAGGAAACAGAGCTAGAACGGAATGAGCATCTCGCACTGCTTCATAAAAAGGATTATATTGACGGATGGAGCTACAAACATCTTACAAGCCCCCGTGGGGTATATTCTTGGCCCCTCGCAGGAACAAAAGGCGCGCATCCTAAGGAATCCTAACTACAGGGGGCATCGCGGCAGATGCCATCATCAACAGTGGGCCACCCGGTCCGGCGCCAACCCCATCCAGATCAGGGGCGGCGACGACCTGACGAGCCCGCCCTGCTCCGGGAGCGGCGCAGGCTCGGAGGCTCGTAGCAGTCGTCGCTCGTCTCCGGCGTCGCGAAGAGCTCGGCGGAGTCGCTGGATCCTCCGGCGCCTTCGTCGCCTGATGGGCGGCCAAGGGGGCGGTCGGCCGGCCTCTGTCTCACCGCAGCAGGACCCCGACCACCTCTCCCGGGGCAGCACTCTAGCCGACGACCCTCCGCGTCGAAGACCTTGAAGGACACCACCGAAGCGCCATCGTACTCCAGGTGGATCGTGAGGGCGCCCCTCGTCCTGCAGACCCGGGCGACCTCGCCCCAGCCTTGAGCCATGAAGACCTCGCCCGGGGCAACTACCGCGACCTCTGCCACGGTCGTGAGGGTGCCGCAGCCGGCGTGCTGCAGCCAGAGTCCCAGGGGTTCCCCCTGCCGGACGACGGAGGCGAAGAAAGAAGGAAGACGAATCCAAGATTTAGGAGGCGCGGCAACGTGAAGCACGAACTCCCGGCAGGAGCCCTCGGCGTGGACTCCAGGGGGGAAGACGCACACCTTCGTGACCCGCCGGCGTGGTCGGCGGCGCCGCTCGTGTCGCCTGACGTCGCTTCCTTCAGAGCCACCAATGTGCGCGTACAAGGGAAGAGGGAACCCTGGTGGCGGCCGCTCGCACTAGGGCATGGGCGCCTCCTGGCGAGCGCTCTTGCCCTGACACCAGAGGGCAAGCCGCTTCTTTGGGGGGAGCAGGTCAGGAATCTCTTGAGGAGCCTTTCCCTTCTCTTCCGTGGAGAACCGGTGGATCAGAGCCATGGCGACCAGACGAAACGAGAAGGAGGAGAAGCAGAAGGATAGACTGGAAGGGCGCGTGCCGTTCCGTACTTATGGCCGGCGAAGGCCAACCGTCGGCCTCCACGATCGCCGGTAATAATGACCGACTCTGCATGCAGGGACTTGTCGAATCCGGGTAGTTACCGAGGCATCATGGGGAAGCAGTGCGCACGCGTCCAATAAACCGCCTCGCGGCGCCCAAGGCCTCAGGCTGTTAGGGCCCGCGACGCTTTGCACTTGCCCTTTTGCCTCTCTGCTCGGCCAAGTTCGGGCGCCCGTGGCCGGGCTCTTGTCGGCGTTCGGGAACGGGGTCCCCAGACTTGCTCGCTGCGGCTGCGGGCGTGGCTCGAAGGAGGCCAAGGATAGCCCATCTTCATCAACGCAAGCTCAAGACCCTCGCGAGGGGCCAAGCCTCGCGGGGCGGACGACAAGGGGCTTCCTCAGGCACGGCCTCGTCAGGCTGGCTCATGAGGAGGTGGAGAGTTCAAGGCAGGGTACCTCGCGAGGTGCCCATGACGCAAGCCATCACGACCAAGGGCGCCAGTCGGGCGCCAGCCCGCGCAGTGTCCTCCTTTCCCCTTTGGTGCAAAGGGAGGAAGCGCAGGCAAGAGTATCAAGCAAAGGCATCCATTTCGGTGCAACAAGACCAAGACCAGCCCAACGACAGGAAGGGAGTCATTGTGGAGCCCAAGTAGGCGTCATCACCAGAGCCTTTGGTAGGCGAGGACCAACTTTAGTCAGGATAAGTGTACCCGCTGTTCCCCTTCAAAATGGCCAATTGTTGGCGCCCTTCCCGCTCAATATTTGGGAAGAGGCCCAGGGCCTTCGCCTATAAATAGGAGTAGCCACCCTCAGGGCGAAAGGGGGGGAATCCTCATCAAGAACCCGGTAGCTAGAGTGACTCAACACCACCTAGCAGTTCATCGCACCCGCCAAGAACAGGCCCTCACGAGGCTGTTCTTCCTTGTATTGTTCCTCATCAGCCCAAGAGGCAATCCACCACACCACACCTTTGGAGTAGGGTATTACACCACAATGGTGGCCTGAACCAGTATAAATCTCGTGTCTCTTGTGCTATTCCATTTAGTAGTTTAGGTCCCAGCGATTCGGCGAGGTACGAGACGGTGGAGGGTTCGATCTCCGCGCGCACCCCAGTGTTCGAACCTCAAGGGTCTGCCGGAACCCGAAATCTGATAGGCACGGCTGCTGAGTCCGAGAACCCCTAGGGTGGGATGAGTCGTGTACCCCCTATGCGCAGTCGAGTCCGTATGATGGTTCGAATAGAACCATGATTGTGTGTTGCTTGTTTTTATTTGTTTGTGTTTTGATATACGTCGCACTTTTTCCCTAGGCGACAAGTATGCGACTATATCACCTTCCTTACCTTGCTTCTTCTGTTTGGCCCTTTTGCACCTGTTTGTTTGCACTTGCACTATAGAACCCCTTTAGGCATTCCCCTCCTCTATGCTACCTCTCCCTCTCATCTCTCTCCTCAACTGAAGGCTAGCAAGACAAGATACACCAAGGATTCTACTTTGGCAACAAACCAGCACCGAAGACTTTTGCTACAACCTCCTCGACCAAGTGCAACCCCGTAGAGTTATGTTTACCTCTCAAGACTGTAAACCCATCACTATACCCTTCGAGACTTCACGATATACCCCAGCTCGAATCCTTAACCAAGTGCTTAACCCACAGAATTACAAGTGGACCAGTTAAGCCTCTGTAACCTCGCATATAGCTTTGGGTTCATTATGGAACTAGTGGACATAGCGAACGAGCACATTATCATCCTAAGATAGCACCAAAACTGATGATGCCATAGGAGAGACCAATTTGGGGATATAGGAACGGAGGACAAATGACTTGATGAGTTTATATCAGAGACCTTGAGGGATTGACTGAGACTCATTGGTGGATTATGAGGCTTTCATGTTGGTAGATGAACTTGGTGGGATCATGATTATAGATTAGCATAGCTTTCATTACCCCTGAGTAAATTGGATTTATAGGACAATTATGATCGCAAGCTGAAACTCCTGGTAGTGCAAGGATTTGACTTGATCAGATGATGTTGATAGGAGATAGTTGATATTACGTAAATAACTTGAGGGAAACATGTAGGATTCCTCGTTGGACATGAGATTTGGATTAAATAGGTTACCCTAGTGGAGTATGGATGCAGAGTAATTTTAAATGGTTCGGAGTAAATTGGATTTAGACTGATGATCTTGATCATGATACCATGTTTCTCGGTGGACCATAAACTAGGAGATTGGATTAATTGTCAGAGTTTATTTAGGGATCTATATATGCTTGACCTTGGAGTTTACATGACCATGATAATGGAAATTGGTGGACTGACGATAGTAAAGATAACCCTTTTCAAGTATTTGAGGATTATAGGACATTAGAAGATCATGTGGAACACCATAAACATTGGATTTGTAGAATTAAATGGATTATGTAGTGATTGATGGAAGTTAATGGGCTGTTGGAGTTGATTCATAGGAAGGAAACAAGATCTTGGAGTGGCATATGACGTGTTTCCTTAGGATAGAGGTGCTTTATCTTAGACCTTGGAAGAATAGGCTGAGCACTTGGATTGTCACGTTCAAGCTTAGCAGCTTATATGTTCTACCCATGGATTTTTAGGGGTAGACATACATATGGGTTTGGGGATTGTAGACATATATGATTTTGTTAGACCTCCTCTCGAGAGTCATGAGGATATGAATCACATGAGTGATGATTGGAGTTGCCCTATACGAAATGATACTATCAGTTATATGATGCGATTTGTTTAAAGGACTAGATAACACAATTGGCATCTCAGAAACTGTGCTCAAGGATGGGATGATAAACATTCACTCGCACACTAGAATCCTTGAAACCCTTACGCCCTACCAAGCCACAACATGGTCGGATCCTGACCTTGGGCTTTGGATCTAGATCGATAAGACCTTGGCCAATGCTCAACCGTGACCATCACCAATGCCTCAACCCACTTTACGTACCCCATAGACTTCATGGAGTGCTTGGACAAGTTAGTTGTCATCTTTCTTTGATGACATACTTGTCTACCCGAAGACGAAAGGAGAATCGTTGAGCTGGTCAAGGAACATCTGAAGATCGTCTTGTCTAGGAGGAAGAACTATATCAACCGCCATCGCCAAGAAGTGAACTTCCTCGTTGAAGACCGTACGTATCTACAAACCACTCCTCTCTAAGGAACCAAGCATTTCCATGACAAGGAGACCCACACCAAGATTCATCGGACCCCTTCGAGATCACTCCAAGATTTAACAACCCCCCCTCTGAGATCACTACGAGACGAAGAGAAGACAGATACCAGCTGGAGTTGCCACCTGAGTTACCTGATGTGCACAACGCTTTCCATGCCTCACAACCCCGGAAGTGTTTCCAACTTCCTAACTTGCCCGATCTCTAAGAGGGCATTGACCATCGAGCCATCAACCCCTAGCCCAATCTAACCTACCGCGAGCTACCCACTAGCACCCTGGACCAAGTAGAACATTATACACGAAGCCACACCATCAAGTACTTCAAGGGTCAAAGGAGCACCGCTCGGAAGCAGGAACAGTATGAGGACGTGAAGACCACCCCACATCAAAGTTTTCGTATCCCTTTCCGCGCCTAGTTTCGGAATCTCGGGGACGAGATTCTTGTAAGGGGGGTAAGTCTATCACACCCTGATTTTCATGGCACAACACTTAAGATGATAAATCATGATAAAATGTGGTTTGACAAAAACTTTTGTGTGTTTTGGACTTTGCCTTGATTGGATTTTGTCTGTTGTTTGCAAGTGCTCAAAAAAATCAAATAAATCCCCCAACTCTTATACTCCTTCTCCTTGATCCAAAACTTCTGCCCAATGATCATGCCATGTGTATAGTACAGTATAGAATTTTCTTAAGAAAATAATTTGGAAAAAAGTATTTTCTAAATTTAGTTTTCCAAAAACCCCTGAATTGAGGTTTGCACTGTAAGTACTTGATTTTGGGTATGAAAATTATTTCAAAGATTATATTTGAAACCTATTAGGTAAAGGAATCCCATAAACCACAAAAATATAATTTTAAAAGTTATTTTACTATTTTATTTAAAAGCTTTTTCTTAAGGCCAGAAATGGTCTTTAATAGGTAAATAATATTTTTATGCTTTAAAAATATTTGTGAAAATTTACGGAAACTCAGTGGACATATATTGTCCATATATATGAGTTTCAACACATGGTAATGTTCAAAATATTGGTCAAATCCCTCAAAAACCCTTTCTGGATATTTCAAGCTTTTGAAATATATACAAAGGCAATATTCTCCAAAGATTCCAAGAAAATTCTATCATGTCACATATGACATGTTTGATGATCTTGACAAGTATCATGTCATGGAGAATAGTATAACCCCATGAAATCCCCTCAAAACCAATTTTGTCCTTTTGATTTTAATTTTTGTGGACATGTTCAAATCCCCAAATGATGACACTACACCAAATGGTGCATCAAGGAGAATGGTTTTGCATGACTAGATCTTGGAAATCCCATTTCTGTTTATTTCTAGGGTTTACAAAAGTTGCACTGTCAACTTTGCCCAAATGAGCTTAAATTTGGTGGAACACACTATTTCTAAGTGCCATTCCATCCTGTTAATTCTCATGGAAAGTGGAATTAATTTTCTTGCCCAAACCAACAACAAACACCTTCTGCCAATTTTCCAATATCATCATTTTGACATCTTACACTAATCTCCATGAGCTCCACTTTTTACCACAGCCCCTCCTAGTCCCCTTTCACCTCCAGTAACGGTGGCAAATCCATTGATCAATTATTGGATGGGTAAAAACCCAGTTTCTCTCTCTGGACATCCCATTTCCCCCTCTCTCTCAACCCCACTCCTCTCCTACTGGCCATCCATGGGATCCAATGCCACTCCTACAATGTTTACTCACCCCCAAAACCCCCAGACACAAAAGGACATGCTCATGGCGCATAAACAATGCCAGTGTCTGCAGAGCTCGCGCTCTGGAGCATGCTACAGTGCTCTCTCGCACTGTAGCTCACCCACGCCAAGGGCGTACGACAGCCTTGGGCGTCGGGGTGATATCTCCCGAGGTGGCCTCGGCGTCCGGGACACGGCACGCTGCCGGCCCCCTCTAGAACCTCTCTCCCCTCCCCTCTGCGAGGTCACCCGAGCGCGTCCGTGCACGCTGCCCATGGTGCACCGCGGCCACGCCCATATAAGCTACTCCCTGCCTCTTCTCTGGCCTCTCCTAGAACTCCCTCTATCCCTCGCACTTTCCAGACAACATCCTTCTCCCTCCCATGCTCTCTTTCCCTCTCCACGGCCGCCATGGTTACCGTCTGCCTCCGCCTCGCTCTGGCGAACCAGAGCCTCCCCTCCTATCCTTCGACCACCAGGAGAAGCGCTGCAGGCCAGCGGAGCCCTCCCGATCCTTATCCCCCCTGCCCTTGTGCCCACGGCGTCGCGGCCATCCACTCCCGACGTCGCCTGCCGGCTCCAAGGCCACCGTCGCCCCAGATCCTCCCAACCCGCGTGAAGCCCCTGGATGGACGCGTCTCGGCGTCCCGAGTACGTCGGTGCATCGAACGCCACCGGGGATGGCCGGAGTCGCCGGGAATAAGCGCCGGCGCGCGCTCGGCCTCGCCTCCCCTGACGCTCCGCTGCCTCAGGCGCGAGGTAGGGGACGACCACCCCGCCAGCTGGCAGGGGGCCCGCCCGTCAGCGGCAGAGGTGACCGAGCCGGCCCACCAGTCGGGTTAAGTGGAAACGGCTTCTAGCCGATCCGCTTGCCCCGCTGGGTGGCGCTCTCCTGTAGTGCGCCTTCGGCGTCACCTCTTCCCTCGCGCAGCTGAGCCACTGGGCCGAGCCCAGTAGGCGCTGTTTAGCTGGGCTTCGCCCAGTGCGCTTTATAAGGTTGACATCTTTTCTTCATTTTTCTCTTTTTATAAATATTGTAAAATCTCTACAGAATTCAGGTGGACTCCAAATTTGATGATTCAAATTTCTAGTGGCTCTATAAATCATGATCTACCTGTTGGTGCAACATGCACATTTTTCCAGAGACTTTTTCTTCACAAACATTTATCAAATCTTGTTTGTCCATTTCTGTAATGAACTTTAGAAAATCACAGAGAGCCCATTTTTTTATACAAATTCCATGATTCAAAATCCTAGATGTCTATAAGTTCAAAACTTAGTTTTTGAACATTTTTACTAATACTTTCTGTATCACCTCAAATAATGGTCTATTTCTTCATGTATAGCCAACTTTGCAAATTCATAGGAAAATCATTTGAACTCCAAATCCAGTGAAACCAACTCATGGATGCTTCTAAAATCATGGTTTGTTAAATGGGTGCCTCTGCTCATTTTTCAAAAATATATTTCTGTACACTTCTTGCAAATCCACAAATCCCTTGATTCCATCATATTGAAATATTCAGAGATATCCATTGATCAAATCCAATTGAAACCACTTTGGTCATGCCTCATATGACCAAAGGTATCCTAGAAAAGTCCAACTTGCAATTTTAGAGCACTTTTATTTTTGCCTTGTTGTGTTGCTTATTGTGGTTGTTTTCGGCGATAGTTGACGAAGTAGACGAAATGCTCGGAGTTGGACCAGAGATATTTGAAGACCTCGAAGACTTTGTTAAAACAATTAAGCAGCCCTTTGACCATGTCTATGAAACCCTTTTTATGCATGTCATATAGCACCATATTGTTGTTGCAACGGAATCATGATGAGGTAGTAACCACTTGATGGTTTGCCGCCGTACTTCCTCGTTGATACTTGCATTGTGCATGACCCTACCTTCTTACGAGGGTTATGCCGGCGGGAGTAGATAGGATGCTAAAGTAGTGCTACACAAAAAGGGACGGGAATATGCATGGTGAAGGAGACAAAGTATTTTCAAAAGACTTTTCGAAAACCCTGTCGGGTGCCACTTATGCCCGAAGGAGATGATGAGTGGGGTAGCCACTTGATGACGAAGTGGTGTACCGAGGCAAGTGTGTGTGTTGTTTTCAAAACGGATTGGTTTAAGTTGTGACAGTTATTCCAACCATACATGCGCAACCACTCTACCCTTATATGGGAAAGGGCATTATTGATTACCTAGGCCGATACTAGCTTGGAGCCCGCATTACTAGTGACGGGGGAGAGTTGGTGCTCTCTCTCGGGACAGGTCGTGCAGGTAGGGCGGCGATATTTGTCTTCTGAGGGCACCGGATACACCGTTGTGTCCCCTCTCGGATGTTACGATCTCGAGTGAGTCTCGTATGATGTACATCGTGAGCATCTGAGAACAACGAGTGGACTCCTTGTTAGTGTCGTCTAGGGAAAGGTAGTGATCGGGTGCTTACCCGGGTACTTGAGGTATTGCGGTCGTGGATGACACGGAAGTTCCCCGGATCTTGTGGGTAAAGTGTGCAACCTCTGCAGAGTGTAAAACTATTCGAATAGCCGTGTCCACGGTCAAGGACAGTTGGGTAACCGCTCTTGGGCTACGTCCACATGTTTACGGACCAGTGTGTGTGTTTGGATAAGTGGGAAGATCTACTTGGGTCGAGTCAAAGGACTTGACATGATTGAGTTGGGTTGGTGCCCACTCTATTTATGTTGATATCTGTAACCTGTCCTCATGGTTACTTGAATTCTCCTGATGCATGTCTTACAAGTTGTTGAACATGTCATTGCACTCAGAACTAGCTTTCTGCAAAAATTTACCTATATCATGCATTGTTGTATCTTGAGCCAAAACATGGGTTGCTTGCGAGTACATTCAAAGTACTCATTGGCTTGCCACTGGTTATTTTATTGGCCAGGCATGCAAGAATAGGATATGATGAAGAATACTTCAGTGACGAACATGCGAGCTAGGACGCTTCCCAGTCAGAATGCCTGTAGGGTCAAGGCAGATGGCATGGGTCCAAGTTATCGACGAAGATTTCCGCTGCAATGTTATACTCAAGACTTGACCATAATGGTCCTACTTGTGTAATACGGTATGTATGGATGTAAGCCTCTTGTTATTCAGCTTCTGTGTGTTCAGTGAGCATTGATCTCTGGGATCACTGTACACGTGCATTCGGTGATCACGACTTATGAGTCGGGGTCCCCACATGCGCCATTAGTATATAGTAGTGGCGCACTGCATCCCTGGTGCGCCATTAGTGTCAATCCTATCTATAGCCCTTTTCCTAGTAGTGATTGGTCAAGTCAAGCAAGACACAGCTACACTCACTCTAAGTGACTCTGCTCTCCCCGTCTGGCGCTCTCATTTGCCACCTGCTGCTCAGCCTCGCCGGCCGGCAACGCAGAGTTTCGTCCTACACTATATTTCTTGCTCAATTGTTGTTAGTGCTTAGGTTGTACTAGTAGAAGCATCACAAGTACAAGAAGGGTTTCATATTTCTTACTTGTGCAAAGAATAAGTTCAGTCAATCTAATATTCATACTTACACTGTAAATCCATATGTACTTTCTGTGAATTCCCTTTGTAATGGTAGTGTTTGCAATGTAAAATTGCATTGTAAGATAGACTACTAAAAGACTGAAACTACAGTCCAAATCATTGTTACTTAATTGAATATTTTTTCTATCGATGGTCGTAGGATTTTAGAGAAAACACTTATCAGGAATACAAGTGTTTATGAAACTAATGTTGTTGGTTTAGCCAAACACCTCATAGTTTCCAAAACTACAGTTTTGTAGAAACCATAGTATTCTGATTGAGGTAGGCTAGCCGTGTATCTCCACCTGTGGGAGTCAAGGTGCATATGCTCCTTGTGTTTTTCACTTTTTAGATTAGACTGAATATCTAGGATGCTTATGCCGTCTCGAAACTATCAACCTGACTCATAGAATGATCTTTTTATTTAGGATTCATGGTTATTTTTTTCTTGTTATTATGCATTACTATGAGTTCATTGTATTAAGATTCCTTACAACTTTATGCGCCTAAGCTATTTACAGAATGAGGGGACTCGGCCTTCTTCACGGCTCGTGGCAGTGTCTCCCCTTAATTCGTTCGTGCAACAAGGAGGGGACCCGTCCTTCTTCACGTCTCGTGCAACAAGTAAGGACCCGCCCTCTGGCTATTACTATTGATCTGTGTGCATGTGCTAAACTGTAAGAAAATACCGTACTGGATTTGGACGCTGACGAGCACTAACAAGTTTTCACTTTCCCGACGTGACCGCAGGGGTGATCGACGCGGACTACCGCTGCCCGGTGGATGTCGTGCTCTTCAACCACTCGGAGGTGGACTTCGCCGTGAAGCCCGGCTACCGCGTCGCACAGATGATCGTCCAGGTGATCGTGACGCCGGAGGTCGCCGAGGTGGAGAACCTTGATACCATCGTTTGGGGGGAGGGAGGATTTGAGTCCACTAGCGTCTGAACTCCGAGCCTTGGTAGATACATCTAGAGAAGTTGTATGTTTAGGCTGCTGGTGGAACACTAGGAAAGGTACCCACCTTTGGTTGTGTGTGTTCTTGTTAAATGGAATCACTGATCTCTTGCGGTTGAGATGTTCAATGTTGCATCCATGAACGGTGCAAGTGTTAAGATGGTCATGTGACCTTAATTTATTTTGCACTAGACATGTCTCTGATCTTCATCCATGAATACTGCATCTAATTTTTATTTTGTTTAATTCTTAATTTGTTAGTAGTAGCGTGGGGGGAAAATGTGTGCTACTAGTATTTAAGATACTAGTAGCGTGTGGCATAACACATGCGCTACTACTATTCTATTATTAGTAGCGTGGGTTTCGAATAGTAGTAGCGTGGGTGGCATCCACGCTACTACTAACTTTTTAGTAGTAGCGCGGGTGCCACCCATGCTACTACTAACTTTTAGCTGTAGCGCGATACTAGTAGCGCGGATACCCGTGCTACTAGTAGACAATTTACCCGCACTGCTAGTAGCCTTTTCCCTAGTAGTGTCCCTTGGTCGCAGGAAATCCTAGGATGGCACCCGCCGCCGTTGATGCATTTTTCTTCGTACTGAATCTAGTGTGTTTCAGTTGCAGTGCCCAAAGTGCGAGTACCCTACAGATTTCTGCGCCCTCGGCGACGCATACACTTGTTCCTTCTCATCCTACCACAACATTTTGAAACGCGCACAGTATGTTCCTAGAATCCTCTTCTCTATCCGGGAGGGAGGGTTTTTTTTAACATGATGTGTTGTCATATTATTTTTCCTGCAGTGTATTATTTGCTCTGCCAGAACACATGTACTCAAGATGCTCGGCCTTGCCATAACTGAATAGACTAGTTTAATGGTCACAGTGAAGACAAGCCATGGATATTACTTCCGAGTTGGGTTCATGAACCAAGAAGATTGCTGCTTTTTTTATGGCCGAACTTGAATAAACTTTCTCAAGTGTTACGGACTGAAAGTTGGCGCACGAATGTTGATGGAAATAGCAGAACCTGCTCTCATCTTCACTGCGACCTTCCACCCCGACGTCGTTCCAATTGTTCATCCATGTTAGTTTTGTATATGGTTCTTGCTTGTTGCCTCGATTACTTCTTAATCCACCTATTCTGTCTAACTAATCACAATTTAACTTTAGAAGTAGCAACGAATCTCTCACGAAGATGCTACTTCTAACTAATATTTTCTTATAATTGGTGGCACATGTAGGTTTTTTCAGAGTTAAGCGATGCCTTTCGTTTGTTACTCTGTAATAACTCGGCTGTTACTAATGGCACTGAAGTTGACTGGATCGACATCCACAAGTTCCTACACTTTATTGATCGTCTTGAGATCCTTGTGGGGCGTTTCAATGGTGGAAGGCCACGTGGGATATGTGTGCCCCTGCTGCACTTGTTGAACAGGTCCAACAATGTCGAGAAACTTATGGTACGAGCTGTTTTCTGTTATATATGTTGTTCATAAATTATTGCTTATACACAGTTTTACAGCTATGATCTTCTTGAAACATGAACTGCCGAGCTCTATTGTTCCTATACAGATGCCTGACCATGGTCGGGTCAGATTTGCGCTTGGTCACAACATGATGTTTATGTCGACCTAATCAATTCCCCTTGGAGGTGAAAAGACACTTATTCGTGGGTGGTCTCAGATAATGAAGGCCCGTCCATCTTGGAGAATAGGACAGAAGATTATGTTCATGCTTTTCCATGGCTCGAAAGCGAATATCCTGTTTATTGACCACATTGCGAGATGAAGCCGCTTTCAGAAGGTTGTCAATGCGCGGGGTGGCGCCTGGGCCTTGGCGGCCTCACCCTTGGTTAACTGTAGTCAAAGTAGCACTGTTCGAGGCGTGCTTTGTACGGTTGAACCTGTATAAGTACTCATACTACTTTCAGCTTTGGTTGTTAAGTGCCCCTGCTGGTTTTAGTTAAGGTTGTTAAGTACTCCTCCTGCTTTTACAGTCTGTCGTGTTTCTTCAGTCCTGTCTTCCTCCAGCCGCCAAAGCCAAACCAGCACCAGCGGGGCCGCCTGCTTCGCCTCCCACGGCTGGCTGCGCCTCAACAAGACGACGCCTTCGCCCACCGTCTCCTAAATCGTTAACGCCGACGTCCTCCGCGCGCTTTGGTGCGCTCGCCGCGGCGCCGCCCTCTCGCGTTGTCAACATGGTCAACAAACAACAGGAATCAGCAGAAGTACGTGGAGAGGATGATAGTAGGGGCCCACCACGTCAGCATATGGAAAAATAAAATGCTTCCTCCTAGTGTTTTCCTGACATCTGGGACCCACGACATTGTGAGCGTATGTAGTGAATAGACAAGAGAACAACACAAGATCGGCTGACACCTGGGATGTAGCTACTCGAGTAGTATTTTTTTTGTTTGGTATTGTTGAGACGGAGCAGGGTTTGAACTGGGCTTTGGCCCGTCTAGCCCATGCTTATATTTTATGTTCAACATGTGACCAGCCCAACTATTTTTTCTTTGTGAAAATGAGCCCGGTTTTTATTTCCTGAAGAATACCCAATCCAGGCCTACTTATTTTTCTACGCCCTGATGGGCTGCAACTCTTTCAAGACGCCTGCAAATCTTGAAAGTAATATGAAATGGGCTGTAAATATAAAAACAGATGACAAATTGGCAATTACTTTATAATTTCTAAATTTTTTTCACATTTTCAGATTCCTATTTCACTGGGATTTAACCTAATTCAAATATATCTTCAAAGTACTTTAAATCTGGCTCAACATTTCAGTATTAAAAATAGTTTGGAACCCATAGAAATATGCGAAATTGGCCCTGGCCAACCAAAAAAAATGACTGTAATAAATTGCATAAGAAGTTGCCATGAGCTATATATAAATTATTAAAAAAAGAGGGAGTGGTATGACTTGTGGGCCTCTTTAGTTGACACGTATGCAAGATTATTTTAGTTATTATATACTACGTCAACAAACGATTCTAGCAGATGTAACCGTTGGACGTCAATCCAACGGCCGTCGTGTTTCTTCAATCTCTGATCTTCTTGCTCCAACCGCCAAAGCAGCACCGGCGGGACCGCCTGCTCCCACCTCCCGTGGCCGGCTGTGCTGCCACGCAGGCCTCAGCGCCCCCTACTACTCCCACTGCTGGCCAGGGCATCCCTCTACTCACCCACACACCGTGTTATTCTGCGGCGACGGTAGCCTCACACCGCAGCCGAACCGGTGAACCCTCATACTCCTCTCCGCGCGGGCTTCCACTGCCGCGTCTTCCCCGGCTCCGCGTCGTCCCCTTCTTAGGCCTCGCCTTCGTCCACCGCTGTGGTGCTCTCGGCGCGGCGTGGTCAATGTGGTCAACGACCGACTTCCATCGGAAGAGTATCAGACGTGGAGAAGGCGGCAATTTGGGTCCACGTCAGCCGCAAGGAAGTGCCTCCTTATTACGCGGAAAATAATTATTCCTCCACCTGACAGCTGGGACCCACTGGACGGGCCACCAGTATTTCATGAAAAAAATGTTTCCCCCTGACTGCTGGGACCCACAGGTCGGGCCACCGTATTTCACAAAAAAAAACGTTTCCCCCGCTGTCAGCTCGGACCCACCGGAAGTGCCTCCTTATTACGCACAAAAAAATGAATACCCCCTGCTAGCTGGGACCAACCTTGGTGGAAGGCTAACTTGTGGGCCTACTAGGTTGACTGGGACGGAGGCCTTTGTCAACTTTAGTCAATATATGAACGATTCTAGCTCCAGTGACCGTACGATGTCCATCCAACGACCGTAGTGCTTCTTCAACCTCTGGTCTTCTTGCTCCAGCCGCCCAAAGCAGCGCCGGTCGTGCCGCCTACTCCTGCTGCCCGTGGCCGGCTGTGATGCAGTGGAGGCCTCACCGACCCCTACTACACCCACCGCTGGCCAGGCCATCCCTGTACGCACCCACGCCCCATGTTATTCTGCGGTGACGGCAGCCTCACACGGCAGCCGAATGAGTGAACCCTCATACTCCTCTACGTGTGGGCATCCACTGCCGCGTCCTCCCCGGCTCCGCGTCGTCCCCTTCCTAGGCCTCGCCGTCGTCCACCGTCCTGGTGCTCTCGGCGCGTCGTGGTCAAGGTGGTCATGGAATGGCTTCCATCGGACGTGGACTGTACATGGAGAGGCTGACAGCTGGGTCCACGGCCGGAGCAAGGAAGTGCCTCCTTATTACGTGCAAAATAATTATTCCTCCACCTGACAGCGGGGACCCACCGGACGAGCCACCGTATTTCATGAAAAAACGTTTCCCCATGTCTGTGGGGCCCACCAGCTACATCTTCGCACGCAAGGAAGTGCGTCCGAAAAAACGATTCGCCCCCCTGACTGCTGGGACCCACCAGCTACATCTTCGCACGCAAGGAAGTGCGTCCGGGCAAAAAAAACCCAAAACGATTCGCCCCCCTGACCGCTGGGACCCGCCAGCTACATCTTCGCAGGCAAGGAAGTGCCTGACAGTTGGGACACACCTGGTCGAAGCGTTCGTAGCGTTGTCATTTTGGTCGCGAACATGTACGTACATACTGGTCGTTGTAGAGCCGCGCACGTGTCGTAGTAGAGGCGCGCACGTAGCATGTACACGCGTCGCATACGGCCAGGGTGCAAGAAAGAAAATACGGCCACGTATGTGTACATATGGGCGGGGTCTCGAATGCCTACTCGCGCATACGTACGGCGAGGGCTCGTGTAAATGGCTGGGTCGGAACGGAGAAACAGCGTCGTCGTCGTACCGCACAACGGAGGAAACGACCTTGTGTTCGATCGACCACGTTCGAAATGGGATCCTGTTCATCGGGAGGGGTCTGGCGTACCGCAAAATGGAGGAAACGGACCTCCTATGGTTGAAACGGGGGTCCTGTTGATCGGGAGGGGTGTGGCGTACCGCAAAACGGATGAAATGGACCTCCTACGGTCGAAACGGGGGTCCTGTTGATCGGGAGGGGTGTGGCGTACCGCAAAACGGACAAAAGGGACTTGTGTTGGAGCGCTACGGTCAAAATGGGGGTCCTGTTCATCGGGAGGGGTGTGGCGTACTGCAAAACGGGACTCCACGGGATACTGTTCATCTCCACTATCGACCTCCTCCAGCCTCCACGGGCTCCTGTTCATCCAGCCTCCACCGCACGCTACTCCACTGGCTACTGTTCAACCACCCCTCCACGGGCACCCCTCCACCATCTACTGTTCATCCAGCCCTCCACACCACGGGGTCATGTTCAACCACCCCTCCACGGCCACCCCTCCACCGTCTACTGTTCATCCAGCCCTCCACAACACGGGTTCCTGTTTATCCAAAGGCAACGCCACCGCTCACTGTTCATCCAAACCCCCCCGCAACGCTCACTGTTCATCCCAGAGGCAGCATCGATCGGCTTCAGTTAGCAGCAGTAGCGAAGGAATCGCTCCATCGAGTTCAGTTAACAGCCATCGATCGATCGCTCGGGTTCAGTAACGCGTAGCCTGCAGTGCAATCGCTCGGGTTCAGTTAGAGCCCAACGCCTCGCCAAAGTCGATTAGAGCCAACGCCGCCTACTTTTACACTGCAGCGTATGTACAAGAGAAAGCGCGTATCGCTTCGGCCCCGACCTCCCACCGTTAAAGCAACTCCCCAAAATTTTCTTCCCCTCGCTTCTACCACGGTTTTTTCCGTCATGGACGGCCCAAAGAATGTCATGCAGCTGCGTCTCCGGCCCGCCCAAGACGAAAAGCCCATTTTCTGTCATGATTTTTTGTCATAGAAGTAGGATCCCACCACATCTATGATGATACCTGGTTTTCTCACAATTATCGTCATAGAAGTGTCATATTTATGATAGAAAAAAATTTCGTTCGGCCCAAAATGTCACGGATGTGTCTTTTTTTTTGAGTGTAAGCATGGCAATCCGAAAGTTTTTCATGGCAAATTTAGATTACGCGGCGGCGGCGGGGGCGTCTCGCGGTGGGAAGCGGCTCCTCTGCCGTGCTCTATGTGTCATCCAGACCCTTTGACCGACGCAGCGGCGTCTTGTGCCGTTGTTGGCGTACTCTGGACATTGGCCTAGCTTCAAGGAAGGCCAAAATGTTCGGACTTGAGCGAGTCAAGCTGGCGGGAGGCGATGGCGTTGGTGCAAGGAAGCGGTCGACGGCCATCCATGCATTGAGAACGGGCACCGCAGCGAGGACATCTTATTTGTCAACGGCGCTTGGCGAAGACATTCGTGTGCATCGGCACCAGCATGGCGCGCGACGTTCTGCGGTGAGCGCATGCGCCGGCAGGTGTCACGAACGCACGCGGCCGTGCGTGTCGATGCTGCCAGCGGCATGACATCTTGTTGGCAGTGCACAGGCGTGTGAAAGTCGGCGGGGACCTCATGGAACCCTGTGGCATCAAGCTCGGCGAAAATGTGTGGCTCCGGCCCATCAATGCCACTTTGGGATGGGCGGCCTTGGTCAGGCGACGGGAGGCTGGAGCAGGGGAGTGGGGACAGGCGCAGCATCTTCTCGCAAGGCCAGTTCAAGCTCGTCCAAAAGCACCTTATGTTCTTGAGACTCCGGCTGGGTGTCTTCCTCAAGAAACTGGAACACTAAGGGCAGACCATCATGATTCGGCATGGCGTACGTTTAGGTCAGGCTAGTTGGAGGTAGACGACAGGAGAATCGGAGAGGAAGAGAGAGGATTGTAGCGATACCGGGTAGTGCAGGGTTGATTTTAAACAGCGGCGCCGACGACATTAAAAGTGGGAGCAGTTGGGACGATGGTGGGTGGCGGAGCCTGATCAAAGGGCTCGCCTCACGGTGAGTCTGCAGTGTCTGCTTTCGCCGCCTCCCGACGGCCGTGCAGCGGTCTGATGCCTTTCGCCGACGCCTCCGTCGACTCAGACGCTTGCTGGGGCGGCACCTGCCGATGAGAAGCGGGGACTCGTGGCGGCACGAACGTGGCATACGGTTTCAATAGTGAAAGCGTTCGCCTTAACGTGACAGGTCTTTGTTCCAAAATACCTTGGCTCTTCATTTCTGCAACTTGTCATAAGCAGCTTGTCTCGAATTAAAGAAAAAACTTACGAAGTAATATTTGTGCCATATCACGTGACCATGCTCAGTTTCAAGAATTTATGCTCACTTTTGGATTTTCTGAAATTTAAGATCCAAGATTCGAAACAATATCATAACCTGCATCATGCAATAAATTTTCAAGCCGTACATCTGTCCTGTTGTATTCCTTAAGAAAGGATTTGGTCAAACATTTTCTTAGTTAGACTTCAGACAAGTTATATATGCAGAGTAAAAGGATAATCCCTCCGTACCAGTGCATTGCCTGATATATTAACTCAAGTACTAGGCACGAACAAACGGGCTCAATTCTGTGCTCATCCTAGTGTAGTAGTAGTAGTACTAGGCAATACAGTTGACGGGTGACCTTGATGAGCGGCGACCGAGGGAATTGAACCGTGCTCGGCACGGTATGTAACATTGTCTTAGTTACTAAAGCATCCCTCCGTTGTTCATCGGTAGTCATTATGGACCGGGGACATGAGGGGAATTTCCTAGGGCTGGAATTCTGGCCGCCAGATATTTCGACTTGAAACGCCGAGGCTCGACTGGTTGGGGTTGCCTAATGTGCGTACCACGCACGCCACCGAAGGACACGAGCCCGTTTTTTTAGGATCAAGACGAGCCAAGGTCTGGCTGCTACGCCGTTGGGTCCTACCATTCAAGAATATGAAAGGAACCAATTAAATTGCCGAACGAATCTATGTGTATTACAATACCCGTATTTCCTTGCAAATACTAATCTCAACGTGGTAATTAATTTATGACGAGTTGTTGAATTAGAGTGAGTTTGTGATATAGTGATCTCAACGTGGATTTCACATTTCATGGTATCCCTAGTAAGTTTTCCAATCGAGATTCAAATTTAAAAGATGAACAATACGGAGGTGAGAAAACTTTGTATGTATCAATCATATGACCACACACACAGAGAGACACACACGCACGAACACAGCAACAATCCAATAAGTATAGTGCATCTATTTTTCCAAACCATGCATGTATGACACGAATTCAAAAATACTCCTTCTATTCCTAAATATTAGTCTTTTAGAGAGTTTAATAAGTGACTACATACGGAGAAAAATGAGTGAATCTAGACTCTAAAATATGTCTATATACATCCGTATGTGCCAGTCCATTCGAAGCCTCTAAAAAGACTAATATTTAGGAACGAAGGGAGTAAAATGTAAGACATCCATGGTCCTCAGTTCAATAACTGAAACATGAATATTAAGTCTAGTACTACAATACATGCAAATGTTGTGTTTAGGCGGAGCTATGATTGTCGGGGGTCAACCCCTCGACCTTAGATAAAATTGTGGAGCTCTGTTTAGGGTTGTTTAGATTATATTTTTCCCCACCCTCCCAAACACCGATTGGTTGTGCACCCCCACCTCTCCTCCCCGGGAGAATATCATGTGCCCCCATACCTTAGGTGCTATATGCCGTCTGAGTTGCTTGGAGCTTGTATATCTGTGATATATCAGCTCACATGTTTTGTATTAATATTTTTGCATGAAACCTTGATGTTTTTGAGAATTGCACACAATTTGTACATAAACTTCTTAGATGCCCTTTGATCCCATATCCAGCGACCTCGAAGCTCAGATCACCGTAGCATCTAAGATGAAGGAGGACATCATATTCTCCTGTATGTAAGAATATCATGTGCTACCACACCTTACATGCTTTGGTGATACAAGCTCTTCAGAGGCGTTGGATTTGTGACCCAACACCTCCTCGGTGGTTCGAATGGTTTTTTGCAGAAAAGCCCCAAAAGAGTTCGGCCACTTCTTACAAGCACAAAGGCTGCTCAGATGCCATTGGATCTCAGATCAAATGACCTCCAAGCTCGTATCACCGTAGCATCCAAGCTGCGATAGCACCTTATGTTTTCTCGCACAGGAGAGTATGAGGGGCTCCCGCACCGTAGATTCTATGGTGATACTAGTTCACTGAGATCTAACGGCCCACAGTAGGAGGTTTGAAAGTTTTTGCAATATATGGCTGATAGAGTTTGGGAAATGCGCAGAAAGTACAAGTACTACGCATGTGCCATCTGATCACTGATCATACGACCTAGATGCTCATATCACCGTAGCGGGTAATTAAGCTACGGGGAGCACCTAATATGAGCACCAGGGTGCCGTTGGATCGAAGATGCAGCGGCACACACGAGGCCTAAATGTTTTATTTGCAAAAAAAACCTTTCGAGAGTTTGGAAATTGCGCATAATTACAAAGACTACTCCCAAGCCATTGGATCTCACTTCCAACGGTGTAAAAACTCGTATCACCATAGTATCTAAGCTGCGGGGTGGATGTGATATTATATGCCGCTTTCATTTTTGTTCGTAAACTTGCAAAATACGTGTAACTCGTTTCGTTACTTGTCTAACCGCGTAAAGTGTTTGTTCAAAAAAACCATCCTACACTAAAATATCGGAACAACACACGGGGGTCCCACTTGTCATTAATCAAATTTGGACCTAAAACTAACAAATCTGAAAGACGAGATTCGAACTGGCAACCTGGACTACAAAGCGTAAGTCGATATCCTGAAAAAATGAACGGTTGTTGGCTTTGTACCATAACTTGATTTTATACAGTACTTGCATTGAGTAGAGTAGAGGGAGTGCCTCGTCAACACGTGCATGACCATTGTCTCACTTACTGGTGGGGCCCAGGTCTGCGATCTCAATCTCTCTTCTCTCCATCGTCTAACCTTTGCACGGGCACACACGAAGAGCTGCGCTAGCTTGCCATGGTGTTATTACAACTAAAAAAAGCTTGGAAAATAGAAGAATCGCCTAGAACAAGAGACATTGTGGCGTGGTCGAGACGGAGCTAACCACATCTATCCTCCGTGCCACGTTTGCATGATGAAGCTGTGTGGCTAGTGGGGCGTTTGCGACCGACTGGCTGGGTCCCGAGGTCGAACTATAGGTACTACGTCTAATACAGTATATTTTTACACGTACATTTTTCCTCCGTGCCGAGACGTGGCACACCCTACCGCGCGGTTTCGGGGTCCTCCCGGGTGATGCACGCATATATTCTTCCTGCCGTGGGACACCCTACCGCGCGTATTCTGGGCCTCCTCGGTCGTAGCACCGAAGCAAGTAAATGAGTCGTCAAATCACGACAGACCACCTTTCCCGCCGAGTACATCAGTGAAGCACAGTGGCTTGCTAGTTGGGCTAGTTCGACCGACTAGCTAGGCCGCCGCCACATTTGTTTTTTCACCCTTTTTTTTATCTACTTGCAGGCATGTAAGTTTAAATATCCACCGCGGTGTTGCTCTGGTGTTTGGGTGCGGCATGATTTTTAATTTTTGGATTGATGGGAGCAGGCGGCAGGATTTTAATTTTTTTGATTGACGGGAGCAGGCGCGGCAGCAGTTAGTCACGATGACTCCGCCTGTAAAAACCCACTGCTCCCTCATGTGAGAAGTCGCCGACTAGTGTTTTACCATGGTGAAAACCAAAAGATTCCCCGCTCCCTCCGCCTTCCCGTAGATTGCATTGCCTTTCAGCCATTTCGCCCCCTTTACTTCCTCTCCCCATTGCTTCTACCTGGTGCCATGGCGGCGCAGCAGATCATGGAGTCCGAGGTGAGGCGCCTGACATAGGAGCTCTATGCCAAGGATGTGGAGCTCAGGGCCAAGGACGGGGAGCTCCGTGAGCTCAAGGAGGAGAGGATTGCCATGCTCCTCTGTTATGTGTGGTAGTTCATGAAGCTTCAAAAGCGGCAGGCGTCCACAACAAAGATGCTCGAGGCGGCGGCAGCGTTGCTGCAAAAAGCGGGAGATACGATAGGCCGTCAGGGGAGCCGGCTCGAGCGCGAGCGGGCCAATCGTGACGTGGTCCAGGATCGCCATGGCCACTTGGTGAACCAAGTTGCCACACACTTGTTGCGGCTGCGTGATGCATACTGCCGTGCCAGCGCGACGATGCCGGCTGTCGGGCTAAACCCGTTCAACCACATGGTCGACTTCAACAAGCTGCGGCTGATGAAGTCATGTACCTGGGGTAGGGTCATAGACCTGCCCAAAGGTACCCTCCACAAGGACACTCACAAGAGAAGCAACCTTCCAGTCGACCTGGTAGGATTCCACTCGACAGATTCAAAGACACTCGACCATGAAGACCCACTCGACCACCAGGAGTCCAAGAGCCACTCGGTACCCAAACGGTCTGTAGTTAAATAGTCTTTATGACCTTAATGACACTTTATGTAAGACGTTACCAGTAACGCCTAGCTTTAACGCACCTTAAACCCTCTACTACGTGGGTTGGCTGGGGTCCTGGCGCACTCTACATAAGCCACCCCCCTCCACAGGTAGAAGGGTTCGCACCCCTGTAACACATACGCATATAATCCACTCGACCGCCTCCGGGCTCCGAGACGTAGGGCTATTACTTCCTCCGAGAAGGGCCTAAACTCGTAAATCCCTTGCGTATACAACTACTCCATAGCTAGGATCTTGCCTCTCCATACCTACCCCCCATTCTACTGTCAGACTTAGAACCACGACAGTTGGCGCCCACCGTGGGGCAGGTGTTCTAGCGAATTGTTGGAGAAGTTGAGATTCTTTCGATCTCCGGCATCATGGTTTCAGGTGGAGTTCTGTTCGACGGCCACGAGATCCGTCTCGGTGCGCTCACGTTCGTCACCGACGACTCCGCTTGGCTTCAGGAGGCTCCACTCGACGTGGACGCACTCCCTGTCCGCGGGGCGACGCACTTTCGCGCGTGTGTCCGCGGCGTCCTCCTGCGGCAACCGTCGACCTAGTATGGGTCGGCTCCTGCGCTGTCTTCACTCCCAGTCTCCCACCGGTGCAAGCGTTCCGGTCGGTTGAGGCTTCAGCGGTGGGTGAGGCATGCGGTGGCCCGCCAGTCGGCCATCCCCCAAGTCGCGGTGATCGACCCGGCGAATCTCTCTGGCCTGTTCGACTGGCTCCGTGAGACTGCGTCCGAATGCGATAGCGATGACCCGGCGCAGAGGTTACGATGGTCGATGGACCATGCAATCCCCTGATTCACCCGCACCAACGAAGGTGGCGGTGGAGGCGATCCGGTGCAAGCCCATGAAGAGTACTTGCGAGCCCCTCACTTCGCCTCCAGAGGGAGGAGCTTCGTCGTCGGAACATGGATGCACTTCATACTCCTATCGTTGGAGAAACCCCGAGGCTCGCGCCTTGGAGGATGCGCTTAGCCAACTGGCTGAGCTTTTCGTGACCGAGAATCTTCGGTAGTACTCGACGAGCGTCTGTGACCAAGGGTTCCAGAATCCACTCGACGCCTTGACTCTTTCAACCTCCAACTCAGGTATATCGAACTCCGATTCAGAATTTAGTAGCTGCCGCCAGTATAGCGATGTCAATTCAGCCTTCGATCGGGCGGGTAGAGGTTTGCAGCAAATCAGGGATTTGCTCCGGGCGGCAGGAGATTAAAACTCAGTTGTATCCCAGTCGCGGAACAGGGTTCACAGCCGATCCGTCGCTGCAAATTCAGTCCAGTCGGCCCATAGTCCGAGATCGCCCCCGAGGCGTGAGGAACATGGGGCCGGCGTGATGATCAACACAAGGGCCGCGAGCAGTATGAGCACCGATTCGATCGCAACGATCGACGTCGAGTGCCCACTCCTCCCCCAAGGGGTGGATCATACGCTCCTCGGCAGCAGGACGATAGACGCCAACACAGTGTTGGGTGAAGAGTTCCAGTCGACCCCAGTGAACCAGGCTTTAATGCGAGATCTATTATCGTTCAAGGTTTGGTCGACAGGAACAGAGCTCACCGAGACGGCCATGATAGAGATGTTCCTTCCAGCAGCAGAGTTCATGTCTCGGGACCAGAGTGTTTCAGCAGAGCCATCGAGTCGCAGTGATTCTTCCCAACTTCAAAGTTGGCGAATCGGAGTCGATAAGTTCACTAGAGAATCCAAGCCTGACACTTGGCTTGAAGATTACCAAGTGGCGGTTCAGATCGGCGGTGGCAACGATGAGGTAGCCATGAAGCATTTGCCTCTTATGTTGGAGGGTTCAGCTGTATGCGTGGTTGAATCAGTTAGCACCAAAGATGTTACACTTGGGAAGATCTTGCCCGAGTGTTTGTCAGACATTTGAAGGAACTTGTAAGCGACCCGGCAGGTTTGACGGAGTTGCGATGCGTGTGCAAAAGTCGAGTGAAACTTTGAGAGATTATATCCAGAGGTGGATCACTTTGCACCACGATCGAGAATGTATCTCGATCACCGGGTAGTCTGTGTCTTCAAGGAAGGTGTCAAGAACAGAGAATTGAGTTTGAAGTTTGGTCGAACGGAGATATGACCTGAGTCGGATGATGGAGATTGCCACCAAGTATGCAAATGGTGAAGAAGAGGATCGACTCGGTGTGGTAAATATAAATCGGCCGCCAATGAGACCGGCGGAGGAAATTCCAGAAGCGAAGAAGAAAGTCGAGCCGGCGGCTCCGGAGAGGCCTTGGCCGTGACCCCTGTGAAAGTTCAAGGGAAACCCAAGGGTCCTTGGAACCCCAAGAAGGTGAAAGACCAGGATGGAAACGAGGTGTTGGATTTGCCATGTCATATTCATACAAATAAAGATGAAGAGGGTAAACTCATTTACCCGAAACATACCACTCGACAGTGTCGACTCTTGATTCAGCGGTTCAAGGGAAACAACTCAAGGATAAGGATAAGGAGACGGACAAAGATGAGGACAGAGATGGCGGTAATGGTGGATATCCCCTGTGTCAATTCCACCACGATGATTTTCTTGACGTCGAAAGCAAAAGTCGATTGAAGGTTATCAATCGGAAGTAAACTTGGTTGCTCGGCGACTCCCAATTATCTGAAATGGTCCTGCATCGCCATCACATTCGACCGGTCCCGATCACCCGATGCACATTGCCACCCACGGGAGGCAAGCATTGGTGGTCGACCCGATTGTTGAAGGCACTTTCGGTGACCAAAGTCCTGATGGATGGTGGTAGTGGCTTGAACATATTATACGCGGAGACGTTGAAAGGGATGGGCATTCCGATGTCCAGACTCAGTACCAGTAACATGAGCTTCCACAGAGTCATTCCTGGAAAGAAGGCTGAGTCACTCGGCCAAATTGCTCTTGATGTAGTTTTTGGGGATTCAAAGCATTTCCGGAAAGAAAAGTTGACCTTTGATGTCGTGGATTTCCAAAGAGCTTATCACGCTATTCTGCGGAGACCAGCTTATGCACGTTTCATGGCCCGACCATGTTATGTGTATCTTAAACTGAACATGCCTGGTCCCAAGGGCATTATCACTGTCACGGGCAATCGGAAGAAGGCAGAAGAGTGCTTCCAGAAAGGCTCTAAGATCGCCGATGCTCAGTTGGCAGTGGTAGAGCTACAAGAGTATCAGAAAACTGCAGATCCGAGTGATTTGTTGCGAGCTAAGAAGCCCGCCACGAGTCAAGATTTCGGGCCGTGGCGAGACGAAGCAGGTTCACATTCACCCGACTGATCCCAATGCTGCTCCGACCAACATCTCAACAACACTCGACTCAAAATAGGAAGAAGCGCTCATCCAGTTCCTCCGTGAGAACTGGGACATCTTTGCATGGAAGCCTGCTGACATGCCGGGTGTTCCCAGGGGGCTGGCTGAGCAACGCCTAAGAGTCGACCCAAAATTCAAACCGGTTAAAGAGTATCTCCGGCGGTCCGCCGTCCAGAAGAGAAGGCCATTGGCGAGGAGGTGGCTCAGCTCTTAGCAGCAGAGTTCATCCGAGAGAACAACCACTCGGAGTGGCTCGCCAATGTTGTCATGGTCCCCAAGAAGGACAAGTCGTTGCGCATGTGCATCGATTTCAAGCATATCAATCGGGCCTTCCCGAAAGATCATTTCCCTCTTCCTCGTATCGACCAAATAGTCGAATCAACTGCGGGATGTGAGAGATTGTCTTTTTTAGACGCCTATTCCGGGTACCATCAGATCCGTCTGTATGGACCCGATGAGATTAAAACAGCGTTCATCACTCCATTCGGGTGCTTCTGTTATGTCACCATGCCATTCGGTCTCAAGAATGCCGGAGCCACATTCATGAGGATGATTCAGAAGTGTTTGCTCACTCAAATCAGTCGGAATGTGGAAGCGTACATGGATGATATAGTGGTCAAGTCACAAAAGGGTTCCAACCTGTTGACTGACCTTGCTGAAACATTTGCCAATTTCATGAGGTATGATATCAAGCTTAACCCATCAAAGTGTACATTTGGAGTTCCTGGTGGAAAGTTACTCGGTTTTCGTTTACGGCGAGGAATCGATGCTAACCCGAAAGGTTGGCACCATACTCCGAATGAAGCGCCACAATGCGTGTGCGATGTCCAGAAACTTCTTTGGATGCTTGGCCGCGTTAAGTCGATTCATCTCTCGCCTTGGTGAAAAGTCATTGCATCTTTACCGTGTGATGAAGAAGTCAGACAAGTTCGAGTGGACTCTAGAAGCTGATGCAGCGTTTGCAGAGCTCAAAGCTCTGCTCTCCACCCAGCCGGTGCTTGCTGCTCCAATCAGCAAAGAGCCTTTGCTGCAGCCACTGGACAAGTCGTCAGTACCGTACTTACGGTCGAGCGGGAAGAAGAAGGAAAAGCCTTCAAAGTTCAACGCCCAATTTATTATCTTTACGAAGTCTTGACCCGTCAAAGCAAAGATACCCTCACTATCGAAGCTTGTTTATGGGATCTATATGACCACGAAGAAGGTTGCTCATTATTTCTCCGATCATTCCATTACGATCGTCGACGCCTTTGTCGGAAATTCTTCATAACAGAGATGCAATTGGTCGAGTGGAAAAATGGGCGATTAAACTCCTTCCCCTTGATATCAAATTCGAGGCAAAGAAAGCCATCAAGTCCCAAGCAATAGCAGATTTCCTCGCCGAGTGGACTGAGCAATGACTTCCGACCCAAGTTCACTCAAAACAACTGGACTATGTTTTTCGATGGTTCCAAGATCTTTGAACGGTTACAGTGCGGGGTTGTATTGGTTTCCCCCGAGGAGATAGGCTCAAGTATGTTCTCCAGATTCACTTTGATTCTTCCAACAACGAAGCGAATATGAAGCACTCCTGTATGGGTTGCGCATGGCCATTTCACTTTCGGCGTCCGTCGCCTTATGGTCTATGTCGACTCGGATCTGGTTGTTAATCAAGTGATGAAGGAGTGGGATGTCAGAAGCCCAGCTATGACAGGTTATTGTAATGCAGTGAGAAAGCTGGAGAAGAAATTCGAGGGGTTAGAGCTGCATCATATACCCAGACTGAAAAATCAAGCTGCGGATGATTTGGCGAAGATAGCGTCCAAGAGGGAAGCCATTCCTAGTGATGTATTTTTGGAACACATTCATGCTCCATCAGTGCAGGAGGATCCTTTCACAGAAGAAGCCCCGCAGCAAAAAAGTGCCAATGATCCGACTGAAGTTGAGGTCCCAGCCGTGGTCGACCTAATTATGGAAGTTGTGGTCATCACTCCCGACTGGACAGTGCCGTACATCGCATATATCCTAAGGAAAGAGCTCCCAGAGAATGAAGAAGAGTCTCGACAGATCGTCCGTCGATCCAAGGCCTTTACAGTGATCAAGGGACAATTGTACAGAGAAAGCGCGACTGGAGTCGGCCAGAAGTGTGTCATGCCAGAAGAAGGTCAGATAATTCTTGAGGATATCCACTCGGGAACCTGTGGCCATCATGCGTCCTCTCGGACCATTGTGGCTAAAGCATACCGAGCGGGATTTTACTGGCCGAAAGCAAATGAAATGGCAAAAGAAATAGTCAACAAGTGTGAAGGATGTCGGTTCTATTCCAACATGTCGCACAAGCCAGCCTCAGCCTTGAAGACCATTCCACTCGTTTGGCCCTTCGCTGTTTGGGGATTGGACATGATTGGACCGTTGAGAACTGGCAGAAGCGGCTTCACTCATTTGCTAGTAGCAGTCGACAAGTTTACCAAGTGGATCGAAGCCAAGCCCATCAAGAACCTCGATGCATGCACTGCTATCAGTTTCATCAGAGAGTTGATATTCAGATATGGAGTTCCGCATAGCATCATCACCGACAATGGGTCAAACTTCGATAATGAAAAGTTCAAAGCCTTCTGCGCCTCTCAAGGCACGCGGGTCGACTATGCTTTAGTGACTCATCCTCAGTCGAATAGACAAGCAGAACGTGCAAACGGCCTCATTCTCAAAGGGCTGAAACCACGGCTGATGCGTGATCTCAAACACGCAGCAGGAGCGTGGGTCGACGAACTTCCATCAGTTCTCTAGGGATTGAGGACCACTCCTAATCGGTCGACCGGGAGAACTCCATTCTTCCCGGTCTATGGAGCTGAAGCAGTTCTGCCGAGTGACCTGCTTCACAATGCGCCTCGAGTCGAACTATACTCTGAAGAAGAAGCAGAACAAGCCCGGCAAGATGCAGTTGACCTCTTGGAAGAGGAGAGAGAGATGGCCCTGATCCGATCGACTATCTATCAGCAAGACTTGCGTTGATTCCATGCCAGAAATGTGAAGAGTCGAGCCTTCCAAGAGGGAGATTTGGTCCTACGAGTGGATCAACAGAAACCACACAAGCTCGCTCCCACTTGGGAAGGTCCCTTCATCGTTGCAAGAGTCCTCCACAACGGAGTGTATCATCTCTACAACGTTGATCGCCAGATCGACGAGCCTCGAGATTGGAACGCGGAGCTGCTCCGCCCCTTTTACACTTAAAAACTCACTCGGATGAGATGTAATAAAAGTACTTTTCTAGTTTGTTTATCTAAGACAAGAATGTTATAATTTTCCCAGTGATTGTTATTGCTTTTTGTTGAAATTTCCCCCAGTGGGTGGCTTAGCTGCGAATCAGATTCGCCTAAGTTTGTAAAAAAAAATCCTTTTCGAGCGCGAGCCAGTCTCTCACTTGGGGGCTTAGCTGCGAATCCGCTTCGCCTAAGTATTCAAAATCCTACCGAGTGGCGAGCCAGCCTCCCACTCGGAGGCTTAGCTGCAGTCCAAGTACTCGCCTAAGTATTCAAAATCCTACCGAGTGGCGAGCCAGCCTCCCACTCGGAGGCTTAGCTGCAGTCCAAGTACTCGCCTAAGTATTCAAAATCCTACCGAATGGTGAGCCAGACTCCCACTCGGAGGCTTAGCTGCAGTCCAAGTACTCGCCTAAGTATTCAAATCCTACCGAGTGGAGAGCCAGCCTCCCACTCGGGGGCTTACAACGGCCCAAGGATTCGCCTTAACATCCAAAGTAATAAAAATCCTACCGAGTGGAGAGCAAACCTCCCACTCAGGGGCTTAGCTGCAGCCAGTGCTCGCCTAAGTAATAAAAATCCCACCGAGTGGAGAGCAAACCTCCCACTGGGGGCTTAGCTGCAGCCCAAAGGTGCTCGCCTAACTAATAGAAATCCCACCGAGTGGCGAGCAAACCTCCCACTCGGAGTCTGATCTGCAGCCGAGTGCTCGCCTAAGTAATAAAAATCCTACCGAGTGGAGAGCAAACCTCCCACTCGGAGGCTTAGCTGCAACCTAGTGTTCGCCTAAGTAATAAAAATCCTACCGAGTGGAGAGCAAACCTCCCACTCGGGGGCTTAGTTGCAGCCCAGTGCTCGCCTAATAAGGAATTCATCCCAATCCGCCAGGACGACGAGGTGTAGGTCGACTGCTACCTCCTCCTTCGGAGCTTCGCCACAAGTACAACGTGCGGTTCATCCCAATCCGCAAGGACGACGAGGTGCAGGTCGATCGCTACCTCCTCCTTCGAGCTTCGCCACAAGTACAACGTGCGGTTCGTCCAAATCCGTGGGGCGACAAGGTCAGTCGCAGTCTGTGTTCCATCTCTACCTGCAGGATAGATGAAGCACAAGTCGACTGGAATTTCAACGGAATATCTTCCGAATGAGGAATAAAATTCTCTCAAAGGCAAAGGAAGCATGTTAAAGGAAAAATCAAGTTCGGATAAACGTCCTACGGATCCAAAGGTGCTCAGGCGTTAAGCCTGTTAAAGTTTATCGGTTACAGAAACCACTCGGCATTCCGAGGCAAATTTAGAGTGGGACTTAGAAGTTTTTTACTCCTCCGTTGAAGGACTGGAAGGTGCGACAAACTGGTCGAGGTCGATTCCGTGGGCAATACGGGTAGCAGCAGCGATGAAAGTCTCCATGAAAGATCTGAAGTCGTGCTTCCTCGTATTGGCAACCTTGAGAGACACCAGCTTGTCCTCTTGCGCTTCTTTGCAGTGGACACGGACCAGAGATAGAGCAACATCAGCACCACACCTGGTAGAAGATTTTTTCCATTCTTGCACTCGACTTGGAATCTCATTCAGTCGAGTCATCAGGGATTCAAGATCATTCTGAAGAGTCTGTTCTGGCCAGAGAGTCGAGTCGATCCGCGACACTGCAACTTTCAGTCGAGCAAGATAATCCACCACGCTAGCAACGCGAGACTCCAGTCGAAGCACATTCATAGCAGCTTCGTCCTTCACGGGAGAGTTGATGGGGTCCAAGCTGATTTCCACTCGACTGGTTTCTTCTTCAAAGTTTTGGCAGAATTCTGAAAACACAGCTTAGACTCAAAATAACGATCATGTGATGAGTCGGTGAGAGCAAGACAGTCGGATAAAAGAGATTACCTTCAAGCATGAGAAACAGCTTCTTGGCGAGCCCTCCAAGATAAATCTCCAGGTCGTTTCGTTTCCCGCTTGATTGGCCAACCTTGTCGACAGAACAATCTTGTCGTTCTTGATCGACTAACTTCCTTATTAGCCGCGCGTCAAGAGAGGCTTTCAGCTTGGCATTTTCATCTTCGAGTTTGTCGACCGAGGAAAGCTTCTCTTCAATGAGCTTTGTTTTCTCCAAAGCCGCCTTCTGTGCCTCTGCAAGGTCAAGGTCCTTCTTCTTCAAAGTCTCTTCCAGTTTATCTGCAAAGCAACAATGAGAACAGAGTTGAGAACGAGCAGAAAAACAAAGGCAGTCGTCAAAAATTCTCACCAGCCATACCTTTTGCTTCATCCTTTGCCTTCTGCAAATTCTCCTGAGCAAGCTTCAAATCGAGGTTGAGCTGGATGTGCTTTTTCTCTAACTCAGTATAGCGAGCCACAAGATCGTAAGATTTCTACAAAGAGTCAACCAACGAAAGACATCAAAGACAGATCACTTCCGAGTGATTAAGGAAACATAGTAGCATTTCTAAGACTACAGTCGAATCAAAACATTCGACAGTAGTCTCGGGATTACACCAGCGGGTGCACTCAGCGATGCCCCCACTGGTTTACCAATTTGGTTCGACCAACGACCAAAAGAGGCAAAAGGTTATGATTCTAAAACCATGGCTAATTGTCGGGTTAGCCGAAGTAAATATATACATATATATATACATATATATATATATATATATATATATATATATATATATATAGCTCTTTAGACTATAGTCAACTGCACGCAGTCGACCATAGTCTCGGGGACTACACCCAGTGGGTGCACTCAGCGTGCCCCCACCGGTTTTACAGTTCCATTCGACTTGGTCCGTCCAGGTCGAGTGAAGAAGATCACAGCATAAAGACCATAGCCGACTGCACGCAGTCGACCATAGTCTCGGGGACTACACCGGTGGGTGCACTCAGCGTGCCCCACAAAAGTTCAATCGACACACACACCCGGTGGGTGTACAGATATGGAAATATCCAAGGAAGCGATTTCAGGTAGCATATCCTAACAAAGCAAGCAACGACTGACTTACTTGGACATTGCTCTGGAGGGCTGAACTAGCATCATAAGCCGCCTGACTAGCCTCTCTGGCCGCTTTCACCTGCTCCATCATGATCCCTGCCTGGCGTATGGCCTCCTTAGCAGCACTTACTTGGTCTTCCGGGACATGGTGTGTAGCAAAGAGAGATGGTGGATCAGCAGTCGACGAAGTGGGTCGGGCACTTGTCGTGATGCAATGAAAGATCTGAGAAGTCCGAGTGGGGTTGCCTCCCTCGGAAATCAGCATCTCAGGAATCGCCGCGACTTGAGCAGCCTTGCCAGCAAGCACTTTCTTGTTCTTCCTCTTCTTCAATGGCGCTTCCTCGTCATCATCGGGGAGATCAATGACGTGAGGCGGAATTACAAGAAAGATTCAGAAGTAAACATGGAAGTCCAATCAACTAGAAGCTCCAGTCGACTAAAAGCGAAACCTCTGAGATCTTACCAAGGTTGGGAGTGGCCGCATCCTCCATTTCCTGATCTTCATGCTTGACTGAAGTCTCGGAGGTAGCGGCGCTGTAGATTTCAAGAATCGGTGATCGGTCATCAAGTCGACCAAAATTTCACTCATGTTGAATAAGGAAATACAAGGTTCTGTTGGTTACCCGGAGATGGTGGGAATGACCATTCGCATCTTGGGCAGGGCCTTCGCCGGCTTTGACGACGTCGCTCGAGGTTGCTTCGGCGGTTTCTCAGTCGGCGCGGGAGAAGTTGTCCTAGGTCGCTTCGTCGACTGCCCGGTGGGCACAACAGCTTTACCGCGCCCGGCCGCCGGGTCATGCGTCAACTTGGACCTTCCCTCCGAGCGAGGAGGATCAACGTCTTCCTCCTCTTCCTCCTCCTCCTCCTCATCATCAGAGCCATCATCCTCCTCATCCTCCTCGCCGTTGGACTCCCATTCCTCCGGACTTTCGCCTCCACTTCCTTCTTCCTCTTTGACTGTTTCCGGCGCCCCGTTGGGCGTCGAGTACATCTCAGCGGTGACCTAGAAGACAACAAAACAAGGTGAAAGTCAGTCGACGAATTAGCATCAAAACAGAATGAATGCAGCAGAATCACAGTCGGAGATAAGTGGTTATACCTTGTCTGGTTGGTAACTCTGGTCGAGTGGTGGAATCCTCCTAGCTCCGCGAGGGTTGTCCTTGTTTCCTGTGATGGCAGTCATCCACTTCTCCAGCGTGGCGCCATCGACCTCCTCTGGATGGACCCGAGTGGTATCATCCGTACCAGAGTACATCCACATCGGATGACCTCGGTATTGGAGTGGCTGAATACGCCGTCGGAGAAAGACCTCCAGGAGATCCATGCCGGTCACCCCATCGCGAATAAGCTGGACTACACGCTCCATCAGCAGCTTTACTTGGGCCTTCTTCTCTGGTAACACCTTCATGGAAGATGGCTTGTTTACTCGACTCATGGATAAAGGAGGGAGCCCAGTCGACTACCCCGGCGTCGGCTGGTCTTGGCAGTAAAACCAGGTCGACTGCCACCGTCTAACCGAGTCGGGGAGAGTCATAGGTGGAAAGGCGCTCTTCCCCCTCATCTGGACCCCGAGTTCCCCACACATCTGGATTACTTGGGTCCTCTCGTCATTCGGGCTCGTTTTCTTCACCGTCTGAGAGCGACAGGTGAATATGTGCTTGAAGAGACCCCAGTGCGGTCGACAACCCAAGAAATTCTCGCATAGCGAAACGAAAGCAACAAGATAGACAATGGAGTTTCGAGTGAAATGATGGAGTTGCGCTCAAAAAGTTCAAAAACCCCGAAAAAGGATTTGGCGGCAGAAAACCCCGATCTACGTGGGTGGCCAGGAGGACGACTCACCCTCTTCAGGCTGCGGTTGCCACTCCGTGTGGAAGCCTCGCCGACCCATGGGGGATCAGTCCTTCATTGGCCAGATCGGTGAGATCCTTCTCGGTGATGGTCGAGCGGAGCCAGTCTCCTTGGACCCAGCCCTGCGGCAGCTTGGACCGCGAAGAGCAGCCGCCCCGACTTGGCGCTCTCCCCTTGGCCTTCGCCACCGCCTTCTTCACCCATTCCAGGGCTGCGGTCTTCTCCTTCACCATGGTCACCGGCGAGGCAAGCACCGAGCTTCGGCGCTGGACAGACGAAGAGCGCGGCGAGAAGGTTTGGAGGCGGAGAGAGGGGAAGTCTAAGGTCGCACTGTTCAAAATGCTAGGTCCAACGCTTTATATGGGGCCGCTTCCGAGTTGCTGACCGGTAGGCCCAGGCAATCACGTCGGAATCCCGCAACAGGCGCGTGCACGATACGTGGCGAAAAAGGTGGCGTGAAGATCGAGGCATCATCGTCTTATCCCATCCGAGTGCCGCGGTTTTCTCCGCTTCGCGCGCTTCCCAAAATTCGGATCCCGCGAAATCCGCTAACCGCAGAGCAACTCGTCAGATAACAGATTTCCTCCGATCCGTCGCTCGGAAATACTCAGGTTCACAAAGTTCACTCGACAAACGTGAAGAATGGATCAAGGCGACTGAAAGAGAAGTTGATGCCATCACTAAAAGGTCGTTGATCCAGAGTAAGACGCACTCACAACACGAAAAACAGGTCGGAAAGATTATCAACTCCTTCCTCACTCAAACTTCGATCCATTCGGGGCTAATGATGAAGTCATGTACAGGGTAGGGTCATAGACCTGCCCAAAGGTACCCTCCACAAGGACACTCACAAGAGAAGCAACCTTCGGTCGACACGGTAGGATTCCACTCGACAGATTCAAAGGCACTCGACCATGAAGACCCACTCGACCACCAGGAGTCCAAGAACCACTCGGTACCCAAACGGTCTCGTAGTTAAATAGTCTTTATGACCTTAATGACACTTTTATGTAAGGCGTTACCAAGAACGCCTAGCTTTAACGCACCTTAAACCCTCTACTACATTGGGCTGGCTGGGGTCTGGCGCACTCTATATCAGCCACCCCCCACCACAGGTAGAAGGGTTCGCACCCCTGTAATACATACGCATATAAACCAGTCGACCGCCTCCGGGCTCCGAGACGTAGGGCTATTACTTCCTCCGAGAAGGGCCTGAACTCGTAAATCCCTTGCGTATACAACTACTCCATAGCTAGGATCTTTCCTCTCCATACCTACCCCCCATTCTACTGTCAGACTTAGAACCACGACAGCGGCTTCTTGACCTGGTCTCCTTCTTCATCTATATCTCCGAGGAGCTGAGCCTTCTCCGCGCGATGGTGGGGGTTGACCTGGACAAGGAGGGGTTTGCAGGCTGCCATCGCCATTGCCGGGCAAATCCTTTCAAGGCTCCGTCACCGGAATCCATTCGTGCCATTGGACGCCGTCTTTGACGAGCTGGCTCCTGTCGACCGGGAGTGGGCTCTGCGGGTGGTTGCACCCTGCATCACCAACGTCGTGCGCCTGGAGAAGCAGAGGGACTTCGGTGGTGTTTAGGTGCCCTCTCCATGGGCATGTCCATCTCTCGGCGCAACATGACCGCTGGATCAAACTCAGACGGTGCAGATCAGTCACTGTAGCACAAAGCGTGTGGGTGTCTTTGGTTGCATTCTCATCTCAATATAGTTGTTTCCTCTTCGTGTATTTTTGTCAACCTACTAGTGTGGACTCCTGCACCCTTCATGCACTCTGCCAAACACCCAAAAGTGGGTCAAGAAGGGAACTTTTGCTCCCATCCTGCGCACCCTTCATACACCCTGCGTAACACTATTCGTGCTTCATATGGTTCATGTTTCATGGAGTACTGTCGCACCGTACTCTCCGTGGGATGTGGACCTAGTTATGTTAACATTGATCTCACCGTTCATTCTCGACCGGACAGTCGAAAAAGCGATACTATGTTACATATAGGAGTAGTTGACATGCGCACAACATCATTTGTTATCGTCATATCTTACTACACTAGCAACAAGATTGTGTAGTACTGACGTATGAACCACTGCACATGCCTAGTAGTAGGAGCACTGTGTATGTTCAAGTGGCTGCCGTGTTTCGCACTCCTCCGTCGTAAGAGTGGAAACGCTTGTTGTAATCATTTTTTTCTTCAGAATGAAAAACAGTGGACATGCTCTACCGTGCAGATCCTCCTCCAGCCAAGCACTAAATTACTCACTTTCACCGACGTGTGGGACAGCCAAAGACTGGGTCCACCAGCCATGCACTAAATTACTCCGTAGTAGAGTGACGGTAGACTACCCCGATCGAACCGCCGCAGTAATGCCCAATGAGCCGTCAAATCACAAAACCCCCTCCTTTCCAGCAGTAAGTTGGACGGACGAAGCAACCATCATTTCACTCTTCTCTCTCAGCTTCCTCTCTTGAAGAAAACCCCCCACTCGCTTCGCTTCTCCCTCATCTCGTTCCTCCTTTCACTCTTCTCTCTCAGCTTCCTCTCTTGGATGGACGCCTTGAGCACCGCCGACGTGATGTCTATGGCTCTGGCCAAAACCGTCGAGGCTCATGGTACAAAGAAGCGCAAGCACCCGCCAAGACTCTGCAGACAAGCACAAAGCCATCATACTGTCCAAGCCCCCCTCTCCGGGATCCCTCATTAAGCAAGTCCAGGTAATGTCTCTTGTTGACGATCTTTTTCTCGATCTTGATCGTGTTTTTTCATCTAACACGTAGTACTAGTAGTAGTAGTACAACTTTCTAGGTGATCTTGCATGTTATTTTAGTGTGCCAAATGACGGTTCTAAGTTCCTCTTTTGACCAAAACATGCGAGAGGTTGACACTGATTTCTTATAGATTACTTTGAACTACTCCCTCTGTCCCAAATTTCTTGTCTTAGATTTGTCTAGATACGGATGTATCTAATACTAAAATGTGACTTGATACATCCGTATCTAGACAAATCTAAGACAAGAATTTTGGGACGGAGGGAGTACTTTATGAACATCAATGCTACCTTTTAAGAGGGTATATTTGCGTCAGTAACTTGTCTTATGGATATTGCATGTAATCCCTCTGCTCTCATGCCTTTGAAGACATGTTCTAGTGTCTTTGTTCACTCATTTTTGTGCATATATGTAGTCATATATGGAGTATAATATCGAAAATCATCTTATATTTCTGAACGGAGGTAGTAATAAAATATGGTTTCTGTTTGAATTAGAACCAGGTCCGCGGTGGAGATGAAGTTCTCAAAGTCATGCCGTGTGAACTGGAAGACCTGATGATGAGTTCTACTGTTGAACTATCCAGCTGCTGTGTCCTTGTCGCCACGTGTCCTGAACTAGTGTTTTCCTGTAGCATTGTTGTCAGGCGTGTTCTCGAGGCTGTACTTGACCACAACAATTTCCTGGCTGTGCCTTCGATTACGAAGGGTGTGGTTCTTGTAAAGCTTCCCAACAAATCTGATGTGGCCTGTCTTCATCATCATGTTTATGAGTGGAAAGACCACTCTTTTAGGTTCTCCAAGGTTCACAAGATGGTGATGGTGCATGTAGACATCTCACACGAAGTCCATGGCCTAGTCAGTTATGCGGGTTTCATCCCATTGGTCGGCGGCAAGAAATAGTCTGCAGAGTTTAGTTAGTGCAACTTTGCTTGTGTGTAGTAAGTACTATTGTTCAGTACTTGATTTGTGTTTGTGAACCCTTTATTGTTTATTAGTACTGCCGCTTTTGGTGTATGGTCAGTCCTGAGAATGGTCTATGTTAATGTACATCCACTCAATTGATTTGTATATATTGAAGTATCCAGATCATATTTTTTGTAAGGACGATTTATCAATTATGGTTACACTCCAATATCTGTATGCATTGCAGGGTTTATCGCACCCACCAGGATTTCCAGTCCCATGGATGTTTGGTCCATACGATTTGTCACGACCTTTGGACTATCCTGCGTGTGGGAGTACGCGGGGCCCCTGCATGCCACGCATAGTTGGACGATCAATCTTCTGTTTAGTACTTCACCATAGTGATTCCCTGGTAAGGATTCGCTCGTGTCACATCAAGTAAATCTTATTGATTTACTATCTAAATCTTATTGATTTAATGTCATGTTTTCTTTCTTTTCCTGCAATTTTACGATGCAGGTTTTGCCATGTGACATTCATCACAGAATAAACCGTTTGGTTTGCTCTCGATGGCTATTTTGCAGGTTTCACTTCTTATGTCGTGTCAAGAACTGAAGTCACTATCCATCACTTATATTCTTTGGAAAAATTGGATCGATGCATTTATGCAGTACAAGCTGAATCCCTATGATGAACTACAGTTTGGTTTAGCAAAAACGCCACAATTAGTCCTTCTCGCGTTTAAAAGAAATGAAGAAAAAAGCTGGATCATGGTCACGGATCCTAGTCAAGTTAGAAAGCTGATCATAGCAGACCAGGCACGATCGCCGCTATCTCGCAAAGATCGATCACCGGAAGTTGCTCTAGCACTGATAGCGGCAGCAGCTCAGTCTGATCCAGCTGATGAATGGGCACCGACCGCGTCAGCGGATCAGTCTGATCTACCGGAGGGTCGGGCATCGACACCGGCACCTGCTCCGACACCTGCACCAGCTCTACAAGGTGCACCATCTTCGGCAGCAGCAGCGGCTTAGGCACCTGCACCAACACTTGCACTGGCATCTGCTCCGGGCCGTGCAGTTGCACCAGCAACAGACTAGGCTGCAGTTCGCACTTCATATACCAAAGTCCTTACAAAAACCGACATGTCCACCTTCTTGGTAAGCATTGGCCGCCCAAGTGCTTCATTCTTTTCCTTTCCATGTTGTTTTACATGATTCACTGTGTGTTGATCTAACTGTTTGGGTATGTCTTCTTGTTTGCAAATAGAGAATTCCTTGAGCAACGAGGGAGTCGTTCAACAATCCGGCGACCGCAGCCAAGTTTCTCTTACCATGCGCAGCCTTGGTGTGAATGAACCTGCTCAATATCTTTGTAAGTACATAGGATGGTCGCATGATGATTGATGCTAAAGGATGGTCAAGGTTCAAATCTAAATCATATCTTGTGGTAGGGGATGATGTCAAAATCGAACTTTCTCGGCAAGGAGAGCTGGTCCAAATCAACTTTGAAATTCTTCAGTAGCAGCACGCAACTGCCGGACTGATCTATCCTCCGAGAGATTTTGATGTAATAATTTGGCATGGTGAAACAAGTGTCACTACTGGAAACTGGGAATTGGCCATCATCCAGCTCTTTGCCATCTGCCAGCTGATGGCAAAGAATGTCTTTGCTATCTGCTTATAAAAAACAGATGGCAAAGAACTGACAGATGGCAAAGAACATGGTTGCCATCAGCCAATTCTTTGCCATCTGCTAGTGGATGGAAAATAATCTTTGCCATTCCGCCAGAGATGGCAAAGAGGTGGGTAGGGTCGAAAGGTCTTTGCAACGGCTGTCAACCCACCTCTTTGCCATCTGCCAGCAGATGGCAAAGAATCTTTTCCATCTGTTGGCAGATGGCAAAGAAGTGGGTGGAGCCCAATGGATAACGGTGTTATAACGGCCAGTAGCCCCACCTCTTTGCCATCTGCCAGCGGATGGCAAAGGCCCATATCTTTGCCATCAGCCAGCGGCTGGCAGATGGCAAAGAGGTCGAACTATCTCCACCCCCTCTTTTTCTAAAAAAAAATTCCCCTCTCCTCTCTCCCAGCCCGGCCCTTCCCCTCTCTCTCTCTTCCAGCCCGGTCCCACCCCTCTCTCTCTCCCCACCTCACCCACCCACCAGGGCCACTTGTCTAAAAAAATCTGCCCAAACCGCACCCATGCGGCCCGGGACGACCCAGGGGCGCCGCCCGGCCTGCCACCGCCAACACCGGCCGCCCGCCTCCCGCCACCGCAGCGCTCCCTGCCCTCCCCGCCCCTCCCCGCCACCGCAGCTCGCCTCGCGCCGTCCCCTCCACCACAGCCGGCCCTCCCTCGCCCCTCCTCGGCCACCGTGGCCTCCCCCCGCCCTCCCGGCCAAGGGCTCCCCGCCTCCCCGCCTCCCGCCACCGCAGCTCGCCTGCGCCCGTCCCTCCACAAGCCCGTACCAGCACCGCCCGTCCCTCCACCGAGTCGGCCCTCCCCGCCCTTCCCGGCCATCATGGCGTGCCCATGCCCGCCCCTCCACCGAGGCAGGCCACGGCGCCGCCCCGTCTTGACCCTCCCTCACACGGCGCCATCGAACTAGCTCACCATCGGGGAAAAAAAGGTATGCGCTCGTCCATGCCTATCCTTAGATATACTAGATGAATAAGTAGAGGCTTTGCAACTTCTGTTTTGGAGATTAACCATATTGCCATATAACATTGAATATTAGTTTTTATATACACAAATTGCCCTATAAATAAAGTATTTGTAGTCATATGTTGCAGAAGGGATTTAATTTTGCAAGTTGAAGATTGATGTAGCACATGAGTGCACTTTTCATTCAATCAACAATGAAGAACTGCAGAGACAGAGGAATGGGCCAACTCCATAATATTGCTTCAAAAAGTATTATTGCAAGGTGCATACACGAAACCAAAATAAGCTATACAACTCTAGCTTGTATGTTTTGAGTAGAGAAATACTATTATAGAACCATTTTCTCTTGACCTTATTAGTGAACATAGATCTTATTTTTAGACTGCTGCTAAAAGTAGTTCACAACCATCAGCCACCGCAACATGTAGAGATTTCCTTTATGATGTATCAGACAAAAAATTAAATCCAATCACCACTGTAGGAAAGATAATAAAAAAAATCCAAGGGGACCAGCAAAATTCATAGATTCGTTCATAACTTGTTAAATCAAACTATGCTGTAACTACTATATATGCTAGTTGATATACTGATCTCTACTTTGATTGAATGCTCGAGAAAGTTGAAAGCGTAAAATCAGGGAGACCACTACTCTCGAGTTTGGAGGTGGCCACCAGGAAGATACCATATGCTTCGGTGATATGAATTGCAAAGACACGCGACGAGAGGGCTTTGCCGTAACCTTGATCGGGTTGCAAGGGAGCAGCAGGAAGATGCCATAAGTGTCTCCTACTATTATATATGTATAAGCAATCGGGAGTCAAAAAAGTATGAAAACAAAATGCCAAGGAAATCACCAAAAGTAGCAAATTCTTGAGTCAGGCTGTGTGTGCCCTAACATTGTATGGAGTAAGTTAGAGGCTGGTTTAACAATACAAATATGTCATCTGCAAGGGAACATTGTTCGATAAACAAAAGTAAGCACATACATATTATGTTTTTATAATATGAGCATGAACAATTTTATCAAAAAGAAAATTAGAATAAACAGCCACAACACAAACTCTCCGTTTAAAATTTCGATACTTGTATGTTCTGTTCCAGTTTTGCTAGTTGCGTTGCAACTTCACACTAATGCCAAAGTCCATGTCGTTGAAGCGGCTCCACACATGATCCCGTCTTAATTGTCCACGCCTTCCACCGACAGCTCTGCAAAGACCTGCTACAGAAAGTTTTCGCTTGACGAACCCACCGTCCGTAGCATCCAACTTGGCCGGCAGGCCTAGATAGCCGATGCAGTAACAACGGCGCACTACCTTACATAGAATTTTGGCGAACCGGAAGTACATGCACGTATAGAAAAAATATGATGGCAACACTCCTAAGATTGTATTGCTTTAATCTAGTTGATTAATGAACAATGATGTACGCCCCGTTAAATTAATCGTGCCATTGCAGGCCGGCTGATTGATCTATTTCTTGCACTTGTCTAGTTAGCTCAGCATCTAATTGTAGTCCTGCTGAGTAGGTACATCATCTTTTACTTGGCGAGGTTAGGTGACATGCATGTAGATGCACCAGGGGTGGACACATTCTCTGAGATCCGAGCATCTAGTACGGGCGGACGTGTGCATGGCGCCGCCGTTAGCAGCCGCTAAATACTCGGTCATGCATGCTAAATACTTGGTCAAAACTTAGGTAAAACACCACCAGCCAAACACGTGTAAAACTGAGAAAACGTTGGTTTTAGAAAACTGCAGTATTACTTGCCTACCGATTGGAATCATGGTTTTCAATTACAGCAGTTTTGTAAAAACTTTGTTGCCAAACTAAGCCTAAGGCCCCGTTTGATAGCTCGGCATTTTCTAAGTATTTTGTGAATACTACAGTTTTTTAAATACTATGGTTTTAATTACTTTGAGCTGTTTGGTCTCCACAAAAACTGTAGTATTAATACTACTGATTTCTCAAAATGCAGTATTTTCTCTGTCTAATAAAAGAACCGGGACCTCTTTTTAAAAACAGAGCAGGCGAAAAAAACAAACACGCTTTCTTTGTCCTCGTTCATTCCCAGGCCACCGCCGCTCGTTCTTGGAGATCGTCTCTCCCTCAAAGTTGCCGTGGATAGATAAAGAGACGACCATGGAAAAAGCGGCTAGTACGCAATCATCTGTTCCCTTCTCAAGGAGGCCCGTGGCATGAAGTGGCAGGCCTTGCTTACGAGGAAGAGACCTCCTGCCGCTTGAAGATGGCATCACCGTGCCTCCTACTTATCTTCGTGTATGCGCTACGGTGCCGCGGTATGACCTTTGCATGGTTTTCTCATCTTTGTAAGCTGCAGGACGAGCTTTGGGCAGGGTCGGTGACAGTTTGGCTATGGACTTTGTGCATATGGGTGGCCTTTTGCATGGCCGTTGGGTTTGGGTAACAGGGTAAGCAAGTAGAAAACGGCTAGCTAGTTATTAGGTGCATCAATATATACAACACTACCAAACAACTCCAAAGTATTCCCAATACTTCACTATAATGCGATATGTCAAAACTGTGGTATCTTACACCTACATGCTAAAATGTTGTAATTTTCAATACTTTGGTTTTTTCAATACTTTACTATCAAACACAGCCTAAGTATTTTAAGAATACTACAGTTTTGAGATTATCATAGTTTTATTTGCAATGAGCTTTGGTTTACGATACTTTGGTTTTTACAATACTTTACTATCAAACATAGCCTGGCTGTGTTTGGTTGCAAAGTATTTTGAAGTATTTCAAGAATACTACAGTATTTTAAAATACTATGGTTTTAAATACTTTGAGGTGTTTGGCTCTAGTTAAATTTGTAGTATTATAAACTGCAGTATCCACAAAACTGTAGTATTTTGCGAGTATTAAAAAAGAGGTTGGGACCTCTTTTAAAAAAGCGAGAAACACAACAAAGAGGTTGGGACCTATTACAACGATGTATACTTTGATTGCCAAACATGCCATTGTTTCCACAATACTTTGAAAAATTGTTGTTTTCATAAACTACAGTATACATTGTCGTTGGTATAAAAACTGTAGTATCGGAATACTAAGGTTTTATAAAAACATTACTTCCAAACGGAGCCTAATTTTTTTGAGCCAAACACTTCAAAGTATTTAATACCAAAGTTTTTCTTAAAAACCACAGTATTCCTAAAAAACAGCAAAAATACTTTGCTCCCAAACACACCCGTAGTTTTTTCTCTGTTTTAAAAAAAGAACCCCAGACCTCTTTTAAAAAAACTGAGCACGCTAGAAAAACTACTCCATGCACAATCCTCTATTTATTTGCCAGGAAATGTGAATGATACCGAATTGGAAAACAATCAAGTACTAAATAGGCACTCCCTATTTATTTGTGAATTATGAGTTAGGTCATATATTTTCCTATTTTGTTATGAAAAACATCATATATATTTGCATTGATCGGGTGGATTTAAATGTGCAGTTGTTTCATCATTGTGAGGGTGCAGTGTTCAACGACCTCCCGTGCATTCGACGAGCTCCGCCCTGCGTTCGTGGGTGAGCACAAATGACATCTCCTCCTCTCCCCTTCATTTGCTCTGTTCCGGTCTTCGTGGCGATGAAACTTGCTAGCTATAAGTGTATTCAATCATCGGTATGCGTGACCACTATCGTCTCCTGCTCGAAGGGTTACATCTATAAATATGCATTCATTTGCATATTTATAACCGTAATTCTTCGAATTGTCCAACGTTATCCATGGACAGCAGTATGTGTAGATTGGGTTCGTTTTCCCATATGCTCTGCTCGGATCTGATGCAGAATTTTGTCGGTGCCTCTCATTTGTTCTCCGGTACACATCCTCTCTGCTTATTGCCGAGATGTGTATCAGAGAACAGCGGGAGGTGCTGCCAAATTTTGTGTCGGATCCGTGGCAGCATGGGAAAACGAACACAATCTACACATACTCGAGTGAGATTAGGACCTATCTTTACCTATTAGCGTCTAGGTTGCATGGACGTAATAAAACTGAGAAACTCTATTAACTGATGAATATGGTTTGCTGAGTTATGTATGTACTTCTTGTGTGTCCAGTAGCTAGGCAAGATGAGTGATCGTGCGTGGCCTATTCTTAAGGCCTTGTACTTAGTTTCCTTGATTTGATTCGTAGGCGTAGCGCTCAAATTTCTCTTGCTTAACTTAGGTGCCTCCGAGATGGTGTGCGGACAAGATGGACTGCTGGGAGGTGTTGGTGGATGAGTGGTGCTCTCCCCAATGGCGTCGCCCACAACATAGCAAAGGAGAAGCGTTTCAAAATGTAGGTGTGCCACACCATCTAGGCAGCGTCGACCTACATGGAGTGCAGGGAAAACTGGGTATGTGTGGTTTGCTTCATGATTCATGCAAATTCATTCTTTGTGCTAGCTTGAGTCCTTAACTAATACTCTGTTCCTCTCTTTTAGTCAAAACACAACAAGGCTCCAAAGTGCGAGCTGTTTGACCTCTATGGCATGTCCAATATTGCACCGTACAAGAAGGCCAAGGCATTCTCTGAGTCTGACCTCGAAAATGCAAAGAACTTCAGCAACGAGGCCTCCCACCACAAGATGGTGCAGTACGTTAAGCAGGGGAAGGCGAGGAAAGGGTCGGACTTTAACCCGAGCCGGCCTCTTGATCCAGAGCTGGTGATGATATCTTGTATGGGAGGTCCCATGGCTCGTTAGGCATTGGTAATGGACTGATACGTTGTAGTAGCACTCTCCCGCAGATCAAGAAGCGCCAGACCAGCTCTGATCCTGAGATACCACCTCGTTTACGACCAGTGGAAATCGAATTCCAGGTTTGTTAATTATATGGACTCAGTAGCCTTTCCTGCATTACATTGTGTTTGCGGCCGTCGATGATTACAATGCTAACGAGTGGTGTTGCAGGCTGCTATTGAGGCAGAGAGAGTGAAGACCCAGGCTGCTTTTGAGGAGAGGGACCGGCAATTGGCGGAGAGGGACCGGCAGGCGGAGAGGGACAGGGGAGAATGAGGAGAGGACGGCTAGGCTGTTGGAGGAGGAGAGGAACCGGAATGACTTGGCTAACCGGGCCATGTATGAGCTCTTGAGGTAAGTTTCTCGCATATTAGCTAAATCATGCACGCATAATGTTCCTTTCGGTAGTAACTAATATGACTGACTCGTCAAAACCAAATGTGCAGTCCATGTGCGAGAGAAGAACGGCGAGACCCTCCGCCGATGCCGGTCATTGCTCCGGCGAACACGGTGAGTTTCATTTGAGCGGTCATTAGTTACTAGTCTTCACATTTGAGTTGCATCATGGTAACGATACATTGGAAATAATCTTTGGTGCAGCGTAACTCCCGACAAGCATCGACCGATCCTTCTCCGTCGCCCTTTGGCGCGACCGGTCCTACACCTACACCTACACCTACACCTCCGTGATGACGGTAAGTGTCCCAAGTGTTTTGCTTAATAGAGTTTTGTGGTGATGCCATGTTGTATATATCTAGACATATCGTGCATAATGTGTGTATGTTTGAAATGCATTGTATGTGTGGGATTAGACACCTAGTCGTGTGCCTTTGGTAGCCTTCCATACAGGAAATGCCTCCTAGTGCTTCCATCGAGCCATGGTAGTTCGCTATCGCTCCGAACACATGGATTGACCGGCATGTGTCCTTCTTTGCTCGTGTCTGCGTCCCTACGGAAATGTCACCTTGATTGTATCACCGAAGTCCTTGTAGCTTGCTACGACTTGGTTGCACTTTCGGCGATGACCGACACGTGCATTCTTGGGTCATGTATGCTGTCCACAGACGTTTGTGCCACCTTGGTTCTATGACTAGTCATGTCGGCCCGGTTCTACGCCATATGGATACTAGCGACATAATCATATACTTAGCATTTTTCCTCCAAAATGACTCAATATGCTTAGCTAGCTCAAGAATGACATAATAAGCTTAATTAGCTCCAAAATGACATATTTAACCTAGGATAGCTCTAAAATGATATAATATGCTTAAGAAATGACATATTTTAGGTCCTAAATGACTTCATATGCTTAGCTAGCTCCAAAATGACCTATTCAACCTAGGCTAGCTCTAAAATGACCTATACTTAGCATTTTTCCTCCAAAATGACTTAATATGCTTAGCTAGCTCAAAAATTACATAATAAGCTTAATTAGCTCCAAAATGACCTATTTAACCTAGGATCGCTCTAAAATGACCTATACTTAGCATTTTTTCCTCCAAAATGACTTAATATGTTTAGCTAGCTTCAAAATGACCTATACTTAGAATCTTTTCCTCCAAAATTAGTTAATATGGTTAACTAGCTCTGAAATGACATAATATGCTTAAGAAATGACATAGTTTAGCTCCTAAATGACTTCACATGCTTAGCTAGCTCCAAAATGACATAATAAGCTTAATTAGCTCCAGAATGACATATTTAACCTAGGATAGCTCTAAACTGACCTATACTTAGCATTTTTCCTCCAAAATGACTTAATATGCTTAGCTAGCATAAAAATGACCTATTTAACCTAGGATAGCTCTAAAATGACCTATACTTAGCATCTTTTCCTCATAAAAGACTTAATATGCTTAGCTAGCTCTAAAATGATATAGTATGCTTAAGAAATGACATATTTTAGGTCCTAAATGACTTCATATGCTTAGATAGCTCCAAAATGACATAATAACCTTACTTAGCTTCAAAATGACCTATTCAACCTAGGCTAGCTCTAAAATGACCTATACTTAGCATTTTTTCCTCCAAAATGACTTAATATGCTTAGCTAGCTCAAAAATTACCTAATAAGCTTAATTAGCTCCAAAATGACCTATTTAACCTAGGATCGATCTAAAATGACCTATACTTAGCATTTTTTCCTCCAAAATGACTTAATATGCTTAGCTAGCTTCAAAATGACCTATACTTAGAATCTTTTCCTCCAAAATTAGTTAATATGCTTAACTAGCTCTAAAATGACATAATATGCTTAAGAAATGACATAGTTTAGCTCCTAAATGACTTCACATGCTTAGCTAGCTCCAAAATGACATAATAAGCTTAATTAGCTCCAAAATGACATATTTAACCTAGGATAGCTCTAAACTGACCTATACTTGGCATTTTTCCTCCAAAATGACTTAATATGCTTAGCTAGCATAAAAATGACCTATTTAACCTAGGATAGCTCTAAAATGACCTATACTTAGCATCTTTTCCTCAAAAAAGACTTAAAATGGTTAGCTAGCTCTAAAATGATATAGTATGCTTAAGAAATGACATATTTTAGGTCCTAAATGACTTCATATGCTTAGCTAGCTCCAAAATGACATAATAACCTTACTTAGCTTCAAAATGACCTATTCAACCTAGGCTAGCTCTAAAATGACCTATACTTAGCATTTTTTCCTCCAAAATGACTTAATATGCTTAGCTAGCTCAAAATTACATAATAAGCTTAATTAGCTCCAAAATGACCTATTTAACCTAGGATCGCTCTAAAATGACCTATACTTAGCATTTTTTCCTCCAAAATGACTTAATATGCTTAGCTAGCTTCAAAATGACCTATACTTAGAATCTTTTCCTCCAAAATTAGTTAATATGCTTACCTAGCTCTAAAATGACTTAATATGCTTAGCTAGCTTAAAAAGGACCTATTTAACCTAGGATAGCTCTAAAATGACCTATACTTAGCATCTTTTCCACCAAAATGACTTAATATGCTTAGATAACTCTAAAATGAAACTATGTATAGGTTATAATAATCTTCACATTTTAGTTGCATCATAATAATCTTCACATTTTAGTTGCATCATAATAATCTTCTTCTAGTCTTCTTCTTCTAACTTTCTTCTTTCCCATTTTACAGATTTGCTTAAGATCACATTTTAGTTTTTGTTTTGACCTTGTGAAACTTGCTACCTACGGATGAAACTGTGTAATATTGATGAAACTATGTATATGTACGGATGAAACTTGCTACTATTGGTAACATGTGTTGGATACATATGTGTTCATGACTATTGGTAATATGTGTTCATGACTATTGGTAATATGTGTTGAATATGCTATATTGGTCATATAAATATATTTGTGTTTGATTTCTGTGAAAATGAATTGATATAAGAAAAAACAAAATTAAATGGGGTAATATAGTCACTTTGCCATCTGCTGGCAGATGGCAAAGAGCTTTGCCATCAGCTGGCAGATGGCAAAGCATGCAGCCTTGCCGTCAAGGGCGACGGCAAAGAGCTCCAGCCTTTTGCCATCTCCGGGCAGACGGCAAAGAGCTCGCAGCCTTTGCCATTCGCCGGCAGACAAAGAAGACAGAGTTTTGCCATATCCGCCAGCAGATGGCAAAGAAGTTTTACCGGCAGGTTTCGCATTTAACCGCTTGTTATCTCACGCGAGATGGCAAAGCCTTTGCCATCCGCCGAACATGCCTTTGCCATCTGCCATGGCAGATGGCAAAGTGCCAGATTCCAGTAGTGTGTCCTGTGTGTATAAGTAGTACGACAGTATTATTTATCACATGGTATATCGTTGATAGAATTGCAACTCTGATTGCTGGTTAGGAACTGTCATTCGATTTCATTCCAATAGCTGCCGTGCTTTATTCAAGTTTGTTTATTCGCCTTGCGACAACATCTAAAACTAGCGTCGTACCGATCGCTTGCAAAATGAAAAGCGCTGAGGTAGAATACATGGACCCCCAAACATGCAGGGTCGGCCTGCGGCCCAAAGTCCAGAGCCGTGAGCCTATCTGATTATTATATTCTCAGATGAACCCCCATAAAAAAAGCTGAACCCCCATAATGCCCGTGCGTTGCAGAGGGAGTATATTTCTCGGCAAGGTGAGCCTGTGATATAAAAGATTTGTATATTTCTTTACAGAGGGAGTATCTCTCTGTCAAAACATATATTTATGTGTACCTAGTTACTCCTGTCTTTTTACTTCCTTTCGCTAATATGTGGGGCAACCGGCAACGGGGTCCACGTGCCATATGCACAAATTACAGTGCACAACTTCACGGTAGACACACCCCGCTCGTAGCGCCGCAGTAATGTTGAGCCGTCAAATCACAACCCCCCTCCTTTCCAGCTTAAGAAGTAAGCTAGACGGACGAAGTGACAATATTTCACTGGGCCTGAATCCCCTTCTCCCTCGTCTGCTTGTTCAGAGAAAACCCCCTCTCGGCGATTGCATAGGGTTTTCTCATGGAGAACCAGTGCAATTCTTCATCCATCCCCGATAAATCCAAGTCCCTTGGTCGCAGGTAATCCTAGGATGGCAGCCGCCGCCATTGATGCATTTTTGTTCCTACTGAATCTGGTGTGTTTCATTTGTAGTGCCCAAAGTGCGAGTACCCTACAGGTTTCTGTGCCCTCGGCGAGACGCCACACTTGTTCCTTCTCATCCTAACACGGCATTTTGAAACACGCACAGTATGTTCCTAAAATCCTCTTTTCTATCTGGGAGGGTGGGGTTTTTTTGAACATGTTGTGTTCTCATATTATTTTTCCTGCAGTGTATTATTTGCTCTGCCAGAACACATGTACTCAAGATGCTCGGCCTTGCCATAACTGAATACACTAGTTTAATGGTCACGGTGAAGACAAGCCATGGATAAAAGTTCCGAGTTGGGTTCATGAACCAAGAAGATCACTGTTTTTTATGGCCGAACTTGGATAAACTTTCTCAAGTGTTACGGACTGAAAGTTGGCGCACGAATGTTGATGGAAATAGCAGAACCTGGTCTCATCTTCACTACGATCTTCCACCCCGACGTCATTCCAATTGTTCATCCATGTTAGTTTTGTATCTGGTTCTTGCTTGTTGCCTCGATTACTTCTTAATCCACCTATTTTGTCTAACTAATCACAATTTAACTTTAGATGTAGCAACAAATCCCTCACGAAGATGCTACTTCTAACTAATATTTTCTTATAATTGGTGGAACGTGTAGGTTTTTTCAGAGTTAAGCAGTCTGCTCGTTTGTTACTCTATAATAACTCGGCTGTTACTAATGGCACTGAAGTTGACTGGATCGACATCCATAAGTTCCTACACTTTATTGATCGTCTTGAGGTCCTTGTGGGGCATTTAAATGATGGAAGCCACGTGGGATATGTGTGCCACTGCTGCACTTGTTGAACAGGTCGAACTGTGTCGAGAATCTTATGGTACGAGCTGTTTTCTGTTATATATGTTGTTCGTAAACTATTGCTTATACAAAGTTTTACAGCTGTGATCTTCTTGAAACAGGAACTGCCGAGTTCTATTTTTCCTATACAGATGCCTGACCATGGTCGGGTCAGACTTGCGCTTGGTCACAACATGATGTTTATGTCGACCTACTCAATTCCCCTTGGAGGTGAAAAGATACTTATTCATGGGTGTTCCCAAATAATGAAGGCCCGTCCATCTTGGAGAGTAGGACAGAAGATTATGTTCATGCTTTTCCATGGCTGTAAAGCGAATATCTTGTTTATTGACCACGTTGCGAAATGAAGCCGCTTTCAGAAGGTTGTGGATGCGCGGGGTGGCGCCTGGGCCTTGTCCTGGGGCTTGGCGGCCTCTGATGTGGACACAAACCTAGGGTAGGGTAATGGGCCTGACCTATACGTCCTACCTAAGGTCCTTGTCCTAAGAATGAAGAAGTTCAAGAATCAGAAGAGGAGATCCAGCAAAGGTGTTGAGTGAAGTTCACTCGACCTACCATCCATTCGGAGACCCCACTTTACCCAGGTCACTCGACCGTCAAACCACTCGACAATAAGAACTAAAGCCGCTCCACGCAGCAACGGTCGAGCATTTACTCAGATATTTAATGATCATTTGTAGCACTTCAATACAGGCGTTACCTATGACGCCACCTCTTTATGTACATTGAACCTGTGTAACGGAGGGGAGCTGGGGTCCTGGCGTACTCTATATAAGCCACCCCCTCCTCGGGACAGGGGTTCGCACGCCTTGTAACTCACACGCTTATAATCCAGTCGACCGCCTCCGGGCTCCGAGACGTAGGGCTATTACTTCCTCCGAGAAGGGCCTGAACTAGTGAAACTTGCGTGTACAACTCATCCATAGCTAAGATCTTGCCTCTACATTCCTACGCCCCTATTCTATTGTCAGACTCAAAACCACGACATTTGGCGCCCACTGTGGGGCAGGTGTCTTAGCGACTTGTTGGAGAAATTGCAATCTTTCCGATCCCCTTCATCTTGGTTTCAGGCGGAGGTTTGGCTGAGGGCTGCGAGATCCGTCTTAGCGCGCTCGTGTTCATCGCCAATGACTCCGCTTGGCATCAGGAGGCTCCACTCGACGTCGATACACTCGCCGTCCGCGGGGCAACGCACTTTCGCGCGTGCGACCGCGGAATCCTCCTGAGGCAGCCGTCGACCCAGTATCGGTCGGCACCTGTGGCGTCCTCCCGCCCCGTCGCCCGCTGGTGCAAGCGCTCCGGTCGGTCAAGGCTTCAGCAGTGGGTGAGGCACGCGGTGGCTCGCCAGACGGCCACCCCCCAAGTCGCGGCGATCGAGCCCGACGAATCTCTCTATGGCCTATTCGACCTGCCGACTAGCTCCACAGAGACCACATCCGAGTGCCACAGCAGTGATCCAGCGGCGGAGGTCCTGATGGTCGATGGACCTCGCAGTCCTCCCGGCTTCCCTCGGGCCGACAGTGGCAACGGCAGAGGCGATCCGTCGCAAGCCCATGAGGAGTACCTTCCCGAGCCCCTCTCTTCGGAGCAGAGGGAAGAACTTCGCCGCCAGAACATAGATGCTCTTCACACTCCTATCGTTGGAGAAACCCCCGAGGCCCAGGCCTTAGAGGACGCGCGCCTGGCCAATCTGGCTAAGCGCACTTGACTGGAAAATCTCCAGTGAGTAGTCAACGAGCGTGCGTGGCAAAGGGTTCTAGAATCCAGTCGACGCCAGCTTTTTCCACCTCCGACTCAGGTATATCAAACTCCGATCCAAAATCTTGCAGCTGCAGCTCGAATAGCAGAGTCAATTCAGCCCTCCTATTCAGAAGCTGGCAGAGGTTTAATGCAGATCAGAGCTTTACTCCGGGCAGAGGGAGAGCAGAATACGGCTATGTCACAGTCACGGAATAGGATCCATAGCAGGTCTGTTGTTGCAGATACGGTCCAGTCGGCTCACAGCCCAAGATCGCCCCCGAGGCGTGAGGGACATGGTGACCGGCGTGATCAGTACAGAAACCGTGAGCAGTATGATCACCGACTCGATCGTGATGATCGTCGTCGAGTGCCCACACCTCCCCCAAGGAGTGGATCATACGTGCCTCGACAATGAGGATGATGACGCCCTCATAGTGTTGGGCGAAGGATTCCAATCGACCCTGTGGAGCTGTGCTTTGATGCGAGATCTATTCTCGCTCGTGGTTTGGTCGACAGAACAGAGCTCACCGAGAAGGTCATGACAGAGATGTACCCACCAGCAGCAGAATGCGTGTCTCAGGGCCAGAGTGCTTCAGCAGAGCCATCAGGGCCGCGGTGATTCCTCCCAACTTTAGGTTGGCGACTGGAGTCAGTAAGTTCACTGGTGAGTCCAATCCTGATACTTGGCTTGAGGATTGCCGAGTGGCTATTCAGATTGGCGGAAGCAATGATGAAGTGGCCATGAAACACCTGCCTCTGATGTTGGAGGGCTCAGCCAGAGCATGGCTGAATCAATTAGCACCCAGCAGCATTTACACTTGGGAAGATCTTGCCCGAGTGTTTGTAAGAAGGTTTGAAGGGACATGCAAACGACCAGCAGGGTTAACAGAGCTGCAATCTTGTGTGCAGAAGACAAATGAAACTTTGAGGGAAAATATCCAGAGATGGATCACACTGCATCACAAGTGGAGAACGTGTCTGATCACCAAGCAGTTTGTGCCTTCAAGGAAGGCGTCAAATATCGAGAGTTGAACTTGACGTTCGGTCGGACCGGAGACATGTCTCTGAGTCGAATGATGGAGATTGCCACCAAGTATGCTAATGGTGAAGAAGAGGATTGGCTCCGGAGTGGCAAGCACAAATCAGTCGCCCATGAAACCGGAGGAGGAAACTCCATTCGGAAGCAGAAGCGCAAAGCCGAGCCAGCTGCTCCTGGAGAAACCTTAGCCGTGACTCAAGGAAAATCCAAAGGGAAGCCCAAGGGGCCATGGAACCCAAAGAAGATAAAAGATCAAGATGGAAATGATGTGCTAGATTTGCCATGCCACATCCACACAAAGAAATATGAAGAAGGTAAAATCATTTATCCGAAGCATACCACTCGGCAGTGTCGGCTCCTAATCCAGCAGTTCCGAGAGAAACAGCCCAAAGACAAGGAAAAAGAGTCAGACAAGGTTGAGGACAAGGAGGAGAGTGATGATGGTTACCCTCACGTCAATTCCACTCTGATGATTTTTGCTGATGTTGAGAGCAAGGGTCGTGAAAGTGATCAACAGAGAAGTGAATATGGTCGCTCGGCGACACCCGATTATTTGAAATGGTCTCATCGCCATCACATTTGACCAGTCCGATCAGCCAACGCACATAGCCACCCCTGGGAGGCAAGCTTTGGTGGTCGATCCAGTTGTCGAAGGCACTCGACTGACTAAAGTTCTGATGGATGGTGGCAGTGGCCTGAACATTCTATATGCAGACACGTTGAATGGGATGGGCATTCCGATGTCCAGACTCAGTGAAAGCAGTATGAGTTTCCTTGGAGTCATTCCAGGCAAGAAGGCTAAATCACTCGGCCAGATTGCTCTTGGCGTGGTTTTCGGTGATTCCAAGAATTACTGCAAAGAAAAGTTGACATTTGAAGTTGTGGATTTCCAGAGTGCTTATCACACCATTCTAGGCAGGCCGGCTTATGCATATTTTATGGATCGACCATGCTATGTGTACCTCAAATTGAAGATGCCTTGTCCCAAAGGTGTGATCACTATCACTGGCAACCGAAAGAAGGCAGAAGAGTGCTTCCAGAAGGGATCGAAGATCGCCGATGCGCAGATGGCAGTAGTGGAATAGCAGGAGTATCTGAAAAATGCAGATCCGAGTGATTTGCTGTGAGCTAAGAAGCCTGCAACAGACTCAGCATTTCAGTCGTTTGGTGAAACGAAACCGATTCATATCCACCTGACTGACCCCAATGCTGCTCCGACACACATTTCAACAACACTCAACTCCAAATAGGAAGAAGCGCTCATCCACTTCCTCCGTGAAAACTAGGAACCTTCTGACATGCCGGGTGTGCCCAGGGGACTGGCTGAGCATCGTTTGCGAGTCGACCCAAAGGTAAAACCAGTCAAGGAAGATCTTTGACGGTCCGCCGTATAGAAGAGAAAAGCAATCGATGAAGAAGTGGCTCGGCTCCTGGCAGCTGAGTTTATTCGAGAGATTTACCACTCCGACTGGTAAGCTAATGTAGTCATGGTCCCTAAGAAGGACGATTCACTTCGCATGTGCATCAACTTCAAGCATATCAATCGGGCCTGCCCGAAGGATCACTTTCCTCTCCCTTGCATCGATCAGATAGTCGATTCGACTACGGGGTGTGAGCATTTGTCCTTTTTGGACGCCTATTCCGGGTATCATTAGATCCGTCTGTATGGACCCGATGAAATTAAAACAACTTTCATCACTCCATTCGGGTGCTTCTGTTATGTCACTATGCCATTCGGTCTGAAGAACGCTGGAGCCACATTCATGCTGATGATTCAGAAGTGTTTACTCACTCAAATCAGTCGGAATGCGGAAGCGTACATGGATGACATTGTGGTCAAGTCACGTAAAGGTTCCGACCTACTGGCTAACCTTGCTGAAACCTTTGCCAACCTCAGAAGGTACGATATCAAGCTTCATCCATCAAAGTGCACGTTCGGAGTTCCAGGAGGAAAGTTACTCGGTTTTCTTGTTTCCGAACGAGGGATCGATGCTAACCCCGAGAAAGTTGGTGCCATACTCCGAATGAAACGCCCTGTGCGTGTGCATGATGTCCAGAAGCTTACTGGTTGTTTGGCCGCCCTAAGTCGATTCATTTCCAGACTCGGTGAGAAGGTGCTGCCTCTCTACCGACTGATGAAGAAGTCAGATAAGTTCGAGTGGACTCCCGAAGCTGATGCAGCATTTGCAGAGCTAAAAGCCCTGCTTTCCACCCAGCCGGTGCTTGCTGCCCCAATCAGCAAACAGCCTTTACTGCTTTATATAGCAGCCACTGGACAAGTCGTCAGTACAGTACTTACGGTCAAGCGAGAAGAAGAGGAAAAAGCCTATAAAGTTCAGCGCCCGGTTTATTATGTTTCTGAAGTTCCGACTCCGTCGAAACAGAGATATCTGCACTATCAGAAACTTGTTTACGGGATTTACATGACCACGAAGAAGGTTGCACACTATTTCTCTCACCACTCTATTACAGTCGTCAGCGACGCCCCATTATCAGAGATTCTGCACAATAGAGATGCAACTGGTCGAGTGGCAAAAAGGGCGATTGAACTCCTTCCCTTAGATATTATGTTTGAGGCGAAGAAAGCTATCAAGTCCCAAGCAATAGCTGATTTCCTCGCCGAGTGGATCGAATAGCAACTGCCGATTCAAGTTCACTCGGAGCACTAGACCATGTTCTTTGACGGTTCCAAGATGCTGAATGGTTCTGGTGCCGGGGTGGCACTAGTATCCCCCCGAGGAGACAAGCTAAGATATGTACTCCAGATTCCCTTTGATTCCTCCAATAACGAAGCAGAATATGAAGCACTCTTATATGGGTTGCGCATGGCCATTTCACTCGGCGTCCATCGCCTCATGGTCTATGACGACTCAGATTTGGTAGTCAATCAATTGATGAAAGATTGGGACGTCAGAAGCCCAGCCATGACTGGCTACTGCAATGCGGTGAGAAAGTTGGAAAAAAAGTTTGAGGGGTTAGAGCTCCATCTTATACCCCAACTGAAAAAAAGGCGGCCGATGATTTGGCGAAGATAGGTTCCAAGAGAGAAGCCATTCCCAGCAATGTGTTTCTAGAACACATTCACACACCGTCAGTTCAAGAAGATCCTTTTACAGAAGAGCCCCCGCAACCTAAGAGCGCCACAGATCCGACTGAAGTCGAGATCCCGGCCATGGTCGACCTAATCATGGAGGTTCTGGTCATCACTCCTGATCGACAAGACCTTACATCATGTACATCCTTAGGAAAGAACTCCCGAAGATGAAGAAGAGGCTCGACAGATCGTCCATCGATCCAAGGCCTTTACCGTGATAAGGGACAATTGTTCGGGAAAGTGTGACCGGGTCACCGTAAATGCATAACGCCAGAAGAAGGTCGAATGATCCTCAATGACATCCACTCGGGGACCTGTGGCCACCATGCGTCTTCTCGGGCCATAGTGGCTAAAGCATACCTAGTCGGGTTTTATTGGCCACGAGAAAACGAGATGGCAAAAGATATAGTCGACAGATGTGAAAGCTGCTAGTTTTACTCTGATATGTCTCACAAGCCAGCGTCGGCCCTGAAGACCATTCCCCTCGTCTGGCTCTTTGCTGTTTGGGGATTGGATATGATTGGACCACTGAGAACTGGTAGAAGCGGCTTCACTCATGTGTTGGTAGCAGTCGACAAGTTTACCAAATGGATTGAAGCTAAACCAATCAAGAATCTTGAAGCCAGCATCATTGTCGGCTTCATCAGTGAATTGACATTCAGATATGGAGTTCCACACAGCATCATCACTGACAACGGGTCGAACTTCGATTCTGACGAGTTTAGAGCTTTCTGCGCTTCTCAAGGCACACGAGTCGACTATGCTTCAGTCGCTCACCCGCAGTCGAATGGACAAGCAGAAAGGGCGAATGGCCTAATTCTCAAAGGACTGAAACCCCGACTGATGCGTGATCTCAAACACGCAGCCGGTGCCTGGGCCGATGAACTTCCATCAGTTCTTTGGGGTTTGAGGACAACTCCCAATCGGTCGACCGGACGAACTCCTTTCTTTTTGGTCTATGGAGCCGAAGCTGTTCTGCCAAGTGACCTACTCCACAACGCACCCCGAGTCGAGCTCTTCTCTGAAGAGGAAGCAGAACAGGCCCGGCAAGATTCAGTCGATCTCTTAGAAGAGGAAAGAGAGATGGCATTGATCCGGTCAACCATCTATCAGCAAGACTTGCGTCGATTCCACGCAAGAAATGTGAGGGGTCGAGCCTTTCAAGAGGGAGACTTGGTTCTTCGGGTGGATCAACAGAAGCCACACAAGCTTGCCCCTGCTTGGGTAGGACCCTTCATTATCACCAGAGTTCTCCACAATGGAGCATACCATATTTACAATGTCGAGCATCAGAAAGACGAGCCACGAGCTTGGAATGCGGAGATGCTCTGCCCCTTTTATACTTAAGTACTCACTCGGATGAGATGTAATAAGAAATACCTTTGTAGTTTATTTATGAAAGACAAGAGCTTTATAATCTTCCTAAATGATTCTTGTTGCTTTTGTTTCCGTTTGAAATCCCCAGTGGGTGACTTCCCTGCGAATCCATTTCGCCCAAGTCTAAAAATCCTACCGCGTGGTGAGCAAACCTCTCACTCGGGGGCTTAGCTGCGAATCCATTTTTCCTAAGTTCAAAAAATCCTACCGAGTGGTGAGGAAGCCTCTCACTCGGGGGCTTAGCTGCGAATCTGTTTCACCTAAGTTCGAAAAATTCCTACCGAGTGGTGAGCAAGCCTCTCACTCGGGGGCTTAGCTGCGAATCCGTTTCGCCTAAGTTCGAAAAATCCTACCGAGTGGAGAGCAACCCTCCCACTCGGAGGCTTAGGTGCAGTCCAAGTACTCGCCTAAGTTTAAAAATTCCTACCGAGTGGTGAGCAACCCTCCCACTCGGGGGCTTAACTGCAGTCCCGTAGTCGCCTAAGTTCAAAAAATCCTACCGAGTGGAGAGCAACCCTCCCACTCGGAGGCTTAGCTATAGCCCAAGTACTCGCCTAAGTTCAAAAAATCCTACCGAGTGGAAAGCAACCCTCCCACTCGGGGCTTAGCTGCAGTCCAAGTACTCGCCTAAGTTCAAAAAATCCTACGGACTGGAGAGCAACCCTCCCACTCGGGGGCTTAGCTGCAGTCCAAGTACTCGCCTAAGTTCAAAAAATCCTACCGAGTGGAGAGTAACCCTCCCACTCGGGGGCTTAGCTGCAGTCCAAGTACTCGCCTAAGTTTAAAAAATCCTACCGAGTGGAGAGCAACCCTCCCATTCGGAGGCTTAGCTGCAGTCCAATACTCGCCTAAGTTCAAAAAATCCTACCGAGTGGAGAGCAACCCTCCCACTCGTGGGCTTAGCTGCAGTCCAAGTACTCGCCTAAGTTTGAAAAATCCTACCGAGTGGTGAGCAACCCTCCCACTCGGGGGATTAGCTGCAGTCCAAGTACTCGCCTAAGTTTCAAAAATCCTACCGAGTGGGGAGCAACCCTCCCACTCGGGGGCTTAGCTGCAGTCCAGGACTCGCCTATGTTTGAAAAATCCTACCGAGTGGTGAGCAACCCTCTGACTCAGGGGCTTAGCTGCAGTCCAAGTACTCGCCTAAGTTTGAAAAATCATACCGAGTGGGTAGCAACCCTCCCACTCGGGGGCTTAGCTGCAGTCGAGTACTCGCCTAAGTTTGAAACCCATCCTTATCCGCAAGGACGACGAGGTGCAGGTCGACTGCAACCTTCTCCTTCGGAGCTGCGCCACAAATACAATGTGTGCTCCATCCTTATCCACAAGGACGACGAGGTGCAGGTCGACTGCAACCTTCTCCTTCGGAGTTGCGCCACAAATACAATGTGTGCTCCGTCCTTATCTGCAAGGACGACGAGGTGCAGGTTGACTGTAACCTTCTCCTTCGGAGCTGCGCCACAAATACAATGTGCGCTCCATCCCTATCCGCAAGGACGACGAGGTGCAGGTCGACTGCAACCTTGTCCTTCGGAGCTGCGCCAAAAATACAATGTAAGCTCCATCCCTATCCACAAGGACGATGAGGTGTAGGTCGACTACAATGCGCACCCGATCCCTACCTGCAAGGATGATGAAGCACATGTCGATTGAAATCACTACCTCAGAGCTGCATCTCAAACACAAAGATTATTCCGAGTGAAGAACAAATTCCACTCGAAGGCAAACGCAAGCATATTCGGAAATAAACCAAGTTCAGTTAAATCCTAAGGTTCGGAAATAAACGACGGATCAAAAGCATTCGAGCATCAAACCCGAAGAAGTTTAACAGTTACACAATCACTCGGCATTCCGAGGCAAATAAAGGTGAAGCTTAATGTTTTTTCGGTCACGCATCAGGAGAAGGACTGGCTGGGTTGCAGAAACTGTCAAGGTCAATGCTGTCTGCAATGCGAGTGGCGGCGGCAAGGAAGGTGTCCATGAAAGAATGGAAAGCGTGCTTCTTCACGTTAGCAACCTTGAGCTCCGCCAGCTTGTCTTCTTTGGCATCCTTGCAGTGCACTCGGACCAGAGACAGAGCGACGTCAGCACCACAGCAAGCGGATGACTTCTTCCATTCTTGCACGCGCCGTGGATTTGATTGATCGAGCCATCAGGGACTCGAGATCTTGAGACAGTTCCGCCTGAGGCTAGAGTTCTGCATCAACCCGGGTCATTGCAGCTTTCAGACGGGCCAAATAAGCAATCGCACTGTCCATACGAGACTCCAACCACATCACGTTCATCGCAACATCATCCTTGACTGGACAGTTGATGGGATCAAGACCCGTCTCGACCCGCCCAGTTTCTGCTTCAAAGTCTTGGCAAAATTATGCACAGTCGAGTGAATGATAAGTTGACGGCGCGATTAGAATTGTCAATCGACAGAAATAAGATAGATTAATCAGTACCTTCAAGTTTCAAGACCAGCTTCGCAGCAAGTTGGCCCAGATAAGATTCTAGCTCGTCATTCTTGGCCTAGAGATTTCCAAGTTCGTCGGTCAGTTTCTCCTTGTCCTTCTTCAGTCGCTCGACCTCGTGATTGGCGTCAGAAATAGTAGTCTTCAGTTTGGAGTTTTCTTCTTCTAACTTACCGACTGAAGAAAGCTTCTTGTCAGCAAGCGTTGTCTTCTCGCGCGCCTCCTTCTGAGCTGCAGCTAGATCCAGATCCTTCTTCTCCAAAGCCTGCTTCATTTTCTCTAAAGAAATAACATTCTTCAGACGGGCTTGGAGTTGGCGTTTTTCACTACATACATCTGTTCGAGTGGAGTCACACGGTTCAAAAAATGGAAAGGAAAAGTACCAGCAGTGGGATAAACAGTCGGTGATTGATTACCTCCCATGGTAGCTACTTCGTCACGAGCGCTTCTTGGCCAATTCTAGATCAAGTTTAGGCTGATTTGCTACTTGTTCATTGCAGAAAGCTGAGCCCCAAGATCACAAGTTTTGTACAGTCACAAGCCATATCAGTCGACAGATATAAAAAGACATCACAATGTTAGCTACTCTAAGACTACCACCAAATAAAACATTCAATGGAAGTCTCAGGGACTACACCCAGTGGGTGAACTTAGCGTGCCCCCACTGATTTTGCAAAAAATAAAAGAAAAAGAAGGTTCTCAGACCACAGTCGACTGCCCGCAGTCACTTATGGTCTCGGGGACTACACCCAGTGGGTGCACTCAGCGTGCCCCCACTTGTTTCGATTCCACTCGGCGTGGTCTGGTCAGATCAAGTGGCAAAAAAAGGAGAGGTTCCCATTCTCAGACCACAGTCGACTGCCCGCAGTCACCTATGATCTCGGGGACTACACCCACTGGGTGCACTCAGTGTGCCCCCACTAATGCAAAGATTCAGTTCAAATCGACACAAAGAGACATACAACATCAAAACAGCCACACCCCAGTGGGTGATCAGACTAGAAATAAGGTAGATCGGAAATTCAACTAACCTGGACATTGGCTTGCAGAGCAGCTCCGGCGTTGAAGGCTACCTGACTAGCCTCATGCACCATTTTCATCTGTCCCATCACAAGATTCAACTGAAGAAGAGCTTCCTTGGCAGCAGCTGGCAGATCATCTGGAGTTTGATATGCAGTGAAAAGTGATGGAGGCAGAGCAATCGAAGCAGCTGCCAGATCTGAAGCTGGGAGTTGTATCGGCACGGCAGAAGTCTGAGCAGCTGACCCTGAGGGACAGTCAGTCGACAGCGGAACCGCGAAGGTGACGTTGGTTCGAGCTTGATCTGTCGGTCGCTCGACCGTCGTTCCAGGCGTCACAGTCGGCCGGGGAACCTGGACTTCAGGCGCTTTCCCACTCGTTTCTTTGTCCTTCTTCCTCCTCCCTCTCAGCGGCACTTCTTCATCATCGTCCGGAAGCACAACAACATCTCGAGGATCTACAAAGAACAGAGAAAGCCATAATGATAACTGACAAATCATTCAGTCGACCAGAAAAATTCGAATCGGCCAGACTTACTGGCTTTGAAGGTGACAGCGTCGTCAGATTCCTTGTCGGCTGGAGTCTTGTCAATATCCATGTCGATCGCAGCTGACGTTGGGCTACACAAATTCATCATCCACTCGGTCAGAATAAGAAAACCGGTTGGAACAGAAAAATTGATCGAAACAAGAAGATATGAGAAGAGCGTTTACCCAGAGGCAACAGGGACGTCCATCTTAATCCTAGGCAAGGTGTTCCGAGCCTTCGAAGGATTAGCTTTGGGCTGCTTGGTGACCTTCTCAGTCAAATCTGGAGTCGGGGACCGAGCGCGCTTTGTGAGATGGAGCACTCAATGCCACAGCTTTGCCGCGCCTATTCGCGGGATCATGGCGCTACTTGGATCGATGTTCGGAGTGAGGCGGTGAGTCGGCTACCTCCTCATCATCCGACTCGTCGCTCTCGTCTTCATCATCATCGGCTGGGGACTCCCACTCATCGCTCTCCTCAGCACTGTCCTCGCCCTCTTGGTCTTGCTCCAGATCTTATTCACCATTGGGCATCGAATACATCTCCGTGTAGATCTGCAAAACAAGAGACCGATAATAAGTCAGTCGGACCAACAATCAGTCAGAAAATACGTTCAAAAATTCAGTCATGATGACCAGACATTCTCTGGCAGGCTGCTATTGCTGAAAGGGTCGACTCTCCTAGCGCCCCTGGGGTTGTCCTTGTTCCCGGTGATACCCATCAACCACTCGGCTATGGTTTTGGCCTCCACCTCCTCCGGATGAACCCGAGCAGTGTCACCAGCCCCGGAGTATATCCACAAGGAATGGTCACGAGCTTGGAGGGGTTGGATCCACCGACTGAGGAACGCCTCGAGCAGGTCCATACCTGTTGGGGAACGTAGCAGAAATTCAAAATTTTCCTACGTGTCCAAGATCTATCTAAGGAGAAACTAGCAACGAGAGAGAGAGGAGTGCATCTACATACCCTTGTAGATCGCTAAGCGGAAGCGTTCAAGAGAATGGGGTTGAAGGAGTCGTACTGGTCGTGATCCAAATCACCGGAGATCCTAGTGCCGAACGGACGGCACCTCCGCGTTCAACACACGTACAGCCCGGTGACGTCTCCCATGCCTTGATCCAGCAAGGAGAGAGGGAGAGGTTGAGTAAGAATCCATCCAGCAGCAGCACAACAGCGTGGTGGTGGTGGAGGAGCGTGGCAATCCTGCAGGGCTTCGACAACCACCACGAGAGAGGAGGAGAAAGAGAGGTAGGGTTGCGCCAACAGGAGAAGAACTTCGTGTGTTGGGCTGTCCCTTTGCCTCCACTATATATAGGGGGAGAGGGGGGGCTGCGCCCCCACCTAAGGTTCCACCCCTAGTGGCGGCGGCCAGCCATAGATCCCATCTAGGGGGCGGCCAAGGTGAGGAGGAGTGCCTCCCAATTCAAGTGGAGGCCCTCCCCCTTAGGGTTTCCCCTCTCCCATGCGCATGGGCTTTGGGGGGCTGGTGCCCCTGGCCCATTAAGGCTACGGCGCCCCCTTACAGCCCATGCTGCTGTATTGGACGTGGTGGAACAATTTCCGGACCTCCGGAACCTTCTGGAAGCTTCCCGCTACAATACCAGAAAAACCCGAACTTTTCCCGGAACCCGAACAACAACTTTCCATATATAAATCTTTACCTCCGGGCCATTCCGGAACTCCTCGTGACGTCCGGGATCTCATCCGGGACTCCGAACAACATTCGGTACCCACATACAAACTTCCTTTATAATCCTAGCGTCACCGAACCTGAAGTGTGTAGACCCTACGAGTTCGGGAACCATGCAGACATGACCGAACGTTCTCCGGTCAATAACCAACAACGGGATATGGATACCCATGTTGGCTCCCACCACGATGATCTCATCGTATGAACCACGATGTCAAGGACTCAATCAATCCCGTATTCAATTCCCTTTGTTTAGCGGTATTGTACTTGCCCGAGATTCGATCGTCGGTATCCCGGTAGCTTGTTTAATCTCGTTACCGGCAAGTCTCTTTACTCGTTCCGTAACACATCATCCCGTGATCAACCCCTTGGTCACACTGTGCACATTATGATGATGTCCTACCGAGTGGGCCCAGAGATACCTCTCCGTCACACGGAGTAACAAATCCTAGTCTCGATTCGTGCCAACCCAACAGACACTTTCGGAGATGCCCGTAGTGCACCTTTACAGCCACCCAGTTACGTTGTGATGTTTGGTACACCCAAAGCATCCCTACGGTATCCGGGAGTTGCACAATCTCATGGTGTAAGGAAATGATACTTGACATTAGAAAAGCTTTAGCATACGAACTACACGATCTTTGTGCTAGGCTTAGGATTGAGTCTTGTCCATCGCATCATTCTCCTAATGATGTGATCCCGTTATCAATGACATCCAATGTCCATGGTAAGGAAACCGTAACCATCTATTGATCAACAAGATAGTCAACTAGAGGCTTACTAGGGACATGGTGTTGTCTATGTACCAACACATGTATCTGAGTTTCCTATCAATACAATTATAGCATGGATAATAAACGATTATCATGAACAAGGAAATATAATAATAATAACTAATTTATTATTGCCTCTAGGGCATATTTCCAACAGTCTCCCCCTTGCACTAGAGTCATTAATCTAGTTCACATCGCCATGTGATTAACATTGACAGGTCACATCGCCATGTGACCAACATCCAAAGAGTTTACTAGTCTCACTAAACTAGTTCACATCATCATGTGATTAAGACTCAATGAGTTCTGGGGTTTGATCATGTTTTGCTTGTGAGAGAGGTTTTAGTCAACGGGTATGCAACATTTAGATCCGTATGTAGTTTGCAAATCTCTAGGTCATATTGTAAATGCTGCTTCCACGCTCCACTTGGAGGTATTCCAAATGGTTGCTTCACTATACGTATCCGGTTTGCTACTCAGAGTCACTCGGATAGGTGTTAAAGCTTGCATCGACGTAACCCTTTACGCCAAACACTTTATCACCTCCATAATCGAGAAACATGTCCTTATTTACTCCAAGGACAATTTTGACCGCTTTCCAATGATCCATTCCTGGATCATTCTTGTACCCCTTGACTGACTCATGGAAAGGCACACTCAAGCGGTACACAGCATAGCATACTATAGAGCCTACGTGCGAAGCATAGGGGACGACCTTCGCCCTTTCTCTCTCTTCGCCGTGGTCGACCTTACAACTCGTGCAAGAACTCCTTCTTTGATTGATCCATCTTGAACACCTTCAAGATCATGTCAAGGTATGTGCTCATTTGAAAGTACCATTTAGCGTTTTTGATCTATCCTCATAGATCTTGATGCTCAATGTTCAAGCAGCTTAATCCAGGTTTTCTATTGAAAAACACTTTTCAAATAACCCTATATGCTTTCCAGAAATTCTACATTATTTCTGATCAACAATATGTCAACAACATATACTCATCAGAAATTCTATAGTGCTCTCACTCACTTCTTTGGAAATAGAAGTTTCTTATAAACTTTGTATAAACCCAAAATCTTTGATCATCTCATCAAAGCGTACATTCCAACTCCGAGATGCTTACTCCAGTCTGTAGAAGGATTGCTGGAGCTTTGCATACTTGTTAGCATCTTTCAGGTTTGACAAAACCTTCTGGTTGTATCAGATACAACCTTTCCTCAAGAATATCATCGAGGAAACAATGTTTTGACATCCTATCTGCAAGATTTCATAAATCATGCAGTAATTTCTAATATAATTCCAACAGACTCTTAGCATCGCTACGAGTGAGAAAGTCTCATTGTAGTCAAATCCTTGAACTCTTCGGGAAACATCTTAACGACAAGTCGAGCTTTCTTAATGGGGATACTTACCATCATTGTCCTTCTTCCTTTTAAAATCCATCTGTACCCAACAGCCTTACGACCATCAAGTAGTTCTTCCAAAGTCCACACTTTGTTCTCATACATGGATCCTCTCTCGCATTTTATGGCCTCGAGCCATTCATCGGAATCTGGGCCCACCATCGCTTCTTCATAGCTCATAGGTTCATTGTTGTCTAGCAACATGACCTCCAAGACAGGATTACGTACCACTCAAGCAAAGACGCATCCTTGTCGACTCCACGAGGTTTGGTAGTGACTTGATCCAAGTTTCATGATCACTATCATAAGCTTCTACTTCAATTGATGTAGGTGCCACAGGAACAACTTCCTGTGCCCTGCTACACACTAGTTGAAGTGATGGTTCAACAACCTCATCAAGTCTCCACCATCCTCCCACTCAATTCTTTCGAGAGAAACTTTTCCTCGAGAAAGGACCCGTTCCTAGAAATAATCACTTTTGCTTCCGGATCTGAAATAGGAGGTATACCCAACTGTTTTGGGTGTCCTATGAAGATGTATTCATCCGCTTTGGGTTCGAGCTTATCAACCTGAAACTTTTTCACATAAGCGTCGCAGCCCCAAACTTTCAAGAAACGACAGCTTAGGTTTCTCTAAACCATAGTTCATAATGTGTCATCTCAACGGAATTACGTGGTGCCCTATTTAAAGTGAATGCGGTTGTCTCTAATGCCTAACCCATGAACGATAGTGGTAATTTGATAAGATACATCATGGTACGCACCATATCCAATAGGGTGCAACAATGATGTTCGGACACACCATCACACTATGGTGTTCCAGGCGGTATTAATTGTGAAACAATTTCCACAATGTCTTAATTGCATGCCAAAGCTCGTAACTCAGATATTCATCTCTATGATCATATCATAGACATTTTATCCTCTTGTCACGAAGATCTTCAACTTCACTCTGAAACTACTTGAACCATTCAATAATTCAGACATGTGTTTCATCAAGTAAATATACTCAACATCTACTCAAATCATCTGTGAAGTAAGAACATAACGATATTCACTGCATGCCTCGGCACTCATTGGACTGCACACATCAAAATGTGTTACTTCCAACAAGTTGCTATCTTGTTCCATCTTACTGAAAACGAGGCTTTTCAGTCATCTTGCCCATGTGGGATGATTTGCATATCTCAAGTGATTCAAAATCAAATGAGTCCAAATGATCCATCTGCATGGAGTTTCTTCATGCGTATACACCAATAGACATGGTTCGCATGTCTCAAACTGTTCAAAAACGAGTGAGTCCAAAAATCCATCAGCATGGAGCTTCTTCATGCGTTTTATACCAATATGACTTACATGGCAGTGCCACAAGTAAGTGGTACTATCATTACTATCTTATATCTTTTGGCATGAAAATGTGTATCACTACGATCGAGATTCAGTAAACCATTCTTTCAGGTGCAAGACCATTGAAGGTATTATTCAAATAAACAGAGTAACCATTATTCTTCTTAAATGAATAACCGTATTGCGATAGACATAATCAAATCATGTCTATGCTCAACGCAAACACCAATTCTCGATGGTAGAGGGAGCGTGCGATGCTTGATCACATCAACCTTGGAAACACTTCCAACACATATCGTCAGCTCACCTTTAGCTAGTCTCCGTTTATTCCGTAGCTTTTATTTCGAGTTACTAACACTTAGCAACCGAACCGGTATCTAATACCCTGGTGCTACTAGGAGTACTAGTAAAGTACACATTAACATAATGTATATCTAATATACTTCTATCGACCTTGCCAGCCTTCTCATCTACCAAGTATCTAGGGTAATTCTGCTCTTAGTGGCTGTTCCCCTTATTATAGAAGCACTTAGTCTCGGGTTTGGGTTCAACCTCGGGTTTCTTCACTATAGCAGCAACTGATTTGCTGTTTCATGAAGTACCCCTTCTTGCCATTGCCCTTCTTGAAACTAGTGGTTTCACTAACCATCAACAATTGATGATCCTTCTTGATTTCTACATTCGCGGTGTCGAACATTGCGAATAGCTCAAGGATCACCATATCTATCCCTGATATGTTATAGTTCATCACGAAGCTCTAGTAGCTTGGTGGCAATGACTTTGGAGAAACATCACTATCTCAACTGGAAGATCAACTCCCACTCGATTCAAGTGATTGTTGCACTCAGAAAATCTGAGCACAAGCTCAACGATTGAGCTTTTCTCCCTTAGTTTGCAGGCTTAGAAAATAATCGGAGGTCTTATACCTCTTGACGTGGGCACGAGCCTGAAATCCCAATTTCAGACCTCGAAACATCTCATATGTTCCGTGACGTTTCGAAAAACGTCTTTGGTTCCTCAACTCTAAACCATTTAACTGAACTATCACGTTGTTATCAAAACGTGTATGTCCGATGTTCGCAACATCCACAGACGACGTTTGGGGTTCAAAGACATCGAGCGGTGCATTAAGGACATAAGCTTTCTTACGTCCGCATAATCGCTACTCTCAACTTTCAACTATATTTTCTCTAGGAACATATCTAAACAGTGGAACTAAAGCGCGAGCTTTACATAATTTGCAAAGGGCTTTTGACTATGTTCAGGATAATTAAGTTCATCTAATGAACTCCCACTCAGATAGACATCCCTCTAGTCATCTAAGTGATTACATGATCCGAGTCAACTAGGCCGTGGTCCGATCATCACGTGAGATGGACTAGTCATCATCGGTGAACATCTTCATGTTGATCGTATCTACCATACGACTCATGCTCGACCTTTCGGTCTCTTGTGTTCCGAGGCCATGTCCGTACATGCTAGGCTCGTCAAGTTAACCTAAGTGTTTCAAGGTGGTGTAAATCTGGCTTACACCCGTTGTAGGTGAACGTAAGAATCTATCACACCCGATCATCACGTGGTGCTTCAAACGATTTAACTTTCGCAATGGTGCACAGTTAGGGGGAACACTTTCTTGAAATTTTAATGAGGGATCATATTATTTACTACCGTTGTTCTAAGCAAATAAGATGTATAAACATGATAAACATCACATGCAATCAAAAAGTGACATGATATGGCCAATATCATTTTGCTCCTTTTGATCTCCATCTTCGGGGCTCTATGATCATCATCGTCACCGGCATGACACCACGATCTCCATCATCATGATCCCCATCATCGTGTCTCCATGAAGTTGTCTCGACAACTTATTACTTCTACTACTATGGCTACCGGTTAGCAATAAAGTAAAGTAATTACATGGCGTTTGTTCAATGACACGCAGGTCATACAATAAATTAAGACAACTCCTATGGCTCCTGCCGGTTGTCATACTCATCGACATGCAAGTCGTGATTCCTATTACAAGAACATGATCAATCTCATACATCACATATCATTCATCACATTCTTCTTGGCCATATCACAACACATAGCATACCCTGCAAAAACAAGTTAGACGTCCTCTAATTGTTGTTTGCATGTTTTACGTGGCTGCTATGGGTTTCTAGCAAGAACGTTTCTTACCTACACAAAACCACAACGTGATATGCCAATTGCTATTTACCCTTCATAAGGATCCTTTTCATCAAATCTGCTCCGACTAAAGTGGGAGAGACTGGCACCCGCTAGCCACCTTATGCACCAAGTGCATGTCAGTCTGTGGAACCTGTCTCACGTAAGTGTACGTGTAAGGTCGGTCCGGGCCCCTTCATCCCACAATACCGTCGAAACAAGATTGGACTAGTAACGGTAAGCATATTGAACAAAATCAACGCCCACAACTACTTTGTGTTCTACTCGTGCAAAGAATCTACGAAATAGACCTAGCTCATGATGCCACTGTTGGGGAACGTAGCAGAAATTCAAAATTTTCCTACGTGTCACCTAGATCTATCTAAGGAGAAACTAGCAATGAGAGAGAGAGGAGTGCATCTACATACCCTTGTAGATCGCTAAGCAGAAGCGTTCAAGAGAACGGGGTTGAAGGAGTCGTACTCGTCGTGATCCAAATCACCGGAGATAATAGTGCCGAACGGAGGGCACCTCCCTGTTCAACACACGTACAGCCCGGTGACGTATCCCATGCCTTGATCCAGCAAGGACAGAGGGAGAGGTTGAGGAAGACTCCATCCAGCAGCAGCACAACGGCGTGGTGGTGGTGGAGGAGCGTGGCAATCCTGCAGGGCTTCGCCAAGCACCACGGGAGAGGAGGAGAAAGAGAGGTAGGGTTGCGCCAACAGGAGAAGAACTTCGTGTGTTGGGCTGCCCCTTTGCCTCCACTATATATAGGGGGAGACGGGGGGCTGCACCCCCACATAGGGTTCCACTCCTAGGGGCGGCGGCCAGCCCTAGATCCCATCTAGGGGGCGGCCAAGGGGGGGGGAGGAGTGCCTCCCAAGTCAAGTGGATGCCCTCCCCCTTAGGGTTTCCCCTCTCCGATGCGCATGGGCCTTGGGGGGGGTGGTGCCCCTGGCCCATTTATGCTAGGGCGCCCCCTTACAGCCCATGCTGCTGTATTGGACGTGGTGGAACAATTTCCGGACCTCCGGACCCTTCCGGAATCCTCCGGAACCTTCCGAAGCTTCCGGTACAATACCGTAAAACCCGAACTTTTCCCTAACCCAAAAAACAACTTTCCATATATAAATCTTTACCTCCGGACCATTCCGGAACTCCTCGTGACGTCCGGGATCTCATCCGGACTCAACAACATTCAGTAACCACATACAAACTTCCTTTATAATCCTAGCGCCACCGAACCTTAAGTGTGTAGACCCTACGGGTTCGGGAACCATGCGCATACATGACCGAGACGTTCTCCGGTCAATAACCAACAGCGGGATCAGGATACCCATGTTGGCTCTACATGTTCCACGATGATCTCATCGGATGAACCACGATGTCAAGGACTCAATCAATCCCGTATTCAATTCCCTTTGTCTAGCGGTATTGTACTTGCCCGAGATTCGATCGTCGGTATCCCGATACCTTGTTCAATCTCGTTACCGGCAAGTCTCTTTACTCGTTCCGTAACACATCATCCCGTGATCAACCCCTTGGTCACATTGTGCACATTATGATGATGTCATACCTCTCCGTCACACGGAGTGACAAATCCCAGTCTCGATTCGTGCCAACCCAACAGACACTTTCGGAGATACCCGTAGTGCACCTTTACAGCCACCCAGTTACGTTGTGACGTTTGGTACGTACACCCAAAGCATCCCTACGGTATCCGGGAGTTGCACAATCTCATGGTCTAAGGAAATGATACTTGACATTAGAAAAGCTTTAGCATACGAACTACACGATCTTTGTGCTAGGCTTAGGATTGGGTCTTGTCCATCACATCATTCTCCTAATGATGTGATCCTCGTTATCAACGACATCCAATGTCCATGGTCGTGAAACCGTAACCATCTATTGATCAATGAGCTAGTCAACTAGAGGCTTACTAGGGACATGGTGTTGTCTATGTACCCACACATGTATCTGAGTTTCCTATCAATACAATTATAGCATGGATAATAAACGATTATCATGAACAAGGAAATATAATAATAATAACTAATTTATTATTGCCTCTAGGGCATATTTCCAACAATACCAGTGACACCTTGGTTGATCATCTGGACTACTCTTTCAACTAGCATGCCTGTCTCCGCCTTCTCCGCAGCAGTCACTTTCAAGGAAGATGGAGTTTGAACACGGTCGAAAGACAAAGGAGGAAGCCCGGTCGACTGGCCTAGGGTCGCGATGTCCTGGCAGTAGAACGAGGTCGACTGCCAGCCCCTGACCGACTCAGGAAGAGGCATCGGAGGAAAAGAGATCCTCTTCCTCTTCTGAATGCCCACACCCCCATACATCTGAATGACATGGGTTTTCTCGTCTTTCGAGTTCGCTTTTTTCACAGTTTGGGATCGGATGGTAAAGATGTGCTTGAAAAGACCCCAGTGCGGTCGGCACCCCAAGAAATTCTCACACATAGAGACGAACGCAGGAAGATATGTGATAGTGTTGGGAGTGAAATGGTGGAGTTGGGCACCAAAGGAATTCAGGAAACCGCGAAACAGGGGTTCGCACGCCTTGTAACTCACACGCTTATAATCCAGTCGACCGCCTCCGGGCTCCGAGACGTAGGGCTATTACTTCATCCGAGAAGGGCCTAAACTCATAAAACTTGCGTGTACAACTCCTCCCTAGCTAAGATCTTGCCTCTACATTCCTACCCCCCTATTCTACTGTCAGACTCAGAACCACGACAGCCTCACCCTTGGTTAACTATAGGTAAAGTTGCACTGTTTGAGGCGTGCTTTATACGGTTGAACCTGTATAAGTACTCATACTGCTTTCAGATTTGGTTGTTAAGTGCCCCTGCTGGTTTCAGTTAAGGTTGTTAAGTACTCATGCTGCTTTTACAGTCTGTTGTGTTTCTTCAGTCTGGTCTTCCTCCAGCCGCCAAAACCAAACCAGCGCCGGCGGGGCTGCCTGCTTCCGCCTCCCACGGCTGGCTGCGCCTCAGCGCACGCATCGCCGCCCCACCGTCTCCTAAATCGTTAACGCCGACGTCCTCCATGCGCTTTGGTACGCTCGCCGCGGCGGCGCCCTCTCGCGTTGTCAACATGGTCAACAAACAACAGGAATCGGCAGAAGTACGTGGAGAGGATGACAGTAGGGGCCCACCACGTCAACGTATGGAAAAATAAAATGCTTCCTCCTAGTGTTTTCCTGACATCTGGGACCCACGACATTGTGAGCGTATATAGTCAATAGACAAGAGAACAACACAAGATTGGGCGACACCGGGACGTAGCTACTCGAAAGCAAAGATTTTTTTTGTTTGGTATTGTTGAGACGGAGGTGGTTTGAATCGGTCAGGCCCGTCAAGCCCATGCTTATATTTTATGTTCACCATGTGACCAGCCCAGCTATTTTTTCTTTACGAAAATGAGCCCAGTTTATTTTTTCTCAAGAATACCCAATCCAGGCCTACTTATTTTTCATACGATGGGCTGCAACTCTTTCAAGACGCCTGCAAATCTTGAAAGTAATATGAAATGGGTTGTAAATATAAAAACAGATGACAAATTGGCAATTACTTTATAATTCTGATTTTTTTTCACATTTTCAGATTCCTATTTCACTGGGCATTAACCTAATTTAAATATATATTCAAAGTACTTTAAATCTGGCTCGACATTTCGGTATTAAAAATAGTTTGGAACCCACAGAAATATGCCAAATTGGCCCTGGCGAACCAAAAAAAAACGACTGCAATAAATTGCATAAGAATTTGCCTTGAGCTATATATAAATTATTAAAAAAAAGAGGGAGTGGTCTGACTTGTGGGCTTGTTTAGTTGACGCGTATGCAAGATTTTTTTAGTTATTATATACGTCAACAAACCATTCTAGCAGACGTAACCGTTGGATGTCAATCCAACGGCCGTCGTGTTTCTTCAATCTCTGATCGTCTTGCTCCAGCCGACAAAGCAACGCAGGCGGGACCGCCTGCTCCCGCCTCTCGTGGCCGGCTATGCTGCCGCGCAGGCCTCAGCGCCACCTACTACTCCCACCGCTGGCCAGGGCATCCCACTACTCACCCACACCCCCTGTTATTTGCGGAGACGGCATCCTCACACCGCAGCCGAACCGGTGAACCTTCATACTCCTCTACGCGCGGGCTTCCACTGCCGCGTCTTCCCCGGCTCCTCGTCGTCCCCTTCCTAGGCCTTGCCGTCGTCCACTGCCGTGGTGCTCTCGGCGCGGCGTGGTCAATGTGGTCAATGACCGACTCCCATCGGAAGAGTACTATACGTGAAGAGGCTGACAGCTGGGTCCACGACAGCCGCAAGGAAGTGCCTCCTTATCATGTGGAAAATAATTATTCCTCCACCTGACAGCAGGGACCCATCGGATGGGCCACCGGTATTCGGCGAAAAAACGTTTGCCCCTGACTGCTGGGACCCACAGGACGGGCCACCGTATTTCGCGAAAAAAACGTTCCCCCCGCTGTCAGCTCGGACCCACCGGAAGTGCCTCCTTATTACGCACAAAAAATGAATACCCCTCGCTAGCTGGGACCCACCTTGGTGGGAGGCTGACTTAGGGGCTACTAAGTTGATCGGGACAGATGCCTTTGTCAACTTTAGTCAATATATGAACGATTCTAGCTCCAAAGGACTGTGACGATGTCCATCCAACGGCCGTAGTGCTTCTTCAACCTCTGGTCTTCTTGCTCCGGCTGCCCAAAGCAGCGCCCGGTCGTACGCTTTGCTCTTGTCGCCGGTGGCCGGCTGTGATGCCGCGGAGGCCTCACCGCCCCCTACTACTCTCACCGCTGGCCAGGCCATCCCTCTACGCACCCACGCCCCCTGTTATTCTGCGGCGACAGCAGCCTCACACCGCAGCCGAAAGAGTGAACCCTCATACTCCTCTACGCGTGGGCATCCACTGCCGCATCTTCTCTGGCTCCGCGTCGTCCCCTTCCTAGGCCTCGCCGTCGTCCACTGACTTGGTGCTCTCGGCGCGGCGTGGTTAACATGGTCAAGAAATGGCTTCCATCGGACGTGGACTGTACGTGGAGAGGCTGACAACTAGGTCCACGGCCGCAGTAAGGAAGTGCCTCCTTATTGCGCGGAAAATAATGATTCCTCCACCTGACAGCTGGGACCCACCGGACGGGCCACTGTATTTCGCGGAAATAACGTTTCCCCCAGACTGCTAGGACCCACCAGCTTCATCTTCGCACGCAAGGAAGTGCGTCCGGGCCAAAAAAATGATTCGCCCCCGCTGACTGCTGGGACCCACCAGCTACATCATCGCACGCAAGGAAGTGCGTCCGGGCAAAAAAACGATTCCCCCCTGACTGCTGGGACCCACCGGCTACATCTTCGCACGCAAGGAAGGGCGTTTGGGCAAAAAAAAACGATTCGCCCCCCTGATGGCTGGGACCTACCAGCTACATCTTCGCATGCACGGAAGTGCCTGACAGTCGGGACCCACCTGGTCGAAGCGTACGTAGCGTTGTCATTCTGGTCGCGAACGTGTACGTACATACTGGTCGATCTAGAGGCGCGCACATGTCGTAGTAGAGGCGCGCACGTAGCATGTACAGATACGTATAGCGGCCAGGGAGCAAGAAAGAAAATACGGCCACGTATATGTACATACGGGCGGGGTCTCGAACGCCTAGTCGCGCATACGTACGGCTAGGGCTCGTGTACATGGCTAGGTCGGAACGGAGAAACAACGTCGTCATCGTGTTCATGGGGAGGCAACGGAGTGCATCGTGTTCATGGGGAGGCATCGGAATGCGTCGTGTTCATCGGGAGGCAACGGAAAGCATCGTGTTCATCGGGAGGCAACGGAACGCGTGGGAGCCAACCGGCTTGGACGGAACAGGCGATGGAAACGACGCCTGGCGTATCGCACAACGGAGAAACGGCATTGCGTTCGACCGGCCACGTTCGGAATGGGGTCCTGTTGATCGGGAGGGGTGTGGCGTACCGCAAAACGGAGGAAACGGACCTCCTACGGTCGAAACGGGGGTCCTGTTGATCGGGAGTGGTGTGGCGTACCGCAAAACGGACGAAACGGACCTCCTACGGAACAAACGGGGTCCGGTTGATCCGGAGGTGTGGCATACCACAAAAGCGGATTTAAACGAACTTGTGTTGGAGCGCTATGGTCGAAACAGGGGTCCTGTTCATCGGGAGGGGTGTGGCGTACCGCAAAACGAGACTCCACAGGATACTGTTCATCTCCACCGTCGACCTCCTGCAGCCTCCACGGGCTACCGTCGACCTCCTCCAGCCTCCACGGGCTCCTGTTCATCCAGCCCCCACCGCGCACTACTCCACCGGCTACTATTCAACCACCCCTCCATGGGCACCGCTCCACTGTCTACTGTTCATCCAGCCCTCCATACCACGGGGTCCTGTTCAACCACCCATCCACGGCCACCCCTCCATCGTCTACTATTCATCTAGCCCTCCACACCACGGGTTCCTGTTCATCCAGAGGCAACACCACCGCTCACTGTTCATCTAAAACCCCCCACAACGCTCACTGTTCATCCCAGAGGCAGCATCGATCGGCTTCAGTTAGCAGCAGTAGCGGCGAGTCGCTCCATCGGGTTGATTAACAGCCATCGATCGATCGCTCGGGTTCGAACGCGTAACTGCGCAATCGCCGGGTTCGATTAGAGCCAACGCCTACACACGCAGCGTCACGTGTAATACGAGAAAGCAGCGCATCGCTCGGCCCTCGACCTCCCACCGTAATCGGGAACTCCCTGAAATTTTCCTCCCCCTCGCTTCTACCACGGTTTTTTCCGTCATGGACGGCCCAAAGAATGTCATGCAGCTGCGTCTCCAGCCCGCCCAGGACGAAAAGCCCATTTTCTGTCATGATTTTTGGTCATAGAAGTAGGAGCCCACCACATCTATGATGATACCAGGTTTTGTCACAACTATCGTCATATAAGTGTCATATGTATGACAGAATTTTTTTTCATTCGGCCCAAAATGTCACAGATGTCTTTTTTTTGTAGTGTAAAGAAATTGGCATGTTTGACGAACTTTTGGACACACACGCCTCACAAACCGGAGCAACTCGCTAGAAGGTTCGTGGTTCCGAGAAGGAACAATGCATGTTTGATGACGAATGGGAGATAGCTTCCTCTTACGGCCTTCAAATTTTTTCCTACGTTTAACGTGCACTAATACAACTGTCATGTGAAAATTTGGTAAATTTCAGGGGTCATTTGACCTTTTAAAGACATTTAAGTGATTTTCTAACCATTTAATAACCGTAATTCAAATTTGAATTACATCTACATGCAACGCCTAACCAGAACAGTTTGAAAAATAATATTTTTGTGTACTTGTGTGCGAGTTAATACCATGTGAAGTAAATTAGAAGGAATTTTCAATCATATTGGTGTCAAGGCATGGGCACATGCATGGAGTGCATGCCTTGGCATTTTAATTCCAAAAAATTAAAGAATGATCAGAAAAACATGAAACCTTCGTTGATGTAATGTCATGCCACCAAGATGATGTGGTAAACAAATTGGCATGTGTGACGAAAGTTTGGACACACACCCCTCACAAACCGGGGCAACTCGCTAGAAGGTTTGTGGTTCCGAGAGGGAACAATGCATGTTTGATGACGAATGAGAGATAGCTTCCTCTTACGGCCTTCAAATTTTTTCTACGTCTAACATGCACTACTACAACTCTAATGTGAAATTTTGGAAAATTCTGGGGGTCATTTGACCTTTTAAAGACATTCAAGTGATTTTCTAACCATTTAATGACCGTAATTCAAATTTGAACTACATGTACATGCAAAGTCTAACCAAAACGGTTTGAAAAATCATATCTGTGTACTTGTGTGCGAGTTAATTCCATGTGTAGTAAATTAGAAGGAATTTTCAAACATATTGGTCTCACGACATGGACACATGCGTACGTATGCATGGAGTGACATGGCATTTTAATTCAAAAAATAGAAAAATGATCAGAAACACATGAAACCTTGGTTGATGTAATGTAATGCCACCAAGATTATGTGGTAACGAAATTGGCATGTTTGACTAACGTTTGGACACACGCCCCTCACAAACCGGAGCAACTCGCTAGAAGGTTCGTGGTTCTAAGAGGGAACAATGCATGTTTGATGACGAAGGGAGATAGCTTCCTCTTACGGCCTTCAAAATTTTTCCTATGTTTAACGTGCAACTGTCATGTGAAAATTTGGTAAATTTCAGGGGTCATTTGACCTTCTAAAGACATTTAAGTGATTTTCTAAACATTTAAGGACCGTAATTCAAATTTGAACTACATCTACATGCAACGCCTGACCAAAACGGTTTGAAAAATCATATTTTTGTGTACGTGTGTGCGAGTTAATTCCATGTGTAGTAAATTCAAAGGAATTTTCGAACATATTGGTGTCAAGGCATGGGCACATGCATGGAGTGCATGCCATGGCATTTTAATTCCAAAAAATTAAAAAGGGATCAGAAAAACATGAAGCCTTGCTTGATTTAATGTCATGCGACCAAGATAATGTGGTAAATTTTTTGCATGTTGGACGAAAGTTTGGACACACACCCCTCACAAACCGGAGCAACTCACTAGAAGGTCCGTGGTTCCGAGAGGGAACAATGCATGTTTGCTGACGGACGGGAGATAGCTTCCTCTTACGGCCTTCAAATTTTTTCTTACGTTTAACGTGCACTAATACCACTGTCATGTGAAATTTGGAACTTTTCAAGGGGTCATTTGACCTTTTAAAGACATTTAAGTGATTTTCTAACCACTTAATGACCGTAATTCAAATTTGATCTACATCTACATGCAACGCCTAACCAAAACGGTTTGAAAAATCATATTTTTGTGTACTTGTGTGCGAGTTAAAAATCAGCAAACGATGTAAATATCTGGTGTTCAAAAAAGAAAATGTAAAGATCTGGCAAGACAACCGGCCCCCATATGATTGGCACTCTATCTCGTGGCTCGAGGTTTGGTAGGTGATTGGTGGGAATCATTAATCAGAAACGGTTTTGTATTGGAAACCGTCAGCTATTATGTTCACACACGGATTTGCTGCGGGAATTGTGTGTAATTCAAACTACAGTACTCGTAAATTCTGGCGACCGGCGTGTGTACTGTCCCCGTCAATCTAGATTCCGGCCGCCAATAAATACTACCTTGCTCACGTCGTCCCGCCTGCATTCTCATCTACATCCTCCCCTCGCTCGCCCTCTCTCTCTCTCTCTCTCTCTCTCTCTCTCTCAAATCTCTGCCATGGCGCCGCCGGTCTGCCCACGCGCCGACGAGGAGTCGCCTCCCCCCGAGGACGCACGCAAACTCGATAAGCAGCGAAGAGGACCCCTACGCGCCGCCTGACGAGGGTTGCCCCAGCCCCCCAACTTTGGATTGGTTTTGGGGCCAGTACAATCTTTGTTTGTGGAAGTCGCTGCTGCCGGCTGAGAAAGCCAGGCAAGTGGCATTCAAGATTGACATGGGGGAGGAGGAATCTAGGTACCAGGTGGCCTGTGAAGCCCGTGATGCCGCCTGGAAAAAGGAGGCGACGGAGCTTTGGGAGCGGGCGCTGTCGGTGCCAAAATCGGCGGATCTCGGGTAGGGGGCCGAACTGTGCGTCTAAGGTTGATGGTAACAGGAGACAGGGGACACAATGTTTACCCAGGTTCGGGCCCTCTCTACGGAGGTAATACCCTACTTCCTGCTTGATTGATCTTGATGAATATGAGTATTAGAAGAGTTGATCTACCACGAGATCGTAATGGCTAAAACACTAGAGGTCTAGCCTGTATGACTATATATCTTTCCGGACTAAGCCCTCAGATTTATATAGACACCGGAGGGGACTAAGGTTGTACAAAGTCGGTTACAGAGAAAGGAATCTTCATATTTGATTGCCAAGCTTGCCTTCCATGCCAAGGAGAGTCCCATCTGGACACGGGAGAGAGTCTTCGGTCTTGTACCTTCACAGCACATTAGCCCGGCCTGTGTCCAACAGGCCGGATGCCCGAGGACCCCTTAGTCCAGGAATCCCTCAGTAGCCCGTGAACCAGGCTTCAATGACGAGGTGTCCGGCGCGCAGATTGTCTTCGGCATTGCAAGGCGGGTTCCCCTTTCCGAATACTGTAGGATAGTCTTCGGACGCAACGAACGTGTCCGGATCTGCAACACAAGTTCCACACACATAGCCGTGGAGGGTATAATATCTCACGAGTCCCATCTGCTGACAACTTTTTGTAACATGACATCATGCTTGCCCGGTCATTATTTCGAACCGTTTCCTGCCCTGCCGTTCCACGTTTTGAGGCGTGGCTTTCATTGGCACGTCTTGTCGAAGCAGAGATCGTGTCCCCTTATTGCGAGATTCTCATCAACACGAGCATGGGTAACCCAACCGTTCCACTGGGAAGATTCCATAGGGATAGGCTAGTTTTCAGGCTTAGGAGGGAGCGTTCGATACCCGTTGCCTTTATAAAGGAGCCAAGGACCGTCTTTGTTCACGCCAAACCTCTCCTCAGCCTTTCCAACCTCAAGTTCTAGCACCCAAGGTTCGACTTCATTGATTCAAGCCTCCCAATCATGTCCGGACCCAGCCCACCGGGTCGATGGGTGGCTTCCTCTGTTACAGAGGAGGACATTACGAAGCTTCAGGCAGCCAGATATCTGACCACGGAGATCCCCCACAGGCTTCCTGCTCAAGGACAGGTTATTCCGACTCCTAGATCTGGCGAGAGGGTCGTTATCGTCTCTCACTTCCTCTGAGGGCTAGGGTTCGCTCTTCACCCCTTCGTCCGGGGGCTCATGTTTTATTACAGACTAGATTTTCACGATCTGGCCCCAGATTATTTACTCCATATCTCGGCGTTCATCATCACGTGTGAGGCCTTCCTTCGAATTCCCCCGCACTTCGGCTTATGGCTCAAGACCTTCAGTGTGAGGCTGAAGGCGGTCGATGGGAAACAGGCGGAATGCAGCGGTGCTGTAGTGAGCAAGCTTACCAATACTCCCTGGCCAAAAGGCTCTTTCACCGAAACTTCCAACCAATGGCAGCGGGAGTGGTTTTACGTTACGGAACCCCGTGGTACCAAGTGGGCAGCTATATCTGCGTTCCGTTCTGGCCCTCTGTTATAACTTGCATCATGGATTAATAAGGGGTTGGACTGGGGATCAGTTGATGAAGTGCAGACTCTACAGATCCACATCTGAACCCTCTTTGAGAAGGACATCGATCTTGTCAACGTGATTCAAGTAATGCTAGTCTGCCGAGCCCTGCCATGCGAGCGTAGACCTCTACGCATGTGGGAGTTTAATCCGGAAGGTCCACGGGCCCTCCAACACTTCTTCGGCACGATGCACAAAGGAAACGAAAACAGTGGCCGGACACCACCGAGGACATCGGCCTCGACTGTAACCATCCGGATACCTCGATAAGCGCTCAAATCCCGAACACCTTGCAGTTAAGTATACCGTAATATATTACTGAGCAAACTATCTTCTTCCAGGTCTGGATAAAGAAAGCGGAGCGAATTAGGTGTTCGGCCCCCCTCCCCGAAGACTCAGCGAATCCAGTGCTAACAAGGATGCTGGCCCCGACACCTTACCAGATGCCTGTGGAGGATGACAAGGCGAAAAGCGGGAGGACCAAAGGCGGCCTCCATCCCAAAGGTATATCAGACACTGTGTCCGGGGGAATCAAAATTCCATCATCCGAAGACAAAAGTGAAGGGGAAGTCAACGTATCTTCACCCCATGGTAAGAAAAGGGCTACCTCCGAAGATTGGGAGGAAAGAGCTCCTAAGTGAGGCAAGGTGCCCAAGTCGGGTGGCTCGGGCTTGGAGGATGGCGTCCTCGCACAATCCCCTGATAAGGACAAGTATCTAGCCGAAACGTAAGTAAACAAGGATGTTATTAAACATATCCCGTTCCTTTCCTGTTATCAAGGTACCATCTAAAATATATGTTTTTGAAGTTCGGCAAATAGTCTTCTTCACCAATCCTCCTCCTTGGGAGATCTTCTTCCAGAGATGAGGGAAAGCGAGACACCTCCACTGGTCTCCCCTCCCAATAAGGCAGACGACTTTGAGGTGTCGTCCCGGAGGGTCTCTCCTGATCAACAAGTGGAGCGAGGGGTGATGAAGATACTACCCGAAGGTGACACTTCGGTAGCCCAGGATCCGGAGGCCAACAATAAAGGCCCCGGACTGTCCGGTTTACAGCCGGGGACGGCTCTGGGGCCAGATAAACGGATCCCTTTGAAGGGAGGCCGTATTCCTACAGCAGCTTCCGGAGGTCCAGAAGCGTTGGATATATTGACGAACGCGCCGCGACAGGCATCCGTCTTGGAGGAACATCGTACCTTGATGGGTATGGTGGTTGAAAAGGTTCTGTATGCGAAAAGCGGATTGAAGGAAGCCTGTGCGAGCCTGTTGAGAGGCTTCGAGGTTTGTACTAAAAAAATCTTTCAGTATATTTTACAAACTACACCTGTGTACAGGTAGTAGCCCCTGAGACTCTGATTGGCTTCCCAAGGGAGGCGATCAGAGGATCAAAAAGATGTGTCCAGGGAATAATCTGATTAATTGGAACATAGGCTGTAACCTCACTGGCAATGGCCCATACTATGGAGGTTGTCGATCTGCAGCGGAGGCTTGATGTAACGGATGATGACATTACGCTTATCAACAGGCGGCTTGACGAGGCGCAAGGTATGTTTTTTTGTTGCAGTCGTAATATGCACTTGTGTATAATATAAGCATGACGCAAAGAATTGTATAATGAGATATACATATCTGCAGATTGTGCTGCCGCGGTTGAGATCCTTCAGGCAGAGCTAGCCCGGGCCAAGGAGCAGGCCCAAATAAGTAATGCGGCTGCTGGAAAGGTATCTGCCGAGTGAAAGGCCGAACAGGCTGCTCGACACCAATGCGAGGAAAAAAAATCCTCGATGGCGCTTGAAATAAAGGATGCCGCTAGCCGCTGCGAATTTCTCAAGAAGGATAATAAAGCCAAAATGGCTGATCTTGACAAGGCCTTACAAGGCCAAAGAAGCGCGGTCCGAATCTAGAGCGGCCCGGGAGGAGATCCGGCAAGCTAGGGAGATTGCGGCTGGTAAGCCATTTTTATTACAAACTAAGTTCGGCGATCCGAATTATGCCCCGCAAAAATCAAGTGTGGAGTTCTCCAGACGCCTTATTGGATTTGCCGAAGAGTGCTTCCGATGCGGCCTAGTTTTACCAAGCGCAAGATGGCTATGCAACGAAGAAGCTTTTCTGGTCGCAATTCGATGCGTCAAAGCGCCCGCTGTTGCTGAACGAACAGATGACCCAATGGGCCGAGCTTCACCGAATATCTGCGCTGCCATGAAGGACGTCGTGGTCCGGCTGTGGCCGACCGAGCCAATTCCAGATAGTTATTTTGGTTTGGTGCGATGACTTGCTGACGAAGTGCCGCGTATCGACGCCGTTAAGCGGTCAACGTGCATTGAAGGTGCACGGATGGCCTCTGCCCGTGTTAAGACATGTTGGACGAAGATGAAGGCCATCGATGTTGAGGCGAAGAGTCCACCCAAGGGCAAGGACCATCACGCACCAGAGCATTATTTGGAGGATGTCTTAGAGGGTGCCCGCTTGATAAAGTGTCAGTGCTCGAAAGATATGATATTCAAGTGAGAATGTATTAAATTTGTAGAAGACAATATTATGAAATAATAAAGCTATTTCAGAGTTGCTTGAAAGCTTTGAATCCTCCTGTGCGGCCATTTTTTATATATAATCTGAAAGTTTTCTAGTCGTCGGCTTCAGCCCCCTCATAGGAAATACAAGGGTGTTCGGAAAAGCAATTGATCACTCTTAGCCCAATGTCTTGGTCCATTAAGAAGTTTTCAATGCGGTGAACTAGGCAATCAGACTATAGGGAGTTAACACTTTCACTTAGCCATAGTATTTTATGGGGGGAATATGACATAGCCCCTGGTATGTACACGGCTTATTCCAATATGGTGCGTTACATATATGACCTGAAGAGAAAGGTCCTTGTATAATACAGAGGGAATCGTGAAAGATTCTGATAAGTCATCGAGTGGTTGACCAGCTCTAGCCGCATCATGATAGTCAGTTTTCGGCTTTCTCCACTGAGGTGCTTGACCAGGTGAACCGGAACCACAATCGTGGTAGTTCTCCCTTTACTACCCTAGCCGATAGAGCGGAACATAAGGTAGCAAGCACAGGAGTCGGGCAACCCAACTATTGACCCAAGAAATGATTCGGAGCTAATGCATATAAGTCCAAACTCGCGACGCCGAAGTACCCTATAAAGCTGTTTGGACTTGTCGGCAACTCATTTGTTCCCATATCAAGCCCCTGGCAAGTTATGCCGGGGTGTATGTGTGAAACAACCCCAGGAGCCGAATTCAATTCTTTTAGGAAAAAGAAAATGTTGTATTATGTTTACTGGTACCTGAGTGATATGCCAATCATTATTTTATAGATAACAAAGCCGCAACCCCGGCTATTTGACATGTCCAGGGTTGAGGGCGGAGGAAAAAGGCACTTTACAGGCTCGAAATAAAGAGTGCGGTCTACAAAAAGTTATTTTGGACCTCCTGTCGCACGTCTGTGCCGCCTGTCCTAGGTGATGGGACTCCTTGACCGAAATAGCCCCTAGGTGAGTGTACTAACCCGAACTCTAAGAGAGTCCATGGGATGACCAGCCTTTGCGTCACCTCTGGTAAAAGATAATGAAAAAGACAAAGTAGTTAGAAAAGAAACAGAAGTTATGGTAGTACTTGCAGGCTCGTCCGTATTGTGCTTCCGCCGATGCCCAGGGTATCTTAAGTGCATAGTTATGTATGCATAGTACAGGTTTCGCAGGTATATGAGGTGGACGGCGGAAGCCGAACTGCTAGTCCAGCTCCGGAATTGGTCGGTCCTATGGGATGGAGACTGGTGGCTTAATGGCCGACAAGGTATGCGGTTTAATAAGACCGCTTTGTACTTCGGCTGAGGTTGCCGTAGTATGATCCTCAGTCCGGAGGGAGCGCTTCTCCTGCTCCCCTATAGAGTTGTGTGTCATGTATACCATGTTTACTATTGTTACTTCGGGGGGAAATTTCTTTTGTCGCCCGGTATTTTGTTGGTGAGTCTCTTCGTCGTCGCTATCACCGGGCGGCCTCCTCCCCTTATGTTCGGCGTTGAGCTTGCCGGCCTGCTTGAAAACCCAACAACTTCTGTTGGTATGATTAGCTGGTTTATCGGGGTGGCCATGAATCTGGCAGGGCCGATCCAATATCTTGTCTAAATTGGATTTTCTGTCTCTGTTTGCCTTGAATGGCTTTTTCCGTTGACCGGGTTTGGGGCCGCTGAATCCGGTGTTGACCGTTGTGTCGTTCGTTCTTTCATTATCATTGCGACATTTGTGTTTACTGCGTCATGGTTTGCTATTGCCGCATCGGACTTCGGAAGTGCTCGGATCCCTGGCACTGTTGCTTCTACGACTGAGCCAGCTGTCTTCTCCCGCGCAAAAGTGGGTCATCAGAGTGGTAAGGACTTCATAGATTTTGGCTTTTCTTGACCGAGGTGGCCGGCGAGCCATTCGTCCCGGACACTCTGTTTGAAGGCCGCTAGGGCTTCTGCGTTCGGAAAATCGATGATTTGGTTCTTTTTAACTAAGAACCTAGTTCAGAGCTTCCTGACTGACTCTCCGGGCTGCTGGACAATGTGACTTGAGTCATCGGCATCTGGTGGCCGGACATATGTACCTTGGAAGTTGTCGCGGAAGGCGTCTTCCAAGTCCTCCCAGCTGTCAATAGAGTTTTCAGGGAGACTGTTTAACCAGTACCGAGCTGGTCCTTTGAGTTTTAACGGGAGGTATTTGATGGCATTGAAATCATCTCCGCGGGCCATGTGGATATGGAGAAGAAAATCCTCGAGCCATACCGCGAGATCGGTTGTTCCATCGTATGATTCAATATTCATAGGTTTAAACCCGTCTGGGAATTCATGCTCCATTCCTTCATCAGTGAAGCAGAGTGGGTGTGCGGCGCCTCTATGTTGGGCCACGTCGCGACGTAGCTCAAATTGAGTCCGTCTGTGGTCTTCGGCCCGGGCGTGACTAGACTTGTCACGTCCGAATAGGTAGCCGACGTTGCGTGTCAAGGTATGTCCTCGCGATCCGTAGATCGATCTGGTATGTCCTGCTCTACTGTCTAGGTCTTGCTGAGGGTCGTATGTATGACCCCGAGCTGTTTTATCTCTGTTTTTTCGTTGGGGTGAGCGGGCTGATGTTCGGCTTGAGCTGCCGTTTTATCTCGACTGCGTTGTGGTCGGTCAGCCGCATTGTCCCGACCGCGAGGTGCAGGTTCCTTCGCCTCCTCATCGAACTAAGGTAGCGATATGAGCTTCGGGTAACCCCTGGTTGGGCGCTTGAGGCCGTATTCTTCGGCTGCTAGGATATCTGTCCATCTATCGTTTAGCCGATCTTGGTCAGCTTGAAGCTGATGTTGCTTCCTTTTCAGGCTCCTTGCAGTGGCTATTAGCCAGCGTTTAAAGCGCTCCTGTTCGAGAGGTTCCTCAGGAACGATGAAATCTTCATTGCCAAGGCTCTCCTCATCCTCGGAGAGTGGAAGATAATTAATGTCCTCTGAGTCTTCGTATATCGCTTGTTCATAAGGGCTAACGTGCCCGTCCTCCCGTTCATCCTGTTTGGAGGTTGCCCCAACAGGGTCTTCATTGTCTTCGGCATCGTCCAGAGTATTGTTTTCTCCAGTGCCGGTATTGCTGTCTTTTGCACGACGTAACTTAGAGCGGCGCCACTGACGCAGGCGTCTAGGCTGTGTCTCAGGAGTTTATCCACAACTAGATCTTCTTTGTCATCGTCGTTAGTTTCTTTCGGTGTGTCCACCATGTACACGTCGTACGAAGAAGTGGCCGTCCAGCGTCCGGTAAACGGCAGGTTTTTCCCATGCTCCTCATCCGCATCGTCGTCCATACCTTCGATGTCTTCGGAGCCGTAATCAAGCATGTCGATTAAGTCCTTGACAGTGGCTATGTAGTGGGTGGCGGGTGGGAGCCGAAATTCCCCGTCATCAGCCTCCAGTTCGAACTGGATATAGTTCGAATGTGAGCCCTCCGCTAAGGATAGATATTTTAGGGAGTTTAGTATGTCGCCTAAAGGCGAGTGTCGGAAGATGACCGCGGCACTGAATCCAGCTCGACGCGTGCGGACACACGTGGTTCGGAACTTATGGCCGGAAACGAGTCCGAGGTTCCAGAGACACAAATATCACCCGAGGTTAGGTTTGTGTGCGGCTCCAACGCCGCGGAGTCTACGGCTTTCGTGGCGGGGTTGAGCTTCCCGTCCTTGGATGGTGCGATCTACTCCGGATCTAAGGCCGAAGCGGTTTCAGGTGCAATTTCCCGAGTATGGTCCGATGACAGATTTAAGTCATGTTCATCATAGGGACCGGGAGCGATTGCCGGGGTTTCGAATCCGTCGAAGATCAAGTCTCTGCGGATGTCGGCAACATAGTTCAAGCTCCCGAATCTAAATTGATGGCCAGGGGCGTAGCTGTCGATCTGCTCCAGATGGCCAAGCGAGTTAGCCCGCAGGGCGGAGCCGCCGAACACGAAAATCTGTCTGGGGAGGAAGGTTTCCCCTCGGACAACATCGTTTTTGACGATTGAAGGAGCCATCAAACCCTTTGAGGACGGCACAGTGGAACTCTCAATGAAAGCACCAATGTCGGTGTCAAAACCGGCGGATCTCGGGTAGGGGGTCCCGAGCTGTGCTTCTAAGGTTGATGGTAACAGGAGACAGGGGACACAATGTTTACCCAGGTTCGGGCCCTCTCTACGGAGGTAATACCCTACTTCCTGCTAGATTGATCTTGATGAATATGAGTATTACAAGAGTTGATCTACCATGAGATCTTAATGGCTAAAACCCTAGAGGTCTAGCATGTATGACTATATATCTTTCTGGACTAAGCCCTCTGGCTTATATAGACACCGGAGGGGACTAAGGTTGTATAAAGTAGGTTACAGAGAAATGAGTCTTCATATTTGATCACCAAGCTTGCCTTCCATGCCAAGGGGAGTCCCATCCGGACATGGGAGAGAGTCTTCGGTCTTGTACCTTCTCAGCCCATTAGCCCGGCCCGTGTCCAATAGGTCGGACGCCCGAGGACTCCTTAGTCTAGGACTCCCTCAGGCGCGTCTTCATGCCGAGAAGGTGTACGAAGACGCGTTGGGCGCCTCGTCGCTGCGTGGAGGTGGGCCAATAAGCTCCAGCGTGCCACCGACGTGGAGCTCCGGTGGGCGCCCAACGAATTGGCAAGATCGGCCGCGTGCGTCCGCTAGCAAGAGGCAGATCTGTACGTCAAGCGCTGCGAGGCGAGGAGTCGGAGTACTGCCTCCGCACTGGGAAGACGCCGCACACCAGCACTACAAAAAAAATGACACATCCGTGACATTTTGGGCCGAACGAAAATTTCTTGTATCATACTTATGACACTTATGACAAAACCTGGTATCATCATATATGTGGTGGGGTCCTACTTCTATGGCAAAAAATCATGACAGAAAATGGGCTTTTCGTCTTGGGTGTGCCAGAGACGCAGCTGTGTGACATTATTTGGGCCGTCCATGACGGAAAACACCATGGTAGAAGTGAGGGCGAGGAAAATATCGGGGAGTTCCCGGTTACGGTGGGTGGTCGGGGGCCGAGCGATGCATGTTTCCCTCGTACGTATGCGCGTGTGTGCGAGGCGTTGGGCTCTAATTGAACCCGAGCGAGGCGTTGGGCTCTAACCGAACCTGAGCGATTGTGCTGCAGGCTACGCGTTACTGAACCCGAGCGATCGATCGATCCCTTGCTGTTAACTGAACCCAAGTGATTCCTTCGCTACTGCTGCTAACTGAAGTTGATCGATGCTGCCTCTTGATGAATAGTTAGCATTGTTGGGGGGTTTGGATGAACAGTTCCCGGTGGGGGTTGGATGAACAGTAACCCGTGGTAGTAGAGGTCGTTGCCGCTGGATGAACAGTACCCCCGATCGATCGAGCCGGTGGATGAATAGGACCCCGTGGAGGACTGGATTAACAGGACCCCGTGGAGGGCTGGATGAATAGTAGCCGGTGGAGGGCTGGTTAAACAGTAGCCAGTGGAGGGCTGGATGAACAGTAGCCCATGGAGGGGTGGTTAAACAGGACCCCGTGGAGAGGGCTGGTTGAACAGTAGCCGGTGGAGGCTGGATGAACAGGAGCCCGTGGATGAACAATCACAGGTGGAGGCTGGAGGAGGTCGACGATAGATGAACAGTAGCCGTGGAGGCTGGAGGAGGTCGACGCTGGAGATGAACAGTATCCCGTGGACTCCCATTTTGCGGTACGCCACACCCTCCCGATGAACAGGACCCCCGTTTCGACCGTAGCGCTCCAACACAAGTTCGTTTCCTCCGTTTTGCGGTACGCCACAGCCCTCCCGGTCAACAGGACCCCTTCTCGACCGTAGGAGGTCCGTTTCCTCCGTTTTGCGGTACACCAGACCCCTCCCGATGAACAGGATCCCGTTTCCACCATGGCCAGTCAAACACAAGGCCGCTTCCTCCGTTCTGCGGTACGCCAGGCCTCGTTTCCATCGGTTGTTCCATCCAAGCCGGTTGGCTCCCAATGAATACGAAAACGCATTCCGTTCCGACCCAGCCGGTTGCCTCCCCATGAACATGACGACGACGCAGTTTCTCCGTTCGGACCCTGCCAGAGCCATGTACACGAGCCCTAGCTGTATGTATGCACGAGTAGGCGTTCAAGACCCTGCCCGAATGTACGTACATGGCCCTATTTTCTATCTTACACCCTGGCCACTGTACGTACATGTACATGCTACGTGCGCGCCTCTACTACGACACGTGCGCGCCTCTACTACGACATGTGCCCTTCCTGGCACGGCCATGGTTCATCGCTGCAGCTTGCAGATAGACCGATCGTATGTACGTACATGTTTCCGACAAGAATGAAAACACTACATACGCTTCGACCAGGTGGGTCCCGACTGTCAGACACTTCCTTCCTTGGCTTGAAATAAGGAGGCACTTGCTTGCGTACTTCCATGACCTTGGTGGGTCCCTTTTGTCATCCTCTCCACATACAATCAGCTCTTGATTGTGTACGCGTCAACCTGGTAGTCCCACAAGTCAGCCTCTAAACCCGTGGCGGAGAAATACAACCCATTTAAAAAAATAACAACCCATTCCATACGTTCAAACGGAAAGTTCAACATTCAGAGCAAATTAACAGGTCTGATCCAGATATAGAGTAATGAACTTCCACGTTGACAACCATCATAGCCAAGTTAACTCTATACTCCCACTAATACTCTAGTAGTCTACAAGTACTAACTTACTCTTAGCTAACTAGACGATGCCGGCCGCCATCTGCGGTACACGCTAAACGCCGGCACCGGCGTCCTCCGCCTTGCCTCGGACTTGCAAGAGGTGTGATAGGGCGCGTTGCTCGCGCGCGTTGGCCCTTTCCATGCTGGCGTGGTCCACCAAAGCTTCGGCCTCTAAGCGGGAAACCCACTTGACGAGCTTGTAGGAAAATTCGGCGTCGTGAATGCGTGCGTACCCGACAGCCTCCAGGACTATTTGCCGGGTGATGTCTACTACACAACCTTCTTCTTGTAGACGTTGTTGGGCCTCCAAGTGCAGAGGTTTGTAGCACATTAGCAAATTTCCCTCAAGTGGATGACTTAAGGTTTATCAATCTGTGGGAGGCGTAGGATGAAGATGGTCTCTCTCAAGTAACTCTGCAACCAAATAAGAGAGTCTCATGTGTCCCCAACACACCCAATACAATGGTAAATTGTATAGGTGCACTAGTTTGGCGAAGAGATGGTGATACAAGTGCAATATGGATGGTAGATATAGGTTTTTCTAATCCGAAAATATAAAAAGAGCAAGGTAACAAGTGGTAAAAGTGAGCGTAAACGGTATTGTAATGATAGGAAACAAGGCCTAGGGTTCATACTTTCACTTGTGCAAGTTCTCTCAACAATAATAACACAACTGGATCATATAACTATCCCTCAACATGCAACAAAGAGTCACTCTAAAGTCACTAATAGCAGAGAACAAACGAAGAGATTATGGTAGTGTACGAAAACCACCTCAAAGTTATTCTTTCCAATCAATCCGTTGGGCTATTCCTATAAGTGTCACAAACAGCCCTAGAGTTCGTACTAGAATAACACCTTAAGACACAAATCAACCAAAACCCTAATGTCACCTAGATACTCCAATATCACCTCAAGTATCCGTGGGTATGATTATACAATATGCATCACACAATCTCAATTCATCTATTCAAACCAACACATAGAACCTCAAAGAGTGCCCCAAAGTTTCTACCGGAGAATCACGATGAAAAAGTGTGCCAACCCCTATGCATAGGTTCATGGTGGAGGCCGCAAGTTAATCACCAAAACATACATCAAGTGAATCACGTGGTATCCCATTGTCACTACAGATACGCACGGACAACATCACAATAATCATCATAGTAAAAATTTGCTCATCAAAGCTTGGGGGACAAAAAATATCATCTTCATCAAACATAGCTTCCCCAAGCTTGTGGCTTTGCATATCATTAGCATCATGGATATTCAAGATGGTCTCTCTCAAGCAACCCTGCAACCAAATAACAAAGAGTCTCTTGTGTCCCCAACACACCCAATACAATGGTAAATTGTATAGGTGCACTAGTTCGGCGAAGAGATGGTGATACAAGTGCAATATGGATGGTAGATATAGGTTTTGTAATCTGAAAATATAAAAACAGTAAGGTAACAAGTGATAGAAAACGAACGGTTAAGATTTGATAAACTTTAGTTAGGGCAATTTAACGGTGGAGATTTATCACGTAGGCTAGAGTTACAAGAAAAAAAAAATCTGACGATAGAAAGAGACTACGTCCAGTTAGGAATTCTATATAAAGGTTTCCTATTCATGTAGGCTACAGGTACATGAAAAAAAAAGTAAAACTATGATAGAGAGAGGCTTCGTCCAGTCAATAATTCTATATAAAGTTTCCTATTCACGTCATATACGGTGGAGTTTTTTTAGACCACGAGCACGTAACCATCCTTCGTGTGAGTCCCAGACTAAGAGTTTTTATTGGAAAGCATAAGCACGTAAACATCCTTCGTGTGAGTTCCGGACTCCTGTATGGATCGGTGTTACAAGACTTTATCACGCACAAAAAAAAGTGTTACAAGACTTTAAATGTCAAAAAAAGGTCATAATATGCACGTCCCATGCAAGGGTCATATTCCGTTGAGCAGTTCTTTGGCCTCAACGCCCGTGCCGCTGCGGTCAAACCACTACTGCATGCTGATTCACACCAGTGGAGAAGTATCCTGTGAAGTCTTTTTTATTGTCACCATCGAACAGGCGCAGGCCGAGAAGCTCCTGTCGACTGCAGCGCACCGGCTCTGATAAGATTGCGACACCATCAGCTCGAACGGCACCATTTGATCGAACAACAATCCCGTCCAGCAACACAACAATAGATACCACAAGCAACGCTGGAGAAAGAGCAGCGACATAAGACGAAGAGAGGGATGGGAACAAGCGCGCTCGCAGAAGGCCGTGTGGAAGCAAGGAGGGATCATCCGTCGTGCTGCTGCTGGAGAGCGAGCGGGCGGCAATAGCGTCTGACGCCGCCCGTGCATGAAGGAACAGAAGGTGTCGGCACCGCATGTACTAGCTGCAGCAGATGCGTCTCAGGTGGGAGCAGTTTCGGATCAACAAGTAGAGCAAGGGCGAAGACGGGAGGCAGAAAGCGCACACCAATATAAAAAGCATCCGCCACGACGCCGCAATGGCAGAGCCACCAGCTCAGATGGGATTTGGTGCTGAGCCATAGCCGTCACGAGTCACGAGGCGCAAGGAGCGATTTGCATAGTATTGTAGCACACTGCACACAAGGCGAGGATTTGGTGCTAATCCACAGCCGTCACGAGTCACCGGGAGCAAGCAGCGATTTGGCACGCACGTGCGACACAGCCAACTTGATTTTTTTGTTTTGCAAAGTAAGGTTACGTTTGCCATTTTCTCTTACACTGCGTTTGGATGTTCCCATTGGAGGCTTGGAATCTGAATTGGTATTGTAATCTTTCAATTCATGTGTTTGGTTGGACAGCGAATTGGCAGGCTGTAATGAAACGAATACGCTGGCTGAATTACATCCCACGCGAAGTGCCTGCCCAAGATACAGAGCTGTCCCGCTCCGAATCGCACTGAAATCAGCCTACCCGCAAAACATACCTGTTCGAGCGACCGGAAAAAAGAAGGGGATAGGAAAGGCCGACCGCGACGACCTAGCAGACGCCGGCGGCGGCGGCGGCCACCACCACGGAGTCCGGCGACGGCGCAGGTGCCGCCCTCCCTATTCCTCAGCTCCTACTTGCCGCCCCCTGAGCCACGCCCTGCCATGGAGTCCGGGCGGCGACGCAGGTGCCGCCTTCCCTATTCCTCAGCTCCTGCTTGCCGCCCCCGAGCCACGCCCGCCATGGAGTCCGACGGCGGTGCAGGTGCCTTCCTCCCGACAGGCTCCGCCGCCGTACCCGCCGTTCTTAGCCACGCCTGGTCGTCCTCCCTACCTGCCGTCGCCGACCCTCTTCTGCTCGATTGGCCCTGCTCACGGGCGTGGACGTCTTCGCTCTGGATCCCGCGGCCGTCTGAAGTTTCCCATATACGAGAGCTGCGCCTGCACGAAGCTTGGCCCATCACGCCGCCAAGCCGCTTCCATCCCGGTCGCGGATGGTCCGCTGACCGTCGAGGACGAATGCGTCCTGTGCTCCCCACGGCTGCTCGCCCCGAAACCGCCAATTCCATTGTATGGCATCCAAACGTAACATTGGTATTGCTAGCTTATCTAATTCCAACCTGCAATATTTTGTACATCCAAACATCTGTATTGGTATTGGAGCCCATTGCAATACAAAGGTTGATTTGGTATTGGATCCAATGCAATTCAGAGGCTCTCAATGGAGACATCCAAACAAAGCGTTACATATTCATACGAAAACATGTCAAAAGCTGAACGAGCCCCGAGGTAAGAATAATATATTTTAAATGTCCAAGCTTTTGACATTTTTGGTAATGTACATTGTTTGTCTTTTGTGTGTGTTAATTTTCATGATTAGGGTGTTATTTTCTAGAGCATTCATTTTTTCAGCATAAATTACAACGGTTGAAGCATGGATAAGTGCACTTGCAAAAAAAATCCATGTGGCACTATCAACCTTGCTGTGATTTTAAAGAAGCACAATTTCCTTCCGTTAATACTCCCTCTATACCGAAATATATGTTGCTGGATTTTCTGCAGTTTAACTACTCCAGCTGACATATATTTTGGTGCAGAGGGAGTAGGTTTTACAACGGGCAGAGCTATAAGTTTGTAACATCTTTTCTAAAAAAATATGTTTGAAACATGCTGGACAAATTGGACATGATGGTAGGAGAGAAACTGCACAAGAAATAGTACGAAAACTTGAGGATTAAGGTGGGAAGGATCTCCAACAAAAGTATGGTGATGATGCAAGAATACCCAGCGACGCTCGATCGAATCAGATGTTCCCAAGCAACATCAATGTAGACCACCAAACATACATACTCGAAGACAAAAATGCTAGAAGACTTGTTGCCCGGTAATAGCCATTGGCACATAATGGAGCAACCAATATTTCATAAAATCATATTTTTTGTAAAATTGTTGGTATGGTAGTTGGATGAATTCATGCATAGTATAATATCAGTCAATAAAGTTTTTTTAGTAGGAACAACTCCACGTGGCTAGAAGTGTGCCAAAATCATAGTCACCACGCACCTACTTCAGTGACATGAGAGTAGGGGTTTGGAGAATCAAGCAAAGTAATATTGTAAAATCAGGTTTGATGTACTCATTAAATTCGAAAAAAAGGACCATTAGAAAAAAGCAAGTGACATCAGACTACAAGTACAATTGTTTCATAGTGACGGAACATGGCAGGCCTGGAACAGAGCGAAGAGGCCAAAAAACAATGTACATTTATTTAAGCAATGTAACTACACCTAAGGCTGGTTGTAATGGGGTGTATCATATAGTAGTATCATGCATATGATATTAGTGCATGATACCACATCCGTAATGCATAGTATCATACGTTGATATCATAGAGGGCTATATTTATTACCATGCATGACACAAAGTAGAATATCATTTAATATTATATGGTATCATGATATGATACTCAAGCATCTTTTTCTTCATTCAATTCTATGCCAGCTCATCAAAAGTGCTTAGTTGGCATGCATGATACTATCTATGATACTTCCATTACGGGCAGCCTAAGTAGACCTCAATGCATACATCGTGACAATATTGTATCATTAACTATAAATGTGATTTTCTTTTGAAAGCATCATATTTAAATTTCATATTTGCAATTATCATTACATAATCCATGGCACAGCATTGTCGAACTAAATTTTGGTGGATGTGACTAATCAACATTTTATGGTATACTATGTTGATTTAACCACGCAGAAAAACAGAAACTCAAATGCTAACAAATGGTTCTCTAAGATAAATAAATAGTAAAATAATTAATATCTAGCCGCGCAAATGCGCGGGTGAACCCGCTAGTTGCAATGATAGGAAACAAGGCCTAGGGTTCATACTTTCACTAGTACAAGTTCTCTCAACAATAATAACATAATTGGATCACATAACTATCCCTCGACATGCAACAAAGAGTCATTCCAAAGTCACTAATAGCAGAGAACAAACGAAGAGATTATGGTAGGGTACGAAACCACCTCAAAGTTATTCTTTCCAATCAATCCGTTGGGCTATTCCAATAAGTGTCACAAACAGCCCTATAGTTCATACTAGAATAACACCTTAAGACACAAATCAACCAAAACCCTAATGTCACCTAGATACTCCAATATCACCTCAAGTATCCGTGGGTATGATTGTACGATATGCATCACACAATCTTAATCATCTATTCAAACCAACACATAGAACCTGAAAGAGTGCCCCAAAGTTTCTACCGGAGAATCACGACGAAAACGTGTGCCAACCCCTATGCATAGGTTCATGGGTGGAACCCGCAAGTTGATCACCAAAACATACATCAAGTGAATCACGTCGTATCCCATTGTCACCACAGATACGCATGGCAAGACATACATCAAGTGTTCTCACATCTTTAAAGACTCAATCCGATAAGATTACTTCAAGGGGAAAACTCAATTCATTACAAGAGAGTAGAGGGGGGAGAAGAAACATAAGATCCAACTATAATAGCAAAGCTCGCGATACATCAAGATCGTGCCAAATCAAGAACACGAGAGAGATCGAGAGAGATCAAACACATAGCTACTGGTACATACCCTCAGCCCTGAGGGTGAGCTAGTCCCTCCTGGTCATGGAGATCGTCGGGATGATGAATATGGCCACCGATGAGGGTTCCCCCCTCCGGCAGGGTGCCGGAACAGGGTCCTGATTGGTTTTTGGTGGCTCTGGAGGTTCTGCGGCGGCGGAAATCCCAATATAATCTTTGTTCTGGAAGTTTTAGGGTGCGTGGAGTTATATAGGCGGAAGAAGCACGTCAGGGGAGCCACGAGGGCCCCACGAGGCAGGGGGCGCGCCCATCCCTAGGGGGCGCCCCCACCCTCGTGGCTTCCTCGTTCCTTCCTTGACGTGGGGTCCAAGTCCATCCGGTAGCTTTCCTTCCAAAAATAACTTCTCCAGTTGATTTCATTCCGTTTTGACTCCGTTTGATATTCCTTTTCTTTGAAATACTGAAATAGGCAAAAAACAGCAAATCTGGGCTGGGCCTCCGGTTAATAGGTTAGTCCCAAAAGTAATATAAAAGTGGAAAATAAAGCCCAATATTGTCCAAAACACGAGATAATATAGCATGGAGCAATCAAAAATTATAGATACGTTGGAGACGTATCACCGGGCGCCGGCCTCCACGTAGTCGGCCTAGTTGCGGGCGCTCTGCTCGCGACTCAGAGCGTCGGTGCGCTATTGCTCCATCTCCCGCTAGCGGCACAAATCAGCAATAAGCTGATCCTCCGCCAGGCGGTCGCGCTCCAACAACTCCTCATACTACACATTGCCATCTAAAGACCGATAGAATGCCTCCTCCCTCCGTCTACCTTCCGGTGAAAAACCGAACACTAGTTCCGGCGGTGACCGCCTCCGGCATCGACTATCGCGGACGGGCGGGGGCATGGCGGACATGGCGAGAGCGAGGATAAGTGGCGAGCGACGTCGGGCCGGTGGGGGCTTATGAGGATAGGGTGAGTTGGGTGATGGTGCCACCGGAGAAGCCCGTGAAACAGTAACTATAGGCGGAAGGTAGTGATACGTCTCCATCGTATCTACTTTTCCAAACACATTTGCCCTTGTTTTGGACTCTAACTTGCATGATTTGAATGGAACTAACTCGGACTGACGCTGTTTTTGGCAGAATTGCCATGGTGTTATTTTTTTGCAAAAATAAAAGTTCTCGGAATGACCTGAAACTTCACGGAGAATATTTTTGGAATATATAAAAATACTGGCGAAAGAATCAAGGCCAGGGGGCCCACACCCTGTCCACGAGGGTGGGGGGTGCGCCCCCTGCCTCGTGGGCCCCCTGGTGCTCCACCGACCTCAACTCCAACTCCATATATTCACGTTAGGGGAGAAAAAAACCAGAGAGAAGGATTCATCGCGTTTTACGATACAGAGCCGCCGCCAAGCCCTAATCTCTCTCGGGATGGCTGATTTGGAGTCCGTCCGGGGCTCCGGAGAGGGGAATCCGTCGCCATCGTCATCATCAACCTTCCTCCATCACCAATTTCATGATGCTCACCGCCGTGCGTGAGTAATTCCATCGTAGGCTTGCTGGACGGTGATGGATTGGATGAGATTTACCATGTAATCGAGCTAGTTTTGTTAGGGTTTGATCCCTAGTATCCATTATGTTCTGAGATTGATGCTGCTATGACTTTGCTACGCTTAATGCTCGTCACTAGGGCCCGAGTGCCATGATTTCAAATCTGAACTATTATGTTTTCATGAATATATATGAGTTCTTGATCCTATCTTGCAAGTCTATAGTCACCTATTATGTCTTATGATCCGTTAACCCCGAAGTGACAATAATCAAGATACTTACTGGTGATGACCGTAGTTTGAGAAGTTCATGTATTCACTAATTGTTAATGCTTTGGTCCGGTACTCTATTAAAAGGATGCCTTAATATCCCTTAGTTTCCAATAGGCCCCGCTGCCACGGGAGGGTAGGACGAAATATGTCATGCAAGTTCTTTTCCATAAGCACGTATGACTATATTCGGAATACATGCCTACATTACATTGATGAATTGGAGCTAGTGCTGTGTCACCCTATGTTATAACTATTGCATGAGGGATCGCATCCGACATAATTCTCCATCACCCATCCAATGCCTATGAGCTTTTCACATATTACTCTTTGCTTAGTTACTTTTTTGTTGCCACTGTTACAATTACTACAAAACTACTGTTGTTACTTTTGCCACCGTTACCGTTACTTCCATACTACTTTGCTACTAAATACTTTGCTGCGGATATTAAGTTATCCAGGTGTGGTTGAATTGACAACTCAACTGCTAATAATTGAGAATATTCTTTGGCTCCCCTTGTGTCGAATCAATAAAATTGGGTTGAATACTCTACCCTCAAAAATTGTTGCGATCCCCTATACTTGTGGGTTATCAAGACTATTTTCTGGCGCCGCTGCCGGGGAGCATAGCTCTATTCTTTGAGTCACTCGGGATTTATATCTGCTGATCACTATGAGGAACTTGAAAGACGAAAGAACTAAGATATTTCCCTCAACTACGAGGGGAGGTAAGGAACTGCAATCTAGCTCTACACTTGATTCACCTTCTGTTTTGAGTAAGCTTGCGACACCTAAACCTGCTTCTTCTATTAATTCTGATATGTCGCATGTTATTGATGATGCCACTTCTACTATGCATGATATATACAATGAAACTACTTCTATGCTTGATACTACTGTGCCATTAGGTGAATTTCTTGATGAACAATTTGCTAGGGCTAGAGAGAATGAAATTATTGAAACCGATAATATTGATGAAAGTGATGATGAAGATTCTCCCCCTAGATATGAATTGCCTATTGTGCCTGAGGTTTATGTTATGGATGAAGACACTGCTAGAGACTTTTCTTGCCTGCAATGATAGATATGATCTCAAGAAATTATTAGTTAAGCTGAAAGAAAAATCTTTGAATGCTAGAATGAAATATGACCCTGCTTTCGCTACTTCACCTATCTGTATTTCCGATAAGGATTATGATTTCTCTGTCGACCCTGAGATAATTACTTTGGTTGAATCTGATCCTTTTTATGGCTATGAATCTGAAACTATTGTGGCACATCTTACTAAATTAAATGATATAGCCACCCTATTCACTAATGATGAGAAAACTCGTTACTACTGTATCCTTAAATTATTTCCTTTCTCATTAAAGGGTGATGCTAAAACATGGTTTAATTCTCTTGATCCTGGTTGTGTGCGTAGTCCTCAAGATATGATTTATTAATTCTCTGCTAAATATTTCCCCGCTCATAATAAACAAGCTGCCTTAAGGGAAATATATAATTTTGTGCAAATTGAAGAAGAGATTCTCCCACAAGCTTGGGGGAGGCTTCTCCAATTACTTAATGCTTTGCCTGATCATCCTCTCAAGAAAAATGAAATACTTGATATCTTTTATAATGGACTAACCGATGCTTCCAGAGACCATCTGGATAGTTGTGCTGGTTGTGTTTTCAGGGAAAGAACTGTTGATCAAGCTGAATTGCTATTGAATAATATGTTGACTAATGAAAATAATTGGACACTTCCTGAACCAACCCCTAAGACAACTCTGAAGAAAAGGGGTATTCTATTTCTCCGTCCTGAAGATATGCAAGAGGCAAAGAAATCTATGAAAGAAAAGGGTATTAAAGCTGAAGATGTTAAGAATTTACCACCTATTGAAGAAATACATGGTCGTGATAACACGACACAGGTGGTAACGGTAAATTATCTCTATATATTTAATGAAGGTGATATTCCTCGTTATAAGTCTGCTAGCCAATGCTTAGATGAGTTTGATAATTTTATTGTTAAACAAGAAAACTTCAATGCTTATGTTGGTAGACAATTGAAACGTAATGCTTATGTGATTGAACACTTGAGTGATTATATGTCTAGAGTTAAAGGTGAACTTAAACTTATTAGTAAATACGCTTCTATGGTTACCACTCAAGTAGAACAAGTGCTTGAAGCTCAGAATGATTTGCTCAATGAATTAAATAATAAGAAAAGTGATAATGTTGTTAGAGTTATGACTAGAGGGGGTAAAATGACTAAGGAACCTTTGTATCCTGAGGGCCACCCTAAGAGAGTTGAGCAATATTCTCAGAGAACTAATGTTGATGCACCTAGTCCTTCTAAAAAGAAGAAGAAGAAGAAAAATGATAGGATTTTGCATGCTTCTATTGAACCTGTTGTAGACACACCTAAGAATCCCAATGATATTTCTATTTTTGATGCTGAAACACAAGCTGGTAATGAACATGAACTTAGTGATAATATTAATGATGATGTTCATGTTGATGCTCAACCTAGTAATGACAATGATGTAGAGATTGAACCTACTGTTGATCTTGATAACCCACAATCGAAGAATCAACGTTATGATAACAGAGACTTTATTGCTAGGAAGCACGGTAAAGAAAGAGAACCAGGGGTTCAGAAAAAGGATGATGAGGATTTTGAGCACTTTGCTGAAATGATTAGACCTATCTTTTTGCGTATGCGTTTGGTTGATATGCTTTTTACAAATAAAAGAAAGATGCCGGAAGCTGAAATTTCCACCATGCTGTCAGGACCCGATTCCAAGTCACATCGATCTAGCCGGTAACACCTCATATCACTTTGCGGCCTCACGCACGGTATTCCCACGGGTGTCGCCTTACCATGGCCCGGGATCGTTTGCGCCTTTTGGCTCACGTATATGATAGTGTCGCTAGCATCCATATGACAGAGAACCCGGACCGACATGGCTAGTCGTGAACCCAAAGCGGCACTAACCCATGGGGACAGGCATACATGAATCACATCGAGCATGTCGGTCAGCAGCGTGTGAATCCGGGCTGTAGCACTGGGCTAACAAGACTCCGGGAACCCGAGCTGTAGCAGGCTAGGAAGGACTCCGGATGTCACCGCGTGACATTTCCCCGAAGGGACGGACACAGGAACGAAGTGAAACACATGACGGCCAGTCAAGTGTCCAGAGCAGTATTGCTGGGCTAGCAGGTCTCTGGTGAACCGGGCTGTAGCGCACTACTATCGCTCAGGAAGCACTAGACTACATTTCCCCATATGAGAGGCTGCCAAGGATAAACAACTATATTGTCGGATCCCACACATACCAAGCATTTCAAACATACACACAATATGCTCGATATGTGTAAATACAACGTGGCATCACAACATTACTCTACGACTCAAGTATTTATTCAAGAGGCTCCGAGGAGCGAGATATTACAAACATGGGTCTCATGACCCAACACTCAGAGCATACAAGTCAAAGCACAAGCGGAAGCTTAACATGTCTGAGTACAGACATCTATCAATGAAAAAGGCTGAGAAGCCTGACTATCTACCAGATCCTGCCGAGGGCACAAGATCGTAGCTGAGATATCAAGCTAAACATCGAAGTCCACGCGGAACTACTAGCGAGACTGACGTCTCTCTGCAAAAACATAAAATAGGCGAACGTGAGTACAAATGTACCCAGCAAGACTTACATCAAAACTAACTACATATGCATCGGTATCAACAAAGGGGGTGGTGGAGTTTAACTCCAGCAAGCCAGCTTTGACTCGGTGGCTATCCTAAACTATGACTGCAAGTAACTCTTTTGAGGTGGCGCACACGAGTCCACATGATCACCATATCAATACACCATTATGGATCCGCTCCCGTCTCCCTACGAGAACCCCATCCATAGCACTCACGCTTCTCTTGCATATTTTAGAGTATCCACTTTCACTTGTCTATGAACTGTTATAGGCAACCCAGAAGTCCTTTACCGCGTACACGGCTATTCGAATAGATGATGTTAACCCTGCAGGGGTGTACTTCTTCACACACGCTCTCACCACTTACCGCCGTTTACATGACATGTACTCGGCAACCTTCAAGCGGAAGCCCAGCGAGGGTGTCGGCCACGACCTACCTAAACACTCAAGTCTCTAGTCGAGGTTATCGCCTATTCAGGATCCGTCCGCAGGGAGTCCGGCCGAGGTATCCACATACGGCACCGAACGATGTGTACAGGGTTCCGCGACACCAAACGAGCGCCCGGCATACCCGGCCACGTGCCTACCGCATCACAGCCCACCCCACAGGTCAGCACTGCCCACGGCCTCCAGCATACTACAAACACAAGAAACTACTTGCAACTCCTGGACAGAGGACAAGGGTGGTTAAGAAGTCGAGAGGGGCACTTAAGCATTCCAATGCGTGGTAGTAACTGGTCATGGATCACAAACACAGAACTCAGTTACTGAGGACGGCTTCAATGAGACAACCCACCATGTACTCCTAGGGGTGGAAAGTGGTAGCGGATAATCCGAAATATCCGATATTCGTATTCGAGAAAATGCCTATTCGTATCCGAAACATCCGCATCCGAACCAAAGTGGAAATGGAAATTATCCGTATCCGAATTTATTAAACAAATATAAAATAAAATATGGTAGGAGATTTTGACACAAATATGGATATGGAAGTGGATATATCCGTATCTGAATAAGATTATGGGAGGTAATTTTCAAAATTCTAGACCCGAGTATTCCAATTATCCAACATAAAAGCCAAATAAGGGGTCAAATTTTACTCTTTATATGATTAAACTTATAAATTATTATGCATTACAATATTATTTATTCATAAACCTATTTACCATTGACTTATTGTATGTCACAAGTTGATTAATTTAGGTCACAGAGCTATCGACTAATTTACTTAAGAAATATGTTGATATTATTCGTATCCGTTCCGAATCAAGAAAATATCCGATACGTATCCGTATTCGAATAATATCCGAGCCGCATCCGTATCCGATAACATCCGTATTCGGATTCGTATCCGTTTTGTAAATATGAAAATGGAAGTGGTAAGAGCACTATCCGATCCGCATCCGATCTGTTTCCACCCCTATGTACTCCTACATGGCCTCTCACCGATACCTTTACCAAATCGTGTTCACACATTTAGCTCTCAACAGTAGGACATGTTCACACACCTCTGATTCATCCCCGATGAATCAGACCTGACTCAACTCTAAGCAGTAGCAGGCATGACAAACAAGCATGAATGAGTAGGCACATCAGTGCTCAAACAACTCTTACTCATGCTAGTGGGTTTCATCTATTTACTGTGGCAATGACAGGCCATGCAGAGGATAAAGGGGTTCAGCTACCGCAGCAAACAACAGATGAATCGTTTTTGTCCTAATGCAGTAAAAGAGAGCAGGAGCAAGAGAGTGGGATTGTATCAGAATGAACAAGGGGGGTTTTGCTTGCCTGGCACTTCTGAAGATAATATAGTTCTTCATCGGTGTCATCGAATAATCTTCGGAACATCGTCTACTGAGAGGGGACAGTCACCGGCAACAGAGAAAGAACACAATCAATGCAATGCGACGATATGATGCATGATCATGACATGGCAATATGATGTGAGTTGAGCTAATGCATCTAGCAACGATTTAAATGAAGTTGGTTTGAACCCAAGGTTCAAATTCAAACTCCATGTAAGGCATTTCAAATGCCATTTATTCAAATTGTCTTATACAGCAACTTTAAGTTGCTCAAACATGCATGGAAATGGTATAGATGGATATATTAGATTTTTCTGATCATTTTTCATATATAATTTATTTCATTTGGAGTTACGGTTGATTTTCTATGATTTTTAGAAGTTTAGGCAATTTTCTGGAATTTTCTGATTATTTTAAATCCAGAAATTATTTACTGCGTCAGCATGACCTCACTGTGATGTCAGCAGGTCAACTGGGTCGCCCAGGGTCAAACCTGACCAGTGGGGCCCATACGTCAGTGTCATAGTGACAGCTAGGCTCACAGACATGTGGGGCTGGTCAAGGGCCACATCAGCGAGGTCAACGCTCACGCGTGGGCCCACTGATTTTATTAATTAACCTAATTATTTTGTTATCCAGTAAACTAACAAAGCGGGTCCCACGGTCAGTGTCTAGTGTTAAACTAACAGGGTTAGTTAGCCCCTAATCTAATGACGGCCACGTCGGCTAACCGACGATTACCCGCCGGCGCTAAGCAGGGCACGACGGAGGTCCTCGTGCGGCCGTTTCCGGCGACGAGAGGTTGTGCGGATGGGTTCTGCGGGACCGGCGCGACGAGGCGCGTCGGATAGTGGCAACGGCGGGTGCTGGGGTGGCCGGAGTTGACGCCGGCGAGCTCAGCTGCGTCGGCCGGAGCTCGGGTGCAAGCGGGGATGGTGCTACGATGCGCGGTAGGGCGAGTAAGTGTGTGGGTTAGGCTCCTGGGGCCTCCTGAGCACATTGATGCGCTCCGACACGAGCGGCAGGAGCTGTGGCCACGGCGGCGCCATGGCCAGCAGAACTGAGCTCACGGCTCTAGCGGTGACAGCTGCTAGAGGACGAGCTAGAGGAGGAGAACAAGGGGGAAACTGGAGAGGGGCTCACTGCGGGGCTAGTAGAGGTGACGGCGACGTCGGGGAAGCGCTGTGGCCGGCGAATCAATGGTGGAAATCTCAGGTGCCTGCCGGTGAAGATGATGACGAGGACGACGATGTAGGGCAGCCGAGGACGCGTGAGTCGGTGGAGAGGACGAGAGAGTCGAGGTGGAGCTCCTTGGCAGGTCGAGTGAGCGCGAGGAGGATGGTGGCTGTGATTATGGCGAGCGGAGGCGGCGACCGCGCTCGGTGGTGCTTCGGGAAGGGAGCAGAGGAGGGGGAAAGGGTCCTGGGAGAGAGGGGAGAGGTGTAGGGGGTCGAGGGCGTCTCCGTGCCGTCGTCCAGAGTGAGGGGAAACAACTTCGTGGCTAGCAGGAGGTGGCATGGCTCATTGTCTTGGCGCGCCACGCTAACTCCGAGGGCGCTTGAGGAAGGCACGCACGGCGGGGTGGGCTGTCACAAAGCTGGGCCGGTGGGGCGCTAGGTGGGCTGCGCCAGGTAAGTGCCAGGTGGTTTTTTCCTATCTCTGGTTTTTTATATTTTATTTTTGTTTTCTATTTTCTTTAATTGTGTTTGGATTATTAAAAATGCCAGAGCATTTCCAAAAATCATGAAAATATTTGTGGGCGCTGTTTGGATTATTTCCAGCAGCCCTCATTTACCTTCAAGATTATTTGGACATTTAAAATTATTTATAGCATTTAAATGTCCAAGAACAAATACCGTATGATTTAATTCAATAATCGAGAATTGCCTAGAAAAATGTGCACCATTTTTGGGAGAGGTTCTAGACCAATTCAAAAATGATGAACTTTTATGAAGGGCATTTTGGGTTCATTGAAATGTTTTTTTAGTAAACCCTAGTTGGTTAAAAAAGGAGGTCTTTGGGGTTACATCATCCCGCTTTCATCTTTCTGGAAAAAGTAAACATGATGCATCACCAAAAAGCTAGCGTAGGTCAGACTAGAATTAGGGATGTGACAACTCACCCCCACTAAACAAGAATCTCGCCCCGAGATTCAAGACGTGAGGTAAGAAGACAAAGGGGACAATAAGCATCACGAACTTCATGATCCAACTGTCTCCTCGAGGTTGTTGATTCGTTGCATATGTTGATCTTGACATCCTCGCTTTTGAGATCTTCATCCACACAATGATGACGGAAAGAAACTCTACTAGGATTGATCTTCTCAAAGATTGAGCTATACAATATCAACTCGCGGAATGAGATGTTGAAACATCCCGAGTTGAGACACAAAACACATCGAGAGGGATGGAAGAACAAACGACAGGGTTTGATTTGGTGGGCAACAATTCCACGCTTAGAAAGATGGTGGGTGGTGTCAAGGTGGCAAGGAAATAATTGCCATGATCCCGTAATGGGGCACCTTGGATAAGGTGACTCGTTGAATTGCTCCCTTAAGTGGCAAAAAGAATTACTTTTGATCCATTTGACACTCTTCATACCAGCTTAAGGCAATTTACAATTGATCGTTGAAAGAGTTCGAAGGAATGGCATACTCGGACTAGGATGGATGATGTGGACTACCTTGTTGAAGACAATGCAATGGATGACTTTTGCTTATCACCGGAAATGGATGGGACCCATGACAAGTCCACTTTTAAAGATGATCTTGGACAGCAACTGCTGAGAAGGGCAGCCCATGGGAAATTGGCACAATGGCGGTGCAAGCTGGGAACAAGACACAATTGTTGGGAATGTTCCAACCATCATATCTATCTGAGATTCAGATCCGATTGGTGATAGGATACTTCAGACTCAGCATGTCTGAAAGAAAGTTTGCAACACGATTCGACGAGATGGCGTTGCGAAATTCTCGAGGAATGAACTAAGGTAGCAAGCTCCAAAACATGAGCTGGTTCTGCTAAACACATGTGAACACATTGTCCCAGACAAGCATGACCACATGGTAGTCTTACAACAAAACACCACCGAGTTCAGGTGGGGAACCATCATCGAGGATAACGAAGTCCTAACATAAGTCATGATTAGCTCTTATGAAGGAACTTCTTGTCCTTGAACAAATCAGGTAGTGGCTTGGTGTGCTAGGGATACATATGGAATGAAGGTTGCGAGCCTGTCAAACCATAGCATACTTCACACATGCATTACTGACTTGGGATGGTACCAGGGGGAACAAAAACAATCTTTCTCTAACTCACGGCGGCAACTTTCACCAAATGCACGTGAATCAGAGAAAGTCACTTCTTTCATCCAACATATTCTTCACGAATGGGACATGAAGATAATGCTTATAAAAGTTTCCAACACTAGGTTGATGTTCAACATGAGTCATGGGGGAGACAAACTGCTGCTGATGGGCTCAACAGCAACTAATCGGAATTTCCATATCATTGGACTTCCGCCATCATGTGAACACGATGATAGTATTGGTCAGACCAAAAGATGTAATGGTGTATGCTCGAGGGATCAACCACGAGTAAGACAACATTACGAACATCATTGGTTCTGATTTGATTTGATGATAGCCCATACTCAAATCAAAGTTTTGACAAGGCAATAGATCCAACAACTGATCACGAGAACCAATCAATGAAGATATCATCTTTCTTCAACACACACTCAAAAAGATATCCCTTAAAATGAACTAAGTCGGACAAGCTTTCATCTTCCAACTCTCCAAGTTGTTGTTTAGCTTAACCAACTAGCTCAGGGGTATCCAACACAGATTCTTGGAGAATGGCTGGTTTAGAGAAAAACCAACTTGATCACGAACTCAACATAGCGGTCAGGTGACAACCTGGTAATACTTCCGAGAAGATATTCGGAAAATCACGAACCACCGGTATGTTACTAAGCTCGAGAACAATCTTACTTTTGAGGGCAAGATGATATGATAAAATGAGTGAGGACTTGACAAGATCCTAACTCATCAATCGAATTGTGCACCAGGAAAATGGACTAGGTGGCACGATCAACCTTAGGGTGATGATTCAATAATCAACACGCTAAGAATGAGAATATTTTCCATGAACTACCAAGCAACACGGTTGCTAGGGGTATAAATTTCATACATCATGGTTCACTTGTCGGCATTCCGATTGCAACAACACGGGACCGAGGAATGAACGATGATGGCGAGAGTATCACTGCATCAACAATTCATAAGAGAAGGTGCAATTCTCATGACGTTCCTGACATAAAGTGGGTAATACTTCAGGATAGAACAGAATCAAAAGCTTGATTGCATTTGATCTGCGGATTACAACTGCTTTGACCCAATCCTAGATATGGATGAGGTACTGGAGTTTGTTTCTCCCAATCATTCCAGAATAGAATGGCTTGACAGACCACAAGAATAATAGGCATCGATGACAAATGCACGACTACTCCTGACTATCAATTGACAAACGGGGGTCAGAATACAACTAAGGAGGAACAACTCGAGGAACATATAACTTTCTGAGTTGTGGATGCATAGGTTAGTATGTCGAATCAAGTTCAACAGGTTTCTTCCGGATAACCTATGCAGAAAAGTAGAACTGGCAGATTCACAATGTAGAATGAAGAACTCATCAAGAGCACTCTTATTGTGATCTTTGGTTCAAAAGAACTCCTGCCAAGGATGGTTCATGGCATTTGGAAGAATGATATACCACGGACCTCGAAGACTATCACAAAGGTTACTAGTATCCTATAGGTATGAGCAACACTATCAACACGAGGTAAGAAGAGTGAATCTTGGGTCAAGAATCCAGGAGTAGAATACCTACTAACTAAATTGCATCACGGGATGCTTCCGAGAATGATGGCCAGAATCATCACACTGGGAACACAAAATATGGCTAGATTACTAGATGGTTTCATAAGACGCCTAGGGTCATAATAATAGCTCCAACATATATGTCGAGGCAGCGGAGTACCTCAACGCACTAATTTGTGTGATTAATCTGGCCCAAATGAACATTAGGAACGGAGAGAAGGGATTTGCAAACGCATCAAACTATTTAGAAATCTGGGATGACTCGGACAGCATAACAGCTGTAAATGCTCAAAATGATTTGAGACATCCTGCAAAAATGGTGGCATAACCACTCAGAAGCACAATATCAAGGTTCGGAGACCAACTATGAACACAGGGAAGTAGTAGAAACTGAACTGAGATTTGAAACTATCAATTCTATAAGTCTATGGATTAGTAACATGTGATCCTGATAGATAGATGAGAAGGCCTAGTTCTTAATCCCCGTAGAAGAGAAGAGGGTGACTCAGATCAGAAGGACATGAGGTATAAGGAGTAAAAAGAGCCTTACGTTCCCTTCCACAATCAATTCCCTTACATAACTAAAGCATTTCTAGACACAACTTCGACCGGTTTGGCTTGGTAATCCTACAGGCAGTCAGGCTCTGATACTAAAGCTGTCAGGACCCCGATTCCAAGTCACATGGATCTAGCCGGTAACACCTCATATCACTTTGCGGCCTCACGCACGGTATTCCCACGGGTGTCGCCTTACCATGGCCCGAGACCGTTTGCGTCTTTTGGCTCATGTATATGATAGTGTCGCTAGCATCCATATGACAGAGAACCCGGCCGACATGGCTAGTCGTGAGCAAAGCGGCACTAACCCATGGGGACAGGCATACATGAATCACATCGAGCATGTCGGTCGCCAGAAGTAAATCCGGGCTGTAGCACTGGGCTAACAGGACTTCGGGAACCCGGTCAGAAAGGCTAGGCAGGGCTCCGGATGTCACCGCGTGACATTTCCCGAAGGGACAGACACGAACGAAGTGAAACACATGCCGGCCAGTCAAGTGTCCAGAAAGTAGTCTTTGGGCTAGCGTGACTCCGGTGAACCGGTCAGAAGCGGACTACTATCGCCAGAAGCACTAGACTACATTTCCCCATATGAGAGGCTGCCAAGGATAAACAACTAGATTGTCGGATCCCACACATACCAAGCATTTGAAACGTACCCACAATATGCTCGATATGTGTAAATACAACGTGGCATCACAACATAACTCTACGACTCAAGTATTTATTCAATAGGCTCCGAGGAGCGAGATATTACAAACATGGGTCTCATGACCCAACACTCAGAGCATACAAGTCAAAGCACAAGCGGAAGCTTAACATGTCGGAGTACAGACATCTACAAATGAAAAAGGCTGAGAAGCCTGACTATCTACCAGATCCTGCCGAGGGCACAAGATCATAGCTGAGGTATCAAGCTAAACGTCGAAGTCCACGCGGAACTACTAGCGAGACGGACGTCTCTCTGCAAAAACATAAAATAGGCAAACGTGAGTACAAATGTACCCAGCAAGACTTACATCAGAACTAACTACATATGCATCGGTATCAACAAAGGGGTGGTGGAGTTTAACTGTAGCAAGCCAGCTTTGACTCGGTGGCTATCCTAAACTACGACTGCAAGTAACTCTTTTGAGGTGGCGCACACGAGTCCACATGTTCACCATATCAATACACCACTATGGATCCCCTCCCGTCCCCCTACGAGAACGCCATCCATAGCACTCACGCTTATCTTGCGTATTTTAGAGTATCCACTTTCACTTTTCTATGAACTGTTATAGGCAACCCAGAAGTACTTTACCCCGGACACGGCTATTCGAATAGATGATGTTAACCCTGCAGGGGTGTACTTCTTCACACACGCTCTCACCACTTACCGCCATTTACACGACATGTACTCGGCAACCTTCAAGCGGAAGCCCAGCGAGGGTGTCGGCCACGACCTACCTAAACAGTCAAGTCTCTAGTCCAGGTTATCACCTATTCAGGTTCCATCCGCAGGGGGTCCGACCGAGGTTTCCACATACGGCCCCGAACGATGTGTACAGGGTTCCGCGACACCAAACGGGCACCCGGCATACCTGGCAACGTGCCTACCGCATCACAGCCCACCCTCGGTCAAGATTTCCCACGGCCTCCAACATACTACAAACACCGAAACTACTTGCAACTCCTAGACAGAGGACAAGGGTGGTTAAGAAGTCGAGAGGGCACTTAAGCATTCCAATGCGTGGTAGTAATCGGTCATGGATCACAAACACAGAACTTCGCCATCGAGCACGGCTTCAATGAGACAACCCACCATGTACTCCTACATGGCCTCTCACCGATACCTTTACCAAATCGTGTTCACACATTTAGCTCTCAACAAGAGGGACATGTTCACACCTCCGATTCATGCCCGATGAATCGGACTGACTCAACTCTAAGCAGTAACAGGCATGACAAACAAGCATGAATGAGTAGGCACATCAGGGCTCAAACAACTCCTACTCATGCTAGTGGGTTTCATCTATTCTTTGTGGCAATGACAGTCATGCAGAGGATAAAGGGGTTCAGTATCGCAGCAAACAACAGATGAATCGTTGTTGTCCTAATGTAGTAAAAAGAGAGCAGGAGGCGAGAGAGTGGGATTGTATCGGAATGAACAAGGGAGTTTTGCTTGTCGGCACTTCGAAGATAATATAGTTCTTCATCGGTGTCATCGAATAATCGCTTTAACGTCGTCTCATCGAGACGGACAACACCGGCAACAGAGAAAGAACACAATCAATGCAATGCGACGATATGATGCATGATCATGACATGGCAATATGATGTGAGTTGAGCTAATGCATCTAGCAACGATTTAAATGAAGTTGGTTTGAACCCAAGGTTCAAATTCAAACTCCATGTAAGGCATTTCAAATGCCATTTATTCAAATTGTCTTATACAGAAACTTTAAGTTGTTCAAACATGCATGGAAATGGTACAGATGAATAGATTAGATTTTGCTGATCATTTTTCATATATAATTTATTTCATTTGGAGTTACGATTGATTTTCTATGATTTTTAGAAGTTTAGGCAATTTTCTGGAATTTTTTGATTATTTTAAATCCAGAAAATGATTTACTGCGTCAGCACGACGTCACTGTGATGTCAGCAAGTCAACTGGGTCGCCCAGGGTCAAACCTGACCAGTGGGGCCCATACGTCAGTGTCATAGTGACAGCTAGGCTCACAGACACGTGGGCCGGTCAAGGGCCACGTCAGCGAGGTCAACGCTCACGCGTGGGCCCACTGATTTTATTAATTAACCTAATTATTTTGTTATCCAGTAAACAAACAAAGCGGGTCCCACGGTCAGTGTCTAATGTTAAACTAACAGGGTTAGTTAGCCCCTAATCTAATGACGGCCACGTCGGCTAACCGACGATTAGCCACCGGCGCTAAGAAGGGCACGACGGAGGTCCTCGTGCGGCCGTTTCCGGCGACGAGAGGTCGTGCGGATGGGTTCTGCGGGACCGGCACGACGAGGCGCGTCGGACAGTGGCAACGGCGGGTGCTGGGGTGGCCGGAGTTGACGCTGGCGAGCTCAGCTGCAGCGGGGATGGTGCTACGATGCGCGGTAGGGCGAGTGAGTGTGTGGGTTAGGCTCTTGGGGCCTCTTGAGCACGTTGATGCGCTCCGACACGAGCGGCAGGAGCTGTGGCCGCGGCGACGCCATGGCCGGCGGAACTGAGCTCACGTCTCTGGCGGTGACAGCTGCTAGAGGACGAGCTAGAGGAGGAGAACAAGGGGGAAACTGGAGAGAGCTCACTGCGGGGCTAGTAGAGGTGACGGCGACGTCGGGGAAGCGCTGTGGCCGGCGAATCAACGGTGGCAATGTCGGGTGCCCACCGGTGAAGACAATGACAAGGACGACGATGTAGGGCAGCCGAGGACGCGTGAGTCGGTGGAGAGGACGAGAGAGTCGAGGCGGAGCTCCTTGGCAGGTCGAGTGAGCGCGAGGAGCACGGTGGCTGTGATTACGGCGAGCGGCGGCGGTGACCGCGCTCGGTGGTGCTACGGGAAGGGAGCAGAGGAGGGGGAAAGGGTCCTGGGAGAGAGGGGAGAGGTGCAGGGGGTCGAGGGCGTCTCCGCGGCGTTGTCCAGGGCGAGGGGAAACAGCTGCGTGGCTAGCAGGAGGTGGCCGCGGCTGTCTCTGGCGCCACGCAGAACGCCTTGATGGGCCTTGAGGAAAACTGACGCCTGGCGGAGGTGGCACATCAGCTGGGCCGGTGGGGCGCTAGGTGGGCTGCGTCAGGTAAGTGCCAGGTGGTTTTTTCCTCTCTCTGGTTTTCTCTATTTTATTTTTGTTTTCTATTTTCTGTAATTGTGTTTGGATTATTAAAAATGCCGGAGCATTTCCAAAAATCATGAAAATATTTGTGGGCACTGTTTGGATTATTTCCAGCAGCCCTCATTTACCTTCAAGATTATGTGGACATTTAAAATTATTTATAGCATTTAAATGTCCAAGAACAAATACCGTATGATTTAATTCAATAATCTAGAATGGCCTAGAAAAATGTGCACCATTTTTGGGAGAGGTTCTAGACCAATTGAAAAATGATGAACTTTTATGAAGGGCATTTTGGGTTCATTGAAATGTTTTTTTAGTAAACCCTAGTTGGTTAAAAAAGGGGGTGCTGGGGGTTCTGTCATCCCCATTTCATCTTTCTGGAAAAAGTAAACATGATGCATCACGAAAAAGCTAGCATAGGTCAGACCAGAATTAGGGATGTGACACGTGTTTGCTAATTATACTTTTAAAGGTGGAATTCCTAAGAAAGTAGGAGATCCAGGAGTACCAACTATACCATGCTCCATTAAAAGAAACTATGTTAGAACTGCTTTATGTGATTTTGAAGCCGGTGTTAGTTTTATGCCTCTCTCTTTATATCGTAGACTTGATTTGAATAAGTTGACACCTACTGAAATATCTTTGCAAATGGCCGATAAATCAACTGCAATACCTGTCGGTATTTGTGAGGATGTGCCTGTTGTGGTTGCAAACTTTACTATTTTAACGGACTTTGTTATTCTTGATATTCCCGAGGACGATAGTATGTCGATTATCCTCGGTAGACCCTTTTTGAATCCTGCAGGGGCTGTTATTGATTGCAACAAAGGCAATGTCACTTTTCATGTTAATGGTAATGAGCATACGGTACACTTTCCGAGGAAACAACCTCAAGTCCACAGTATAAATTCTATTGGAAAAACTTCAACAATCACTATTGGAGGTTTCGAATTTCCTCTTCCTACTGTCAAGAAAAAAATATGATATTCTTATTGTTGGGGATGTGCATATCCCCGTTGAGGTAACCTAGTGCTATTAAAAAATTCTCCGGTTTCAGGCGATACGGAATGAGTTTGTTAACAAGACTTGATCAACCTTGTTAGTGGATTCCTTTTGATGAGCATGAGATGGATGAAGTTAGAAAGCAAAACCTTCTGTACCCTCCTTTTACTTTCTGATATTTAGATTAAATAAAGTGAAAATAGTATTTTCTGTCTGTTTTCTGAATTATCCTTGCAATAAAAAAATACCCCAAAAATAAAAGTTCTCCAAATTTCCCGAAAATGAAATATGATTTTTTATCTAGAATATTCAAGAATTATTGACACTGAGAACACACCTGGGGGCCACACCACCTGGCCACGAGGGTCTAGTGCGTGCCCACCCCCCTGGTCGTGCCCCCTGCCTCATGGGCCCCACGTGGCCCCTCTCCACTTATTCCAGCACCCACACACTTCGTCTTCCTCCAGAAAAAATCATGAACCAGATCAAACCCGTGTTCTAGCTCATCTTGCTGCCATTTTCGATCTCTTTGCTCAAAGCTCCATTCACAAAACTGCTTTGGGGGATTGTTCAATTAGTTTTTGTTCTAGTGCTTTATTTATTGCAAATTTTTGCTGCTGAGGTGACCCTGTTCTTGAGCTTGCATGTCAAATTTATATTGTCCCAAGTAGTCCTAATGCATGATATAGCCTCTAGGAACTTGTGAGAGTAGTTGCTATCAATATTGTTGAGTTTGGTTCACTTTTATTTTGAGTCACCAAAAATTCAGAAATTTTTTCAGAGGAAGAAATATGTTTAGGAAAATATACAAAGGTGGTTCTTCAAGGAAGCAAGGACCCAGGCTTGCGATACGTGAGCCAGACTATGAACTACCAAGAGAAGCTCAAGTGCGGCCTTGTGAATGGCCATCAGAAAATTTCATGGTCCAAGTAGGAATTAAGGAGGAATTTGACACATATGTGCGTAATGCTCAACTCGAGGGCTTCATGCTAGATAAGTGCCCTCAGTATTATTACCTAACTGATTCCTTTGTGAGAAGGTTCAAATTTTCATCCTCGCGCAATTCTCACACTCTCTTATTTGATCTTTATGATAAATCCTATACCATGGACTTAGAAGATTTTAATATTGCTTGTAAACTCCCACAATGGGGTAGTGCTAGTGATCCTCGCAAATCTGAGTTTAAAGATTTTCTTGCTAGTATCACTGTGGGGGAATCTAGAGAAATAACACAAGCTACCATAGGGAGCATTCATTTTCCTGCTATACATTATTTTGCTCTCTTTATAGGTAGATGCATTAACGGCAAGGACGCGGCATGTCACATGTGTGTTCCCGATCTTAGTGTTCTCAAGGGTGATGTATTAGGAGATAAACAATACAACCTGGGGGCCATCATTGCACGAAGGTTGCATCTTAATAGTTTAAGTGGAGGTTTGTTTGGTGGAATTTATGGAACCCGTTTCGCTAATTATCTTGAGATACCCATACATGAAAATGATATGGAATTGCCTCGAGCTTATTTAGATTATAATGCTATGGTTCACCATCAGTTTGTTGAGATGAATGAACAGTTCCTCCAGTACCGACTTATCTTTGACAGATGTCACACTATCCATGTTGCTCTCCCTGCTCCTGCTTTCTTTGACTTTCAGGCAAAAATGAGATATATTATAACCAGGGAAGAGGCGAACGAGTATCAAAGGAGGATAGAGGCAGCTCGCCTCCAAGCTGCAGCTCATGAGGCAATAGCTGCTGCTTCTCAGTACGACCCCAGCTACAACTTTGCATATCCGCTAGGACAGCCGTGGCCATAGACCAACTTAGGCCAAAAGCCTAAGCTTGGGGGAGTACGTATTTCTCACCGACCTTACATTCATGTTCACATACTCATTCTAGTTTTCGGTGCTCATACTTTTTCATTGTACTATGCATGCTAGTTTATTTTCTGTTTCTAGTCTTCTTCTTGTGTGTTTGAAAAACCTTAAGAAAAACCAAAAAAAATTGTTGTAGCTTTTAGCTAGTTTAATTTCCATCCCTGTAGTAGTAATAATTAAAAGAAAAACCAAAAAGATTTCTTGTTCTTCTTTTGCTTGTTGGGAGTTTTCCCGTGTAAATAGCTTTATTTCTTTTCTTTTGTTTGGGAGTCGAGAGGAGATGAAAGTGCGTTATATCGACTAGAGGGGGGGTGAATAGGCGATTTTTAGAAAATTTTACAAATTCTTCACTGAGGAATTTGCTGGTGAGGAAATTCCTTAGCGAAGAAATACATGCAGCGGAATAAGTACTCAGAAGTAAGCGTAACCGATTACAAGCATAGTCATCATGATGAAATGAAGACAATCACAGAGTACGTAAAGCGTAATCACAGGATAACACAAGATGAAGACAAACAGATCAAGAAATTGAACTGAGGAAGTTGAGAAAGTCTTGACCAAAGTCTTCAAACACAGATATGACAAACACTCAACACAGCTTATGAGGAAATGAAAGAGTTGAGGAAATAGAACCAGTTAGGTTGGTGAAGACAATGATTTGGTAGACCAGTTCCAACTGCTGTCTCGCTTGTACGTCTGTTGGAGCGGCCGAGTATTTAAACTCGAGGACACACAGTCCCGGACACCCGATCATCGAGCACGCAGCTCAGGACACCAAGTCCTCACCGTATTCTCCTTGAACTAAGGTCACATGCACCTCGTCCAATCACTCGTGGTAAGTCTTGAGCGACTTCCAAACCTTCACATACTTGGTCACCCGGCAATCCACAATTCCTCTTGGATGCTCTAGACCTTGACGCCTAACCGTCTGGAAGAAGCACAGTCTTCAAAGGTAAAAGCGCCGGATCCACGCAGGATCAATTTCTTGATGATGCTCAATCACTTTGGGTTTGTTGGGGTTTGGTTTTTGGGTTTTTCCTCACTTTTGGGTTTTTCCTCACTTTTGGGTTTTTCCTCACTTGATGATTTTCGCTCAAAGTCCTCAGAGGATGGGTTGCTCTCAAATGACAAGTGTCAAGTTCTCTCGGAGCAGCCAACCAGCTAGTGGTTGTAGGGGGCGGCTATTTATAGCCTAGGGAGCAGCCCTACATGATAAGACATAAATGCCCTTCAATGATATGACCGTTAGGTGGAGATATTTTGGGGACAGCTGGCGCGCAGCACAGCAACGGTCGGAATTTGGAATATCAAATTCTTCAGGGCTATCATGTTCCTCACAGTGTAGGCAATTCAAGACCGGCGAATTCCTAACTCCTCGATCAGAACAAATTCCTCATTGACTGTAAGAGCTTCGTCTACATCCTTTGAAGAAATTGACTGAATCGTATGAGATTTCCAAAGGCTTCACACGAAGGGATTGGTAGGTGAGGATTTTGAGTTGAGCATCAAATGGAAATTTTTCCTTAGTATTTCCTCGACCCCTTTAACAAAGACGGTGTTTCCTATGACTCAAGAAAGAGAAAATGAAACTACGAAAACAAAAGTCTTCACGCTTCATATTCCTCAAGCGAATACCAAGTCTTGAGGATCACACCAATTTCTTCACTTTCAAAGTCTTAGAATATCAAATTCTTGATTGAAGAAATTCATTTTAGGGTCGACTTTCTCTCAGAATATCAAACTCCTCATAGACTTATAGACCTGTGTACACTTACAACGCATCGCCATTACTTAACCTATAAGTCTTCAACTCACCAAAATCACTAAGGGCACTAGATGCACTTACAATCTCCCCTTTTGGTGATTGATGACAATCTGAGTTAAGTTTTCAACGGGATAAATATATGAAGTGTAAATACTGATAATGAGGATTTTGATTGCAAGATATAGAAGAACTCCCCCTGAAGATGTGCATAGTGAGGAATTTGCTTTTGAGGCAATGCACATTTGAAGAATTGAATCATGGAGATCTCCCCCTATATCTAGTAATTCATACAAGCATTTGACATAAATATGAGGAATTTGAAATGCATGATGAAATATGGTGCTTGATGATATGCAGAGCATGCAAAGTAATGCATAAAGAGTATCAGAGTCCAATGCGTATGAGGAATTTGAAACTCTTCATCGAGCTCATGAGGATCAGAGCATAACAAGGATCAAAGCATATCAATACCACTGTAATCATAGCACAAGTAGATTTGCTATGAAGCATAGTGTAAAAACATAATGCATCAAAAGTATCAAAGCACCATAGGGATTAAGATTACAACTCGATCCAATAAAAGTTTCGTAAGAACGAGAGTTGTAACTTAATAAAATATTGTATATAGACAAAAACGAGACCCGCTTGAAGACTAACTCAAATTTCTCCCCCTTTGTCATCGAATGACCAAAAGGATCGAAACTGAGGACTAACGCTCTTGAGGAAATATCAAGTTGAAGACGGAGCGCCAGCGTTGTCGGGGTTGTTCGTTGAAGTAGGACCAGCAGCAGTGTCTTCCAAATCTTCATTTTCATCAGTGTCGCGAGATGAAGAATATGAGCTGGCCACCAAGGAAGGAACTTTGACCTTCTTGAATTTATTAGGAGGAGGTGCAGACTACCAAATTCTTCCTTGAGTCCCATTGATTTCAGTTCTTCTTCATTGTAGACATGTGATGAACAGCCCAGTGCGCTTGAAGGTTTCATGAAGATAGTAGTGGTTTTTCTTCACTGCATTGTGAGTGGAGGTCATGTTGTAAAGAAGAGTGCCAAACTGACGTTTGACCCACTTATGATTGCGATCAACCTTCTGATGAAGACTGAGGAGTAATTCACGATCAGTCATCACCCTGGGTGCAGTTCCTTGAGGATTTTGCTTTGCTGAGGTATTTGCTGCTGAGTCATGTGTAGCAGAGTCATCATTGGTGGAGTAAGATGCTGCTTTGCGAAACTGTCCATCCAATGGACGAATACCTTCATCTATCACAGCAGTAGCCTTGCCCTTTTCATCAGCTGAGGCAATTGGTCGTTTGAGGACTTCAATCGGGGGCAGGTAGCTGCAGTGGTTCAAAGTATCAGCTTTGTAATTCAGTGAAGACCTTGTCCTGATGAATCTCATAATCCAAGGCGCATAAGGCTTCAGCTCAAATGGTGACATGGCAATGTTAGCCAGAGTCCTCATGAAGAAATCATGGAAATTGACAGGAACGCCATGGATGATGTTGAAAAGCATATTCTTCATGATGCCAACGACTTCTTCATCGTTCGAGTCGTGGCCTTTGATAGGACTCATAGTCTTCGTCAAGATTCGATAGACGGTCCGAGGCACATATAATAATTCCTTGACGAGGAATTTGGTTCTTGGTGCCTGCCTTGGCTTCAAAGGCTTCATCAGCACTTGCATATAGTGATTTGAAAGTTCCTTTTCTTCATAGATGCGACGAGCTCCATCAATCGGAGGACTGAGAGGAAGGGCACGAAGCAATTCAATTGCAGGAGCCTTGTAGTGAGTGTTTTCGGTCATCCAATCTAAGACCCATGAATTGATATCTTGAAAGATCTCGGTGATATGCGGGGTTGCATAGAACTGAAGAATTAGCTCTTCGTTCGATCACAAATATCGTGCAGAAGCTTAGAAGTCTGCGTCGTGAAGAACACAGAGGATCGGCTCAAAGCTCGGCAGTGTCTCCATATCCACATGAGGAATATGAGCATGATCGAAGATTTTATCCTTGTTGAAAAGCACCGAGGAATAGAAGTTGGCTTGACCGGCAGTCCGTAAGCGCCTCTTCCTAATTCGAGCGTAATCATAAGGATTATATTCGATGAAGAACACGTGCTCGGCAAAGAAATCTTCAGCCTTGAACTTTTGCTTGGTTGAGAACGGATTCTTCTGCTTGGGCAGAGGGGTGTCAGTGATTTGCATCACCACCTCAGGAATCACAAGTTCAGTTTCTTCAGCCCGAGGAATTACTTGCTCCTCAACTTGTGCAGTCTGAGGAATAGCAGCAGCAGCAGTTTCAGTTTCATCAGCACTAGTGGCTGGAATTTCTTCATGCACAGAATCAGTTGTTTGCTTTTCTCCAGAGTCTATTTGGACAGTGTGAGCAGGAGAGTGAGGAACTTGTTGGAGCGGAGTGAAGAGAGGAGTATTGGGATGCTGATTTTCCCAAAAATCATCATTGAACACTGGTGTGGTGCATCCAATGTCCACATCTTCATCTTCAATTTCCTCGGCACCACCGAGGAATTTCATAGTCCGATGAGGGAATAATCGGGGTTGAAGGGATGGCATCCACTTCAATTTCTTCATCCATTTTCTCGCATGAGCAGGTGAGATTGATGTTCTTCATCGATCCGGTTGGCACTTCATATTCTTCTCCAAAAGGAACCACTTCCTTTGAAGGTATGGAGGAAATTGGAATAGCATCAATCGGGTTTTCAACAGAGCTGGTCATTGGCTTCATTTTCTTCGCAGTCAAGAATCTGACGCAATGATGCTTTTCTTTTCTTCACAGCAGCTCGTTCTGCAGCCTTGGTTTTCTTCACTTCAAAAGCAGATGGAAGAATTGGAGTTGGAGTTGGTGCAGGAGGAGCTGAGGAATTTGGTTCATTTTCTTCAGGAGCAACTGATGCAGTTCCCCTGTCTAGAGCAATTTCTTCAGGCGCACCACTAGTGGGTGCCCTGGCAATTTCTTCAGCGGCTGGAATTTCTTCATCAGCCCTGGAATCAACATTTTCTTCAAGAGGGCTGAACCGATGCTTCACCGAGGATTTTCACGCTGTACGTGTGTAGCAACACTTGTGAGATTCTTCGCCGATTGACGAATCTGTCCTTGGCTCCTTGCCAATCAGCATTGAAAGAATCGAAGTTTTACCGAGGTTTTGAATCTCGACCGACTTGGAGAAGCTCCTCGTGTGTCATCTTGACAATGTTTTTCTTCCGGAACTTTTCTTTCCTGTATTGAGCCTTTTTGATGTCCCTCGCCTTTTCATACTTCCATTTTTCTTCAGCTATGAAGTGAGTCAACATATGACTTTGACCAGGTGTCAAGTGAAGATCAGGCAGAGGGGTATTGGGATCATCGTGCGAGAGATCAATAAAGTCGAGGACTATCTTCGGTCCAATAGCAAAGGGCACAGATGTACCTTTGGCTCTAGCGGCCCTTGCTTGGCGGTCTCTCGATGATTTCTGCGAAGTTCTTCATCGGATGCCTCATCCTCGATGGCACATGGAATGCAACCATTTTCTTACCGGGCTAGGCCGAGGACCTCGGCCACTGTTGCTTTGGTCTTCAAATGAGTCGGACCAGTTGAAGAAATGGGAGCTCTTGAGGAACTTGCGAGAGATGCTCGAGGCAATTGAAAATCCAGCAGTCCGCTGACATGTAGCTAGGTGCACAGGAACTGAAGGTTTTGACGGAGCGATTGAGGACTTTGGTGGGGCAGCAGCAGTTTGAGGAATTTGCTTGGAAGGTGCTCTGAGGAACTTGGCCGTGAGGGCGCAGATGATGAAGCACTTGGCTTATAAGCAGTGCTTCTTTGCATTGATTTCCTCGGTTTGACCGAGACCTTCGTGGGCGATGGCAGCGTAATCCTCATTGAATTTCTTCACTGCTTCCTTTGCTTGCTTTGCCAATTTTGCTTGGCGTTTAGCCCATTCTTTAGGAAAGTCCTCACCGCGTTTGACGCTAGTGGGATCAGCTATTTGGCAGGTGCCAAAGGAGCTCTTGGGCATGGAGGGTTAAGAGCGAATTTCTTCATGTACTTAGGAGTTACATATCTATATTCCCTCCATTCCCGTGCCCATCTCCGCTCAATCTTCTGAATACGCACCTTGCGTTGATTTTACTTTCTTCATCTGGTGCGATGAGTCGGCATATATATCCTCGGGATTTCAAACGCTGTCATAACCTCTGGTTTCTTTCCTCCCTTCTGCGGCTTCTTACCATCTCGCCATTTTCTTGAGTTGAGGAATTTGAACAAATGAGTTCTCTCAAGAAGTGTGCAGTTTTTCTTCGAGGAACGCTGCAAATGAGTTAAGTTGATGAGAACCTAGGGATTCAAAGAATGGACATTTGTACCGTGAACAGAGTATAGGTGCGAGGAATTTGGAGAGGTCATATGCGTTCTCAGAAGGTTTTTCAAAAAGAACAAGTTTGAGGATTTTGACCAGATGAGCCTTGAAGAATTTCAATAAGCGTTCTTTATCTTAGGTTCCAGAGTTGTATAGATCGAAGATCCACACAATTGAGGAATCTTGAAGAAAATCATTGCTTAGAGAAATGAGTCAAGAGATTTGAGATGTTCATATGTGTGAAGAATTTGAAATAAACACCTTTGAAGATTTTGAAGAAAATTTGAGAATCAAAGCGAGTAAATAAAAGTAACTTTTAATTTACATCAAGTGAAGAACACGAATTTAACCGAGATGAACAGTTTAGAAGTTCGTCCGTTCAGATCTTCTCCGCCCTAACTTGGCAGAGGAAATCAGCTACGGCGACGGCGGAGGAAGAAATTCCACGGTCGGCGCGAGTACGTCGGCGAAGAGGTCAAGGCAGTGAAGCTTTTCCTCACCGGCGACGATGAAATAGCGGCGGCGCTAGGGTTTCGAGGAGCTCGAGCGGGAGAGAGGAGTCGAGCGAAGTAAAAGAGTGAGGAAGGGAGAGAGGGGTATTTATAGCCACGGTGAAAAACGGATCGTCCAAGATTTAGGACTTAACGTGCCTGACCACTTCCCTTCTCACGACATGTGTCACACACGTCTTGTGTAGTGGAGATCGTAAAGCGATCGTGGGTGAATATAATAATGCATCGTGGGATGCGGAACGGTTTGAGCGGTAAAAGCGAAGGTTTGAAAAAGATTCGCTTTTAAAGTTCCGTTCGCAATTTCTTCAGCTGTCAAGGACACGGTGAAGAATTTGAACGAAGTTTCAAAGTAGAACGCACATGAAGAATTTGTGAATGGATTGGGTTGAGTATAGCATAGAGGGGAAGGGTCCGATCACATTCACTTAGCAGAAAAAGCGACTTGAAGAAATAGCCATAAGTGAATGCTGTAGAGGACATAAATCCATATAGCCAATGAAGAAAGACGACGGAAATAGTGAAGATTTTGCAAAGTTGAAGAATTTGAAAAACTGAAGAATTTCAAAATTTGAGGAAAAACTCAAATTGAAGATTTTCAACTTTGGTGGTGGCGTGACCCACCGTATAAGAATGATGATTTCAGACACGCGTACAATTGTCGAGGGTTACGAGAATCAAATTCTTCATTAATTTCTTCACACTTAGAGTGTTATTCTTCATTGATTGAAGAAAACGCTTTCTTCATGTGTTGCACATCTAAGTCATCAAATTTGCATAAGTGTTAGGATGTGTGTCCTTTTCAAAGAACATTCAAGATTCTAAGATATTTAGCTCACACCGCAACTTGCTAAATCTCTTCTCATCCAAGGGCTTAGTGAAGATATCAGCTAGCTGTTCTTCAGTCTTCACGTGCTCGATGGAGATGTCGCACTTCAACACATGATCACGAAGAAAATGATGACGAATTTGAATGTGCTTTGTCTTCGAGTGCTGAACTGGGTTGTGAGCAATTTTGATGGCACTCTCATTGTCACAGTAGAGAGGCACATTCTTCACGTTGATGCCATAGTCCTTGAGGGTTTGCTTCATCCATAATAATTGAGCACAACACGAGCCAGCAGCAATGTATTCAGCTTCCGCAGTGGACAGTGATACGCAGTTCTGTTTCTTCGAGGACCAACAGACCAAAGATCGTCCGAGGAAATGACAAGTACCAGATGTTGACTTGCGGTCCACACGATCACCGGCATAGTCGAGTCGTAATATCCAATGAGATCAAAAGTAGAGCCCTTGGGGTACCATAATCCTAGTGTTGGTGTGTGAGCTAGATATCGAAGAATATGCTTCACAGCCTTATGGTGTGATTCCTTCGGTGTAGCTTGAAATCGGGCACACATGCAAACACTAAGCATTATATCTGGCCTAGATGCACATAAGTACAATAAGGAACCAATCATGGAGCGGTATACCTTGTGATCAAGTCAATGCCATTTTCATCAAGGCATAGATGGCCATTTGTGGGCATAGGAATTTTGACACCTTTGCAATCTTGCATGCCGAATTTCTTCAGGACATCTTTGAGGTATTTCTCCCGAGATATGAATATGCCATTTTGTTGTTGATTTAATTTGAAGACCTAAGAAGAATTTCAACTCTCCCATCATAGACATTTGATATTCTTCACTCATCATATAGGCAAATTCATCACTATAACGTTGGTCAAGACAGCCAAAGATAATATCATCAACATATATTTGGCACACAAAAAGTTCACCATCATAAGATTTAGTAAAGAGAGTAGGATCGAGTGAACCGGTGTGAAGCCATTCTTCACGAAGAATTCCTTCAAAGTATCATACCACGCCCGAGGGGCTTGCTTGAGGCCATAGAGAGCCTTATTTAGTCTCAAGACTTTGTCAGATTCTTTGGATCTTCAAAACCTGGTGGTTGAGCAACATATACTTCTTCCTCAAGCTTACCATTGAGGAATGCACTTTTCACATCCATTTGATATAAAGTGATATTGTGATGGTTAGCATAGGCGAGTAATATGCTTGAATAGACTCAAGTCTAGCAACAGTGCAAAAGTTTCATCGAAATCAATTCCTTCAACCTGCGTGTAGCCTTGAGCTACTAGTCGTGCCTTATTCCTCACCACAAGACCATTTTCATCTTGCTTGTTGCGATAGATCCACTTTGTGCCAATGATATTATGCTTGCGAGGATCTGGACGTTTGACCAGTTCCTGCACGTTGTTGAGCTCGAATCGATGTAATTCTTCTTGCATGGCCTGAATCCACTCCGGCTCGTAAATGCTTCATCTACCTTAGTGGGCTCTGTGATAGAGACAAAAGCATAGTGCCCACAAAAGTTAGATAAATGTGAAGCTTTTGAGCGAGTGAGAGGACTGGCGCTTCAATGTCATCGATGATCTTGTCAACTTGCACTTCTTTTGCAACACGAGGATGAGCTGGTTGTCTTCGAGGAATTTGATCATTTTCCTCGGCACCATTTTCTTCAAAGATTATCTTCAGGTGCATCAGCTCGACGTTCTTCGCGTACAGGAATGAATTCTTCAGCAGTTTCTTCAGTAGGAATAACATCCTCTGTTGCATTGATCCTTATAGAATCGTCAGGTGCTGGTTCGTCTATCACTGAAGGTTGGTGCTCTCTTTGCGAGCCTTTAGTTTCATCGATCCGCACATCTACAGCTTCAACAACCTTGTGAAGGGCGATGTTGAAGACTTTGTAGGTGTGCGAGTCCTTTCCGTAACCAAGCATAAAACCTTCATGTGCTTTCGTGCAAATTTAGAGGTGTGGTGAGGATTTCTAATCCAGCATTTAGCAATCAAGACTTTGAAATAACTTACATTGGGTTTCTTGTCCGTGAGGAGTTCATAGGCAGTCTTTTGAAGAATTTGTGAAGATATACTGTTGATGATGTGGCACGCAGTGTCAATTGCTTCAATCCAGAAACGACTAGGCGTTTTATATTCATCAAGCATAGTGCGAGCCATCTCAACAAGAGTTCTGTTCTTGCGCTCCACGACGCCATTTTGCTGAGGAGTATAGGGAGCAGATAACTCATGAGTAATACCAAGTTCATCGAGATAGTCATCAAGACCGGAGTTCTTGAACTCAGTTCCATTGTCACTCCTGATGTGCTTGATCTTCACACCAAAGTTGGTTGAAGTCCTCGAGGAAAATCGTTTGAAGATTTCCTGCACTTGATTTTTGTAAGTAACAATGTGTACCCAAGTGTAACGAGAGTAATCATCAACAATAACAAAGCCATAAAGAGATGCATCATTAGTGACAAATGAGTAATGATTGGGACCAAAGAGGTCCATGTGAAGCAATTCAAGGGACGAGTAGTGGTCATGATAGTCTTCACTGGATGCTTGGCCTTGGTCATTTTTCCAGCTTCACAGTTCGCATAAGTGATCCTTGAGGAATTTGACATTCTCAATGCCAATTACATGCTTCTTCTTCGCAAGCGTGCAGTAAATTCCTCATGCCTGCGTGACCAAGTCGTCGATGCCAAAGCCAGCCTTACGAAGCTTTTGCAAGTAGACACACGGCTGGTTGTGGTCCTGTGGAAAAATCAACAATATACAAGTCTCCTCTCCTAAAGCCTTCAAGACTTTGGATTTGTCGACTTCCATAATCACAACACACCGATACTTGCCAAAGATAACAACCATATCAAGATCACAAAGCATTGAGACCGACATGAGGTTATATCCTAAAGACTCAACAAGCATGACTTTGTCCATGTGCATGTCCTTAGAGATAGCAACCTTACCGAGTCCCAATACGACTTTTGCCTTTGTCGGCAAAGATGATATGCTTCAGATGTGACGGTGTTAAGGGAGCATCCATCAATAGATTCTTGTCACCAGTCATGTGATTTGTACATCCACTATCGAGAACCCACTCAGTGGCTTTGGGTTGATCATCCTGCAGATGAATTAGTACAACTTACGATCTCATATACTTCATCAGTGAAGAATATGATATCAAGTTCATCGAGATGAATTTCATCGACAAAGATCTGAGATAAGCGGTATGAGGACGTGTGAAATGAAAGTTCATTTCATCATGATTAGCCTGCGTCCTTTCGTGCAATTTGTCGGGCCCCTCAAGAAATTCTTGAGACGTTGAGGCACGCCCGGAGACCTGACCCTGCAGAAGAGATTAGTTCTTTTTCTTCACCACCCACATCTGAAGGGGTGGCAAAGAGTTCATCATTCTGCGAACACCATATGAGAATGGTGGCATAGAGGCCAAACCATTTCGTTTCACATAAGAGGGGTTAGGGTAAGCATATGAATAAGCAGAGAAATTCTTCGAGGACTTATGAACATAATGATTTGAAGAATAATGCACATATTCATAGCCCTTAGCTCTACCCTGCGAAACAGAGTTATTAGCACGATGATAATCATATGAGGATTTTGATCCTTTTGAGGAATTTGATCCACGTGAGGAATTTGGTCCGTATGAGGACTTGGATCCATATGAAGAATTTGGTCCATCTGAAGAATTTGATCTGGGGTTCCTTTTCTTCACAGGTGGTGTCATGAGGACATTCACCTGAAGACTTTCAAGACATTTCTTGGGAACCCAGATTTTCTTCATAGGGGGACCGTTCCTCGCGATTAGTGCCAACATATCTAGCAAATATTTCACCATTCTGATTTTTGAACAGTTTATAGTTTGAGTCAAATGACTCATCATCGTAATGAGGAAATTCACATGTAAAGCAGATAAGGTAGATGGATCAACTAGAGGTCCCTTTGCGGTAACCCATGAAGTTTTGGGGTACTGAGCTTCCAAAGATGTTCCATCGGCATTTAATTTCCTCTCAAATGCGATACCCTCTTTCCTAGGGTTTACATTGAGGATCTGCTTTTGAGCACATCACAAAGAGTCGATGCCCTTTGAGGCTTTTGTACATGCCTGTCATGTACAATTCCTTCGATCTGCATCGTCGGTGATCCTAGCAATGTCCTCAGGTGAGGAATTAGTGATAGCAGAGGCAGGTGAAGAATTTGTAACTGTTGAAGCATTTGAACATTCGGGTGAAGAATTAGCAGATTCACGTTCAATGCACTTTAAGCATGGAGGAACAAATTCTTCTTGTGAAGCGCTGATTTGTTGAGCAAGTAATGAATCGCGCTCCTTCTGAAGATCTTCATAACTCGCTCTTAGCTTTTCAAGATCTTGCTTTCTTTGAAGAAATTCATAAGAAAGTTTCTCATGATCAGATAAGAGAGTGTTATGATGACCTTGAAGGTTATCAAGCTTAGACTGAAGTCTCTGAAGATTTTCGATCGGGGCTTGAGTGCGATCCATTTCTTCACCTAACATATCATCACTCTTATCTAGCATGTTTTGAACCTTTTCAAAAGCCCTTTGTTGTTTTATAGCAATCTTAGCAAGTTTAGAATAGCTGGGCTTGAGATCCTCATCGATTCATTTTCACCGGATTCAGGAGGAGGTGAAATTGAGTACCTTGGCACCTTTTGCCATGAAGCAATAGGTGGGAGCGTAGTCATCGTTTTCCTCATCAGGTTTGTCGGTGGAGTCGGTTTCTTGATGTTGAAGATGGACTTGCTAACATATGCATTAGCAAGAGCGGACTAGCCACACCAGATTCGGATTCTTGAGACTCCTCCTCTTCCTCATTTTCCTCAGATTCAGCTTCGAGTCCATTTCCTTGCCAATGAATGCCCGAGCCCTTTTGGAGCTACTCTTCTTGTGAGAAGAAGGTTTTGAGGATTTTGATGATGAAGATTTTGATGATGAAGATTTTGATGATTTCTTCTTTTCTTCACGTCATCGTAACTGTAATCCTTGTGTTTCTTCTTTCTTAATTCCTTTTCCCAATCGAGGACAATCTTGGATATAGTGACCAGGTTTCTTGCATTTGTGGCAAAGTCTTCGCTTATAGTCACTAGATGAGGAATCACCGCTTCTTGAGGATTTTCCAAAGCGACCACGTCTTGAGAATTTCTGGAATTTCTTCACGAGGTGCTAGCTCCTGGCCAAATTCTTCAGGATCTCCAAGGCTACTACCAGATTCTTCACTCTCGATTCAGATTCAGCCTTGGCCTTCGAGGCACGTGTTCTTCCATAGCCGTAACCATAGAGATCTCTTTTCAGCAAGCTGGAACTTCGTGAGTATTTAGCCTTTCGAGGATATCAGCAGGATCAAGAGACTTGTAGTCAGCTCGTTCTTGTATCATCGGTGCGAGTGTCAAATGAGGAATCAAGCGATCTTAGCAATTTCTTCACCACCTCATGGTCGGTGATGTCGTTGGCACCCAAAGGCTTGAAGCTCATTTGAGATGTCGAGAGGCGATCGAAGGTTTGTTGAACATTTTCGTTGTCGAGTCTTTTGAAGCGGTTGAAGAGATTCCGAAGAACATCAACTCGAGAGTCACGCTGAGTTGAAACACCTTCATTTACTTTGGACAGCTGTCCTGATGAGTTTGGCAGATTCCAAAGCACTCACTCTTCCATATTGACCTTTGCTCAGCTGGCCACATATGATATTCTTCGCTTGAGAATCGAGTTGCTTGAATCTCTTCACATCTGCATCATTCAGAGAAAGTGTGACTGAGGAAACACCTTTTGTCACAACATACCAGAGATCGTTGTCAATTGCTTCAAGATGCATTCACATTTTGTTCTTCCAAAGAGGGGTAGTCCGTCCCATCGAAGGTAGGACACCTGCTGAGACCTTGATCATACTGCGGTCGACATAACTAAAACTCCGGTGGTTAAACCAAAATCACACGTAACAAGGGAGTACCTTGCTCGATACCAATTGAAAGTGCGTTATATCGACTAGAGGGGGGTGAATAGGCGATTTTAGAAAATTTTACAAATTCTTCATCGAGGAATTTCTTTGGTGAGGAAATTCCTTAGCGAAGAAATACATGCAGCGGAATAAGTACTCAGAAGTAAGCGTAACCGATTACAAGCATAGTCATCATGATGAAATGAAGACAATCACAGAGTACAGAAAGCGTAATCACAGGATAACACAAGATGAAGACAAACAGACTGAAGAAATTGAACTGAGGAAGTTGAGAAAGTCTTCAGTCAAAGTCTTCAAACACAGATATGACAAACACTCAACACAGTTATGAGGAAATGAAAGAGTTGAGGAAATAGAACCAGTTAGGTTGGTGAAGACAATGATTTGGTAGACCAGCCCAACTGCTGTCTCGGTTGTACGTCTGGTTGAGCGGCCGAGTATTTAAACTTCGAGGACACACAGTCCGGACACCCGATCATCGAGCACGCAGCTCAGGACACCAAGTCCTCACCGTATTCTCCTTGAACTAAGGTCACATGCACTCGTCCAATCACTCGTGGTAAGTCTTGAGCGACTTCCAAACCTTCACATACTTGGTCACCCGCAATCCACAATTCCTCTTGGATGCTCTAGACCTTGACGCCTAACCGTCTGGAAGAAGCACAGTCTTCAAAGGTAAAAGCGTCGGATCCACGCAGGATCAATTTCTTGATGATGCTCAATCACTTTGGGTTTGTTGGGGTTTGGTTTTTGGGTTTTCCTCACTTTTGGGTTTTCCTCACTTTTGGGTTTTTCCTCACTTGATGATTTTCGCTCAAAGTCCTCGGAGGATGGGTTGCTCTCAAATGACAAGTGTCAAGTTCTCTCGAGCAGCCAACCAACTAGTGGTTGTAGGGGGCGGCTATTTATAGCCTAGGGAGCAGCCCTACATGATAAGACATAAATGCCCTTCAATGATATGACCGTTAGGTGGAGATATTTTGGGGACGGTGGCCAAGAAGACAAAGAACGGTCGGAATTTGGAATATCAAATTCTTCAGGGCTATCATGTTCCTCCTTTGTGTAGGCAATTCGCCTGGCGAATTCCTAACTCCTCGGGCCGAACAAATTCCTCGATGACTGAAGAGCTTCGCCTCTCACATCAAGAAATTGACTGAACTGTATGAGATTTCCAAAGGCTTCACACGAAGGGATTGGTAGGTGAGGATTTTGAGTTGAGCATCAAATGGAAATTTTTCCTTAGTATTTCCTCGACCCCTTTAACAAAGACGGTGTTTCCTATGACTCAAGAAAGAGAAAATGAAACTACGAAAACAAAAGTCTTCACGCTTCATATTCCTCAAGCGAATACCAAGTCTTGAGGATCACACCAATTTCTTCACTTTCAAAGTCTTCGAATATCAAATTCTTGAGTTGAAGAAATTCATTTTAGGGTCGACTTTCTCTGTAAATATCAAACTCCTCATAGACTTATAGACCTGTGTACACTTACAAACGCATCAGTTACTTAACCTATAAGTCTTCAACTCACCAAAATCACTAAGGGGCACTAGATGCACTTACAGGAGAAGACCATAATGGAAATGTTAAGTGGCTCTTATATGCATTATTGTTGATTTAACCAAGAGCCCTTATTACCTTGTCTTCTCCTTTGTATCAGATGCTTGCAGATTCCAGCTTAGTTCAATGCACGTGCACTATTATTATTATCCACACCGTTCAGTCGTGCACGTGAAAGGCAATAATGACGATATATGATGTACTGATTGAGATGAGAGAAGCTGGTATGAACTCGACCTCTCTTGTTTTTGTAAATATGATTAGTTCATCATTCCTGATTCAGCCTATTATGAATGAAACATGTTTGCAATGACAATTAGAGATTATAGTTGCTTATGCCATGCTTAATTAGCTAGGAGTTTCTAATGGTTTACCTTGCGTGCCAACATGCTATTAAAATGGTTGTGATGTGGTATCATAGGGTGGTATCCTCCTTTGAACGATTCGAGTGACTTGACTTGGCACATGTTCACACATGTAGTTGAAACAAAATCAACATAGCCTCCACGATATTTATGTTCATGGTGGATTATATCCTACTCATGCTTGCACTCAATGTTTATTAATTTTAATTCATGTTCAAGACTATTGTCGCTCTCTAGTTGGTCGCTTCCCAGTCTTTTTCTAGCCTTCACTTGTACTAAGCGGGAATACTGCTTGTGCATCCACTTCCATAAACCCCAAAGTTATTCCATATGAGTCCACTATACCTTCCTATATGTGGTATCTACCTGCCGTTACAAGTAAATTTCGATGTGCCAAACTCTAAACCTTCAAATGAAATTATGTTTTGTATGCTCGAATAGCTTATGTATCAACTAGGGCTGTCTGTATCTTCCATGCTAGGAGGGTTATTATCAAGAGGAGTGGACTCCGCTCCTCACTCACGAGAAAATGACTGGTCACCGGGATGCCCAGTCCCATGCTCAAATAAAATCAAAATAATTGCACACAAAACTCCCCCAGGACTGTTGCTAGTTGGAGGCACCCGTTGTTTCGGGCCAGCCATGGATTGATGCTTGTTGGTGGTGGGGGAGTACAAACTTTACCATTCTGCTTGGGAACCGCCTATAATGTGTGTAGCATGGAAGATATCGAGATCTCTCGGTTGTTATCTTGACAATGAAAGTATGCAGCTGAAAATATTATTCATCTCTGCTTTCAAATCGAGCTCTGGCACCTCTACAAATCCCTGCTTCCCTCTGCCAAGGGCCTATCTATTTACTTTTATGTTGAGTCATCACCCTGTTATTAAAAAGCACCAGCTGGAGAGCACCGCTGTCATTTGCATGCATTAGTATTAGTTTACATTGAGTATGATTTGGATCGGATCTCTTTTACCATGAATTACAATGTTTAGTCACCCTTGATCTTCAGGGGTGCTCTGCATTTATGTTTTGCGGTCTCAGAAAGGGCTAGCGAGATACCATCTTGTTATATCATATTATGATTGTTTTGAGAAAGTGTTGTCATCCAAGATTTATTATTATTGCTCGCTAATTGGTTATGCCATTGATTTGAGTAAACATGATACCTAAATGTTATTGTGAATATGGTTAGTTCATAATCTTTGCTGAAAACTTGAATGTTGGCTTTACATATTTACAACAACCAGAGCAAACCGAGTTTTTAAAAGTTTATCTTTATCACTTTCAGTTTATCAACTGAATTGCTTGAGGACAAGCAAAGGTTTTGTCGGATTTTGGGTTCCGGCAGACCCTTGAGGTTCGAACACTGGGGTGCGCACGGAGATCTTTCCCCTACCAGCTCATGCGTGAATGGTTAGCGAGGGATCTAAACTACGAACGATGAACAACACAAGGGACGCAAGGTTTATACTGGTTCGGGCCACCGATGTGGTGTAATACCCTACTCCAGTGTGTGGTGTGGTGGATTGCCTCAGGGGCTGATGATGAACAGTACAAAGGAAGAACAACCTCGCGAGGTGCTGTTCTTGAGCTAGTGCGATGGACTGCTTGGGTGAGTCCAGTCGCTTCTCTCTCTCCCTCTGGTGAATATCCTGTCCTTTTTACTTGTCTCCCTTTCGTCTCTCCCTATCTCTGTGGTGGCTAGTCCTATTTATAGAGGGAGGCCCTGGGCCTCTTCCCAAATAATGAGCGGGAAGGGCACCAACAATTGGCCATTTTGAAGGGGAACATCTAGTACATTGATCCTGGCTAAAGTTGGTCTTCGGCTGCCAAAGGCTCTGACGATGACGTCGTCCTGGGCTCCACGATGACTTCCTTCCTGCCGCTCTGCTGGTCTTGGTCTTGTTGCACCAAAGTGGTAACCTTTGCCTGATGCCTTGGCCTGCGCTTGCCTCCTTTGCACCAAAGGGGAAATGAAGACACTGCGCGGGCTGGCGCCCGCCTGGCGCCCGCCTGGTCTCGATCGTCATGGCTTGCGTCACGAGGCACCCTCGTGAGGTACCCTGCCTTGATCTCTCCGCCTCCTCGCGAGCCTGCCTGACGAGGCTGCTCCTGGGGAAGGTTCCTGTCATCCGCCCCGCGAGGCTTGGCCCCTCGCGAGGGTCTTGAGCGTGAGCTGATGAAGCTGGGCCGCGCGGGGCCCCCACTCGAGCCACGCTGCAGGCCGCGGGCAGGCAAGTCTGGGGACCCCCGTTCCCAGAACGCCGACAATAGCCCTCGGGTCCAAGGCACGCCCGGACTTGGCATAGCAGAGAAGCGAAGGGGCAAGTGCGAAGCGCCGCGGGCCCCAACAGCCTGCAACCTTGGGTGCCGCGTGGCGATTGATTGGTTGTGGGCGTCTCCGCTTCCCACGACGCCTCGGCGACTGCACGACTTGACAAGTCCCTGCATGCAGAAATGGGTCATGATTACCTGTGATCATGGAGGCCGACGGTTGGCCTCCTTCAGCTATAAGTACGGAACGGTGCGAGCCCTTCCAGTCCATCTCTTCTTGCTACTCCTTCTTCTCCATCCTTGCCCTTGCTCCACATTGCGACAATGGCTCCGATTCGCCGGTTTTCCGCAGAAGAGAAGGGAAAGGCCCCCGAGAGGGTCCCGACCCGCTTCCGCCGAAGAAACGGCTAGTCCTCTTCCGCCGAGATGAGGACGCCCGTAGGAGGTGTCGAGGCCCTGGTACGAGCGGCCACCGCCAGGGTTCCCGCTGCCCTTGTACGCCTGCATCGAGGGCCCTGGAGGAGTAGATGCCGAGCACCGCGGACGACACCGCCGTCGGCGCCGACGGGTCACGGCGGTGCGCGTCGTTCCTCCTGGAGTGCATGCCGAGGGCTCCTCCCGAGAGCTTGTGCTCCTCGCCGCCATGCCTCCTCAATCTTGGATTCGCCTTCCTCCCTCCTTCACCTTTGAGATCCCGCCGAGGGGCTCTCTGGAGATCTGGTTGCAACATGCTGGCTGTAGCACCCCTGCGACCGGAGCGGAGGTTGCGGTCGTCGCTCCGGGCAAGGTCTACATGACCCGAGGCTGGGGCGAGATTTCCCGGGTCTGCCGGACAAGGGGCGCCCTCGTGATCCTCCTGGAATACGATGGCGCCTCCTTGATGTTCTTCAAGGTCTTCGACGCGGAAGGACGCCGAGCTGGAATGCTGCCCCGAGAAGGGCGGTCGGGGCGTGGTCGTGGCATGGACTAGGCCCGCCGGTCGCCCCCTCGGCAGGTCCTCGAGAAGCAGCGAAGGGGACGGAGGGTCCAGCGCCTCCACCGAGCTTCTGGCGACTCCGGAGACGAGCGACGACAGCTACGAGCCCCCGAGCTCGGCCAAGGCCGGAGCCGGGCGGGCGCTTCAGGCTACCGGCGCCGGTGATCTGGATGGGGTTAACGCTGGCGCCTGGCGGCCCACTGTTGATGATGGCGTCTCCTGCGGAGGCACGCGTAGTCGCCATTCCTTAGGATTAGCACCTTTTATTTCCTGCAAAGAATCGAAGTAGCACCCCGCGGGGGTATGTAAGGCGTTGGCCATGTTTTTTGTGAATATTATATCCTTATGATGAATCGGTGCGAAATGCTTGTTCTGCCCCAGCTCAGCTCCCCCTTTCTTTCCTCACGAGGGCTTGGTGCTCTGCACTGACAGGTCCCGGTCCCCGGGTAGGCTTCAGCCATTGCTGGTATGACAGTTCGCGATGCCGTGGGTCAAGGCCAGGAGGTGAGCGGCCCGAGGTCTACTAAGAGCCCCTGAGTCGCGATGCTCAGGAGGTCCCCTTTAGCGCTCAAGCAGCCTCCACAGGGCAAGAAAGGTAGGCAGCTTTGCCGTGACAGAGCAGCAGTAGGCGAGGGTTTAGTGCTGAGTCGGATCAGTTTTTGCGTGAATTATCTTGCGGGTTTGGAACGGCGTTCGATGTGGTGCCGTGTCTGCGCGACGGCAACTGCGGTGTTGCTGGGTCGGGACCTCGCGAGCTTCTTCCCTCTCCTTGTGCTTTCCTTAGTGCTCTACGTCCTCAGGTCCCGGCCCTCGAGCGAGCTCAGCCGCCGCTGGTATGACAGGTCGCGATGCCGTGGGTCAAGGCCAGGGGGTGAGGGCTGGAGAGCCAGTAAGAGCCCATGAGTCGCGATGCTCAGGTACCCCCCTTTTAACATGCAAGCGGATCGCGCCGGAGAGGAGGAGAGAAGGCTCGTGATGCCGCCGTGACATTACTCTGGAGCAGGTCCGGTGTACCAATCACGAGGGGAAACAAGGTTCGTCGTTACGGTTGCCAGCCAACCATTGGTTGCTCCGAGGGAGTGATCGGGGGCACCGAGGGCTTGGTGAGGTGGCGCTTTGCGGGGCTGCCGCGGCCAGAGCTCAGCCGCTCAGATTTATCGGCATTGCCGGGACGGACCCGTGCGCAAGTGCCGTGCCTGAGCGAGCGGCCCCAAAGGTAGGTGTCAGTCGAGCAGGCGATTGGGTCAAGCATGTTATGCACAAATAAGCAAATCCATCTAGATAGGTGCGGAGAAAGCATACGCCACTGGGTCTGGCCCGAGCAGCTTGGGGATAATGCAGCCCGAGGGGCGCCCCCAACAAGGTAAGTAAAGAACATAAGCAAAATGGATACATGCCATAGGGACGGACCCACGCGGCCTGGGAATGATGCAGCCCAAGGGGCGCTCCCAGCCGAAAGCGGAACATGGAAAGGTGTCACCTGATATGGTCGGAGATGGCGGGACGTTGAGGTAGCGGATGACGCGTGATGAGGAAGCTGGCCCTCACGAGCCCTCCGGACCTGGAGCCGCAGGAGGCTTCGGGGGCACGGGGGATTCCTCGAGAGCCATCTCCATCTCTGCCAGGATCGTGTGCTGCTTGACCTCCTGAGCCTCCAGAGCGCACCCCAGCAGACGCTGATGGGCGGCAACCGCGTTCGGCAGGCCGAAAGGCATGCGAACGTAGCTGTGAGGTGGACCCTCGCAACGTCCCATGCGTGAGGGCCAGAGGCGCTCCTGAGACGCGGCCCGGTTGAGCCCTGGTATGTCGATGCAGATTCGCAACCCAACATGCTCGCCTGGATGTGGGGCCACGGCGGGCAAGCGATGACAGCCGCGGATGACTCTTGACTCCTGTAGCTCCTGGGTATTCCTCGTGATGAACTCCTGAGGGTTTGGCCCTCCTTGCCTCATACCTTCCTGAGGGGAACGTGCCTTGAAGCACGCCTCCAAGTGGTGCCCGAGTGCCTCCCTCGTGGCCCCAGCTAGGTCGGTGGCTCGTCATGGAAGAGCCCCCGAGCCCTGCCTGAGGAGGGCGCCGGGCGCGCCTCCCTATGCGATAGAGGGTGGCGCTCCTTGAGCGGGCGCGGGTCCTGTTGACACACCTCCGGAGGTGCCTACCCCGTGAGGGCTTGGACCTGGCGAAGCCTTCTTCTTCTTAGGGATCCCCTCGGGAAGTCTCCCACTCCTGTGATCTGGGTCTTCGATTGCTGCTGCTTGGAAGGCATGCTCAAGAGAGCACACTGCGTCCCTTTCCTCACAAGGCACTGTGATGACTCCTCCGCTTCCTGGCATCTTGAGGACATTGTTGCCATGGTGAGTCACTGCCATGAACTTGGCCAGAGCTGGGTACCCGAGGATGGCATTGTATGGCAGACGAATGTGGGTGACGTCGAAGTCGATGAGCTCGGTGCGGTAGTTGTTGTGCTGTCCGAAGGTGACAGGAAGGCGAAAATGCCCTATCGGGACGGTGGAGCAACCGGTGACTCCTGAGAAGGGCCTGGTCGACTGAAGCTGATCGTATGGCACTTGGAGATCGTTGAATGTCTTGACAGATAGGACGTTGAGTCCTGCTCCGCCGTCGATGAGGGTCCTGGTGACTTGCATGTTGCTGATGACTGGTGAGCAAAGCATGGGGAGGACTCCTGCCATTGCCGCGCACTTGAGCTGATCCGCTAAGCTGAACGTGATAGCACACGACGACCACCTGAGAGGGCGTGTGGCCTCAGGCTTGGGGAGGACTGCATTCACCTCGCGAGCAAACTGCTTGAAGATGCGCTGAGAGGCTGGGGCCTGAGCGCCACCCAGGATGCAAGCGATCGCGCGTGGCTCCTGGAAGCCCCCAACCCCCTCGTCCTAATGATTGTCTTCGTACCTCCTTGGCGGCTGCAGCAGAGGTGGGAGCCCTACGTTGCCATGAGGGCGATCCTCACGAGGTTGGTCTCTCCAACCTCCCTCGTGAGGTTGGTCCTGCCAGTGGTCCTCGCGAGGTCTGTCACGCCATCCCTGGCGAGGGCCACGGTCTTCCCTGTGTCATGCGCCTCTTCCTCCTCCTCGGCCGTAGCCCCGATCATTGCGCTCGGGGCGTCTGCCGGTACGCCCTTCTCGTACGGCCCTGAGCTCCTGGCATTCGTTGGTGTTGTGGGTGTGGAAATCGTGGTACACGCAGTACCGGCTGCCCTTGGATGACTCGGGCTTATCCCTGACTCGCTTGGTGTCTGGTTCTGCCGCGAGCACGGCAGCCCCCTTGCGCTTCACGTCCTTGGCCTTGGGCTTCTTCTCTTCTGGATCGGCAGCCGGAAGCTCGAGGAGGGAGAGGCGCCCTTCCTCAGCCCTGGCGCACTTGGTCGCCAAGTTGAACAGCTCCAGGGATGTGCACAGGTCTTCATGCATTGCTAGCTCCTCCTTCATCTTGACGTCACGCACGCCATCGGAGAAGGCTGAGATGATGGCTTCCTCAGTCACCTTGGGGATTTTGAGGCGGGCATTGTTGAAGCGCTGGATGTACTTCTGCAGGGTCTCTCCTGGCTGCTGCTTGATGCGTGATGTCTACTACGCAACCTTCTCCTTGTAGACGTTGTTGGGCCTCCAAGTGCAGAGGTTTGTAGGACAGAAGCAAATTTCCCTCAAGTGGATGACCTAAGGTTTATCAATCCGTGGGAGGCGTAGGTTGAAGATGATCTCTCTCAAGCAACCCTGCAACCAAATAGCAAAGAGTCTCTTGTGTCCCCAACACACCCAATACAATGGTAAATTGTATAGGTGCACTAGTTCATGAAGAGATGGTGATACAAGTGCAATATGGATGGTAGATAAAGGTATTTGTAATCTGAAATAATAAAAACAGCAAGGTAACTAATGATAAAAGTGAGCGTAAACGGTATTGCAATGATAGGAAACAAGGCCTAGGATTCATACTTTCACTAGTGCAAGTTCTCTCAACAATAATAACATAATTGGATCACATAACTATCCCTCAACATGCAACAAAGAGTCATTCCAAAAGTCACTAATAGCAGAGAACAAACGAAGAGATTATGGTAGGGTACGAAACCACCTCAAAGTTATTCTTTCCAATCAATCTGTTGGGCTATTCCTATAAGTGTCACAAACAGCCCTAGAGTTCGTACTAGAATAACACCTTAAGACACAAATCAACCAAAACCCTAATGTCACCTAGATACTCCAATGTCACCTCAAGTATCCGCGGGTATGATTATACGATATGCATCACACAATCTTAGATTCATCTATTCAACCGACATATAGAACCTCAAAAAGTGCCCCAAAGTTTCTACCGGAGAATCACGACGAAAACGTGTGCCAACCCCTATGCATAAGTTCCCAAGGTCACGGAACCCGCAAGTTGATCACCAAAACATACATCAAGTGGCACGTGGTATCCCATTGTCACCACAGATACGCACGGCAAGACATACATCAAGTGTTCTCAAATCTTTAAAGACTCAACCTGATAAGATAACTCCGAAGGGAAAACTCAATCCATTACAAGAGAGTAGAGGGGGAGAAGAAACACAAGATCCAACTATAATAGCAAAGCTCGCGATACATCAAGATCGTGCAAAATCAAGAACACAAGAGAGAGAGATCAAACACATAGCTACTGGTACATACCCTCAGCCCCGAGGGTGAACTACTCCCTCCTCGTCATGGAGAGCGCCGGGATGATAAAGATGGCCACCGGTGATGGATTCCCCCTCCGGAAGGGTGCCGAAACGGGCTCCCGAGAGGTTTTTGGTGGCTACAGAGGCTTGCGGCGGCGGAACTCCCGATCTATCTTCTGTTATGGAAGTTTTACGATACGTAGGGATATATGGGGGCAGGGGGTACGTCGGTGGACCGAAGGGGGGGGCCACGAGGCAGGGGGCGCGCCCCCACCCTCGTGAGCACCTCCCTTCTTTCCTGACGTGCACTCCAAGTCTATCTTGTGTCTTTCCTTCCAAAAATAACTTCTCCAGTTGATTTCGGTCCGTTTTGACTCCGTTTGATATTCCTTTTCTTCGAAACACTGAAATAGGCATAAAACAACAAATCTGGGTTGGGCCTCCGGTTAAAGGTTAGTCCCAAAAATAATATAAAAGTGGACAATAAAGCCCAATATTGCCCAAAACAGTAGATAACATAGCATGGAGCAATCAAAAATTATAGATATATTGGAGACGTATCAAGCATCCCAAGCTTAATTCCTGCACGTCCTCGAGTAGGTAAATGATAAAAAAGATAATTTTTGATGCGGAGTGCTACTTGGCATAATTTCAATGTAAATCTTCTTAATTGTGGTATGAATATTCAGATCCATAAGATTCAATACAAAAGTTCATAATGATAAAAGAAATAGTAATACTTCAAGTATACTAATCAAAGTAATCATGTCTTCTCAAAATAGCATGGCAAAACAAAGTTCATCCCTACAAAATCATATAGTTAGGCTATGCTTCATTTTCGTCACACAAATTGTTCCCAACTTCTATACCCCCGATGACAAGCCAAGCAATTGTTTCATACTTAAATAATCTCAAACTTTTTCAACCTTCACGCAATACATGAGCGTGAGCCGTGGATATAGCACTATGGGTGGAATAGGATATGATGATGGGGATTGTGTGCAGAAGACAAAAAGGAGAAAGTCTCACATTGACGAGGATAATCAACGGGCTATGAAGATGCCCATCAATTGATGTCAACATGAGGAGTAGGGATTGCCATGCAACGGATGCACTAGAGCTATGAATGCTCAAGAAAGAAAACTAGTGGGTGTGCATCCAACTTGCTTGCTCATGAAGACCTAGGGCATTTGAGGAAGCCCATCGTAGGAATATACAAACCAAGTTCTATAATGAAAAATTCCCACTAGTATAAAAAGACTACTTATGAGACTCACTATATGAAAAACATGGTGCTACTTTGAAGCACAATATATGAGACTCACTATATGAAAAATAAGGTGCTACTTTGAAGCACAAGGGTGGAAAAAGAGATAGTAACATTTCCCTTTTTATTTATATTTTTTTGGGCCTTTCCTTTTTTATTCTTTTTGGCCGTTCTCTTTTCTCTTTTTTTTGATTGGGCAATGCTCTAATAATGATGATCATCACACTTCTATTGATTACAAGATAAGGATTACAACTCGAATCTAGAACAAGCTATGACTCTATATGAATGCCTCCGGTGTATCGGATGGTGCAATGAATCAAGAGTGACATGTATGAAAAATAATGCATGGTGGCTTTGCCACAAATACGATGTCAACTACATGATCATGCAATGGCAATATGACAAAAGTAAAGTATGTCATGATGATGATGAACGGAACGGTGGAAAGTTGCATGGCAATATATCTCGGAATGGCTATGGAAATGCCATAATAGGTAGGTATGGTGGCTGTTTTGGGGAAGATATAAGGAGTTTTATGTGTGATAGAGCGTATCATATCACGGGTTTGGATGCACCGCGAAGTTTGCACCAACTCTCAAGGTGAGAAAGGGCAATGCACGGTACCGAAGAGGCTAGCAAAGGCGAAAAGGTAAAAGTGCGTATAATCCATGGACTCAACATTAGTCAAAATAACTCATATACTTATTGCAAAAATTTAGAAGTCATCAAAATTCAAGTACTACGCGCATGCTCCTAGGGGGATAGATTGGTAGGAAAAGACCATCGCTCGTCCCCAACCGCCACACATAAGGATGCACAAGCCAGGTACACTTCATGTTTCAAATTTGTTACACAACTTTAAGCATACGTGCATGCTATGGGACTTGCTAACTTCAACACAAGCATTCTTTAAATTCACAACTACTCAACTAGCATGACTTTAATATCACTACCTCCATATCTCAAAACAATTATCAAGTATCAAATTGATCATAGCATCCAGTTCACCTCCTATGAAAGTTTTCGTTCAAATTACCATGCTGTTTAAGACTCTCAAAATAATATAAATGAAGCATGAGAGTTCATTAATTTCTAAAAAATAAAACCACCGCCGTGCTCTAAAAGATATAAGTGAAGTACTAGAGCAAACAACAAACTACTCCAAAAGATATCAGTGAAGAGCAATGAGTAGCTAAGTAATTATGTAACTATGCGAAGACTCTCCTCCTTTAATAAATTTCAGATCTTGGTATTTTATTCAAACAGCAAGCAAAACAAAATAAAATGACATTGCAAGGATAGCACAACTCATGTGAAGAAGCAAAAACTTAGTCTCAACCGATACTAACCAATAGTTTTTGAAGAAGAAAGGTGGGATGCCTACCGGGGCATCCCCAAGCTTAGATGCTTGAGACTTCTTGAAATTATCTTGGGGTTCCTTGGGCATCCCCAAGCTTGAACTTTTGTGTCTCCTTAATTCCTCTCATATCATGGTTTATCTTTTTATCAAAAGCTTCATTCACAACAAACTCAACAAGAACTCGTGAGATAGGTTAGTATAAACCAATGCAAAACCTTATCATTTTCTACTGTAACAAATCACTAAAATTATTATTCAACATTGCATACTAAATGCCTCTGCATATTTAATACTCCTATCCTTAAATAGAATCATTAAACAAGCAAACATATGCAAACAATGCAAACATAACAGCAATCTGCCAAAACAGTACAGTATGTAAAGAATGCAAGAGTATCAATACTTCCCTGACTCCAAAAATTATGAACTAAAATTCCCACTGTAATAAATTTATCAGATCTCAATATGCAAAAATATTCGACATTATACCACTCTCTGACTTTTCTAGAAATTTTTGCAACAGCGGTAAACTTTCTGTTTTCAAACAGTAACATGTATACTAGCAAAATAAGCATGGCAAAGGCTATCCTTGACATTTTTATTGGAACTAAAGATGCAAAACATTAATATAAATAACAGCAGGCAAAAACTAACAAGATAAAATGACGCTCCAAGAAAAACACATATCATGTGGTGAATAAAAATATAGCTCCAAGTAAAGTTACCGATGAACGAAGACGAAGGAGGGGATGCCTTCTGGGGCATCCCCAAGCTTAGGCTCTTGGTTGTCCTTGAATATTACATTGGGGTGCCTTGGGCATCCCCAAGCTTAGGATCTTGCCACTCCTTATTCCATAGTCCATCAAATCTTACCCAAAACATGAAAACTTCACAACACAAAACTTAACAGAAAACTCGTGAGCTCCGTTAGCGAAAGAAATAAAAACTCCACTTAAAGGTACTGTAATGAACTAATTCTTTATTTATATTGGTGTTAAACCTACTGTATTCCAACTTCTCTATGGTTTATAAACTATTTTACTAGCCATAGATTCATCAAAATTAGCAATCAACACAATGAAAACAGAATCTGTCAAAAACAGAACAGTCTGTAGTAATCTGTAACTAACGCAAATTTCTGGAACTCCAAAAATTATAAAATAAATTGTTGGACATGAGGAATTTGTCTGTTAATCATCTTCAAAAAGAATCAACTAAATATCAATCTCCAGTAAAAAGTTGAATCTAATCTCGTGAGCGCTAAAGTTTCTGTTTTTTACAGCATGATCATAAAGACTTCACCCATGTCTTCCCAAAGGTTCTACTTGGCACAAACACTAATTAAAACATAAAACCACATCTAACCAGAAGCTAGATGGATTATTTGTTCCTAAACAGAACCAAAAAGCAAGAAACTAAAATAAAACTGGGTTTCCTCCCAACAATCGCTATCGTTTAACGCCCCTAGCTACGCATGATGATTTCAATGATGCTCACATAAGAGATAAGAATAGAAACATAAAGAGAGCATCATGAAGAATATAATTAGCACATTTATGTCTAACCCACTTCCTATGAATAGGGATTTTGTGAGCAAACAACTTATGGGAACAATAATCAACAAGCATAGGAAGACAAAACAAGCATAACTTAAAAAATTTAAGCACATGGAGAGGAAACTTGATATTATTGCAATTCCTACAAGCATATGTTCCTCCCTCATAATAATTTTCAGTAGCATCATGAATGAATTCAACAATATAACCAGCACCTAAAGCATTTTTCCAATGGTCTACAAGCATAGAAAATTTACTACTCTCCACATAAGCAAAATTCTTATCATTCGGAATAGTGGGAGTATCATAAGAGACTTGAACACTAAAAATTGTTTCCACATTAAAAGAGTAATTCAGAAAAAGGTTAATCATAATCAAGACAATTTTTATAAATATAATCATCACTACTTTTTATAGCAGAAGTTTCATCACAATAATCATCATAAGTAGCAACTTCATTCTCATCATAATCGATTGAAACCTCTCCCAATATAGTGGAATCACTAAATAAAGTTGACACTCTTCCAAATACACTTTCATATTAATCACAATAAAATTCAACATCCTCCAAAATAGTGGGATCACTACTTCCTGAAGTTGACACTTTTCCGAACCCACTTTCATCAATATAATCATCATAGGTAGGAGGCATGCTATCATCATAACAACTTTGCATATCAAAACTTGGGGTGCTAAAAATATCATCTTCATTAAACATAGCATCCCCAAGCTTGGGACAAACATTAATTTCAGCAAATATATTCTCAAATATTTCATCCTCATCAAACATAGCTTCCCCAAGCTTGGGCTCTTTCATATCATAAGCATAATCACTCTCATCATTAAAAATATGGATAGCACCAATAGTAAAGCAATTATCATCATGACAATGAGTAGTAGGGGAAACATCATTTGGGAGGGATACCTTTCTACCTTTGTTGCTCCTTCTTTTCTTTTTCTTCTTCACATTATGTGTAGGTTCAACCTTCCTCTTTGAGCTCCTTATTGATGATATTGGTTGAATAGAAAGCTCCTCCTCGTTACCTGCTTCATCATAAGAAATAATAGGAGGAGATTGGGAAGTCTCTTCCCTTTCATTAGTATTCTCATCATCTTCTATTTGCTTTCTTTTCTTTAGGTAATTGGCAATATAAGGATTTTCAATGCAATTCTCCGCACCAAACATCTAAATCTTTTCTAGATCAATATCAAGGAATTTCTTATGGGAAAATTCTGGAAGGTCCTTAAGTAAAAGTTTCAATTCTTCAAAACCCAAAAGTAAACTAAGCTCATTGTAGTGTGCAAGGGAGATCAAATCATCACAATTTTTGGACACGATTCCGTCATGAAACAATTTGCATTGGAGATGTAAATGACCACGTTCATTGCAAAGTTCACAAGTACGGCAAAGGAATTTTAAATTTCAGCACTCACATCTAGCCCTTCTTGCAACCATTTAGTTTCTAAATGCTTATGCCTCTTGCAATATATATCTTCTCTATTTGGTGTGTTCATGCAAACATTCACTCCACAAAAGTTGACATGCTCATAAGAGATATTTTCATCATAACTAGTGCAAACATCATTAGTACTATGGATATTCAAGGAGTTTATACTAACAACATTGCAATCATGCTCATCATTCAAAGATTCAGTACCAAGCATTTTAATGCACTCTTCTTCTAGCACTTGAGCACAATTTTCCTTTCCATCAAACTCACGAAAGATATTAAAAAGACGAAGCGTATGAGACAAACTTAACTCCATTTTTTTGTAATTTTATTTTATAAACTAAACTAGTGATAAAACAAGAAACAAAAAGATTCGATTGCAAGATCTAAAGATATACCTTCAAGCACTCACCTCCCCGGCAACGGCGCCAGAAAAGAGCTTGATGTCTACTACGCAACCTTCTCCTTGTAGACGTTGTTGGGCCTCCAAGTGCAGAGGTTTGTAAGACAGTAGCAAATTTCTCTCAAGTGGATGACCTAAGGTTTATCAATCCGTGGGAGGTGTAGGTTGAAGATGGTCTTTCTCAAGAAACCCTGCAACCAAATAGCAAAGAGTCTCTTGTGTCCCCAACACACCCAATACAATGGTAAATTGTATAGGTGCACTAGTTCGGCGAAGAGATGGTGATACAAGTGCAATATGGATGGTAGATAAAGGTATTTGTAATTTGAAATAATAAAAACAGCAAGGTAACTAATGATAAAAGTGAGCGTAAACGGTATTGCAGTGATAGGAAACAAGGCCTAGGGTTCATACTTTCACTAGTGCAAGTTCTCTCAACAATAATAACATAATTGGATCACATAACTATCCCTCAACATGCAACAAAGAGTCATTCCAAAGTCACTAATAGCAGAGAACAAACGAAGAGATTATGGTAGGGTACGAAACCACCTCAAAGTTATTCTTTCCAATCAATCCGTTGGGCTATTCCTATAAGTGTCACAAACAGCCCTAGAGTTCGTACTAGAATAACACCTTAAGACACAAATCAACCAAAATCCTAATGTCACCTAGATACTCCAATGTCACCTCCAAAGATCCGTGGGTATGATTATACGATATGCATCACACAATCTCAGATTCATCTATTCAACCAACACATAGAACCTCAAAAAGTGCCCAAAGTTTCTACCGGAGAATCACGACGAAAACGTGTGCCAACCCTATGCATAGGTTCCCTAGGTCACGGAACCCGCAAGTTGATCACCAAAACATACATCAAGTGGCACGTGGTATCCCATTGTCACCACACATATGCACGGCAAGACATACATCAAATGTTCTCAAATCTTTAAAGACTCAATCTGATAAGATAACTCCATAGGGAAAACTCAATCCATTACATGAGAGTAGAGGGGAGAAGAAACATAAGATCCAACTATAATAGCAAAGCCCGCGATACATCAAGATCGTGCCAAATCAAGAACACGAGAGAGAGAGAGAGAGATCAAACACATAGCTACTGGTACATACCCTCAGCCCCGAGGGTGAACTACTCCCTCCTCGTCATGGAGAGCGCCGGGATGATAAAGATGGCCACCGGTGATGGATTCCCCCTCCGGCAGGGTGCCGGAACGGGCTCCCGAGAGGTTTTTGGTGACTACAGAAGCTTGTGGCGGCGGAACTCCCGATCTATCTTCTGTTCTGGAAGTTTTACGATACGTAGGTATATATGGGTGCAGGGGGTACGTCGGTGGACCGAAGGGGGGCCACGAGGCAGGGGGCGCGCCCCAGGGGGGTGGGCGCGCCCCCCACCCTCGTGAGCACCTCCCTTCTTTCCTGACGTGCACTCCAAGTCCATCGGGTGGCTTTCCTTCCAAAAATAACTTCTCCAGTTGATTTTGTTCGGTTTTGACTCCATTTGATATTCCTTTTCTTCGGAACACTGAAATAGGCTTAAAACAGCAAATCTGGGCTGGGCCTCCGGTTAATAGGTGAGTCACAAAAATAATATAAAAGTGGATAATAATGCCCAATATTGCCCAAAACAGTAGATAATATAGCATGGACCAATCAAAAATTATAGATATGTTGGAGACGTATCAATGCGGCGCATGTCGCTCACGGCCGGAGGACGGTCGCGAGTGCCTTGGAAGTTGGTGATCAAACGGGTGCGCATCTCGTCCCAAGAGGAGATCGTGCCGGGAGCCAGGTTCAGGAGCCAGGTCCGGGCTCCGTCCTTCAGCGCCATGTGGAACCAATTCACCATGACCTTTTCGTCCCCTTTGGCGGCTTCGATGCCCAGCTCGTAGAGCTGGAGGAACTCCGCGGGGTCGGAGGTGCCGTCATAGCGAGGAGGCAGGTCTGGCTTGAACTTACCGGGCCATGGGACGCTGCGCAGCTCGGCGGTGAAGGCGCGGCAGCCTGCAGTGGTCACCGGGGCTCTCTGCTGATGCGGAGCTTGCTCTTGTGGATTCCCGCGCATCGCGGCATGGAGCAGCGCGGGGTCTTGACGCGGTGGCGCTGGAGCGTGGTCGTGGCGCTCCGGTGCTGGGAGCACGCGAGCACCTTCTTGGGGACGAGGGATTTCCTGGCAGCTCCTTTATCGCTGCGCGGGTGCCGGACACGGAGGTTCTCGGCCGGGGCCACGCGCCTTGGAGCCAGGGCGCCTTCTTGGGGAGGAGGTGGCGGGTGCACCTCCAGCTCCCTGCCTCCCGCGTGGGGTGAAGGGCGAGGCAGCGAGAGGGACGGCGCGGGGGAGCCCCCTGCAGCGCGGACGAGCTCGGCGAAGCAATTCGAGTAACTCCTCGTTGACGTCGTCGACGGGACGGTAGCGCAGGAGATCATTTGCTGCGATGAGCGCGGCTCGGGCCTCCATGGGAGCGCGGTGCGCGCGGGACGAAGAACTAGCAGTGGCGAGCAAAGGAGTAGTGGTGCGGCCTTCTCGCCTCACCGATGGATGCAGGGACGAGGCCTGCTGCTCATTCCCCGCCGGGCCGGTGGCGGCGTTGGCGGCAGGCGACGGGGAACGACGGGGGTGTCCGCCGACGGGAGCCGTCTGGGCGACTCGAGCGGCACGAGCAGCCCGGCGCTCGGCGCGAGCTCGGCGAGCGTCAGCCATGGACACGACGGAAGATCACACACGACCAGCGGAAGAAAGATTCCGGCGCACACTTACCTGGTGCGCCAAATGACGAATTTCGGGTTCCGGCAGACCCTTGAGGTTCGAACACTGGGGTGCGCACGGAGATCTTTCCCCTATCAGCTCATGCGTGAATGGTTAACGAGGGATCTAAACTACGAACGATGAACAACACAAGGGACACAAGGTTTATACTGGTTCGGGCCACCGATGTGGTGTAATACCCTACTCCAGTGTGTGATGTGGTGGATTGCCTCAGGTGCTGATGATGAACAGTACAAAGGAAGAACAGCCTCGCGAGGGGCTGTTCTTGAGCTGGTGCGATGGACTGCTTGGGTGAGTCCAGTCGCTTCTCTCTCTCTCCCTCTTGTGAATATCCATTCCTTTCTACTTGTCTCCCTTTCGTCTCTCCCTCTCTCTGTGGTGGCTAGTCCTATTTATAGAGGGAGTCCCTGGGCCTCTTCCCAAATAACGAGCAGGAAGGGCGCCAACAATTGGCCATTTTGAAGGGAAACATCTAGTACACTTATCCTGACTAAAGTTGGTCTTCGACTGTCAAAGGCTCTGACGGTGAAGCCGTCCTTGGCTCCACGATGACTTCCTTCCTGCCGCTCTGCTGGTCTTGGTCTTGTTGCACAGAAGTGGTAACCTTTGCCTGATGCCTTGGCCTGCGCTTGCCTCCTTTGCACCAAAGGGGAAATGAGGACACTACGCGGGCTGGCGCCCGCCTGGTCTCGATCGTCATGGCTTGCGTCACGGGGCACCCTCGTGAGGTACCCTGCCTTGATCTCTCCGCCTCCTCGCGAGCCTGCCTGACGAGGCTGCTCCTGGGGAAGGTTCCTGTCATCCGCCCCGCGAGGCTTGGCCCCTCGCGAGGGTCTTGAGCTTGAGCTGATGAAGTTGAGCCGCGTTGAGCCCCCACTCGAGCCACGCTGCAGGCCGCAGGCAGGCAAGTCTGGGACCCCCGTTCCCAGAACGCCGACAGGTTTAAGCTTGGGGGAGTTGATACGTCTCCATCGTATCTATTTTTCCAAACACTTTTGCCCTTGTTTTGGACTATAACTTGCATGATTTGAATGGAACTAACCCGGACTGATGTTGTTTTCAGCAGAATTAACATGGTGTTATTTTTGTGCAGAAGTAGAAGTTCTCAGAATGACCTAAAACTTCATGGATATTTTTTTGGAATATATAAAAAATACTGGCGAAAGAATCAAGGCCAGGGGGCCCACACCCTGTCCATGAGGGTGGGGGCGCTCCTACCCGCCCTAGGCGCACCCCCTGCCTTGTGGGCCCCCTGGTGCTCCACCGACCTCAACTCCCACTCCATATATTCACGTTTGGGGAGAAAAAAATCAGAGAGAAGGATTCATCGCATTTTACGATACGGACCACCGCCAAGCCCTAATCTCTCTCGGGAGGGCTGATCTGGAGTCCGTTCGATGCTCCGGAGAGGGGAATCCATCGCCATCGTCATCATCAACCTTCCTCCATCACCAATTTCATGATGCTCACCGCCGTGCGTGAGTAATTCCATCAGAGGTTTGCTGGACGGTGATGGGACCGATGAGATTTAACATGTAATCGAGTTAGTTTTGTTACAGTTTGATCCCTAATATCCATTATGTTCTGAGATTGATGTTGCTATGACTTTGCTATGCTTAATGCTTGTCACTAGGGCCCGAGTGCCATGATTTCAGATCTGAACCTATTATGTTTTTATGAATATATGTGAGTTCTTGATCCTATCTTGCATGTCTATAGTAACCTATTATGTGTTATGATCCGTTAACCCCGAAGTGACAATAATCGGGATACTTACCGGTGATGACCGTAGTTTGAGGAGTTCATGTATTCACTAAGTGTAAATGCTTTGGTCCGGTACTCTATTAAAAGAAGGCCTTAATATCCCTTAGTTTCCTATAGGACCCCGCTGCCACGGAAGGGTAGGACAAAAGATGTCATGCAAGTTCTTTTCCGTAAGCACGTATGACTATATTCGGAATACATGCCTACATTACATTGATGAATTGGACCTAGTTCTGTGTCACCCTATTTTATAACTATTGCATGAGGAATCACGTCTGACATAATTCTCCATCACCGATCCAATGCCTACGAGCTTTTCACATATTGCTCTTTTCTTAGTTACTTTTCCGTTGCCACTGTTACAATTACTACAAAACTACTATCATTACTTTTGCCACGTTACCAGTACTTCCATACTACTTTGCTACTAAATACTTTGCTGCAGATATTAAGTTATCCAGTGTGGTTGAATTGACAACTCAACTGCTAATACTTGAGAATATTCTTTGCCTCCCCTTGTGTCGAATCAATAAATTTGGGTTGAATACTCTACCCTCGAAAACTGTTGCGATCCCATGACGGTCAAACGAGTGCACTCGAATCATCCAGATGAGGTACTCCCTCCTTGTCAAAAAAGATTCCACACATTTGAAAGGCCCCCAACAATTAAAGCGCATGTTTTTCGCATCAGTTAGCCGCCTTAATTACGGCCGGCTGCATGTAGCCACTCAGAATCGCTCGCAGCGAGTACGTAGAGCAGCATGCAACGAGTCGCAGCCGAGGGCACACATGCAGACACTTAAGTCGCTGGAATTAATTAGGCTTAAACTTCTGCATGCAGTTAATTATTGCCATGCCTTGGTCTTGCTGCTTTGGCTCACGGGACTAATAAACCCGGATGGAGGGAGTACCTTGGTTGGTGAGATTTTTGAATTAAGCCCTACAAACCGGAAAGGAGGTACTAGTATGTGTGTGATCCGCTATTTATTCGTGTAGGATCGAGTAGGTCGTTTCTTGAATTGAGCCCTACAAACCGGAAAGGAGGTAGTACGTGCGTGATCCGCTATTTATCCGTCCAGGATCGAGTAGGTCGGATAGTGTACGTGTAGGATCGAGTAAGTCGGATGGTGTACGTGTACGATCACATTAGCTGATGAACTTTCGCTGGGAGATAGGGCATTTGCGAACATTTTTGCTGGCAGTTTCTTCAGATTCGCATGGCATTTTCTTCAGAGCGGCTTGTCAGTTTCTTCAGAGATAGGCATTTTTATTCAAAAAACCGCCACTTCAAAACTTGCATCGCAAGTAAAACTGCCAGGAGCCCATTAGTAGGCTAGCTAGTGATGAATCAGTAACTTGTAAACACTGAGCGAACAGAAATAAGGAACTGTTAGTAACTTGTAAACACTGAGAACACAGAAATAAGGATCATGCTATGCACAGCAGTAAGAGCTGATCCGTTCGAAATGTTCACACGAGACTCACAGGCCTGGCATTGTAATATGTTCACATTAGTAGCCCAAATTCAAAACCAACTAGTATGATTCCCATACATAAGATCAACGTGTTAATGCATCTGAATGATTCACAGATCATATACAAATATGTAGCTCCGAAAGCAAAGATCTATAAAAAAACATTGTTCTTCCTACTAACATGGATGCTTCTCTTGGCCAACATTCAGTACAGACTGAAAGACAAATTTGTTTGTGAAGTACTTTCCTGCAGTCCCTGAAGTGACTATCCAATCTTTCTGTGTCTATTTTCAAATGGCACTGCATGCAGTGACTATACTATTCTCTTGTGCGGTTCAACAAAAATTGTGGTTACTTTGTTTGTTTGCCAAATAGCAACGGGCAGACATCTCTGTCTGCACAAATCAAGCATCTATTAAACATATGCCCCACCTTGTATTTTCGGTTTAAACACATCTCTTCCGCTTAGCATTTTTCATGTTTTGCACTGGACAATTTGATACAGTCATGTTTTGCCCTGGACCATTTCATATTGAATTGATTTGTTGGTTCAGAGCAGAAATACAGCGCTTATTCTTCATCAGACCAAGGATATCCATGTTCCCTGTGACGGAAGAGGTGAAATCGATACAACCGAAATTGAGCATCCAATCATTGAATCCTGCCCTGCACCTCTAATGTAGGTCCACCCTGCCAATAAATTCACATGCAAACCACTAGTATTACTATCTAATCACAGTACAAAAAGAGTAGCAAGATAGTAGCAAACCATGTACCTTCGTAATGAACAGCTCATAGTGCCACCAATTGGATATAAAGGTTTGGAAGAAAACATGCTCCTAATGTTGAACCATTTGGACTTTTTGTGCAGTTCCACTAAAATCGAGCATCCCTGTTTGCATACATATTGAAAGTGTGATTACTATAAAAGTGGCACTAGTTGAAGCATAGACTCAAAAATATAAGCAATCCAATTTCTTAATGGGAAAAGGTAGCAAGACTGTTTCTAACCACCTATTTGAAGGAGTCAATAAGGCAACGACGGCTCATGTCAGGAAGGCATATATAGTTCTTTCTAAAAGAATGATCGATTCCTAAACTTTCCTCTTCTTTTAAGCATATTTTGTGCAGTTCAACTAAAATAAAATGCCATCACCACCTTGACAATTCAGTGACACTATACAAAAGGAAATGACTTAACATTACATCATGATGTCAGGTAAGTAGTCGACAGGCATTAGAGACAAACATACAGACCTCCTCCGATAACATAATGAACATTAATTTTAACAAAGGTGCGACTAGCTTTACCGGGATAATTTGAGTGAACTCTAAACCCTCTATTCCTTAATATAAGACATTTTCGCTGTTCAATTTAAAGTACCCAAACGTCTAGTATTTAGAAAAATAGGTTGTAGTTTTCTTGAGCACATATCTGGGAAAGCTTGCCACACTTTATTTATGTCCATACGCTAATGCAACACCATTCGAATAGTACAAATATACACTAATCCAGTGGCTAGTGCAACAGTAGAGTAGTTATTTTGTTACGAGTACTGATACAATGGTTTCTTGAACATATTTCAATAAACTCTAGCACAGGAAGATTTCTATAAGAATTAACAATAAAAAAATGTAAAGGTAACAAGTTTCAGTATTGGTATACTGGCTGTGCATGAGCATTAAACCAAATACAAAAGTCTGAAGGTAACTAGCATTATTAACTAATGACAGTACAAAAAATTGCAAACCATGTACCTTTAAGGCAAATATCATTTCGAACTCGAGGGGACCTAAAAATTGCTATCCCAATCTTGATAATCGGTCAAACATAAAAACTTGATCGAACGAATCAAGAGAACAGCCGGAGGAGGAGGTGCCCACTCTTGACCTTTCCTCTTGATACTGTACAAAAAAAATTGACTTATCTCATGAAAGTGAGGTATGTAATCTATAAACATTAACAATGCAAAAATCTGAAGGTAGTAACAAGATTCATCGTTGGTATACTGGCTGTGCAACAGCATTAGAATGCCCTAGTTGAAAAATCTTTAATACATCCACAATCAACAGGTAACCCTGAAATAATCCAGTGACATTAAATGCCATTGCTTAAATTTATCGGTGGCATTAGACTGAGTGCGGCATTAGTTAAATGTGGATCACTTTAGCAGTAGCATTGCTTGACTTGACTGCTGGCGTTATACTAATAGCAAAAAGGTGGCAATAAGAGCATGTGAGGCCCATTCAGACAGTGGGCGCACCAGTACGATGTACCTCCACGGACGCATGGAGTGGTGAGGGAGGTATGGTTGCCTAGAGCAACAAATATCCAGGCAGCATATGTGGATTACGTCCCATTTTTGTTCTCTTTAGCCACCTTTTTCCTATGTGAGAACAAACCGATCGACCTGGTCATTCTCTATTGCGTTGTCATGCCTTTCTACCCTTCTTCAACCAAGAGACACGAGACTCGTTCCTTAGCTACTGATTTTCCCCTTTTCAACTTAGATGCGGGTTCGATGCCTACTCTCTTGGACAGTACAGTCTCCCTTCCACTACTAGGGAAAAGCCTAGCAGCAGTGCGAGTTTTAGGCCTATCAGTAGCGCGGCAGGAGCGCTACTGGTTCGACGCTACAACTAAAGGTTAACCAACTCTACTGCTACACCGACTTAGTAGTAGCACTTTCTCAGAGCGGTGCTACTGGTAATTACTAGTAGCACTTCTCCCAGCCCGCGCTACTACTATTATTCCGTATTTTATTTATTTTTTATTTCATGTTGTATTCATACACCTCTATAAAAGTTTTCATACAGCAGCAATTTATAGATTGTTTTTACATCATAATGAGTTATTACATCATTGGGAGAAAGAACCGTGGACTAGTTACTCGCATAACTTGCCTCTGAGACCGTTTTGCTATACGAGCTCACCCCGGTCTGTCGACGTCAGGCGACATGGCACCGTTGCTCCAAAAGCCCTTCAAGTGGATGGACATCCACTTGAAACAAATCCGCGGTTCTTTCACGCAATGATATAATAAATATCATCATCATCATGTCATTAACAACTTATCATCATAATACATCATTGTCATATAACACCTCCTCATGATCATCGTTTTCATCGATGAGACATCACATAGCAAGTTAGTCACTAGTCATAATCACAACTACTCCTCATCATCAACTCTAACACATTGTACAACATAATAAACATATTGTACCTCATAGGACCTACTACATTCTCTTAGGACCTACTATATTCTCTAAGGTAAAATAGCAAAAAACAAGATAGCCCCTGGCTCTCCATTATGGAGAATGCAGATTATCCTGTCTCCCATTCTTGCCTTTCGCTTAATGTTGCTTCGAAGAACCTCCTTACAAATGTGTAAACATTTTTTCCACTCTTTGATTAGCATGTGTTCACCGGTTTCAGAAATCCGATATGCACAGGTGAGATCCGTAGGATGACCTGGTTGTAGGTTCAGAACTTCAAGGCGACCATTTTAATACATCAGATGAGGCACACAATCCATCAGGATTTTCTGTTGAAAAACAAAGTAATAACTTCGTAGTTAGCAATGATGTACTAGTTTTAGAAGTATGCAAAAGATGCACGGATGTCGTAATAGTAAAAAATCTTACCAGGGTATCTCCATAGAAGTTATCGTGGTTCAACACGTGCACTAGTGGCACGTATTCACCATAATTTGGAGGAGTTCGATAATAGGTAATGTAATTCTCAAACAAAGTAGAAAATGTGATCAGATGATTTTTCTCCTTATAAGTTAATTTGGGAGCCATCAGTGTAGTGGGTTTTGTCTACCATCTTCTGCACATTATTTGAAGATGAAAATAAGTTGTCAATGGAAATAAGTTGTCAACTATTTTGAAATAAACATTATAAATTAGTTAATAACTATGTTTGAGAAACTCACATAGCGGTAGAATCGGAAGCGTATCAACAAGGACCCAAATGTCCATATTGTTTTGCTCGATATCAGGATCACCAAGATCCATGGTGACAATCATACCCTCATAAAAACCATACATTTTGCAAAGTGCTTCCCAATTTTGGCAACCAAAATGGGTTACGCTCTGAGAGTTGTACAGATTTACTTTAAAATCCATATCATGATGGGTCCTTAGGTTTATTTTCTTTGTTTCAAAATTTTCATGGTCTTCAAAACCCATCCTCTCCAAGACATAGCGTCTTGCATGGCATGGGATAAGCTAGTCGAATTGTAAAATATGAACATTAGACATTGAAATAGTTGAAGTCGTGCTTAATTACTAAAAAACACTTGTCATCGTTGCGTACCGTTTCAACGTCGAAGGTCTCCTCGAGCTTAATGCTGAAGCGCCGATCATCATCCAGGTGAGGGCACCTGTCGCACAGACCTCGATCGTTGTGGCACCAGCCGCACTCCCCCGGGAGACTTTTGTCATCCGAGTACGGTATTTCCTATGTTCATAATTCAAAGATTAAACTTGTACGATTAAATATATGTACTAAAAACCTAAATTAGATCATTATTTTTCGACAAAATCCTGGCCACTCGATATTTCCTACATATTCTAGCACAAGTCATACCAGAATTCACGAAAAAATCCGGCATGACCTTTGCTAAAAAGAGACATATCGAGCGCCTGAAATTTGCCGGAACTGAAATTAATCAACACTCCGGCAAAACATAGGCCACTCGGAGGTGTAACCTGAACATGACTGGCCACTTGGGCAACCACATATCCTATTTGAGCAACACAGGATATACATGTTTTTATCTAGATCGTATATATCTTATAGGACTCATATTGACATGGAGATTTGGCTGGTCTCACCTCGAGGTCGGAGGGGGTCGGTGACGGGGATGACGGCGGGGATGATGGAGGGGTTCCTTGATTTCTGCAAAAGCAAAAACCCTATTAATTCTATTAATTCAACTAGTTCTTATTAAATACAAATTAGTTCTTACTAAATATAAACTAGTTCTTACTAAAATAAAAAGATAACAACAAATATGGCATATTCAACTAGCTCTATTAATTCAACTAGTTCTTACTAAATATAAACTTACTATAAATAAAAAAAACTAGTTCTTTCTAAAAATAAAGTAGTTCAACTAGTTATATTAATTTTCTTGCTAAAAATACATTAGTTCTATTAATTCAACTAGTTCAACTAGTTTATTAATTTACTTGCTAAACTAGTTCAACTAGTTTATTAATTTACTTACTAAACTAGTTCAACTAAAACTAAACTAGTTCAACTAGTTTATTAATTTACTTACTAATTATTTTAAAAACTTACTAATTGTCTATATTTAAATTACCTACAATTTGCAAGAACAGAGACAAGGGAGGGAGGGAGGAGAGAGGAGGTGGAGGGGGGTGTCCGGAGGAGGAGGGGGAGGGGCCGGCCGGAGGAGAATGAGGGAGGGGCGGTGGGAGGAGGGCTGCCGGCGGAGGAGGGAGGAGGGAGGAGGGGGCGGCCGGATGCGGAGGGAGGAGGGCGCGGTGGGAGGAGTGAGGAGGGCGCGGTGGGAAGAGGAGGGAGTACCTCGGTGGATGACAGACGACGGCGGCGGCGGACGACGGGTATCGGCGCGGGCGAGAGTGATTGAGAGGGAGAGTGAGTGACAGAGGGTCGGACGCGTGGGGAGGATAAGGTAGGGATAGTAGTAGCGTGTGTGCGAGAAAATCGCTACAGCTAAGGTGAATAGCAGTAACGTCGGATGGGGATACGCGCTACTGCTAAGTTGGGCTAGGCATGTGCGCCCAGTTCAAACATAGCAGCAACGCTTTTTGCTAGAACGCGCTACTGCTAAAGTTATAGCAGTAGCGCGGTTTATTTTCGGGCGCTGCTACTAAGTAGCAGTAGCGCATTATTTTGTCTAGCGCTACTGCTAAGATGCTTTGTATAAGGTTTTCCCTAGTAGTGTTCCTTTCCTTATTCAACCTAGACATGGATTAGTCTGCATGAAGTAGGGTTTCCTTTAATAGTGCAAATTAAGGTTTTCGTCTGCGTGACCAGCAGAGCAGAGGATAGGAAATTGGGAAGATGGTGGAGTGGAAAAAGATCCACATGCAGCGACGTGGCAGATGGGACAATAGAACAAGGGTATGGTTCGAAAATAGGTAGCATATCTGAGGGTCGGTGGGAAGTGGCTTCACTCATGGTCGTCGTCCTCCGCACACACTACGACAGCGAGCTTGGGGACGGAGGCCATCCCGCGTCGGTGCTAGTTCTGAGAGGACAGCCTTGTCGTCAGTGCCGACGAGGAGTGCATCAACGCTGCATGTCCTTTTCTTCCCCGTCGGATCTGTGACCACCGGTGAGGAGGGAGAGAGAGGCCGTCTTTTTTAGATCTAGAGAGAGGGTGATAGAGTGAGAAGCAAGTGGGCATCCCTTAGCAAGAAAGCGCTAAAGCTCCAACTTATATATCTTTTTATACTACTAGTACTACAGTAGGAGTAGTGGTAGAGTAGTTTATATTCTATGCATACAGTAACAGTTAGTCGTGCTTCAAAACTGAATGGCACGCCATTAAAAAAATAATGTTGAGAAATAATGCGGCACTTCGGGCCAACGCGGCCAGATCGCATTTTGCACGAGAAATGACACACCATGTTTCGTTGACATGTGGTCCCGTTCCAACATGTAAGTGAGACGATGGTTAGTCCTTTTGTACAATTTCCGAACGGACGTCTATGTAGGCCGAGCGCCTCTTCGTGTACCGTGGCGACCGTCCACCGCCTCTTCGCCTTCCCCTCTTGATTTGGAACTGATGTCGCACGCTCTTCCTCCCTCCTCCATTTGCCTTCACCCTTCCTTCTGCCATTGTTCGATCGTCTTCTCCATGGAGGTAACAAGCCAGAAACAACCCCGTTATTCTTGCCCCGATCTGAAAGATGACATGGTGGAGGAACTCATTGATCGGTGTGACGTCATCACCTCGGCTAGCATGGCATGTTCGTTCAAGACCATTCTAGACTCAACGAATAACATCATTACAAGGAACCCAAGGGTCAAGGAGCGGTTTGATATCCCTTATCTTCTTTGCTATAAGCCTGTTCGCATTGGCGCGGACGACGGAGGCCTCGCCTTGTGCAAGTTGATGCCGCTTGATAACAATACGTGTGATGTCAAGATGCCATCCCTTAAGGGTAAGGCTTGGGCTGGCGCAAATGGAGATTGGGTTGTTTACATTTGGTACAATTGCGAGTGGGAACTTGTGAATGTGTACACTCGTCATCGGATTGCACTTCCAAAAATCTCAAAGTGCCCTGAGGTTGAGCACACAGATGATCTACATACATTCAAATACGAGCATGGTGGCTTTCGTCTATGAAATATAGCAATTTGTCGAGTTCCCAACCACTCTTGGAATTACGAGAACTATGAAGTTGTTGCTATCTTCGACAAGCTTTTTGCCATCGTTACTGATTCCACAGTTCGTCCATGGATATTGCTCAAAAATCAGTTTCAGTACACGGATGAGTACTGTGATGCAATTGAATAAGAGGATCTTGTGTTTGCTGCCACCACTCGTGGCACTATTTTTGCATGGGATCCTCATAGTTTTGATACGTTTGTCTTCCACCGTAAGTATAATTGTTTCATCCACATGCATGCGGGTTAGCAAGTTTCCCTTTAGTAATTAACCTCCTTGTGTGTCCAAGGTCCTGTGAACATTCCACCACCTATACTTGAAAATTTTTATAACCAAGGGGGAGACGACGATGGTGATGATCACGAGCACGAGGATGAGCAGAACTTATATACTCAGTGGCGCCTGGCAACTAATTCCGATGGATCACCTCTTCTTGTCTGTATACAGTGCACTGAGATTGTTACTACTGAGGGAGCACATGTTGTCTCCCATGGTCGCCCTCTACGGACCTATTCCAACACACGTTGCAGGGTATTCAGGATGGATACTAGTGTGCTAGCGCCAACACCTTCTCCATGGTTCAGTATTGATAGTCTTGGAGAAAACTCGCTCTTCCTTGGACCAAACTATCAAGTGATAGTGAATGGTGATCCACCTGCTGTTGACACAACATTACTACCATTTATGAGAAGCAACTGTATCTATACCTCGGACGTTGCGGTGGTTCCCTACCCTGGTCCTGATATATGTCGCTTCAGCCTAGATGATCAGTCCTACATTGCTCTCGATATTGACAATAGCTGGCCCTTCCCAAAGCACCTATGGTTCAAAGCAAGCGTTTCCAACGCCGAGGATTGGTTGAGTTGAAGTTCATTTTATTGCTTGTTATTTGTTGTGTGATGAAAACTTCAGTATTTACTAGAATGTTTTGTTGGAAATAATCTATAATCCAACATGTATCCTCGTTGTCGTTTTGTGTTGATGACTTGTTGAATGTAATGAATGGTACATTTGCAAATGCATGTCATAGACTCAATTTATGAATGGTTTTAGAGTCACTTCTTGGAGTGTGAGTACCGTAGTAGTATAGCCAGCATCCGTTTAGTATATGAAGTTGCCACATCACATAGAGCTAACCTAATATTGGAGTATGCTAGCCCTCCACCGGCGCGCCACTTCAAATGGCGGATGAAGTGAGAGTGTAGGATCTTGAGAAGAGGTGTCTAGAGGGGGGGGTGATTAGACACTAAGTACCAAAGTTGCAATTTTTAGCCTTATTAAAGTTTATGTGGAGTTTAGGCACAAGTTTAACTTTTTCAATACATAACAAGCAAGCATGCAAAGAGTATATGAACAGCGGAAAGTAAAGCATGCAACTTGCAAGAAACTAAAGGGAAGGGTTTGAAGGATTCAAACGCAATTAGAGACACGGATGTTTTTGGCGTGGCTCCGATAGGTGGTGCTATCGTACCTCCACGTTGATGGAGACTTCAACCCACGAAGGGTAACGGTTGCGCGAGTCCACGGAGGGCTCCACCCACGAAGGGTCCACGAAGTAGCAACCTTGTCTATCCCACCATGGCCGCCGCCCACGAAGGACTTGCCTCACTAGCGGTAGATCTTCACGAAGTAGGCGATCTCCTTGCCCTTACAAACTCCTTGGTTCCACTCCACAATCTTGTCGGAGGCTCCCAAGTGACACCTAGCCAATCTAGGAGACACCACTCTCCAAGAAGTAACAAATGGTGTGTTGATGATGAACTCCTTGCTCTTGTGCTTCAAATGATAGTCTCCCCAACACTCAACTCTCTCTCATAGGATTTGGATCTGGTGGAAAGAAGATTTGAGTGGAAAGCAACTTGGGGAAGGCTAGAGATCAAGATTCATATGGTAGGAATGGAATATCTTGGCCTCAACACATGAGTAGGTGGTTCTCTCTCAGAAATGGTAAGTTGGAAGTGTAGGTTTAGTATGATGGCTCTCTCCACGAATGAAGAGGAGGTGGAGGGGTATATATAACCTCCACACAAAATCTAACCGTTACACACAATTTACCAATCTCGGTGGGACCGAATCAACAAACTCGGTTAGACTGATTTTAGTAAATCTAGTGACCGTTAGGTTTTTCGGTGGGACTGACATGCATCTCGGTGGGACCGATATGGTTAGGGTTAGGGCATAACGTAATCTCGGTGATACCGATTAAACAAACTCGGTGAGTCCGATTTTGGTAATTAGCTAACCAGAGAGTTGGTTAGGTAAACTCGGTGGGACCGATTTGCTCTTTTCGGTGAGACCGAAATGTTAAAAATGGGAAACAGAGAGTTTACATTGCAATCTCGATGGGACCGATCCGCTCTTTCGGTGAGACTGAAAAGTTACGAAAAGGAAACAGAGAGATTACAATCCCATCTCGGTGAGACCGTGATCCCTATCGGTAGAACCGATTTGCCTAGGATTTGTGGCAGTGGCTAAGACATATGGAATCGGTGGCGCCGGATAGGAAGAATCGGTGAGACCGATTTCGGCTTTAGGTTTAGGTCATATGTGGATGTGAGAAAGTAGCTGAGGGTTTTGGAGCATATCACTAAGCACATGAAGCAAGAGGCTCATTAAGCAACACCTCATCCCTCCTTGATAGTATTGGCTTTCCCGATACACTCAATGTGATCTTGGATCACTAAAATGTAAAATGAAGAGTCTTGATCTTGAAGCTTTAGCCAATCCTTTGTCCTTAGCATCTTGAAGGACTTCTCACATCCTTTAGTCCATGCCACTCCATTGTTGAACTTATCTGAAACATACTATATAAAGGTGTTAGTCCAACAAGAGATATGTTGACATTAATTACCAAAACCACCTAGGGAGCACTTGTGCTTTCAATCTCCCCCTTTTTGGTAATTGATGACAACATACATCAAAGCTTTAGATAAAGATATAAAGAATAGCAAGTAAAGCTTTGGAAAGACATGTAACAGGCATAGGCTCCCCCTACATGTATGCAATCATGTGAATATGGAATATAAGAGCATGTGATAGCATAACCATGATAGAGCAGGCAATGTGTTACATGTATCTTAGCCATATGCATCAGAGCAAAGAATATTCAAGAAAATACCTTCATGCCCATGAGTCCTTCTTGCAAACAGTAGTACATCAGCAAGAATTCCTCATACACATGATTGTGATGCATGTACTTACCTTGTAGTCTTGAGTTGGCTTAGGATGAAATGAACCTGCGTAAACAAGGTTAGATAACACAGATGCACCTACTAGCCAGAGCAAACGAAAGAAACCACAAGAATACCAAGACTGGGATGACATGTAGAGAGTGAGTACTAAGTACTACATTGGATTCGACATGTCCCCAAGAGTAAAGATATGCAATGAATTTAGATGATTTCTTTCCCTTAGATGTCTTGCTCCCCCTGAATCTAGCATGGGATACTGGGAGAAGATAGGGAACAGAAAATTAGAGCTGAAAGGAAATTTGAGCTGAAAGATATAAAGAACAGAGCTAATGCAAGCTAATGCAAATAAGCACAAATGAACATGTCTTTCCCCTCAAGAAGACATGTGGCATCTCTCCTCTTGAACACCAAGCATCTGGGATCCTTGAGAAATACTTTTATCTAGTATTCTCTCCCCCTGGAGATGCATCTGGGATCCTTGAGAAATACTTTTATCTAGTATGCTCTCCCCCTGGAGATATCTCTCTCCTCCTGAAGGATCTCTCTCTCCTTCTCTGATGTGATCTCTCTGAGTGATAAGATTTGATGTGATCTCTCTCTCCCCCTTTGACATCAATTTCCATAAAGGGCTTGAAAAAATTGAGCTCTCTCTCCCCCGCTGGAATTTGTCGTGAATGGGTTTGATCCTTGAGTCACAACCTAAAGCAATGTTAAAAATGTGATGCTTGTAGAGGACAAGATTCATTGAGTGGAGCTGGATCAAAAGAAATACAGAATAAGTGGCAAACTGTTTTTCCTGTTGTGAAATCGGTGGCACCGAGTGGTATGCTTCGGTGGTACCGAAAGTTTTTAGTTGGACCGAAAATAACAAATCGGTGTAACCGAGTTCATCGCAGAGAAAACACTTGTCACCTCAGCTCACTTGACTAATAATATCTCACAAAGATTTGCAAGGAATTTACTGAATGATATGCAATGAATTGGAATGCAGAAAATGTAGAGCAAACAAAGAGAAATCAAGACGAAGTTTTTTTTGAAAGGGGAAACACATATGCACGAGACAAATGCAAAAACTCAGAAAGGAACACAAGAGAACTTCATCTATGTCAGGACCCCGATTCTAAGTCACATCGACCTAGCCGGTAACACCTCATATCACTTTGCGGCCTCACGCACGGTATTCCCACGGGTGTCGCCTTACCATGGCCCGGGACCGTTTGCGCCTTTTGGCTCACGTATATGATAGTGTCGCTAGCATCCACATGATAGAGAACCCGGGCCGACATGGCTAGTCATGAACCCAAAGCGGCACTAACCCATGGGGACAGGCATACATGACTCACATCGAGCATGTCGGTCATCAATGTATGAATTCGGGCTGTAGCACTGGGCTAACAGGATCCGGTATCCCGGGCTGTAGCAGACTAGGTAGGACTCCGAATATCACCGCGTGACATTTCCCTGAAGGGGCAGACATAGGAACAAAGTGAAACACATGCCGGCCAGTCAAGTGTCCGAAGCAGTAGTGCTGGGCTAGCAGGACTCCGGTGAACCGGGCTGTAGCGGACTACTATCGCTCAGGAAGCACTAGACTACATTGCCCCATATGAGACGCTGCCAAGGATAAACAACTAGATTGTCGGATCCCACACATACCAAGCATTTCAAGCATACACACAATATGCTCAATATGTGTAGATACAACATGGCATCACAACATAACTCTACAACTCAAATATTTATTCATTAGGCTCCGAGGAGCGAGATATTACAAACATGGGTCTCATGACCCAACACTCGAAGCATACAAGTCAAAGCACAAGCGTAAGCTTAACATGTCCGAGTACAGACATCTACAAATGAAAAAGAGGCTGAGAAGCCCCGACTATCTACCAGATCCCGCCGAGGGCACAAGATCGTAGCCGAGGTAACCAGCTAAACGTCAAGTCCATGCTTGGAACTACTAGCGAGACCGACATCTCTCTCGCAAAACATAAAATAATCAAACGTGAGTACAAATGTACTCAAAGACGACTTACATCGTAACTAACTACATATGCATCATTATCAACAAAGGGGTGGTGGAGTTTGACCGCAGCAAGACAGCTTTGACTCGGTGGCTATCCCGAACTACGCATCGCAAGTAACTCTTTTGAGGTGGCGCACGAGTCCACATATTCACCATATTAATACACCACTATGGATCCGCCCCCGTCTCCCTACGAGAACGCCATCCATAGCACTCACGCTTATCTTGCGCATTTTAGAGTATCCACTTTCACTTGTCTATGAACTGTTATAGGCAACCCAGAAGTCCTTTACCGCGGACACGGCTATTCGAATAGATCATATTAACCCTGCAGGGGTGCACTTCTTCACACACGCTCTCGCCACTTACCGCCATGTACACCTCATGTATCTCGGCAACCTTCAAGCGGAGACCTGGCGAGGGAGTCGGCCATGACCTGACTAACCACACAAGTCTCTAGTCCAAGTTTATCGCCTATTCAGGTTCCATTCGCGAGGAGATCCAGCCGGGGTGTCGCTCACGGCCCCAAACAATGAGAGCAGGGTTCCCGAGGCACCAAACGGGCGTCTCGGTACACCGTGCCTCGTGTCTCTACCGCAACATAGCCCACCCCTATGGTCAGTGGTACGCACGACCCCCAACACATATCCTACAAACACCACAAACTAGTTGCAACTCCTGGACAGAGATCGAGGCAATTAATAAGCCGAGAGGTGTCGAGTTACCGGAACCCAATGTGTGGTAGTAGCTGTTCATGGATCACAAACACAGAACTCAGTTCCTGAGGACGGCTGCAATGAGACAACCCACCATGTACTCCTACATGGCCTCTCACCAGTACCTTTACCAAATCGTGTTCACACACTTAGCTCTCAACAACAGGACATGTTTACACACCTCGATTCATTCCCGATGAATCGGACTGACTCAACTCTAAGCAAAGAGTGTGCATGACAAACAAGCATGAATGAGTAGGCACAACAGGCTCAAACAACTCCTACTCATGCTAGTGGGTTTCATCTATTCTTTGTGGAATGACAGGTCATGCGAGAGGATAAAGGGGTTCAGCTACCGCAGCAAATGTGAGATAAATCGTTGTTGTCCTAATGCAGTAAAAGAGAGCAGGAGCGAGAGAGTGGGATTGTGTCGGAATGAACAAGGGGGTTTTGCTTGCCTGGCACTTCTGAAGATAGTATAGTTCTTCATCGTTGTCATCGAACTCATCGTCGGGATACGCCTACCGAGAGGGGGGACAAACACCGGCAACAGAGAAAGAACACAATCAATGCAATGCCACAATATGATGCATGATCATGACATGGCAATATGCTGTGATATGAGCTAATGCATCTAGCTATGATTTAAATGAAGTTGGTTTGAATACATGATTCAAATTCCAAGTCCATATATGATTATTTAAATGCCCTTTAATTGTTTTGTCCAAAACAGAGGACAAACATTGTTCAAACATGCATGAAAATTGTACAGATGGATTCCTTGAATTTTTCTGATAATTTTTCATATATAATTTAATTCATTTGGAGCTACGGTTGAATTGCGATGAATTTTAGAAGTTTTAGCTATTTTCTGGAATTTCTTGAATTATTTAAATTCCAGAAAATCATTAACTGCGTCAGCATGATGTCGGTGTGACGTCAGCAAGTCAACAGGGGCGGCCCAGTCAAATCGGACCAGTGGGTCCCGCGTGTCGCTGTCATTAGCTTAACTAACTAAATTAATATTAGTTTAACTCCTAATCTAGGTTTGACCAGGGGCGGGGCCCACATGGTCAAATGGGTCAAACCCACCGGCGACATAACGCCGGCGAGGCCCGAGACGGCGGCGCGGTTCGGAAACGCAGCACAGGCCACGGTTCGAGGCGCGGATGGCACCGTTGGAACCCTGAGCCTCGTCCGTGTCGACTGGTGCTGGAGGGGTCGCCGGAGACGACCTATATCGACGGTGGTGTCCGCTTCCGCGGCGGCCAGAGTTCGGGTGCAGGCGGTGGCGATGCTACAATGCACTAGAGGAGAAACCAGAGGGTGCTACGTGCTCCTGGGGGTTCGCTGAGCACGCTGACGAGCTCCGTTGCGAGCTTGCGCGGCTGTGGCCACGGCTACGCCATGGCCGGCTGCGAGATGCTTCGGTCATGGTTGGGGATCGGGGCTAGAGCACGCGAGGGAGGACGGCGCAAGGGGGAATCGGGTCAATGGCTCACCGCGGAGCTGCAGGGATGGTTAGTGGGCTCGGGGGCGCGCCGGAGTGGCCGAATCGACGGAGGCATTCGGCGGCCGTGGTCGGGGAAGAAGCCGCGGCATCGTCTTGGGGCATCCGGGCTTCAGTGGGTCGACGTAGAGGGGCTTGGGGTCCGGGCGGAGCTCGGGGTCACGGCCACGGTGCAAGGAAACGGCGGTGGGCGCAGCGGCAGTGAGCGGCGGCGACGGGCTCCGTTCGGTCGCGGGAGGGAGAGAGAGCAGAGGGGGATCGGGACGGAGGGAGAAGTGAACGTGGCGCCAGGGAGGTGCATCGCATCTCCAGGGGGGTCGGGGAAGCGAGCAGAGAGGCAGGAGGTGGCGCTCGGAGGGCGCGCGTGCGGCGAGCACACGCTCGGCGTCCTACTGGCGCAAGGTTGAAGACAACCTTGCCCTGGTGGGTTGGGCTGGCTTTGCCCAGCCGGGCTGCTACAGAGGTGGGCCGGTTGGGGCGCCAGGTAAGTGACCAGGTACTATCTCTCTCTCTCTCTTCTAATTTTCTCTTTCTATTCTGTTTTCTTTGTTCTGATTTAGTTTAGGAACTAAATCATTTTAGATAATTCTGGAAATTATTTTGGTGGTTAACTGAATTATTTCAGGCTCCACAAATAACTTCAGAATATTTGGACCATTTAAAATATATATAGCATTTAAACGGCTCCAATTCAAATACTTTTGTGTTAATTCAAAAATCCAAAGATGACCTAAAAATATGTGCACCATTTGTTGGCAGAGGTTTTCACCTTTATCAAAAATCATGAACATTTTCAAAGGCATTTTGGATTCATTGAAAATGATTTTTTATTTGAACCTAGTTGAATTCTTTCTGATGCTAGGGTTTGATCAATCCCTATTTGAATTTAAATAGAATTTAAACATGATGCAACACTCAAATGCAATCACTAAGCATTACCAGAACTAGGGATGTGACAACTCACCCCCACTAAACAAGAATCTCGTCCCGAGATTCAAGACGTGAGGTAAGAAGACATAGGGGCACAAGACCAACACAATCTTCACGATCCAAGTTGCACCTCATAAGGTTGTCGATTCGTTGCATACGTTGATCTTGACATCCCTGCTTTGAGAAATTCATCTAATATGACAAGAGAGGAAAGGGAGAATTTTAGAAGAATCAGTCTTCTTGAGGATCGAACAACTCAGGATTAACTCACGGAATGAGACATAGCAACATACCTCAAGCTGAGACATGAAACATACATCCGGAGGGATGGAGTGTCACAGATGACGAAGGTTCACTAGGTAGACAACAATTTCACACTTAAGGAGGTGGTGAACGGTTGTCCACGTAGCGAGGAGTTGAGTTGCCATGATACTATAACGAGACATCTTAAGGAAGGTGACCCGTGGAAAAATTCCCTTAAGTGGCAAAAAGAATTACTTTTGATATAGCGATCATTGAGACTCTTTATACCAGCCTAAGGCAATCACAATCGATCATTTGAAAGAGTTCGAAAGAATGACATACTCGGACTAGAATGGATGATGTGGACTACCTTGTTGAAGACAACGCAATGGATGATTTTTCTTATCATCGAAAATGGATGGGACCCATGGTAGGACCACTTTCGAAGATGATCCTGGACAGCAACTGCTGGGAAGGACAGCCCATGGAGAATTGGCACGATGGGGTGCAAGCTGCGATCAAAATGCAAATGTTGGAATAGTCCAACCATCATATCTGCCTGAGATTCAGATCTGGTTGGTGTTAGGATATTCCAGACTCATCGAGTTTAGAAAGAAAAATGAAAGTTTGCAACACAAATCGACGAGAATATGTTGCGAGATTCTCGGGAATGAACTACGATAGCAAGCTCCAAAACATGAGCTGGTTCTGCTACTAACATGTGAACATGTTGTCCAAGACAAGAATGACCACATAGTAGTCTTATCATAAAACACTACCGAGCTCAAGTGGGGAACCATCATCGAGGATATCGAAGTCCTATGCATTACCATGGATTAGCACTTAACTCCTTCTCCTACAACAAATCAGTCAGTGGCTTGGTGTGCTAGGAACACATATGGAGTGGAGGCGGCCAACCTATCAAACCATAGGGCACTTCGCACGTGCATGACTAACTTGGGATGATTCCAGAGGAAATAAAACAAACCTTTCTCAAATTCATGGCGGCAACTTACACCTAAAGCACATGAATTCGAGGAAGTCACTTCTTCCATCCAAGCATAGGCTTCATGAACGGGACACGAAGGCATTGCTTACAAAGTTTTCAACACTAGGTTGATGTTCAACATGAATCATGGGGGAGACAAGATGTTGCTGATGGGCTTAACAACAATTCATCGGAATTTCCATATCACTAGACTTCCACCATCATGTGAACACGGTGATAGCATTGATCAGACCAAAAGATGTAATGGTGTATGCTCGAGGGATCAACCACGAGTAAGACAACAATATGAACATCGTTGGTTCTGATTTGACTTGACAATAGCCCATACTCAAGTCAAAGTTTTGACAAGGCAATAGATCCAACAACTGATCACGAGGACCAATCAATGGAGATATCATCCTTCTTCAACACACACACACACCAAAGATATCCCTTAGAGATGAACTAAGTTAAGCAAAGCTTTATCTTCCAACTCTCCAAGTTGTTGTCTAGCTCAACCAACTAGCTCAGGGATATCCAACACAGAATCTTGGAGAAGGGGTGGTTTACAAGAAACCAACTTGATCACGAACTTAACATAGCGGTCAGGCGACAACCTGGTAGCACTTGCAAGAAGATATTTTGAAAGTCACGAACCACCGATACGTTATTAAGCTCGAGAACAATCTTGCTTTTCAGGGCAAGACGATATGATCAAATAAGCAAGAGATTGAATAATCCTAAATCATTGCTCGAAGGGTGCACCATAAATAAGGACTAGGTAGCATGATCAATCTTAGTATGATGATTTAATAACCAACACACTAAGAATGAGAATATTGTCCATTAACTACCAAGCAACGAGGTTGCTAGGATTATCGATTTCACACATCACAATTCACTTATCGGCAATCCGGTTACATCAACACGGGACCGAGGAATGAATAATGATAGCGAGAAGTATCACTACGTCAAGAATTCATAAAAGAAGGTGCAATTCTCAAGTTCCTGACATAAAGTGGGTAATACTTCATGGTAGAACAGAACAAAAGCTGAATTGGCATTTTGATCTGCGGAATACAACTGCTTTGACCCAATCCTGGATATGGATGAGGTAATGGAGTTTGTTTCTCCTAGTCATTCTGGAATAGAATGGCTTGACGGACCACATGAGTAATAGGCATCGATGAACGAAGGCATGCATACTCTGACTATCAATTGATAGATGAAGGCCAGAAGACAACTAAAGAGAACAAGCTCAAAGGAACATATAATTTTCTGAGTTGTGGAGGCATGGATTAGTATGTCGAGCAAAGCTCAACATTTCTTCCGGATAACCCATGCGGAGAAGGTAGAACTGGCAGAGTCACAATATAGAATGGGGAACTCATCGAAAGCACTCTTGTTGTGACCTTTTGGTTCAAAGGAACTCCTGCCAAGGATGGTTCATGGTATGTGGAAGAATGAGATACCACGGACCTCGAGGACCGTCGCAAGGTTACTAATATCCTAAAGGAACTAGCAAATACTAACAACATGAAGTAGGGTGAATCTCGGGTTCAAGAACCCAGGAATAGAAACCTACTAACTAAATTGCATCACGGGATGCTTTCGAGAATGATGGCCAGAATCATCACACTAGAAACACAAAACATGGCTGGATTACTAAGTGATACTCTAGACAACTAGGGTCATAATAATAACTCCAACATATATGTCGAGGCAACAGAGTACCTCAACTCAACAATTAGTGTGCTTATTCTGACCAAAAAGGACATCGGGAACGGAAAGAAGGTTTTGCAAATGCATCAGACTATTCAGAGACCTGGGATGACTCGGACAACATAACAGCTGTAAATGCTCAAAATGATTTGAGGCATCCTGCAAAAATGGTGGCATAACCACTCAACATCACAATATCAAGGTTCCGAGATAAACAGTTAACATACATAAATAGTAGGAACTGAACTGGGGCTTAAATCCAACAATCTTAAAGGTCTAGGGATTAGTAACACGTCATCCTAATAGAGAGATGAGAAGGCCTAGTTCTTAATCCCTGTAGAAGAGAAGAGGATGACTCAGATCAGAAGGCCATGAGGTATAAGGAGTAAAAATAGCCTTACGTTCCCTCCCGCAATCAATTCCCTTACATAACTAAAGCATTTCTAGACACAACTTCGACCAGTTTGGCTTGGTAATCCTACAGCCAGTCAGGCTCTGATACCAACGCTGTCAGGACCCCGATTCTAAGTCACATCAACCTAGCCGGTAACACCTCATATCACTTTGCGGCCTCACGCACGGTATTCCCACGGGTGTCGCCTTACCATGGCCCGGGACCGTTTGCGCCTTTTGGCTCACGTATATGATAGTGTCGCTAGCATCCACATGACAGAGAACCCGGGCCGACATGGCTAGTCGTGAACCCAAAGCGGCACTAATCCATGGGGACAGGCATACACGAATCACATCGAGCATGTCGGTCATCAACGTATGAATTCGGGCTGTAGCACTGGGCTAACAGGACTCCGGTATCCCGGGATGTAGCAGGCTAGGGAGGACTCCGAATATCACCGAGTGACATTTCCCCGAAGGGACAGTCATAGGAACGAAGTGAAACACATGCCGGCCAGTCAAGTGTCTGAAGCAGTAGTGCTGGGCTAGCAGAACTCCGGTGAACCGGGCTGTAGCGAACTACTATCGCTCAGGAAGGACTAGACTACATTTCCCCATATGAGAGGCTGCCAAGGATAAACAACTAGATTGTCGGATCCCACACATACCAAGCATTTCAAACATACACACAATATGCTCAATATGTGTAGATAAAACATGGCATCACAACATAACTCTACGACTCAAATATTTATTCATTAGGCTCTGAGGAGCGAGATATTACAAACATGGGTCTCATGACCCAACACTCAAAGCATACAAGTCAAAGCACAAGCGGAAGCTTAACATGTCTGAGTACATACATCTACAAATGAAAAAGAGGCTGAGAAGCCTGACTATCTACCAGATCCTGCCGAGGGCACAAGATCGTAGCTGAGGTAACCAGCTAAACATCGAAGTCCATGCGGAACTACTAGCGAGACTGACGTCTCTCTGCAAAACATAAAATAAGCAAACGTGAGTACAAATGTACTCACCAAGACATACATCAGAACTAACTACATATGCATCATTATCAACAAAGGGGTGATGGAGTTTGGTATGACAAGCCAGCTTTGACTCGGTGGCTATCCTGAACTATGACCGCAAGTAACTCTTTTGAGGTGGCGCTGCAGTCGACATATTCACCATATCAATACACCACTATGGATCCGCTCCCGTCTCCCTACGAGAACGCCATCCATAGCACTGACGCTTATCTTGCGCATTTTAGAGTATCCGCTTTCACTTGTCTATGAACTGTTATAGGCAACCCAGAAGTCCTTTACCGCGGACCCGGCTATTCGAATAGATCGTATTAACCCTGCAGGGGTGTACTTCTTCACACACGCTCTCGCCACTTACCGCCATGTACACCTCGTGTATCTCGGCATCCTTCAAGCGGAAACCTGGCGAGGGAGTCGGCCATGACCTGACTAACCACAGAAGTCTCTAGTCCAGGTTTATCGTCTATTCGGGTTCCATCCGCAAGGAGATCCGGCCTGGGTGTCGCTCACGGACCCAAACGATGAGAGCAGGGTTCCCGAGGCACCAAACGGGCGTCTCGGTACACTGTGCCTCGTGTCTCTACAGCAACATAGCCCACCCCTAGGGTCAGCGCTACGCACGGCCCCCAACACATATCCTACAAACACCAGAAACTAGTTGCAACTCCTGGACAGAGATCGAGGCGATTAATAAGCCGAGAGGGGTCGAGTTACGGAACCCAATGTGTGGTAGTAACTGTTCATGGATCACAAACACATAACTCAATTCCTGAGGACGGCTGCAATGAGACAACCCACCATGTACTCCTACATGGCCTCTCACCAAAGATACCTTTACCAAATCGTGTTCACACACTTAGCTCTCAACAAGAGGGACATGTTTACACACCTCCGATTCATTCCCGATGAATCAGACCTGACTCAACTCTAAGCAGTGAGGCATGACAAACAAGCATGAATGAGTAGGCACAACAGGCTCAAACAACTCCTACTCATGCTAGTGGGTTTCATCTATTCTTGTGGAATGACAGGTCATGTAGAGGATAAAGGGGTTCAGTACCGCAAGTAAATGTGAGATAAATCGTTGTTGTCCTAATGGAGTAAAAGAGAGCAGGAGCGAGAGAGTGGGATTGTATCGGAATGAACAAGGGGGTTTTGCTTGCCTGGCACTTCTGAAGATAATATAGTTCTTCATCGGTGTCATCGAACTCATCGTCGGGATACGCCTACCGAGAGGGGGACAAACACCGGCAATAGAGAAAGAACACAATCAATGCAATGCCACAATATGATGCATGATCATGACATGGCAATATGCTGTGATTTGAGCTAATGCATCTAGCTATGTTTTAAATGAAGTTGGTTTGAATACATGATTCAAATTCCAAGTCCATATATGATTATTTAAATGCCCTTTAATTGTTTTGTCCAAAACAGAGGACAAACATTGTTCAAACTTGCATGAAAATGGTACAGATGGATTCCTTGAATTTTTCTGATAATTTTTCATATATAATTTAATTCATTTGGAGCTACGGTTGAATTGCTATGAATTTTAGAAGTTTTAACTATTTTCTGGAATTTCTTGAATTATTTAAATTCCAGAAAATCATTAACTGCGTCAGCATGACGTCGGTGTGACGTCAGCAAGTCAACAGGGGCGGCCCAGGTCAAACTGACCAGTGGGTCCCGCGTGTCAGTGTCATTAGCTTAACTAACTAAATTAATATTAGTTTAACTCCTAATCTAGGTTTGACCAGGGGCGGGGCCCACATGGTCAAATGGGTCAAACCCACCGGCGACATAACACCGGCGAGGCCCTAGACGGCGGCGCGGTTTGGAAACACAGCACAGGACACGGTTCGAGGCGCGGATGGCACCGTTGGAACCCTGAGCCTCGTCCGTGTCGACTGGTGCTGGAAACGCAGCACAAGCCACGGTCATACTCATCGTTTAAGCTCAAAATGGGGTTGCCATTTTTCGTTTAAGCATCTTGATGTATTCACATCTTGTCGAGTTGCTTTAACTCATAACTTGGAGTAAAGCTTCTCTAAGATGGAATAACATACCTTGGTTGGTGGTGTTGTCCATGTAGTTGAACTTGTGTGGGTTGCTCAAGGTTGATGTAGCTCATCAAGAATTTGGATCACCACTTGGAATTTGAGTCCATCTACCTACATGGGTTAGTTCGTGCAAGGAAGAGCACTTGTGTATCCAACAATGACAATCATGAAGCTCAACATAGAATTTGTCAAAGGATATGTTTAAACGGTTTTGTGCTTCCTTGGCTTCAACCACCTTGTGTAGAGACTTGGTGATGTAGAGATTGCTCAAGATATGAGTAGGTTACAACCTCTTGGAATTTGATTCAACCAAGTACCTCGATGGGTTACATAACATGCAAGATACAAATATATCCAAGACATAATATTTCCATCATAGGAGAGATATCAAGGATTAGGCATAAGCTCATGTCTTGCATGTATCCAATGGAGTTTCTCCTCCAAGTTTGAAGCATCAATGATGTTCAATTCTCCTCTTAACCTGCAAAACACTTTCTCATCAAGAGGTTTAGTGAATATATCCGCTAATTGCTTTTCGGTGCGAACATGCTTAAGATCAATGTCTCCCTTAGCAACATGATCTTGAATGAAATGATGATGAACTTCAATGTGCTTAGTTCGAGAATGTTGCACAGGATTATGACCAATTGTGATAGCACTTTCATTGTCACAAAGCAATGGAACATGTTTCACATATATCCCATAATCTTTAAGAGTTTGGGTCATCCAAAGTAATTGAGCACAACATGAACCAGCGGCAATGTATTCCGCTTCGGCAGTAGACAAGGATACCGAGTTTTGTTTCTTGGAGGACCAAGACACAAGAGATCTACCAAGAAATTGACAAGTACCCTAAGTGGACTTTCTATCAACCTTGTCTCCTGCATAGTCCGAGTCGGAGTAGCCAACAAGATCGAAAGTGGTCCTCTTAGGATACCAAATGCCAAAATTTGGTGTATGGATTAAGTATCTCACTATCCTTTTCACGGCCTTAAGATGCCATTCTTTAGGACCAGCTTGATATCGTGCACACATGCACACACTTAGCATAATATCGGGACGTGAAGCACATAGATATAACAATGAACCAATCATAGAGCGATAAACCTTTTGATCAACCGGTTCATCATCTTTGGTTAAGTCAAGATGTCCACTAGTAGGCATGGGTGTAGTCATACCTTTGCATTCTCTTGCATATTGAACTTCTTGAATAAGTCCTTTGTGTACTTTGTTTGAGAGACAAAAGTACCTTCCTTAGTTTGCTTGATTTGCAACCCAAGAAAGAATTTGAGTTCACTCATCATAGACATCTCAAACTTCTCCGACATTAGCTTCCCAAACTTTTCACTAAAATGAGGGTTAGTTGATCCAAATATGATATCATCAACATAAATTTGGCATACAAATAATTCACCATTAACCCTTTTAGTAAAAAAGTGTGGAATCAATTTTCCCAATTTCAAAGCCTTTTTCAAGAAGAAACTTGGTCAAGCATTATACCATGCTCTAGGAGCTTGTTTAAGACCATAAAGAGCTTTGTGAAGTTTGTAAACATGATTGGGTTTCTTAGGATTGACAAAGCTGGGAGGTTGCTTAACATAAACTTCCTCCTCTGTTTCACCATTTAGAAAATCACTTTTAATGTCCATTTGGTACAAGGTGATATCATGATGATTAGCATAGGCAAGTAAGATGCGAATGGACTCAAGTCTAGCAACGGGGGCGTAAGTCTCACCATAGTCCATACCTTCGACTTGTGTGTAGCCTTGGGCGATGAGACGTGCTTTGTTGCGAACTACTTGTCCATCTTCATCTTGCTTGTTGCGAAACACCCATTTGGTACCGATGATGTTGTGGTTGTTGTCGGGCTTCTCAACCAATGTCCAAACTTGGTTCCTCTCAAAGTTGTGTAGCTCTCCATGCATAGATTTATCCAATCCGGATCTTCCAATGCTTCTTCAACCTTCATAGGTTCAATTCTAGAGATGAAAGAATAGTTTTCACAAAAGTTAGCTAAACGAGTTTTAGACCGAGTGATTCTCCCGGTTTGAATGTCATTGTAGATTTGCTCAACGGGATGGTCTTTAGCAATTCTTGCTCGAACTCGTGAAGCTTTTGCTTGGGTCTTCGTTGAACATCTTCTTCATCTTGTTCTTCTTCTTGGCCTTCTTCATTGTTGGCGTTGTCGTTCTCTTGTCGTGGTGGAGAAGGAGGTTGTTGACGTTCATCTTGATGCACTTCCTCGTTTTCTTCTTCTTGGTATGTCCCACTCGTGGATGCTTCCATATCAACTCTTGGTTCACCTTGTCGTGAAGTAGAAGCTTCCACTTGAATAGACGAGGTACTCTCCTTCACCTCCGTTGGACGGACCTTGCCTATAGACAAGTCTTGGATTTCTTCCGAAGGGTCTTTGTCTCCTACATCAATTGGCAATTTCTCTATTTGCGAGCCGTTAGATTCATCAAACTTCACATCTACCGTCTCTTCAACCTTTCGGGTGAAATTGTTGTAGACACGGTAAGTGTGAGAGTTTGAGCCATAACCTAGTAGGAAACCTTCATGAGACTTAGGAGCAAATTTAGAACGACGATGCTTATCAAGAATGTAGCACTTTGAGCCGAATACTCGAAAGTATCCAAATTGGGGTTTGTTACTGGTGAGGAGCTCGTATGCCGTCTTGCCGAGTAGCTTGTGAAGATACAAGCGATTTGTTGCATGACAAGCTGTCTCAACCGCTTCTGCCTAAAAGTGCTTCGGTGTCTTGTACTCATCAACCATCGTTCTCGCCATTTCGATGAGCATCCGGTTCTTCCTCTCAACAACTCCATTTTGTTGAGGTGTGTACGTAGCCGAGAACTCGTGTCAAATCCCTTCTTCGTCAAGAAAGGTGTCCACATTTGCGTTCTTGAACTCCATTCCGTTGTCGCTGCGAACCTTCTTGATCTTCACTTCAAATTGATTTTGGGCCTTTCTAGCGAAGTTTTTGAAGATCTTTTGGACCTGCGATTTATCATCGAGAAAGACACACCCACGTAAATCTTGAAAAATCATCAACTATAACTAGAACAAAAGAATTTCCACCGAGACTCTTGTAGGAGTTGGGACCAAAGAGATCCATGTGAAGCAGCTCGAGCGGCCTCTTTGTGGTCATAATGTTCTTCACGGGATGCCTTCCTCCAACCTGTTTACACGCTTGACAAGCACCTTGCACGATCTATCCTTATCAAATATGACATCGTTAACTCCAAGGATATGATTCCCTTTAATAAGCTTGTCAAGGTTTCTCATGCCAACGTGACCTAATCGTCCATGCCATAACCAACCTTTTGAGGATTTAGCAATGAAGCAAGTTTTAGGTTGAGCCTTTTAGTGAAATCAACAATGTATAGATCACCTCTACGCACACCGGTAAAGACCATTTTATGATTGTCTCGTGAAACACTTGGCAATCAATTTCAGTAAATAGGACATTGAAACCGAAATCAGCAAGTCTAGATACTGAAAGTAAGTTGTAGCCAAGAGATTCAACGAGCATGACATTTTGAATGGAGCTATCATGTGAGATGGCCACCTTACCGAGGCCAACCACCTTACCTTTTGAGTTGTCACCAAAAGTGAAATACTTTCGAGGACTATCATTATCGGCAAGCTCACGAAACATGTCTTTATCTCTGGTCATTTGATCGGTACATCCACTATCAAGAACCCATTCCTTTCCTCCTGACACATATCCCCGAAGATTTGCCATAAGACCAAAGTGTCTCATTGCATCATAAAGATCGAAGTCACTATCATCATCCTCATCATAGTATCCATGTTCAACATCGTCATGTGGTGGATCAAGTCGTAGAGAGGGTAATTCGTTAGAGTGAGTTTGACAATGATCTTGCTTATGAATTCTTATAGCTTCGGAAATAATATCACTAATAATTCCAACATCTCCTTTGGCACGCATAAGGTCGGTAAGTTCAAATAGATGATCACCAAACATAGGATCACTAGTGTTCATCTTACTCAAAGCAATAGACTTATAGAGAATTTCATCTAGATTTTTCAAGGAATAATTTGGAAAGCGTTCCTCAAGAAATTTCCATATAGTGTAGGCACACCCAAAAGTAGGCAAGATTCTAATCAAGTTTATAGGCAAGCCTCTAGTGATAAGATTAACAGTTCTAAGATTTCTAGTCATGTCAATAGATTTATCAAGGGTAGGATGCATAGGATCAACATGAGGAGCATAAGGGCTAGCAATGTACTTGTTCAAATGATATTGATTGAAAATTACAAGCATCTCATTTTTTCACTCATGAAAATACTCCATCAAGAATAGGCACTCTATGACTAAGACTCCCCAAAGTAGACTCATCCATCTTCCTCCAATGGTGATTAAACCAAGGAAATGGAGACCAATGCTCTGATACCACTTGTAGGATCTTGAGAAGAGGTGTCTAGAGGGGGGGTGATTAGACAATAAGTACCAAAGTTGCAATTTTTAACCTTATTAAAGTTTAAGTGGAGTATAGGCACAAGTTTAACTTTTTCAATACATAACAACCAAGCATGCAAAGAGTATATGAGCAGCGGAAAGTAAATCATGCAACTTGCAAGAAAGTTAAGGGAAGGATTTGGAGGATTCAAGCGCAATTGGAGACACGGATGTTTTTGGCGTCGTTCTGATAGGTGGTGCTATCGTACCTCCACGTTGATGGAGACTTCAACCCACGAAGGGTAGCAGTTCTTGAGCGAGTCCACGGAGGGCTCCACCCATGAAGGGTCCACGAAGTAGCAACCTTGTCTATCCCACCATGGTCGTCGCCCACGAAGGACTTGTCTCACTAGCGGTAGACCTTCACGAAGTAGGCGATCTCCTTGCCCTTACAAACTCCTTGGTTCAACTCCACAATCTTGTCGGAGGCTCCCAAGTGACACCTAGCCAATCTAGGAGACACCACTCTCCAAGAAGTAAACAATGGTGTGTTGATGATGAACTCCTTGCTCTTGTGCTTCAAATGATAGTCTCCCCAACACTCAACTCTCTCTCATAGGATTTGGATCTATTGGAAAGAAGATTTGAGTGGAAAGCAACTTGGGGAAAGCTAGAGATCAAGATTCATATGGTAGGAATGGAATATCTTGGCCTCAACACATGAGTAGGTGGTTCTCTCTCAGAAATGGTAAGTTGGAAGTGTAGGTTTAGTCTGATGGATCTCTCCACGAATGAAGAGGAGGTGGAGGGGTATATATAGCCTCCACACGAAATCTAACCGTTACACACAATTTACCAATCTCAGTGGGACCGAATCACCAAACTCGGTCAGACCGATTTTAGTAAACCTAGTGATCGTTAGGGTTTTCGGTGGGACTGACATGCATCTCGGTGGGACCGATATGGTTAGTGTTAGGGCATAACGTAATCTCGGTGAGACCGATTTTGGTAATTAGCTAACTAGAGAGTTGGTCAGGTAAACTCGGTGGGACCGATTTGCCTAGGGTTTGTGGCAGTGGCTAAGACATATGGAATCGGTGGCACCGGATAGGAAGAATCGGTGAGACCGATTTTGGTTTTAGGTTTAGGTCATATGTGGATGTGAGAAAGTAGCTGAGGGTTTTGGAGCATATCACTAAGCACATGAAGCAAGAGGCTCATTAAGCAACACCTCATCCCTCCTTGATAGTATTGGCTTTTCCTATACACTCAATGTGATCTTGGATCACTAAAATGTAAAATGAAGAGTCTTGAGCTTGAAGCTTTAGCCAATCCTTTGTCCTTAGCATCTTGAAGGAGTTCCCACATCCTTTAGTCCATGCCACTCCATTGTTGAACTTATCTGAAACATACTAGATAAAGGTGTTAGTCCAACAAGAGATATGTTGACATTAATTACCAAAACCACCTAGGGAGCACTTGTGCTTTTAGAGAGGTCGCGTCACCTTGTGTCCAGATCTGAGATGCCATGTGTACCACATGAATGACTCCAAGTTCGACCACCGTGATGCTAGGTGCGAGCCGAGGAACACTGTTGGAGAGACCCCCCTCATAATTTTCCTACATTGGTCGTTTGATTCATAGGATAGAATGCTATAGGATTTTTTTTCCTATGTAATCATGTTTTAATTGGCAATCTAGCATCCACTCCAACTTTTGTTTCACTTCCTTTGTTCCTACGAAGAGAGTACTTGCTCTAAATGATGTGCCACTGCAAGAGCCACCTATATTAATTAACCATGCTCTAAAAAGGTGGACCAGCTTTGGCTATAGTAGTATTGTACTAGGTTAGTAGGTGACCTTGCGCTTGGCTCTTCTCCTCTTCCGGAAGTCAAACAATAATGATGGTACTACAGTAGTACTTCTGGCAATCTGACACCAAATGAACTGCTGCACGTCCACCGCTTGTAAGCAAAAGTTTCTCCTCATGTTGCGAGCCACCGCACACGCATTGGCGAGGGAGAAGGCGTAGTAAGCAAGCTTCTCGTCATTCTGCGAGTTGACGGGACACATCAAAGTTATTTATTAGTACTCTCTTCAAAAAGGGCCGACCATGTCCTTGGCTACCATCCCGTGCTCTGTCATTGAGTACGTGCACTATTCACGTGCCATCGAGGAGAAAAAAATATTGCGTAGTACTCGGTGCCATCGAAGTGCACGACTCACTTACGCACTGCATATCTCCATTGTCTTGCAATCTTGATGCTAGATGTCCCGCGTGTCTGTCGGATTTCGGGTTTCGGCAGACCCTCTAGGTTCGAACACTGGGGTGCGCGCGGAGATTTCGCCCCCTACCTACCTGCACCTCGTCGCCTCGCTAGGATCTAAACTACCAACAGAACAGCACAAGAGACACAAGGTTTATACTGGTTCGGGCCACCATTGTGGTGTAACACCCTACTCCTGTGTGTGTGTGGTGGATTGCCTCTTGGGCTGACGATGAACAATACAAGGAAGAAAAGCCTCGTGAGGGTCTGTTCTTGGCTGGTGCGATGAACTGCAAGGGGGAGTTCAGTCGCTTCTCTCTCTCTCTCCGCGTTTGGTCTCTTGATGTGATCCAGCTCTCCCTACCCTATGGGTGGCTAGTCCTATTTATAGGCAGAGGCCCTGGGCCTCTTCCCAAATATTGAGCGGGAAGGGCGCCAACAATTGGCCATTTTGAAGGGGAACATCTAGTACACTTATCCACGACTAAAGTTGGCCCTCGTCAAAGGCTCGTGGTGATGCCGGCTTGGGCTCCACGATGACTTCCTTCCTGCCGTTACAGCAGTCTTGGTCTTGTTGCAATCAAAGCGGATGCCTTTGCTTGATGCTCTCGCTGCGCTTGCCCCCTTTGCACCAAAGAGGAAATGAGGACAACTGCGTGGTTGGCGCCTTGGGCGCCCTTGGTCGTCATGGCTTGCGTCATGGGCACCTCGTGAGGTACCCGCCTTGATATCTCCGCCTCCTCGCGAGCCCGGCTGACGAGGTCGTGCTCGAGGAAGCTTCACGTCATCCGCCTCATGATCTTGGCCCCTCGCGAGGGTCTTCAGCTTGTGCTGATGAAGATGGGCCATGCTGGGCCACCCCTTGAGCCACGTCGTAGGCCGCAGGTAGGCAAGTCTGTGTACCCCCATTCCCAGAACGCCGATGGTAGCCCCCGGGCCCAAGGCGCGCTTAGACTTGGCTGAGCAGAGAAGCGAAGGGGCAAGTGTGACGCAGACCTAACAGCCTGCTGACCTCGGAGCAGCGTGTTGGTTGGACGTGGGCGCCCTGCTTCCTGACGCCTCGGCAACTATACGAATTGACAAGTCCCTGCATGCAAAGCGGGTCATGATTACCTGTGATCATGGAGGTCGCCGGTTGGCCTTCCCCGGCTATAAGTACGGAACGGTGCGTGCCCTTCTAGTCCATCTCTTCTTGCTTTTCCTTCTTCCCCGTCCTTGCTCCACTTTGCGGCGATGGCTCCGATCCGCCGCTTCTCCGCGGAAGAGAAGGGAAAGGCTCCCCGAGAGGGTCCCGACCCGCTTCCGCCGAAGAAACAGCTAGCCCTATGCCATCGAGATGAGGGCGCCCGGCAAGAGGTGTCGAGGCCTTGGTGCGAGCGGCCGCCACCAGGGTTCCCGCTGCCCTTGTACGCCCCACCTTGAGGGCCCTGAAGGAGTTGACGCCGAGCGCCATGGACGACGCCGCCGTCGGCGGGTCACGGCGGTGCGCGTTGTCCCTCCTGGAGTCCATGCCGAGGGATCCTCCCGAGAGTTTGTGCTCCATGCCGCCATGCCTCCTCAGTCTTGGATCCGCCTTCCTCCCTCCTTCGCCTTCGTGATGCTGCAGGGGGGATACTTGGAGCTCTGGTTGCAGCACGCCGGCTGCAACACCCTCGCGACCGAAGCGGAGGTCGCGGTCGTCGCTCCGGGCAAGGTCTTCATGACTCGAGGCTGGGGCGAGATCGCCCGGGTCTGCAGGGCGAGGGGCGCCCTCGCGATCCACCTGGAGTACGACGGCGCTTCCATGATGCTCTTCAAGGTCTTCGATGCAGACGGATGCCGGCTGGAGTGCTGCCCTGAGAGAGGTGGTCGGGGCCCTAGCGCGGCAAGGACCAGGCTCGCCGATCGCTTCCTCAGCAGCTCCTGAGGTGGCGGAGGCGTCGAAGGATCCAGTGACTCCGATGAGCTTCTCGGAACTCCAGAGACGAGCAACGACAGCTACGAGCCCCCGAGCCTGCGCCACTCTTGGAGCAGGGCGGGCTCGGTAGGCCGCCACCGCCTCTGATCTGGATGAGGTTGGCGCCAGTGTGCGGCGGCCCACTATTGATGATGGCGTCTCTCGCGGAGGCGCGTGTAGTTAGCATTCTTTAGGATCTATTCCCTCTGTTCCCTGCGAGGAATCGAAAAGCGCGCCCCGTGGGGCCTTGTAAGGTGCCTATGGTTATGTTTGTTAATATCATCCTTGCTGTGAAGTAGTGCAAGATGCTCATTCCGTCTTAGCTTAGTTCTTCCTTTCGAACCTCACGAGGGCTTGGTGCTCTACGCCGACAAGTCCCGGTCCCAAGGCAGGCTTCAGTCGTCGCTGGTATGCCAGGTTGCGGTGCCGTGGTCTAGGCCAGGAGGTGAGCGGCCCGGGGTCCAGTAAGAGCCCCTGAGTCGCGATGCTCAGGAGGTCCCCTTTAGCGCTCAAGCAGCCATCGTTCGGTGAGAAAGGAGCGCGATGTTGCTAACACGGGATTGCATTAGGTGCGAGGTCGGTGCTGCGATAGCCAGTGTTTCCAGAGGGTGACTTATCTCAGGAATCAGGAACTTCTTCCTGGTGCGATGTTAGGTCCGCGCATCGGCAGGCGAGGGTTGCCTGGCGAGGTCCCCGCGTGCCTCTTCCCTCTTGCCTTTGCTCCCCTTTCTGCTCTACGTCCTCAGGTCCCGGCCCTCGAGTGGGTCTCAGCCGTCGCTGGTATGCCAGGTCGCGATGCCGTGGATAAGGACAGAGGGTGAGGGCTGGAGAGCCGGTAGGAGCCCATGAGTCACGATGCTCAGGTACCCCCCCCCTTTAACGTGCAAGCGGTTCGCGCGGGCGAGAGTGAAGAAGACGCCGTGAGGGCCTCGCCTGGCGCTGCGCCTTGAAGGGATCCTGCAGGCTCACCACAAAAAGAACAAGAGTCCGCTATGACAAGCGACAGTCAGCCGTTGGTTGCTTTGGAGGGGTGACGAGGCACTGAAGGCCTAACGAGGTGGCACTGTGCGGGGTGGCCGCGACCAGAGCTCAGCCATTCAGGTTTGTCAGTGTTGCAGGGATGGACCCATGTGCAAGCGTCGTGCCGTTGGGGAGCAACTCGATCAGTCGGTGTCAGTTGAGCAGGTAACTAGGTCAAGCACGTTAATCACGAAGGAGCAAGTTCATTTAGGTAGGTGCAGGGAAGGCAGACGTCGCTGGGTCGGGCCCGAGCGACTTGGGGATGATGCAGACCGAGGGGCGCCCCCGATAAGGTAAGCTAGAAACATGAAGTAAAGGGGATACACGCCGCAGGGACGGACCCACACGGCCTAGGAATAATGCAGCCCTGGGGGGCGCTCCCAGCTGGAAATGAAACTTGAAGAATGTCACCTGATAACGTTAAAGACGAAGGGATGCTGAGGTAGCGGACGTCGTGGGTTGCGGAAGCCGATCTTCACGAGCCCCCAGGCCCTGGAGCCTCGGGAGGCTCCGGAGGCGCTGGTGCCTCCTTGCGGACCATCCCCATCTCCGCCAGGACTGCGGAACGCCTGGCCTCTTGAGCCACCAGGATGCTCCCCATGAGGCACTGGCGCGTGGCAGCCGCGTTCGGCACGCCGTAGGGCATGCGAACGTAGCTGTGGGGTGGGCCTTCCTGGCACGCAGCGTGAGGGCGGAAGCGCTCCTGAGAGGCGGCTCGGTTGAGCCCTGGTATGTCGATGCAGACTCGCAGCCCACCATCCTCGCCTGGATGGGGAGCTACGGCGGGTAAGCGGTGGCTGCCACTCATGACTCTTAACTCCTGCAGCTCCTGAATGATCTGGCTGACGAACTCCTGAGGGTTTGGCCCTCCTTGCCTTGCTCCTTCCTGAGAGAAATGTGCTTTAAAACACGCCTCCAAGTGGTGCCCAAGTGCCTCCCTCGTGACCTTAGCAAGGTCGGTGGCCCTCCAGGAGAGAGCCCCCGAGCCTTGCTTGAGGAGGGTGTCGGGCGCGCCTTCCTATGCGACAGAAGGAGGTGCCCCCTGAACAGGCACATACCCTGAGGGGCCTGCCTCCCGAGGGGTCGGGCCTGGCGATGTCTTCTTCTTCTTGGGAGCAGTCTCGGGGAGCCTCACGCTCCTGCGATCTGGGTCTTCAAGTGATGCGGCTTGAAAATCTCGCTCCAGGGGGCACACCGCGTCTCTTTCTTCACAAGGCACCGTGATGACTCCGCCGCTTCCTGGCATCTTGAGGACGTTGTAGCCGTGATGAGTCACGGCCATGAACTTGGCCAGAGCTGGGTACCCGAGGATGGCGTTGTATGGTAGGCGAATGTGGGCGACGTCGAAGTCGATGAGCTCGGTGCGGTAGTTGTCGCGCGCCCCGAAGGTGACAGGGAGGCGGACCTGCCCAATCGGAACCGTGGAGGCATCGCTGACTCCAGAGAAAGGCTTGGTTGGTTGAAGCTGATTGTAAGGCACTTGGAGATTGTTGAATGTCTCTACGGACAGGACATTGAGCCCTGCTCCATCGTCCATGAGGGTCCTGGTGACTTGCACGTTGCTGATGATTGGGGAACAAAGCATCAGGAGGACTCCTGCCAGGCTGCCAAGACTTGAGCTGATCCGCTGAGCTGAACGTGATGGCGCACGCTGACCACCTGAGTGGGCGCGTGGCCTCGAGCTTGGGGAGGACTGCATTCACTTCGCGGGCGAACTGCTTGAAGATGCATTGGGAGGCTGGGGCTTGAGCTCCGCCCAGGATCCAAGCGATCGCGCGCGGCTCCTGGAAGCCCCCAGCCCCTCGTCCTGATGATGGTCCTTGTTTCTCCTTGGCTGCGGCAGCAGAGGAGGGAGGCCTGCGTTTCCTTGCGGCCGATCCTCACGAGGCCGATCCCTCCAGCCTCCCTTGCGAGGCTGATCCTGCCAGCGATCCTCGCGAGGTCGGTCACACCACCCTTGGCGAGGGCCACGGTCTTCCCAGCGTCCTGCGTTACTTCCTCCTCCTCGGTCGTAGCCTCGATCGTTGCGGTCGAGGCGTCGACCGATTCTCTCTCTCGCGGCTCGGAGCTCTTGGCATTCGTTGGTGTTGTGGGTGTGGAGGTCGTGGTACACACAGTACCGGCTGCCCTTGGAAGACTTGGGCTGATCTCTGCCTCGCTTGGTGTCTGGTTCGGCCGCGAGCACGGCAACCCCCTTGCGCTTCACGTCCTTAGCCTTGGGCTTCTTCTCTTCTTGGACTGCGGTTGGCAGCTCGCGGAGGGAAAGGCGTCCTTCCTCAGCCCTGGCGCACTTGGTCGCCAAGTTGAACAGCTCCAAGGAAGTGCACAGATCTTCATGCATCGCCAGCTCCTCCTTCATCTTGACGTCACGCACACCGTCGGACAAGGCTGAGATGATGGCCTCCTTGGTCACCTTGGGAATCTTGAGGCGTGCGTTGTTGAAGCGCTGGATGTACTTCTGCAGGGTCTCCCCTGGCTGCTGCTTGATGCGGCACATGTCGCTTACGGCAGGAGGCCAGTCGCGAGTACCTTGGAAGTTGGCGATGAAGCGGGTGCGCATCTCGTCCTAGGAGGAGATCGTGCCAGGAGCCAGGTTCAGGAGCCAGGTTCGGGCCCCGTCCTTGAGTGCCATGGGAAACCAGTTCACCATGACCTTCTCGTCCCCATTGGCAGCTTCGATGCCCAGCTCGTAGAGCTGGAGGAACTCCACAGGGTCGGCCGTGCCGTCATAGCGAGGAGGCAGGTTTGGCTTGAACTTGTTGGGCCACGCGACGCTGCACAGCTCGGTGGTGAAGGCGCGGCAGCCTGCTCTGGCCACGGGAGGCCTTTGGTGACGAAGAGCCTGGTCTTGCGGGTCCCCATGCGCTACCGCTGGGAGCAGCGCGGGGTCTTGGCGTGCTGGAGCAGGAGCGTGGTCGTGACGAGCCGGTGCAGGGAGCACTCGGGCAGCTTCTTGGGGGCGAGGGACCTCTTGACAGCTCTGCTCTTGATGCGCAGGCACCGGACAGAGTGGGTTCCGCCCAGGGAACACGCGCCTTGGGGCCATGGCGCCTTCTTGAGGGGGAGGCGGCTGAGGCGCCCCTGGAGCTTCATCGCCCGCTCAGGGCGGGGCGCGGTGCAGCGAGAAGGACGGCGCGGGGGAGCCCCCTGCGGCGCGGACGAGCTTGGCGATGCGGTCGAGCCACTCTTCGTAGAGGTCGTCGATAGGGCGGTAGCGCAGGAGCTCGTTTGCCGTGATGAGCGCAGCTCGAGCCTCCATGGGGACGCGGAGCGCGCGGGACGAAGAACCAGCTGGGGCGAGTGAGGGAGTAGTAGTACGACCGTCTCGCCTAACGGACGGATGCTGGGACGATGCTTGCTGCTCGTTCCCCGCCGAGCCGGTGGCTGCGTTGACGGCAGGCGACGGGGAACGGCGGGGGCAGCCGCTGACGGGGACCGTCTGGGCAACGCGGGTAGCGAGAGCGGCTCGGCGCTCGGCGCGGGGGCGACGAGCGTCTGACATGGATGAGATGGTCGGCGAAGAACAGGGCGACGGAAGACGATATCCAGCGCACCCCTACCTGGCGCGCCAAATGTCGGATTTCGGGTTCCGGCAGACCCTCTAGGTTCGAACACTGGGGTGTGCGCGGAGATTTCGCCCCCTACCTACCTGCACCTCGTCGCCTCTCTAGGATCTAAACTACCAACAGAACAGCACAAGAGACACAAGGTTTATACTGGTTCAGGCCACCATTGTGGTGTGACACCCTACTCCAGTGTGTGTGTGGTGGATTGCCTCTTGGGATGATGATGAACAATACAAGTAAGAATAGCCTCGCGAGGGTATGTTCTTGGCTGGTGCGATGAACTTCTAGGGGGAGTTCAGTCGCTTCTCTATCTCTCTCACCGTGTTTGGTCTCTTGATGTGATCCAGCCCTCCCTACCCTGTGGGTGGCTAGTCCTATTTATAGGCAGAGGCCATGGGCCTCTTCCCAACAATTGGCCATTTTGAAGGGGAACATCTAGTACACTTATCCTGACTGAAGTTGGTCCTCGCCTGTCAAAGGCTCTTGTGGTGACGCCAGCATGGGCTCCACGATGACTTCCTTCCTGCCGTTGCGATGGTCTTGGTCTTGTTGCACCGAAATGGATGCCTTTGCTTGATGCTCTCGCCTGCGCTTGCCCCTTTGCACCAAAGAGGAAATGAGAACACTGCGCGGGCTGGCGCCCGCCTGGCGCCTTTGGTCGTCATGGCTTGCGTCATGGGCACCTCGTGAGGTACCCGCCTTGATCTCTCCGCCTCCTCGCGAGCCAGCCTGACGAGGTCGTGCCTGAGGAAGCTTCCTGTTGTCCGCCCGTGCGGCAGCCCCCTCGCGAGGGTCTTGAGCTTGTGCTGATGAAGATGGGCCGTGCTGGGCCACCCCTTGAGGCATGCCGCAGGCCGCAGGCAGGCAAGTCTGGGTACCCCCGTTCCCAGAACACCGACAGTGTCATGGAGGCATATAGTATGATTTTTAAAATTGAGGCATATAGATGTCCCGCGTGTCGGCAAAAGGATGAACAAAGCTCGTGTCTTAAACGAAAGAGTGGAAGAACAAAGATTCCCGACGACCGAGAAGGAGCAACAAACTTCGTAGTGGAGCGTCTGCACTCATAATATTTTATATTATTCAGCGATATAAAATCAACAAAATATCTCCACTTTCCTATACCATTCTATAGTATGAGAATAACTTTGAACGAAAGCCATTGATTCACTCTATCCAATGGTCATAGTTGGAAAATGCAAACAAAACCAAGCATTGGATCAACTCTTTTATCACATAGATTGTTGCCGCCTCCCCACCTAGCCCATCCATATATCCGCTCACGGGTAATGACCACAAGAGCTATCCACTCAGATTGTATGTTAAAAAAATAATGGTCGATAACGAATGCGGCACCTCGGGCCAACGCGGCCAGATCGCATTTTGCATGAGAAATTACACACCATGTTTCGTTGACATGTGGTCCCGTTCCAACATGTTAGTGAGGCGACAGCGAGTCCTTTTGTACAATTTCTGAACGGACGTGTAGGCCGGGGCGCCTCTTCGTGTACGATGGCAAACTGGCAACCATCCACCGACTCTTCGCCTTTCCCTCTCGATTTGGAACTGTTGTCGCATGCTCTTCCTACCTATTCCATTTGCCTTCATCCTTCCTTCTGCCATTGTTCGATCGTCTTCTCCATGGAAGTAACAGGCCGGAAACGACCCCGTTATTCTTGCCCCGATCTGAAAGATGACGTGCTGGAGGAACTCATTGATCAGTGCAATGTCATCACCCCGGCTAGCATGGCAGGTTCGTTCAAGACCATTCTCGACTCAACGAATAACATCTCTACAAGGAACCCAAGGGTCCAGGAGAGGTTTGATCTCCCCTATCTTCTTCGCCGTGACCCTACTGACTGGCGCGGGGACGAGGGAAGCCTCGCCTTGTGCAAGTTGATGCCGCTTGATAATGATACGTATGATGTTAAGATGCCATAGATTGAGGGCAGGGCTTGGGCAGGCGCAAATGGAGATTGGGTTGTTTATATTGGGTACAACTGTGAGTGGGAAGTTGTGAATGTGCACACTCGTCATCGAGTTCCACTTTCAAAAATGTCAGACTGCCCAGAGGTTGTGCACACCGGTATTCTATGCACGTTCAAATATGATCATGGTGACTATCTTCTATATAAGATAGCAATTTGTCGAGTTCCCAACCGCTCTTGGCATTACAGGAACTATGGAGTTGTTGCTATCTTCGACAAGCTTGTTGCCGTCCTTCGTGGTTCGACTGGATGGGTATTGCTCAAAAATCAGTTTCTATACACGGATGTGTACTGTGACGCAATTCAATACGAGGGTCTTGTGTTTGCTGCCTCTACTCGTGGCACTATTTTTGCATAGGATCCTCATAGTTTAGGTACGTTTGTGTTCCACCCTAATTATAATTATTTCATCCACATGCATGCTGGTTAGCAAGTTTCCCTTTACTAATTAACCTTCTTCTTCTGTTTCCGAGGTCATGTGAACATTCCACCACCTATACTTGAAAATTTTTATAACCAAGGGGGAGATGAGGATGGTGATGATCACGAGCATGAGGACGAGGAGGGCCCATATATTCAGTGGCGCCCGGCAACTTATTCCGATGGATAACCCCTTGTTGTCTGTATACAGCCCACTGCCGATGTTACTACTAAGTAAGCAGGTGTTTTCTCCCATGGTCGCACTCTCCGGACCTATTCCAACACCTGTTGCATGGTATTCAGGATGTATACTAGTGTGCTAGCGCCAACACCTTCTCCCTGGTACAGTATTGATAGTCTTGGAGAAAACTCGCTCTTCCTTGGACAAAACTATCCAATGATGGTGAAAGGCGATCCAACTGCTGTTGACAGAATGTTACTACCATTTATGAGAAGCAACTGTATCGATACCTTGGACATTGCGCTGGTTCCCTACCCTGGTCGTGATATAGTCACTGGTACGCTTCGGTCCTAAACAAATGTTTTAAAACCCCTTTCCGTGATGACATTTGGAAATGTCGCCAAGTGAGTGTGGGCGATGGGGGTGTCCTTCCCACACGACCCAGAAACCGTCGGTGTCAGATTTCGGGTTCCGGAAAACCCTTGAGGTTCGAACACTAGGGTGCGCACGAAGGTCTCTCCAAGCCCTAGCTCATACCCTCACCGCGATCTCAAAGCTTAGTGCGTCGAACTCGCAGAACAAGGGAACACAATTATACTGGTTCGGGCCACCGATGTGGTGTAATACCCTACTCAAGTGTGGTGTGGTGGATTGCCTCTTGGGCTGAGGATGAACAAGTACAAGGCAAGAACAACCTCCTGAGGAGAGGTGTTCTAGAGCTCGGTGAGCTTGTGTGGTGGCCTTGGTGGAATGGGTCCAGTCCAAGATCAGATGCCCACTATGGTGGTGGCTAATCCTATATAAAGAGGCCCGGGTCCTCTTCCCAAATATTTAGGCGGGAAGGGATCCCACAATGGCCAAATTTGAAGGGGGACAACTAGTACAAGTTATCCTGACTAAAGGTGGTCTTCGCTTGCCAAAGGCTCTGATGGTGATACCGTCTTGGGCTCCATGGTGACCTCCGCCCTGTTGTGCTGCTGGTCTTGGTCTCGTTGCACCGATATGGAAACTTTTGACTGATGCCTCGGGACTCCGTGCCTGCGCTTGCCTCTTTAGCACCAAAGAGGAAATGAGGACACTGCGCGTTGGCGCCCGCCTGGCCTTGGTCGTCATGGCTTGCGTCACAGGAACCTCGCGAGGTGCCCCTCGCGAGCCAACCTTGTGAGGCTGCCCCCGAGGAGGTCTTGCATCATCCGCCTCGCGAGGGTCTTGAGCGTTTGCTGGTGAAGATTGGCCGTACTGGGCCGCTGGTGGAGCCACACTGTGGGCCGCAAGCAGGCAAGTCTGGGGACCCCCGTTCCTAGGATGCCGACAGTAGCCCCCGGGCCCAAGGCGCGCTCGGGCTTGGCTTCGAGGCGAAGCCAAGGGGCAAGTGCGGAGAACCGCGGGCCCCAACAACCTGCGGCCTCGGTTGATGCGTGGAGATTAATTGGACGTGGGCGTCTCCGCTTCCCCACGCTGCCTTGGCAACTGCCGACTTGACGAGTCTCTGCTGCATGCAGAGAAAAATCATCATTACCTGTGATCATGGGGAACGCCGGTTGGCATTCTCCCGCTATAAATGAGGAGGGGGTGGAGCCCCCGTCGCTCATCTCTGCCTGCTCCGCTCGCTTCTTCTCCCTTGCTTCATTGCTAGTAGCGACACCCATGACGCCGATTCGGAGGTTCTCGGCCGCAGAGAAGGGGAAAACCCCCCGCGACGAGCCCGAGCCACTTCCGCCGAAGAATAGGCTAGCCCACCGTCGCGACGTAGTCGTGCGGCCGGAGGTGTCGAGGCCTTGGTGCAAGCGGCCACCTCCCAGGTATCCGCTGCCTCTGTACGCCCAAGCCGAGGGCTCCGGAGGGAGAGGCGGCGAGCAAAGGCCGCCAGACGCCGTGGCCGTGGTCGCAGCACCGCAGACGCATGCCGTCGCCTGTGATCCCATGCCACGGACTCCTCGCGCGAGCTCGTGATGTGGGCGGCGATGCCTCCATGCACTTGGATTCTCTTTCCGCAGTTCTTCTCCGCCGAGATGCTGCCGAGGGGCCCCTTCGATCTTTGGCTGCAGCACGCCGACTGCGACGCCCGACGACTGGAGCGGAGGTCGAGGTTGTCTTCCCAGACAAGATCTTCTTGACCCGTGGCTGGGGCGAGGTTGCTCGAGTCTGTCGTGCGAAAGGCGCACTCGCCATCCATTTTGAGTATGACGGCGCTACCACCATGTTCTTCAAGCCCTTCGACGAGGAAGGCCGCCGCCTAGAGTGATGCCCTGAAGGGAGCCATCGGGACGATGCAGCGGCCATCGCCGAGCCTGCCGCTGGCTTCGCCAGCAGCTCCTCCAGCAGTAGCGGCAGCGCTTGGTAGTCCAGCGACTCTCCTGAGCCCTACTAGACCCCGTAGACGAGCGACGACAGCTACGTGCCACGAGCTCTCACCGCGCCCGGAACAAGGCCGCAGCATCCGGCCGCTACCGTCGCTGATCTGGATGGGATTGGTGCCGGCCTCCTATGGGCCACTATTGATGATGACATCGGTCGTGCTGGCGCGTATAGATAGGGCTCCTAGAAACTCCCTTCTTTTGTTCCCTGCGAGGAATCGAGATGAACCCTGTGGGGGCGTGTAAAGGGTCTGTAACGTCTTTTGTTGATATTATCCTTATTATGAAAATTTGCGGACGCATGTCCTGTTTTGGCTCGGTCTCCCCTTTCCAACCCTGCGGCAGCTTGGTGCTCTACGCTGGCAGGTCCCGGTCCCCAGGCAGGCTGCAGCCGTTGCTAGTATGCCAGGTCGCGTTGCCGTGGTTAAGGCCAGGAGGTGAGCGGCCCCAGATCCAGTAAGAGCTCCTGAGGCGCGATGCTCAAGAGGTCCAATTTAGCGCGCAAGCAGCCACCGAGAGGTAGGAGACGGAGGTGACGTTGCCATAACAAGGCTGCAACAAGTGAGGATCCTATGTCATAGCGCTTGGTCGACCCGGGCGCGAAACTTATCTTGGCAGTCCAGAGTTGGTTCCTTGTGTTACACCAGACTCATGCGTCGACGGCTGTAGTGTAGCTAGGTTGGGCCCATGCGAGCCTCCCCCTCTTCTCCCCGCTCCTCTATGTGCTCTACGTCCTCAGGTCCCAGCCCTCGAGCGAGCTCAATCGCCGCTGGTATGCCAGGTCGCGGTGGCGTGGTCAAGGCCAGGGGGTGAGGGCTGGAGAGACAGTAAGAGCTCCTGAGTCGCGATGCTCAGGAGCCCCCCTTTTAACGCGCAAGCAAATTGCATGGGAGAAGAGGGAGCTCATGGTACCGCCTGCTGTTTGTCCTCAGGAGGTTCCTGCAGGTAAGCGCGAGGGACGCAAATTGCCACTACGATTGCCGGTCTGCCGCTGGTCGCTCCGCAAGAAGATGAAGGCACTGAGGGCCTGATGAGGTGACGTGCGCGGGCGTGCTGCGACCGCTTAGATTTATCAGCATTGCTGGGACGGACCCAAGCACAAGCGCCGTACCAGCGTGAGTGGCTCCCGTTGCGGGATGATCATGGGGCAGATCGGTGACGCGGGCGGTCACGAAGGGTGATGATCAAGCAGGTAATAACCATAGATAGCTTATGCATGGAAAGCGAACTAGCTCAGGTAAATGCAAGAACGATACATGCCACTGGGTCAGACCCGGCGTCACGGGATGATGCAGCCCAGGGCTCCCAAACAGTAAGCTAAAGATGCAAAAGGATACATGTCGCAGGGGCAGGCCGTGCGACCTTGGAAATGATGCAGCCCGGGGGCGCTCCCAACTAAATAAACTTGGAAAATGTCACCTGGTTCTATTGCCGAAGGGATGCCGAGGTAGCTGAAGATGCGTGGCGAAGGGGATGCTTTTCATGAGCCATCGGGGCCCTGAGCCTCGGGAGGCTCTGGCGGTCAAGGCGGTTCCTTGAGGACCGTCTCCATCTCCACCAGGAACGTGTGATGCCTGGCCTCCTGAGCCGCCAGGCTGCTCTGTAGGTTGTGCTGGAACGCGGCCGCCATGCTTGACATGCCAAATGGCATGCGAACATAGCTATGGGGTGGACCCTCACACCGCCCAACGCGCGAATGCCAGAAGCGCTCCTGAGACGCGGCCCTGTTGAGTCATGGGATATCGATGCAGACGCGCAGCCCGCCATCCTCGCCAGGATTGGGAGCTACGTCAGGTGGGCGGCGGTCGCCACGAATGGCTCTTGCTTCTTGTAGCTCCTGAGTGGTCTTGGTGATGAACTCCTGAACGTCGAGCGCTCCTTGCCCAACGCCTTCTTGAGGGAAACGTGCCGTGAAGCACGCCTCCACATGGTGCCCGAGCGCCTCCCTCGTGATGTTGGCTAGGTCGGAGGCCCTCGAGAAGAGAGCCCCCGAGCCCTGCCCGAGGAGGGTGCCCGGCGCGCCTTCCTATGCAAGGGAGGGAGGCGCCCCTAGTGCTGGCGCTGATCCTGGCGTGGCACCGGTAGAGGAGCCACTCCCCTGAGGTCCTGTGCGGAGTAGCCACTTCTTCTTCTTCTTGGGGATGGCCGCAGGAGGGTACTGCACGCCATTATTGGCAGGGTCTTCGATTGCTGCGGCTTGGATAGCGTGCTCGAGGGAGCACACCGCATCTCTTTCTTCGCAGGGGACTATGATGATCCCGCCACCTCCTGGCACCTTGAGGACGTTATAGCCGTGGTGGGTCACTGCCATGACCTTGGCCAAGGCTGGGTACCCGAGGATGGCGTTGTACGGCAAACGGATGTGGGTAACGTCGAAGTTGATGAGCTCGGTGCGGTAGTTGTCTCGCTAGCCAAAGGTGACAGGGAGGCGGACCTGCCCTATCGGGTGGTGCAGCCGTCAGTCACTCATGAGAAGGGCTTGGTAGGCTGTAGCTGATCGTATGGCACTAGGATGCTGTCGAATGTCTCGACGGACAGGACGTTGACCCCGCGCCGCCGTCGATGAGGGTCTTGGTGACTTGCACGTTGCTGATGACGGGTGAGCACAACATAGGGAGACGACGGCGGTCGATGCACACTTGAGCTGTTCCGCCGAGCTGAAAGTGATGGCGTACCTGGACCACCTGAGCGGGCGCGTGGCATCGAACCTAGGAAGGGCTGCATTTATTTTGCGAGAGAACTACTTGAAGATGCGCTAGGATGCTTGAGCTTGAGCTCTGCCCAAGATGCAGGCGACGGTGCGCTGTTCCTGGAAGCCCCCAGCCCCCTTGTCCTGATGGTGGTCGTCGTTTCTCCTTGGTGGCAGTGGAAGTGGAGGAAGACCGGCATTGCCCTGAGGGCGTTCCTTGCGAGGCTGATCCCTCCTGGCGCCCTCACGAGGCTGGTCTTGCCGACGGTCCTCGCGAGGATGGTCTCGCCACTCCTGGTAGGGGCCGCGATCGTCCTAGCGTCCTCCGCCTTGTCCTCCTCCTCGGCCGTAGCCCCGGTCATTGCACTCGGGGCGTCGTATGAAGCGTCCATCTCGAATGGCCCTGAGCTCTTAACAGTCGTTGGTGTTGTGGCTGTGTACGTTGTGGAAGGCGCAGAACAGACGGCTGCTCTTGGACGACTCGGGGTGGTCCCAGTCGCGCTTCGTGTCCGGCTCTGCCGTGAGCACGGCTACCCCCTTGCGCTTCACGTCCTTGTCCTTGGCTTTCTTCTCCTCTGGGACGGTAGCAGGGAGCTCGAGGAGGGAAAGGTGCCCCTCCTTAGCCCTTGCGCACTTGGTCGCCATGTTGAACAGCTCGAGAGCCGTGCACAATTCTTTGTGGATGGCGAGCTCCTCCTTCATCTTGACATCGTGGATTCCATCAAAAAACGCGGAAATGATGGCCTCATCCATCACCTTGGGGATCTTGAGACGAACACTGTTGAAGCATTGGATGTACTTTTTCAGAGTCTCCCCTGGCTGCTGCTTGATGCGGCATAGGTCACCCGCGGTCGGTGGGCGGTCGCGAGTGCCCTGGAAGTTGGTGATGAAGTGGTCGCGCATCTCATCCCATGAGGAGATCGAGCCAGGGCGCAGGTTCAGGAGCCATGAGTGAGGTCCATCCTTGAGTGCCATGGGGAACTAGTTCGCCATGACTTTCTTGTCGCCATTGGCCGCCTCAATGCTCAGCTCGTAGAGCTGCAAGAACTCCGCAGGGTCGGGGGTGCCTTCATAGCGAGGAGGCAGGTCCGGCTTGAACTTGCCCGGCCAGACGACGCAACATAGCTCCGGGGTGAAGGCGCGGCAGCCCGCTGTGGCCACCGGGGCCCTTTGCAGAGCCGGTGTCTGCCCTTGATGTCCGCGAACCGCCACCGTAGGCAGCGCACGATCCTGTCGTGGTGGTGCTGGGTGCGCGGGAGCCTTCTCTTGCGGCCGGGGAACCTCTTGGCAGCTTCCTTCTTCCCGTGCAGGCGCCCGACGCGGTGGGTCACGCCGGGGGGCCGCGCACCTTGGTAGCAGAGCACCGTCTTGGTGCGGAGGTGGTGGAGGTGCTCCATGAGCCACGTCGCCCACAGCTGGCGGAGGGCGAGACAGCGAGAGGGACGGTGCAGGAGAGCCCCCAGCGGTGCTGATTTGCTCGGTGATGCGGTCCAGCCAGTCCTCGTAGAGGTCGTCGACGGCGCGGTAGCGCAGGAGCTCGCGTGCCATGAGCAGCGCGGCCTGCGCGTCAGTGGGAGTGCGACGTGCGTGAGACAATGAGCCGGCTGGGGTTAGCGATGGAGTGGCGGTACGGCCATCCCGCCACACCGAGGGGTGCAGCGAGGACGCTTGTTGCTCGTTTCCCGCCGGACCAGTGGCGCCGTTGGCGGCGGGTGATGGAGAACAACGAGGAGGCCTGCCGACAGGGGCTGTCTGAGCGACACGGGCGGCGAGGGCGGCCCAACGCTCGGCGCGGGATCGGCGCGCGTCCACCATGGATGTGATGGAGCCAGGGAACGCGGATAGGCGGGAGGAAGGCTTTAGCGCACGCCTACCTGGCGTGCCAAATGTCGGATTTCGGGTTCCGGCAAAACCCTTGAGGTTCGAACACTAGGGTGCGCACGAAGGTCTCTCCTCCCCCGAGTTCATACCCTCACCGCGATGTCAAACCTTAGCGCGTCGAACTCGCAGAACAAGGGGACACAAGATTTATACTGGTTCGGGCCACCGATGTGGTGTAATACCCTTCTCCAGTGTGGCATGGTGGATTGCCTCTTGGGCTAAGGATGAACAAGTACAAGGGAAGAATAGCCTCCTAAGGAGAGGTGTTCTAGAGCTCGGTGAGCTTGTGTGGTGGCCTTGGTGGAATGGGTCCAGTCCAAGATCAGATGCCCACTGTGGTGGTGGCTAATCCTATATATAGAGGCCCGGGTCCTCTTCCCAAATATTTATGCGGGAAGGGATCCCACAATGGCCAAATTTGAAGGGGGGCAACTAGTAAAAGTTATCCTGACTAAAGGTGGTCTTCGCCTGCCAAAGGCTCTGGTGGTGACGCCGTCTTGGGCTCCACGGTGACCTCCATCATGCCGTCCTGCTGGTCTTGGTCTCGTTGCACCGATATGGAAACCTTTGCCTGATGCCTCGGGACTCTGCGCCTGGGCTTTCCTCTTTAGCACCAAAGAGGAAATGAGGACACTGTGCGCGCTGGCGCCTGCCTGGCCTTGGTCGTCATGGCTTGCATCATAGGAACCTCGCGAGGTGCCCCTCGCCTTGATCTCTCCGCCCGTCGCGAGCCAGCCTGGTGAGGCTGCCCCGAGGAGGTCTTGCATCGTCTGCCTCACGAGGCAAGGCCCCTCGCGAGGGTCTTGAGCATTTGCTGGTGAAGATGGGCCGTACTGGGTCGCTGGCTGAGCCACGTCGTGGGTCACAGGCAGGCAAGTCTGGGAACCCCCGTTCCTAGGATGCCGACAGTCGGGGATAGGGCCCCTATGGTACACCTACTCGTTTCTGCTCGCATTGCCATCGCAGTTGGTATTTTGTGGTGGTATGTTTACGATGCGCGGCCCAGCACAAATGGTTCACTATTATAGAACATGTATGATGCGTGGCCCATCACAAACAGTTCACCGTTAAGAAGATTAGCTAACCGTCGTACGAGTGTCAGACAGGATAACGAAATGTCGGACCGTCATAACATCGTCGTACACGAAAAGTATTGCACACGCTATTCTGTGGTGCAATGTTTACGATGCATACTTCATCAAAAATAGTTCATGGTTACGAATCATGTACGGTAAGGCAACTAACACAAACGTTTAGTTTGCCCGCACCATTTGTGATATTGTCTGACATCGGACACGCTTTGCAAACGGCAACTGTGTGCATGCTTGCACACGTTTCCTCTCTGTGAACCATCTCGGATTATGGTGCATATCGCAAACGTTTGTGTTTTACCAACCATGTGTGCCGTAACAACCTGGAGAGCCTAATTTCACCGTAATTTAATTGCTGCTTTCCAAATTTTACCGGCTTTGGATTTGAATTTGAATGTATGCTACAGCTTTATTCATATCCATCAGGTTCAAACAACCAATGCATTATTCGATTCATAGGTACATATGTTCAAGAATTACATAAGAACCAAATAAAGAACAATGGACCACGGTTGTATACTTGTACTATTAAAGACGGTAAAGAAAGAGGCGAAATATATTCTGGTTGCTGAACAAGGTGAAGCGGAATGCCCATATTGTGCCCTCCTCCATGTAGAAGGCACGCACGAATCTAGTCCAACCCCTTGTGATGGCCGACCGCCCATCCTTCACGGTCTTCATGAAAACATCTAGATAATCATCGTGTTCTGGTAGTAATAATTTAACCTTTGCATGCCCACCAATCATGTAGTTTGAAAGGTAATCTTGAGTAAACTGCTTTGGCAACCACTGCAAAGGAATAAGATTTCAGACATTGTCATCTAACAAAACTCATTATGGGCAGTAAAAAGAAGGCTGCAGAGTTCTTACTTACCATCCTGCAGTTTGCTGTTGTCTTGGATAAAGTGTAAACAAATAGATTAATTGCCATCTTTGGACCCATTTTACTAACAATCTTTATCAGCTTCCTCACTTGATGCTGGTTCATCGATATCTCATTGCCCCATACGCAGAAAGGGTCGAAACGCGGATCTTTACCAGTGACATATGTACTAAAAGCACCAAGTTAATATTAGAAGCTAAACAGCAATGGCACAATGATGTAGTACAACACTCTTTTATAATATGTCTATATACATCCGTATGTGGTAGTCCATTTGAAATCTCTAAAAAGAAAAATATTTAGGAACGGAGGGAGTATCTTATAACATCCAATATACTCACGTATTAGATGAATTAACATCTTATATTATGGGCCGGAAGGAGCTTAGTTTGTTCTAAAAATTATCTGATGCCGTATCCACGGGTTACAGTTAGTTTGAGCTAGTTCGGGCTCAAATAGCCCTAAAGTATATCTAAACATGAGGGCTAGTTTGAGCTAGTTGCATCTTTAACCCACACAAAAAAACTAGTATCCAACCCAAGAGGTGCTAATTGGAGCTAGTTCTCCTAGTGCATTTATTGTCAATCTAACCACGCCATCCAAACAACTCTTTGGATGGAGTTAGTTCAGGAGTTAGTAATGAGCTAGAAACTAACTCTAACCTCTAGCTAAGTTGAGTATCCAAACAGGGATGTGTTGTTGTCATTCTTTGCGCTGCTCTTCTACGTATATCTAGACATCATTAGAACATTAATGTAACACTCTTCCTTGTTGCTATGTAGCCTAGGATTGCATATTTAAACATCAAGTACAATGCATGTTGCTATGTAGCCTCAGATATATTACATATGGCCCTAGTTAACCTAACGAAAAATGGATTGTAGATATATTCAGTTAAAAGTCCGATTCACCGATTAGTCCCTTATCAGCCGCCGGCCTATACGGTACCAGCTACGGATATCCTGAACAGTGAGCAGATATAAGCCATGGGATGAAACTAACCTCGATGGAAAACAATAGTCGTTCCCAAAATTGTCCAGTGTAGGTACATCAAGAAGCATGTTAAGCACAACAGGCTAAACATCAACCAAAATTACACATGGTAGACAAAATAATCTCCAAAAGATAGCTTCAGTGTGCAGGTTTAAGAATGCTAGTAAAGCAAAACAAGTGGAAAGGTGTGCTAACTGCAACAGGCCTAACATTTAACAACAAGCAAACATAGTCATTCAAACTGGTATGGTGCCGGTCTAAGTACACCGATGTCTGGTTATTGTTAAATAAAAAAATGGAAAGGCGTGTTAACTACAACATGCGACAACCAAATGTAGTCATTCATAGTGGTATTGTTGAAACTGGTACTGATGAAATTGAACTGCACAGTTCATACTTGCACATATAGAACATCACGTTGTGAATAACTGGAATAAACAAGGCATACTGCGAATAACCAAAGATAGCATTGGAAACTGAACATATGCTAACTACAAACAACCGAACAATGCGAACAACTGAAATAAACAAATAATGGGTTTCCTCACTTGTAACAGATGGGCTCGTTCCCGTGGGAAGAGCACAACCCCTAGATGCGCTCCATGTTGTCGCAGATGGGCTCCTTCCCCTTGGAAGAGCACGACTGTAGGGTGCCCTCCTTGATGTCGCAGACGGGCACTTTCCCCTTGGAAGAGCCGATGGGCTCTTTCCCCTTGGAAGAGCTGGAGAGGGTGCCCTCCTCATGGTCGCCGTCGATGAGGTCTGACTTCGAAGCTGTGGATCCCAAGCCAGCGTTGCAGAATGTGTCCTTCATAAATGACAAAAGGGGCTCAATGGCGATGTAGAATGGCAAATTGTTGACAGTGAGCCAGAGGAGGTCAGCGGCGGGGCCATGGGTGAGATTGACGGTGGTTGAACCCGAGGGGTTGGGGGTGGTCCACTTAACCTGTGACACAGCCCGCCTCAGGGCGTCTTTGTCAATGACCTCGATGTTGTAGCGGGCGGACGAGAAATGCCCGCATACTCTAGCGTGCTGCTTGAGTGCCTGCCACTAGTAATGGTCATCAGATTCCTCGGTGACGTCGGGCGAAGAGACCGCTATACACCTCTTTTGGGCCAGTCGCTCCTCGAGCTCCACGGGAAGCGTAGCTGGGCTTAGGCTGCGACACTCTGGAGTGGGGTATGGGGATGGGGATGGGGATCTGTGGGAAAGGGGGCGTTTGGCAGGCGTCATCTAAGAAACTCAGGGCGGCCTGGGTATGGCGATTTGTGGGTAAGTTGCACGGGCAAACCGGCAGATGTTGAAAATGGAGGCCTTTGCGGCGGTGGCGGCAGCGGTGGCGGGGACTTTGCTAGGGTTTTGAGCGAGAGAGGGCGTGTGTGTGTGCGCGCGCGCATGCCCAAGGAGGTTTTGGTGTGTGTGTGTGTGTGTGTGTGTGTGTGTGTGTGTGTGTGTGTGTGTGTGTGTGTGTGTGTGTGTGGAGGGGGGTGTGGGGTGTTTGAGGAAATGATGCGGGTACCGAAAATTTTACTACGCGGGAGTCAAACACGGGAATGAAATGCCAAGATATTGAATATGTTGATGATAGTGCATCGCACACGGTCCAGAGATAATGACCATGTGTTATGAAAAATAAAAACCCTCGAGGCGGGGAGATATTTTCAATGCAGGCGGGATTGGGAACAAGAAACATCACACACGGTCCAGAGATAACAACTGTGTGTTATGAAATAGAAAAACCCTCGAAGCGGGCAGATATTTTTGAGAGGGGGAGCCTCGTGGAGCCCAATGTACTGTGCGGATGTGTGCGTGACAAGTGCACCGGTGTGGCACATGGTTAGTTTGAGTGAACCGTGTCTGTTGCATCATCCGACTTGTGTAATGTTCATAAATTTGGCGAAAAAAGACGCGGGAGAGGGTCAGAACACGAACACACTTGCATGTGGACCAAATTTATGTATTAAAAGGGTGGTTTGATTTTCAAATACCAAATGCAACTTCGATGTGGCACCTCTCTCGCAAAGGGCACGGTATTGCTTGCTCCCACCCTCTCGTGTCGGCACGAAGGGAATCCTAAGCTATGAATGCATGCCCACTCCCCCTCAACCGAGGTTCACCTAGCAAGGTGCGAAGTAGCTAGCAGCCCCCATTCTCCCTTGTGTCGGCACGAAGGCAATCCTAAGCTATATATGAATGCATGCCCCCTCCCCCTCAACCGAGGTTCACCTAGCAAAGTGCGAAGTAGCTAGGAGCCCACCCCTCCCTTGTGTCGGCATGAAGGGAATCCTAAGCTATATATGAATGCATGACCCCCAAACCGAGGTTCATCGTAGCAAAGTGCGGAGTAGCTAGGAGCCCCCCTCCCTCGTGTCAGCACGAAGGGAATCCTAAGCTATGAATGCATGCCCCCCAACCGAGGTTCACCTAGCAAAGTGTGAAATAGAGCTAGCAACCCCCCTCCCTCATGTCGGCACGAAGGGATCCCTAAGCTGTGAATGCATGCCCCCCCCCAACCGAGGTTCACACTACAAAAAAAATACACTTCCGTGATGATACGTGTTTGTCACAGTAGGTCGCGTTTTTTGTCATGCATGTACATCCATGACAAATTTATGACAGAATCAAGATAGTCATACCTGTCTTGTCGTGAGAAGTGTTCCATGACATTACCAAAATTATCATCACGGAAGTGTCCACTTCCATGACGATAAATCACGCGTCACAGAAGTGCTTTCATCAAGGGTGACCGACACGTGGCATCCACCGCAACGGAACGCCGTTAGGCTATCGGGTCGGATTTTGGATCCGATAACCCGTTAACAGCCCCGACCAATTGGAAATTTCCAGGTGTAAAATTACGATTGGCGTCGATGGGTCGATGTCGCCCGTCCATTGGAGGAGACATGCCTATGGTGCGTCGACACGTGGCTGGGCCCAACAGAGGCCCATATAGGTTAAAAGGCCGGCCCGATCAAAGGCCCGTAGAACTTAATCAGTACTAGTGGGCCAGCCCAATAACGGCTCGCTTAATAAAGGCCCATTTCTGACCGAAACCAGATTCGGCCCGTTAATTGTTCGCCCAATATTTGGGCCCATTTACGCCCGAAGCCGATCTGGCCCGTTAATTGTTCGCGAATATTAGGGCCCAACTACAGCCCATCGACTTTCGGCTGTTAGAGGCCTCATGTAGACATGGGCCCATTTCAGCCGGTGTGACTTTCGGCACAGGAATGGCCCGTCTTGCCCATGGGCCATATATGGTCCGACGGGACATCGGGCCCACTAACGGCCCGTGCTAAAGGTGGAAACAGTTAAGCCTAACGTGACTTTGGGCCTCTTAAAGGCTTTGTCGCGTAATTCGCCCGTTGATGCTCAGACTAAGCTTTCGACCTCTTAAAGGCCCATGATATCGATGGGCCAACTAAGGCCCGAGATATGTTTAAATCTGTTAACGGCCCGTGAGCTAATCGGGCCCATAACGCCCGGTCTACATTTCGGTCTCTTTGAAGGCCCGTCGACAACTAGTGAAAATTGAGGCCCAACATGCATTTTGGCCTCGCTAAAGGCCCGTGGTTTCATCTCGGCCGTAATGAGCCAAGGCAATATTCAGCTCGTTAATGGCCCAATGCTACCTAGGCCAAACTAAGCGCTGGGTCGACAAAAGGCCCAACTAAAATATAGGCCGGTGTAAGTTTGGGCCTGGCGCAATGTGTGATGGCCCCAATCATTCGGTCCCAAGAAATACGCAAGCCGGCCCAATTGTGGCCCGCTAAAACCTGGCCCGTTATCGAATGTTACGGCCCGGTCGACTACATCTGATTTTTTTTCGGATAGCGAATGATGGCAGTAAAGAAATTACGACATAGTAACTAAGAATAAACCTACACTATACAATAAAGGATTTAAGGTATATTACATCCACTGGGCATCGAAGTTCGCCACCAGTGATCATAAAGCGCAACGAAGAAGCAGATTACAAAAACTTGGCACCATTGCAGCGTAACAAAATAATACTGAACCGAGACCACTTCTAAGATAGTTCAAGAAATGTTAGCCTTGCGGGGGAACTGCTGCGCAAGCTACCGAGCAAGGCTGTGAGACCGGCCTAGCATGTCGGTCATAGCTTCCAGGTGTAGCTGTTTAGCGATGAGGTTCTCATTGGTGTTCTCTGCAATCTTTCTTAGGGATAGGACTCCAAGTCGAAGTTGACTTGCAGAATGCCTTTCTGCTAGAACTTGGGACTGAAGAAGTTGAACTGATTCAGACAACAAATTTTGTGAGCTTGTCTGACTGTTAGTCTCAAGTAACTTGAACACTGCATCAAGAAAAGACTTTGGGGTTGTCTCGCTATCTTCAAGATGTTTTGCCTTCTTTGCTGCAATATATGTTGGGTTTGTCTCACAGCCTTCAACGGACTTGTGCATGCCATCAGGCATATCACCCTGAAACAAAGCAGAGAGATGACATGTTTTGCACATGTATAAACAAAGATGATAACTATTCTGTCAATTCTATCCAATTTCAAATTAGAAAATAAAGAGTAAGTTCAAAATATCAATAGCGTAATTTGGCATTTTTCATAATGCGGGGAGCTTCACCACACTACTGGATTACCATGTCAACATAACAAGCATAGATGAAGGGCAAAGAAAATCATTGTATCTATTTTGGATAATGTGCATGGCATGTTGTTCATATCATCAGCCACATCAGTAAAATAAAACAGGAGATGACAAGGTGCAAACGTGGGCTGCTTCACCACACACTGGATTATAGATCTACAAAACCAAGCATACATATAGGGAGTATTAAGCAATGTGCATGGTATGAAGAAGAAATTTGGTTTTACAAGTAAAACTTAGAAATTACGGTTCTTACGAACATGCATTTTGGTAGAAACAACAAACTAAACAAAGAAAGAAGATAGGGAGTATGAGAAAATTAAACAGCGATTGAGGATAAAGGCTTTAGAAGGACTGACTTACATTAATAGTTAACACTGCTTTATAATGCCCTTCTCCATGTCAAGGGAAGGATAACTCAAGAATTTCAGCACGTAATCTTCTTCATAAGCATTGCCTGTACTCTACATTTTGTAGAGAGTAATTATAGATATGATATCTTGGAAGGGATAGAGGATAATGGAGATAAGATGCAGATTGATGCTACATAATCAACTACCAATCCTCGGAAGTACAAGCATTACAGGACAAAATGTACTCACAAGAGCAATGGGCTACACTTCAGACCGGCATTGTCTCAGGTATTCTACTTGTTGGTATGATTAAATATAGATCTGATCTTTTTTAGTAAATGGTGGGCAAGGGAGTTAAGATGCAGAATGCTACAAAATGAACCAATCCCTCTTCCCATAATACAAGAGTGTTTTGAACACTGATTTACTTTACAAAACGTTCTTATATTATGGGACGTAGGGAGTAGCTGCTAATGTAAATATAGTGATAGACCACGTTCAGTCCTTACAAGAGGACTGCAGAGCTAAACCTCTTCAAAAGCATTGGGTTGATTCTAAATTTGTGTAAGAGTCCATACGGATCTTATAATGTCAACCAAATGGGCGATTACGAGGCTAACATGTGCAGTGATGCTACATAATCAAACATCTATGAAAGTAAGTATGGTCATACAGGGCAAGAGGTACTCACGAGAGCAATGCAGTGTGCAGTATAGTTGCGAGATTCTGTGGTCCCTTGAGAACGAATGTTCTTACGCTATGATTTTTCGTACAAGTGAGACATAAAGGAAAATGCAGAAATGTAGTTCAAATTGTGATGTGATATCATAGACAGTACCTTACGCTGCAGCTGAGACCAATGTGTAACAAGATTATTCCAGTCACCGTCAGATAAATGTAGCACCGGAGACTTCACAGAAATTTCGTTCAAAGGCTTGCCATCGAAGTGCGCTTGCCTCAGGTAGGAACGATACTTCGTCAACGAGTGCTTGAAAAGCGCAACCAACTCTTGATCGTCATCACAATCCAGTTTGCTCCTCGCCTATTTAAAAGAATAAAATCTTGTGTCTTCTCTCAGCAGAAACATATGCAGTAATGACCATGAATAACATTAGTACATTACTTATGCGTAAGTTGCGGAGGAAAGGCTGGAAATTGATACGTAATGCGGTATAATCTTTCCATGAAGGAAAGATGCGCACAAAGTTCTGACAACAACATAAGCTTCGTCTTCTAAAATGGGAAGAAATGGAACAGGGTCCTATTTGCTGTAATTGGGGCTCTCTACGGTTCGAAAAGGATTTGGCAACTGGATTTGGTGTACTCTTTCTGGAATGGGGGTTTTGCGTCAGACAATGGTAGGTGCTATGTCAACTGGCATAATCATACTGCTTTGCTGCAGCTTGGGGTCTGCCGAGTTGGGGCATCGAAATGACCAAAGTGTAGTAGGGCTGGAGTCTGCTAGAGTTGGGGTATTTTGTGGGTCAGGTGATATTGCAACTACACCTAATGGGCTATTTCATTTATCAGGTGCCACTACCTTTTCCAAATACTTTGCTTGTGCTCTTCCACGAGCAGTAATCGCCCTCTTCCTTTTGAACGTCTGATACACAAGAACAACATTTGAATGGATAAATATGGTATGATGACAGATGGAATATGTACTGAAAATGGATAGGCAGGGCGTATTCACATACACGATGTGTAAACTAAGCTAATGCCAGTTCAACAAAGTAGAAGCAATGCAAATCATAAGTTGCAAGATATGTGCGAGCAATGTAACCTTGGAAAGTTAGAGCAAGTACCTGTATGGGTGAATAAGATAGGGCATCTTCCTCTGACTCCTCCACTAGGGAGCTACATTGACTTAGGTCTCCCTCTAGCTCATAATCACTATTAGGATCATATTCTAAGCATGAATCTGTAGGTGGAGAGCGTTTGCATTGCATTGCATCCAGACTTGATTTCAGTCCCTTAATGCCAAGTTTGACAGCCATGGCATTGTTCTGCTTTATTCTTTTCATGCGCGCAAGCTCATAATCATTAGGATGCTGTTGAGAATCTGAGATTCATGAAAACATAAAAAGTAGTCAGATTATCTATGGAATGCATTGCGGATTCAACTCGGAGAGTGTCTCTCTATAAACCCCTGCATATGCAACGTTCACCTCCCTACCGTCTTGACGGACCAAACACGTAAGTACAAACCCCTTATGTCTCTATAACAGTGTGCACACATTTCAAAACTCAAGTAGGAACGTTAGAATCATATGAAATTCGTATTTGAACAAATAAACTAAGCAATTATGAGTGGCGTAATGTTTAGGTTCAAGGGTGGAGTGTTGGTAGTGCGACACAAAGCAAGTAGGCAGATTGTATTCCATGTAAAAGATCGAAACCTATGTAAAAGCTGGAAATGACACTTTCTTTCTATACAATGAAGTGTTCGTTACCCACACATGATGTAAGAGATCACATAGAGAAATACTATTCACTCAGGTCTACGGTTCCAAAGATTTAGAAACAGGGTGGTCCACCCTAAAAGAATATTGACAACAAATATGACAAGGCAAGCATAGATGTAGTGAATCAATCATTTACTTGTGAGCTTATTAGGACAAGTATGCAGAATTGTAACCGCAGAAGAGACCGTCCAAAATCTGAATGAAGAAGTTTGTCTAGCACTTATTGTTTGCAACTAATCGATGTGAATAATTGGATATTATATCGAATGAGTAAGAAAGACAAGTAATATTGTCAACAAACCTGGCTTGCGAGTAATCTGGGACAATGTCACTACGACCAATAATCCAAAATGACTAGTTTACATTCCGAGGGCCAGAATTTTGAAAACCACGTGAACTTTAGAGGTACTAAAGATTACGAAATACATCTGAACCATTAAGTGTAGGTAGCACCGAGCACACTACAAACCCTAATGACAGTCCGCCTAATGAGTAATGAATCAATTAGAAAATGGGTGATGAGGAGTGGTCACGAGTGTTGAGGACGTATCTTAGGATAAATCGGGTTGGCTTGGTGGGTCTTTGCATGAGCCTGAGCAACGGGAAGGTAGGCACGGCGTGGCGCGCCCGGCAGCGGTGACGCTGTTGTTGAGCAGCTCCTGGCCTCCTGTTAGTCCGGGCGTCTTCTCCTAGAGTCATGCCGTCCGGGATGGCAAGTCGCCATGAGGCAAAGCGGCTAGGGTAGTAGAGATCGGCCAGCAGCAGAGAGGGAATCGGGGCCTGGGACGACTCAAAATCGCAGGATGGGTCGGCCCACCGTGGGCACCCTTTAGAGATACACACCCGAGCGGCGAACATGCATTTTCGAAACTAATTTAGGAACATTTAGCTGACCAATTAAACATCTCTGTTTTAATAATATCAGATTCGTATTTGAACATCTAAGCTTGTTTAGCTTGATGCGTGGAGCAGTGTTATTATGACACGAAGCACGTATTCTGATCGTATAGTGATCATAAAAGGGGGAACTCTAAGCATATTTGTTTTAGCAAAAGAGGGTTTTCCCTCTAATTTCTATTAAAGAAACCACCACGGAACGAACATGATCAATTAAACCCTAAGCATGATCAATTAAACCGTATTATGGCTGTGCCATGGCAGATTTGAAGCTGCAAACCGGAGAAATGATATTTAGCATCCATTGTTTGCTTGAACTAAGAACTAAATTCTAAGAGCTGAAAAGAAAGTAGAGTAACCAAGTTAAGATCTATTTTCTGGTTGAGATCAAAAAGTTGAGGAGATATGAAGTACCACCTCTCTTGCGGCGCCGTGTAGGCATCGGGGGTGCGATGGTTGTCGGTGGCGTTGAAGCAGATCTGTGACGGTAGACGGGTGCATCGGGGGATAAGTCCCGTTGCGGTGGAAGAGAAGGTCGTGTGAGCGGCCCCGGCAAAGAGGACGACGGCGCCGATGAAGCGAGAGGACGCGATGCAAGGCTATTGGTCTGTCACCATGGATGAGAAACGTCCATCTCTAGCAGTGGACGACACGGTCTTGGTAGGCGCTCCGGCATTATGGAGGACGGTGGCGGTGGATGTGGTCCAGGACGGCGGCGATGGATGGGGTGGCGGGCGGAGGCTGGTGTGGGGATGGGGTGTTCTAGCACGACGGGTGTATCAATGGAAAAATGGAGGGAGAGGTACGGGGAACCATGTGTTTTGGGACGCGCCTGTCTGAAATATGGTAAAGTTACGAACTTAGCCCCCGTTTAAAATTTGGACGTCTCGTCGGTTGGGGATAGGACGGTAATCTCGCATCTCGCCAATATTTGCCCAGAGCGATTTCGGGCGAGGAGAGGGTGGTTGGTGCCCATGGTTGGCGCCCACGGTGTATGAACGGGGCTGACAGGTAGGGCGGTTGTGTCACGTCTGAGTGAAGTTACAAACCTGCCCCTATTGAAAATATTTGCCTACATCGATTTCCGCCGAGTCGAGTTTTTTTTGCCGCCCACCATGTATGAATGGGGAATGGAGGGAGAAACAGAGGTCTCTCGGATGAGCTTGAATCAATTGTGTTTTGCCGCCAATGTTTGACGCCCACCGTATCGGAATGGGCTCAGAGGCGGTCGTGTCACGTCTAATTGAAGTTACTAACCTACCCCTATTTAGAGCAGTGGAAATCGGGTCGATGGATTGTCCATGTAATGGGTAGATAGTAATTTCCATCTCCCAAACACTTGGCTTCAGGCAGCCGACGTGGGAGTGGACATTTTGCAGCTTCTTTCGAATTTTGGGACAATAAGCATCCATGTTTACCTTGGCAACTAAATTCGAATCCATTTTGTATTCCTATATGAATCTTTATAAATCGTTCTATGTGTTTTTATATATCTTCATTCAAAAGGACGACAAAGATGTATTCCACTGTCATATATGAATATGGTTTACAAATGCCGATACTCAAATTCAGAAACTAGTATCCAGTTTAAGGTGAATTCGAATATTTGGAACACATCATGTCCAACTCAAATGTCACTCGCAGCATAATGTGTACTCCCATTTAGATATGTACACAAGCGATGTATCAAGATTCAAATACCGAGTCAATCAACCAAGAATGTAGAGAACTAACAGACATATAAACACTTATAGAGTATATGGATCAATAATATCAACTAACATACATAAGCCAGGCCGCTGTACTTTTTTTGGCTACAACAGCATCTTTTTTTAGCCAGCATCTTGACCCTTTGTGATGCGTGCCACTTATGGTCCATCTATACTATTACTATTGTTGAATGCACATTCAACCCGATTGGCATATTTGTAGGTCTGGCACAGCAATCCAAATGAAATGTCTCCGAGTCTTATCAATTAATACAGACTTGTGCTCAAATAAAATTACAAACCAAAAAACAAAAAAAATTATTACATGATCTCTAAAAAAATGGTTTGATTGATTACATGAACAGACAACACAAAGGTTATTCAACTATGGAAAGAACATTTCACCTATGATTTACCAAGTAGGAATTTAATTTCCTTTTTCCTTCAGGACCTTAACAATCTGGTTAGTCTCGGCTTGCTTCGTTTTGAAATCCACCAAATATTTAATGGTTGTCTTGAGTCTTGCTTGTGATTGTGCTGTTTGCTTCCTCAACATGTCAACTTCATCTCTAAGTGCGTAAGCGAGAATCTCTTTCTACCACTAGTTTAGCCTCTAGAGCATCAGCGGTTGGCAATTCATAATGCACGATTGTGCGGTGCATCGCTGTGGGATGATGCAACGTCCATGGGGACCTCGCTCTTTGATCTTGGGCTAACCTGTTTTGCCATTAAAGTTCCGATTGGATTCGTAAAAGTTTGAAGTTAGCAAAACATCTCAATCGGGAGTTATAACAGCAAACCAGTTAAACAAACAAGGAATTAAAGAGTTTCAATTGGATGTTGAAAAGTACTCCCTCCGACCCATAATGTAAGACGTTGTTTAACACTATGCTAGTGTCAAAAAACGTCCTATATTATGGGACGGAGGAGAAGTGTCTTTAACATCATTGTAACCTGTTGTTGCAGCAAAGCAAAGCGCTTAAACAAACAAGTAGATATTTAAGTTAAGGCAAACAGTAATTCTTAATAGTAAGTATCAAACACATAGATAGGCGCATGCTTCACAATATGATTAACGAGCTATGCCATTATGTAATCAATAGCAAACTAAATTAAGCCAAGCAACGTAATTGAACAATTTTGCAATAAGTGGCTAACTAAAATTCCGAGAAGTGTAACTGAACTTACGTTAGTTATTTGTACAAGCACACCGCAACTTCTTTTTTCGCTTACAAGGTTGTACAAAGGAGTCCATGGCATCAATTGCTTGGATACGCAGTCCCAATACTTCTTTCTTCCCACACTGCATGGGTAAGTCGGATGGTTAATCTGGTAAGATGGTGCGTCCTTGATATGTTATATGAGGACGTGTAGTCAGACTAGTTGTAGCCAAACACATCACACTAGCTTTTACTCTATATTTCATGTGATTACTTTTGGCATATCGAGATCTAAGCAATCTACAATAGGATGAAAAGACTGGCATCCTTCACATTATTGGCGAACTCAGTTCATAGAAATAAGCAATTCAACCATTCTGTGGGTAAATCAAAAGCGCCACTAGAATATTTTTTCACAATCCAATCATACACGCAAAGGGGCGACGCCACCATAGGGGCTGGTATGGGCGGCCACCTCGTGTGGCTGGAAAGTGTGCACCTAGTTTGAGTCGCCCAGTTGGCCCATGCTAGTTTTGTTCGTCCCCAACGCACGAAAGGTGCAATGTAAAAAATGAAGAAAAATGTTTCAATTTCGATGGGCCAATAACATAAGTGCAAGGAAGACCCTATAGCAGGCTCAGGCCCAAACGAAGCGCCTCCCATATCGATCGACAGCAGGAAAAATCCCAATTCATTCGCTTCCAGCCTCCACCGTTCACTCCTAACCTAGCCGCATTTGACAGACCAACACAAGATTTCCTCGCGCCCTCGTTGGAGGGCGGTCGCTGGCTTCAAGTGAGCGGAAGGACAAGAAGATGAAGATCCAACCACAGGTGTAGCCTGCATGGGAGGCAGCACGGCAAGACGAGCATGGCATCGAGCTTGCAAACGGACAATCGCAGCTTGCAAGAGTAGCATGTGCAATGAGTGTACATCACATCCCTGATTATATCTAGTTCAACTCTTCAATTTCTGGCCAATAGTTAAACCTGACGGTGTTGTAAAACTGCTTGTATGTAGGGAATATATGAGAAAATGAAACCAATTTCTACTTATTTTATAACTCCCCCAATCAATACTGGACTAACTGAATCTGATGTATCTAATCAAATTTCCGGTGCAAACATCCAAGCTCATGTTGTTCTTGAGCACAAGTGTCTAATGAATGCATCGCTAATGAAGGATTTGATGCAAACATTTTACATGCTCCTGGTGATGAACATATAGTGTCTAATGAGGGATCTAATGCAAGCATTTTGCAAGCTCATTGAAGGATTTAGTGTCTAATGAGGATCTACTATGTTGAGAGAGACAGAGATTTGCAGGCATTGATGACAAGCAAATTATAGTTCATTTTCATAGCTTGAGGAAACGTCGAGGCCATCTACCGAAAAGTCCTCAGATCATGACAATATAGCACAAATACTTTTCTAATCTGTTGTTTGAAACTATTCGCATACTTGTGCAGTGATAGATATATTGATTATGACCGATTATACGTGCAATTACACTTCGATATTGTCAGCCAGAGAACGAATAATTCAGGCAGGTACAGACCATGTTTGTATTCCTTGTAACCATGTTGACATTTGTGTTTTTTGGTGCTTGCATCATTTAGTGTTTATAATCTGAACTACTTTGGATCATTAGCTGGTTTTGAAAGTGCATGTAGCTTCACATTTCTCAAGTTATGTTGATTTCCGGAGTGCAAGTGCCTTCGTATTTTTTAAGTTAAATGTTCACCCTGGTAACTTGAATTCGTGGATCAGCCATCGCACACAAATCATACACGAATGCCAAGACGAATTAAATGAAATGCGTGGACTTACGCTAGCTCGTTATGGCTGTGCTCATCGCAGCTCTTCTTGCGCTTGGGATGTTCCATGTACAAGTCCATGTTACCACTTGCTTGGATGTGCAGGCCTTGTGCTCCTTGCATCCCCTCTCGCATTTTTGACACGGCGAATGGTTGATCAAATAAGAGGAATCGACCTTGATGTTGTACCGAGGACAGATACTTACAAGGTTATACGGGTGTGATGTGCACCAGATCCCGTGAGCCCGCCATGCTTCGCTAAAAAATGGATTTTCTTGTTTCAGATGATATCTCCGTAAGAAATAAGAGTTAATGTCTGAGTTGCATAGGCGTGTAAGCTAAGAGAGCAGTGAAAGGATATCCAAACATCGTTGGAACAGTGCACAAGGGAGTGATGTGTGGATACCTAGTTCGGGCCGGCGTTTGGGCATGCTCGCCTAGCTAGAGTGTGGGTCACTTCAGAGCCGTTGAGGGTGATGCGCTGGCGTTGGCTGGCCGCGCACGGATGCAGATCTTGAGTGGCAGCGGAGCGCTACGATGCGGTGGACGAGACCGTTGGTGAAGCCCCAATGACCTCGGGGGGCGGAGGTGCGACGATGTGCTCGGTGAAGTAGCCCCGGTGAGCTAGGAGACGGCGTTGGTGAAGCGCACCTGATGCGGTGGAACTCGGTGTCTGTGAGGCACGACGGTTGCGGCGGCCGACGTTGTCGGTGGACCAACCAAGGCGGGCGGACGAGGGCGTAGATGAGGTAGCCGGTGCGGTGGTGAAGCGCCATCGATCATCGCCGTTTCAGGGTGGGGAACGGTGGGGAAAGAGAAGAGATGAGGGCGATTTGAGGATGGCGGCGAATTAGGGATTTGAGCAATCTGGGCGCCGAAGGGGACGGTGGAGAAGAGAGATTTTGCAGGGCTAGAATTGGGGCCGCCAGATATTTCAATCTGAAACGTGGAAGTGCGAACTTATATTGTCGCGTCCCTTTTTTTTTGGGGTGAGGGGTGGGTGGCTGGGTGCTACGCTGGCCCGTCCGACACACGCGACCACCCCGACAGATTACGCCGGTGCCTTAAGGCACCTACCTTTGTGTCCATGACATGTGGGCCCAACAGTGGCTGGCCCACATGTCACTTCCTCCCAAGGGTTGTTGCTTTTAAGGCACCGAAGTAGTGTCCACCCGACACGACCCTCGGTCTCGCCTCGGGTGCGCTTACATTTGAGAATGCAAACGAATCTTCTTTCATTTGCAAACGAATCTGTATGTATTACCATTCCCATGTTTTCCTTGCAATAATTAGTCATTCGAACGAGATACTCCATCCGTTCACTTTTTAAGTCGTTTGAGACAACTTAAAATGAACTGCTTTTGCACATTGTGCGAAATGTCTTCAAGGTCTTATAAAAGTGAACTTAGGGAGTACTATAAATTAATTAATGAGGAGTTATTTGAAAAAAATCGGAACGGTACCCACGCTAACGTGGATTAGAGTGTGTCACATAATTAGTTATTTGAATTAGAGTGTGTCTCACGTAGTTAGCTATTTGAATTATAGTGTGTGTCACGTAGCGTTCTCCAATTCTAACGTGGATTTCGCATTTCACTGTATCCACGCTACTTTTTTAATACAAATTCATATGTATATGATGAACACCATGGTAGTGAGAAAACTTTTGGATGGATTCAAACATATCACCTACAAAATAGCACAACAAATTGAGCCAATTTCAACTTTTCGAAACTTAGTATGGCACGAATTCGAACTAATTACCCGTATGCCTGGTCCTCGGTTCAAATCTTACAATGTACACCGAATTGAAACATCGATATTAAGTCTCGTACTCTGTACATTCAAATGCTATTTTTGTCCCCATCCGCCAAGACACACGCTACATACTTCCTGTATCGGTCAATCTTCCTCTCCTAACCACCTTAGCAAGCTATCGGTTTCCAACACACGTTCATTCTTTCTCTCCATGTTTCGATCTCTAAGTCTCTCAACTACACACCCGCCATTGCACCCCATGCCGAGCTCTCTCTCTCCCCCCTCTCCCTCTCACCCTCTCGCGCTAAATACATGCCTTGCCTATCTAGTCCCCCCAACCTCTCGTGCGCACTAACGCACGTTGTATATCTAGGTCACTCCCTCGAGACTGTCTCACTCTTTCTTCCGCACGGCGGGCCACACTCTCTCAATCTCGCTCTCTTTATCTGAGTCTCGTTTAACCTCGCTTTCTTTCACACACAAATGATATACCTCCTGTTCGGCCCTCTCGACACACTCTATACTCTCACGCAGATTGTCTATCTAGGTCAGTCCATCCAAGCCGCCGCCACTCTTTTCGACCTCATGGTGGGCCACGCCACTCAATCTCTCTCTCTCTGTGTGTGTGTGTGTGTGTGTGTTGTGTGTGTGTATGTCTCGATTTACCTCGCTCTTTCTCGCATAAAAGCGACCTATTCACATTGTATACTCTCTCATGCACATCTTCTATCTAGGTCACTCTCTCCAACCCGTCTCACTCGTTCGATCGCACGGGACCCTATGTGATCGGTTGACCTTGCTTCCTCCCACGCAAAAAATATATCTACACGTCTGTGACTGGATCATCTCTCAAGCTCTACCTTACAGCCCTCACCCTTACCAAAAGCTCAATCGGACAATATCTCTCCGGAGCATATATATTTGTTCAATGAATGTCGGACCACACTCACTTTGTCTCTCTATCTATATGTCTCTCGATTGACCTCGCTTTCTCATACCGTATCTTCCACTCGTTGAAGCTACTACCTCTCCATCCCTCGCAAAGCCGGAGCTATTTACATTGCGAGGGGCACTCCAACCTTGGATTAATTTGTGTAGGCATTTATTCCGGTCGGTTTAGATTATATTTTCATAGCATTCGGCCCACAACTACTCCAAACGCCGTTGCAACCCACGCAACTCCCCTAGTTTATTTCCCTCTAGCTCGTTCATCGCTCTCTCGCACGTCCTTTCTCACCTTCAACGTCGCACCATGTTATTATTGAAAAAACTATGTTGTTCTCTTTAATTATTATAAATAAGCTACAAAATTACACACCGATAGTCCGCTTGGAATGGAACAAATTTCTACCCACAAATTAAAGTGCTACAAACTACACGCCAAGGGGCCCACATGTCAAGAAACAAATTTGGACCCATATACAAAAAAAATAAAGGACGAGGATCGAACATGCGACCGGGCCTTCAAGCCGCACATCAATAGGAAACATACATAGAATAGCAATGTTTGTTGTACCCCCTTTGTTCACATAATGTTTTTATATTACCACAGCCTAATTAATGGATAACATGTAATATTATTTTTAGTACTATTCGCCTTCACTTATTGGTGGGTTCCATGTGTGCTCTCTCTCTCCTCCCCTTCTGCGTTTAGACGCATGGGTAAACAGTAAGAACTTCATGGGCGATGTTGCCGTTGACCATATCTCGACGCTGCTCACAACTCACAAGTCACGGCACTGGTTTCACGTACTAGCAGCACTAGTCGGTGTACGTGCAATGCACGTTAATTTGGAAGTATATTAAGTGCATGCGGATATTAACTAATAGGATATTATTTGTGTGTTGTCATGTGATTAGCACTATTTTTGGCATGAAATTAATCGCACGCTAAACTTGTTGAGCTCGACATTGAAGCAATCTAGGTCGTTGGATGACAAGGAATACATGTGGCTTGATGATGTTTTATATTTAATTTGATACGGCTCTAGCAGAACTTTCAATCGATCAAACCATACATTTCGTTCAGTCTGACTCCGACTTTAAATTATACGATGATCGATATAAAATAAACAGAAATGATAAATGTTCGGATTTTAAGCATGGCAATCCGAACGTTTTTCATGGCAAATTTAGATTACGTGGCGGCGGCGGGGGCGTCTCGCGGTGGGAAGCGACTCCTCTGCCGTGCTCTATGTGTCGCCTGCCATCGACCGACGGTGACGGCGGTCTTGCGCCCGTTGTTGGCGTACTCTGGGCGTTGGCCTAGCTTCAAGGAAGGCCAAAATTTTACGGACTTCGGAGCGAGTCAATCGGGCGGAGGAGGCGATCGGGCGTGGTGCAAGGAAGCGGTCGACGCGGCCATCCATGCGGCCGAGGGATCGCACCCGCTGGGGAAGCGCCGCTAACGGCGCGGGCGGAGACGTTCGTGTGCATGGGCACCGCGACACGCATCGCACGTCGGTGCCAGACTAATGCGCATGTTGGCAGGTGCATCGGCACCGTGACGGGCGTAGCGCGTCGATTACGTGCGGCAGGCGCATGCGCAGGCATGTGCACGGGCGCATGAAAGTCAACGGGGATCTCGTGGAACCCCGTGGCATCAAGCTCGGCGACAATGTGCGGCTCCTAGCCCATCAATGCCACGGGGATGGGTGCTGGCGCGATCGGGCGGCAGGGCCGGAGCAGGGAGCGGGACAGCGCGGGCGTCTTCCGGCAAAGGCAGTTCAAGCTCGTCCCCAAAGCGCCGATGTTCTTGAGACTCGGCCGGGTGTCTTCCTCATGAAATCGAACACTAAGGGCAGACCATCGTGATGCGGCATGGCGTACGTTTAGGTCAGGCTAGTTGGAGGTAGACGACAGGAGGATCGGAGAGGAAGATAGAGGATTGTAGCGATACCGGGTAGTCCGGTGTTGATTTTAAACTGCGGCGCCGGCGACATTAAAAGTGGGAGTAGTTGGGACGACGGTTGGCGGCGGAGCCTGGTCAAAGGGCTCGCCTCGGTGAGTTCGCACATCAGTCTGCTCGACGCCCTCACGACAATCGGCACAATGATCTGCCTTTCGTATGCCTCCCGTCGACTCACACGCTTGTCGGGACGACACCGCCGATGAGAAGCGGGGACTTCGTGGCGGCACGTGCGCCTACGGTTTCAATAGTGAAAGTGTTCGCCTTAACGTGATGTGTCTTTTCCTCAAAAAAAAACGTGACAGGTCTTTGTTCCAAAATACCTTGGATCTTCATTTGTGCAACTTGTCATAAGCAGCTTGTCTCGAATTGAAGAAAAAGGAGTAAAAGGTTAATCCCTCCGTACCAGTGCATTGCCTGATATATTAACTCAAGTACTAGGCACGAACAAAAAAAGTACTAGGCACGCATAAACGGGCTCAATTTCTTGTGCTCATCCCGGTGTAGTAGTAGTAGTAGTACTAGGCAATGCACTTGACGGGTGACATTGACGAGCCGGGCGCATCGAGGAATTGAACTGCGTTTCGCACGGTAGGTAACGTTGTCTAGTTACTAAAGCATCCCTTCGTTGTTCATTGGTAGTCATTATGGACCGGGGATATGAGGGGAATTTCCTAGGGCTGGAATTACGCCGCCAGATATTTCGACTTGAAACGCTGAGGCTCGACTGGTTGGGGTTGCCTAATGTGCGTACCACGCACGCCACCGAAGGACACGAGCCCGTTTTTTTAGGATCAACACGAGCCAAGGTCTGGCTGGTAGGCCATTGGGTCCTACCATTTGAGAATACGAAAGGAACCTTTTAAATTGCCGAACGAATCTATGTGTATTACAATACCCGTATTTTCCTTGCAAATACTAATCTCAACGTGGTAATTGATTTATGATGAGTCGTTGAATTAGAGTGAATTTGTGATATAGTGATCTCAACGTGGATTTCACATTTCATGGTATCCCTAGTAAGTTTTCCAATGCAAATTCAAATTTAAAAGATGAACAATATGGAGGTGAGAAAACTTTGTATGTATCAAGCATATGACCACATACACACACACACACACACACACACACACACACACACACACACACACACACACGCACGCACGAACACAACAACAATCCAATAAGTATAGTGCATCTATTTTTCCAACCCATGCATGTATGCCATGAGTTCAAAAATACTCTTTCTATTCCTAAATATTAGTCTTTTAGAGAGTTCAACAAGTGACTACATACGGAGCAAAATGAGTGAATATAGACTCTAAAATATGTCTATATACATCCGTATGTGCGGTGCATTTGAAGCCTCTAAACAGACTAATATTCAGAACGAAGGGAGTAAAATGTAAGACATCCATGGTCCTCAGTTCAATATTTAAAATGAACATGAAACTAAAACATGAATATTAAGTCTAGTACTACAATACATGCAAATGTTGTGTTTAGGCGGAGCTATGATTGTCGGGGGTCAACCCCTCGACCTTAGATAAAACTGTGGAGCTCTGTTTAGGGTTGTTTAGATTATATTTGTTCCCACACTCCCAACCACCGATTGGTTGTGCACCCCCCACCCCTCCTCCCCGGGAGAATATCATGTGCCCCCATACCTTACATGCTATATGCCGATACGAGTTGCTTGGAGCTTGTAGATCTGAGATATAGAAGCTCACATGATGTGTCTTAATGTTTTTGCAGGAAACCTTGATGAGTTTGAGAATTGCACACAATTTGTACAAAAACTACTTAGATGGCCTTTTATCCCATATCCAACGACCTCGAAGTCAGTATCACCGTAGCATCTAAGATGAAGGAGGACATCATATTCTCCTGTATGTAAGAATATCATGTGCCACCACACCTTAGATGCTTTGGTGATACAAGCTCTTCAGAGGCGTTGGATTTGTGACCCAACACCTCCTCGGTGGTTCGAATGGTTTTTTGCAGAAAAGCCCCAAAAGAGTTCGGCCATCGCCATAAGCACAAAGACTGCTTTCGAGATGCCATTGGATCTCAGATCAAACGACCTCCAAGCTCGTATCACCGTAGCATCCAAGCAGCGATAGCACCTTTTGTTTTCTCGCACGGGAGAGTATGAGGTGCTCTCGCACCGTAGATTCTATGGTGATATGAGTTCACTGAGATCTAACGGCCCACGGTAGGAGGTTTGAATGTTTTTGCAATATACGGCTGATAGAGTTTGGGAAATGCGCAGAAAGTACAAGTACTATGCATGTGCCATCTGATCACCGATCATACGACCTAGATGCTCATATCACCGTAGCGGGTAATTAAGCTATGGGGAGCACCTAATATTAGCACCGGGGAGCCGTTGGATCGAAGATGCAGCACCACACACGACGCCTGAATGTTTTATTTGCAAAAAAAACTTTGGAGAGTTTGGAAATTGCGCATAATTACAAATACTACTCCCAAGCCATTGGATCTCACTTCCAACGGTGTAAAAACTCTTATCACCATAGTATCTAAGCTGCGGGGTAGATGTCATATTTTATGCCGCTGTCATTTTTGTTCGTAAACTTGCAAAATACGTGTAACTCGTGCCGTTACTTGTCTAACCGCGCAAAGTGTTTGTTCAAAAAAACCATCCTACACTGAAATATCGGAACAACACACGGGGGTCCCACTTGTCATTAATCAAATTTGGACCTAAAACTAACAAATCTGAAAGACGAGATTCGAACTGGCAACCTGGACAACAAAGCGTAAGCCGATAGCCTGAAAAAACGAACGGTTGTTGGCTTTGTCCCATAACTTGATTTTATATAGTACTTGCGTTGAGTAGAGTAGAGGAGTGCTCGTCAACACGTGCATGACCGTTGTCTCACTTACGGGTGCTCCTGTGTCTGCGATCTCAATCTCTCTTCTCTCCATCGTCTAACCTTTGCACGGGTACACACGAAGAGCGGCGCTAGCTTGCCGTGGTGTTATTACAACTAAAAAAAGCTTGGAAAATAGAAGAATCGCCTAGAAAAGAGACGTTGCGGCTGGTCGAGATGGAGCTAACCGTGGCACGTTTGCATGATGAAGCAGTGTGGCTAGTGGGGTGTTTTGCCAATCGAATCGACCGGGTCCCGAGGTCGAACCATAGGTACTACGTCTGATATAGTATATTTTTACACGCACATTTTCCCTCCGTGCCGGGACGTGGCACACCCTACCGCGTGGTTTCTGGGTCCTCCCGGGTGGTGCACGCATATATTCTTCCTGACGTGGGACGCCCTACCGCGCTTTTATGGGTCCTTCTCATGCGTGGCGGCGAAAGCAAGTAAATGATTCGTTAAATCCCGAAAGACCACCTTTCCCGCCGAGTACATCAGTGAAGCACGGTGGCTAGCTAGTTGGGCTAGTTCGACCGATTAGCTAGGCCGCCGCCACATTTGTTTTTTCACCCCTTTTTTTATCTACTTGCCGTTAGGTAAATTTAAATATCCACCGCGGCGTTGCTCTGGTGTTTGTGTGCGGCAGGATTCTAAATTTTTTGATTGACGGGAGCAGGCACGGCAGGATTTTTAATTTTTTGATTGACGGGAGCAGGCGCGGTAGCAATTAGTCACGATGACTCTGCTTTGTAAAACCCACTGCTCCCTGATGTGAGAAGTCGTCGACTGGTGTTTTACCATGGTGAAAACCAAAAGATTCCCCGCTCCTCGGCCGGCTCCCTCCGCCTTCCCGTAGATTGCATTGCCTTTCAACAGTTTCGCCCCCTTTGATTCCTCTCCCCATTGCTTCTACCTGATGCCATTGCGGCACAGCAGATCACAGAGTCCGAGGTGAGGCGCCTGACACAGGAGCTCCATGCCAAGGATGCGGTGCTCAGGGCCAAGGACGTGGAGCTCCGTGAGCTGAAGGAGGAGAGGAGTGCCATGCTCCTCCGTTATGTGCGGGAGTTCACGGAGCTTCAAAAGCGGCGGGCGTCCACCACAAAGATGCTCGAGGCGTCGGCGGCATTGCTGCAAAAAGCGAGAGATACGATAGGCCGTCAGGGGAGCCGGCTGGAGCGCGAGCGGGCCGATCGTGACGAGGTCCAGGATCGCCTCAGCCACTTGGTGAACCAAGTTGCCACGCACGCGTTGCGGCTACGCGATGCCTACCGTCGTGCTAGCTGACGATGCCGCCGTCGGGCTAAAACCCGCTTCGACCACCCGGTCGACTTCAATGAGCTGCGGCTTCCTGACCTGGTCTCCTTCTTCACCTATATCTCCGAGGAGCTGAGCCGTCTCCGCGCGATGGTGGGGGCTGAGCTGGATAAGCAGGGGTTGCACGCTGCCGTCGCCGTTGCCGGGAGAATCCTTTCAGGGCTCCGTCACCGGAATTCATTCGTGCCATTGGACGCCGTCTTTGACGAGCTGGCTCCCGCCGACCGGGAGCGGGCTCTGCGGGCGGTTGCACCCTGCATCACCAGCGTCGTGTGCCTCGAGAAGCAAAGGGACTTCGGTGGTGTTTAGGCGCGCTCTGCATGGGCATGTCCATGTCTCGGCGCAACATGACCGTTGGATCAAACTCAGATGGTGCAGGTCCGTCACTCTAGCACAAAGCGTGTGGGTGTGTTTAGTTGCATTCTCATCTCAATATAGTTGTCTCCTCTTCGTGTATTTTTTGTCCAACCTACTAGTGTGGACTCATGCACCCTTCATGCACTCGCCAAACACCCAATAGTGGGTCGAGAAGGGAACTTTTGCTCCCCATCCCGTGCACCCTTCATATACTCGCCTAACACTATAGGATGTGCTTCATATGGTTCATGTTTCGTGGTAGATGCTTGTAGCACGTACTTTCCGTTTATTTGTGGACCCTAGTTCTGTTAACATTGATCTCACCGTTCATTCTCGACCGGACAGTCGAAAAAGTGGTACTATGTTACATATAGGAGTAGTTGACATGCGCACAACACAGCAACAAGATTGTGTAGTACTGACGAAGCAACCATCATTTCACTCTTCTCTCTCAGCTTCCTCTCTTGGATGGACGCCGGAGCACCGGCCGACGTGATGTCTATGGCTCTGGCCAAAACCGTCGAGGCTCATGGTACGAAGAAGCGCAAGCACCCCGCCGAGACTACCGCAGACAAGCTCAAAGCCATCGCCCTATCCAAGCCCCCCTCTCCGGGATCCCTCATTAAGCAAGTCCGTGTAATGTCTCTTGTTGACGATCTTTTCTCGATCTTGATCGTTTTTTTCATCTAACACGTAGTACTAGTACCGGTAGTACAACTTTTTGGGTGATCTTGCATGTGATTTTAGTGTGCCAAATAGCGGTTCTAAATTCCTCTTTTGACCAAAACATGCGAGAGGTTGACACTGATTTCTTATAGATTACTTTCAACTACTCCCTCTCTCCCAAATTTCTTGTCTTAGATTTGTCTAGATATGGATGTATCTAATACTAAAATGTGACTTGATACATCCGTATCTAGACAAATCTAAGACAAGAATTTTGGGATGGAGGGAGTACTTTATGAACATCAATGCTACTTTTTAATAGGGTATATTTGCCTCAGTAACTTGTGTTATGGAATTGCATGTAATCCCTCTGCTCTCATGCCTTTGAAGACATGTTCTAGTGTCTTTGTTCACTCATTTCTGTGCGTATATGTAATCATATATGGAGTATAATATCGAAAATCATTTCTGAACGGAGGTAGTAATGAAATATGGTTTTTGTTTGAATTAGAACCAGGTCCGCGGTGGAGATGAAGTTCTCAAAGTCATGTCGTGTGAACTGGAAGACCTGATGATGAGTTCTCTTCTTTGAACTATCCATTGCTGTGCCTTGTCGCCATGTGTCCTGAACTAGTGTTTTCTTGTAGCATTGTTGTCAGGCGTGTTCTCGAGGTTGTACTTGACGACAACAATTTCCTGGCTGTGCCTTCGATTACGAAGGGTGTGGTTCTTGTAAAGCTTCCCAACAAATCTGATGTGGCATGTCTTCATCATCATATTTATGAGTGGAAAGACCACTCTGTTAGGTTCTCCTAGTTTGACAAGATGGTGATGGTGCATGTAGACATCTCACCACGAAGTCCATGGCCTAATCCCGATTATGCGGGGTTCATCCCGTGGGTCGGTGACAAGAAATAGTCTGCAGAGTTTAGTTAGTGCAACTTTGCTTATGCGTAGTAAGTACTATTGTTCGATTACTTGATTTGTGTTTGTGAACCCAATATTGTTTATTAGTACTGCCGCTTTTGGTGTGTGTTCAGTCCTGAGAACGGTGTATGTTAATGTCTGTCCACTCAATTCAGTCTGTACATTTTGAAGTACCCAGATCATATTTTTTGTGAGGACAGTTTATCAATTATGGTTACACTCCAATATATGTATGCATTGCAGGGTTTATCGCACCCACCAGGATTTCCAGTCCCATGGATGTTCGGTCCATACGATTTGTCATGACCTTTGGACTGTGCTGCTTGTGGGAGTAGGCAGTGCCCCTGCATGCCACGCGTAGTTGGATGATAAATCTTCTATTTAGTACTTCAACGTAGTGATTTCCTGGTAAGGATTCACTCGCGTCACATCAAGTAAATCTTATTGATTTAATGTCATGTTTTCTTTCTTTTCCTGCAATTTTACGATGCAGGTTTTGCCATGTGACATTCATCACAGAATAAACCGTTTGGTTTTCTCTACGATGGCTATTTTTGCAGGTTTCACTTCTTATGTCGTGTCATTAACGAAGGCACTGTCCATCACTTATATTACTGGAAAAAATTGGATCCGTCTGTTGTCTGAGTACAAGCTGAATCCCTATGATGAACTGCAGTTTGGTTTAACAAAAATGCCACGATTAGTCCTTCTCGCGTTTAAAATAAATGAAGAAAAAAACTGGATCACGGTCACGGATCCTAGTCAAGTTAGAAAGCTGATCGTAGCAGACCAGACACGATCGCCCATTGTCTCGCATAGATCGAGCACCGACAGTTGTTTAGCCTCGACAGCGGCAAGAAATGAGTCTCGATCCAGGCGAGGATTGGGCACCGACCAGTCAGCGGATCGATCTGATCTACGGAGGATCGGGCATCGACACGGCACCAGCTCTACAAGGAGCACCATCTCCCAGCAAAGAACGACTTGACACTGCACCAACACTTGCACTTGCATTTGGTCCGCCCGTCCAGTTGCACCGACAACAAACCGGGCTGCAGTCAAGCACTTCATATACCAAAGTCCTTACAAAAACCGACATGTCCACCTTCTTGGTAAGCATTGGCGCCCAAGTGCTTCGTTTTTTTTTCCATGTTGTTTCACATGATTCATCGTGTGTTGATCTAACTGTTTGGGTATGTCTTCTTGTTTTCAAACAAAGAATTCCTAGAGCAACGAGGAGTCGTTCAACAATCCGGCGACCCGGCCAAGTTTCTCTTACCATGCGCAGCCTTGGTGTGAATGAACTGCTCAATATACCGTAAGTACAAAGGATGGTCGCATGATGATTGATGCTAAAGGATGGTCAAGGTTCAAATCTATATCATATCTTCCGGTAGGGGATGATGTCAAAATCGAACTTTCTCGGCAAGGAGAGCTGGTCCAAATCAACTTTGAAATTCTTCAGTAGCAGCACTTAACCGCTTAACTGATCTATCCTCCCGAGAGATTTTGATGTAATAATCGACATGGTGAAACAAGTGTCCTGTGTGTATAAGTAGTACGACAGTATTATTTATCACATGGTATATCGATAGAATTGCAACTCGATTGCTGGTTAGGAACGCTGTCGTTCGATTTCATTCCAACAGCTGCCATGCTTTATTCAATTTTGTGTATTAAACTATGACAAAGACATCTAAATCCAAAGTAAAGACCGATCGCTTGCAATATGAAAAGCGAGGTAGAACACATGGGCCCCCAAACATGCAGAGTCCGCCTCATGCCCCAAAGCCAGAACCGTGAGCCTATCTCGAGTATTATATTCTCAGCTGAACCCCCATAAAAAAAGCTGAACCCCCATAATGCCCGTGGCGTGCTGCAGAGGGAGTATATTTCTCGGCAAGGTGAGCCTGTGATATAAAAGATTTGTATATTTCTTTACAGAGGGAGTATCTCACTAACAAAAAATATATTTATGTGTAACTAGTTACTCCTGTCTTTCTACCCCCTTTCGCTGATAGACAGGGTCCACGTGCCATATGCACAAATTAGAGTGCACAACATCACGGTAGACACACCCCGGTCGTAGCGCCGCAGTAATGCCCAATGAGCCGTCAAATCCCAGCCCCCCTTTCCGACTTTAGCGATGAAGTCGACGGACAAAGCGGCAATATTTCACTTGGCCTGAATCCCCTTCTCCCTCGTCTGCTTGTTCATAGGAAACCCCCTCTCGGCGATTGCATAGGGTTTTCTCATGGAGAACCAGGTACGAATTCTTTATCCATCCCTGATAAATCCAAGTCCCTTGGTCACAGGTAATCCTAGGATGGCAGCCGCCGCCGATGATGCATTTTTTCTTCGTCTTGAATCTAGTGTGTTTGATTGCAGTTCCCAAAGTGCGAGTACCTCTACAGATTCTGCGCCCATGGCGAGACGCCACACTTGTTCCTTCTCATCCTACCACAGCATTTTGAAATGCGCATGATGTTCCTAGAATCCTCTTCTCTATCCCAGGGAGGGTGGGGTTTTTTGAACATCTTGTGTTCTCATATTATTTTTCCCTGCGGTGTATTATTTGCTCGACAGAACACATGTACTCAAGATGCTCGGCCTTGCCATAACTAAATACACTAGTTTAATGGTCACAGTGAAGACAATCCATGGATATTGCTTCCGAGTAGGGTTCATGAACCAAGAAGATCGCTACTTTTTTTATGGCCGAACTTGGATAAACTTTCTCAAGTGTTACGGATTGAAAGTTTGCGCACGAATGTTGATGGAAATAGCAGAACCAGGTCTCATCTTCACTGCGATCTTCCACCTCGACGTCGTTCCAAATGTTCATCCATGTTAGTTTTGTATCTGGTTCTTGCTTGTTGCCTCGATTACTTCTTAATCCACCCATTCTGTCTGACTAATCACAATTTAACTTTAGAAGTAGCAACGAATCTCTCACGAAAATGCTACTTCTAACTAATATTGTCTTATAATTGGTGGCACGTGTAGGTTTTTTCAAAGTTAAGCAGTCTGGTCGTTTGTTACTTTGTAATAACTCGGCTGTTACTAATGGCACTGAAGTTGACTGGATCGACATACACATGTTCCTACACTTTATTGATCGTCTTGAGGTCCTTGTGGGGCGTTTCAATGGTGGAAGGCCGCGTGGGATATGTGTGCCACTACTACACTCGTTGAATAGGTCGAACTGTATCGAGAAACTTATGGTACGAGCTGTTTTCTATTATATATGTTGTTCATAAACTATTGCTTATACACAGTTTTACAGCTGTGATCTTCTTGAAACAGGAACTGCCGAGTTCTATTGTTCCTATCTGGATGCTGACCATGGTCAGGTCGGACTTGGCGCTTGGTCACAACATGATGTTGATGCCGACCTACTCAATTCCCACAGAGGCGAAAAGATACTTATTCGTGGGTGGTCTCAGATAATGAAGGCCCGTCCATCTTCGAGAATAGGACAGAAGATTATGTTCATGCTTTTCCATGGCTCTAAAGCGAATATCCTGTTTATTGACCACGTTGCGAGATGAAGCCGCTTTCAGAAGGTTGTGGATGCGTGGGGTGGCGCCTGGGCCTTGTCCTGGGGCTTGGCGGCCTCACCCTTGGTTAGCCTGTAGCTTTGTAGGCGAAAGTAGCCTTTATTCGAGGCGTGCTTTATGCGGTTGATCCTGTATAAGTACTCATACTGCTTTCAGCTTTGGTTGTTAAGTGCCCCGCTGGTTTCGATTAAGGTTGTTAAGTACTCGCTGCTTGCTTTTCTGGTCTGTCGTGTTTCTTGATCTGTCGCCTCCGGCCGCCAAAACCAAACCAGCCCGGCCTTGGAGGCGCTGCTTCCGCCTCCCACGGTGGCTTGCGCCTCAAAGCGCCGCGACGCCGCCCCAATGTCTCCTAAATCGTTAATGCCGGCGTCCTCCATGGCGCTTTAGATGCGCTTCGCACAAGGCCGCCCTCTCAGCGTTGTCAACATGGCCAACAAACAAAAGGAATCGGCGGAAATCGTGGAGAGGATGTGAAAGGGCCCCCACGTCGGCGTATGGAAAAATAAAATGCTTCCTCCTAATGTTTTCCTGACATCTGGGACCCAGGACATTGTGAGCATATATAGTCAATAGACAAGAGAACAGCACAAGATCGGCTGACACCTGGGACGTAGCTACTCGAGCAGTATTTTTTTTGTTTGGTATTGTTGAGACGGAGCAGGGTTTGAACTGGGCTGTGGCCCGTCTAGCCCAGGCTTATATTTTATGTTCACCGTGTGACCAGCCCAGCTATTTTTTCTTTGTGCAAATGAGCCCAGTTTATTTTTTCTGAAGAATACCCAATCCAGGCCTACTTATTTTTCTACGCCTTGAAAGTAATATGAAATGGGTTGTAAATATAAAAACAGATGACAAATTGGCAATTACTTTATAATTTCTGATTTTTTCACATTTTCAGATTCCTATTTCACAGGGCATTAACCTAATTCAAATATATCTTCAAAGTACTTTAAATCTGGCTCAACATTTCGGTATTAAAAATAGTTTGGAACCCACAGAAATATGCAAAATTAGCCTACAGCCAACCAAAAAAGCATCGCAATAAATTGCAAAGAAGTTGCCATGAGCTATATATAAATTATTAAAAAAGAGGGAGTGGTTTGACTTGTGGGCTTGTTTAGTTGACACGTATGCAAGATTTTTAGTTATTATATACTACGTCGATAACGATTCTAGCGAGGCGTAACGTTTGATGTCAATCCAACGGCCGTCGTGTTTATTCAATCTCTGATCTTCTTGCTCCAGCCTAAAGCAGCGGCACGACGGACCGCTTGCTCCGCCTCCCGTGGTCGGCCAGTCAGCCAGCGCAGGCCTCAAGTGCCCCTACTACTCCCACCACATGCCAGGGCATCCCTCTACTCACCCACACCCTGTTATTCTCAGCGACGGCGAGCCTCACACCGCAGCCGAACCGGTGAACCCTCGTACTCCTCTCTGCGTGGGCTTCCACTGCCGCGTCTTCCCCGGCTCCGCGTCGTCCCCTTCCTAGGCCTCGCCGTCGTCCACCGCCGTGGTGCTCTCGGCACGGTGTGGTCAATGAGGTGAACGACCGACTTCCATCGGAAGAGTAATCGTCACTGCGTGGAGAGGCGGCATACTGGGTCCACGCATTTGCAAGGAAGTGCCTCCTTATTACGCTGAAAATAATTTTCCCTCCACGACATCTGGGACCCACTTGACGCGCCACCAAGATTTTAGCGAAAAAACTTTCCCCTCGACTGCTGGGACCCACAGTGGGCCACCGTATTCGCAAAAAACGTTCCCCATTTGTCGGCTCGGACCCACCGGAAGTGCCCCTTATTACGCACAAAAATGAATACCCCATCGCTAGCTGGGACCAACCTTGGTGGGAGGCTGACTTGTGGGCCTACTAAGTTGATTTGGGGCCGGAGGCCTTTGTCAACTTTAGTCAATATATGAATGATTCTAGCTTTAGTGACCGTACGATGTCCATCCAGCGGCCGTAGTGCTTCTTCAACCTCTGGTCTTCTTGCTCCAGCCGCCCAAAGCAGCGCCGGTCGTGCCGCCTGCTCCTGACGCCCGTGGCCGGGTTGTGATGTCATGAGGCCTCACCGCCCCTACTACTCCCACCGCTGCCGAGGCCATCCCTCTACGCACCCACACCCCTGTTATTCTGCATGACGGCAGCCTCACACCGCAGTGAACGAGCAGGTGAACCCTCATACTCCTCTCTGGCGTGGGCATCCATCGCCACGTCTTCCCGGCTCCGTGTCGTCCCCTTCCACGCCTACGCCGCCGTCCCACCGCCTGGTGCTCTCGGCGTGGCGTGGTCAACGTGGTCAAGGAATGGCTTCCATCGGACGTGGACTATACGTGGAGAGAGTCGACAACCGGGTCCACGGCCGCAAAGAAAGAAGTGCCTCCTTATTACGTGCAAAATAATTATTCCTCCACGGCGGCGGGGACCCACTGGACGGGCCACCGTATTTCTAAAAAAAAACGTTCCCCCCCTGACTGCTTGGACCCACCAGCTACATCTTCCCACGCAAGGATGTGCGTCCGACAAAAATGATTCAACCCCGGCTCTTTGGGACCCACCAGCTACATCTTCGCATGCAAGGAAGTTCTGACGGTCGGGACCCACCTGGTCGAAGCGTCATTTAGCGTTATTCTCGTCGCAGCGAACGTTAATGCATACACTCTTGGTCGGCGATGTAGAGCGCCGCGTGTCGTAGTAGAGGCGCGTACGTAGCATGTACACGTACGTACAGCGGCGAGGGTGCAAGAAAGAAAATATGGTCATGTACGTACATACGGGAAGGGTCTCTAACGCCTATCGCACATACGTACATGGATGGGTCGGAACGGAGAAGCAGCGTCGTCATCGTGTTCATGGGGAGCCAACCGGCTGGGTCGGAATGGAATGCGTGGTCGTGTTCATCGGGAGGGCTTAGACGGAACAGGCGATGGAAGCGGGCCCCGGCGCATCGCGCTGGCGGAGGAAACGGCCTTGTGTCCGACCAGCCACGTTCCAAACGGGGTCCTGTTGATCGGGAGGGGTGCGCCGTACCGCAAAACGGAGGAAACGGACCTCCTACGGTTGAAACGGGGGTCCTGTTGATTGGGAGGGGTGTGGCGTATGGCAAAATGGACGAAACGGACTTGTGTTGGAGCGCTACGGTCAAAACGGGAGGGGGGGGATGTGGCGTACCGCAAAACGGGACTCCATGGGATACTGTTCATCTCCACTGTCGACCTCCTCCAGCCTCCACGGGCTACCGTCGACCTCCTCCAGCCTCCACGGGCTCCTGTTCATCCAGCCTCCACCGCGCGCTACTCCACAGCTCTTGTTCAACCACCTCCACGGGCACCCCTCCATCGTCATCGCTCATCCAGCCCTCCATACCACGGGGTCTGTTCAACCACCCTCACGGCCACCCCTCCACCGTCTACTTTTCATCCAGCCCTCCACACCACAAAGTTCTGTTCATCCAGAGGCAACGCCACCGCTCCTTGTTCATCGCACCCCCTCCCCCATAGCGCCACTTTATTTCATCCCAAAGGCAGCATCGATCGGCTTCGATTAGCAACATTAGCGAAGAATCGCTCCATCGGGTTGATTAACAGCCATCGATCGATCGCTTTCGGGTTCGATAGCGTAACCCTGCGATTCTGTCCCGCTCGAGTTCGATTAGAGCCCAACGCCTTGCTCAACTTGATTAGAGCTAACGCCGCACACATGTAGCGTCACGTCTGAGAAAGCAGCGATCGCTCGACCCTCGACCTCCCACCGTGGCCGGAACTCCCGAAATTTTCCTCCCCTCGCTTCTACCACGGTTTTTCCGTCATGGACGGCCCAAAGAATGTCATGCAGCTGCGCCTCGGCCGCCTGAGACGAAAAGCCCATTTTTGTCATGATTTTTGTCATAGAAGTAGGAGCCCACCACATCTATGATGATACCGGGTTTTGTCACCATTATCGTCATAGAAGTGTCATATGTATGACAGAAAAAATTTCGTTCGGCTCAAAATGTCACGGATGTGTCTTTTTTTTAGTGTCACCTAGCAAAGTGCGAAATAGCTAGCAGCTCCCCTCCCTCATGTCGGCACGAAGGGAATCCTAGCTAAGCTATGAATGCATGCCCTCTCCCCCCCCCACCCCCAGCCGAGGTTCACCCTAGCAAAGTGCAAAGTAGCTAGCAGCCACCCCTCCCTCGTGTCAGCACGAATGGAATCCTACGCTATGAATGCACATGCCCCCCCCCAACCGAGAGTTCACCTAGCAAAGTCTTGAAGTAGCTAGCAGCCCCCCTCGTGTCGGCACGAAGGGAATACTAAGCTATGAGCATGGCCCCTCCCCCCAACCGTGGTTCACCTAGCAAAGTGCGAAGTAGCTAGCAGCCCCCACCCCCTCGTGTCGCCATGAGGAATCCTAATTAAGCTATGAATGCATGCCCCCCAAACCGAGGTTCACCTAGCAAAGTGCGAGGTAGCAACCCCCCCACACACACACTTTCAGTCGGCGGGCCAGAGAGGCATATATCTCACCAAGATGGATCGTAAAACGTACCAAGAATAATCCACCTTGGTCGTACAACCTCTCTCTTGTTGTTGGTCAAAGTGATGTCACTAACCAAACGAAGAATCCGCCATGGTAACCTATCTTGTTGTTGGTTAAGGTGATCATGGATGTCCACGCGGGCCCACGAATATATAGGCTTGTCGCTGATAACCACGCGAGGGAGTGTATCGTTCTAAGGCAACCACTACATGCATATGTATGGAGGTGATGCATGCATGCATGTTTGAATACACAACATTGATATGGCACGTGTGTCAAAAATCATACACTAGCTCCCCACACAGAGCGAGATCGGTTCATGATGGTGTCGTTGTACTAGCCACTTCGACTCGATGGGAGGGATTCATGTGTACACATGCATATGCAAAGTGTGTCATGCATGTCAGCCCAGAGAAAAAAATAATAATCCCCTCCTAAGTCAAATTAACCTTTCTTGTTGTCAGGCAAAAAGAAGTGATGGAACAAGCGGGCCCATGGATGGAAAGCATCGATATCGCTGGTAACCGCTTAAGTGGGTGCGAGAGGACAACTACCACCGCTTTGCATGTGGGACAAACATATATATGTTGAATACCCAAAATTGCACAACTTTGATGTGCCACATGCCTCAAAAACCGTAAACCATGCACCCACAGAGAGCGAGGTTCATATCAAGCGTACTACATATGATGGTCCCCTTCCCCCTCTTCACCGCCTACTATATGCTCCTGCCATAATATATGTACAACCCAAAAGAATCCTCATTGATGGTGAAATTAATTAACCTCTCCGATGTAGGTCAAAGTGATGCACGCATGCATGCATTGACAATAGCCTCGTGGTCCCACAGATGGAAGCGTCACACGTGAGTGTCCTAGCTAGGATATATATGCATGTGGCCCAAAAAGGTGTTGTGTGATGTTTGAATAACCAATTTCAATTTTGATGTGGCACGTGCCTTGGTAACCAAAAGGTCCCGACACTGAGTGAGGTGTGTACTTGTTCACGCAGACGACACATTATAGTATATATGCTAGTCCCCTCCCACCTCTTCGACGCGTATTATATACCATCATAACACAAAAAAAAGATTATACCTTGCTGGTCAAATTAACCTCACTGCGGGCTGTTCATCAAAGTGATGGATGACGACCTCGCGGGCCCACAGAAAGTGTCACACGCGGGTATCTAGAGTCGTGTAGGACAACCATCAACTGCATGTGGCGAAAACATTTATGTATGAAAGGGTTGTGTAATGTTTTAAACAACGATTTCACGACTCTGATGTGGCACCAGCCTGCCTAACAAAACGGCCAACCCACACGGTGGCTCAAAACCCGTAGTGTACTCTGAGCCACCTGCCACCCCCAGACGCACACACCCACACACACACCGCGAATCCACCGCAACTATGATGCATGTTAAATTAATTATCCCACGGTGAACATACATGTTACCAAAGGAGGGACGTTTTAATTTCAAAAAATTCACAGATATCATTAAGACGTTTTAGTACATTGATTGATTGATTTTCTATGGGTATAATGTGCAAAAATCAAATTTGAGCTACATGCACACGTGACAGTGCACCTAAATGGATTGCAAAAACACATGTGTTTCACTAGGTGCATGTTTACTCCTCGTGCAACAAATTTCAAACATTGAGAATCTTGATTTTGAAATTCTAGTACATCCAAAACTTATTTGAAGTTCATGAAACTTATAATGTTGTCATATGGACACCAATACAAAGTGGCATTGTACTTTTTTTGTCAAATTTGAGACCAGTTTTGATGTAATCTTTATCTAACTACAGACAGAAGATTATTAATAATTGGGAACCAATATCCCGAACGGATTATTTATTCGAACCGTGAGGGTTAGACCAACAATGGATATGTGTCATGCTTCGGTTAAGCAATAAAGTGGAAGCATTAATGATCCAAATAGAAAAACAATATATGTGCATGACGTCGACTTGGTGGCGTCTTGAGCAGGCGTGAGTTGGCCAGGACACATGCGACCGGCCAGCAAAAGTGAGACGGGAGGCATGCGCCAGTGTGTGAATTGACGGAGGCGTGCTTTCGGCTACGCGTGATGTCATCGAGGCGTGCAGTAGCTGTGTGAATCTTTGGTAGGCATGCAGTGCCAGTGGTGCATAGGCTCACCGGGAGGTGAGCCACCGGTTTGACCGCCGCCGCCTCTCTCCCACAACTCCCACTACTCCATATTAATGGTGCGCCCGGCGGCCGCACTTCATCCTCGCTACGCACACACAATCCTCTCTCGCCTTGCAACCTCGACACCGCTCTCGGTCCTCAAATCCGTGGGTGTATGAGGATGCCGCCGGTTACCCCCCATCGGAGGGAGTGGCGGCCGGGATGCTAATGCACCGGAGCATGGCGTGGAGATGGAGACAGAGGTTGCCGTCACCACCGGTGAGTTATCGCTGCACCCTGACGTCGTCGACAGCATCGATCTTCCACTGCCGGAGGCGGAGTTCCACACCGACACCGACGACCACTCCGGCGAGGACTCCGACAACCACTCCGGCCACGACTCCGACAACCACTCCGGGGACCACTCCGACGACGAAGGACAGCTGGTTAGTCATCTATACCCATTTATGTGTCAAATATATCATAGGATTTCTCTGGTTACTCCTGCCTCCCCTTTTTTGGAATAGAAATCCTGTGGTTATGTTCTCCCAATCCATGAATCTGAGTAAGTTTCGTTAGATCCTGTAGTGTATTGATTGTTTGAATGGTATAGGTGATAAGTGATTAGTTGTTTCATCTGTGCAAATGATTTCTACTAGTAATCTGACTAGGGTTAGTGTTCGTGCTAATAATTCCTAGCCAGGGCTTGGCAATTGATTTTGAATGACGTACATATGTTTGTGCCATTATTTTCTTCAAGATTGGTGCGTACATAGAGGCGATTGTGCTTAAAAATCAAACCATAATCTCTTAATATGTATAAATAAATAGCCATAAATTCCTAATCCTACTTCACGACATGTAATCGGTGATTTGATACCAAATTTGTTTTACTATATGTATAGGTGTGTTCGGCGATGTGGACGGCAAGGAGAAAGATGCCCAAAGGAGGTACAAGAGGCGAATCCTGAGGGAGCTTTATGCAGGAATGCATGACAGGCGTATTAGGACCTTGAACAATGGCTGTGGATGCCCATTTTGCAACCACAAGATTCATGATGCGTATCTAAGGGTTCTTGCGCATGCAAGAGGACGGGCCATTGGCTCCTTCAAGCAGAAGTATTCTTGTAGGGTAGCGCATGGCGCGTACGCCGAGTACCTGGAGAAGCTTGGGATCATCTTGTGCGCATGTGAGATGAGATGTGGGATGGATCGAACTATGTATGCTTGAGTATTCTTAATGACGGTTGAACTATGTACTTATGGTTGAACTATGCTTATATGCGTGTCACGCTTATTATCTATGTGCGAGTATGTTAAATATTTACGCCAAATTTTGGTAAAAATTACAACGGGAGACCAATAAACCGTGATCGAGGTAGTACGTCAATCACACACGGTTCCCAAAATTGGAACCGTGTGCAATGACTATCATTTTGCCTGGTGCGTCAATCACACACGGTTCGCTCTAGCAAACTGTCGGCCCCAAAATTCTTTGTGGTACAGAAAACCCTCACCACCCAATTCAAAAAATAAAAAATAAAACCCTCACAATCCCCACGTCACAAAAACCCTCACCCCGCCCGCCACCCACCTCGGCCCCTCCGATACGTTCCCCATTCACACCTGCACAAGCTCCACCGCTTCTATGCCATGGTACTGTTGGAAATATGCCCTAGAGGCAATAATAAATTAGTTATTATTATATTTCCTTGTTCATGATAATCGTTTATTATCCATGCTATAATTGTATTGATAGGAAACTCAGATACATGTGTGGGTACATAGACAACACCATGTCCCTAGTAAGCCTCTAGTTGACTAGCTCGTTGATCAACAGATGGTTACCGTTTCCTGACCATGGACATTGGATGTCGTTGATAACGTGATCACATCATTTGGAGAATGATGTGATGGAGAAGACCCAATCCTAAGCCTAGCACCAAGATCATAGTTCGTATGCTAAAGCTTTTCTAATGTCAAGTATCTTTTCCTTAGACCATGAGATTGTGCAATTACCGGATACCGTAGGAATACTTTGGTTGTACCAAACGTCACAACATAACTGGGTGGCTATAAAGGTGCACTCTGGTATCTCCGAAAGTGTCTGCTTTGGGTTGGCACGAATCGAGATCGGATTTGTCACTCCGTGTGAGCGGAGAGGTATCTCTGGGCCCACTTTCGGTAGGACATCATCATAATGTGCAAATGTGACCAAGGGGTTGATCACGGGATGATGTGTTACTGAGCGAGTAAAGAGATTTGTCGGTAACGAGATTGAACAAGGTATCGGTATACCGACGATCGAATCTCGGGCAAGTACAATACCGCTAGACAAAGGGAATTGAATACGGGATTGATTGAGTCCTTGACATCTTGGTTCATCCGATGAGATCATCGTGGAACATGTGGGAGCCAACATGGGTATCCAGATCCCGCTGTTGGTTATTGACCGGAGAACGTCTCGGTCATGTCTGCATGGTTCCCGAACCCGTAGGGTCTACACACTTAAGGTTCGATGACGCTAGGGTTATAAAGGAAGTTTGTATGTGGTTACCGAATGTTTTTCGGAGTCCCGGATGAGATCCCGGACGTCACGAGGAGTTCCGGAATGGTCCGAGGTAAAGATTTATATATGGAAGGTTGTTGTTCGGGTTAAAGGGAAAAAGTTCGGGTTTTTCGGTATTCTACTGAAGCTTCGAAGTTCCGGAGGAGTTCGGAGGGGTCCGGAGGTCTGGAAAATGTTCCACCACGTCCAATACAGCTCCATGGGCTATAAGGGGGCGCCCTAGCCTTAATGGGCCAGGGGCACCAGCCCCCCCAAGGCCCATGCGCATGGGAGAGGGGAAACCCTAAGGGGGAGGGCCTCCACTTGACTTGGGAGGCACTCCTCCCCCCTTGCCCCCCCCCCTAGATGGGATCTAGGGCTGGCCGCCGCCCCTAGGGGTGGAACCCTAGGTGGGGGCGCAGCCCCCTCTCCCCCTATATATAGTGGAGGCAAAGTGGCAGCCCAACACACGAAGTTCTTCTCCTGTTGGCACAGCCCTACCTCTCTTTCTCCTTATATCTCGCGGTGCTGGGCGAAGCCCCGCAGGAATTGCCACGCTCCTCCACCACCACCACGCGCCAGTTGTGCTGCTGCTGGAATGAGTCTTCCTCAACCTCTCCCTCTCTCCTTGCTGGATCAAGGCATGGGAGACGCCACCGGGCTGTCTGCGTGTGTTGAACGCGAGGTGCCGGCCCATTCGGCACTAGGATCTCCGGTGATTTGGATCACACGCAGTACGACTCCTTCAACCCTGTTCTCTTGAACGCTTCCGCTTAGCGATCTATAAGGGTATGTAGATGCACTCTCCTTTCCCTCGTTGCTGGTTTCTCCATAGATAGATCTTGGTGACACGTAGGAAAATTTTGAATTTCTGCTACGTTCCCCAACAGGCACCGCCTATCGCGTTAGTAAACACTTAGCTCAACGCTTGCCGCCACGAGGCTGCCAGCAAAGCCCACAGCATTTCGCCACTTCCGCTTGCCGCCGCCTATCACCATCGACTTTGTCGACGCTGCTTGCGGTCGACCCAGCTCCGCTCGGTTGGGGAATCTTCCGTACTCAGTGTTCTTTCTCATGGACGACAAGGTAACTAATTTAATGAGATATTATCTCATCTCTTATCCCAGTTCATCTGCCTCCTTTAATCACCTGGCAGAAATCGCCGTGAATTCATCTTTATTTGAGCTGATTTGAGGGTTTTCTTTCATTCATAGAATGTACAGTGCGCCGATAGGTTCAGGACTTGGCGACCACCACCAAAGATTCCATCTCATCATACCAGATAACTTGAGGACGCGCGCGGTATGTTCAATCTCACCCTAAATCGGATGGCATGGCCAACTTTCCTGAACATATTCTAAATTTTTCTACATTTAGATAAAAGGTGCCACATGCACCATATACGTCAAAGGGGATTTCCCCCCTCTTCTTTCTACATTAAGCAAATTAATGATGTATTGTTCTTTTGATTACTTTCATATTTCCATGACATCATGTTTATCCTATCTGTTTAATTATAGACTTTTGTCCTTCGATTTCAATCGTCTGTATAGTTCTTTTCTATTTGGGCCCATATTTGCATGTTACCATATTTTCTTTAACAACCCTACCATTTTCTCGCAGGACATCCTCGCTATGCAACAGATTATGTAGTGCACAATTTTTTCCTTTACATACATCAAGGCTCCCACGAATGTCATATCGCCAAGACAAACCATGGATTTACAATCGTTGCTACCGTAAGACTTGATGAACGTGGTGACTCCTATTTTGGCAATCTGGCTTTTGGAATGAAATTGCAAAGTTCTATGTAATCGAAGTCGGCACTAAAATTGCACTTACATAGAAGGGCCTGGTCATGAGATATATGCTAACTTCCACAAAAATCTTCCGTCAGGACTTTGTTCTGGCACGTTTTCTTTTCAACTATCTGCATATGTTGACTTACCCAGCAATGTCAAATGAATTGTGTACTATTTAAGCAACCAATTCTTATTCCCTACCTAATAACTTCTAGTTACCAATACACTTTTCTATTGCCCTGTTTTAACTAAATATTCCATGTACTCCCATTTCTATCGAAATCGTCACGACAAGGAGACTCGGGAGGTGGAGATTGGGGTTGCCAACAAGCTGTGGCGGGGAGAGCTAGAACCTTAAGCGACTCCAGCAGGTCTAGACTTAATCAGCAGCCTCCCCGATGATATGTTGAGAGTCATCATCTCCCTCCTCCCAATCAAATATGGGGCGCGGACAACCCTCCTGTCGGTGTACAAAAGAGGGGCTCTGCTTTTGACCCCTTTACTTGTGCACGGGCAGTCAGAGCCTCCCGCCACGACCATGCATAGACATAGCAGGAAAGGGGAGCCAGAAGAAGCCGGGCCACGAGGACAAATGAAGCAACGACAAGGACCAAGGCCACAAGGATCGGATGATGATGCAGTTTTTCTGGCAAGGACCCTTGTCGGGCAAGCCTCAGCTGCCCCTAAGCAAGACCTTGCCGGGCAGCCCCCACGCCAAATGAAGGAAGCCACCCTTGAGCCCACCAATGCTCAAACAGACGCATTGGGACAGGGCTCGGAGGCACCTCCCTGGTGGCATGCATATCTTTGTGAAGACATAGAATGCTCAAGATCAAATGAGGATAAGAGGGCAACCATCCTCACCGAAGAAACCCACAAGACCCCCAACAAGACCCTTGCCGGGGAGGCCAGCGTGCACCGCAAGACCCTTGCCGGGGAGGCCAGCGTGCCACAACAAGACCCTTGCCGGGCTACCAGACAAGGCCCTCGCCTAAGTACACCGGCAGGGCCACTACCAGGCCCGCACCAGATAAGTCTTCGCCGCCATTCACATGCAGCAGCCGACCCAACCAGCTGGGTAGGCACCTGCGTGGCGGCATGCAATCCCTCGTGGAGGCTCCACCACCGCGCCACCTTAGCTGCCTGCCAGCCTACATGGCACCACATGCATCGCTGGCCAGGGCGCGTGTCGAAGCAAGGAGGAGCGGCGGATGTGGGACGGGCCTCGCCCCGTCCCCCAATAAAGCGAGAGGAAACCCTAAGCGATGCATTAAATGCATCTTGTCCTGTGTCTGAGGGATAACCTCATGACTGCATACCCTTTCCACCTCCTCGCCACACTGTGGCAACCCCTTTCCCTATAAAAGGAGGCCCAAGGCGACCAGGAAAAGGATTCGGCTCTTTCGAACCTCGCAGCACCTAGAGCTAGTTCGAGAGCTCAAGAACACTAATTACATCCACCAAAGCAGGATCGTAGGGTTTTACACACCTTTGTGGCCTGAACCTGGCTAAAATCCCTTTGTGTTGTCTGCTGGTCCCGCTCTTCTCACGATCCCCGCGCCCCGCAACCGTAGAAGGGATTCCAGTGATCCCATATGTGTCGTTTCCCACCGACATCTTTGGCGCGCCAGGTAGGGGGCGCAATTGTGAGAATCTGGTCCAGCAATTGACCTAGTTGTTCTTTATCGCCATGGCTCCTAAGAAGAAGGCGACCACGGCGATCGGTTCGTCCGGAACCGGGTTGGTACCGGCGCAGACCGGCAGCAGGCCAGTCGCGGAGAGTACCCGTGGCACGGCCCGCGAACATCCACATCGCCCTAATGGTCCGGACCTGGCGAGCGGCGACGTTTCAGCGCTGGCGGCGAGCCGAAACCACCGGTCGCGAGCTCACGGAGGCGGTCTGCCCCCTGCAGGCGGCACGGGGCCCTCTAGGGGTGCTGCCGTTCCGCAAGGCGGCGGCACGGCGATCTCCAAAATGCCAAGACCGGCGCCCACGGCGCGCTCCTCTCAGGTTGTGCGTGATGAGCAGCGTCACCCTGCTGGTGACCCTGGGCGCCGCCCTGGGAGGAATCTCGTGCGTCCGTCACATGAAGGAGAGGGCCAAAATGCGCGCTGAGGTACTGATGGAGGTGGCGAATGGCTGCGGAGCCGCGACGCGGCTCCATCTAACGTGGTTAGGAGTCGAGGCGCATCGCGGTCCACCCAGCTCTCACCGCCGCCCACGCCAGTTCTAAGCCCTAGCAGCAGCTGCCTCGATTTTCCTCCGCCGCCGCGAGAAGCTCGGCGAATGGAGGGCCACCGTCCGAACCTTCGCCACGACATCGCTAACGACGACAGGCCGCAACCGCGGAACCCGTCGGCCGCCGAAAACGCCGGGCTGCCACTCAGCAGTGAGGTCGCGGAGGCGACGCGCGCCACGGTACTCCCCACATCCATCCCGACCGCCCCGGGCGTCGGCCCGTCGCGGCGACACTCGTGATGATATGTCCATCACATCATCCGACCCGCGGACCAACTGCGATCAGCGCCAAGTCCTTTGGGAGCGGGCTCACGAGGACCCTCGAACTACGATTGAGTGCCGACGTGACGCGCGCCACCAATCGGATAGGCGGGCAGGGCCCGCTACGGACCACCCAGCGCCGGGAGGCTACGGTAGCCTACCTTACGAGGTGGGTTGTCCGGCCTTCACCCGTGAGCTGCGGCAGTTCCAGTGGCCCTCCCACCGTACGTTCAAACCCGACGTTGGCAAGAAGTACAACGGCAAGACTCACCCGTCAGAGTTCCTCAGCATCTACACCATCGCGATGCAAGCTGCTGGGGCCCGCGATGACAAGGTGCTTGCCAACTACTTCCCGTTGGCACTAAAGCCTATTGTTATGTCATGGTTGATGCACTTGCCGGTGGAATCCATCTCTTCTTGGGCGGATCTGTGCCATGAGTTTGTTGGCGCCTTTACCGTAGGTCACGAAGCTCATGGCCAGGCAAGTGATTTACACATCATCCCCTAGAAGTACATCCAAAGGTTCAGCCGGGTGCAGTACAACATCCCCGATGTACATCCGCGGCCAGTGATCGATTGCATTCCATCGTAACGCATGCGAATCGCAAGATGCATGAAGAGCTGGCGATGAATAAGGTTAAGGATGTGGCCGAGCTCTATGTTCTGGCCGATCGGTGTGCTCGTGCCGAGGAAGGAAGGAAGTACCCCGTCGAAGATGCCGGTGCGGAAACCGACTCCACTGGCGATACCGCCACCCCAACAAAGAAAGGCCGACGCCGTAATAGGAAGCGCAAGGGCAAGGCCGTGCTTGCTGTTGAGGGATCCGACGACACCGGTACGACCAAGAAGACCAAGGCAAGCGACCCCGGCAAGGAGATTGACGAGTGTGATGCTTGCCGGGCCTTGGCGGTCGCCGACAAGCCAGGAGGCTCCGACAAGCAAGATCTTCGCAAGATCCACCGCACCAAGGCCATGATCTCCAAAACTGGCGGTGTAGAGCTGCTTTCGCCGAGAAGCGAAAGCCGAGTATGAGCGGGCGTGACAAGGAGAAAGGCTCGGATGGTGCCGAAGGATCCGGCAAGAAGCGTGGCGTGACCAAGGAGCCGCCAGCCAAGGAAGTCGAAGAAGAGGCCCGCCCGGGCCGCGACAAGAAGGGTGAAGACGGCGATGATCATGGCGACGAGGATGACGAGTCCAGCGACCACTTTCGTGAAAGCCACGAGGCTATAAAGCGCCGATGGCGGCGCCGCTGCACATCCCACCGCCAACTCAAGCGGTGGCGCGTGAGATCACAGCGGTGGAGCCAATTGCTCGACGACGGAAGCCGCTGAAATTGTCCAAAGACGCCCATCATCTTCGACACCGAGGACCACCACGACCGCACCATGCGCTGCTCAAAAGCTTGCCATTGTTGGTTTCACTAACATTTCGCAACCTCAAGGTGAAAAAGATGTTGGTTGATCACGGGTCGGCTCGAACATGATCTCGCCCGTTGTGGTTAGAAGGCTGCAGATCACGATGGAGACCTCGAGGAGACGGGTACGTTCCAAGGGGTTAACCCGGGAGGAGCAGCCAAAGGGAAAGATCACGTTGCCTGTGACATCCTGAGGCGAGCTGAACCACGGGGCCGGAGAGGATTGTTTTTATATGGCAGATCCTTGCCTTGCAACGGGATCCTCGGCCACCCGGCACTGGCCAAGTTCATGGCGGCTTCACACTACGCCTACAACATGCTGAAGATGCCCGGGCCGATGAACATCATCACCGTCCCCTCCTACAACAACTCTACCGGGAAGTAGTTGCAGCAGCTGCCGCTAAGGTACCTACTCCTGCCGACGGAGCCCCCGGGGGGGAAGAAGACCGGCGAGACTCCTAGCACCCACTCCGGCAAGTGCACCTCTTCGGGGTGTTGCGCTCCCGTTGAGGACGTGCCAGAGAGCTCCGCCGGCAAGAGCAAGAAGTCGAGCCACGCCACCAGAGACCAAGAAGGTGCCCGTCAAGGAGGGCCAGTGCGGGGGAGTTTTTACCATACGCTCCACCCTCGACGGCAAATAGGAAAGCGAGCTTGTCGCCTTCCTGCGGGCGAATGTCGATGTGTTTGCATGGCAAGCCTCCGACATCCCCGCGTTCCCAGGGAGGTGATTGAGCACCACCTTGTTGTCTGTCCTCATGCGCGGCCCGTCAAGCAAAAGGTCGGGAAGCAAGCTCTGGAGAGGCAGGAGTTCATCACGGAGGAAATTAGAAAGCTAGAGGTGGCAGGCTTGGTGAGAGGAGTACTCCATCCAATGTGGTTGGCCAATCCGGTAGTGGTGCGCAAGGCAAATGGGAAATGGAGGTTGTGTATTGATTACACCGACATCAATAATGCCTGCCCAAAGGATCCTTTCCCGTTGTCGCGCATTGACCAGATCGTTGACTCCACGGCTGGGTGTGACCTCTTATCGTTCCTGGACGCCTACTCAGGATACCACCAGATCTTCATGACAAAGGAAGACAAGGAAAAGACAGCATTCATCACGCCATGTGGTACGATATTGCTTTTACTTGGATGCCTTTCGGGTTGAAGAGTCTTGGCTCGACCTTTGCAAGAGCATTCCAAATTGGTTTTGAGCCCCAGCCTACATAGAAATATGGGAAGCTTATATGGATGACATAGTGGTCAAAACCAAGGACTAAGCGACGCTCGTGCAAGATCTGGAGGAAACATTTGGGAACCTGCGCAAGATCAACCTCAAATTGAACCCCGAGAAGTGTGTATTCGGCGTCCCGTCCGGCAAGCTTTTCGGCTTCTTTGTGTCCCAGCGCGGTATTGAAGCAAACCCAGATAAGATAAAGGCCATCGAGCAGATTGGGGCACCCAAATGGATCAAGGACGTGCGTCGGCTCACTGGCTGCGTTGCTGCCATGAGTCGGTTCATCTCCAAGTCTGCGGAGCATGACCTTCCTTTTTTCAAGATCTTAAATAAAGCAGGTCCGATGGAGTGGACCCCAGAGGCCGAGGCAGCACTGCAAGATTTGAAGAAGTACCTCTCCTCTACCCCAAGATCTTGGTTGCGCCCAAACCACAAGAACCATTGCTGCTTTATCTAAGCGGCAGATCGAATCGTGGTTAGCGCCGCACTAGTGGTGCGAGAGAGAGGTTGATGAGGAGACAGACGATGACGTGGCGAAGTCGATGGTTGGTGGGCCAGAACCCTCCCCGGCAGGGCTCAGCCCCGGCAAGGCTGAACCATCGGCAGGGTTCGGCCCCGGCAAGACTGGTGCCCGTGCGATGGGACCCACGCGACCAGGTGAAGAAGCACCGAAGAAGAAAATGGTGCAGCACCCAGTTTACTCGTCGACTCCCCTTTTGCGGGGGCTAGGTCTCAGTTACTCGGTGTGCAAAAGCTTCTCTTGGCCTCCTTATGGCTTCGTGAAGGCGTGTGCCATTACTTCCAAGCGCATGAGATCACGGTGGTCACCGCCTCCCATTGGAGCGGATCGCATAACCCGGATGCAACGGGGAGGATCGTGGAATGCGCCCTGGAACTATCAAGCTTCAGCTTTAAAGTTGAAAGTACCTCGGCGATTGAGGCGAGTCTTGGCGGAGTTTGTTGCAGAATGGACCTCGACGCCCGACGAGGAGGTACAAGAGACCACTCTCCTCGGCAAGGAAATGAGTCGCAACTGGATCATGTACTTTGATGGTGCCTTCTCGCTGCAATGCGCCGGCGCTGGTGTGCTACTTTTCGCACCCACCGGAGAGCACCTCAAGTACGTCGTCCAGATGCACTTCCCCCAGGAGATGTCAACCAACAACACCGCCGGATACAAGGGCTTGCTTGCCGGTCTCAGGATCGCGGCGGACCTCGGGGTTAAAAAGCTCATCGTAAGGGGCGACTCACAGCTCGTCGTCAGGCAGATCAACAAAGACTATCAAAGCCCGTTGATGGAAGCTTACGTAGATGAGCTCAGGAAACTGGAGGAGCGCTTTGATGGTATACAAGCGAACCGTCACTTTCGAGTGGAGAAACCCATTGGCGTCATGCGATTACAAATCGCGCGCTGCCCTCAAGCTACCTGTGGAACCAGGTACTTTTGTGCTTCAGTTAACTCAGCCA